>CM069861.1:115074196-116485029 GCA_036172795.1 Pelodytes ibericus | reverse complement strand
CACGTGTTAATTATACCCGCTAGGGGACTACGTTTAACGTAAAAAAATTTTTTTAGCTGTCTGAGCGCATGTATAGCGATCAGTAACAGCTGATAAGTGACAATGGCGGGTTGGCGTTTGCTCAGATGAGCATCACCATTCGTCTGGTTAGATCAATATGTGTAAATATTTGATCTGACCCGTGTAGATCTGCCTCCCTCTCACTTGAGTTTTAGTGAGGGAGGGAGACAGAGCTGTATAATGTAAGTTTTTAATTATAATATATTTAATAGAATTGAGACCCAAAGGCTTTTATAAAAGCCGTTTCCAGTATTTAACCCCTTCCCTGCAATTGATCGCTGTGTACGCAGTGATCTTACACAGCAGCACATTTTTTGCTGTCTGTGCATTTTTTTAGGGGTTATTTTTTTTACTTTGATTTATTACAGTATATCAAAGGCTCTTTTAAGAGCTATTAACCCCTTCCTTGCCGAATATCACTTCCTAAGCATCACATATGGTCACTGCCTAAGCAGTGCATATGGTCACTGCCTAAGCAGCGCATATGGAGCAATCTAGTCGCCGAAGGATTTTTTTTTGCTATCAGCATTTTTTTTGTCAGACTCACTAGGGGTTAATTATACCCACTAGGGGATTACGTGTATTCCTTTTGAAGCTGTCTGAACGCGTGTATAGCGATCAGTAACAGCCGATCAGTGGCAAAGGTGGTTTGGTGATTTCTCAGATGAGCATCACCATTCGTCTGGTTCGTAAATATTGTTCTGACCCATATGGATCTGCCTCCCTCTCCTCACTTGAGTTTTAATGAGGGAAAGAGACAGATCTGTATAACATAATTTTTAAATTGTAATAAATTAAATAAAATGTTAATAAATTGTGAGTCCCAAGGGCTTTTATAAAAGCCATTTCTTTTGTATAGTGTAGTGTATTAACCCCTTCCCTGCCACTGATCACTGCACAGCAGAACATTTTTTCTTGTCTGTGCATTTGTAGGGGTTAATTTTTTTGTACAGTACTACAAAGGCTCTTATAAGAGCTATTAACCCCTTCCTTGCTCTACATGTTCAAATTCCAAGTTTGAAAATCAAAAAGCGCACCTCTCAAATGTAGCCTTTCAACCCCTAACAAAGCTGACAAAGCTATGCATGGGTGGTATCCCTGTGCTCGGGAGATGTTGCTGAACATATATTGTGGTATTGTTTGTCAGTGACACATACCGAAATATGTGAATTTGTGTCTAAAGTGCAATGTATGTGGGAAAAAATACACAATAAAATGACTACCACAAACTTTGACAAAGGCTGGTGGTAGAATTGGTGCATGGAAAGTGTTAAAATAACACCATTTAAAATAGCCTAGGGTGTCTACTTTTACAAAATATATACTTTTTGGGGTAAAATACACTGTCCTACTTAAAAAAAAGTCCCAAATGAAAGATGGGCTCAGGCTGACTACACGTCAATATTCCAAGTTGAAAATGCGCACCTTCACAATGTGGCCCTTTAGCCCCCAAACAACCCAACAAACCTATGCATGGGTGGTATCCCTGTACTCAGGATATGTTGTTGAACACATATTGGGTTATTGTTTGGCAGTGACACATACCAAAATCTGTGAATTTATGTCTAAAAGACAATATTTGTGAAAAAAAACCACACAAAAATTACTACCACAAACTTTGACAAAGGCTGGTGGTAGAATTAGTGCATGGAAAGTGTTAAAATACCACCATTTGAAATAGCGTAGGGTGTCTACTTTTAAAAAATATATGGGTTGATGGGGTAAAATACACTGGCTGGTTTCAAATATGTCCCAAATGGGACATGGGTGCAGGCGGTCTGCATGTCAAAATTTTAATTTGGAAAACCAAAAACTGCACCTACCAAATTTGGCCTTTTACTCCCCAAACAACCCAACAAACCTATGCATGGGTGGTATCCCTGTACTCAAGAGATGTTGCTGAACACTTATTGGGGTGTTATTTGGCAGTGACACATACCAAAATCTGTGAATTCATGTCTGAAGTACAAGGTTTGTGAAAAAAAAACACAAAAAAATTACTACCACAAAGTTTGACAAAGGCTGGTGGTAGAATTAGTGCATGGAAAGTGTAAAAATACCACCATTTGAGATAGCCTAAGGTGTCTTCTTTTAAAAAATATATGGGTTGATGGGGTAAAATACACTGGCCGGTTTCAAATATGTCCCAAATGGGACATGGGTGCAGGCGGTCTGCATGTCAAAATTTTAATTTGGAAAACCAAAAACTGCACCTACCAAATTTGGCCTTTTACCCCCCAAACAACCCAACAAACCTATGCATGGGTGGTATCCCTGTACTCAAGAGATGTTGCTGAACACTTATTAGGGTGTTATTTGGCAGTGACACATACCAAAATCTGTGAATTCATGTCTGAAGTACAAGGTTTGTGAAAAAAAACCACAAAAAAATTACTACCACAAAGTTTGACAAAGGCTGGTGGTAGAATTAGTGCATGGAAAGTGTAAAAATACCACCATTTGAGATAGCCTAAGGTGTCTTCTTTTAAAAAATATATGGGTTGATGGGGTAAAATACACTAGCTGGCTTCAAATATGTCCCAAATGGGACATGGGTGCATGCTGTCTGCATGTAAAAATTTCAAGTTGGAAAACAAAAAACTGCACCTCACAAATTTGGCATTTTAGCCCCCAAACAACCCAACAAACCTATGCATGGGTGGTATCCCTGTACTCAGGAGAAATAGTAGAATCTATTTAGCATGTTTTTTCGTTCGCTATTGTCGATGAGGAGAAGTTGTTTCAAATAAAAACAAAGAAATTTGTGTATTTTTTTTTTTTTTACCATATTTTATTATTTTTTTTAATAATATGATAAGATATGATCAAAAAGATGGCATCCATAGAAAGCCCTTCTTGTCCCGATAACAACAATATATAATATGTGTGGGTACAGCAAATGACAAAGAAGAAAATTACTGCTAAACACAAACAGCACAGAAATGTTAAAATAGGCATTGTCCAGAAAGGACAAAAATGTTTCAAAGGCTCTGTCCTTAAGGGGTTAAAGAAAGTGACATAATTCAAAGTCTGCATTTAGACCACTTGGAACTAAGGTATTAAGCTCAAATATCCATTTCATTTCAGCACGTCCAAGTGTGGCGATTTTGTCTCCTCCCCGCCAATGAAGGCTGGGTTTATCAATACACATAAATTCTAAATGACAGGGATCTTTATTATGTACCAGAGAGAAGTGGTGAGAAACAGTATGTTTATCATATCCTCTCTTGATATTCCTTACGTGTTCACTCACACGTATTTTTAAGTTTTTAAGGTGCTGGTTAATTTGAGTGCAAGTTCTTTGGGTGTCAATACTTTACTTTTTTTTTTTTTAAATTATTTCACTATGTATTTTTTCCATTTTTTTATGATAAAAATTTGGAGCATTCATTCTGATAAGTATTTAAAATGTATATGTTTTTTGTGCAACACATTATTATTATTATTATTCACTTATTTTGTGTTTTTTTGGGAATCACACTAGTGTTTGATGCACTTTATTCACTTTTATAGCACCTATTACTTTACTTTTACTTTTTCTGTTTTGTATTGTGATTGTATAAGTATGTATTTTTAATGGATTCTCATTTTGCGCATAAATAAAACAATGTGTAAAATAAAAACATATTTTCTCACCCTCTTATGGGTGATATGTGTCTTCCTCAACCTCTGGTCCTCTACCAGAGTCCTAGGAGTTTGAGGGGTCTGTGCAGTATCTTAGGTGTTCCTAGCACTGTGCTCTTCTGAACAGAGTGCTCTGATGTTGTTCCTGTAATCTGCTAGAGCCACTCTACCAGATTATGTGTCACAGCCAAGAGTTCTCCTATCACTACTGGGACCACTTTGGCCTTCACTGTACACTTCTCCAGCTTCTCATACTCCTTCTTCCTGATGTTGCAGTCACTTGGCAATGCTATATCTATCACCATCGAAGTCTTCTGGTCCTTGTCTACTACAACGATGTCAGCTTGATTGGCCAGAACCAAGAAGTCCCACAGAATCTTAGCCTTGTTGTTTTCCATGACCTTCTATGGAATCTCCTATCTGGACTTGGGAGGGTTTAGGTCATGTTCATGTTCCTGTTTGCAATGCCAGCTACTTGGTTGTGCCGTTTAACTTAAGCTTTTCCTGTGAGCAACTTACACCCTGCCACTATCTGTTGGACTGGACACAGTCTGCACCTTGGATACTGTCTGGTATGGTAGAAGGGTATATATATATGTATGCCATGGCTAAGGAATGAAGAGCTACTGGTGCCTCTTTCATTATGCACTATACAGACTGGTAGACTGCCCCAGATATAATGTAAAAGCCCTATACCAAAGATGGCTAAGCGCTAAAACGGGAATGCTACATTTTAGGCAAACTTTAACTTAGAATTTATTATGTTTATTTATATGTAAGCATATAATCCACAAGAAAAATGTCATAGTAAAATAGCTAAAAGAAATAAAGCCAACTTCCTTCCTTCACTATGTACAAGTTGATAGGATACAGCAATATCTACTGCCAATCTCTTCCGTTATTGGCAAAAAGTTGCACAAAATATGACTTCCTTTTAAAAATAATTCCTCAATATTCATTCCAGATATGGGCTGCATCACATTTTTCCACAGCCAAGCCAGAAGCACTGAATAAATGTGTTTTTTACTGTTGTGAAATTGAAAAACTTGATGTCTGAGAGATACATCTGTAGACTGTTAGATGTGCTCCAGACTTAATTGGAAAGTAACATAAAATTAATGAATTGCGAGCACATGGGCTAGTATTTGAAAAACATTTTCATATACAGGTTCAATTCAAGGTAATTATTTGATCCAAAGAATGTTTTGGAGCAGTAAAAAATTATTTCCTGGATATTGATCATATATTCCAAAACCTGGATGCCAAACATATATTTTTGGCAACACTTAGCACGTACTAATAATTACTTCAAAAGATAGTTCAGCTACATATAACGCCATCAAATAAAGCTCCAGTAGCTTCATATAAGCATTGCTTCAGCGTGCTAGATTAATACTAAGCAAGGATTTTGCACAAAAGATTTGCAGCGCTGGTTAAAATATGGCTACTCTCCAAGCATTAGGACATACTTTGTCAGGATGCGGCAAGAATTTTGTGTATGGTTCATTGCTAAATTAATTAGAATATATACAGTAGTTTACAGACTGGAAGAGAGAAACACCCTCACATATACACAATCTATACAATACTCAGAGTTTATTTTTAATACTATGAGGCAAGCAGAAATTGAAGCTGAAAATCTCGCCTGCATTCAGATCATTTGAATGGTGCTTTAAAGTAGACCATTCAGGCATCAGCAAAATTCCTCAGAATATGAAAAATACCAGACTGATCATAATCAACAGCTTCTAGGTTATATAAACATTATGTCATGTTTTTCTCAGAACCATTTAGGGTGGATGTCGCCATTCATTGTCAAGGCACCATTCTCCACTGTGTATATGAAGGGGTACATTTACAAATCTGTCATGTGGCCAACTGATCATGTAGCACATAAGCACATGATACCACTATCGCATTACCCCCCACTTTATATTGTACCATCTTTGTTTCCACATCATGGCAATTTTACCACTGTGGCCTGGTAGTTTCTAGTCACCAGCCTGCCTAATGTACTCACATATTTAAAGCTACCCTTTCATATCCACAGTGGAAAATGGTGCATTGCCAATCAATGTTAGCACCCCCACAGTGAAAGGGTGCTGTGATACATGTGACACGAAGGGTACATATTACCTAACAGCTGTTGATGATGAACAAAATAACCAGTGATATGAGAGCCACCTACAAGTCATCACTAGCATTATAATTCCAGTATGGGCATTATAATTCCAGTATGGGCATTATAATTCCAGTATGGGATACATGTGTGTTTTTTAAATATGACATAAAATGACAGGTTTATTGATGTGGGAACTGTACCATTTATACCAAAATAGCACATTTGAAAATAATCATATCATCAATTATTTGATAGGCATATATGTAACTATTTCCATATCAATATACTAATCAAGATATTTTTCAGCTACTTTTTGGCCCTAACATGTTAAATTCTCCAAATAGTATTTGGTAACCTGAAATCCCTAAAATTGGGAAATAATTTCTGAAATCAATGTGGGTCCATAGGAATAGGGGAATCCTAATTCTCAACCCAAATCAAACAGCCTTTCATTCAGCAAAAAAATCAAAGGATAGTTAAAGGTATTAATTAGAGATCCAGTGACATATTATCCTATTTGATATATATCATATTGTATATGTAATATCCTGGCTAGGTGAGAATGATCTAAGAGTTTTCTGAATAATAATATTTGTAAGAATAATTGTAACAACTGCCAATAATAAAGAAGCACTGGATCCAGTTACAAATCTCCAGTCAAGCTGATTACTCTTAGATTGTCAGATAATTAATTGACTGTAAAGAGCTTTGATACTGTTTAAGTGATTTATTATTTATACACTTGAGCTGTGATATCAAGAACCATGAGAAGCAGTACACAAGGGACACCTACTAACATTTAACAATATTATATAATACATTTCTACAAATTCTATTTTATAAATCTCTACAAATTTGAAAATCAGGGTCTGCTAAGAAAATAAAGGACATGGAGTAACACATACAATGCTACTGTCTGAAGACAAACACTGTTATTTGGATAAATAAATGTGTTATTAATTCCATGTCCCTGTGTATCAAGCAGTAACAGAAACAGTCTCACTGGAAGGATAATTAAATTATATTGTTCCTAATAAATCAAAGGCAAAAACCCAAATTACTTTTTAAACAATGAAGATTGTCGAAAATAACAAAACTGAAGAAATGTGGATGAGGGAAAAAAGGCTATTATCATATACAGATGTGTATTTCTATTGTTATTATGTTTTATTTTGTGCACAAAAACCGTTCGCTAAATACACATCATTGCTAAATAAATGAATTATATATAATTTTCATATATTATATATATGAAGTATATTTTGAAAATGTTGGCTCTTAGAGGTTCATGATATTTATTTCAGACAACAGGTGTTGGAATGTATTCAACATCTGCAGTACCTCCAGGGAAGAGCAGTATATACACAAAGCACACATAATGCATAACAGAATAATATTCACTATGAATGGTAATGAATGCCCACTTTTAAAATATAATCAGATGTGCAACGTATCCGGTATAATTTCCATTTGCATCAGCTATTTATAAAATATATTAACTTGATTATAATTGTATTACTGTTTAAGGCACTTTGAAGCATATTTAATGCATGCATGTGTACAAATGAGATTTTAGCACTCACTAAAAGTATTTGATTGCCTGCATTTGGCATTGTTTTTGGAGCTATTTAGTGATGGGATCTGAGTACATCTTTGAAGAAGTAGAGTTTAAGTAGTGTTTGTAATTGGAGACTAGGGGAGTGCCAAATAGAGTCTCACTTTCTTTTATGAAATACGATGCTAAATAAATAGCTAAGTTGTCCTCTACATCAAACGTCAGCAGGACACAGACTAGATTATTGGCTGAGGTTTTTATGTCAATGCCAAGGGACATACACTATATGGACCAAAGTATTGGGACACTTGAAAATTACACCAACAGGGACTTTGTGACATTCAAAATACACAGGAATTACTATGTAGTTGGTCACACTTTGAAGTTATAACAGCTCCCTCTCTTCTGGTGAGTATTTCCACAAGCTTGTGAAGTGTTTCTGTGGGAACTTTTACCATTCATCCATCAGAGCATTTGTGAGGTCAGGCACTGATGTTGGATGAGAAGGCCTGACTTGCAATCTCTGTTCCAGTTTATCCCAAAGGTGTTCAATGGGATTGAGGTCAGTGCTCAAGTTCTTCCATGCCAAACTCATCCAACCATGTCTTTATGGATCTTGCTTTGTGCACTAGTGATTCTGGAATAGAAAAAAATAGTTTGGGCCTTCCCCAAACAGTTCTTAGAAAATCGGAAGCATAGCATTGTCCAGAATGTCTTTCTGAAGCATTAAAGGGACACTACAACTTACATAAGATGTAACTAGAATACCTCTACATTTAAAACAAACAATAAATAAGCCATATGTCACTGGTTTTGTTTTCCTATGTTTCCTATAAAAGTAAAAATAAAATTAGGTATCTATCTCTTGCATCCATTTTGAGAATGCTACCCATGGTGCAACATTCTCCAAAATCTTCCAACAAGTCTCACTTTACAACTGTGGACCCAGCCTGCATGATGATTTCATAAGACAAAAGTTGTTAATCCCGAGTGCCCATTGATCTGCAGGTCACCAAGCAAAAGATGGAAAAAGTAGCATTTTACCTGAGATTATGCTTCCCTCTCCCATTTCCATTTTAGGCTCAGCTCATTTCAGTTTCCCCTTCTCTCTGTTATTGTCCCCTTTCCATTTGTTGCCCCATCTCAGTGTCCCCCATGTGCTCCACTTACCCCCATGTATGATGATGATGACAATGCACTCAGTTGCCACCTCAGACACTCCCGAGTGCTATAGTCTTCATATATTTATTTCTACACCACATAGAGGGAAGCAAACAATAGAGTGTCTGAAAACAAAAGGATAAATATCAGAGAATGATAGGAGTTATTCTTAAA
Organism: Pelodytes ibericus; assembly: GCA_036172795.1. Classification (NCBI taxonomy): domain Eukaryota; kingdom Metazoa; phylum Chordata; class Amphibia; order Anura; family Pelodytidae; genus Pelodytes; species Pelodytes ibericus. Next base: position 116,476,333 of record CM069861.1, on the reverse strand, counting down.
ATATGGAGCTCATTCTTTGGTGGGTATATAAAAGGCAGATATTGCCACTTAGTAGGATTTACACAATTAGAATTGTCAAACACCTCAGAGAGAGTATGTATGAATATTCCCAGACACTAACGTATTGGAAAGTAAAAAAAAAAAAAAAGGGTGAAATCACGAAATCACCATTTCTATTGTACAATAGTGATTGTGCCATTGTTAAACATCGTGGCACTTTAGTATGAATAAAAAGAGTGTTTGGAGACGCAACTGATTCTTTTTATGTGGGTTACATCAATGCTCAGAGAGCTGGAGAAACTCAGAAATTTGTAACCAGTTCACAGAATCCAGACTCCCAACATTTGTTTGGAATATACATTATACATTGGTGCACAATTGAATAGCCCCATTATTAGGCTAGCACTGTGGGCACCTTCGTTATAAATAACACTATTTGTTTACCACCATGAATAAAGAAATCTGCTTACATAAACACATGTGATAATGTTGCTGGACCTTATTTTACATGGAGATTTTCGCTATTTGCAAAGAACTTTTGTTCTTCGCCTGGATGTGATATTTATCATACTACTTTGGACTAGTACTTTGATATATTTTTTGTACTCAAATGGATGATTGTTGTAATTTTTGTATACATGCATATTGTTGTGTATTTTCATTACTGGGATTCCAAGTGGCTTAGGTTGAATCAAGGCTGTATTTCTGCTATTCCATCAGATATATCAGACATAAAAGAGGGACTATTGTTGAAACATATATTTTTAACTTTTTCTTCTGTGTTTGCAGTTGTGCACATTTCCACCTTTTTGACTGAATTTTAACTTTATTTTAGTGACAGTTAGTTACTTTGCTATTTAAAGTACCAGTTATATAATATCTATTTTATGAGTGCAGTCCCTTTCATCTATATTACAGAGCTCTGAATTTTTTTGGATAACTAATTTGAAGGCCCAATGAAGTGGCAGTTATTTAGTATTCTTGTTTACACATTTGAATTGCATTTCATTCATATTAAAGTGGCAGTTCATTTGTACAATGATGTTACTCCAGCTTTAAGATGCCAATTATAGGATCTAACATTGACTGGACAGGAGAAGCATTGGTGAGGGCAGGTACTAAGCTTGTTAAGGAAGGTTCAATATTTACAGCACTGACCATGAGGTAGACAATTGAAAGAGTATTAGTGTTAGCATATTGCAAACAATCTCATTTTAAGATGCTGTATCTCACATATTTAACTTTAAACACTACAAATACGGAGCCTTTCACTAAAAGGTGAGTTAAGGTGAGTTGAACATTTCACCTTTGTAATTTAGCTATCAGTTTTACAGGGACAAACCTGTTGAGTTTCACTGGTGTTAAACAAACTACCCAGGTTTCACCATGCACAATACATTGCTAAACTGGTGAGGTGAAATATTAATCTCACCTCAACTCACATTTTCGTTAATAGCCCCCTGTGTGTACTATGACACAAAATAAAATAGGTAAAATAGTAACTAATACATTTAAATAAAACTTCAAATACTAACAAGGATTTTAGTGTATCTTACGCTATTACTTTCTTAAATATATTTTGTCATGCACAGTTTATTTTATTATGCATGCTATATAACATTCCCCTTCACAAGTCATAACTAGCTTCCAATTAAGAAATCAACTTTCCTCCTATTAATGAGGTGACACTGAAATAATGTCACTAGTGCTTATTAAAATGCTACAGTTGCATGCCTAACAATAAACAAATCATAAAAATGTTATTTGCATTTCAGAGATGGCGAAGCGTGCAAGGAAATTATACATCTCCATAGAAACCAAATTATTAGTGATATAGAGCGATGTAAAGAAAGATTCAAAATGCAAAATTGGCAAGATTTTGTTTCTTAATGCCATTTAAAACTCTCTCAAACGGAATTTTCCCACTTAAAGTCCTCTTACGTCTTATAAATATTTTATATGTATAGTTAAATGAGTCATCATATTTTGAAATTAAACTTTAGTTTCTATATAAGGTAATACTGTATCAGTGAGATTTTCCTTTCTGTAGCCACTCTTGCCAATGAGGAATTATCTTGTTTTAAAATGCACTGCAAAAATATACTTCTAAGGGTCTAGCCAATTGGGAGGGAGTTGCAGAGAATTGAGAAGGGAATTTCAAACTTGAGACCAAATTAGCTGAGTTGGAAAGATGCTCCCATTAAGCTGCATTGGATGATTTTTTTTTTTCATCTTGGCTACATTGGCCTAAAATTTGAAACTCCCATCTCAATTCTCTTCAATTCTACCTTTATTGGTGCAGCTATTCGTTTCAAAATATTTTATTTCCTCTTTCTAGTTTACTAAGTATGGTGTTCGACATTTGCCTTGGTTCAACAAGAAAAGCATTTTCCAAGTCAGAAATATAAACATTTGTTATAAGACTTGTAAAACAAAAATAAACTTTGCCCTTATATATTTAATAGCATGGAGGATATCGTTGTTGTTTGTTTTATGCATTTTACAATGTTGTCATTTTAAAGGGTCTCTGTCACCTAAACTTGTGAATGTTTGTTAATTACAAAATAATCTATATTGGTGTAGATTGAAGGGTCCCCGTTATCAAAATAAAATTGGCATTAACGGTAAAATAATGTCCATTTATGATTCAATAGAAAAATCAAGTGCCCTGACTTGGGTTCCAGCTTTCCTCTGGACCGTGTGATGATGCTTCTAGATGGTGGTTTAGCTGCCACATGGTAAAACCACAAAACGCTATGAGGTAGTTGTGCAGCTGATGTAATCCAACTGGTAAGTGTCTGTTTTTCTAGCTTGATTCCATCTTGCTGCACATGTACTTCAAAGCATTTTGTGAGGTGCATACAGGACCGGCACTTCCTATAGGTTGGAGGGAGGGGGGAAAAATACACCAGGCAGTGGGTGGGAGGGTTGGTTTAAAAAATACACCAGGCAGTGCGTGGGAGGGAGGGTTAAAAAAAAATGCACTAGCCAGTGGGTGGGAGGTAAAGCTTATTCATAATTTATATACAATATGTATTTTATGTGTATGTGACTGTGTGTGCATCTGTGAATCAGTGAGTATTCATATTATAAATCTTATATATAATAAAATATATATTGGGGAAATATTGAGGGGACATTATTTGAAGGATTGCTAAAGGTATACAGTCAAGCATGCATCTTGAATCTGAATATAATTAGTAAAAGTCAACATGGTTTTGTGAAAGACAAATCTTGTCAAACAAACTTAATGACATTCTATGAAGAAGTCAGTGAAAATATAGATCTAGGTGTGGTAGTTGATGTGATCTATTTGGACTTTGCTAAAGCATTTGATACAGTTCCACACAAAAGGTTACTCTACAAATTGAGAGAAATAGGTTTGGGGGCAAATGTATATATTTGGATTGAAAACTGGCTAAAAGATTGCAGAGGGTTGTTGTAAATGGAAAAATCCTCAAATTGGACCAGGGTGTTGAGCGGAGTACCTCAGGGGTTTGTTTTAGGTACTCTTCTTTTTAAATTGCTTATTAATGATCTCCCACGTTGTCCTGAGAGCCATGTCTCAGTGTTTGCTGATGACACTAAATTAGGTAAGGTAATATAGACTAATCTTGATGTTTATTCTTTACAGGAACATTTAGACAGAGTGGGGGACTGGGCAATTAAGTGGCAAATTAGGTTCAATATGGACAAATGTAAAGTTATGCATTATGGGAAAAAGAATAACAAAGCCACATAGACTTTAAAGGATATTTCCCTGGGAAAAAAACTACTAATGAAAATGATTTAGGAATAATTGTAGATAACAGTGCTCAATGTCAGACAGCAGTTGCAAGGGCCAATAAGATATTGGCATGTATAAAATGAGGTATAGATTCACGGGAGGAGGACATCATCTTGCCTCTTTACAAATCAATGGTAAGACCTCACCTTGAATATGCAGTAAAATTCTGGGTACCAGTCATTAAAATGCATATTATGGAACTTGAAAAAGTGCAAAGGAGAGCTACAAAATTAAAAAGGGGATTGGAGGATCTTAGTTCTGAAGATAGTTAGTTATTTATATAATGATAACATTATATAAATATGTGCAGGGTCAATATAAAGAGCTCTCCGGTGACCTGTTCATTAAGAGATCGCGAAAACTGCTCTGACGGTGCTGATCTATTGCCTCAATGTCGAGGCAATAGCCAGCACCGAAATTTGGTCTCTGGGGCACCCACGATCACCCCACAGAGCGATCGTGTGTGCCATATTGATGGAGCAGCATGCTCCGGCAATATGGCTTTTCCCTCTTGTTTTTAGAGCTTCAGAAGAGAAAAACAAAATCTAGAGGCAGTCAGCAACACTGCAATGGGAAAACAAAAAGACTTAATTTAAAACTAGGATTAGGGTTAGATTAGCTGTTAGGGTTAAAATTAAATTAGGGTTAGCATAAAGGGTTAAAATTAAATTAAAATATTTTGAGGGATAGCATAAGGGTTAAAGTTGGGGTTAAATTTAGGTTTAGGGTTAGGGTTAAATTTAGGGTTTGGGTTGGGGTCAAAAGGTCAATAAAGGAAAAAAAAATCTATTTTTAGGTTTTGCCCCATAGCTCGCCAAAAGATGCAGAAAGACATGGAAACATGCATATTTCTGAACTTGGGATAATGTTTAGAACCTATTTAGATGGGGTGTTTTGTAATGATTGTATTTGTGTAAATTATATTTTCAGTCAAAATTAGAAAAAGTGTTTTTATATATATTTTCATAATATTTTATGATTTTGTTTGTAGTAAGTTATAAGATATGATGAACATAATGGTATCTAATGAAAGCCCTTCTTATGATGATAAAAACAACATATAATTTGTGTGGGTATAGTATGTGTGAGAGAAGAAAATTACAGCTGAACACAGCAACCCCAGAAATGTAAAAACAGCCATTGTCACCAAGGGAAAGTCAAGGTCAAAATGTCTTGTCACTAATGAAAATTTATGAAAGGGGTTTATGAAATAGTTCACTAACATCCAGGTAGATAGAAACCATGGATTTGTTTTTTGAAACCTTGCAAGAGGAAACATAGAAACATAGAATGTCGGCAGATAAGAACCATTTGGTCCATCTAGTCTGCCCAATTTTCTAAATACTTGTATTAGTCCCCTGTTCCCTATATTATATCTAGGATAGCCTTGTGCCTATCCCACTCATGCTAAAACTCCTTCACTGTGCTGCCCACTTCCGCTGGAAGGCTATTCCATACAACCACTACCCTCTCAGTAAAGTAATACTTCCTGATAATACTTTTAAATCGTTGCCCCTCTAATTTAAGACTATGTCCTCTAGTTGTAGTAGTTTTTCTTCTTTTAATTATACTCTCTTCCTTTACTGTGTTGATTCCCTTTTAAATGTTTCTATTAATGAAAAAAGGTTCACTAAGGAAAAAACTGTATTGCTCTCTATAGTATTTTTTTTTCATTGATAAGTTCCTCCTTTAAGTGGACATCTAGTTACCCTGCTCTACTGGGCATAACTATTTTTCTTTTTTGCTCTATTAACAAATAACACCACTTGTGAATAATCGCAGATGAAACTATAGGAATATTACATGCATATGTTAAATTCCTCTACATTCTAAGGTTTAAGTGTTTTGAGAAACATATACCATATTTCTGCGAGTATAAAACACCATTGATTCTAAGACGCACACGTTTTTTGGGGGTGCATCTTAGCAAAAAGTCTTTGATTCGAATAAAATGTTTTAACAGGTATACTTGCCCGGAAGAGAGTAGCAAGTCCTCCAGAGCCGAAACTCCTCCCTCCTTACGTCAGAGTAAATAGGTTATTTATCTTTTTAAATACATATCACCACTTCATTTATGGCTTGTAATGACATACTGGAAGTCGTTTTCATCACATTTGGCTTATTTCCTCTGTGACGAGTGCACACACAGTAAGTGGCACAATGAGAATACATATATATTGTGTCTCATGTGATTCATTAATACAAGTTGTCGAGATTCAGTACTTAAACTTGAGCTGTAAAATGTGCAGGCTTTTTTGAACACAAAGAAACAAAGAATTGTAAATAAAATGTTAAATTATATTTTTACAAATTTATATTTTAATAAATGGGACAAACAGCTGGGAAACTACTTGATACATAGAGAAATGTTGTCAATGAGATATAGCCTATTATTAGCCTAATACTTTGGGTACCAAGTACTATTTATCTTTTCTTATAATCGTCATTTTAAATTAAGTGGTTAGCTGGAGTGTTTTCATGAGATCAGCCATACTGACCTATTTTTTCCATTACTCAATAACAATGTCATTTGATTAATCCACATATTTAATCATGCAAAATACAGAACTTCCTCTTCTATAACAAACTCAAGGGATTACAGATTTTCCTTTGTGGAAATATAAATTACTCATTGTAGTACAGGTCTAGATTTCTTTTGGTTCATGTTTGGATCAATAGTAATGGAACTATCACTTTCTCATTATTACAAAGTTTCATTAATACATTAAAAACTACAAGATCCATGGCCAAATTAATTTAAATATAGGAACATGCTTGCATGGTTACTTAGAGATAACAATGTATTACACATTTTTCCATCTACTGGTTTCCTTTTAATTAATTAAACTTATGGTAAATGTCACATTTAGAGAAATAAAATACTTTTTAATACTCCATAATAAGTAAATTTCAACCAGGCTGATCTTAACACTTCTCTTTGTAAGAAGTATTGAGATGGCAGATGTTAAGGTCATTTCTAAGATAATAAAAACAAACTTCCTACTCTTTCAGTGTGTTGTCAAGTTACTGAAAAGTACTGAATCCCAAGAGAGAGAAATCTTTTGAAAATCAACTTTTCTTAAGTAATACAAAAGAACAAGAATTAAGAGTTTAACTGTTTTATGTATTTTTGAATCATTTTACAAATGTCATTTCCCTTGTGTATTCCTGTTCTACAGCGGGCCTTTGTTGGTTCATTTTTCTAAACGCAGAGTTCATTCAATCAATCATCAATGCAACAGCGAATTTATGGTTCCTTGGCCCAATATTCTGACTCACTCCCTGCTTGTCATTGTGGTGCTGAAAAATGTGATGGGCGACTGATGCAACTAGGGGTTGGTTAAGGAATAATATGACTATTTAAATACAGTGGAAAAAATATGATACCAGAAAATAAAGAAGGAAATGAAAAACAAAACCTAAATAAACAATGTAACCAGTACAACATATTAGGTCAATGATGTATTCAATTTGTTCCCTCCATTTCTTCATTCATCTAAAGTGAGTTGTGTGATGACTGACATATTTGCATATGTAACATCATGATATAATTTTAAATTTCCCGAGAGATAGTCTTTGTGCTTATCCCCCTATGTGTTTTGTTTTTCAATGTTTTGCTTTGTTTTGTTTTGCCCTGCAGAATTATTCATACGTATGTCAGTCTGGCTGACAACTATAAGTCATATGGATTAAATCCCTCTTTTAGTTCATGATAGACTATATGGGATTTGTATGAATTACAGATTTCACCAAGTTTCCATTGTCTGTCATATGTATTGTGAACTAATTTCCCAACTATAAAAAAAGTTTACCATTTTATACAGTTTTAAAACAAAATAAATGACTATAACACTTTCACCTCTGTCTCTTGCATCATCGATACTTTTATATTGCTTGCAGTAGTGTTATATTTGAATTTTACTTGTGTATTTTCATGGCCAGGAAAGCCTTATTTCTCTGTGAAATTAATTGGAAGGTTGATCTTATAGAATAGCATTTTTATATTCTTCATGAGTCTAGTGTTTCTTAATCAAAAAGTTTATATATGCAATTCTACAAATGTAATACCCATTTGATGGTTATTGATTGATGGCAACCTAGTTTAGATGTTTAAAATGTGAATAATAATACATGGGATAGTAAGTTACAATTACTGCAAAAAAAACAAATACATAACTCAATAATAATATATTCAAAGGCAGATATGGTGTATTGGGAAATATCCTGGTAGGATGTCTGTCCTAGTGCTGGCTGATTCCTTCTGACTGCTTCAGTTTGACTACTGGACCCATTATGTCCTTTTGTAAGTCTCTTATCTATAAACAGTGCATTTTGTAATTGAGCTTTAAGACTGTTTGTTTTTTCCTATTCTGAACAATTAAATGTATGGTGCCACGCTATGGGACTGATATAATAATGCAATGTTATGGGGGTACAATAAATTGTACACCGGGTACAATTAATTTCCAGGCTGCTTTTATTCTCCGTTGCCACGGACACAGGAAAATGGGTGGTAAAAAGCTACATCAGGTTGCATTTGAAAAACATCAATTTAAAATAAATAAATAAACAACTATTCATCCTAAATAATCAATAAATAACTAAACTCTGGAACATTCAGTCCAAGAACCCATGTTATAATGGTATAAAGCTCATTAAATGTTAGAATGTTTATTGAAAAATTCCCCAGTTGCAACAATGTATAAATCTAATAAAATATACCAAATATTGTAATACTACACTGTATTTAAACAAGGAGAGGGAAACAGGGCAGGATGCCACAACATTGTTGCTGAAGCCTCCTGAACTATCAAAGGTACTTTTATCATATGACGATTTGTTTACATCTCATCAACAATTTAGACATCATGAGGTGCAGAAAGTATTATTTTTTTAGTTTTTGTATCTGGTTTATCACTAATAATCTACTAAGCTTTGATAGTTGTTGATATATATGGTAATCACCTTGTGCAAAGCATCGAAATTGGGTACAGGAGTGGAGCTTGAAGCAAGGAAGTTTGTCAGTCCTGTATTAGAGAAATACAGTTTAAAGAAGCACTTGGACACTAAGAAATAGATGACTGACAGTCAGTTAATGACAAGCAAAATGAGCGAAGGGGAAATATCAGGAGAGGTAGATTTGTGTCATGCATATACTGGTAGTATTGAAAGCTAAAATAATAAATTTGGTTACCTAGAATAGAAGGGAAAACAGCAGAGTGCTGGGAATTTACCCTTGAGGAACACTAGTTGGGAACCAACTGGGCAAGGACATAATGTCTGTGAATGACAAGGATAAGGAGTAATCAAAAAGATACAGCACAATCCACAAAAGAACCGTGCCAATTCTACCTATCAAGGATACTCTGTAAAAAAGAATGTGCAGACAGTAGAAAGATCTAGAATAATTAGTAAGTAGAGGTACGCTTTAGATATTTTAGAGAGTAAGTCATTACCAGCACTTTAGTTTGGGCTGCTTTAATGGAGTTGTAGATTAACCCCTTGCTGACATTCGATGGACTAGGTCTGTCCTGTCTGGCAAAGCATTGTCGACATAGGACGGACCAAGCCCGTCCTGCAGCAAAAAGATTTTTTATCGCTTTCATCGCTTCATCTGTATTGCCTCCCTGTAGTGCTATAGTGCAATAAAAAAAGATGTTTAAAGAGCACAGGTGGCGATGACATCACTTCCTATTGCTCTCTCGGCATGTCGCTGACATGCCTCGCAGTCAGCAACACTCAAAAAATATTTACTTGCTTCCAGAAGTTCAACCACTGTCCTGTGGCCAAACATGGTGGTGCCCATCTAAGGGCAAAAGCAAAGGAAGCAGAAAATAGCTATTTCATTTCCTGTGCTCTGGAGGCTGTTACAAGATTACCATATCATAGAGGCAATCTGTAACTGCCAGGCAAAAAATTAAATAATATTTAAAAGCCATTCCCTGTGTTTAATCCTTTACCTGCCATTGATCACTGCATAAGCAGTGATCTTGCACAGCAGCACATGTTTTTTAGGGGCTAATTTTTTGTACAGTAACTTACTACAGTACCACAAAGACTCTTCTAAGAGCTAGTAGTTTATAAAAACCATTCCCTATTTATTAACCAATTCCCTGTAATTGATTACTTACACAGTAACACATTTTTTCTGTCTTCATTTCTTAGGGGTTAATTTTATGGCAAGACAGGATCATATTTTATGTACTTTGCATAGTTTATATTTGGGTATTGCTTTTCTAAGCCTGTCATTGCATGGTCCTTTAATTTCCTCCTTTTGATAGAAGCAAAGGGCAAGGCGCCCCTCAAAAGGGCTAAAGATGGTTTACTCCCTTCTGGCTCATCAATACCTGATGCCACTGGAGGGCCCTCTGACGCTTTGGAGACCGAGGTCCTCGACAAATATGATGCCAAGAACTCCAAACCTGGTTCTTCAGGCGCTACGTTCCCTACCGATCTCACACATCATTCCTACGTCCGGGAGACTGTGCTGAGCTGCAGGCCTCCCCATGTTTGACCCACAGACCCAACGCCATCCACAATCTGCAGAATGTGCTCCCCTTGCTCAATTCCTGAGATATTGGCTGCACAGACCTCCGAAAAAAGATGTCTGCCAGAAGCTCCGGGCTGAGACTCATTTTACCGTACAAGGTCGCACAGACTCTGGATTTCAACCCAACTTTTGCCACATTCATGGCACCAAGTGGCAAGGATTTTCTTGATGGTGGATGACGCTCCCATGGATGGAGCTGGAGGCCAGCATTGTCTACTGAATTGCTTAAAGCAGCACTCTTCAAAATGGACAGTAAATTGATGGATTTGGCCACTAAGGAACTGGGCCCAGAAGCTAATGGTCTGTTCTTTAGGTACAGATTTCTGAAAAACCTGAACTGACACGTCAACTTTATAACTTCTCTAAATAAAGCACAAGCTTCGATGCGAAGAGTCTTCAGAGGAGAACATTTTTCCCACAGAGCTGGCCAGCAGAGGGGCCATGCCACCAGCAAAGCTGCCTTCACAGGCTCGAAGCCCCAATTTCCTACAGGTTCCAGGGTCATTCAGCACCCATTCACACACCCTTTTTACTCTGTTGCTGGAGATGGCATGCAGGGACCCCCTCCTCTTGGTGACATCTCTGGATCTCCTGATGGACTCTCAGGGAAATTGTCATCCACTGATCTTGAAGGACCATCTGTGCTTGGTGGCTTGGACAGTTTCCAGGGTTCGTGGGACGTGTCAGGACTATCATCAGCGACTCACGATCTTCTCTGGGATTCATGGGCCCCAGTGACCAGGAAGTCTTACCTTCATGCTTGGAGGATCTGGCATAGCTCAATTCCTTTACCCCCCCTATGGTAGCTATTCTAAACTTCCTAGCCTCTCTGTTTACACATAGTAAATCAGATCGGACAATTAAATTTTTTTGCTTGGATATCTCAGCAGCTCATATCCCTGTTAATGGTCTGGGTGTGGGCAGGGACCCGTCTGTGTGCATTTGCTTAGCTCGACCACCCTCAGTCCGCTACTCCTCCTTTTGGGACATCTCCCAAGTTCTTCAGTTTTTCAAAGGTTGTCTGGATAATAATCTCTTATCTCTGCAAAAGCTTTCAGCTAAACTCGCCTTTTTATTCTGTCTCTTGCCGTTCCGTTGGGTCTCAGACTTTCGCGCTTTTGACGTTGACTTGTTTTCCTTCTCCCCTGAATGTGTTACTTTTATTATTTCATGACATACCAAGTCTCATTCTACCTATTTCATCACCCATATTTTCCACGTCACTTCTCCGCTCTGAAACTCAAGGTCCTCCCTTCAATTCATAGGTCCGTCCTTTTAAACTGGTATCGGTTCCCACTATATCATGCTGGATTAAATGGTCGTTGTATCTGGAAGGTGTAGATGTTCACGGTTTCCGCGGCCTTCTCATCAGATGGTTCACTGCCGGATGTATTGCCAGCTGCCGAGTGGTCCACCTTCCCATTAACCCCTTAGTGACATGACTTTTTTGTTTTAACATTTCTGAGGTGTTTGTGTTTTGCTGTAATTTATTTCTGTCTCATTTAGTGTACCCACACAAACTATATATCGTTTTTATCGTTCTAAGAAGGGCTTTCTTTTGATACCATTATTTTGATAATAGCATATAATTTGATGTAAAAAAAATAATAAAATATGGCAAAAAAATTAAAAAAATTTTTTTTATGACTTTTATTTGAAAAATCATATACTCATGTACAAGAGACAACAAAAAAAAACTGCTAAAAAGTTTCTAATATATGTCCTGAGTTCAGAAATAGCCCATGTTTTTATGTTTTTGTGCTTTTTTATTCATGTTACAGGGCCAGAACTATAAGTGGTGCAAAGCTATTTTAAAATCCTTTCTTTCAAAATTAGCGATAGTGACATTGTAACACTGATTTCTGTACTAAATCCATGAATGACCCCCAACATGTACATATTTTTGAAAACTAGACCACTCAGGGCATTTAACTTGGGGTATTTTGACACATTTCATGTAGCCATTTTACCACCAATCTATGCCAAAGTTTGCAGCAAAAAATCTTTTTTTTTAATTTTTCACATATATTGCAATTTAGGTAAACATTACCTTAAAATGTGAAGGGGTATTTCCAAATAACACCTCAATATGTGTTCAGTAACATCTCCTGAGTACAGGGATACCACCCATGCATAGGTTTGTTGGTTTGTTTTGGAGCTAAAAGGCCACATTTAGGGGGTGCGCATTTTGGTTTTCCAACTTGGAATTCTGACATGCAGAAAACTTGTGCCCATGTTCCATTTGAGACATTTTTGAAGCCAGAAAGTGTATTCTACCCCACAAAACCATATATTTTTTTAAACTAGACACCCTAGGGTATTTCAAAAGGTAGTATTTTAACACTTTCCATGCACTAATTATACTACCAGCCTATGTCAATGTTTTGGGTAGTAATTTTTTTTCACATACATTGTACTTTGGGCATGAATTCACAGATCCTGTTATATGTCAGTGCCAAACAACACCTCAATATGTGTTCAGCAACATCTCCTGAGTACAGGGATACCCCCCATGTATAGGTTGGTTAGGTTATTTGGGGGTTAAAAGGCCACATTTGAGAGGTGCGCTTTTTGGTTTTCCAACTTGGAATTCTGACGTGCAGAAAACCTGCGCCCATGTCCCATTTGAGACATTTTTGAAGCCAGAAAGTGTATTCTACCCCACAAAACCATATATTTTTTTAAACTAGACACCCTAGGGTATTTCAAATGGTAGTATTTTAACACTTTTCATGCACTAATTCTACCACCAGCCTATGTCAATGTTATGGATACTAATTTGTTTTTCACATTCATTGTACATCGGGCATGAATTCACAGATCCTATTATGTGTCAGTACCAAACAACACCTTAATATGTGTTCAGCAACATCTCCCGAGTACAGGGATACCACCCATGTGTAGGTTAGTTAGATTATTTGGGCGCTAAAAGGCCACGTTTAGGGTGTGTGCATTTCCAACTTGGAATTTTGACATGTAGTCAGCCTGCGCCCATGTTCCATTTGGGACACTTTTGAAGCCTGTCAAAGTATTTTACCCCATAAAACCATATATTTTGGAAAACTAGACATCCTAGGGTATTTAAAATTGTGGTATTTTAACACTTTCCAAGTGCTAATTCTACCACCAACCTATGTCAAAGGGTTGGGATGTAATTTTTTCCCCACACACATTGTAGTTCAGGCAGGAATTTTCAGATTCTGGAATTTGCCACTGCCAACCAACACCTCAATATGTGTTCAGCAACATCTCCTGAGTACAGGGATACCCCCCATGCATAGGTTTGTTGGTTTGTATTGGGTCTAAAATTCCACATTTAGGGGGTGCGCAATTCCAACCTGGAATTTTGACATGTAGTCAACCTGCGTCCGTGTCCTTTATGGGATATATCTTTGAAGCCAGCCAATGTAATTTACCGCCACCAAACCATATATTTTTTTTATCGGTAGACCCCCATCACTACTTGTGGCAAGGGCTCAGCAGCCACCGATACATCGCTAGATGATGTATCAGAAAGCTGAATAGGGTCAAAATCGAACCCTGAGTCCGCGGCCTCAGAATCAGTGCGTAAGCAGTGATCTCGAGCAAAGAAGGGGTTAATAAGAGCCTATCTAGTACTGTAATACATTACAGTACAAAGAAATTAATCCATAAAACAGTGCAGACAGCAAAACATACTGTTGCTGTGCAAGATTACTGCTTACACAGTGATGAATGGCAGGGAAGGGGTTAATACACAGTGAAAGACTTTCATAAAACCTGCCAATTTTATAAAATGTTATTTTATATCACTAATACTGATCTGTCTCTTTCCGTCACAAAAATGTAAGTGAGGAGAGGGAGGCAGATCAATATTTGTGAATATTGATCCGACCAATTTTGATCTGACCAGGGCGAATGGTGAGCTTAATTGAGAAATCACCAAACCGCCTTTGCCACTAATTCGCTGTTACTGATCGCTATGCACTCAGGCAGCTTAAAAAAAAAAAATCTCAAATATTTTTACTTTACATGTAATCCGCTAGCGGGTATGTGTAAAAAAAATAAATAAAATATGCAGACAGATAAAAATTGCTTTGGCGTCAATATCATTGCGTAAGCAGTGATCGACGGCAAAGAAGGGGTTAATAACTCTTAGAAGAGCCTTTTTAGTACTGTAATAAATTACAGTACAAAAAAAATTAACCCCTAAAAAATGCACAAACAGCAAAAATAAATGCGCTGATGTGCACGATCACTGCTTATGCAAGATCAGTGGCAGGGAAGGGGTTAAACGCAGGGAATTGCTTTAATAAATTTTTTTTTATTGTTTTATTATTTGTGTGTTGTGTATTTATTGTTTTTTTTAACTTTTACTTACTTTTAGAACTTTGATCTGTCTCTCTCCCTCACTAAAAAAAATGTGAGGAGAGGGAGACAGATCATAACTGGTCAGATCAATATAGGGATAATATTGATCTGACCAGTCAGTGGGGATGTTCAGCAGAACATCCCCACTGCCTGTCAGTGTGCCTGGCAGTCACTGATTGCCTCTGTGAAGAGGCAATCGTGTGATAGCCAGAGAGCACAGGAAGCAGGTACTTCCTGCCTCCTGTGCTCTTGCCCTTAGTAGGGCAGCGCCATCTTGGTCACTCAGTGACCAAGATCGTGCATTTTTTTTTGTGTTTCTGATTGCCTCGACTTGCGAGGCAATCAGAAACACTTTCTGAGCATAGGAAGCGAAAGATTCGCTTCCTATGCTCGTTTTTGAAATGCCCGCGTTTTAAAGGCTCTGTGCCTTTAAAACCGGCATTTTTTTTTAGTATTGTACGATGCTTCCACACGGAAGCATCGTTACAATACCATCAGAGCACTGAAAGCGGAAAAACTCCGCTTTCAGTGCTCGTTTTGACACAGGACGGAATAGGTCCGTCCTGTGTCACTAACGCCTCGGCACACAGGACGGACCTAGTCCGTCCTGTGTCGCCAAGGGGTTAAATCTCCTTCCCAGCCTGAGAAGCCTCCAATTCGTAAACAGTGAGTCTCGAAATCTTAAACCGAAAGTCCACATGACACCAAAACCTTCCAAAACACAGCCGTAAACTGAAACCTAGTTAATGGGAATCCATCACAATGTGCCAAAAACCGACTAACCTGCTCCCTTAAAAACAATTTATTCTGTATAATCGCAACAGGCCAACAGTTGCACCAATCTGATTAATCACCACCCAATACCCTTTGCCATGAACATCAGTTTTTGATTTCCTGATCAAAAATGTAACCTGATTGTATAAAAGAAATAAATCACGAACAGTCAAACCCCCCTCTTTAAACTTACAAGGCGCCACCAGTTCACATAACGCTCCAAAAATGTATGTGCAAAAGCAGCCCTGAATAAAGGTGCCTCAAATGCCGAAGTACACACTCTATTCAACGACCGAAAGAACCGAAACAGAAGAGAAAAAAATCACTGGATGCCTACCATAAACCCTTGCAGACATTCTTTCCCATCCCCGTAAAATCCTAGAAAACACAAAATCCCTAGTGACATCACCCATCCTAATAACCATAACCAAAACTGACCCACGACAAAGAATGCTGCACAACCGATCCAGAAAAACCTCAGTCGTAGACTGTTCAGGTACCGCAGGGAAACACACATCCGAACCTCCTGCATGATCCTGCATGAAAAATTTAAAGATCCAAGCAAAGGCTGAAAGAGCCTCGAGGTGAGCTTGCGAGCACATACAGATCTTTCAACCAAGACCGATAAAGAAGACAATTTGTCAGATGGCAAATGAAAAACTATTTTCATGGTATCTATTTTGATACCCAAAAATGAAAGGGAAGTAACCAACCCTTAACATTTTTTACTAGCTACCTGCACCCCAGATTTATTAGCAATGGAAAGGAATGAATGCTGCATTGACAGATGAATCAGATGCTGGATCAAAAAACAAACAATCATCCAAATAATGAATAATCAAGGTAAAATCTGTTTAAAAATGGATAACCCATTCCAAAAAAATAACTGTAGGTTTGAAAAAAATCACCTGATATTGAGCAACACATTGAGAGGCATCGATCATAAAAAAAGATTGACCTTGAAAACTGCATCCCAAAAATTGTTGGCAATCCGGATGCACAGGTAATAATAACCGAAGAGCTTACTCAATGTCTGTCTTGCCAACCATGCATTCCTTCCAGCAGACCTCACCAAGCAAAAAGCCATGTCAAACTGACACGTAGGGAAAAGAAACACCCTCCTTACTTATCCCATCGTTAACCGGACTGCCAGTGGGAAAAGAAAGATGATGAATTAAACAGAATTTTACTGGATCCAGCTTAGGAACAACCTCCAATGGGGAAATCCACAAATTTGAGAAAGGGGGGACAACAAAAGGATCCACCATTCTATCAAAATGCACTTATTTCAGCAACTTTGCAATATCTATCTCTTACTTACCCTTTCCAGATTACAAATTGTTCACAAAACCCCCCTTCTTCCTGAGCTCAAAAGGAATATAAAACCCATAAGCAAAACTCTGATTAATTAAAACTGCCTCGGATCTCCTGGGGTAATGATCTAACCACCATTGCATGTGAAGGATGTTCATCAAGGACATCCCCTTTTCCACTATCTGACCCAGTGAATCTCAGCCCCGATGGTCTAGATGGTCTAGTGTGTTTAAACACTGCAACGTCGAATGCATTCCTTTGCAGAAGGAACATTCATGCTTGAACTTACAAGAACGGAACCATCTACAATGGTTCTCATTGAAAGCCCAGCAGATTCCAACCTTCTTTGCGGCTGACCCTGCAGAGGTTCCAGGAGCGTCCCCTGAATGAAAGGGAGAAAGCTTCTGTGCCATCATGAGGCGCATCCATAAATCAGGAGCTTTCATATCCTAACTTAAATCTGGTGAGATGGCAAGCTTATGACAGAATTCCTTGTCATAACGCCACCAACCAGAAGCCCCAAATGAGGTCCACATAAACAAATAAACCTGAACATTTATTTGGAAAAAAATGTTCCCCAATGACAGATGCCAAAATATAGAAGGCTTGCAGCCAATTTCCGAATGTTTTTGCCACTTAGGCCTTCTGATCCTCACTAGCACTAAATCTACGCTCCTTATCCACACCAAAAGACCAAAACCAAAGATCCACAAATTAATTCTTCCAGAGTTTGTCTTTTATATCAGCCAACAGGCCATTCCCAATGGGGATTATCCCACAAAATAAAAAATTGGACCAAGAAACTCCACTAACTGTGGAAGGAACCTGAGGTGCCTCCCGACCAATTGTCACTGGAGACCCCCTGGCCCCTCCAACTGAGACACTAATTGCTGCAATACACCCAAAATGTTACCCTTGAGAGCTCCAAGCCCCAGCGCAACCACCTGTAGATGTCACGGTTATTCTGGTTTGTGGCTGTTTCCTCTTCAGCCACTAGTGGCCGCTATTCTAGTGTGCCCATTCTCCTCCTGTTGTCAGCTTCCTCGTTATCCTCAGCCCTTCCCTATTTAAACCTGCAGCTTATGGCACTCAGTGCCTTTGCATTGCTTTGGTTGCTGCATGTGATAGTGCCTTGTGCTTGCGTTCTTTTGTTGTCGAATCCTTCTAAGTTCTGACCACATCTGTTTGCCTGCATTCACTACATTTTGTTTGCTGCCAGCCTCAATCCTTGCCTGTTTGACGATTCTCCTGCATGATCCCTTGGTGCCTTCGCCTTGATCCTTTAGCTCTGGTCCTGTCTCCTGTTGGTTTGGTTACGCTTCGGTATCCTTGAATTGACAAAAGTCCTGGGGGAAAGAAGCCTGTGGCTCAACCATAGGGTGGATTTAATAATTCTGTTATTTTACCTGGGTCCGTTAACCTATACCTATTTCTGCACAGTGGTTTCAACTTCATACCAGATCCTTACAGTTGTTACAGACCCGTGTCCTGCTCTGAGAGCTGCCAGTCCAGTCTCTGCATCCTGTTCTCAGTTATCTGTCCTGTACTCTCCACATACCAGTCTCCGCTACCAGTCCTGTCAGAGAATTACTTCCAGTTCATAGTTCTGCATTGTTGGGTGCAGACAGACCCCACACCCTGCCCTGCAATGAGGCTCCTCTCTGGTCTGTTATCCCAGGTTGTGACAGTAGAGGCTGGAGAGCTAACTGGATGAGACACAGGGCTAGGACCGTAGTCATTGCCAACAGGTAACCTGTTAGTAACAAAAAAGTGGTAAGGCAGGGCATTGTCAGCAAGTCTACTCTCTCTGTCACTCATTCCACCACAAGAGACTGTGCTAGTAGGGAGAGTAGCCTGTAAAGGACCCACCCCCCTATCAAAATGAAGTAAATTGTAGGGGGTCAACTGAGCAGGCCTAAAAGATTCCCTAGTAACCCGGAGAGGGGCCTGTAATAAACTGTCTTCTGGAAACTGTGCAATATGAGAGAGGGGTGACAGCACAGACATAATAGCCTCTTGAGAAAGAATAATGTCAGCAGGGGGAAGCCCTGAAGGTCCACAACATGTCCTGAGATATGGAAGTAATAATACTCCATAGAACCCTCCCTCAAAGCCCCAGTGGACACAAATGTCTCGTCCATTTCTATTGAGTCAGCAACAGTAGGGGAAGCGCAGGATGCTAGGCTACACAACCTCCGTGACTTCTGTGCCTAGTTGTCAAAGGAGCAGAAACAGAAGCAGCTGGTCCAGTGGCAGTAACCAATGGCTCCGCAACATGAGGCAAATTTGATGTCTAGATTTCTAAAAATATATGGTTTACTGGGGTAAAATACATTGGCCGGCATAAAAAATGTCCCAAATGGAACATGAGCGCAGGCTTACTACATGTCAAAATTGCAAGTTGGAAATGCGCACCTCCCTAATGTGGCCTTTTAACCCCCAAACAACCCAACAAACCTATGCATGGGTGGTATCCCTGTACTCATGATTTGTCACTGAACACATATTGAGGTGTTGTTTGGCAGTGACACATAACAGGATCTGGACATATATGCCTGAAGTACAAAGTGAGTGAAAGAAAATACACAAAAAATACTACCGAAAAATTTGACAAAGGCTGGTGGTAGCATTGGTGCATGGAAAGTGTTAAAATATCCGTTTTTGAAATACCCTAGTGTGTCTAGTTTTCAAAAATATATGGTTTTATTGGGGTAAAATACATTGGCTGGCTTCAAAAATGTCCCAAATGAAACATGGCAGCAGGCTGACTACATGTCAAAATTTCAAGTTGGAAATCCTAAACTAGCAGCTCCCAAATGTGGCCTTTTAACCCCCAAACTATACAACAAACCTATGCATGGTTAGTATCCCTGTACTCAGGAGATGTTGCTGAACTTTTATTGAGCTGTTGTTTGGAAGTACACCTTTATATTATCAGTACATTTATACCTGAATTACAGCTGTGTGAAAAAAATCATCACATATTTTTTATCTCTGCAAACTTTGGCATAGTTTCATAATAAAATTGCAAAATACCCCAAGTTAAATACCTAGATAAGCTAGAGTTGTCTAGTTTAGAAAAATATGTACATGCAGGGGGTGGTTCAGGGATTCATGACCGATATCAAAGTTAAGCTATCTATAATTTTGAAAAAAAAAAAACGTTTTCAAATAGCATTGCACTACTGTTATTATTGCCCTTTAACTTGAACAAAAAATATACAAAATATGTACAGTATTTCTAAACTCAGGACAAATATTAGAAACTATTTAGCAGGTTTTTTTTTAGCTTTTGTAGTTGAATATTAAATATATAGTTAAATTATAGTAGTTAAATATTTACGCTATTTCAAATAAAATTCACAAATACTTTTCTTTTAAATTTTGCACCATATTTTATTATTTTTTACATATAGAATTATATGAAATGATCTAAATAATGGTATGAACGGAACGCCCTTCTTACACCAATAAAAACAATGTATAGTTTGTGTGGTATGGTAAAGGAGAAAGAACAAATACATATTATGTATTACACAAATGTATTTATGATGCTAACAGATACATTTTCCAAAAATTCACTTAGTAATCTAAAATGATTTTTAGCCATCGTTTACATGCACACATTACATGTTGGTCCTATGGACCTTTGAGAATTTTTGTATAAAGCGTATCCATCCTTGGAAATACTGTTTGCCAAAACTGCAAAACTGGCATTTTAAAGTCTATTGGAAAAAAATACATTTTTCAATATATTTTCTTGTAGCATGGAAAGTATAAATCCTGACATAACTACCGGAAATGTAAAAATATTGAATTACTTGGCTACAGTAACATCTCAAAGTAGGAACCAATGAAATAACTATGTAAAACATTTAATCCTGCCTAGTTCCACATTATGTTTCTTGGCTATGGCACACTAACAAATTCTTTCTGAACTTGTTTTGTGGTTTACCTACCACATGAAACATTTTCTCTAGATGTATTATTATTGATTAATGGATACAATTAAAAACTGCCTCTCAAATACACAATGATAATATCTCGGTTTTGAAATTCTGAGTGTTTAGAATATATTTGTATACTTTAATTAACTTATTAGTCTTGGACCTGTTGTCGTAATGTCAGCTTAAAGTATTATGACATCTTAGTCTCGTAGAAATGAATATGTTTCATTGTTTATTAAGACCTTATAATTGGACAAGGCTTTACATTTTTGTACTTTGAATTTTAACATTTTACATGTTCCATGTACTTGGCAAGCAAATATTAATCTGTCTTCTTGTTATACAGATAGATCACTCATTAACTGGTTTACGTTAAGTCGTATTTGTCTGATCTGGAGGTCTCTTCATTTATATCAATTAATACCTGATTTTATGCAGTCCACTTCTGTTCAGTTTAGTAAATAGACCCCAAATATTTTGGGTTGTTCAGAGTGAGAAAAACAAGATGCTTTGTATGTTCACATATAGGTCATTATTGCAGTCTAGACGTAAGAGGATCAACTGACCACTCCACTGTTTATTTTCTCCATAACCCCCATATTCTCACTAATGGTCTATTAAAACAAATGATGTCATAGACTTAAAGCAATATTTAGATCATTTTGTATATTTTTCTCCACATTGAAATTTTAACCAATGTTTAGGTGGCACATCTCTTTAATTTTTAGACTCTGTCTCACATACCTTTGACCATTGCAATCAATCTCTGCAAACCTTTCCCACTTTTGGGAGTTTTCCATACTGATATGTGGTACTATCTAGACCACAGGCACCCAACACAGTCAGAGCACAAGGAGGCGGAGATTTCTCCCTTGCGCAGGGGAGAAAGCTCTGCCCCTCACACTCACACTCTGACCCTGTTGCAGATCCGGGTGTCAGTGACATCCCAGTGCACACTATGTTGGAGCGGCTCAGATGAAGAATAGGACCTCCACACAATCCCCCTACAGATACAAGATAAACAAGTAGAGAGGGGAACAAACAAAATAACGTGATTTCTTTTTGGGTTTTTTCTTAATGAAAAAAAAGTAGCAATGTCGGGATGGAAGTGTGACTCAGTGTGTGTGTGTGTGTGTGTGTGTGTGTGTGTGTATGTGGAAGTGTAAGTCAGTGTGTGTGTGTGGAAGTGTGAGTCAGTGTGTGTGTGTGTGTGTGTATGTATGGAAGTCTAAGTCGGTATGTGTGTGGAAATGTGACTCAATGTGTGTGTGTGTGTGGAAGTGTGAGTCATTGTGTGTGTGTGTGTGTGTGTGTGTGTGTGTGTGCATGTATGGAAGTTTGAGTCAGTGTGTGTGTGGAAGTGTGACTCAGTGTATGTGTGTGTGTGTGTGTGTGAGTGTGTTTGTGTAATTGTGACTCAGTGTGTGTGTGTGGAAGTGGGACTCGGTGTGTGTGGAAGTGGGACTCTTCAGAACCTAAGGAAGAAATTCATCACCCATGGTTACAGTAGAAAAATTACATACTCTCAAATACAAAAAGTCACTTAAATCCCCAAAGAAAATCTCCTGAGGAGGCCGTTAGTAGTAACCTATGATCCACAAATGGACAATCTGTGAAATATCTTGGGTGAACTGAAAACAGTTTTACACAGATATGAAAGACTCCAGACAATAGACACACATCCCACCCTACTTTTATTCCATCAGCCTTCCAACCTCAAACAATTGATAGTGAGGCGAAATGGTAAACGGTACTTCTCCCTGCCAACAAAAGAGATATGAGTCATGTGCACTCATCCACAACACATACAAAATACCAATATCAGGCTCACATTTGCCCTACAAAATGCTTAACATGGAAATCATCCAAAGTGGTATAGCTCCTCATATGTGTAAAGTGCCCCACAGCAATGTATATGGGAGAAACAGACCAAACATTACACACATGTTTTAATTCCCACAGCCCAACTATTAAACAGATACACCTATTGGAGCTCATTTCTTTCAACTTGGACACAGCATCTAGTATGAGAAGCTTTTGGTTCTGCTGGCATTGTTCCACACCGAGTGGGAGAGAATTATAAAGGAGGTAAAACGCAGATGCCAGTTTAAGGACTGAATCACTGCCCTTAATAGAGGCATTGCATTTATTTAGTATGGTCTTACATATTACAAATCTTTTTTATGATCCCTGGATTACTGCAGAGGACTTATTGAAATGATGTGGAATGTGGCAAATTGGACTGGTAAAAGATGCACTGACTGAACTGAATTTATCTATTAGGTTTCTATAAGACTGGCTAATTAACTGCTGATAAAATTAATAAATACCTTTTTATCACTTTGAAATTAGGAAATTTTGTTTTAGCCTCATTAATGTCCTAGGGAGGGACCTAGCAAACAGTTCATCAGTCCCAGCTTTGCTTTCAAACAGCTTGTCACTGCTAGCTTTAGCCCCAAACAGCTTAGCATTGCCACCCAAACAGTTTGCCTATGACACTCTTGCCCCAAAATAGCTTTTCAGAGCAACCCATGTCCACAAACAGCTTATTGCCTCCAAACAACTTGCCAGTGCAAGCCTTGCCCCCTAAAAGCTTGTCAGTGCAGTCCAGTTTTCCAATGCCAACTGTGTCAGCAAACAACTTGCCAGCACCACCCAAAAAGTGTGTTAGTGCCAGCTTTGCCCACAAACAGCTTGTGTGTGCAAGCCTTGCCCCACAAAAAATTGTCAATCCCACTCAGTTTTCTAGTGGCAAATTTGTCAGCAAACAACTTGCCAGCACCACCCAAAAAGTTTGTTAGTGCCAGCTTTTCCCCCATACAGCTTGTCAGTGCCACCCAGTATGTCAGTACCAACTTTTACCCAAACAGCTTTCCAATGGCAGCTTTACCTTTAAACAGCTTGTCAGTGAGCAGGAGAAGAGGACAGCAGGAGAGGTGTGTCCCTCTTCTTCTTGCAATGTGTGCAGACTGATCCTGGCAGGAAGTGAAGTATTTCCTTCATGCTGGTTCAGTCTGAAACAGAGTTCACTCAGAGAGTGTGTAAGAGATCATCTGATCTTACACTTTCTTGTGGACATGCAAGTGGTCACAAGGGTTGTCTGCCTCCCTAGAGTGGCCCGACAGCAGTTGTGACCCCTGCAACCATGGTTGTTACAGAAGTGGTTGTAATTCCATTCAATATTGTAGCTGTTGTAGTTAAAAAAATTTGGATGATATAAAGTTTATTGAATTTAGGTTAAATGAGGTTACTGATGTATCCTCTGTATATTCTTGCTCATTGTGACTAAAATTACAAGCATTATTATTTCCTAATGAATATTACGCAACTGTTAAATTAGAGCAATTCATTTTTTTTTTTAGTACCATGCCAAAATGCTCAAGGAGACATTTTAAATACAGTGATGTTTCATCACATATAATAAGATATTGACATTTTAAATCAGCTATTTATATATGGTTAAAGATATGTCTATTTAAATCAGGGTAGTGCCAGTCAGCATCACTTTGAAAAGCATGAGAAAAATGTTTGTGAAGTTAGAACATTATGTGACTGTAATGGTTGAGATCTTGCCATCCTGCGTAAATCCTCCAATTGTTAATGAGTATTCTAATTTAATGTTGCTCTCCTCAACATTCAAGTACAATGATCATGGATGCACATAGTTTTAAAGAACTTACATAAACAACAAAAAGGTAAATAAATAACCTTAACAAAAGGAAACAAAAAGATAAAAATATATAGTACAATACTGTTACCTAAAAAGAAATGTATATAAATTTCTTCGGTGGCATAAAGGGACAGACCTCAGCACAAAGAGCGAGGAGGTGTCCCAACAAGATTTCTGATCCAAGTGTACTGAATGAGCTTTTTAACACAAAGGAAAATGTTTTCAAATTGCTGTATTATAATAGATTTAAAAAAAAAGACTACTCTTAGTTATTCTTATTATTTTAAATAGTCATTAATCATTAGTAAGTGTGAATATTACTGGATAGTATTTCTTAGTTTTACATTTCACTTGTTATAGCTTATAGAATTCATTGAAAGTCCTGCATATAACCTGGAGTATATGCTTACATTTATTGACCGATATACCATATTTTAAATTTCTTCTGTTATACCCAAGCCTCTGAAAAATATATGATGTTCAATGCTTGGGATAAACCCACAAATTATTTTCTTTTTGTGGCATGTTCATTATGTATTTTCCTGAAATAATTTATATTTAATTTACTGATTAAATGACAGCTGTGCTTGCATGTGCCATAGTTAATATTAAATAATATTTTCAAGTAAACAATATCACATTTTGTTTATAAATAGGCTTAAAGGAGCAGTTCCACCTAGGTTATTTTGTACATGTTGTACATGTTTTTAATATATGTAGTTTTACACTGAAAATAACTTATTGGGGAGATAAACAGGACTGTCGCAGTCAGTAAATCTTTGATGCAGTGCTTAGGAGACAGGAAGGGTTCAAGTGGCACCAAAGTAGTTTTTTAACATTTGTTGCACTAATAGATCCCTCCACTACAAAATATGTATGCCACAAACCTCTTTGTGTACTTTGCTTAGCTACCAGCGTTGACAATATGCTGACTTATACCTCTCTGGGACTGTTTGAGTCATGGGGTAGAGGTTATCTAAAATCTTTCTTCCAGCTTTTTCTATCATTGAATATTCAATCATTTTCCCATCTCACTAACTTCAATAAGCTCCTCATCCTGGTCTCATAGAAACATAGAAAACATAGAAAGCAGGCTGGAGAGCATTGGAAAGAGTTTTATGTAATAATATAGATATGTCACTGATGATCTGGCTCCCACGTAGATTTTATGAAAAATTACCAATCCCCCTTAAAAGTATAAACGATATTATGGCCTCATTTTATAGAGTGAAGAAGTCGATGAAGGTTCATGATACTTTTTCTAGGATGGCCCCGATACAGATTGTCCAATTATGCGTCCCAAATATAGCTCTAACTGGGTGGAGGTATGCAGGGATTAACACCTTGGGAGAGGTATATGATAGCGAGGGAGTAGTGCCCTTTGATACATTAATAAAGAACTATAATCTCCCCGCCGTAGAGATATATACGTATATTCGAATGAGATCATTCTTGATGAAATATCCTCCATCAGATATTACCGATTGGGACAGATTTCTCACCCAGGTAGGGAACAAAAATCTTGTCGCGAAATGCCGGGGGTTTTTCGATAAGGGGGTGACGATCGACAAGCCTCCGGCCCTTAGGCAGTGGGAGACGGATATGGGGAAAGTATTCCCGCTCCAGGCCTGGTTGAAAGCCTGGCAAGATATGAGAAAATCTGTTCATTGTATTAATATCCAGGAGCAATACTATAAACTTACACATAGGTGGTACTTAGTCCCTACCCGCCTGGCAAAATACGCAACACAGGCTGATGACTTATGCTGGCGCTGTGGCAGAGCGGTGGGATCCCAGCTACATACCTGGTGGGAATGCGGGGAACTTACTCCTCTCAAGAGGAAGGTAGAAAGTATTTATAGAGAGATATATGGAAGTGACGAGCCACTCACCTCATACACGTTCCTCTTCCACCTGGATTTCCCGACTTCTGATGTGTATGTAAAAGCTTTATGTGTTAACATATTATCTGCATGCAAACTATGTATTTCCAGGTATTGGAGACAGACAACTACTCCAACGTGGACAGAAGTTAGAAATCAGATTGATTTCCAGGCTAGGGCTGAAGGCTATTTTTATCGAACAAACAATACTGTGGATTGGGAAAATTATGGGCGTATCTGGCTAAAATGGGTGAGATCCCCTTCAAAGGACTAGATGTGAAGTGAGTGCTAGACCCCCTGTGGGTTGATGGTAGAAACCTAGGACTGCTGGCAAAAGAGATAAGAGGCGCCCCCTATAAATTATAAATAATAAACTTTAACTGTAGTCTAAAACCCCATTGATTAATCTCATAAATATGACATGTTAATACCTATGCCACACCCCTGTGGTCCCCCCCCCAGCCCAAGAAACTGGAAATACTCCTTGGACTGACTTGACCCCATATAATTATACACCTGGTTGAATGAATGATGTATGACTGCGAGTTTGTCTGTGGACAATAGACTGAAGAATTGGACGGTACTGTATAACATATCACCCTTTAGGGAGCCGTACTCGCGGATTCTTTATTCTCTTGGACATATTCTTCTATGTCTCTCTCTGGTCCCTCTTCCTTTACCCTCACCTTTTCCTTTCCATACCGGAGGGGAGGGGTCTGGGGGGAGCGGGACGGGAGGAGAATGTATGGAAGCCTGCCTCTGGAGATGGGGGACAACGGGAAGGCTCTGTATTTAATTCAGTATCATCGTCTTAATGTGTATTATTTACAATGTCAAACTTTTCTGTTTTGAGCACTGATTGTATCATAAAAGTGAAATGTTTTATATACGAAATTATTACTATACAATGGTTTAAAATTTGTAATCCGATAAAAGAAAATTTAATAAAGATTAATAAATAATAAAAAAAAAAAAAGAAACATAGAAACATAGAATGTGTCGGCAGATAAGAACCATTCGGTCCATCTAGTCTGCCCATTTATTTTTTTTGAGTACTTTTATTAGTCCCCCGTTCCCTGTCTTATAGCTAGGATAGCCTTGTGTCTATCCCACGCATGCTTAAAATCCTTGACTGTGTTTACCTCTACCACTTCTGCTGGAAGGCTATTCCATACATCCACTACCCTCTCAGTAAAGTAATACTTCCTGATATTACTTTTAAATCGTTGCCCCTCTAATTTAAGACTATGTCCTCTAGTTGTGGTAGTTTTTCTTCTTTTAAATATACTCTCTTCCTTTACTGTGTTGATTCCCTTTATGTATTTAAATGTTTCTATCATATCCCCCCTGTTACGTCTTTCCTCCAAGCTATACATGTTAAGATGCTTTAACCTTTCCTGGTAAGTTTTATCCTTTAACCCATGAACCACTTTAGTAGCCCTTCTCTGAACTCTCTCCAAAGTATCAATATCCTTCTGGAGATACGGTCTCCAGTACTGCGTACAATACTCCAAGTGAGGTCTCACCAGTGCTCTGTACAATGGCGTGAGCACTTCCCTCTTCCTACTGCTAATACCTCTCCCTATGCAACCAAGCATTCTGCTAGCATTTACTGCTGCTCTATTGCATTGCCTACCTACCTTCAAGTCCTCTGAAATTATTACTCCTAAATCCCTTTCCTCAGATGTTGAGGTTAGGACTGTACCAAATAGTCTATATTCTGCTTTTGGGTTTTTACGCCCAAAGGTGCATAATCTTGCACTTGTCCACATTAAATGCCAGTTGCCACTGCTCTGACCATTTTTCTAGTTTATCTAAATCGTTTGCCATTTTGCTTATCCCTCCATGAATATCAACCCTGCTGCAAATCTTTGTATCATCAGCAAAAAGACATACTTTGCCAACAAGACCTTCTGCAATATCGCTAATAAAAATATTAAAGAGAATGGGTCCAAGAACAGATCCCTGGGGTACCCCACTAGTAACAAGACCTTGCATCGAATATACCCCATTGACTACAACCCTCTGTTGCCTGTCACTCAGCCATTGTCTAATCCATTCAACAATATTGAAATCCAAACTCAAAGATTTCAGTTTATTGATAAGCCTTCTATGTGTGACAGTGTCAAAAGCCTTACTGAAATCTAGGTAAGCAATGTCTACTGCACCACCCTGATCTATTATTTTAGTTACCCAATCAAAAAAATCAATAAGATTAGTTTGGCATGATCTCCCTGAAGTAAACCCATGCTGTCTCTGATCTTGAAATCCAAACGACTTTAGATGTTCAACAATCCTATTCTTTAACAAGGTTTCCATTATTTTCCCCACTACTGAAGTAAGACTTACTGGTCTATAGTTGCCTGCCTCCTCCCTACTACCTTTCTTGTGAATGGGCACAACATTAGCTAATTTCCAATCTTCTGGAACTACTCCCGTTAACAATGATTGGTTAAATAAATCTGTTAATGGTTTTGCTAGTACACCACTAAGTTCTTTTAATAACTTTGGATGTATCCCGTCAGGTCCCATCGACTTATTTGTCTTTACTTTAGACAGCTGAAGTAAAACCTCTTCCTCTGTAAACTTACAAGCATCAAAAGACTCATTAGTCTTTTTCCCTAAATGAGGTCCCTTACCCTCATTTTCTTTTGTAAAAACTGAACAAAAATATTCATTAAGGCAGTCTGCTAAGCCTTTATCCTCTTCTACATAGCATCCTTCTTTTGTTTTTAATCTAACTAATCCTTGTTTTACTTTCCTTTTCTCATTTATGTATCTAAAAAATGTTTTATCCCCCTTTTTCACTGACTGGGCTATAGTCTCTTCTGTGTGTGCTTTGGAAGCTCTTATAGCTTGCTTTGCCTCTTTCTGCCTACTCTTATAGATCTTTCTATCTTCCTCACTTTGAGTATTTTTATAATTACTAAATGCTAGCTTTTTATTTTTTACTATTTTAGCCACCTCTGCAGAGTACCACAGTGGTTTCTTCAATTTTTTGCTCTTACTGACAAGCCTTATACAATTTTCTGTTGCCTTCAGTAGTGCAACTTTTAGATAATCCCATTTCTCCTGGACTCCCTTTAAATTGCTCCAGTCTGATAATGACTCCTTCACACCTAATCTAATTTTAGAAAAGTCTGTTTTTCTAAAATCTAAAACTTTTGTTTTTGTGTGGTGTGACTGCGTCACTGTTCTTATATTAAACCACACTGTCTGGTGATCACTAGATCCTAAACTTTCACCTACAGTAATATCTGATAACAAATCTCCATTTGTGAACACTAAGTCTAGTATGGCCTGCTTTCGAGTTGGCTCCTCCACTACTTGTTTTAGCGATAATCCCAGTAGGGAGTTTAGGATATGCGTACTCCTGGCGCAAGTAGCTGTTTTGTATTTCCAGTTCACATCAGGAAGATTAAAGTCACCCATGATGATCACTTCTCCCTTCATTGTCATTTTAGCTATTTCCTCAACTAGTAGATTATCTAACTCCTCTATTTGTCCAGGGGGCCTATAAATCACACCTAACCGAGTTACCATATGATTACCAAATTCTAATGTAACCCAAACAGACTCTATGTTCGCCTCACTAACTTGTATTACGTTACATTTTAAGCTATCCCTCACATACAGGGCCACCCCTCCCCCTTTTTTACCATCTCTGTCTTTTCTATATAAAGAGTACCCTGGTATTGAAATGTCCCAGTCATGTTTTTCATAATACCATGTCTCAGTAACAGCCACTAAATCTACATTCTCAGTTGCCAATATTGCCACAAGTTCATGGATCTTATTCCCTAAACTGCGAGCATTTGTAGACATGACCCTAAGCTTATCATTTTTCAGCACACTGAAAACAAAGAATTGTCTCTGTACAATTTCTTCGTTGCACCAGAAAAAAATGCTGAACTTGGAACAAATCAGATAAGACACCAAACTTCAGATGAAAACTTCTCAAAAGAAGTGAATATTTAATTGGCCGGGAATAATTTGATGTTGTTCAAGTGGGTGCAGGATCACAGTGTATTTGATAGCTACACAAAGCTAAACCCAACCATGTAATTAAATAAAGCAGACACATGTGTCATCAGATAGTCTTAAGAATATCCTTT
Source organism: Pelodytes ibericus (assembly GCA_036172795.1). Classification (NCBI taxonomy): domain Eukaryota; kingdom Metazoa; phylum Chordata; class Amphibia; order Anura; family Pelodytidae; genus Pelodytes; species Pelodytes ibericus. The sequence goes on along the minus strand of CM069861.1, from coordinate 116,445,943 downwards.
CAAAGTTGCAATATCTATCACTACAGGAAGGAATGTAAAAACAGCTGGCAGCACTTCATTGAAATATGACAGCAAGGGATATCCATGTAAAGAATACACATACTGAAGTCATATCACATGACAAAAATGGAAACAGACACATATGCATTCTTTATATAGGCATCACCATGGTGATAACAAAGAACCATTTGGTCTTTATTTGAGTCTTGGTAAAATTGAGTTTTTTGAAACAACATATGGTTTTTGTTGATTGCTTAAAATCTCAAAATCAGTCACCTTAAACAACTCTACATTATTCAATAGAAACAAAAATAATATATATGTTTCTTGAAAATCTTAAACAGCTTACAATGTATTGTAGTTTAACTACACATTTGCCGTTATAATGCTTGCAGACTCATTTTATTTCACAGCTAATTTGTAATCCTTTTCTAATACTCACACAGCAATGTGTAGTTTTAGAAAATGGATAGATGTCTGATCCCAATGAAAAATACATAATGAAAAATATATACTTTTTTGTTGTGATAAAAAAAAAATATTAGCTATTTCTATGCAATTCTTGGCATCTGGGAGTTGTCAGTCTACCTAGATCATAGTATCCAGCATGTCACAGCCAAACTGGTTCAAGAGAAAGACTCAGGTTCTCGCTCCTCTCAAAGCCCATACTCTGCCGATGAGAGTTGGGGGTATAGCCCATTTCCTGTACAATAGTGTTGTTGCACATACACACATATACATGCACAACACTTTTTCTCAATAGTAAGAATTCAATAGTAATTTTCAAATGGTCTTTAATGTCAACATCAAAGCTATTTATGTATGTGCACTATATTTTATACTATACTGGGATGTATGAATGAATATCTCTCTGTACTATGATTTTGAAGAAAAGACCTTAGGTGATGGATGACTCATAATTCATGTCATTAATACTTTTTTGCTGTAAACAGAAATAAAGTTCATATTTTGCACATAAACTGAAAAAAAGTAAATATTATGATGACCAGTGTAAGCTTTGCCAATGTAGCTCAGTCGCAGTGAACCAAATGCAAGGCAAGCACACATGGTAATAGTACAGAAATATGGTCACTTGTTTATACACATGTTGCATTACATTGACTATTTAATTCTTACCTAATAACCAAGATATTGTCTGGCATCAAACGCATGGCATTACTCAGACATGATCTTTCATAATAAACAATCACAGGAAACAGAATTTCGATTTATATGTATAAATAATCAGTGCATGCCCCAAGCACCAAAATATCCCAATTTTCATAATTTTAGCAGGACGGTCCAAGCAGCAAAGAATGAATACTGAGTATACTAGCACGGACACTCTCCATCCCAATCCACAACCCTTGTGTCCACGTTACTAGTGCTGCAAGTTGAAGTGTTTGCATCAACATAATGAAAACAATTAGCAGCAAAAAAAGCAGCGCCAAACGTGACCTATTTGAGAATATAAAAGTGAAAACACCCTCCCCGTGCAAAATAAAGTGATCAAGCAAAATAAAAACAATACTCTCCAGCGAAAATGCAGCTTCCCACAAAATACTCCTCAGGTATTCTTAAACAGCAACACAACGAATGAGGGAGTGCAAAAACATGGAAGAGAAAAAACAAAGTATTGTAGTGTAACACTGTATGGTGTAACAGGAGGTGTATAGTGGGGTGTATATACACTCACAAACGAATCTTCTTAAAAAGCCAGTCAACAGATAACACTGATATTCCTCACGTTCATGGAAAATTTTCTTTTAATAGATCTATAAAAGATTAAAAAGCCAATGGCGCAGTATCCAAAATCAAACACAGAAAAAAATACAAAATGACACTTACAGAAACATAGGCACATACACATTTGTCATTTTATCTGTGTTTGATTTTGGATACTGCGCCATTGGCTTTTTAATATTTTATAGATTTATTAATATAAATATTATTGTATTTCTATTGTATTTCTTTTTATATTTTGGGGTACTCCTGACCATACTGAGATCTTCAATCAAAAATCTAGTGAATCTACCTGTTGTTTATCATAAGTATTTTTTATTGTTATTACCACAAGTGTTTTTACTTTTGTGCACTCAATATATATATTTGGGGCCAAAGGGTGCTATTCTCTTGTGTCGTTGCAAATTCTGAATCAGACAGGCCGAAACCACCAACTTTTGCTTGATCGCAGACCAGATGTATCCCACCCTCAGTGTATGGGGTACATATGAAATGGATATTGCTATAGTGATCTTATTTTAGGATGTTGAGTAGCTAAAGATCTATGCTTTTCAAAGCAAAATTGTCCCAATCTGAATGCTTCCAATGGTTTGGTTTCTGAATGCTGCCAAGGGCCAGTTCAGTGCTGAAATCAATGATAATGAGTAGTTGAAGACACTTTGTCTGATCCAAATTCATTTCTGACCAGAAGAAAACTATATTAGGTAGACCCTATAATAAATCTCACAGCAATGTTAAGTGTGTGAAAGTATATCACAGAGCTTCACAATAAAAAAACCCTTACAATAACCTGCACCATGAGGGAATACTTTTTTTTATTGGACAAGCATATAAACATTCACATAAACATGTAAGCTCTCAGCATTCTCTTCCTCCAGTTCGTCCAGAAGTTGTGAAGTCTTGAAAACTAAGGTGAATTTTTACATAGAGCTGCAGGACCAATAAAATATATCACCTTTTACTAAAACAGTTTGTCTTTTCTGGGTCCAGCTACTGGTTATTTGCTCTACACACACACACACATATATATATATTTTATTTTATTTTATTTTTTCATAATTTCTTTCCCTGAAATTCATGCACAATCTGTTTCCAAGATACTTAAAGGAAATTGTCTCTTTAATCAGTGAAAATAAAAACTTAAATTTCATGAGATATATTAAAAGCATTTTGCTAGTATACATGCAGACTTCTAAGTAAAACATGCATATAGTTGCTTATATGTAGGACAATTATCATGCTTCTTATTCGAGCAGTCCATAAAGAATAATTGAACGTTGAAATATTGTTTGAAGTGGTTTTACTGAAAACTCTATAAATGTTTATATGATCACTTGCTCTCATTCTTTATATATGAGTGTAATCTGTTTTTAACTAAAATATTCTTTTAATGGCATTTCTTTGATATATTTGGCATGGCAATTTTCTTCAAATGTGGCAATGTTATGAAAGTTATTTGGAAATCAAATCAGCTATTTACTTTTGTGTTTGCCATCTATCTCCTGACATGTGGATGCACAAGACACACCTCTCATGGGGTCTTTCCCATGTATGCACATGACAGTCAAATATTGTGGTTCTGATGTGACCATACCAGAGCTTTCTAATGTTGCTATCACGAAACAATCCCTTTGTCTCAAAGAGTTCTGTAAACACACTGCAGGCATATAATCTGCTAGCTTTGTTTATGAATATCCCAAAAAAGTAACCTGTCCAAATTATCAAAAACCTGTGTATAGCCTGTCACCTGACACATACACATTTTGATTTAGATTTTTTCCATTTATTCACATCTATATAAAGCCAACAATAAACATTGCATAAAATAAACAAGGCCTACAATTTCCCATTGTGTAACAAAGCTATATGTGTTTTACCTGCAGCACAGAGATTTATATTTTCTAGTTATACAGAATGTTTAGTCTTCATTGCTTAGACTACTATTCTAACAGTTAAAAAGATGGAATACTTAGACAGTAATCAATAAAATTCCTTCAAAAAGTAACTGGACCATAGTACTTAGGATCTACTGCCCAAAATGCATCAGCCGGCATCTCCCTCATGCCACATTTGTGGAATTGCTTATGTCATATGTTAATTTTGTTTTCAATTCCTTGTATAGTAAAGTTTTTAAGTGAACCCAGAAATGCATCTATGTTTGTTCCCCGTTTCTCTGTTAGGAGCTCTTGCATCAACATTAACCTTTGTATTGGCTTCTGTGTAATTTCTTAACTTCAAACGTTTCAGTATTTATGCTCATTTTCATACAAGACATTTACAGTGTCATTTTTAGACATGTTCAAATTTGAATTGGCTTTTAGACTTTAGAAGTCATATAGACACATTTTTTCCAGTTGGGAGGCTTTCTTGACAGTTGATTTGCATACCGTTCTATTACAGACCACGTTCTTTTCATTTTCCATAGTTTTAGATTTCATTCTGGAATGATTAAAACATTCCTCATCTCATAAAAGATAGGTTTCTATGGAGAAAACTCAGGCCTACATCAATATGTCACATTACTAATGTAACTGAGCATGAGGAATCACAGTCTACATAGAACATCATGTTGTGAGTAAAAAGGTTAAGAGCATTTGAAAGGAAGAAAGATGAGTAATCTGCCTCTCCTCTGCTTTCCATCTACGAATATATGTAACTGTGCCTCACTGTTACTATATTGATTAGCAATGATAATACCTATATGTATGGTAAATTATGTACTTGAAAGTATACTGGAAAATTCCTAAACTCTTATCATAATCCCCCTCATCACTCTCATTTATATTTATTTAACTTGTTCAACTATTATTATGATCATCAAATCAAGTTTATGCAGTGGTTACTACTATGAATTAGGTGTGATGGACAAAGACAGACATAATACATGATGGAGAGAGGGACCTGTCCACAAGCTTACTATCTAAACAGAATGCAAGAACAGATGAAATGCAAGGTATATGGGAATATTCAATCACTTTGAACATTCTTGTGCACAGAAGTGGAAGTAAGTTTGGCAGTAGCAATGATTCCACTTTCAGGGAACTCTTTTTACAAACGTGATGATTTTTTTCAGATATTAGTCATAATATTTCTATTAAGATTTAAAAGTAAAATGACCAACTGTAATTCTAAATTATATTTTAAGTGTAATCTCCTGGGGAATTAGGAGTTAATGTCATCCATTTCATAAGGTGGCTACTTGGTCTGCTCTATAGAATGCCGTGGCTGCATGATCAGGCCTCTCTCTGACTACTCGGGTGCAATTCTAGTCAGTTATACTCAGCTTAGGTAGCCTTTACACAATGAAGCTTGTACAATCTTTAATGTGTGTTTAAGTTCATGTTTTAATATAAAAAGCACAAGTGAAAAAGTAGTTGTCCTTAGTCTGAGGATAAACTGACATGCACTTTAGCAGAGAGAGACCCCTGCATTCACAGACCTCACACACAAACCTCAATCAAATGAGAGAGGCAAGCCTCCACTTAGATTTGCTTTGCTGTGTGCGTGCTGACACTGTCAACAAGTGCCTGCCTCCTCCAGATCTGCTGTGTATTAGCAGGACATGTAACATAGTAACATAGTAATTTAGATTGAAAAACACAAGTCCATCAATTTCAACCCTTCTATCATTCCAGCTTTTGATCCAAAAGAAAGCAAAAACTCCTAAGGAAGCTATTTCGAATTTTGCCTCCTGGGGCGGGTGATTCCTTCTTGACTCCAAAGGGCAATCAGAATTCTCCTTGGATCAATAAGCTCTATTATTAATGCTTATTCTATTATTAATAAACAAACAATACAGTATACTGCGCCAATAACTGTGATGGAGTAAGTTCACTAGCGCACATGTTCACTTTATTGTATTTATTCTATTATTAATTGCCCTGTATGTTCTGCTTTTCTAAAAAAAAAAAAAAAAAACATCCAGACCATTTTAAATGCATCTATTGTATTTATCTTTGCTCTTCCAGTCTCAGGGGGTAACCTCTTGTTCTTTGTACATTTCTGTTAATGAGCAGGTCACTGGAGAGCTCTTTATATTGGTTCTGCACATATTTATATAATGTTACCACATCCCATCTGAGATGCCTTTTATCTAATGTAGATAAATGCAATATTTTAAGTCTCTCTTCGTAACTAAGTTCCTCCAATCCCCTTGTTAATTTTATAGCTCTCCTTTGCAATTTTTCTAGTTGTAAAGAGGCACGATGATATCCGCCTCCTGTGAATCTATACCTCATTTTATACATACCAATATCTTATTGGCCCTTGCAGCTGACTGGCATTGAGCACTGTTGTCAAGTCTGTTATCTACAATTATTCCTAAATCCTTTTCATTAGTAGTTTTTCCCACGGAAATACCACTTAAAGTATATGTTATTGTGTTGTTATTATTTTTCCTATAATGCATACCTTTACATTTGTGTATATTGAACCTTATTTGCCACTTAATTGCCCAGTCCTCCACTCTGTCCAAATGTTCCTGTAAAGAACAAACATCAAGATTAGTCTGTATTACCTTACCTAATTTAGTGTCATCAGCAAACACTGAGACATGGGTAATAAAATAAGGATAATAACGATAGATGCTAGGCTGAGAAACACGAGAATCACCAAGCAAGGACTGCGTGGTGATTCTCCCTTTTAAATGTTCCTGCGTAACAGTGGATTGAGCGCGCTACAGGAGTGGGTGGCTGACATCCGACATCTTTGTCCCAAATAGTTTGTCACTGGAATCTGTGTCCCCATCCAACTTGTTAGTGTCATCTTTGTCCCCATAATGTTTGCCAGTTCCATCGTTGATCCAAAACAGCATGCCAGTAACACAGTCGCCCCTCCAATCAGCTTGTCTGTGAAATATTTGCCCACAATCAACTTACAAGTGCCATGCTTGCCCCCAAGCATCTTGTCTGTGCTATCTTTGTCCCCAAATGGCTGGGCCATATTTGTTCTCAAGCAACTTGTATGTGCCATTGTTGTGCCCAAGCAGGTTATCTATGCCATAGCTGATCCTTGACCACTTTGTGCCCAAACTGCTGATCCCAGCTAGCTTTGCACCCAAAAAACTTGTCCCTGCCATCTTTTTGCCTTAACAACTGGTCCCTGCCATCTGTTTATGCCCAAACACCTGGTTCCTGCCATCCTTCCTCATTTCTCCTGTAGGAAATTATTTGTCCTGTCTCATCCTATGTGTACAGTCTATCTTCTACACTTAATACAGCACACTGCAAGCTGAGCGCTCCCTTCTACATTCAGTATCCTGCAGCAGCTGGCAAGACCCTTCTTAGCTGGCTGCTGACCAGAATGATGTATGCACACTGGAAGTAATGCAGAAAAAACTACCAGCAATGTGGTTCCATGGTTATCTAGTGGGGGCAAAAAACGGGGGTTTGGAATGAGCTCAGTTGGTAGCACCCATTACCAACCTATCTCAGTTATCAAGGAGCGCAGAAACACTTATATAAGCACAGTATTGTGACAGTAGTTGCAGCAATTCATTTAATTGGGACAAAGCTATTAAAACTAGCACTCAGAATAATGCACAAACGACAAAGCACACATAAAACCTGATGGTTATGATTCTCCAAATTTTGCCCAATGGTCAGTTGAACAGGGGTCCATAATCCCAAGTCCATCCTTCACGCTAGGAGAAGTGTGTTTCCAGACACTCTGGGGTCAACAGTGCATAAAAAAGAAAAGCTCCAATTAGCTTTAAGTAGCAACAGACGATCAGACCCTTATCCTGAGACACACTGCAGAGAAAAAGGTGCCCTTACGCTACCCAAAAAAAAAGTGCAAAACACTGGCCAATCCACACGCCTTATAGAACAGCAAATGTCATAAACGCCAGTGCACGTTTCACCAAACTGGCTTCTTCCAGGGATTCATATCCCTTTCCACTGAAAAATATAGTTACCTGGTTATCTAGGGGGCAGCCAGGATGTATATGCAAGGAGTGCACTGTGAACATCCATAGATTTATGTTCATCTATCAGAGTGCTGCATGTATTATACTTGGTAAGTTTACTTGAAAAAATGTATGAATAAAATAAATTGTTAGACTAGATTATTTCAAATAAACAAAGAATGATATAGCTTTATAGTTATTTTTGTTTGTGTTGGACATCATGCATTTACAAAGCAACTCATTTTCTAATATGTATCCCAAGAACTACCCATTTACTACATTTTCTTGGAAATATAATTATGTAAGCATTTGCTAACCATTTTAAGCTTATAATGATGCGTGTTTAATGGGGTATAAACTGTGATTTACAGTTTGCTGTGTAGTTATTAGGTAGTGTAATAAATTCCTAGATTTTATGTTCAGCAAGCAAACGACTTGTATCTTGCACTAACTTCACAAATTATTGGCTAAAATACACAAACACTGAATCCTGAATGAACATTACTTGATAGGAAAAGCATTGAATAGTTAGGTCTATAACATTTGAGTAATATATATTTCTAGAGTATCTTGATGATCATTATTCAATCTATTAATTCAGAAAAACGAACTTGCATATTGTGCTGTTATGGATTTTATGATATATTACAAAATGCCAAAATGTAAACAAACTGCTTTTGTCATTATACGTAGAATATATATTTCTTAAGTCATGCAACTTAAAACCAATACACTTTATATCAACAAACAACACAAATTTCATAGGTTTGTGCCTTATACCCTAAAGTAGATTAACAGGCAACCTCTCCAGTGTTATCGCTATGTGATTAAGATCTTCATGGCAGAACTTGCAATGATGATGTCTACCCTTCTCTTTTTAATCACACTTTTGGTTAAATTTTAATAAGAACACGTCATGTGGCTTGTCCCCAAGAAATAAGCTTGATTTTAATGAACAGTGAAAAAAAGTCTCCTGTACTTTTTTTTTTCATAATATATAGGAAGATTTGTGTGTAGTATTCTCCTATTTATTAAGTCATCTGATATCTGATAGCGGCCATGCAATTGCTTCCATAGACTTAGCATTGGTCTCTCTGTAAATAAGAGAAGAGATGGTAACATTTGCATCTGCTATGACTTTAGCAATGTCCTGCAATCACCTTTGTACTAATCATACAAATCAAATCAAGATGGCTGTCTCAAGAAATATTGATATTTTGGAAAATGACAACTTATAACTTAATGCAACATGAAGTAGCTTTGTTGTGCACTTTTGATTTTTGTGTAAAAATAGAAATGGGAACGTACGGCGGAAGGAGTTTTGACCGGATCCCCCATTCCACAACATGCTTAACATAGATCATGTGATATTTGTTGCAGGTTGTTTTATGGGCTTGGCATTATTGCTTTGCTCTGGTTATGATTTGTTGAATCAAAAGGTACCTATTCATTTTTAGTTACTGTTCTATATATGAGTTATGTTCGAATAAATTAGAAGGATCTACAATTACGCTCTGATCAGGAACATTTTCCTCTCCTGCATCCCTTTTTATCAGTGTTTATATTGGAATACACAGCTGTGGTTTAAAACTCATCCTTACTAGCTTGCTTATAGAGTTTATATTCAAGATGCTTTTTTGAGGTTGGCAGACTGTGGTAAGAGAGTCGTCTGGAAGAGTTGTCTGGAACACGGTATCCCAGTTTTATCTTACTGCGCCAATACAGCTGTATCAATATTACAATCAACACATTATGCTGTAAAACATGAGGTAACCTAAATTACCATATCACATACATAAAGTAGACCATGTGTGGTGGTCATCTAAACAAAAAAACAGAGAGAATGAGGTGGAGAGAGACCCAAGAATATGTTTTAATAATGTTGTAGTCTCAGTTAGGCCTTAAATAAGGTCTATAAAAACAGCAATAATATTCTGACCTTTTACCACTTTGCAATGCATGGTACTAGCATTCCAGCAGACACAATCACAGTGGCAGAGACCCAAACAGGGTCTTAATAAAACCTTTGGGACCCTGCCGAAAACTTGCAATACCTCGACGGTACTTGTGTTGTCATGGAGGCATGCCTGAACTCAGAAGTTCGGACATGGCATGATTTAGCAAAATGCAAATGACGTTTGCTTTGAGCATCAGCTACATTTTGTCTGTCAGACTGAAGTGGCTTGACAAAGCCCCGGCAGAGTTGAAAGGTTGCCACACCCCTTTGGTGATAATGCACACCCGACTTAACAGAGTTCTGTGTGCTAAATTGTTTTTTTCTGGTGTCAGACCGAAGTCACTCATCTGACAGATTGGATCCCGCTGCAAGTCCATCCTAGCATCTTTTGGGACCTGTAAATTAGGACGGCATAGAATGTCTTAGCGTCACAAAAGGATTAAAATGGTAACAGAAACAGAATAAATAAGGAGTTTATATATTCATTGTGAAAATCTAACATATTACAATGGGAAATGCACTGATGATGCAAAGAACATATTTTCCCAAAGCAAGCCACAGCTACCACAAAGTTTTATATAGCAGCTAAAGCAATGCAGTGACGCTCTATACAGCATGCATGATAATAACATTAGTTGACTTTTTAGAAGGTTGAACTACCAGCAGATGTATGCAGCCTATAAGACATAACTGCCATTCAGATTTCATATTATTATAGTGTGCGACACATATTTTATGATTTTGCTTTATGTTTATTATAATAGGTTAAGCACATTTTACCATTTCAAACAATGCAGTTCTTCACTTTATCATTCTTTCTTTGTCCACAATTCCAATACTCTCCATCTTCCACTAAATAGAACCCTATCAAACCACTGTGTGGAAACAAGCATTGCATTTCAAATAATGATATATTAGTTCCATAAGGTTTGCTAGGTAATGGAAAATATATTGAACATTTGTATTGGCATACTTAGAAAAGGATATCCATGGGTGTCCAAAAGAAAGTTATTTCTGTTTCTCCATGTGTGAGGATATTTTGGGATTAATTTTTCTCCCATAACTAATATGAAACAGACCGTTTGGAATAAAAGCCTTAATAAGATTTTTGATCATGGAGACATAGGGTGATGAGCATTTTGCACAGTCAAAATTTATCCTAGACTGTTAAATAAGAAACAGACTTGTAATTTCTTGGAATAAATCCAAAAAAAAAATAGTTGGCGTTCTGTAAGGAGACAATCCTCCAGGTCTGATCAAGGATAAACCACAAAGAGTTCCTTTAATCTGTATAATTTCTTTTAATTATACTGGCATGTGCAGACCAGCAAAGTCTACTTAAGCTAGTGTAGCCAAAATAGGTATTAAGTAAAAATAGGCATGAAGGAGCTAAGCATCTGGGAATAGATACACAAAATAATAGCCCCCATAAATCTTAAACATTTTTTGGGGAGACTCTTTAAACAGGGGGGTTTCTAACACAGAGATCTGAGGTTTTTATGTACTTCACAAATATTTGAAATCAATGATTTAAATTCTTTTGCACAAGAAAAAGTATTAAAAAAAACCATCACAACAAATAGAAAGAAAAATTAAACGATAAAATGAGATCACAATGGCTTTTTGTTGACCCCCTAGTTGCTTGTGAAGTATTACATCATTTATTTAATAAGCAACAGACTGCAGTCCTCCTATGAAAATGTTAAGTAGCTGTGGTATAGAGGAATGATACATGTGCAAATCTAATAGAAGAATGATTCAGTGCATTAGAAGGCGATATCAGAAAAAGCATATAGTAGTATAATTTTGCATGTTATTGATAGGTTAACTTAAGGAATAAGACTCATTGTGCAGTACTTACAAAGTCAAATCATTAAAACCAAGTGAATAGGAACACAAATGTCAAATCAAGATGGCTGTCAGAAAATGTTGCTATTTTTTGAACAACAGAGTCATATCGATGAGAACTTATCACAAACTCTTGTTGAGGGAATCAATATGTTTGCATAGATGGAGTAGAAAAGGAATCTGAACTGCTGCAGGGTTATGACGTTGTGTTGGCTGCTGTGTTGTATAAGCTGCAAGGGAATACGTTCTCAGGATGGAAAATATTTGTAATTTTGCAGCAGATTAGCTAATGTATATATCCTGTTCTAAAGATAGAACTCTAATAAAAGAATGGGAACTCAGACAATATTAGACAACCTCTCTCTAACGCCAGGAGTTTAACCTAATACCACAAATGAGTCTCTAAGAATAATAAACTGTTGTTCCACTGTTAAAGCACATCTACATCTAACACTATGTCCTGCACACTTTGTGGTGATGTCACTACATCATTGGAGGAGACTGTGGTTTATATTAAGTCATGATGAATCATATACTTTAAGGTGTTGTCTAAAGATCCTCACCACCACCAATTTCTTTCTTCACACTACAATCTTCACATGGTACAGTTTGTTTTATATGCACAGCTCTGTCTCGTTTTCAATTTTTTTCCCCAGCTGCCATCATGTGCACATGCTTCTTAATTCATGAAGAGTATTTAAATCTGGTTTTCCAAAATAACTGAATGGTGAGACATATCTGCTACTGACTAGTGATTGCCCTCATGGGGATGTAGACTTTTGTTCTCTTATTCTAATAATGCAGATATTCAGCCTGTACTGAATGTGCTAGAGGAGATCATTACACAATAGGTATTGCTTTCTCTTACTTTGTAAAAGTTGACTGAAATAAACCTTACTGGATCTAAAAGCTGTTTACATTTCTTTAACATTATCTAAAAAAATTACAATTCAGAAAATAAATATTTCATTCTATAACTTTTAAACCCATCTCTAAAACGTCATATACAATATTTATTCACATGAATTCATTGCTAAGGATCAAGCAAAACGTAAAAGCATATGCATGATCTCTGTTTACCATCACTTGTTGTTTATAGAAAGCTAGAAGACTCTTATACCGCAAAAGTAAAATCATGACATAGTTAATTAAGTTGATAAGAAGACATGTAGTTTAACGAAATAGTAATCTAGAATAATTCCACTAAAAAACAAAAGGACGCTTCTAATTTAATCTCAAAGACAAATAAACCTGAAAAGCAGTCAGATACACCCTGGGACAACATAGCCCAAGTTACTTTTAATTGTTATAGCCCTGTGTGTGTGTTTCCTTCCCCGAAAGTTATTCTACTTCACTTGGCAGTATATTCTACATTTTGTCAGTAAAGATACTTTTTCCTATATTGAAAATGATAGCTCCTTTCTTCAAGTCTTATTGGTTGTTGCCTGGAAAGTTCCATTTATGAAGAGATTGCCAGAAAACATTTGAACATACTTGAAAATGGCAATCATGTCTCCGTACAGTTATTTTTCCTCCAGAAAAAAAACTATCCAAATTTGGAAAATATTTCTTCACAGCTGACGTGTGCTATTCTTTTAATTCATTTTGCAGCCTATCTCTGAACCCGTTGCAGTTCCATTATGCCTTTTTTGGACTGGTGCCAGATATTGCTCTGCACATTCCAGAGGTCTTATCAGAGTAGAATAATGATCTGATCCTATACTTGTATTACTCGTTTAATACATGATAACAGTTTGCAAACCTTTGGAACAGCTGCCTAAGAATGACTATTGGAAACAAGTATGCCCAAATCATTCTCCTTTTTTGGGCAACATATTGTGTGCACAAGTTAATGATATTTTGCGATATACAAATGATAAATAAGAAAAAAAAGATAAGAAAATAAAAGCAAACTTTTATTTTCAATTCTTTCAAAACTTTCCCCAGTCCTTCCTTTATCCTGTATAACCATCAAGTATGTATATCCTGTACACATAGAAATAAATATACTAATAAACTTTTTTATACCTTAAACCAAGGAACATTGAGAATTACTTTTTTATGGTTGGCAATTTTGTGTGTAACAGTGCAAAGGCAATAGCTGTTAAAGCTTGGTATTTCAATTGCATTCAGTGCAATTAAGAAGTACTTTATCTACATAGTATTTTTCCTGTTAAGGCAGATTGGCTCCCATATGGAGACCCAGAGCAGTAACAAGAGTGAAGTGACTGAGGGACTCACCTCAGGCTTACACAACTGAAGGAACACAGTGATCATAGCTACATAGCTAGACTGATTCCTGTCATGCAACCAAGCTCTATGTCTCTATCCCATCTGGCCTGCTCTTGAGTATCAAGCAAATTACATGCATAGCTAATCAGATCACGGCATGGTATATGATGCCATAATGCTGCGCCCCAGCCCAGCATGAAGAAGCAGAGACCTACAGCTACCCCAATGCTACTGTTCCTCTATGAATCTATATTAAAGGGGATGACCCTATTCCTGAGGAGAGCTTCAATAACTTCCAAAGAGTTTGATTATATGATACAAATTGATGTTTTGTGGAAAAGGATATAGCCAATGACTACAAGATGTGTGCACCCAGGTATGGAAAAAATCTGTGGATGTCTTAACAGTTGAAATAAAAGTATAATTTCCGTTTACTTTACTGACAGCAGAAATCAAATGTTAAATCTAAAAAAAATGCAATATGTTAAAATGGAAACTCAAGATCTCTTTGTGCTGGAAATGTATCCATCAATACTGATTATCTTGCCACATGTCTGGGTAAGATGTGAAACGTCTAATGTACAGAGCTCACAAAAGAACAGTCCATCCTTTGGCATTCTACAGAAGCATACCAGGGATTTGTCCACAAAATCACTGTGGCTGGAAACATGCCTGGAGGGAACAGCATAGGGTTGCGAAATATGGTACTATAAAAAAGTAAACAAGACTTCTGTACTGTTCATCTTTGTTCAAACCGTTAGAAACTTAAGTGAACTGAAAGGAATTTCAAAGACTGGTACATAAAGTTTCCATCTTTTATTATTTGAACATAAAAAAAAGTTTTAAAACACTTCCTTCTCTTCTTTGAATGTTGTAAATTGTAAATGACAGTCTAAAAAAACCTGATGTCCTCGAAGTTGCTTGTGTGTATGCTCAGGATTTGACAAAAGGGGAAAGTGCACAAAAAAACAATGAAATCCCGGGCTACAGCCAAAGCTGGACGGAGGAAGCTCTTTACTCCTCCTCCCTGCTCACTTGTCAGTGCCTTCCCAGTGAGAGAACAACGTAATAATCCTCCAATGAAAATAGCAAAACAAATGGATCGGCACTCATGTAGAGTAAGTAGTAAGGGTCTTTAATGAATGGTGGAACAGCAATCGTGCAAGGCAGATACAAAAGCTTGACGTGTTTCGGGCTTCAACTAGCCCTTACTGATAAGCTGTATACATGTGTTCTGAACAGTGGATTTAAATGCTACAACTTTCTTAATTGCTTGATTAACAAGCCCCTCCACTCTGACGTCACACGAGCAACTCTCCTGATAGTTAAATGTTTGTTATGAGCACCCAATCAGTATTTTCAACAGTGAGATGGAGAGGCTTTAGATAACAAGCTCATAAAAATAGTGAAAAATACAGTGCTGCGAATTAGATTTATATAAGTGACAATAGCAATTTTAAAGAAATATATATTATATGTGATATTAAGTCACTTGTTTTACAAACATTGGTAACAGTGCAATATTAAAAAAGAAAAAAAGAAAAGTAAGTAGACATAAATTAAAAACACATGATGAATATTGAAAGGAGAAATAAAGTGCATATTAGCTTTTCTTATAGAATTGATAATCTAGATTAAAAAAACACTCATCCCCCATATATACTAATATATTTTTATAACATATTAGCTCCATTGATATTTGAAATAAAAAAATCTTATGCATGATAATTATGGCAATACAAGCATTATTTATAACCCATGAAATGATTTCATTATGACAAAATTAGTTTTATTTTATAGAGTATTATTCTATGAATCATATCATAGAATAATACTATAGAAAATGAACTAAGGTATTAATTTCATCTCACTAATTTAGCTTTCCATTGTGCAGGGACAAAGCTGGTGAGTTTGTCTAGAAAAAGAAACTCACCAAGTTTATCATAATGTTATTATGATTTAATCATATTTTATTATTAATGAATAGGTAAACCTGTAAGACGAAACATTCATCGAACCTCAATTCACCTGCACCTCTACTACACCTCAGTTTCGGTGAATAGCTCTCAAAAACACACAATTTATGCCAAATCTTGTAAATGGAATCACCTGTCAAGAACATGTATAGATGTCAAGGTAATACCAAAAATAGTTATAATTTTAATAATATTATTTTTCTGTCACCTGAGACTTGAATGTAGTTTGGCTCTGATGCTTGATGGCACTAGTGCATTTTGACATGTGTACTTATTTGCGTCCGTATCCGAGAAAGGGGTTTGCCAGTGTATGTAATCTGATTCTATTCCCCAGTACTGGTTTACAGTTTTACAATGATGTCATAATTGTGACGCATACAAATATGTGTCCATTGTGTTACTAAGATTGCATGATTAAAATAAATAATTCAAATTGTTTCTGTGCTGTCTCTTGTTCAAAACATAACCTTGTGGCTTCAATAGAAATAAACAGAGGAAATATTAAGCTGGGAGGTAATTTCATACTCTAGAAATGCAGTACAAACACCATTTAGGTGATGGAATCCCTTTAAGAACTTTCTGTCTAGCGCTGTGCTTACCAGGTCTTCCAAGATGTGTGTAAATTTTGCATCCATGTAGTTCCGAACTCCTTTCTTATATGTGTTAACACTGATTCAAGCTATGTTTGTGCTATGTGTACTTTCAATTGAATAATTCAAGTGAATCAAGAAATATATGTATACAAAAAAAAATAATGGAACATCTTTACTGATACGATGCTTTGTTGAAGACTATGATATCTCACCGAATTTACAGAGCATGGAAAGAATGTGAATATGTGAGGAATGTGGAAAATGTATGGTGAAAAAAATTAGCAATGAAAAGCAGATGAAAGGCATGAAACAGCTGCTGTGTAATATTCACAAATATTGAACAATTATATGAATGCATTATACTTTATTTGTTTAATCTGTTGTGCCATGGACTTGAGGGCAACACAGATATAGTTTGTACACTAAGACATGTAATATACAGTTGTATATGCCAAATGCATTATGGGTATGTAGCAGTTTAGCTAACGATATCTATAGTGGAGCTTTGGAACATTTGCTGATGTGGCACATATGTTGTGTATTAAAACTAGTTAAAAAATAGCCTCAGGTGTGAGACCTACTGTTCAATCTTATAAATGTTCTAAAATAACAGCAATTTTATTAATGCTAAAGTAATTAAACATGACTCACAGAGATTTGCTATTCTGAATCACTTAGAAACTAACCATATTTTGCAATTCAGATTTTGTTTTTTACTTATATGGAACTCATCAGCAAGTAACCTTTACGCTGGGTCATGTCATGCTGAAGAAGGATTGTGCTGATAAAATCTGTATCTGTTATGCTGAAATCCAATTGATATACATAATTTAATTTCTACAGACCGTGCTTGTTGACAAATTTGTCCATAGTGCATTTATATAGCCATAAACAAATACTAAATGGGTTTCTATCTGATAATCACATCGCTGAGCTTCGTCATAATTTTTCAAAAGTAATATCAGTTGCAAATGATTTATTTGGTCACAGAAGATTGAATTCAGTACACAAAATGTAAGCATATGGAAATAGTTTTCTGGAAAATAAGTATATGTTTCTTTTGAGTATCAGTTTGTGATATTCAACATTTTTATATTTCTTTGTTTAGCCTCCAACGGCATGGCTTCCTTAAATTCTGAAAAGAGCACATTATTTATTGTTTAGACTAGCGATCTATGCTAATAACCTCTTTTCAAATAAAGAGGTACAAACAAAGAGCAGGTAAGCAGACAAACAGGCCAAGGAATAGGGTGGAAGACTACTGGAGGTAGAAAAATATAGGAACTATCATAAAGTAATGTTAGCCTATAATAGCTGGTAAATATGTGGGTTTCGTTACATCAGATGGCCATTAGAAGGTAAGTTTTCCACCATGTCATAGTACCCCACAGTTGGCCAATATTATCCACTAACCATGTTTAAAACAAGCTAACAAAACCTCAACTAAAGCAAGAACAGAGGCAAGGTGCCTTTATGCAGCTGAAGTAACACACACTGAAACATATAGATCAGCATGGTGGGGCAGGTTAATAAAGACAGGTAAAGGAGGAACACAAGACATGGAGCAAGAAATAAACAATGGACAGGTAAACAACCAAAAGGTCATAGGGAGAATGGAGGCAAAGAGATGCTATCCAGGGCTAAGCACTGAATCTCAATAATCGAAATTGTCATTTACAAGCTTAAATACTCAACATACTCAACAGAACTGATTAACCTTCTTTCTTCCTGTGACTTCTTTGACCCTTTTCTGTGAGGTGTTGGACTCCCATTATCTACTGAAATCCTTACTAAGGTGATAAGCAGCTTGCTGTCTTCCAGTCCAAAGAATTTTAAGTACTACTTCTTCTCTGCATCTCCATCATGTCTGACTTTTTTTATTTCCATTTGTTTTTAACATATTATCCACATAACTTTGTCCTACCTCCCTCTTTACCTTTCATAGTAGCTTAGTAATTTAGGTTGAAAAAAGACACAAGTCCAGCAAGTTCAACCTATCATTCCAGCTTTTCCTCTTATTAACTTTGAATATTGCATAGATTCTCCATACCATTATGTCGCTGCCAGGGCTGCAATTCCCACACGGAAGTACTTAGTAAACTAAAAATGTACCTGTGGTTGAACTTCTTAATATTCCATGATTTTTGTCCGGTTGGTTAACATTTTGTAACAACCTACCTACTAAAATGTAAACAGTTTTCCCCCAGTGTCAGCGTTGGGTTTTTGGAACATAGAGCAGGGGACGCTATCTCTTGCCAGTAACCCTTACCAAGTGGTCCACAGATGTATATAGGCAGAACACCCTGATAAGGATAGGAGCACGAGAGTGCCACAAAATAATTTTAAAAAAGGTAAATCCAAAAAGCAAAATCAGGAACAGTCCAATAGATCTGGGCAGGCAACAGTCAAGAATAGTAGAATAAAATCAGATGTGAAAATATATTCAGCAATTCGGGCAAACTGCTTTAAACAGGTAATACCGAGTTTAATTAATAAAGATCGAATAGGGTTGTGTCAGGGAGACAATCAGAAAACAACAGTCGCAGACTTCTGAGTATCCTGGGACAGGCAAAGATAAGCGGTTCCCGCCAGCTGATCCTGTCACTAGACGCCGAAAAGGCGTTCGACAGGGTCAGCTGGAGGTTTTTGGAGTTGGTTCTGGAAATTTTTGGCTTTTCTGAACAAATAAGAAGGTCAGCAATGGAACTATTCACGGTCCCTACTGCAAAGACGTCGGGACCGGGTATAGTGTCGGAATGGTTTAAAATCAGCAATGGTACAAGGCAAGGGTGTCCTCTGGCTCCCCTTTTATATATTCTGTCCTTGAAACCATTTGCATCCAGGATCAGACAAAATTCAAACATAAAAGGGATAAAAATAAAAAATCTATATTAAATAGAATATAAATTATGTCTATACGCTGGTGACGTGGTACTGACCCTGACAGACCCAGTAACAGCTCTGAAAGAGTTTTTTCAAGAAATCGACACATACGCTCAGGTTTCAAACTATAAGCTAAATAAATCCAAAACACGAATAATACTGTTAAACGGAGATAAAATAACAAGAGAGGGACTTAGAGAGAAATACTGTTTTGACTGGGAAAAGGAAGAGATAAACTTTCTAGGAATTATTATTATTCCAATATGGATGAGCTTATGGATAAAAACTTCGAAACTTTATTTAATGATACAAAAGAGAAACTGACTAAAAAGTGGAAAAATCTGGAGATTTCTTGGACGGGTAGGCTTAACGTCGTCAAGGGATATATACTTCCCCGTTGGGCATATTTATTCAGGATGCTACCCTTACCCATCTCAAAAAATAATATCAAAAATTTGCAGACACTTTTACATCAATATATATGGGCAGGAAAAAAAAACAGAATAAGCAAAGAACATATGTTGAAGCATACTAATGAGGGTGGACTAGGGGTTCCAATAAATATGGAGAAATTCTACGAAGCAAGCACTCTGTATCATGTCCAAAAATGGCATACAATAACTGACAAAACAGAACCGTGGAATAGGTTAGAGGCTGACTTAATGGGTTTAGAAAACACCTCTACGATATTGTGGTCAACAAACCTATTGAGGAAGGTCCTGGCCGAACAGCCAATTCCTCCACAAGCACATCATTTATTAAAAAAATGGTTACACTTCAAGACTAAACATAGGTTAATTAATAAGATACCTATTGACTCTCCACTAGAGATCCTGAGATTAAATTTGACAGATCTAAACCTGAAAAACTGGAAAAACCACAAAGATAGGTTTATTGCCGATATAGCACCCAAAGGGATCATTAAACCGTTTCCACAAATACAAATAGAATTGGATCTCCCCAACAGTGAAATATTCCCCTACTTGAGAATAAAAAACGATCTAAAAAAACGATACTATACTAAACGTAGGGAATGACAGTTTCGAAAGAACACTAGAAGACATTTTCGATAATAACTCCTCCAAAAAAAAGATTCTCCCAAAAATAAATAACATGTTGGGTATAAAGGAAAACATCAGGAGAGCCAAAGCATGGATCTCGTGGGAAAGAGATAGCTCAAAACAAATAAATGATGGGCTATGGCACACCTCAATTAAAGAAATTAAAAAAGTAATCAAAAGCCTCAACTTAGTTGAACTACACATTCAAATAATATACAGATGGCATTTAGTCCCAATTACCATGAACAAACTCAATAGAAACAACTCCATACTATGTTGGAGATGTAAAAAGGAAATTGGGGACCATAAACACATCTGGTGGCAATGTAAATCTGTAGTGGCTTTATGGAATGAGGTATATAAGGAAATAAATCATGTACTGGGTGTAAACCTCAAATTCTTATTAGAGGTGTCTCTTCTCCATATCATGGACAACAAAATAAAGTTTGATAAAAGATACCTCATTATTCATATATTGATGGCGACAAAAATGGTATTGTCCAGGGTATGGAGAACAGAAAAAACACCAACCGGGCTACAGGTTAAGAACCAAGTCTCCTATCAACACAGAATGGGAAAAAATATGGCTTATCTCCAGGGAAACCAAAACACATTCGATTGAAGATGGTCATCATGGTTGGCCTTTTACCCTGAAACTTAAACTTCACACCTTAACTCCAGGGCTTGGATATAATAAGTAGAGAACAGCCGGTCGAGAACCGGGCGCCACCCCCTACATGTTTGTATGTCAGTGTCTGGTTTTGTCTGGTACAACGCCCTAGTTAAGGGGATATATAAATTCTTTAGAAAGTAAGACGAATCATAATATATGTAAATAAGTACCAAAAGGTTTAGCTGATTAATTGACTTGGAGCACCCACCAGATCCTACGATTCTCCTTAAGATACACGTTGTACTTGTCTTTTTACTAATTTTGTATGGGAAAAAAAAAAAACCAATAAAGATTCTATTTATAAAAAAAGAATAGTAGAATAATCCAAGCAGGGCTCAGGGTTCAGTCAAACAAGGTAATCCAGGAGACAATCCAAAGGTCAGGTAATGGGAAATCCAATAGAAACAGTATAACACAGC
Source organism: Pelodytes ibericus (assembly GCA_036172795.1). Classification (NCBI taxonomy): domain Eukaryota; kingdom Metazoa; phylum Chordata; class Amphibia; order Anura; family Pelodytidae; genus Pelodytes; species Pelodytes ibericus. The sequence goes on along the minus strand of CM069861.1, from coordinate 116,424,653 downwards.
AAATATAAGATCACAGGAAACTGAAGTCCAACGACAAACAGGAACCAAAGCTCTGGAATACTGGAGCACTGTGGTAACAGTTTGAGGGGTTTTTATAGTGCTATGTGTCTCCACTCCTCCCTCTGTTGGACAAGCCCCTCACTGGATTGGATGTATATAGCACATACCACTCTGTCTCTTTGCCAGGAGACTATTGGAGCTTTGGTGATGGGAAATACAGGGTTCACCTCCACTCTGCAGGTGCAAATAGATCACCTTGACTGGGGTAAGCTCTGGATGATGTTCTCTGGACTGGTACAAATATAAGGTCCTGTTTCAGCCTACTGTGCAACTGCAATTATGATCACGTATAGAAGGCACTACTACAAGCCCTGGCTTCAGCCTACTCCATGATCGCAGGATAAATTGAATAATAGATGGAGACAGGAAAGTACTGGATTTACAGGTAAGGGTAAGAGGGGCATGACACCCAGTTTACCACTTTACCCTTATCTACTAACATAAATAAAAATCTGCAATACCAACCTTTACTGTAACATCATATTATACTTTTCAATATTCTTCATAGTTTTGGCATGATCTATCTGTCATAAAGATGAACTGGCTCCTACTGATGAAATTGTTCTATGAATGGATGCTGAAAGGATACTAGGGCCTACTCAATACAGATAGAATTGCTGGGTAAGTTTTGAAATTATCTGCAATTCTCTTTTTACTTTAAAACTTTCCCCACTCTAGATCTATGCAAGCATCTGGATTTTTCTTTTTCAAGCTGAGATTATTTTATCATTTATTTTTTAATGTTTTTTATTCACTTCCAAAAACTAGAAAAATATAACTCTGTTGCAGTGTCAGCTTCATATAATAAGCAGCTGTCATTAAATTAGGGAGGCTTGATTTAAAAATGAAGCAGGGAGGCTATCACACATTGCTTGATAGGGCAGAGAGCAGCAATGACAGCATACTTAGTATAAAGACTGACAAATTATGTATATATGGGAAAGACACATCAATCACAAGGTGGATGCAAGTAGCCCTTCCCATAGGAGGTACAAAACACGTGCTCTTTTTTAATATTTATTATAAAGACTGTGCCACTTTGACTGTATTTAAATTATACAGAATTACAATAATAACAAATAACGGTAGAAATGACATGTAGGTTAAAGAGAGAGAGAAGAGGGGAAAAAAAGAGAAAGTCAAAATGGAGGGATAGAGTGGGTTATTTGTAACTCTGTAAATTTGGTGATCATAATTAGAGTTGGAGTATGAGGAGGACCATGGATCGCAGATTTTTCTAAATATATATTTTTCTTGAAATTTTGTGTTTTTTCTGAACAAATTATGTTTCATATTTATGTATAAAATTCAGATTAATGGGCTGGGGAGTCTTTCCAGTGCCTTGCTATAGCTTGTGATGCGGCTTCAAAGACTCTTCGAATGATATTTGCCGAGACAGGAAACATTGTCGTCCAGGTGAAAATGTACCACTTCAGGCATTGGGTGAATCTCAGTGTCCAGTGCCTGTAAGAGCAGATTGAAGACATGTACCCAAAGGTATATATGATGGGACTCTGAACAGTCCCATCATATTGTAGATATGTGTAGATTTGTGTTTGTGTTTCCACAGTCTTAGCAACATAGACCATCTGTGTTTGGAAATAAATGTGTCATATCTGGTCCAAATACCAATGTGCTAGATGTTTATATGCTCATATTAGTATGCAGGTGGTCAGAGTGTGTATATTTGTATAAACGATGTGTTCCAAGACCAGATTCCCATCGTTGTGATGTGATCTCCTTTGTTTTACTATGAACATTGTTTCAAACATTGATAGCTGTAGTGAACCACATAGTGTTAAAAGATTAGTAATATAGTGGCTGATTTGTAGAAAGTGGAAGGTGTCTGAGCTTGGCATCTTTTGTTCTTCTTGTAGTTGTTGAATAGTTTTCAGCTTTCCTCTAGACATGAGGGATCCCAGAGAGGATAAGATACAATCTTGTTGTTATTTCTGGTTTCTTGAGGGAAATCTAAGTTGTAGGTAACCTAAGTTGTGTTGCTGGTCTACACTGCAGGCTACGAACAGTGACTATATTTTCTATGCTCATGATGTCTCATGGAAATGAATTTGTCACCATGTAAGGAGTGCCATTTGCTTCTTTGCCTTGCTTTGGTACTATTGTAATCCGTGGTATGGTGCTGCCCGGTCGGTTATGAGCACTCTTCGACATTACCATCACTGATTGCATAATCTGGTGAATCGAATAAAAAAATACCAAGAGGAATATTTCCAGAAAATTCACATATTGTAAAACAGGAATAATGAACATGCTTAAATTACTGATGTTCACTGACATTAAAATAATTTATATTCCAACACTTCCTAACATGCTAGTGAGGAATAAATCAAGAGTTTGCAACAATAGTGAAAATATCACTAAGCAAGTATCTAACGACTTTCTCAAGGCTTTTTATATATTTAGGTTTAAGGTTAAAAAAAGACTATTTCAGTGAACAGAAAACGAAACCTAAAAATGAAACAATAAAAAAAAAAAATCAAAAACGTGCAAACACATCTTACAGATATAAACAAGTTCATGTCAAAGACATGACATAACATGCCTTTAACAAAACAGAGCATGAAGACACAGCCAGGACAGTGGCTTAGCCAAGCGGAAGATTCAAATTTATTTTTAATAGCAGCTGGTCACTGAGCCAATGGTAAAAGAATCTGAAGAAAAACATGTAAAATAAATTACTCATAATGATGCAAGTATTATGTGAGCGTTCGCAAAAAAGTGATGTCATAGTTGATCCTTTACTTACAGAAAAATTTATTGAGATTTTGTATTGGTTATGTTTTTTGTCATGCTTTATTTATATCTATTTACAAGATGAAAGGTGTCATTGTATATTAAAAATAATTAAAGCAAAGTATTTGGAAGATGAGAGGATAATGAATTGGCTGTCCACTGGCATTTTACACATCTTGTTGCAAAATCTCTTTAGTATCAGAGCAGGCCCCTAGGGAGAGCATTAAGCAGTCTGAGTCCAATTTCTGGAGATGATGGGTCTGGATGTTGTAGCTCTCTGTATGGATCTTGGAATAGCTGTGTGGGAGAACATGGCAGTTATACTCATTCAATACTGTGGAACGAGACTGGAAGCAAATGGGAGAGAAATCAAGAGAAAAACTGAGACAGATTATTTAAAATCTAAGAAATTGTGATAAATTTCAAAATGCATATGCCAGAGGGTACAGGATACAAAATATTTTAGAGACATGAGCATTCAGTCCAAAGTAGATGATTTCTGGTTATATACCTAAGGAGTTTGTATGAACAGTTCAGTTGCTGGGTTATGATGGGTCTGGATGTTGTTGCTGTGTCTATGGATCTTGGAGTAGTCTAGAACAGTGCTGTCAAACTTTTTAATCCAGAGGGATTTTTAGCAATCTGCAGGATGGAGGAAATGTTACAAAATAAATTACTTTTATTAGTGCCCATTTAAAAACAATTCTGGATTGCCAATGGGTCGCTGGCCACTTATTACATGATCCTGCTATACATCATTATCAATTTTCTTTAACAATCTAGAATAGCAACCCTACTTTTGATTCCATGCATATATATGTATGTTTGATCTGTTAATCTTAAAGGGCACAGGGCTGCCTTATCCAGTGGGGAATGTGGGCAACAGTTCCCTCCATCAAAAAATCAAATGTAGGAAAAAGAAGGAATATAGGTAGGGTTAATCATTTTTGTTTCTTCTACCAATTGTTACTCTCTACAATGTGTTAACATTGTTGTAAATGTGGGTGGGATTGAAAGTAAGGTTCCCACTGGTGCCTTAAAGCATCCCTGAGAACAGATATCATACATAATAATTCATATGTATTCATGTGTATGTTATATCAGCCATGTTAGTGTTTCTTTTCCCTCACTTAGCCCCCTCTGTGTTTGAGCCTGTAACTGGAACAATAAAGTATTTAATAGTAATACACAGCCCTTAAAATTACAAAAATAAATAAACGTGACTATATTAAACCATCACCTTAAAGTATAAAATTGTAACTGTAAATATAAATAACAAAAATAGAAACCCAAACATTTTTTGGACAAGGTATGAACAAATATGTACACAAGAACACACAGATGGTCCCACTAGATATTTTCTGGTTATAAACACCTAAGCCACTAGTCATATAGACTATAGACTATAGTATTTTAGTTTATTGGCTACTGCCAGTGGGGCTGAAAGAAATGTAAAGGCGTTAGACAGCGCTTACACAATAAAATCAGGATACCAATGTACAAATCCATAAATGTTTTTAATAAAATATATCATATTTAATAATACAAATAATTTATACAGAAAAAAAGAAATATACATACATTAGACAAACCAGGGTACAAAAACCTGCTATAAAGTGGATACACAGTGCATAGAGATGTTGAGTATCCCACTCATATGGACAGTATCCAAAAACATTTAAACAGCGTTCCAACCAATGTAAAAAATGGCAAAATAGCCACAGAAAATTTGTATAAAATAATACTGGCAAATAATCACCAAAACAATAATATCATACACACCTCCTTATATAAGTGTTCGACCTGGCCAAGTACTTAATCATTGGCAGAACATAAAAAAAAATAATAATAAAGTTTAAACTTTTTTCTGAACTTGAATGAAGAAAATAGTGGGATAAAAATCAGATGAGCATAATTCTAGTTTTTTCATTTTGCAAAGTGTTTCCTATTTTAGGCGCTTGTTATATACACGAATTTTATTTATGCTAGTTTGTTGATCTTATACACAGATATCACTTAAATATATATATTGGTTTATATGTGTGTGGTATATGCAGATGGCTTGTGGTCTAAGCAACAGTGTTTCCAGGTAAACATACTGGCTATTGTTCAAGACTGGACTGTAAACAACATGGAGTCTGACAGTTTGGTCACCTGACCAGGGTTACTATGGGAAATCTGTACCAACAACGGCTTCATGTTAAAAGAGACACACAGTTAAAGAGATTTCAGAACTCTCCTGAAGCTGCAACAATGGACATAAGGAGTGCCGAGGCCAGTCTTTCCACCTGAGTTCTCCTGGCAACTTAACATCTAAGTATCAGCATTTATATATTTAACTTTACTTTCTTTTACTTGAATAGAATTAACTATTCTTGTTTATATTAATAGATTGAGTATTTTAGTATTGTTTATTTGTATAACCTATAGTAGAAATTGTTGTAGAGTTCTAATTAAACTTTATTATGCTTTAACCTATTCAAGTGTGTGGAGATTCTGTTATTTAGTTATTGAATATAACTCTCTAATAATACCTTATGGAATAATATAATAGTTGTATTGTTATATTATTTCCATTTATAAATTTGTTGTTGAGGTTATGTTCATTTGGCTCTTATTGTTATGTGTAACCGTGGGAACCAAACTGTAAAGTGTTAAACAGATGCCAATTGATACCATATTTGGTATTAATTAAGAATTGAGCATTTACTAATCTTCACCATTCCAATACAGCGGTCAACCTTCCATCAGATAGCCCCAATCTCGTAACAGACTAATGATCGATAATTATGATACTCCTTTTATAAAATATGTGGTTTTTATTTATTTGAATTATCAATTTAAGGATTGAAAAGGTGGAAGGTCAATAACTTTTACAACATTTATACTTACAAATCTTGAGTCCGTGAGATTTATCTGTGCTTGTTTTGGGTCATTAGTCCCATAAGGCAATCAGACGCAAATGTATTCCAATCAGATGTGAAGGCAGCATCAATAAAGATCAATACAGGGATCTCCCTAATGCACAGTCTCAAATGCATGGTATCACTATTAAAATATTTATTGAGACTGACTGGGTTCCACCAAACGTCAGACTCTACTAGTATCATGAGATTTTTTAAGGTTATAAGCATGTCCTTTGGTTTAGTCACGCATTAAGGAATGTTCAGTACATCATAGGAAAGAGTGTCTGCAAATGAAGAGAGAGGAGCAGGCACATATTCACAGTTTCAATATCACTCAAGAAGCCAAAATAACAATGCAACTTGAAATGGACTCGTACATATATGGATGCCCTGTTCCAGCTCATGAACAATGTTGAAAACATTATTATTGGAATATACATGTCTAGCTATGTATAGAATAAGTTAAAATCAGTTGTATTAAAATGAGATAAATAAAAGTTTTTATCTATTGTGTGCTCCATTCGTTCTCCACAGGGTATGTATCAGAAAGCACATACTACACCACGAGGGAATGCCATCTAGGCTGTACAGAGGGGCCAGTGTAAGGGGGTAGCTGCCATACCAGCAGTCTTGTGTTTCTGACACTCATATTTCTAAGTGTATTTGCATTTAACTGTTTTATTATTTGAATAAATATGCGTTTTATACATTTTTGTCCAGAAGTGTGCAGACTTAAAGCACTAAGAAGCGCACCAATATTGCTACTACTAAATAATATATTTGGGCCAACTATTTTGTTTATTCTTCACTAATTTACTAGATCACATTGTTGATTTTTACCTTTTCAGCCAACTTGGCAAGTAGGCATAAACAGACTATCCAATCACTAAAAAAGTGTTGTATTTTTTTAGACATTTATAAAAGATTATATATTTTTTTAAAAATGCATTCATAACACTTTCATTACTCACAAAGTAAGAACATAAAAGAGATATTTTGCTACAAAAAGAATTTATGTTTATTCAATGTCTAGGCTCTAGCAGACAGAGGAGATTATGGGAGCAATTTTATCCTGGAACATAGCTATTTTGCATCATTTTAATTTACATGTAATGGGGAAGTAGATTATGAAGTTTTTTGCAAGTGTAAATATATAGAAACATAAATTGTGATGTCGATAAGAAACAGTAGGCCCATCTGGTCCATCTATAACTAAAGATCAGCTTTATGTATTTACTAGGATACATGTTAAATGAAAAAACAAAATTACATACAGTCAAATATTTTAATATCTACGTAAAACCCTGGAAGTTACATTGAAAGCCATCTTTAACATTAAAGGGTGACTTGAGGAAGTTACAACTTCACCATTTTTCTAAAAGATCAATGTAATCCAACCCTTGATGTACTTGGTTGGTTGTACTGGAAATTGGTTACAATGTAATAGTGTCATACAGAGTGTTGTGTTGCAAATAGAGAGTGGGCAACTGGACTAGGTGCTAAACAGCATGGGTTTTAGGGTTATGTTATATTATTTGGCATAAGAGCTTCAAATATTCATTTTTTTTACACATATTAGAATTCTATACCATTTATCATAGAATGGCTCATGTTACTACATTTAATGTCATACTGCTTTAGAGGTATAGATGAATTCCTACAGATTCTGATATAGGATCTATAAAATATCCAAAAATACAACTATTATTCATCCATACCCTTTGGTCAGCAAGCGCGTTGCCCCTATCAGTGACAGGAGTAAACACAAAATCAGGTTCTTGAGCATTTTAGTGTGGGTTGTTCACTAAAACTGAAAAAATCAGGCTTGAAGTTGAGGTGAAAAGTTAGGCAAATTGGAGTATTTTTCAAACACCATTATCAATCCCTTTTTTAGCTCTATTGTCAATTTAGTTTTAGGGAATTGCCTCCCTCATTCATGCATTTAAAAAAAAAATAGAAAAGGACCCAATCGAACATCCAGTCAACATTGACGTAGATTCTATGGCCCCCTGCAAATTAGTGCACCGGGCATACAGGGGAGACTTACCCAAGATAAATGCAGAATTGGGCACAGCAAAGACGTCAAGGAACATGTCCCAGGATCCAGGAATACTAGATTCAAATGTGTTAATGTCTTTCACTGGATCTGGTCACCGCTTCTTCAGGAAAATTGGCATAACAATTTATTTCGAAGTGCACTTATATATCCGGGTTCCGTGATATGACCAGAACATTCATTGTTACCCCCAGTTACAGGAAAGATATATATATAGCAGTACTGCATCATTGAGGCCCCGGAACACATATGTCAACAGATATGTTCACTGATAGAACTGATCATGTCACCTGTGTAAGTTAGTGTGATGAATATTGCTCAGTGATAATGCCATACACTTTAAGCATGATGTGAATCAAAGAAAAATATTTATTGGGAGATCAGTTATCTTTGAATATCAGATGAGAATGATAGATTAGGCAACCTTCTATTTGTGTTTGTATTCTATTAATCACTTTGCTGACTTTAGACCCTTTGTGCAGATTGATGTTTTACTACTGGTTGGTGCTAATTAACTACTTATCAAAGGATCTCCTATTGGGATGTGTCTACTAGATGGGTCAGCTAACACAGCTAAACCCTATAAATTGTATGGATATGGATACGGGATTTGGGGAATCATTTGCAGGGGCTGCTTCTGTGTTGGAGTGGATTCTCTACCATCACCCTCAACATGGTCAGCTCTAGACATGGGCTTTCATTGCATACATCCCAATAACAAAAACAAAAAACTAATGAACGTTGATTAAATGAATGCAAAATGAATGAAAAATAATTTGTCCATTCGGATGCCGGCAGCCACTCTGTATGAGGATGACAATTTGTCACAATTACGTCTTAAGTCATTGTATATATAATGCTAAAAGCATTACATAAGGACAAATTGAAACAAAAATGAGTCAAAATTAAACCGAATTGACCTAATTTTAGAATTCCACAGATCAGAGTCATCAGACAGTCAGTATTAATTTCAGATTAGTTTTTATTCTACATACCATTATGCTATGCAGAATAAAAACTAATCGTAAATGAATACTGACTGTCTGATGACTCTGATCTGTGAAATTATAAAATTCAGTCAATTCAGCGTAATTTTGACAATTTTTGCCTCAATTTGCCTCAATTTGGGCTTATAAAATGCTTTTAGCATTATATATACAATAACTTAAGATGAAATTGAGACAAATTGTCAGACGTGACATATCAGAGGTATATGATATCTGATCTGTGGAATTTGCCCCTACGCAATTTTGGTTTAAGTTCAACTAATTTTCTTCTTCATTTCGGATTAAATTGTACATGTAACTATTATTTTCTTCTCTATCTTGGATTAAATTGTACATGTAACGATTATGGGTCTATTAAGTAAAATTTGACTTTGGAGGTTAACTTTAATTTTGAAACTAAGTCAATTTTGGCACCCGAGTTTGACTTAGTCTCAAAAATAGCTTTCATCATTTCACCTCCCATTACCTTCAATGGGGAAGATTCGAACATGGGCTCCTAAGTTCCTAAGTCAAGCTCAGGTGCTGAATTTAACTTGGTCTCAAAAGTCGGATTTTTGAAAATAGACTAAATTTCGACTAAGTTTTGCCTTTAGTTGTATATATAACTATTGTGAGCCACTGATCTTCAGTCATAGGAATATTTTGTCCTCTTGTTCCACAGATGGATCGAAAATTCAGGAGAATGATTTCCCTTAACATCTACTATATCATGCAGCATGTGCATTCTACCTTACTTCTTTATCTTGTTGTTGATCAGACATATTAAACCCTTATTGAAGTATCTGAACATGTATTTTGCAATTGCAGCTTTTGTAATGAACTTTTGAACACATCAATTCATATAGTGTACATACCTGCTCTTTCTGGAAAAAATGAGGTTGGATCGAGTTTGCTGTGCCACACCTGTCAGAGATGTCTATTTATTCTTCTTCAGAGCACGATGTTATACATGTCATAATGAACTACAGGTGTGTATGTTCCCTGACTATGGGATTATAAATGTACTAACCATTTTTGGATTTTGGCAACATAGCTGATCACTTTGGCAACTCCCAAAACACTCATGGCTATTTCATTCCATAGGTTTTTATGAAAAAGACATCTCTGACATTTCTTGCTGTGGTTCCTATTATTTATTACCTAGATTTGGCCAATTTCTGCATTAACACTGTGTTTTCATCAAAAGAGAATTTCTGTGCTCATTTGGACCTCACCATAGAACTCATTTTTATGTCAACATAGAGATGCATCTAATTTCCAAATGCGTGTATTATTTTTTCTATGTGGCATAGTTAATTTCCTTTGAATGTGGAAATCTCAGAATTTTCTGACAGTACAGCGAAACCTTGAAATGTATCTTTTAGGTATGAATGTCTGACCATCTGCATTTCTTCTCGTTTCACTTCCAATTATTTCTATATATCTGGAATTTCTTTCATAATGCGGATTAATCCTGCGGTAATGAATCTTTTTTTTATATCGGTTTGAACTGTGTTTCAATTTGAATCCAGCATTTCTATTGGTTAAACATGTGTGACTGTTTCATTCTGCTCATGAGTGACTTGTTTGATTTCACTTTACTGTGTGCATTAACCTTTTTTTAATGCTGATTGTCTCAGTTATGGCATGGTCTACATTGCGGTAATTTATTGGGAAAAATATCCCATTAACTTACCTGTTAATGATTAACGCCCCTCATGTATAGGGTAGTTTTTTCAGCTGTGTGTAGTGCACCCATTGGCCTCGTTTCCAGCGGGCATAGGATCACAACTGCCCAGTAACTTCCCTATAACAGCAGTTATTTCATTGATGGGAGCCATAGAATCCGAGCAATTCAGTAAGATTTGTTATATAGATATTTGGGTCTGTAACATATTTCAAAATGTTGGCATTATCGCATTGTAACATGGGATAGCATTGGTATTTTAGCAGAGTTATTGGTATGTGAACAATTTATTTGGAATCAAATTAAACCTCAATGCCTAATGTTAAACCAGTTAGAAATTCAACATGTTTAGGACAATAACAATAATAATAAATACAGGTTCTTTACACTAACCATTAGAAATGAATGTTATAGACATTGAAGTTATGTGAAGAAACACAAGTGGCTTGAGAGTCATCAATCTACTAATCATGATTTGTTCTTTAGAGGACTGAACAGATGTTTTGTTGTAACTAGAAAGCTGAGTAATGAACAATGCCAATGTGTGTTCATTTTTTAATGATGACTGCACTTTTTACTTTTTTTTTTTTTTATACAATATGTATTTTCATGCACAGTTTATGTTCTAGAATTCTGAATCTCCAGATGCAAAGAAACAAAAACGTTTGCAACACATAAAAGCCACACAGAACAAAGAAATGTGATTATAAAGGAGACTTATCACCAGTTTCCTGAATCTGAACAGCATTTTCTCCTGATTCCTTTAAGGCATGAACATATGGAAAGCAGCAGTGGGCCACATAAAGTTTAACAAAGTGTCACATCCTGCTTTTTGGGTGTATTGTATGATAAGAGAATTCAGAAATATTTAGCATTTTATAAACCAATTCAGAAATGAAAAAATGTCAGTATATTGCACCATTGATTCTAAAGTGGGATCTCATAATGTTGTGTGAACAGACATTTTAAATGTTTTATAGACCTTGCATTTAATGTCTTAATTTGTCTCTGTAGAAGACATGTTCTTTTTGTTTCTCTGATGACATCACCTTTTCCGTTAAGTGTATAGCTCAATGTTTGACACAAAGAGATCAAAGAACAATGCATTATTTCTGTTATGAGTTGAATAGTCTTGTGAATCAAGGCTGATAAAAGAGGTTTCAATATAGAACGATATACATACAGATACATAAATAAAACAAAGTTGTACACCATTGCTCATGGCTATATTATAGCCCCCCCCCCCCCCCCCCTCAGTTTCCAAGCATAATATAAATGTACATAACATGATCCAGTTTGCAAAAGACTTGTCTACACTATGGTAGCAATGAGAGTGTAAAGGAGACAAAAGTATACATAAAGATCAATAAGAAAAGCATGATAGCTAGGAGATCTAAAATGTGGAGAGCATGGATAATTGGATTTTAAAATTTTATATAAAGTTTTAATAAAGTTATACTTTATACCAGGGGTCCTCAAACTTTTTAAACAGGGGGCCAGTTCACTGTCCCTCAGACCGTTGAAGGGCCGGACTATAGTAAAAATAAAAACTATGAAGAAATTCCTATGCACACTGCATATATCTTATTTTGAACAAAACGAGAACAAATACAATATTTAAAGTAAAGTTAAATCAACAAACTTACCAGTATTTCAATGGGAATAGTGTGCCAGTCAGATGCCCAGGAATATTATGCTAGTCAGATGCCTAGGAATATTATGCCAGTCAGATGCCCAGGAATATGATGCCAGTCAGATGCCCAGGAATATGATGCCAGTCAGATGCCCAGGAATATTTTGCCAGTCAGATGCCCAGGAATATTTTGCCAGTCAGATGCCCAGGAATATGATGCCAGTCAGATGCCTAGGAATATGATGCCAGTCAGATGCCCAGGAATATGATTCCAGTCAGATGCCCAGGAATATGATGCCAGTCAGATGCCCAGGAATATGATGCCAGTCAGATGCCTAGGAATATGATGCCAGTCAGATGCCCTGGAATATGATGCCAGTCAGATGCCCAGGAATATGATGCCAGTCAGATGCCTAGGAATATGATGCCAGTCAGATGCCCTGGAATATGCCAGTCAGATGCCCTGGAATATGATGCCAGTCAGATGCCCAGGAATATGATGCCAGTCAGATGCCCAGGAATATGATGCCAGTCAGATGCCCTGGAATATGATGCCAGTCAGATGCCCAGGAATATGATGCCAGTCAGATGCCCAGGAATATGATGCCAGTCAGATGCCCAGGAATATGATGCCAGTCAGATGCCCTGGAATATGATGCCAGTCAGATGCCCTGGAATATGATGCCAGTCAGATGCCCAGGAATATGATGCCAGTCAGATGCCCAGGAATATGATGCCAGTCAGATGCCCAGGAATATGATGCCAGTCAGATGCCTAGGAATATGATGCCAGTCAGATGCCCTGGAATATGATGCCAGTCAGATGCCCAGGAATATGATGCCAGTCAGATGCCCAGGAATATGATGCCAGTCAGATGCCCAGGAATATGATGCCAGTCAGATGCCTAGGAATATGATGCCAGTCAGATGCCCTGGAATATGATGCCAGTCAGATGCCCAGGAATATGATGCCAGTCAGATGCCCAGGAATATGATGCCAGTCAGATGCCCAGGAATATGATGCCAGTCAGATGCCCAGGAATATGATGCCAGTCAGATGCCCTGGAATATGATGCCAGTCAGATGCCCAGGAATATGATGCCAGTCAGATGCCCAGGAATATGATGCCAGTCAGATGCCCTGGAATATGATGCCAGTCAGATGCCCTGGAATATGATGCCAGTCAGATGCCCAGGAATATGATGCCAGTCAGATGCCCAGGAATATGATGCCAGTCAGAGCCCAGGAATATTTTGCCAGTCAGAGCCCAGGAATATTTTGCCAGTCAGAGCCCAGGAATATTATGCCAGTCAGATGCCCAGGAATATTTTGCCATTCAGATGCCCAGGAATATTGTGCCAGTCAGAGCCCAGGAATAGTGCTCGTTATACCTCCCTCCTCCCCCGCTTCCCCATCACTTACCTCCAGCTGCTGTGTCCCCGGACGTCTCGCGCGGTGTACTCCTGTGGAGGAGGGAAACAGTTACCGGATCCGGATGTGACGTAACGTCACATCCGGTCGCGGTAATTTTTTATTTTCTTTTCTTCCTGCAGCCGCATCCTTTGCGGCTGCCCGAAAGAAAAAAAAAAGTAAACAGTGCGTGGGGGGGGGGGGGGGGGTGCCGGCAGCACCCCCTGCGGGCCACATAAATGTCCTCGGCGGGCCGTATGTGGCCCGCGGGCCGTAGTTTGAGGACCCCTGCTTTATACCATAGCTTACATAGCCATATACTTCATTATCATCATTAAGTTTAGAGAGATAATTACTTCTTAAGGATGCGAATGCAAAAATAAGTATCATAGCGAACAGAATAGTAAACTTGATACAGTATATCATATAAAATTGTATACAAAACAAGTCTAAAAAAACAAGGAAATATACTCTCTTCAAACCTTAAAAGAATATTTGCTCATTTGTCAAAGGACTCTCACTTCCTCTTCACATATATACAAACAGAAAACCATGGGAATATGAATAGATCAGTGGTTCAAACCTGTAGAAAATATATCTCACTCCAATGAGTGTATAAAAAGATAAACAGCCTAAATAGTGTAAACATGTATATAAAAACAAAGCTAGATTGTAAATGTCTGTTTTCTAATCGAAGCCTAATCTTTTGGCATAGAGAAGTTTATCTGTCTCTTTAAGAGTGATTATATATATTTGAATACTTTCTACTGTCCCTGTTTGTATTTACCCAAAAAAATATGGGGCTTGCTGGCCATTTCCTCTGTGCATGTTGTTATTTTCTTGGGAGACATCGTTTAGATGCCTCCAATGTGTTTTTATCTGTTGCTCACATCCCTGTGCATCAGAATGTATACCAACACGTTTAAAGTTCAACCTGCAACCTAAACTCTGTACAGACAATGCAGCACGTACAAATCGGTAGCTTAAAATCCTCAATAAATGTTAAGCTGACCCTATAGCCTTGACCATAGAATGCCTTTTGACTGATCTGGTTAAAAATGCTTTTAATACACTTGTGGGTATTCAATGGTTATTGTGTGTTTGGAATGTGTACCCTGAAATGTTTGTGCAGCTTTGTCAGCCCATTTGCTCTTGTTATTTTATTAAATGTAGGCACTTTATTCCATGTATGCTTTGGTTTTGATTTTTTTTGCCATTTACTTACATATTGTACAAAAGGAAAATACTAGTAAGGCATATTTATAGCCTTAATAATAATAATTCTAATTCTTAATTCACCAGAATTTTTTGACTCCAGATAATAACCTGGTGTTGCTAAATATAAAATGTCTTATATTAGCTAAAATTAGTCAAGAATTATAGTAATCTACAATGAAATGGACTGCACTTGTTGCGCTGTATTATTTATTTTTGTTATTACATTACAATAAAATTTATTTATCTAGCGGAAACAATTTATGTAGCGCTATGTACAGAGCAAAGAATGGGACTACATAGTAAGTTAGAGGAACAAGAACCGACTGATACAGTTTTACAATCTAGAGTTACTATTATTGTTTACTGCATCTTTACTTCCCCTTTTACAAATGTTAAACACATTAACTTCTGTGTTCTTGAATTCCATTGGGTAGCAGAGGCATTATTAACACCTCCGCGACAAAGGATGTGCCTGGCACGTCCTGCGGTGAATCAAGCGGTTTTCGCGATCATTGATCGCGAAAACTGCTTTAATGGTGCTGGTCTATTGCCTCAATGTCGAGGCAATAGCCAGCACCGAAATTTCTATTTTGGGGCACCCACGATCGCCCCACGGAGCGATCGTGGGGAGCCATTATGGCTAAGCCCTCTGCCGGTCTGAGCTTCGGATGTGAAAGTAACTTCCCCTAGTGATAGTTAAGTAGCATTGCAATGGAAAATATTTAAAATACATATTTAATTAATTAAAAACAGGTCATATAGCTATATTAGCCTATAGGGTTAAAATTAAATTAAAATTTAAAAATATTAAGGGATATAATAAGGATTAGAGTTGGGGTTAAATTTAGTGTTAGGGTTAAATTTTGGATTCGGGTTGGGGTCAAAAGGTCAATATAGGAAAAAAACAAAAAACACTATTTTTGGTTTTTGCCCCATAACTCGCAAAAAAATACCGAAAAATATGGAAACATGCATGTTTTTGAACTCGGGACAACATTTAGAAACTATTTAGATGGGGTCTTTTTTAATGATTTTATTTGTATAAATTATATTTTAGGTCAAAGATAGAAAAAGTTTTTTTTTTTTAATTTTTCATCATATTTTATGATTTTTTTTGTAGTAAATTATAAGATATGATGAACATAATGGTATCTAATGAAAGCCCTTCTTATGACGATAAAAACAACATATAATTTGTGTGGGTACTGTATGTGAGAAAGAAAAAAATTACAGCTAAACACAAACACCCTAGAAATGTCAAAACAGCCATTGTCACCAAGGGAAAGTCAAGGTGAAAATGTCTTGTCACTAAGGGGTTAAGCACACATCTACAGACACAAGAGAAGCCAAGAAACTTGCTTCTCCCACAGAAATCCCAAAAACATTATAAGGGATTCTCATTAGGCACATGCAAAATTCCGTTTGAATAACATTCAGCTGACACATCTGGATGAGCAACCTGCTCCTTAAATTAGGAAGTGGCAGACTGACCTTGGAACTCCAAGAAGCATGATAATAAATCTCCATCATTTTAAGTTCATTTAACAGTTTACAGAAACAACAAATGAAAGAGCTGGTCAGTGTAACTATACAAGGTACGTTGTCTGGATGTGTAAATCAGTCCAAACATTAAAAGCAGATGTATCTCACATTTATTGAAGATGGTTGCCATCAATAGCGTATTTTTAAATTAAATTAAAATATTAACCATCCTTAGACAAAGTGAAAAGTTCTTCAAATAGTTTTAAGCGCATTTATAAGAAAACATGAAACAAGAAAATATACCTGTGTGTACATATACATACAGGATATTTATGAATATGCATGTGTGAATGTGTATAAATATATATAGAGAGAGAGAGAGAGAGAGAGAGAGTATTTTTATAATTTCATTTTAAATATTTTTTTGAAATGTTTGTACTCCAGAGATGTATATATGATAGCACTCATTCATAAAAAACTGTTACTGGATCCCAATATTTGTGCACGTAAGGATAAAAGCCTTTTATTTTACCAGGGTAGGGAAAGGGCATATGTGATACAGATGAACGTTAGATCAAAAGTTTTAAAGACAAAATTCACAATACTTTAAATGGATTTCTTTTAATTAATGCAATATTGTAATTCACATCATTTATTTGGTTACCACATGAGGGTTTCAGTAAATGTAGCTTACATGATTTAAAGTCTGTCTTAGTCTGCGTGGCATTGCACAATTTTTTCTATCTCCAGGCTTTTTAGAAGATCAAACAGAAAAAAATCAATACATGGTTTTATAAATAATTATATAAACTAGATATTGGAAATAAAAAAAAAATGTGACAGGAGTAACTGGTTCAATGCATAGGTGAATACCTGTGGGACTGATGTGGGCTCAAGTTCAAAGAGAAAAGGAGAGTGATGGTACCACAGATCTTAAAAAAATAGAAAAGCTATTTTAAAACATGTACACACTGAAATTAATAAAGTGATCAATAAAAACATATACAGTGTGTTCTCAATTGACTGTGAGCATAGCAGGAGTGCTCACAGTCGTTTGAGAACACATCAAAAATGGTTCATTCTGTATACACTGTATATGTTTTTAGTGATCGCTTTATTCATTTCAGTGTGTATATGTTTTATATTTTATTTATATAAAGTTCCTATTTCCTCTCTCCCCCTTTTTTCTTCTTTCCTCCTTTTACTGTCCACCCAACACAGGCAAAGACTTATATTTATTTGCTATTAGTGAATACTAACTCTATAGCTGATTGAGGTGAATAGAAAGTACCCCAATAAATAAAAATAATGTGCATCAGATTGGTTATTCCCCAATTGTGAATAGATACAATAATACAACATGAAATATACTTAATAGGTCTCCAAGCTAGTTTTGCGTGAGAAGCCCTCAGTGCATCCTCTTCCTGTGTGGGATGCACTAAGCTGCACTATGCGTTTTGGCCACAAAAGGCTTCCTCATGAGATGTGGCTCCTGAGTATAGAAGGAACTTTACCATTTTTCCAGCTTCCAGGAGGGAGTAAAAGTGAATAACCAAACAAGCTAATATTCGTAACTGAAAATGGTATACTCCCAATACAAATAAAACATTTATTAAAACTTCAAGTAAAACACACACATATTGTAATTTTTTAATCAATAAATAGTATAGGTTACAAGGTGCATAGTAGCCAAGAAAAACCCAAAAGAACACACTTCAAAAGAAAGTGGTTTTGTGAAAAAGATGAAAATCAAAAAGCAAATGAAAATAAATGAACAATAAATAGAATCCATCACTTATATCAAGGTAGTTCCTAGTTAATCAGCAATAGGATTGCTATTAAACATCAGAGTATTTTCATAGCTCAAAATGTTTTCATTTTTTTTATTATAGATATAGGGATTGCCCCAATGGTAAAATGATTTCTGCAGCCTAAAAACCTCAGCCAGCGTAGCTAGAGCTATGCCCTTCAGGTCAGATTCGGATAATATTAGATTCATTTGAACCACCTACCTGATCAGTAATTAAACATTTTTATCATTGGTCATTTATTAAAGAGTGTTTGGGGACAGTTCAAAAGTAAAAATAAAAATCAAACAAATTTACCATATCACACGGCAGGGGATTTAGAAAAGCTGTCAAAATTGGCAGATAAGCAGGCAAGAAAATTCCTGATATGCATTTACTACAAGCTTCCTCAGGGACCAACCAGTGTTATGAACAGCGTACTAACCCACTGCTAGTACACTGTTTGGCTCCTGACAAAGCTTGTAGTAAAGTCTGGCCAGCTTTTCTAAATCCCTTAAGTGCAATTTAGTTAACTGGAATATTTTTTTTTGCTTTTAAGCTGTCCAAAATAAGCCTTATTAAAGGGTCTCTAATAAATGATCAATGATGAAATATTGAAATTACTGATCAGGAATTTGGTTCAAACTACTTTTATATGATATGAAGCTTAAATCAAAATCATAGATCCAGCCAGGCAGGTTGATGATTTTAGGCTGGAGAAAACATTTTTCCCTTGGGGGAATTCCTATATATTTAACCCCTTAAGGACAGACCCTTTGAAACATTTTTGCTCATTCTGGACAATGGCATTATTAACATTTCTGTGCGGTTTGTGTTTAGTCAAATCATATATTGTTATGGGGTCATGTAATGGGGTGATGTGAGTTATGAGGCATGTTGTGTATGTGCAGAGTGGGTAGGGCAGCACAAAACCAAGATACACCACTGTGTGTGTGTGTATGTGTGTGTGTATGTGTGTGTGTGTGTGTGTGTGTGTGTGTGTATATATATATATGAGTACATACATTATACTACAGACATGAATTTACAGATTTTGGTATGTGTCACTGCCAAACAACACCCCAACATCTCCCGAGTACAGAGATACCACCCATGGATAGGTTTGTCAGCATGTTTGGGGGTTAAAAAGCCACATTTGAGAACCCCTTCCTTGCTCTACATGTCATGTGGGATTTTGGTATGTAGAACAAACAGAGGGGTTAATTGCTCTTATAAGAGCCTTTGTAGTACTGCAATAAACTACATTTAAAAAAGCACAGACAATAAAAATTGTGCTGCTGTGCAGTGATCAGTGTAAGGGAAGGGGTTAATACACAGGGCACACTATAGAAAGTGTATGGCTTTTATAAAAGCCCTTGGGTATCACAATATTGTAACATTTTATTGACTTGATTACATTTAAAAAATACATTATACAGATCTGTCTCTCTCCCTCACTAAAACTCAAGTGAGGAGAGGGAGGCAGATTCAGACTTACTAATATTAATCTGACCAGGCAAATGATGATGCTCATCTGAGCTATCACCATATTACCTTTGCCACTGATCGGCTGTTACTGATCTCTATACATACACACAGACAGTTAAAAAAAAATGTTCACATTAAATGTAATCCCCTAGCGGGTGTAAAAAAATGCAGATAGCAAAAAAATGCTTCTGCGGTCAGATCACTGCTTAGCAGCGGAGTCACTAGGGTTGGTGTCACCTAGTGTGGTAACTCATGGTGTCACCCTGCCTGGATTTCCTCCAATACCATGCCAAACAGATTCCTTAGTAATGCTAGTCAGATGGCCCATTAAATATGCCACACACAGGAGACCCACAAATTATGTCACACACAATAATAATATGCCAGTATTATGTTGCTGTTAATAAGCCAGACAATTTGCCTAATATGCCAGTAATATTGTGTCATTCAGCTGCCATAATTATTTTGCCATACAGATGCCTGTATTATTGTGCCATTCAGATGCCAGTAATATTGTCCCATTCAGATGCCAGTAATATTGTGCCATTAAGATGACAGTAATATTGTGCCATTAAGATGACAGTATTAATGTGCCATTCAAATGCCAGTAATATTGTGCCATTCAGATGCCTGTATTATTGTGCCATTCAGATATAAGTAATATTGTGCCATTCAGATGCCATAATTATTGTGCCATTCAGATACCAGTAATATTGTGCCATTCAAATGCCAGTAATATTGTGCCAGTCAGATGCCAGTAATATTGTGCCATTTAAATGCCAATAATATTGTGCCATTCAAATGCCATAATTAATGTGCCATTCAGATGCCAGTAATATTGTGCCAGTCAAATGCCATAATTATTGTGCCATTCAGATACCAGTAATATTGTGCCATTCAAATGCCAGTAATATTGTGCCATTAAGATGCCAGTAATATTATGCCATTCAGATACCAGTAATATTGTGCCATTCAGATGCCAGTAATATTGTACCAGTCAGATGCCAATTATATTGTGCCATTTATATGCAAGTAATATTGTGTCATTCAGATGCCTGTTTTATTGTGCCATTCAGATGCCTGAATTATTGTGCCATTCAGGTGCCTGTATTATTGTGCCATTCAGATGCCAGTAATATTGTGCCATTCAAATACCAGTAATATTGTGTCATTAAAATGCCTGTATTATTGTGCCATTCAGATGCCTGTAATATTGTGCCATTCAAATGCCAGTAATATTGTGTCATTCAGATACCAGTAATATTGTGCCATTCAAATGCCAGTAATATTGTGCCATTAAGATGCCAGTAATATTGTGCCATTCAGATACTAGTAATATTGTGCCATTCAAATGCCAGTAATATTGTGCCATTAAGATGCCAGTAATATTATGCCATTCAGATACCAGTAATATTGTGCCATTCAGATGCCAGTAATATTGTGCTTGTCAGATGCCAATTATATTGTGCCATTTATATGCCAGTAATATTGTGTCATTCAGATGCATGTTTTATTGTGCCATTCAGATGCCTGAATTATTGTGCCATTCAGGTGCCTGTATTATTGTGCCATTCAGATGCCAGTAATATTGTGCCATTCAAATACCAGTAATATTGTGTCATTCAAATGCCTGTATTATTGTGCCATTCAGATGCCTGTAATATTGTGCCATTCAAATGCCAGTAATATTGTGTCATTCAGATGCCTGTATCATTGTGCCATTCAGATGCCTGTAATATTGTGCCATTCAGATGCCAGTGATATTGTGCCATTCAGATGCCAGTGATATTGTGCCATTCAGATGCCTATAATATTGTGCCATTCAGAGCCCAGTAATATTGTGCCACTCAGAGCCCAGTAATATTGTGCCATTCAAATGCCATAATTATTGTGCCATTCAGAGCCCAGTAATATTTTTCCATTCAAATGCCTGTATTATTGTGCCACTCAGAGCCCAGTAATATTGTGCCATTCAGAGCCCAGTAATATTGTGCCGTTCAAATGCCTGTATTATTGTGCCATTCAGATGCCTGTATAATTGTGTCGTTACCATGCTCGTTTTATTCCTCCCTCCTCCCCCCCTTCCCCGGTACTTACCACTTGGCAGCTGCTCAGTGTCCCGGACACCTCCTCTGTGTAGTCTTCCCTCCTGCACGGAGGAGGGAAACACAAGACGCAGGATGTGACGTTACGTCACATCCGGTCACAGGGATTCTTTTTTTGTTTTTACTTTGTTTCTTCCGGCGGCCCTATCAAGCGGATGCGGCTGCCAGATAAAAAAAAAAAAAAATTACAGCAGCGCGATGCCCCCACTGGGGGTGTCACCCGGTGCGGTCCGCACCCCCCGTACCCCCCTCGGGACGCCACTGCTGCTTAGGCAGTGATCTACGGCAAGCAAGGGGTTAATAGTTCTTAAAAAAGCCTTTTGTGTACTGTAATAAATGACAGTAAAAAATTAACCCCTAAAAAATGCACAGACAGGAAAAAATGTTCTGCTGTGTAAGATCACTGCATACACTGCGATCAGTGGCAGAGAAGGGGTTAAACAAAGGGAATGGCTTTTTATAAAAGTCTCTGGTTATTACATTTTTGTTACATTTTTAATTGAATTAATTACTAGTTAATGTCGAGATTCAGGACCCCGTCCCGCATTGGGCAGGGGTCCCTTACCTCCAGCAGCTCCATCCTCGTCTTCAGCAGCCTGTTTGGGAGCGGCACATAGTAGGCCGCATACCTGGGTTCCAGTAACAATTGCATCCCGTCCAGAATGCACCTACATCCTGCAGGTGGCGATGGGTGTAGTGAGTGTCATGCTTCTCTTTGGGAGCTGGGTGGATCTCTCTGATTGGTGTTAATTAAAATAAAATTAAATTGATTTGTATTGTGCTATATTTAATTTAAAAGCAGGTGGCAGGGTCACCATCAGAAATTTCAGGGCCCTTACTGAAAAAAATATCTGGGCCCCCCATATTTCCCTCTCGCCCCCCCCTACCCTTCCAAAGTCATTTTATCCAGGTCTTTGTATATCATACCAATGATTTAAATGTATCCCAAGACATGCCTCATCACCCACATTGCACATCCAGGATTTGCTGCTGCCCCCCAGGACATGCCCTGTTACCTGCATTGCACATCCAAGATGTTTCCCATTAATATGCCACAGACAGTTTTTCCATTAATATGCCACAGTTTGCCCATTGGTATGCCACAGCTTGTTCATTAATATGCCACAGTTAGTTTGCCCATTAATATGCCATAGCCAGTATGCCCATTAATATGCAACTGTTTGCCCGTTAATATGTCATGACCAGTTTGCCCATTAAATGCCAAATTTAAATGCCACAGCAAGTATGCACATTAATAAGCCACAATCAGAATGTCCATTAATATGCCAGCCAATGCCCATTAATTTGACACAACCAGTTTAGACATTAATATGCCAAAGCCAGTATGCCCATTAATGAACCATGCTATGCCCATTATTATGCCACAGCCATTATGCCCATGAATATGCCACAACCAGTGTGCCCATTAATATGCCACTCTATGCCTATTAATATGCCATAGCCGGATTCCCCCTTCCTCCCACTTCCACAGTACTTACCTTGCTGCGAGAGACAGCAGCCTTCCATGCTACCTCTATCGTGCACCCCGTGTATTAATCTGGTTTGAGCAACGGAAAGTCACGCGACCCCTGGTGCTCTGGCATTAAATCAGTGCACGCATAGCACGAGAGAGGCAGTATGGAAGGATGTCTGTGCATTGCACAGACACCATGCTTCCTTCTTGTGTGGACATGCTGGCGAGGGGAGATCTTCTCCCCAGCCAGCGTGTCTGCCCGCGGTGTACCAAAAATGGGCATCAAACAATTGTTAACTAGGAACCAATGTTTTGCTTACATGTTCAGCCATAATGATTATATTGGAAGTAATACAATTTGGTCACATAGAAGGTGAATAATTCTCAATCATAATCAGCTATGTATGATTTGTAGAAATCTGTTGCTATTTCAGACCACAATCAATCAATTATTAGTGTTGACCCTATCACTGCAACCAATAGGCAGTTTTACTTTTTGTACAATATTTATTGTAGTTAATCCAAATGCCCACACAGGGGGGGGGGGGGGGGGGGTTACTTCTAAAAACTCCTAATACAGGAAAATGTAGGAAAGTAAAAAAAGAAAAATGTGCTGTGTCTCAGATACAGCAGCGATTATTCCATTTTTAACAAATCTCAGTACTCATAAGTGTGGGTTGTGGTAGAGGATGTCATCACCATTTCCGGTGATTTCAAATGCCTCATGATTTTACAATATGGGTTGTCACAGTGCTAAATGCTCCATTGCAACTTGAAAGTGTGGCACCATAGCATTTGGCAGCATATAGCATATGGCAAATGCAGCCATAGCACCATATCTGTCATGAACATAGTACCACAATATGAAATGATGCAACTACTGATTACCCTCCCAGGTTTGTTAAAAGAGTTTATTTCCTGAGAATTATAAATGCATGCGTGATCTTGGGTAATGCTAGCCATCAGTTTACACAAACGAGTAATACATTTATAATAGATGTGTTCCTCTATGTATGTGTAGTTTAAAAAATGGAATAATCTCTGTGCCAAATTTTCTAATACCGATGTGACTACATAAATGTTTATGAAGTGATGACTTTAATGTGTGATACTGTTAGGATAAAATGTCTGAGTTAAAAGCAAAATATTATTATTCTCATGATTTATACAAATAATAGCATGGCCATAATGTTAGTTAATAGTTTACACAATGGTTTCCAACTGAAGCATGCACTGGATATTGTTTTGACAACGAAGGAACTATGCTCCTAAACATCTTATTGGATTTCCACATGTCTATTGCTTGATGTGTTAACCTGGGTAATGCATTTTTTTGTTTTGAGGAATGATAAATTAACCACAAACATAAACTCCATCAAGGAATTCAGTGATGTCACTTTTGTTTTTTGGTGTGTTTGAGAAAGTAATCACAAATGCATATTTATAAAGAATTTTAAAGTAATTTAAAGACCAGATGGTTGTGAAATACATATTTGATAATGCAACATTGGAATACACTCCTTTTACTTACTCACATGTCATCAGAGATGCAAATGGCTCAAAATATAGAAAATATGAGGATTACGAATAAAAAAAAAAAGCTGGGGCAAAAACAGTAGAGTTTTCCTTTGATGATTTCCAGCTTTTCTTTTCTGCAAAAACTCCTGCTTGCTTTGATTAACTCCTACCACATCTCTACTATAGGACTCCTGCCCAGGGCTCTATTTTCGTAACCCAGGTATCTCAGCTACACAGATGTTATTTTTTGGTCTGCTGGCTCAAGAGAGCAATTGCGGGTTACCCTTGTGATGGTGTGATGCAATCATAATTGGACACCTGGAACTCGTGTTGCTTAATCAGGATGGTTACATTTATTTTGCTGCAAGTGTTACTCAATAGCTGGCAGTTCTGTTGAAGACCTACTCCATCCTACCAGAGCGATCTTCAACAGCTCATACATGGTCACATATAAACTTTCAGAATCTCGTAAGTTGGCTGGTAAATGGCTTTTAGGGAACTGATGAAGTAAGGTGGCTCAGCTAGAACCCAGTAGCTACCAACTCCTAACTAGTGTTGAGCGAACCCGAACCTCACTGTTCGGGTTCGTACCGAACATTACGGTTTTTGGACCCCGGACCCGAACACGGACATTCCACTGTATGTTCGTATTGGAGTTCGGGGTTCGGCGATAACATTGTATGTAATGCTATTGGCTTTCTATAAACCGAAATAGAGTCCCCATTCATAAGATTGACCTATTCGTATTAATGGGGACTCTATTTCGGTTTTTAGAATAGCAATAGCATTACATGTATTCCATAAACTGAAAGTCTATAAACCGAAAGACATTCGGTTTATAGACTTTCGGTTTATGTAATACATTTAATGCTATTGGCTTTCTATAAACCGAAAGTCTATAAACCGAATGTCTTTCGGTTTATAGACTTTCGGTTTATGGAATACATGTAATGCTATTGCTATTCTAAAAACTGAAATAGAGTCCCCATTACAGGGCCGATCCTAGGGTCACGGGCGCCTGGGTGCAGGTTTTCCTTTGGCGCCCAAGGGTGGGCGTGGCTATATTATGAACTCCTCCCCTTTAGACATTTCTGTTCCAGACATGCCCATTTCAATATTGGGGAGAGGGAGAGGGGGAGGGAGAAAACTTTATTTTAATGTAAAGGACCAACGTTTATTTTAAATAAAGATATATATTTTGCCATAATACTGTGTATTGGTTTTATTTATTTCTATGATGCTCAGCCAGCAACATGGGAGACTTTTTGCTGGCTAGGAGAATGAGTTTTTACTACCGTTTTACTACCATACTACCCATGATTCCCAACCAGCCAAAGTCTCTCATTAGTCTGGCTTAGCATCATTGGAAAAGAAGTACACAATGAGTGATAAATAATATTCCACCAAGTCAGTCACTCACGTGTCTCTCTCTCTCCCCGTACCCTCATGTCTGTCTGTCTCTCCCCGTACCCTCATGTCTGTCTGTCTCTCCCCGTACCCTCATGTCTGTCTGTCTCTCCCCGTACCCTCATGTCTGTCTCTCTCTCCCTGTACCCTCATGTCTGTCTCTCTCTCCCCATACCCTCATGTCTGTCTCTCTCTCTCCACTCATACTCCATGTCTGTCTGTCTCTCACTCTGCACTCATTCCCCATGTCTGTCTCTCACTCTGCACTCATTCACCATGTCTGTCTCTCACTCTCCACTCATTGCCCATGTTTGTCTCTCTACACTCATACCACATGTCTGTCTGTCACACCCCATATCTTTCTCCTATACCGCCTACCTACCATGTATTTGTCTCTTCCCCTGTCCCTTTTTCATGCCCCCTACTGACCTCATCTCAGAACTCAATTAGCACTGCCTTGATCTCCCCGCACATAGTGATGACTCTGACCGTTATGTTCCGACGCTCTAAGTCATCACTGTGCATGGAAAGAGCAGAAAGCGCTGACTGAGGTCTAAGGGGAAACATGGCGCCGATCTGCTGAGCTGGCTCTGAGAGGCAGCAAAGCAGCACATGGGCAGCCCATTTGCAGAGGTGTTCTTAGGGTACACTTTGCCATTAACATAAGCAACAGCCAGTTTGCCTATTAAAAATGCTACAGTTTGCCCAATAAAAATGCCAGTTCGTCCAATAAAATACACCAGTTTCCCAAGTAATATGCCAATTATTTTGCCCATTAATATGCCACAGGCAGTTTGTCTATTAATATACAACAGCCAATTTGCCCACTGATATGTCACAGACAGTTTTCCCATTTATATACCTATGCTAGTTTGCCAATTAATAGGCAACAGCCAATATGCCACAGTTAGTTTACCCAATAAAAGCATAATCTCCTCTCCTGCCTTCCCCAGTACTCACCTTGCTGCTGCTCTCACATCCCCGGCCGTCTCCTCCGCACAGTCTTCCCTCTACGCACGCTGAGTGCAGGAGGCGGCAAATAGACGCCAGCTGGTTGGGGGCTGGTGCCCTCCATGTGATAAATTGATGAGCGCAGTGAGGGCCCCGGGCAAGAACACACTTGCACACAGCCACACATAAATACAAACAGTCACACATAAATACACACAGTCACACATAAATACACAGTCACATATAAATACACACAGTCATACATAAATACACACAGTTACACACTTAGTCACCCTCACAGACATACATTTACACAGACACCCTTATACACACTGTCACACATACATAAATACACACACAGCCACCTTTACACACTTAGACACAGGATACACTTGCACAGAAACATAGAAACATAGAATGTGTCGGCAGATAAGAACCATTCGGTCCATCTAATCTGCCCAATTTTTTTTTGAGTACTTTTATTAGACAGACACTCATGTACACACACTTACACAGACAGTAACACACACATAGTTATACACATTGACACACACATACACATTGACACACACTTACACAGACAGTAACACACACATAGTTATACACATTGACACACACATACACACTTATACACATACACACACACTTACACAGACAGTAACACACACATAGTTATACACATTGACACACACATACACATTCACACACACTTAGACAGACAGTAACACACACATAGTTATACACATTGACACACACATACACACTTATACACATACACACACACACACACAGACAGTAACAAACACATAGTTATACACATTGACACACACATACACACTTATACACATACACACACACTTTCACAGACAGTAACACACATAGTTATACACATTGACACACACATACACACTTATACACATACACACACACACACAGACAGTAACACACACATAGTTATACACATTGACACACACATACACACTTATACACATACACACACACTTTCACAGACAGTAACACACATAGTTATACACATTGACACACACATACACACTTATACACATTCACATTCACACACACTTACACAGACATTAACACACACATAGTTAAACACATTGATACACACATACACATTCATATACACTTCCACACTTTCTTTTTTTATTTTATATTTTAACAATACCCCCCCCCCCCCCCCCCAAACTGTTATCACCTCCTCCTCCTTGGTAATCCAAGCACAGAGCAACGGGGGAAAGCTCCGCCCCCGTCGCGTTCTGTGATTGGCTGCAGGGAGGAGGATGTTCTCTATGGTGTCTTGGCAGATACTCTAGAGAACGTCCTCCTCCCGGCAGCAGCCAATCACAGAACGCGACGGGGGCGGAGCTTGCACCCATCGCGCTGTGCTTGCTTTATCAAGGAGGAGGACGGCAGGGAGAGAGCTCCCTGCTTCAGCGCCTCTCCTCTCGTGCGCCTGGGCGCGGTGCACCCCGTGCACCCGCCCAGGATCGGCCCTGCCCCATTAATACGAATAGGTCAATTGACCTATTCGTAAGAATCGGGACTCTATTTCGGTTTATAGAATAGCAATAGCATTACATGTATTATATCTGAGGGTCAAATAGAACCGTCAAATACTGTGCTTACAGCGCATTTTTAAAAATTCTAATAGTTTTGGGTGGTAAATAGTACATTTGCGTCCTGTGGTGCACTTCATATCTGAGAGTTAAATAGAACAATCCAATACTGTGCTTACAGCGCACTTTGAAAAATTCTAATTGTTTTGTGTGCTAAATAGTACATTTGGTTCTTGCGGTGCACTTCATATCTGAGAGTCAAATAGAACAGCGCACTTTGAAAAATTCTGGCTACCTCCTCCTCCAGCGCCGCTTCCACCTACACCGCCACGGTCACCGCCTCCTCAACCTATGGGTCACTTAGTATAAACTGAAAGAGAATACCCTGCACTCCAACCCTCTCTCAAATGGATAATTCTGTTGATCCTCCTGGCAGCCATGCTTTAGATTTAGATTTATGTTCTTCCAAAACTAAAATCAAAGATTCCATCTAGTGCTATTTTATGGCTCAGCTGTATTTTTAATTTGTATGTTATTTGAAGTTATTTCCCTATCCATATTTGTTTGTCAGCATAGCAAGACATTTTGGACAATGCTGCAGGAACAGTTTGGAGGAAAACCCCTTTTCTACTCCAGCATGACTGTGCACCAGTGCACAAAGCAAGGTCCATAAATACATGGTTGGATGAGTTTGGTGTGGAAGAACTTGACTGGCCTGTACAGAACCCTGACCTCAACCCCATCAACCACCTTTGGGATCAACTGGAATAGAGATTGCAAGCCAGGCCTTCTCGATCAACATCAGTGCCTGGTCTCATAAATGCTCTAATGGATGAATTGGCAAAAAATCCAACAGAAATACTACAAAATCTTATAGAAAGTATATGTATTGTGAAATTATGGAAAACAATTTGAATATATACATATTTTGTGTGGTTTAATTCACCTACTACCACCAATGCCTGTGTGCGATCTAATTCTACTCAGTCAGTAAATATATTATCTTTACTCTAGTTACATAAACTGTTGGTACAAAAAGAATAAACGAAAAATAAAAATCATAATATCTTAAATACAGAAAATGCATGAAACCAATTCAGTTTATAGATTAGATTTAACTCTCTTTTGAATAATCTTAAAACTATCCCACTGAGAACTACTTCTCTGAGGAATGGATTCTATGAAACTAAAGCCGCTGTTCAGCTCAGTTCAGACAGATTTTGAGCGAAAACAAGCAATTTGTTGTTCAAATTTCTTAAATTAATACTTACTGGGACAGAGTGTCCTAAAAAAAAAAAAGCTGTGATTCCACATGTACGGTGGAAAAAATATTACATCCTATTTTGCACTCAACCAACAATACGCTCAGGGAGGTTTTTCCCTTTGTTAAGTTTCAGTAAATTGGATATGTCAAGTTATTTAAATATATGGCCAAATATCGCTCAAAATTGTTTATGTATCGCATATGTACCCCTCCATCTATATAACATTATTTAACAACCTTTAGATAAGTACAGTTAATGAATATTACATTTGGGTGAACAAGGCCATTATTTCATCCATGTGCTTTAGACTGCATTGCTGGGAGTAATGACTCATCAGTATGCCCCTGCAATATATAGCAAATTAATATTACCTCATAGTAAGTTTAGATTATACTTGACACATTTCACATTATTTTCTAAATTGAAACAGTTTCTGCTTTCCCATCTCACAGTAAGTAAGCTGTGATCTCTGAGTTTTCAATAAACTTACATGACTATTAGAAAAAAAGCTAATATAAAGTCTGCAAAGTAGAACATTTGGCTGTTACCTCTTTCAAACACCAGCTTTTTAATTACTATTATACACTTATTTATAGAACACTGTCAAATTCAATAGTGCTGTACTGAGCAGATAACAATTATTACAAGTTGCAAATATAAGACATTAACACACAGCTGCAAACATTCCAGTGCATTAATCACTTTTTAAAGTTAAATATAAGACTTGCTACATATGGCTGTAAGCCTTACTTATAGCTTCTCTGAATTCTAGATATGTCTCATAAGAAAGTTTTTCTATACTCTGACCTACCATTAGATGCCAAATGCATACCTAACTCATACCTAACTCATTAAAACAGTGTTGTAGACCCACACAATTGCAACACATTGCATTTGTTTGCTGGTTGATATACTGATTTTGACTTCCTTTGAAAGGTATAAATTATTATATGGGGCTGTGTGTTTTGGAATCTCCTTCCAGTAAAGCCCAGGTTTTGCCATTTGTGTACTAACACAGGACATTTAAAATGGATAGCGTTTACATGTTTCTTTTACATTTTTTATTTTATTTGTGACTGTCGTGGTGGGAAAGATACGTCACTTTTAAAAACACATCTGTAATTTTTTGTGAGTATTAAGATTATATGCAATTCACTATTGTGTATTGATAACAGTGGGATATATTCACTAAACAGTGAACCATGGCGAACTGACAATAGAATAGAAATGGCCAAAAATGAAGAGTTGAAAAAAAACAATTCAGCTTGCGTATCTTCTCAAATCAGATATCAATGTTTGATTGTTTTGTTATCCCCATATAAGTTCACCACCGTTGACTGTTTAGTGAACCTACAAATGATCACAAAGGAAATAGCACTGGAATAACAAACCCCTATACTCAACAGCCCTTGACAGAGACTACAGCGGTGGCTCAGTACATTGTTTTTGATGTTAGAGTTTACTGTTTATTTTGTAATAAATTTTAGTATACCCTTAACAATTTTCCTTTTTCTCCTATCCCTTGGTGGCAGCAATAAAGAAACTGACAGACATTGTGCGGATCTCCTGTTTTGTGTGCAGTAATAGAGCAGTATTTTGCTCTTGGAAATGTAAGTGGATATACACACACTTTTATAGTTACCTTGTATAGTACGTATACTGTCTAATATGTGCTGGTTCATTTTTATTTTCAAGTGCATGGAGTGGACTGCTCCCATATTAATAATCATTTTGAGATAAGTGGTAGGTTTTTACTTCTGCTATTTTCTGTAGTGCACCCAATCCACCCTTCTCTGCATCGGTCGGAAGCTTTTCCCAAAACTACAACTGGGTGAGGGTGCATCAGCCATGAAAAAAAGCCAGAGGAGGAAGCATTATATCTGGAAGGTGGATGCAGTCAAAGAAGTTGGTGGGAATAACCGGTCTGTGGAGGCGGTAAAGAAAAGATACGTGCATCAAAAATACTACAGTATTTAAGTACATCATAGGCTTCATGTAAAATTGTACTACAGACCTAATTCACACATCTGTAGTTCATGTAACACATGTAGTAGCTGTGTGAATTATAGTTAGTACTGTAGAGTTAGTGAATGTTGCACTTGGTTGCACATGATAAAATGGCTGGCACTCGTGTGTGTAGAGAATAGAAGCTGTTCAGAGCATATCAGCTATAGAGATGGTGGGGGTTCAGCACATTGCAGCAATTGACATGTTAAAATGATTGGGCCATGGGATTTAGCAGTACATTTGAATGTAGTTGTAGTCCTGTGTTGTATGTATAGATATATATTTGTGTATAGATATATGTATTTCTGAAAATAGGACACCGTGTGAAATTGGATGATTGATAGTGGATCAATTCCAATATTCTACTGTTATATATCAGATACTCCAATATCAAAAGTTAGATGAAGAGGAATGAAGATGCACTGGTGGCAGCTCTGTAGAGCTGGCTGACCTGCTGGACTTTGATGAGGAGCTACTGCATGTCATGGGAACTGAAAGTGTCTTGGGGTTTAGGGTGCACAGGATACCTGGTCATAAGTATTGAACATCCAATGAAGTGTTTCGTATGTCAACTGAGAATGTATTAGCACTGTTCTCTAACTTTCCTCCTAACATCTGCAGCTGTGTTTCCTCAAACCACTGCAACAACGGAAGAAGAGACATCATGACCTGCACAGGCCACACAATATCTGGCATCTCTTCCTCATACTCCATCAGGTCAGGCGGCTCTGCTGACCTTTCAAATCCTGTCAACAATGATCACCTTTTACCACTTAATACATTTTAAACATGGACCACTTGGAGCATATGCAAGACAGCTTTTAAACACAGCTGAGGAGGTGTAAAAGCCAGATAACCGCTCATGGACAGTTGTTTCGTCCTTAATGGGACTCGTCAGCATGAGGTTGGTTTACTGGCTAAGTGCTTGAGGCTTGGAGCAGTACATGAATAACAAACTGTTTAAATAATGGTGGGGTAAAGGTGATGGAATATATAAATTCAGCAGTGTAAAAGACAGGTTTAATAAATGAATAATAAATTATCCATTAATGCATGCATTCTCTAGCACAAGGTTGTTTTTAACATAAATGTAACATTTGTATTAAATTACAATTCACTGCATGTGTTCGGTTTAATAAATTTATGTGCACGTAACCTTTTAACTAAAGCTTAGGAAACTTGGATTAATATTCCTTTAGTATTATATTATCCTTGGTAATAAATTACTGAGTAAACAAAACTGCATGTTATATTGTGGCATATCCTCAATACCAGGGGGTTAATAAATCTGTAATTGAATTTTAATGTGCCATTTACTATCTTTCATTAAATTCCTTTTAAAGCAAATGCCTTAGTAAAATACAATAATGTGACTGTCAAATTCTGAATGTTTACTTATGTTGCAACTGATCAATATGCAACTGGATGATCAAGTTGAAAATAGTTTGTACTACCATCAGGGCCGATCCTGGGTGGGTGCACGGGGTGGAAGGAGAGGCGCTGAAGCAGGGAGCTCTCTCCCTGCCGTCCTCCTCCTTGTTAAAATAAGCACAGCGCGACGGGTGCAAGCTCCGCCCCCGTCGCGTTCTGTGATTGGCTGCTGCAGGGAGGAGGACGTTCTCTAGAGTATCTGCCAAGACACCATAAAGAATGTCCTCCTCCCTGCAGCCAATCACAGAAAGCGACGGGGGCTGAGCTTCCCCCCGTTGCGCTGTGCTTTGATTAACAAGGAGGATGAGGTGATAACAGTTTGGGGGGTGGGAGTTAAAATATAAAATAAAAAAAGAAAGAAAGTGTGGAAGTGTCTGTGAAAGTGTGTGTGAATGTGTATGTGAATGTGTATAAGTGTGTATGTGTGTGTCAATGTGTATAACTATGTGTGTGTTACTGTCTGTGGAAGTGTGTGTACATGAGTGTCTGTGCAAGTGTATCCTGTATCTAAGTGTGTAAAGGTGGCTGTGTGTGTATTTATGTATGTGTGACAGTGTGTAAATGTATGTCTGTGAGGGTGACTAAGTGTGTAACTGTGTTTGTGTGACTGTGTGTATTTATGTATGACTGTGTGTATTTATGTATGTGTGTATAAGGGTGTCTGTGTAAATGAATGTCTGTGAGGGTGACTAAGTGTGTAACTGTGTTTGTGTGACTGTGTGTATTTATGTGTGACTGTGTGTATTTATTTATGACTGTGTGTATTTATGTATGACTGTGTGTATTTATGTGTGTAAGTGTGTTCTTGCCCGGGGACCTCACTGCGCTCATCAATTTATCACATGGAGGGCACCAGCCCCCAACCAGCTGGCATCTATTTCCCGCCTCCTGCACTCAGCGTGTGTAGAGGGAAGACTGTGCGGAGGAGACGGCCGGGGACGTGAGAGCAGCAGCAAGGTGAGTACTGGGGAAGGCAGGAGAGGAGATTATGCTTTTTTGGGGTAAACTAACTGTGGCATATTGGCTGTAGCCTATTAATTGGCAAACTAGCATTGGTATATAAATGGGAAAACTGTCTGTGGCACATCAATGGGCAAATTGGCTGTTGTATATTAATGGACAAACTGGCTGTGGCATATTAATGGGCAAAATAACTGGCATATTACTGGGGAAACTGGCCCTTTTTAATGGACAAACTAGCATTTTTAATAGGCAAACTGTTGCTTATGTTAATGGCAAAGTGTACCCTAAGTACACCTCTGCAAATGGGCTGTCCATGTGCTGCTTTGCTGCCTCTCAGAGCAAGCTCTGCCAGATCTCTGCTCTTTCCGTGCATAGTGATGACTTAGAGCATCGGAACATAATGGTCAGAGTCATCACTATGTGCTGGGAGATCAAGGCAGTGCTAATTGAGTTCTGAGATGAGGTCAGTAGGGGGCATGGAAAAGGGACATGGGAAGAGACAAATACATGGTAGGTAGGAGGTATAGGAGAAAGATATGGGGTGTGACAGACATATTAAAGGCACAGAGGAGACAGACAGACATGGGGATCATGGAACAAAGAGTCAAATAGAGGGTATGGGTTGAGTGGGGGGAGAAAGATACACATGGGGTTATGAGGAGGGAGAGAGAGACATGCTGAGACAGATACATGGGGGTTATGAGGAGTGAGAGAGACATGCGGGAGATATACATGGGGATATAGGAGGAGAAACAGAGACATGCAGAACAAGATACCAGCATGGGGAACAGAAAGATAGACTTGGAAAAAGATATAAGGGATGAGGGGAGAGACAGACATGGGGTATGAGTGGAGAGAGAGACAGACATGGGGTATGAGTGGAGAGAGAGAGAGACAGACATGGGGTATGAGTGGTGAGAAAGAGATAGACATGGGGTATGAGTGGCGAGAGAGAGACAGACATGGGGTATGAGTGGCGAGAGAGAGACAGACATGGGGTATGAGTGGCGAGAGAGAGACAGACATGGGGTATGAGTGGAGAGAGAGAGACAGACATGGGGTATGAGTGGAGAGAGACAGACAGACATGGGGTAGGAGTGGAGAGAGACAAACAGACATGGGTATGAGTGGAGAGAGACAGACAGACATGGGGTATGAGTGGAGAGAGACAGACAGACATGGGGTATGAGTGGAGAGAGACAAACATGGGGTATGAGTGGAGAGAGAGAGAGAGACAGACATGGGCAATGAGTGGAGAGTGAGAGACAGACATGTGGAATGAGTGCAGAGTGAGAGACAGACAGACATGAAGTATAAGTGGGGAGAGAGAGACAGACATGGAGCATGAATGGAGAGAGAGAGAGACATGGAGCATGAGTGGAGAGAGAGAGAGACATGGAGCATGAGTGGAGAGAGAGATGGACATGAGGGTATGGGGAGAGAGAGACAGACATGAGGGAATGGGGAGAGAGAGACAGACATGAGGGAATGGGGAGAGACAGACAGACATGAGGGTATGGGGAGAGAGAGAGACACGTGAGTGACTGACTTGGTGGAATATTATTTATCACTTCTTGTGTACTTCTTTTCCAGTGATGCTCAGCCAGACTAATGAGAGACGTTGGCTGGTTGGGAATCATCTGAACGGTAGTTAAAACTCATTCTGCTAGCCAGCAAAAAGTCTCCCATGTTGCTGGCTGAGCATCATAGAAAGAAATAAAACTACTACACAGTATTATGGCAAAATATATATCTTTATTTAAAATAAACGTTGGTCCTTTACATTAAAATAAAGTTTTCTCCCTCCCCCTATTCCCAATATTGAAATGGGCATGTCTGGAACAGAAATGTCTAAAGGGGAGGGGTTCATAATACAGCCACGCCCACCCTTGGGCGCCAAAGGAAAACCTGCACCCAGGCGCCCGTGACCCTAGGATCGGCCCTGACTACCATTGTTAACAGTTCACTGTCCAGATAAAAAAATATGTAATTGGTAAAATATTTTTATTTTCTATATTGGCAGGTAAACATATAATTGTAGATTTGGGTGCATATGATATTTGACTACAGAGTCTACCCAACATGACTGTAAATGGCGTGAAATGGGGCCAGATCAGGGTACGTAGTCTAATTGCAGAGAAATCATCAGTCAGCCATAATCAAACGATCTTCGGCCATAAAAGTTGAACTGCATCATCACACAAAAAAATAAATCCAAAACTTGTAAAAAACATTCTGCTCATTTCGTTTGGCAAATACATATATATTTACTTTTTTAAAGACCCAGGGAATTACCATTTTTCTAGTCTGTGATACAGTGCTGTATTTACCGCGAGTCATCCTAGGTGGATGCCTAGGGCGGCAAATTTTGGGGGGCGGCAGCGCCCCCCACCACTGAAAGAAGAAAAAAAAGAGAGAAAAAAATAATAAAAAAAAAAATGCTGCCCTTTAAAAAAAAAAAGACCGCGCTTGCAGGCAGAGACTGAGGTGAGAGAGGATCGGAAGATCCCCCCTCACCAACGCTCTGCCTGCCAGGCTGCACGGGGAGCCGAACAGGCAGCACAGAGAAACCTCCGTGCTGCTTGTTCGGCTCCCAGTGCAGTGTGCCGACACGGAAGTGCCGACAGTCACGTGATGGGCGCGCTGACGTCATACACGCGCCCGGTCACGTGACCTGTCGGCACAATCGCCGGGAAGCCGAACAGGCAGCATGGAGGAACCATGCTGCCTGCCACTAGCCACCAGGGAAAGGTAAGTGCTAATGGGAGAGTGTGTGTGTGTGTGTGTGTGTGAGACTGAGTGTGATGGGAGTCAGAGTGTGTGTGATGGGAGACAGTGTGTGTGGCTGAGTGTGATGGGAGTCAGAGTGTGTGTGATGGGAGACAGTGTGTGTGACTGAGTGTGATGGGAGTCAGAGTGTGTGTGATGGGAGACAGTGTGTGTGACTGAGTGTGATGGGAGTCAGAGTGTGTGTGATGGGAGACAGTGTGTGTGACTGAGTGTGATGGGAGTGTGAGCTTGATGTGAGTCTGAATGATGGGGCATGTCTTAGGTGTGTAACGTGGGTGTGCAGCTTGGGTAGGGGGGTGCCCAGATTTTGTCTGCCTAGGGCAGCACAAAATCAAGATACACCACTGCTGTGATATTGTTCTGCAAAACATTAATTTAAAAAATAAAGTAAATGATATAACAAAATGAAATCCCAGTGATATAAATGTATTTATTAACTGGAGCAGCAAGTGATAAAACACATGTATTGTAGATGCATGTCACAGCCAAGGTAGAATGGGAACAAACAAGATGCTATTTTTCTACTGGTAGAATTGAACTGTGAATATTTTCAAATTGTGAAAACAAGATCAAGATGAGTTTAAGAGCTTGTATGGTCAAAACACTGTTTCAAACCCAAAGTGATGACAAACTGACTGATTGAAACTCTTTAGTTCATGTTGCATGTGACTTCCTATTGATAAGACTATTCATATTTGGTCTTGTATTTTTATGTTTATTATTCAGATGTCTGTTGTAAGTTGAAGAGTGCATCTATCTTTCCTGTGGTACTTCCAGAACAGTGATGGCTAACCTTGGCACTGCAGATGTTTGTGAACTACATTTCCCTCAATTCTCAGTCAGCTGCGGTGCACATTTAGCCATCAATGTGAGTGGAGAGGCAGACATTGTTCCTGCACTCTTGTTTCGCTTATGCACCCTATGGACTTTTAAGTACATAATTTAATTGTCTGCATGGCTATAAGGATATCAGATCCCAGACTATATAGATAAAATATTGCCTTTATTCTAGAGATGCAAGCACAACATATTGCCTGCACACATTTCATGATCAAAGACTGGCAGCAATTTCATCCCAACATATTTTTATGCAAAGTCCAGGAGTTTTCTGGCTAATAGCTCACAATAATGTGTTCCATGTTTCTTTTCATTTCGTTTTTAGATTATACTTTAGTAGATTTTGGCCTAAGTGTGTAATTCTTGCTTACAGATATGTCTAACCTGAAATTCAGTTTTAACTCTACGATTTTCATCTGTTTCTTGTGAACTGCTTTTTATTAGGAATATGCAACATCAAAACCCTGAACAAACTAAAAAATAATAATAATAATAATAATATTACTTATATCAGTATAATATTTTTAATTATAGATTATTAATCCATTTAGCACCAAATAAGTATGAATCATTGGATCATTGTGTTCATGTAAAATTACTGTTCTCTATTCACTAAATAGTGGTGAACTGATGTATGGTTTAACATTTCTCCATGGCCTATCTATCCAACTTAATTTGGATTATTATGGATTATTTTCATTCTTTACATATTCACAGTATAAACAATGTTTGGATGACAAAGCCCCATTTAACTGTTTTATTAGAGTATAGGGAGTTGATGTCACTGACAATAGTAATTAACTCACTTTCCAATACTCGTTATTTTCCAGCTTCGAAGACCTGTCACAACATTTGTTTGCCAGGGGAGACAGTAGTTAAGTGTTAAAGGTGCCATATTACCAGCCATTAAGTTGACATGCCTTCTGGGCTAAAACATGTCAGTCTGCCACTGCTCATGAACTGGTAACGTTTACTGCTAAAATATGTTATTTATGTATGGTGTCGAAGTCAAATATCCTCACATCTTTTATTGACAGTTATTCAGTAACGCAGATTTGCTAAGTGAGCAGCAAGTGAACTCCAAAGGTCAGGCATTAATAGTTGAGCTGGACAAATTCTCCATCTTTCTAATGAATGTTTGCAATTCACTTGTCAGTTCGGTTCCATTTGTTGTTTAACAATGAAGCTTCATTCATGACTACAATAAATATTGGGCTTCAGTTCAACTGGCAGGGAAATGACAAGGGAATTTCAATGGCACACATAGCTGAAAAAATTATTATTTCTGCTGCATTTGAGATTTCTTGCAGTTTGACTACTTTTGCCTTAAAGGACAATTTTACTTTTTTTTAACCCTTGATTCCTTGAATGATGCTAGGGTTAAAAAACATGTCCTGCTTGTCCGGACTAAAACCCAATATATATCTAATAGATATACATGGGTTTATGCTCTGTTGTGTCTCACAGCTAGGCATGGTAGGTGTGGAAGATGGCATGGGCACAGGGAATCAGAATGGGTCTGAATTTTATGAGGATCTCTCCTTGCTAGTGCCGAAAGAGAAGCACAAGTGAAAAATAAGGTTTAGTTGTCTTTTAAGTTTGAAATTCCCTACAATTCCCTCTTTCATGAATAAAGCCAATAGTGTACCAAAATGACATAGAAAAATCATACTTCATGTAAAAAGACGTGATTATTATTTTTATCCCTTTTTGTTCAGTTTACTTATTTCTTGAAGTTGATTTTACTTATTTTACAGTTGATGCACAGAAACCAAAGCTGATTTTTTTTACATTCTTTTATCATTAAATACATTTTACATTTAACATTAAAGTTGACTTAACCAGGAAACACATTAATGAAGAGAGTATACAGAATGCGAAGTACATTGTGACAACCATTTTTATGAACTGTTACATTGTAAGATATTAACTGATTTGGATTGCCTGCCACTAACAATTGCACTAGCAGAGCACTTCAGGCTAAGGATATGCTCCACTGTTACTTGACAACCAGGATTCTGGAGGTTAAGGATCTGGAAAACAGGAGAGAGGTACAAGTGATGTGGTGAAGTCATGGAGTTTTATAGCAGAATATTAGTCAAAGTTCAGGAACAGGTCATGTATAATGCAAATAATAAATACATCACAGACAGGTCATGACACAAAGGTTCAGACACACACCATAAATAAAAGTCTCACAAGTACAGGACAGATATACTGAAAGATAAGCAGTAAAGATTGACAGACAGACAAAACAATAGTATAGAAATATTCTAGAAGTTCTACACACTAGGGTCTAGGTGACCAACTACGGCCCTCCAGCTGTCAAGTGTACAATACGTTAACATTTATTTGTATAGCGCCAGCAATTTATGTAGCGCTTGGTACAGAGCATAGAGGGGGACTACATACTAAGTTAGACAAACAGGAGTAGACTGTTACAATCAGGAGGGAGTGGGGGACACAAGACACATAACGAAGGAAAGAGGTCAAAGAAATGGTGTATTACAGCTACCATTCTTGAAAGCTGGTGGAGAATTATGGGTTTAGCAGCAGCTGGAGGGCTGCAGTTGGACGCCAAAGCACAAGGGCATTTAGAAGTCTATGGAGCTAGGATAGCTTCAGCAATAAATATATATATATTTTTGTATTTCAAGCTCATTTACGAGATCCATGGTATCAATTATTAATTATTAAGCACTGTGCATTTTTATTGTCATTCTGTTTTTGTCTTTTGTTACTAGATTGCCTTTTTTTCCTTATTAAGGTCTAACCCGAGCCAAATTACTGGTATTATTCTGGAACATGATTAGAACATGTTGTGGATTATTATCATGTATTTTTGAATTTACATTACTTGAAAATCAGCTTTATATATTTTATTAAAAAGTCTAAGGATGACATTACATATGACAGCGTTGGGATGTTTAAAAAAAAACCTCATATCACCATTATACATAATGGTGATTGATACTTTTTTCCACCTTCCAGGCACTTTTGTGTGAGACTTTTTATAAATAAACACCTTAGTATCCTTAGTATCCTTACTTACGTTAATGCTGTAAAGACAAAAGCTCAAGGTAATCTTTGCCCCATGTTCAGAATGTCTACCTGTCGAATTGCACTATCCTAAGAGGATAAATGTGGTTGTGTTCGGAGTCTTAAAAAGAGTATACTGTTCCATGTTATAGAATATAAACAGAAGAGATCTGTATTTCATCTCAACATGAGATCTGAAGTTAAAAATAGAAAAACAGAGGAAACATACAAGATGCTGAGAAGAATATGCAATGGAAATAAGAAATGGGTGAGTTGTTTAATTATCTGTATGTATTAAACGTAAAAAATCAGCTAAGTACACTAGAATAACAAAACAATAAAAAATAAAACAATGAACAAAAGCACAAGACTTTGTTATCATAACATTCCAGCGATTGCTTCCTCATCTTTGGCAGAGCTTGAATGATATAGTCGCTTACATATTACATCGCTTCTGGCCCATTTAATGTGAGAAAAGGGGTAT
This sequence comes from Pelodytes ibericus, assembly GCA_036172795.1. Lineage (NCBI taxonomy): Eukaryota > Metazoa > Chordata > Amphibia > Anura > Pelodytidae > Pelodytes > Pelodytes ibericus. The sequence goes on along the minus strand of CM069861.1, from coordinate 116,383,342 downwards.
GATATACAGGAAGAAAGATAGAAGAAGAAGAAAAAAAATACTATTGAAAGAGAAAAGGGGAAAGGAGAAAGAGAAATAAAATGAAAAACATTTGCTAAAAGACGTCTGTTGAATCGAATGAATTCATTTTACAGGTCAGTGTGGAATTGCTTCAAGCTGCTTTAGAGATATGCATTTTGGAGTTTGCACTGTACAGATGATATTCCCAAAAGAACACATGAGTTGCTGTAATTGATAACAGATTGGTATTTTGTAAATTAGAACAAAATGTCATTGTGGGTAATGTAACAAGAGCTGCCATCGGTCTTGTGGTTGGTGTGAGTTTTGTACAACTGGAAAGCTACAGTGTAAATAAATGTCAGATTTTTTTAAATATATTTTGTCTAGGGTAATATATCAATGGTCTGGAATAAATATAGAAACCTTACCATTCATTCTTTTCATAAAATGTTCTTTTTTTAAGACCAAAAAATGCAAACGTTGACTATACCAAGTCTTTTTTTTTTTAAATGGGTATGTATATTTGACTTATGAAATTGTAATTCATACTCTCAGCAAATTGTTGGATTTGAGCCTTTATAAATATAAACGCTGATCAAGTCTACGTGTGAGGAACTAAAGTGACAGATAAAAAGTAGATCATAAGTATGTTGGCTAATGAGAATTGGGAAACTAAGTATAGGAATGCATGTCTTTCAGTTGGTTAATTACTCTATCTGCAATAAAAAATCAACTACCAGAAAGTTCATTGCTATAAAACTCTGTCTCCCTATTATTGTTGAATTCTAGGAGTGCCTGGAGCAATAGGGGAATTTGAATTAATTTATAAGATGGAAAACTGTTCTGAGAAAGTTGAATTCAAATTATATGAGAACGAACATGATAAAGGACAAGTAAAATATATAGCACAGCTTTCTGTACCATATTTACTATTGTTAAATTTGAAAAAAGTCTCTGAGTGAGATTGAAACGTTGATCCTTGCGCCTTAATAATAATAATAAAGAGCATTTCAATATTGTTTAAATCCAGTGAGTGCTTATTCAATGGGAGTGTGCCATTTATAATAAGAAAGAACTGCTAAAAAAAACACCAATTTGCAGTTGCGTAATACTAATAATAATAGACCTTTAGTATTATGCAACCAAGAAATTTTTGTTTATAACAACTCTTTTTAATTTAAAAATGGCAGTCACATTGATCCCAGTGATCCTTAACATTGTGCTGTTTTTACTTTAATTCATTTGGTAAACATTGCCTATTTTCCTTTACAACTTATCTAACCCAATACCTCCAAGATATATAATTAATTCTGCTGTAAATCAACTTTATGTACAATCATTTGCTCTCATTACAAAGGATGACTTTTAATTTGTCTACATCATGGAATATAATAGTCACAAGCAATATATTGCTACTGACCTTCATTTAATAAAACAGATGAAGTTTGGCAATAGTTATGCACACATCCCAATTCTGTCTTTATGAATCTTAATTTTTGCATCTACAAATGGTTCCTCATCATATAGTGGTCTATGTAGTGGAACATAAGGTGTTCTGCATCTGGAATCGTAGAACTTCCCAAAGATTAAAAAAAAAAAACATAAAATATATTCACAATTTTAGTGTTCACCATTACTAACCTGGTTAAAAGAAACATGTATCCATTTAACCACACCACATTATGTTAAGTAGAGAAATAAAGAGAATCATTTTTGGTGGCATTGAGTTAAAATGTGTTGAGTATTGCTAGAAAAAATAGATTTGGAAGCAAAAAACATACACATCACAAGAAATTATACATCTGGCACAATTATTTAAGCAGCGATGCCAGAATTAGTACCAAAATGGATAACTCATCATCTATTCATTGAAAGAAATTATTTTAAAGACATTTTCTTTCCAGTAGTTCCATTATTACCGTATTTGCTCGAATATAAGACGACCCTGATTATAAGATGACCCCCCAAACTTTGAATATTCCTTTATGAAAAAACCTAAAAGCCTGAATACAAGACTACCCTATAGGAAAAAGGTTTAACTTGTATATATTCACATGTAAATTGCTTTTTAATATTTAATAAAAATGATGATATAAAACAAATGCATTTCTTGTTTTTATTTTGTTTTATGTTGCCTCTCCCCCCCCCCCCCCCCGCGTTGTCTCTCTCTCACTCACCCCAGTTTTATCTCTCTCCCCCTCCCCTTGTTTCTCTCCAATCTCCCTCCCCTTGTCTTTCTCTCCCCTTGTTTCTCTCCCCCTCCTCCCCTTGTTTCTCCCCCCCCCCCCGCGTTGTCTCTCTCTCACTCCCCCAGTTTTATCTCTCTCCCCCTCCCAAACTTTTCTCTCTCTCCCCCCTCCCCTTGTCTTTCTCTCTCCCTCCCCTTGTTTCTCTCCAATCTCTCCTCCCCTTGTCTTTCTCTCCCCTTGTTTCTCTCCCCCTCCTCCCCTTGTTTCTCTCCCCTTCCCTCCCCTTGTCTTTCTCTCCCCCCCCCCTGTCTTTCTCTCCCCCCTCCCTCCCCTTGTCTTTCTCTCCCGCTCCCTAATTCCCCCTCACCTTGTTTCTCCTTCCCTGGTGGCTAGTGGGGGCAGCCGGTCCGTCATAATAGACGGAAGTGTCGGGCAGCATTGTGGATGTCTGCACTATAGTGCAGACAACCCCCGGCTGCCCAGATATCCCTGGTGCCTCGTGGAGGCAGCTCGGCTGTTGGTGGCCTCTCACTGTTTTGTTCATATCATCTTTAGTTCTATTTGTTCAATGAACGGACAGTGTCTTCCTAAAAGTTTAATGAGAATACACTGAACCTTTCACGTGTGAGATGTGTGTCTGAGTCATTTATAACATGTTTGTACATTGGTTCATTTATAACTTATATGTTTGACAGTTTTTGTATAATACTTCAGCATGAGCTCACTCTTACTCTGCAGACGCAGGTGTAAAGTGAATTGTAACTACAATATGTTACTATTTGCTACATTTGAAACAGTAACGGATGGTATATATTTTGAGATAATATTTATTTTTAATCATATTAAGCTGGATTTATGTGTACGTTTCCTCTGTTTCTTGCCAGTTGCTTTTAACATGTATAGATGAAGTCACACTTTGAGTTATTTATTTATGTCCCTATTTCATCACATACTGTTGTTCACTGGTATTTATATTTCTATGTATTGTCATGTTAACACAGGACTATTCCCCAAGCCCCTAGTACTGCTCAGAATTGAGAAACTGTAGGGGTTAAAACATCATACACAGCCTGTCCAGACACAACAGCACAACCGGATATCTTGCCTGATTGATCCCAACCAGCTCTGTCTTAGCTCTAAGAGTAAATCCACATGTATCTGTAAACATACAAGTCAAATTTACTTGGGACAAAGGCACACAATTTATTAACCCTCCAAAGGAGCAAAGATTGAAAAATCTTTAGTTGTCCTTTAAATAAACTGAATTTTATCGAAACATAAACAACTTGCGTTTTTGATGAGCAAGGCAGCCTCATTCTGTGTGCCCGGCCTTTGAGGAAAACCATGGATGATAGTTTTATTAGAAGTTTTAGTTGTCTGTCGCCTCTATTGAAGTGCTCAATTAGTTCTAACATTTCTACCACAAACACAAATGGGTAAGTAACTCTCTCGTGCTATTCAGTGAACCCCAACAAGGTTTTTTGAACAAAAGAACATTGTTGCCAACTGTCCCAAACATTTCAGAGACAGTCATCTTTATTGGGTCCATTTCCGTCAAACAGATTGGCCACTGACCATACTTTAGTAGTTTTAGGTTAGATAATGTTAGATATTATTACTATTATCACTTTTTTATACAGCACTCAATATGGTAAGAAAATGAAATTACAAGATTAAGTTTTATACAGGGAATTTAGATCTTTTGAGATCTAGGCACTTTGTGAAATATAAGTTAAAGAGAAAATGTGGAGATCAGTCTCTTAGGATAGAATGTAAGAACTATACTGTTTTCAGTTACCAGTGACATATAAAGGTGAAGGAAAAATAAATGTGATTAACTACTCATGCTACTGGACTGGAATCATTTCTTGGCATGGCATCAAAGGCCACAATCCCAAAAATAGACAAACTAAGTGGTACAGATTCTAAAAAGCACAAAACACATGCATTTTATCCACATTTTTATGGGGACATTTTACCACATATTTTATTTACTTAACTAAGTGGTGTTCTTTTATCACGCAAGTTTTTCCACGTAGGTCATTCTTTTTAGGATTACATGAATTATATTTACTCAATTAGAAGAAAATAACTGAGACTATGTTCCGCTAACTATTCTTCTGAAAATACCACATGACTATAGGTTAGTAATGTTTTTTGGCTATCGGAAAGCCCTTACTGTAAATAAAACCGAAATATATTCCATAAAAAGTATGCCGCAATATGAAAATTTACATGGAACATATTGGTCACCTGCCTCTGTTGCCTTTTCTTGATTGGGTGCTGACAAACTTTTTAAATCATTACAACTTGCTGGAAAAAAACAGGATACAAGAGCTGTTTCAGATCTGTATCCAAATAAAGGCCAGAAACATTCACAGCAAGATTTTGAAATCCATCATAAAAAAGACTTGTTTCCATAACAGGTATATGCCATATAGCGCACCACTGGAGTGACCAAAACTCACACAATACAATACATAAATTCACTGTGCAACCATACAACATATTACCTTAACATCATTTTTACATTTTTAAATATTTTCAGTTATTTTAATAGCACCTAGCTTAGATGAAAACATTTGGAGAATTAGTCACAATATCTGGCCATATTTTGCTTAGCCCACCACTATGCCAAATTACTACGAAATGGTGAGTAATATCTTTATAGCTTACTTAGATGGAACTGAATCTCTCTGACAATCTGTTTTAAACTATCATTTATACAATTTCACTGAACACCATAAATATAGAGCACCTGTGAGTGGGTGGGGTACACGCCCAGTAGCTGGTCAGGCTTTATATACATACAAAATACGAGAATTTGGCATAATTTATGCATTGCATTGTGTGAGTTTTGGTCACTCCAGTGGTGGGCTATATGGCATATGCCGGTAATGGGGTGCTATCCAAATTCTAGTATTTTGTGTGTGTATAAAGAGAGGCAGAATATATCCAGGTATCTTATTTTGGTTTTATCCACCACAAAATTCTAACAAGTATATGTAGCCCCCTCAGGAATGCATTGGTTAATTTCTGAGGTTGACTAGTAGACCTCCCTCTCAGCATACGTCTCCATTATTCAGGCCACTCCACAGACTACTGGCACAGTCTATAATTGTAATTAGTGTTTAGTAGGTATTTTATGGAGCCACTGGCAAGTTCAAGACAACTGCAAGGATGCATGATGATCAGACTGTGTCCTGGCTGAACCAACCTACTCGATCCATTCGCTAAACCCATTAACATCCGTAAGGATCTGGGTTATGAGAATGCCCGCTTTCAGAGTTTGTAGATCCTGTAAGTTTATGGGGGTTATTTATAAAAACTCCTGCAAATGAAATTATCATATTTAAGAAAAAGGATACATCAGCATGTCTTACATGTAACAGCAATTGCACCTTTTTTAAAACTCCAGACACCTTCATATCACCTCCCAAAATGAATCTAGTGCAGACACCATACCAGTACATATAGCACTAACTCTCAAAATATGTCAGGATTAGCATTAAGTCCTTCTTATCTATAAGTAGCCTTACATATTGCCACTACTAAGCACTATTTCTGCATGTCCCTATTTTATTCATAACCCCCAGTGCCTCACAGATTGGGCACCATTCAGTAGTTACTCACAAACGCAAAGACAAGAGGCCTTCCAACTAACATAGCATTGATCAGTGGCAGAAGAAATATGGTTTGGTCTCTTCCATCTTTGGTGAGTGTTTGCCATATGCATGCTCCACACAGACAAAAGCAGAAGCTAATCTTCTCACCTCAGTGGTTGAGTCCCTCCTTCACATAGTTCAGTGTAAATTGCTGTACTCTAAGTCTGCATCCGATAAGAGTGTATGTATGTATGTATGTGTGATGGTAGTAGAGCAGTTAATTCTCTGCAACTGCTCAGGTCTGCAAATGGAGGGGTTTATTCTCTCTAACTGCTAATTGGGTGATTAACACTCTGCAACTATTCGGGTCTGCTAATGTAGGGGTCCATTCTCTGCAACTGCTTAAGTCTGCTCAGGGAGGGGTTCATTCTCTGCAACCCCTCAAGTCTGCTAATCGAGGGATTGATTCTCTTTAACTGCTCAGGGCTTCTATTGGAGGGGTTCATTATAAGCAACCGCTCATGGAGGGAAGAAATCTCTGCAACTGCTCCGGTCTGCTCGGGGAGGGGTTCATTCTCTGCAACTGTTCAGGTCTGCTCATGGAGGGGTTAATTCTCTGCAACTTCTCAGGTCTGTTCATGGATGGCTTAATTGTATGCAACTGTTCATATATGCTCATGGAGGGGTTAATTATCTTTAACTCCTCAGGTCTGCCTATAGAGGGGTTAATTTTCTGCAACTGCTCAGGTCTGCCTATGGAGAGGTTAATTTTCTGCAACTGCTCAGGCCTGCTCATGGAGGAACTCATTCTCTGCAACTGCTCAGGTCTGCTCATTGAGTGATTAATTATCTGCAACTGCTCAGGTCTGCTCATAGATGGGTTAATTATCTGAAACTGCTCAGGTCTGTTAATGGAGGGTTTAATTATCTGCAGCTTCACAGGTCTGTTAATGGAGGGGGTTAATTCCCTACAGCTGCTCAGGTCTGCTAAAAGTGGAATTAATTCTCTGCAGCTGCTCTTGTCCAGTAATGACTGAATGTATTTTATAAATATATAATTAAATCTGAAATCTGAATAGTTCCTATTAATTGATATTACATAAAATGTGTTTTAAATGTTTAAATGTGATAGATATATTATGTGACCACCTTGGTTTGGTTCTTCTTTAAGCAACAGAAGTTCCGGGTAAACATTAATTATTGACAAAAATAGCATAAGAGGTGCACAGAAACAAAGAATGCCACAACAAATTATCTTCCCAAAAAGTGAGTGTTTACTTAATAAACGTATATACATATAGCAGTTGTGGTATATTAGTACAAACGGACATGCATGTATACCAAATCAGTATATAGTAGCTAACAACAACATAGACTAAACATCATAACGAAAAAAGATAACAGTCAGGAGAGAGAACTCTAGCTAGCAGATTCCCAACGTTTTGCTCAGGTTATCCATTTATTTCAAAGGAAGAGATGATAGCTTCAAACACTGTGACGTCATACTGCCACAATACTCAGCGTAATATTATGCGCATGGTGGAAAGTAAAAATGTGTCTCTGTTACCATGGATACCTGGAAAGTGTCACTAAAGAAACAGTGCCATCAGATAGATGTTTCACTGGAACAGTAGTTACAGCTTCACTGTTTATCTCCTCATGAAGCTGTGACTGCTGTTCTAGCGAAAGGTGTCGAGTTATTAAATCATGTGTTTGTCCTCCACTGCCAGATGCCTTACATATGCATCCAGCTGAGCTTGTGGACTCTTTACATGCGTACTGATTTACTGCACTTTGTAAGTGTTATTCCAGCGGGGTCCAGTCTATAATCCATCTGGTCCTGCCTATGTCTGTTTTTATGTTTCCCACAGATTAAAACCTTTTTTACTTCCAGCCTCTATCCTGAATGCTCCATTATTCACATCCGTTTGTGAGTGCAATACTTATCTATCCCTGAGATCACATTGGTTTCATACTCTATTAGATTATTGGTGTTTTGTTGATGTCACAGTTGGTCAGAGTTGAAGTGAAGAGCCGGTGAGTTGAGGTGAGATGAATGTTTCATCTCACTAATTCAGCTGTACATTGTGCAGGAACAAACCTGGTTAGTTACCCCGCTAAGTGAAGTTGTCAGGTTTTTCCTGCCCAATGTATAGCTGAATTGGTGAGATTAAATTTTCATCTCAACTCACCTGCTACTGACTTAATCTCACCTGCTACTAACTTCAACTCACCTGCTACACATTTCACCTTACCTGCTACTCAACTCACCTTTTAGTGAATAGCCCCATAAGTCAAATTCAGCACCTGAGTTTGGTTTAGTCTCAAAAATAATTTCAACCATTTTGCCTCTCATTACTTTCAGTGGGGAAGATTTGAATCTGAGGGGTTTTCTAATTCAAACTCAAGTGCCGGATTTGACTTATTCTGCATAACCCTATCCAAATGTTCCTATGATAAGATAATCCGTGGTAACAAATGCTGTTGGCTTGCTAAAGGTTTATTCACTGAGCGAAACTACAGAGACCTAAGCATAGTGGCTATTTGGGAGTTCCAGGTGAGCAGTTATTACAAATATTCACTAAATGCCAAAACATAAGATGTAACTAGATAACCTGGTCATTTAAAAACAAGCACATATACATCACATGCCTGTAACCATGCACCCTTGTGCAGGCTTATCCAGGCATTTCTTCTTGCTTTGATTTCTTTATTTATTATTTAGGCTTTTTCCTGCCTAGCCCTTTATTCCTGCATTTCCCTATATTCCAGCCCTGCCATGAAATCCTGTTATGTTTTATTTCTGCCTGTCTTTGTTTCATTCCAGTTTTTCTGATTCCCTCTGCCTTGTCAGTGTACTTCTATTAAAACCACACTCGTTTCTGTTCAGTCCTTAGTAGTGCAGTCTACAGGTATTTCCTCTGTGTCTGTGTCTATTCCATGTATTTTTTTAGATTGTATTATTTCTTTTTGCTTTGCTAATATTGTGTCTTAGTTAGGGACTTACCTTATGTAGGGTACCTTGACGTGGTTGGCAAGCTAACATCTAATGAACTAAACCCCCACCTTTACCATCTTTAGTGTTGTACTTTTGTCTGTTCTCTTGGGTTCCTTTACCCTGTGCCTTGTATTGTATACCCTGGATCATAACTCCACCCCTTGTGATGTAATCGTTACATTACTCTCCCATTCAGTGCAAGTCTATGATCAGAATTCTGACTTATTGACACTGGGAATACTGACACTGGGATAGTCCCCTTAAAGATACCATTACACATGATTTGCTACCTAGCCAACTTCCAAGACCTGACTAGGGTATAGTCAATTCTCGGGTTAATGCCCCCCTATAAACCCCCCAATAATGACAGACACCAGAATTTATGGAAAATAATTATGGCCATACTTTTAAATATGGCCATATCTTTATTAAAATAACATCATCTGTCATTGCCTAGTATAACATTACCCCACCCTTTATTCACATAAACTTGGCAATGACACCCCAAAAGATATAAAATAATTTGCATACTGATAACAAAACTTGTAATAACAATATTACAACCAAACACCTAAAACACATAACACACATAAACACATATAAAGGAGGGGCATACCGAGATCCCCCTCTCACCCGGTTTGAGCTACCAACTTGCTCAGAACCACCAAACACACCAACAACCAACTGGATAACATATCCAAACATACATAAAACTCTCCCTAAAGTGCACTACCCTTGCAATCTACGCATAAACACTATCCTACTAAATAAAATTAGGGAGGGTGGGCGGGAAAATCAAGGTAGGTGAATCTTTTTACAAAATGACTGATCCTTAAAATGGCTGCTATCCCTTATATAGGACCTAACTCCTCCCTGTTATAACACCAACCCACTTCCTTACCCTCAAGCCATTAACCCTTTCCTAACCCAGTCAATGCCCCCTCAGGTTGACTCTGCTGCCCCCCGGGGGCTCCCTGACTAGGGTATAGTCAATTCTCGGGTTAATGCCCCCCTATAAACCCCCCAATAATGACAGACACCAGAATTTATGGAAAATAATTATGGCCATACTTTTAAATATGGCCATATCTTTATTAAAATAACATCATCTGTCATTGTCTAGTATAACATTACCCCACCCTTTATTCACATAAACTTGGCAATGACACCCCAAAAGATATAAAATAATTTGCATACTGATAACAAAACTTGTAATAACAATATTACAACCAAACACCTAAAACACATAACACACATAAACACATATAAAGGAGGGGCATACCGAGATCCCCCTCCCACCCGGTTTGAGCTACCAACTTGCTCAGAACCACCAAACACACCAACAACCAACTGGATAACATATCCAAACATACATAAAACTCTCCCTAAAGTGCACTACCCTTGCAATCTACGCCACCAGCCATCCATTGACGCCTCAAACTGGATGCGCCCCCCCACCACGCAGCGCCAAAGCTCGCTCTAGACCTATTTGGAAACCCAGATTAAGCAAATCCAGACCCACATCATTCAGGTGAACCCCATCATACCTGTATGCCCCTGGAAGCACCTTTTCCAATTCCCAATGGCGAATTACCACCCGTCTCTGGGCCCTGATAAAGCTAGCCATCAATTTATTAATCTTACCCTTACTCTTGCTGAGCGCTACGTGATCCCTGGCATGCCTCCAACTTAATCTCGAGACTATTTCTGACCACACTATTTGCACTTCAGGAGCCACAACCTGCAGACGCAACAGATCCCTCTGCATTTGACGTACTAATTCCCTCTGGGGGATCAAACCTAGGTCATTACCCCCAGCGTGAATCAGCACCAAATCGGGGACCCTGCCCTGCAATATTTTTTGAAACATCTCAAACCAAATGTCACTCCAGCCATATCCCCTGAAGCCGAACCACTTAATGGCCAGGACGTTGTCAGGAAAGCCCAGTTGTCTACCTGCCATCCGAACTGCAGCTCTCCTTTTCGCCCAGAACACATAAGAGTGGCCGACAATCCATGCGACAAGACCTGTAACAGAAACTTCAAACAGTGACATGATACAAAACCATCACCACATCAGACCCTTAGGCCTTAAGTAAGAACGGAATCGCTGAGATTCGCACCTCCCAATTTTCTTAATGATATCCTCTTTAAAACCCAACCTGGCCGCTTCCGTGGCTGCCCCTATGCGAAAAGAATGAGTGCCAAATTGACAAGCATCATGGCCCAACCTTGCCAAACCTTTCTTGAACACCTGCTGGAACTGAAACCTCGAGAGCGAGCTGCCGTCTGCATGAATCAACAACGAACCCCCCAGACCTACCGCTGGGCGAATAGCCAAAAACCGTGAAACCCACTGGACAGGACAGCAAGCATGCCCAGGTAAGGCATGCAGCGTGATCTTACAACCTTTCCCAAAAACATCCGTCTTAGATCTCCGCAACCAGATATGCACTTTACCTGACTCCACCTGGGTATCCGATCCTTGAATCCCACCAGCTGTACGTTTGTTCGCACTTACCAGCTCCCCCACTCTGAAAGCCCCAAAGAAAGCTAAAACATAAGCAGTCGAGAATAAAACCTCCTCATAAGCATCTTCACAGATAACATGCAAAGCCTCCAGCAAGCCTTCCAGAATGGCCACCGATACTGGCCTTCTTCTATCGGGAGCCCTCTTCCCCTTCTTAAACCCCCTCAATGCCAATTTGATCAGGAAATTCTTTGTGAAATCCGGCCAACCCTTAAATTTGAACATGAACGCCAACGCTGACATGTTACGCTCCAGTACTGCTGGGGACACACCTGCCAACATTAGCCGAAATATAAACCACAATAAGGTGTCCAATCTATCAGTTGAAGAACCTTCAGCACCTACCTGGCTCAATAAATCTTCCCATTCCCCCCAAATTTTGCTATAAGCTTTCCAAGTTGACGGGGCTAAAGATGCCCTCACCCAATGTGCAAGCACGATGTTCCTAGCTTCCACATCTCCTCCGGGCATCTCACCCCCACCTCCTCTGCCTCCGGAGCCACCAGCCGAAATCGGGAAAACTGAAACCGAGAGAGAGAATCAGCTATGACATTCAAATATCCCGGTACATGTCTTGCCCTAAAGGCTATATTGAGGGACATGCACAAAAGCACCAGCCGCCTAAGGAGCCGTATCACCGGCATAGAAGAAGCTGAAAGCCCATTAATTGCCTCTACCACTGCCTGGTTGTCAGAATAAAAGACCACCCTTCTGTCTTTTAACCTGTCTCCCCATAGAGCCAGCGCAACCACTACCGGGAACATCTCCAGGAACGCCAAATTCCTAATCAAAGGGCATGATTTCCATTCCTCAGGCCATTTCTCAGCGCACCATTTACCCCCAAAATATGCCCCAAAGCCCACGCTGCCAGAAGCGTCAGTGAAAAGGTTTAAATCCTGCGAAGACACCATCGCCTTCCGAAAGAAAACCTTCCCATTGAAGTGCAACAAAAAGGTATCCCAAATTTCCAAATCTTCCCTCAATGGTCTAGTAATTCTGATCAAGTGATGTGGAGCCGACACGCCCGCCGTAGCCCGAGAAAGGCTACTAGCAAAATTAAGCCTCCCCAGCAAAGACTGCATCTGCCGCAGTGCCACCTTTTTTGCCCTTTGCATCTCAGCTACGCCGTCCCTAAGGGCTGCTAACTTATCCTGAGGCAACCTGCACTCCCCCGCCAAAGAATCAATCTCAAGGCCCAGAAAGCTTAAGCAAGTGCTGGGCCCTTCCGTTTTATCAGCCGCTAAGGGAACCCCAAAACAGCCAGCTACCCATTCCAGTGTGCGCAGCAAGAAACGACAGTCGTCAGAGCCCGCCGGCCCAACGCAGAAAAAATCATCCAGATAGTGCACAATCCTGCGACTACCCGATTCCTGCCGGACCACCCACTCTAAGAAAGAACTGAATTTTTCGAAGTAAGAACAGGAAATGGAACACCCCATAGGCAAACAGAGGTCAACATAAAACCGTCCCTCAAAACAACATCCCAATAAATGGTGACATTGAGGGTGAATAGGAAGCAGCCGGAAGGCATCTTCTACGTCAGCCTTTGCCATGAGGGCCCCGGGCCCTGCTTTTCTCACTATATCGACCGCCTGGTCAAAGGAGGTGTATGATACCGAACAGAGATCTCTGTCGATATCATCATTCACAGAGGTACCATAAGGGAAGGACAAGTGATGTATCAGCCGATACTTCCCAGGTTCCTTCTTTGGCACCACCCCTAGAGGAGAAATCCTAAGCTCTGTCATAGGAATGGATTCAAAAGGCCCTGCCATGCGCCCCAACATGACTTCCTTCCCTAACTTTTCCCTAACCACCTCTGGGTAGGAGTCAACTGAAATCAAATTCCTATGGAAACGCCCCCCTTTTCTGTCAACATGGGGAATGAAAAACCCTGTGGAAAAACCCTCCCGCAACAGCGCTGCATCCTGTACATTAGAGTAAAGGCTTAGCCAAGGCAGCATCGCGTTTAGCCGCACGGGGTGGCCCCCAATGGGAACCGCATTTCCTGCTGAAGCTGCGGCGGACCCTGCCTGACCGGACTTACCCTTCTTAAAGCAGCGCAGACTACTGTGGGAGCCTCCACAGTAGGTGCATTCGTGTTTAAATTTGCACCCCGCTCCCCACTTACAGGTTCCTTCATTGAACTGCCAGCAAAACCCCGGTTTGTGTGTGGCCGACGAAGCTGGCGCATTCCCCCCGCCGACCCCTCCATGAAAGGGCGCCGCTTTTTGCGCCATCATCAATTTTAGCCAAAGTGGGAGATCACTCTGATCCCAACGCATCCCCGGGGTCCCTGCCAACTTCTGCCTAAATTGCTCGTCATACCGCCACCACGCCAATCCGCCGTAGGTGCGGTATGCTTCCCAAATCCCGTCCAGGTAGCAAAACAAAGCTTCGCATACCTCAGGGGACTTTCGTACTGTAATGCCTGCCAGGATACAAAAAGCGCGCAACCAAGTCCCAAAGGTCTTGGGAATCTTCCTATACCTCCGCTTTTTCTCTTCCTCCTCCTTCTTGGAGTCCTTTTTATCTTCCTCCTTGAGGTCAAGGAACTCCTCAAGAGGGAGAAGAGAATAATCTCCACATATTCTCCCTTCACCACTTTTTCCCTAATCTCTGACCTCAAATGCGCCCCCAAGGGGCCCGCGAATGACATGTAACCGCCCAGCCTCGCTACCTCTGAAATATCCCCTACCTGCGCAGTATTCTCACTTAACTCAACACCCAGCAAAGGCCCTGATATTTCCGCTGCCTGCGGAGTATTAGGGGGAGCCACTGTCGGGATTCCCTCCCCCGGATTACTGCTAACTACCCCCTTTTCCATCTCCCTGCCTGGTGCCCACACTTCACCCACCCCCGGTGTGGACCCGTGTTCGTTCAATGAGTCTAACAGTAGCTGTAAGCCGTCCCTTAGCTTCTGCGTATGTGAAGTGTATTCTCTGGACTCACCAGTTGGGCCCCCAGCAGTTGGCAACTTCTGGGCCGTGTTCTCTGTCCGTCCTCCCTCCGAATTCCCTGTAGAAACTGTGTTGGCTGCCTCCGCCGGTCCTGCAGCCGTAACTCGGTCCCTCGCCACAGGTGTCGACATCCTCGGGTTCCGTCCTGCAGCCCTGGAAGAAACACTAACCCCAGCCTGGGCCGGGTCGTGAGCGACTCCACTTGGTACCAGGTTCCGTACCACCTGACTCCTGCCCTTTGACTGCCTCCCTGTATGCTCCCTGTCACTTTCCATCCTCTCCTCGGTATTATAACCCCTGACATGAGCTGGGCCGTAAGGACGCCGTGGGGGGGTAGGTGTCCGACTTCGGTGACCCCCTGGGCTACCCCGATGACCTGACCGTGGGCTTGCTCCTCTTCGTCCTGCCAACTCCCCCTGTCCCTGCCGGGGAGACCTGCAGTACCGGGCCGACCGTCCCTGTGCTTCCTGACGTTGCTGCTTCCTCCAATCTTCCCAACCCCTCCTGGGTGATGCGCCCCTAGATGTGGCCCTCTCAGACCTGCCTGCGTAGTACCTGTCGGACCGGACCTCCCTCCTATACGATTCTGACCTGCCTCCGCTGGATTGGGCCCTTGATGAACCTCTGTCCTGGGACCTGCGCTCCCTTGCCACCGATTCCCTGCGACTGCACGGCTCACTATCCCTGTTAACCGAAACCCGACTCCTCCGGTGCACTGCAAAACCTTCCTCTCTCACTGGGGACTGACTCCAAAGTAACGGTGAGGAACCCCTGGAAGGGCTCCTGGTTGTCCCTGCTCTAGGCCTCAAACCGGGTCCCAGGGCCACCCCCCGTCCAGCCTCTCTCTGTCCCGATGGGGGGGTGCCTGACTCTCCATCCTCATCCCTGTCCTCCACGAACCCCGGGGTAATTATACTGGGGCCTGCCTCAACCGGATCCCTAGGCCCTAACACGGCCGTTACCTCCATTTCCTGGGTCTCCCACGCCATGCGGTCCGCATCTGCTCCCGGTAAGGCCGCAGCGCCGCCTCGACCTCCGCGGCCTGCTGTCACAGCTCCACCTGTCTTCCGCGCTAGGCCCGAAGGCCCGGGTCTCGCCTCCTCTGCTTCCCCCGCCGCAGGCACCGTCCCCCTCGCGGCCTGACACGGTCCTTTCTTCTGTGGGCGCTTCCGGCCCACCTGTAGCTCCGCCGCCGGGCTCCGTTTTCGCCTCCGCCACCCTCCCGCTTCTGGACTCTGGCGTTGCGGAGGCCTTGTCTGCCGCACCGGGCGCGATGCTCCGTCTCCCGCCGCTGACATCAGTAATTCGGGCCCCAGTTGCTCCCGCAGCCAATCTGCTCCTCTGGTCCTCACAGCAGCACGGATCCCCTCCAGTAAGGCATCCAGACCAGACTCCATCATCAGATTCTTGACAGGCGAAGATCAAACTGAACCTGTAAAACAAAAGACTAAAATCAAGGTAGGTGAATCTTTTTACAAAATGACTGATCCTTAAAATGGCTGCTATCCCTTATATAGGACCTAACTCCTCCCTGTTATAACACCAACCCACTTCCTTACCCTCAAGCCATTAACCCTTTCCTAACCCAGTCAATGCCCCCTCAGGTTGACTCTGCTGCCCCCCGGGGGCTCCCTGACTCTCATGGTTGTCTGCCACACCACCAATGCAACAAAATGGACTCATCCATGTGGGGAGATTAGAGGATTATCCTTTGTTGACTGTGCATAAATGTAGAGATGGCTATGTCTCTGCTGATAGAGGCTTTCTCACAGCTGATCCTATCAGAGTGCTGTGTTACACATAATATGGCGCTCTGACTCTGAGAGATCACTGCAAGTAGGGAAGTCCAGACCAGCATACTTACCATTCTTAACTACTAGTTCTATCTCCTTTCCCAGCCTGGTATCTAGGGAAGGGGGCATAATAATATTTTTTGTGGAGTGAGAAGCATTGTTAGGGCTAATATTTACTCTCCATCTGTTGTGGAGAATTTCCCATCATGCATATTGCATGTTACATCAGGTGTAGCTAGCTACAGTTTCCAATGCATGGTATACTGAACAAGAATGTGCTTACATTTGTGGAGAGGTCCCATAATAAAGCATAGATTAACCTATGTGATGGGCAATATTTCCAGCATGTCTCTACATCCTTATCTGGCAGAAGGAGTTTTGAACTTTTGAATGTGAAATCAAGCTGTCTAAAAACAACCATTGCCTGTCAAAGGAACCTAAAGTCCATAGTGAGTGATTATGCTGTAAAAATGTGTTTGTAGGCATTTAAAGCATACTTATGAGGGATCTCTGACCTCAGTCATTTCAGGAACTGTGTTATTTGTAAGCTCAAGTAAGCTTCATGGTTGAGTGGCAGTGGTGCTCTTTGAATGGGTAACTTGCACATAAAGCTGTCCAGGAAGTATATTTGGGTTTCCCATCAGAGGAAGATGTTTAAACATATGTGAGTAATAGATCAGGTCTAACATTTTTATATAATAGTATGTATAAAAAATGTTGTTTTATATATTATCAACATATCTGAGCACAATACATGCAAAAAGCTTGTAAAGCACTTTGTAATACCGTTCCGGACTGGGTCCCCATGACACACTAGAAATCTCAATGTATTCTTCCTGGTAAAACACTTTCTAAATTAATACATTGACAATAAGAGGATCTCTGCAATATTTGTCTTGTGACATAGTAAGTTCTATTAATGAGTCAATATTTTTTTAAATCTTTATAAGATGTACTGCATACGTGATAATACATTTTTGTGCATGCATATGTGTCAGTTAACATATAATTATTTTGTTTAATATTTTATACAAAATGAGCATGTCACATGGTTTTTTCATTACTTCACAGGCCAAAACGGGCACCCCAAGCAAGAGTTAAAATATTCTTTCCTATGCAGGTAGTAGTCTAAAAATGTATTATTCGTTTAGGAGAGGTTTATAGTAAATGCACCAATTCTTGTCAGATTCCAGTTGGTGCTGCAGGGCATGTCTAGCGAAATGCTTTGTGACTAATTGCAGGTAATGAAAAGGTTACAGTCATTTTAATGTATATGAATAAAAGACAGATGTCTCTAGTTAAGGAGTTTAGGAGTGCTATACCACAGAACACTGCTCCTGTCTGTAAGTTGTAGAAGTTGCATGAGGATATGCATCAGGTAAAGGTAAGTGGATGTAGTGAAGGATATAATTACAGGAAGTATGGTTGGAATCTCTTTTATATAGCATACATGTTTTTTTTTTTTTTTCCAATAATTATTTACATTGTATGGTTGGAAAAGCCAAATCAAAGCTAAAAAATGTGTAGTAATATGTAACCAGTCTTGTCTCTCAAAAGCTCAAACGTATTAAATGCTTATTTGTTTTTATATTCTTTTTTTTTATCTTTTTATTTATTTTTATAATCATTTGTGTTTCTCTGTAATTATGTAGGGAAGTCTCAGGTATGTAAATGTATTTTCAGTACTCACCTCAATAGATTCACGATATTTTCTTCTTTTCCTTCTCTGCTTCATACTATTTGGTGAACATGAATAATAAAACACCAGAACAGATATTTAATTCCTTTGAAAGCGAGGGATAGGTTTTTGGATTGAAGTTCACACCCTCATTTTATTAATTTCAAGAGTAATATTCAGTTACTGACTGTTTATTTCAGACTTCAAATAATCAGGTAATACATTTTCTGACTTAAAAGAACAAATATGTCAGCTTCAAATTCCAAAATGCAATCCAAACAGTGGTAGCACATTACAATAAACCATAATGGTTATGACTGAGCTTTCATCAGTCTCTGGGGATATTAAATAATGGCGAGAAACACTTAAGAGATGTCGTACCAGGGCCTGTGTTAAGTTAAGAGGTATATAAATTAAATATTACAGGAATAGTCATCTACAAAATGAATGTTTTTTCATTGATTGGTAAAAAAAAAACTCCTTTTTTGTAATGTTTTATTTTAACTTAATAATGGTGTAATAGAGGCAATTCCCTGTCATACAGTGCTATGAGATTAAATGTCATTGTAAATAATGAAATGGTATACATTCAATAAAGTTGGGTTTGAACATGCATTGTTAGACCATGAAACTTTGAGTTGCTTTATGACTTCACTCTCAAACTTGTAGGCAAACACTTATAGGCAAAGCACTGTTGAGACTCCAGTGTTGTCCAACAATTTAGAGTGTAGGGCTGCAGAACACTTAGTCTGGGGGATCGCCTAGTAATAAGTTAATGAGCTAAAAACCTATAGGGCTTTTTCAGCCAACATGTTTTTCACCAGTTGGACATCAATCCTCCACACAATGTTCTCTGGAAGAGGGTCTACTCAATAAAGAGAGAATTGCAGGAAGTTGAGATGGGAGTTTCCAACTTAAGGCCATAGTAGTGGAGTTGCAAAAATTCCCCCGTTCAGCTGCGTTGGAGAACTTTCCAACTCAGCTGCATTGGCCTAAAGTTTGAAATTCTAATCTCAATTCCCTGCAAATCACTCTTTATTCAGTAGACTTTTATATTTTTTTGACTTTAATGAAAAATGTTATGCTTGAACGAAACAAAACTATGGATATATTCACCAAACAGGGAATTGAGGTCAACTGATAACAAAATTGAAAAAAGCAGGAATTATTAGCTGATTTACTTTGAATCAGGTATAAATGCCTGCTATATGCAACTCTGTTATTAGTTCACTACAGTTTGCTCTTTAGTAAATAAACCCTGCTGAGTTTTAAGTGAAGAACTACATCCTATGTAGAACTCTCTTCCAGCATCATGCTTTGCCTTGTTTGCTATTACTAGCACAGCCATGAATTCTACAGTATTTTAGAATGTAGAGGAGAATGTTGGGTCAGTAGTGAATGATTAGTGGATTGCAGTAACACAACAATATTAACCACTTCACGCCAGTTGGTGCTTTGGTGACGTCACGTGTGACATCATGGAGGCATTCCCGAACCCGGAAGTTCAGGCACGCTGGGATGCCTGTGATGGAGCGGACACTCGGTTTGAACGTTTGCTACATTTCCTATGTCAGACTGAGGCCACCCAAAGTGGTATCATCTGACTGGGGATCCCTCTGCAAGTCGATGCTGGGAGCTGCGATGAGCTGTTACATGCAGAATGGTGTATGCCATCCTGCAGGTTTTTTCAGTAAAATGTAGCCGACGCTCACTTTCATGTGTGACAGTGGGGACCCCGCTGCAAGTCCCGCCGCAAGCAGTGTGGGGATCCATGTAAGTTTTAGCAGGGTTTGTTGTGCCCGAGGGTCCCCTATTGATGACATGTAAAACTGAACTATTTTGGAACAGGATCACCCTCCGTGCTTCACAGGGAAGCATCTTGCCTACCAATCTACATGTAAAATTGCATGTACCTTAAAAAGTATATTCTTGTAGTAAGGGCCTTAACACAGAACCTTGCTTTTGTCTCAGTTGTTTAATATGGTTCTTTTTATTTATTTAGGTGTTAAATTACAATCATAGATTTTTAAATTGTCAAATATGGGACATCGCCAGTGGTCTAACAAATGTTTTCTAACAACTATAAATTGTCTGGGAAAATAGAGAAAGAAGTAATATTCAAATGTGTTATGGAATTATGCAATTTAAAATCCGAAGTGCACATATCTTCACATGTTTTCCTACAGTTTTAAGCTTCTCTTTTATTCCTGGTACACATGACTTCTAAGAGTATGTTCACTCACGCTCAACGTACTGTCACAATACTACAGTGCATTGTGTAATCACAAACAATTGATGTATATCAATCAAGCAGGACTTGGCAAAGACCATTACTGGTTTCAGAGGATAAACAGTCTCTAAACATTATCTCATTAATCAGGCTTAAAAGTATACTTTCACCAAGGCCCCTTAGTTACTGGTCCTCTCACAGCATGTACAGGATACTTTGTTGTTACTGTAATTATAGTGAGGCTACCATAGCTAACATGTTTTACATTATATGAGTAATAAGATCTATTTTTCTTTGTACTCGTGTTAAGATGTACATACATTCCTGCCTATGGGGCTTCCCTTAACAAGTACATGCATTCTTTTCCATTAGGTTTACCTAGCACCATTCCTTAAAAGTCATTGAACTGTTATAAACCACAATCAGGAACAGGCAGGACATTTTTCCATGATGCAATTGAAATACACAAACCTCCCTTGAACTGCATGATGTTCAGTTAATAGGTCTGCAAATCTTTTTTGTAGCATTTTTCTCACAATCCATTCTAGCCTTGTTTGACCTGCATATGGTATGTGTAGGGATGTTGTTTAGAACATTATCTATGCCCTCACTTTACATTAGTATCCTGGAATAGTTTATTTTATGTGAACATGTTAGTGTTTATACTAAATAGAACCAACTTTTCTGAGCTGTAGTCTGTACATGCCTGAAGTTACTTACTGGAAGGCACTTGATTAACAGCTTTAAGCACAACAGTGACAGTGATGTATTTTGGTTTTGTACTGCCCTAGGCATGATTAAATTTGGGCACCCCCAACCCTCATACACATTGCGCACCCAGGACATGCCCCAGAATGTGCCCTATCACCCACACTTCAAACACAGGACATGCCCCATCACCCACACAGCACCCCAGGACATGCCCCATCACCCACACAGCACCCCAGGACATGACCCATCACCCACATGATGCAGACCTATGTAAGTACCCCAGCTCTCTATGATGTGTCTCATAACCAATATTGCACACCCAAGACTGTTTGTGCACTGCCCTGGATGCTGCCTCTCACGCTTACCTGAGCAGCACACAGACACAGACACCATGCTGCCTGCTCACTGGCAGAGGGCTGGTGAGGGGAGATCTTTTGATCTCCTCAGTCAGCACTGCCTCCAGCAGCCTCTCATTACAAACCCAACAGGTGGGCATCAGGGAGCCTGTGCTTCATCCTGTGTGATCAGAGCCCTTTTCCTTCTGCCTCACGCTGTAAGCCATCTAAATTAATCAGTGTACTGGCACTAATAGGCCTTTACAATATAGCAGCAAGAAGAGGTGTCTATACAGACAAAGGAAAGCACAGGCCCCCTGATACCCACTGGACAGGGATGAGGCAAGTTAGTGAGTCGGTGGGGGCTCATTTCGCTGAAGAGCCGGGAAGTGGACATGACATATGGGTGGTGGTAACACTTTACCACTTCTCCCATGGAAAAGTTCTGCAGTTGTTCAGATTCTGAATTTTTTGTTTTTATATTTGTTTTTATATTATATTAATTTAAAAGGACTGATTATTCCCTTTTTCAATGTTGCTCAATATGGATGAGCAGAATAGTGTACAAAAAGTTAAATAGGTTTGTTTAAAGGCACAGTCATGCCTTGTTGTATACATGTTGGTTGTGAATTTCAGGCACAAATAAGTAGGGAAGATTAATACATTCATCTCACACACAAACCAGTCTAGTTCAGTGAAATGCTACTCACTGATAGTACTGCATTAATAAGTAATGCAGACATCAAAGGGACCTTATGCTAATCATATTTAGAATCCTGTTTATGTTTCCACATATATAAATAATGTGAATGATGTGTCATGCTCTTTCCATGTGCCTCAGTTTGCAATAAGTACGTAACATATCATAACTATCTACTTCCCAAGTAGGGTCTCCTTTATGGTCTGCTAAACAATGTAAATATTTAAAATGACTAGTAAACATGAGAATAATCCATTTTATTTCTCAGACAATATACCTACAATGTTTTTCTATAAATTGTTGAATCATTGAGAACTACACATTATTTCATCGTAAGATAAAATGAGAGCATAGCAAAGCCCACAGAATGTGTCCTATACAGTGACTAATACTGTATCTTTGAAATCAAACATTAGGTAACACTCTGAAAATGGTAATATAGTATGGCAGGATCACAGACACACATACACCAATACCTAGCCCTGTAACTTGTTGAAACACAACTAACATGACTTTAGTTGGGGTTAAAGTTAGGGTTACATTTAGGGTTCGGGTTGGGATCAAAACAATATTTTTGTTTTGTGCCCTATAACTTGCAAAAAACTGCAGAAAGAAATTGAGACAAGCATATTTCTGAACTCGGGACAACATTTAGAAACTATTTAGATGGGGTCTTTTTTAATGATTGTATTTGTGTAAATTATTTTTTAGGTCAAAGTTAGAAAAAGTGGGGGGGTTTATTTTTTCATCATAGTTTTTTGCAGTAAATTATAAGATATGATGAACATAATGGTATCTAATGAAAGCCCTTCTTAGTTTTTGTTATCTGATGTTAGTTCCTATTTGTAGCCTATGATACTTGATGACTAGCTGTATAGGTTCAGCATACCTTGTTACTTTTTGTCTACGTTTTCCAAAACTACTATATAAGTTCTTCAGCATTTCTTGTAAAAAGTTCACATTACATATATACTATGAAGTGATACCCCTGATACATGTAATGTGTGTCATCACAAAAAGGCAACATAGCCAAAAGGGAGGTAATACCACTGGGTGGTACATAGGAGGGTGACAGCCAATGAAACACACATACAATTACACTAACAACTGTTTAGTCACAACATAGAAAACAAACAAACAAAGCATGTATTTTCAGTAGTTTTATTGAAAAACGCCTCTTTGGTTTCAGAAATAAATAAAAATATAAGGCAGTGAAATTCACAATTTGCAGTTAAAAATCTTCAAACAGCAAATCTATTTTCATAGTCTTGCAGACAATTTCAAACTGCTTTGAGAACTAAGAAACATTATATTCTGAAAAATGTCCATACTAAATATACAGCACAAACATGCAATTCCTTTTCTGCAGGACTGACTGCAACTTGGCATACATGTAACTTATGTTAATGTGTATATAATCCGTCATCTAAATGATGCAGCATGTTCAGCTATGTTGAAAGGTTTCTGGATTTTAAAAGAGAAGCAGAGTATAAAAGCAGTATATCTCCTATAAAGTATAACTGAGGCTTGGAGTAGGCTAAACTATGAAACAGAAGGGCTGTTGTTGCAATGTACTGGGGTTGTTAAATTCTCCATGGGGCTGGAATTTTGAAATCACTCACTCAGAAAAGGAAACTGGAGAGTTTGTAGTGTCCAACATTGCTCCAAAACTGTTTAACATTGTAGTGTCTAACATTGCTCCAAACTGTTGTCTTTATTCTTACATATTTGAAATGATGGCATTGCAAGCAAAAAATATATTACAAGCACAAAGAAAGCAATGGAAGTTCTAAGTTTAGAGAACCTCAAAACATAAACTTTGAGTTCTAAGAGCAGGAAACTATAGAACATAAGTTTTACTTGTGGTTCTTTATTCAGAGAGCCAGAGAACAAACCTGGGATTTATGATTCAGATATTTTAGAGAGAAAAAAAGTTGTGTTTAGGCTCTAGCTTGAAATGTAAAATATATCAGGTTTTTTTTGTTAGTTCTAGGCCCAACAATTATAGATCAGAAGCATTAGTTTTGAGTCTAGATATTATAGCATCAACACATTGTTTGGGGTTGTAGGTTCTGAGTACTTTAGGACAGAAAATGGGGTTGGGTTCTAAGTTCTGGAAGGACAGAAAAGAAGCTTAGTGTGTTTTATACATTATATTTGTTGATACCTGTTAGTGCATTTCATTTTTTGCCATATCCTAAAAAGGGAAAACATGTCATCCAACTATTGCAGGTATCTACTTTGACAAATATAATCATGTAAATGGTACATATGCAAAAAATTTAAATATTTTATTATTTCACAATTTTCTTTCCTAAGGATCTCTTCCATCGCCTTTGTTCTGCATATCCAGCCATTTCATGTCCATAGTCCTCAAAATCATCATCAGTCCTTTCTAGTACATGGTAGGGTTGGCTTTCTGGCTCCTGTGGTCCACTTTCAGGTTGATAAGGTTCTGGTTGAAAATATTTGTCCGATGGAATAAGATGATTATCTCAGGGCATGAATCCAAGTACACATTGAATGTTTTTTTTTTTTTTAGAAAACAATAATTAATAATTTAGTAATTAGTTTAGCTTTTTTTTCTTTGTTGGCTTTATGTAATCAGAATCTGGTCACCCAAATTCAGTTAGCACCAAAACATATTAGCTGGTTAAACAATAACTGTGCTAGCTGTAATGAACAGGAAAAATAAAACATTTCATGATTGGTGAAAAATATGATTCATTTATAAAAGGGAGTAAAAAAGTTACAGAAAACAAACACAAACAGGAAGTAGACAGGTATCAGCAGAGACATAAAAAAAACCAAAGCTCCAAACTCATAGTAATTGTGAAGTGCTTAATTTATTATACATCAGTGGTTCACCAAACAGCAATTCAGCAAAGGGGCTCACACCAAGATTACTGGGAGTTTGGACATTTCATTTTTTTACACCTCTGCTGATATTGTCCTAATTCTTGTTTATTTTATTTTTTCTGTGACTCTTGTGAAACTCCGTGGCAGGTCTCAGAGAGAGCGGAGAAGGCCTGCCTGTCATGGTCTTGATCATTATATACAATTAAAATGTTAGTCTAGAGTTCAGGATTTGGAAATCTTTGGTACTTCAGCTAGTGCAGAAGTAGAACTGCCACCATTCTCAGCCATTTTATACAAGCCTGATAATGATACAATGTTCAATTTAACAAGTTAAATTCCAAAGTAGGCAAACTCCTGTTCTAGCCTGCAGTTCAAATTAATAAGATTCAAATATAGTAAATTGCTATACACCATTACTTATTGCAGATACACAGAACTCAAATGAAGTTAATTGTTATGTCATTATTCAGATATGTTTTTAACAAGCAGTAGCACCGTTGTGAATGATGGTTATTCTAGCAGACAGCAAGCAGCAGGCCTTAATGTATTAGCTTATTGTAAAATAATGTTAACAGATTTTAGTGGATATGATCTCATACAAATCATTTACAAGCCACAATTAGTTTATTATTTACATACATCACTTCTATTATTTTTCTTTAGGTTAAATCTCTCTCTCTTTAAAAAGGGTTACCTCAGATACAGTAGTTAGTAGTTATATTGACCCCATGTATAACTGAGGCCTTATAGATTTCTCGTATGTGACATGACTTTCTTATTACAGAGATGCAACAGGCTGTGTAAGTTGACACCGCGGTCCTCGTTCCCACTTGAGAGTTGTTAGTATGAAAGAGTCTCCCCTTTTTATGATGCCAACATAGGTCATTAGTTATATCCATGGTGAAATTTCCCAAAAGAAACATTTCAGAAAGCACGTGCGCAAACATCTCAGAAACAGGATTCTCATCAATTCAAACTGTAAGCAGCACTGGAGACTTAGAAAATGTGTTAGCCGGAACCTGCAACAGGTCAAAGATGATGTTAGTATTTAAAAGTAAAGGATGCAAAATATCTTACTAATACACGGTGTACAGTTCATTACAATTATTGTTTTTTCTATTTAAAGATGTAAGAGGAAAATAATGGTTGCTTTTATCTGCTTTTGAATTAAGAATTTTAGAATATGTCTGTCAAACAAAAGATTTCACAAATGTAAGTACATTTAAACAGAATATTGAAATCAGCGATGTGTGCTATAACAGGTGGAAACAGGATTTCTATGTCTACAGAATAAATATCTCATCTATGCTTCCCTTTCAAGGTGCTCCTTCAATCAGTGAGGATGCTGGGACAGGATACTTTCAATATCAGCATGACAGCGTTGCCCTTGAGTGTGTATACAAAAAGAGATCTGTGCAGGAGGCGCATATCTCATCCTCCCTATTGCTCACCACCAGGAATACTGAATGGTCTACTCCTTAGCTGGCTGTCTGCAATAGTTGAGGCCTCCAAGCATATATATACACAGGACCCCACCGGCTTGATTTATTATTGACTGGATTTTTGTTCTAACTATACTTAGTAATAAGGAATGTTTTCCTTAAAGGTCTTCACTCATTATCATAGAAAACACTATTTTTTTACCTTATGATAGTGGGGACTTTAATAATATATGTTCAAGATTCACAGTATATGCCCCTATAATATCCTTTTTGTTATTTAAATCACAGTTCATTAATTTCTTTCCTATGATTTTCTATGAAATTAGGAATGCATTCCTAAATAGGAAACTCACTATTTCTGTGTTTTGTTGGAAGATGTTCTATTGTGTCCATTACCAAAATCAACCTAAGTTTGCTTCCCACACATTTAACAGCCTATTGTTGGACATTTGGCATTTTTAAAGTAACATGGTACAGGGTCCGTGCATGATGATTAGAGTACTGAAATGATGTAATTCAAAACAAAAGTTAAAGGAATTTTGGGATGGGTTACATTATACCTCAGGAAAACATTTTGCAGTGACTTGTTTGTGAGTATTTTGGCATAGTCTTAAATTTGATATAGTTTATTTATGCAAATTACATTTTTAGATGCTGACTGTAGATTTAGTCTACCTAATTTAAGGATGTATGATTAGTATGGTTGGAGACATACCTGGGTATCCTTGGCCATTGTAAGGAATACTTGCACACATTGATGCATCACAATATCCAGCTGGACCTGTTGGACCTCTTATGCCATGGTTACCCGGGCGACCAGGAGGTCCAGGAGGCCCTTGGGAGCCTGTAGAACCTGGTGGTCCTGTTCTGGAGTCCCCTGGTGGTCCTGAATGTTACAGAAAAAAATATAAAATGTAGTGAGATTTGTTTTCGATTGTTTAAAACCATTGCTAATAATGAATCTGGCAAAGTAACTGTCTAGACACTTTCTAGTACACGTTTAGGAGAAACAAAAATGTTATGCATATGCTGTCAATGAAGACACCAAAAATAACCAAAAATTCATTCAAACATGAACTTGAATCACTATGATTTTCAATATGTGTTGCATATTCAAGGTCTGTCGCTACTTTGGCGAGAATGGGATGAATTACAGACAACAATGAATTATTTGGTTTGTTTCTACTTTTGAGATATAAACACCTCTGGGGACAGAACGGAATCATAAAAGCACACTGAATTTTAATTATAATATAGAAGTGCATCGACTCTGTTGCCCCACAGCCCAAGGGCAGATGAAGTAATGTTATTTTTGGATTACTTTCTATTATGGTTAACAAAAATTTAATTCTTGAATCAAATAAGGATAACATTTTTTAAACCTTCTTGCGGATCTTGTAATGAAAAAATCATGTTTTAACTGGTAAATTAAAGACAGAAACAGTCATACAGTGTTTTTTCTTATTCCAAGACACAAGAAAAAAATCAGTAAATAGAGCAGGGAACTAGTAGAAAGACACTATTAATATAAAAGGTCTAGTACTGTTTGTTAAGTTGTATCATCCAACTACATTATGAAAGTACATTTGGACATCTTATTAATTATATGTTCAGAAGCAAAAATAATTTTCTCTTCCCATAATAAAGAGCCCAATATTTTTTAGCAATGTTTCTTTTTTTATATATTATGGTTTCAGTAAAGGGCTTTGTTACTTCAGAAGTGTTTGTACTTACTTTTTAATGTTGCTGCTTAATAAATAAACAATTATAATTAATTAATCTGTTTGCTCTAGTATTTGTTCATGAACCCAGAGAGTATCTACAAAAATCAAATCTGGAGCAAAACGCATGAGTAGGAAAATTACAATTTTTTCCATGATAATTTCTTCAGTTTCAAAATGTTACCCACAAATTGTTATTAAACTATAACCAACTATCCTAGCGTGTAGGTTTATTTGTGTTATAAAGAATTCTTACTTTACAAGTAGTGGAATGGGCACTTTATAATGAAACAGGATAAAATATATCAAGCAGAAATTAAATGAAACTTTTGGGCAATCTGTCAAACAGATTCAAATGTAATTAACCAATAGTATTACACTTACCTGGTGGCCCAGTCAACCCTCTGGGTCCTTGTGATCCAAGTCCTGGGTTGCCTCTTTCTCCCTTCTCTCCTGGTATTCCTTAAAGACACACATTAAGCAAAATTAAAAATTCACATTTGCCACACAGATCTGTTTTGTTTTACGTGTCATAGCATTAAAGGTGCTCTTCCACGTAGACCTTTTTGTGCAATTTTAACTTTAGATATTAGTGTGTAGTACTCTTAAATTTGTGCCTAATGACCTTTATCTTGGTTTTAAAACACGTGTCATTCTTCTGTAGTTTATGGATCTGTTCCCTCTTTGATTTTAACCCGGAATCACATATTTTGTCACTCAAGCTCCCTCAGCCCCTGTGTGCCTTCCCATATCTGACATGATCCCAAGCACAACACAGTGCAGAAGGCTGCAGGGTCCTAAACCCTTCACACTTCTGCAACATATAAAGCAGTCACTACAGATCCTGTTGGGAAACTTGTGTAAGAAGTGCAGGGGAGATATGCACTCCTACTCACACTGCTGCAATTTAGAAGGGATATCTGAGCTCATTCTATCATTGAGCTAACATTTGTCCTGCTCAGATTCTGATGCCTCCCTGCAAATAGAAACTGTGTGCATTGGGTGCATGCTTCTATCCCAGCATCACCAGAATTGGATTGACATTTTCCCCCACTTAGGCCTATTAATGTAAATATTTTAAACTAGCTATTGTTTGGACAATCAAAGAAAGCTGGGACAATCTGATAGTACATGAGTGTAGGAGCCGTTTCACTGCCTACCCCTTTTTAAAAAGTAAATACATTTGTTTTCTATACATTTTACCCCCTTCCTATACATGCCAACAGACAGGGATTTGTCATGATCATCCTATCAAATATCTGACTATTATGTCATAGCCACCCTCCATGAGGATTGCGATACTCTCTACACAAATGCCTATGTAAAAAATAAATAATGATAAAGTGTACTGAACCCAGAAATTCCAGATGGATATGGATATGTGATGATGTGATGTGCCTGTTATGTGCTTGCACTGAGGTATGACATATGATATGGTGTGATGTGTCATTGATATCTGCTTGTGATATGCATCATGTGCATCTTGCTTTTTCCACTGGTATTCCTCTGGCATATCATACCTCATCCCCACACAAAATTATTAGACTTAGTAACTAAACCACACAGATGACATACCCCTCAAAAAATATCACCATATGAAGACAAGTGAAAAACAATTGTGAGGTATGCATGGATTGCTAACACTGTCCTAACAGCTAAGATAAGTTTATATTTTTTATGTGCGCCTTCACAATTGTTTTTCACTTGCTTTAAAAAAAATTAGACAACACTGTTTTAAGCCACTATGTCAAATTCCAACATTGGTGCCACATCTTACTTTCAGATATGTATTGTAGTATATGATTTGCGATGTCATTTGAAATATGTTTCACATTCTGATTGCGTACCTCTTTCTCCAGGTGGTCCTTGAGGGCCAGATGAACCTGGGAATCCAGGTCTACCAGCGCTTCCAGGTTCCCCTCTTGCTCCAGGACTGCCTTGTGGGCCAGCAGGTCCAGGAGGACCAGGCTGATTGCGATTTGAATAATAATCATTTGGAATCTGGTTCAGCATCTGATTAAATCTGCTCATTTGACCTTGAAGTACAAAGAAAGAATGGCATTTTAGAAATAGGGACTATGTTTTTCTTTACATTTTACATTCATCATTGGATATAAAACTACATTGACAGGAAGAGAACTTGGATTTGCTGCCGGTTAAATGTAAAATATCAAATCTCAGGATTGTCTAATTAATCTGATGGTATTGGCATCAAAAAAGCGGTAGATGATTGAAACTACCACATCTCCTTGTTAAAGCAGTTTTTTTTTACATATTGGTGATTCAGATCCTAAAAGGCACAGACTGTAATGGAGAATATCCAATCTGCGTTACCTTTTAATATGCAGACATGGTGGTTGTTAGTGCTATCTATATTTTATTTAGAAAGTGTTTTACCAGGAAGAATACATTGATATGCAAGTTCTTATAGATTTACAGTATTGCTGGGGGGCCTCAATAACCAACATTGTTAATAAACGTATACTGCAAACAGTAAAGTGTACTGCAAACAATCTAATCTAGATCTGCAAGTATTAACACCAAATATGTTTAGAAAGTTAAGTTCTTGTGGATTCATGCAAAAAGCAAACGGAAAAAAGATGGTGATAAAGCTTTAAAGCACTGAGGCCAACAAAACAAAATCATAGATTTCTCATATCAATAAAGAAAAAAGTCCTTCACTATTACTTCTCAGCAGTACTATCCATTGCTTTTATGTATATTTCGGGCCTAAATTTGTTTCATAGGATGTGAACAATTGTGCGTGACAGCAATGAACATTTTGTCATGTAACATATAAGGACACTAGACTTTTCTTTAAAACACTTATTAAAGTATTGTGAAATTTGGTGGTTACACACAATTCCTTAAACCTGAATGCACAAATATGTCAACGTTTATCAATTTATTATTTTTAAGAATGTGCCTTGATATTTAATTTCTAGTTTTGCATTATATAAACTTTTATTAATGGATGTATTATCTCAGTAAATCATTCATTTCTTAAACCGTCTGGCTGTTAACACATAAATGATGGGCCATTTGTTCTGTCTACCTTTGACAATGACGTAAAAGGAAATATATTCCGATGTAATGTAATACAATGATATAATGTTGCAGGCTGCCGGAACAGTAGGAAAACAATTTTATTCAGTCTGTCAACATTGTCACTTTTAAATATCCAATTACACTGTATATTCCATGTGTTGAACATTGTACGTGTCTATGCGTTGTTTATCTTTTATTTTAAGATAAATGCTGATAAAAAGTATTGGCAGATGAAACAGTGGGGAACTTCACCTAAATGACTAGGTTAGAACTTGGCTTAGCAGTAATATGAACCCATCTCTCTGATGTATTTAACTCTTTATATTTATAGTTAGTGCTTAGTGGATTAACACCATAGATCCTAAGTATCCAACTGCAGCCTTGCCATTCTTTCTGACCCACAAATACCATAGTATATTGCCATTCCTGTGATGCAGCTACAATATGTGCACTGAGGTAATTAGGCACCAATAAAGAATTGTAAGCCTTGAACACTGTCAGCAATGCAGAAAATCAGAATGATATGGTAATTTGGGGTGAGAGAAAAAAACATTGGACCATCAAACCTTGAAAGTGACAGCCCAGATTAATAATATTAAACAACACATGTCACTTAGACATTTGATCTGACAGTAAATCCCTCTTGCACTCAAAAGGCTAAGGGTAGGAGCATATGTATTAGATACAATGTCACATGTATACTTAATTATATGTAAATATACAAACTAAAATTCAGTTGCACTTACTATTTATCATCTGTTCACATACTTGTCTTGCCACTGCTCTCATCATATTCTGAGAAGCAATATCTCCCTTTAGGACATAAAACATATTAATATTAGAATATAAAACTTCCCAAAAAAAATGCATAACTTAATTTAAAAAGAGCAGCACTGAAGGGGTTAACTTTTTAGTATTGCGTCATACTTACCCTATCACCTTTATCTCCTTTCTGCCCTGTAGGACCCTATAAAGAAATAAACTTGTATTATTTACAATTTTATGACCCTCAGAACAAAGAAGGCAATAAAAGTGACTGACACCTTCTGCATAGTTCTTGTCCAGGCTTTATATCTGAGTCTAGTGTCACTATAAATCTCAGCTATAAAATCTGCATTCCAAGTCAGCTCCCCTGAAGTTATATAGGTACATTTTTCTCATACTCTAATGAATAAAGTGACACTCACACCTAACATTTTATAAGTGTCATGTGCCTTTAAGTATGCAACAGTCCAAGACAGACATTAGAAAGAGTCATTTTTCCCTAATGGAGATGTAATCTAGCTGTAAACTTTCTCTCCCTATGTACATACAGGCAGATATATGAGGGACACAGAGTAACACTGTTATTATAGTGTAGGATTTGCGTAGACGCCATAAAACATAAAGCAGCTAGCCAAGTGTTTTTAGAAACCATTATTTTATTATTACGATTATTACCAACGTAGTTATTATATTCTGGATGTTCGTTTACATTATACAGTACACACTTTAAATGTATGACTCAGTATAAGCTAAAATAAGCAAACTCAGGTCAGATGTTGGGGAATGATGCCCAAACGTTCCTGGAGTTTATAACTACAGTTATTATTTCATACCATGACTAGGAGTACTTGATATTTAAATGTATCATCAGCGCTTCAAATAGGTTACGCTCTGTTGAGTGTTGCAAATCATTTGTAAAGGCAGATGATGTCATACTAATGTGAGTCTCAGGGTTAGCACAACAAATTGAAATCCACTTTCTCTTGATCTTTACATTTGCTAACAATTCTGGAAAAGTTTAACGTGGTCCCCCACGAACTGTAAATTACATCTCTAAAGCTGCACTAAATGAAACAAAAATAACAGATGCACAATATAAAAATAAGTTGCGTTTGTCACAACTCATGGGAATAAGGCGTTTTATCGTTTTATACTGTGCCACTCTTATACAATGTAATCGTTGGTGTTTAGAAACTGTTTATACAAAGTTACTGATTTGTTTTCTTTAGTATCTACTTTATGCTTTGCAAATGTTGATAAGCACAAGCTGTGCGGCATTTATTAGTACAGGGGAATCACCCGAACTGTATTCAGTCCAAACTCATTTTACAATGGAAAATGCAGAAATTATATTGTAGAAAGCTTGATAGGGTATATAAATATCATATTACCAGTGGAACCATAACATGATGTCATTGACTTCCCCTCAATTCAATACTACAGGCTAAGAAGATCTTGTTTTCTAGTTAAATATAGACTGTTTACAAGTAAACAAAATGCATCAGTTCAGTTTTCCTAAGACTATACGTCATTTGAAAACAGTTTCCTTAAATATTCAGCCCTGATCAAGAAAATCAGCAATCGGAGATCCTGGTTTTCATTGCACTGATTTTCTTGAAATTTAAAAATTCTAATTGCTCATTTTCAATAGCAGTCAATGGTAAAGTCATGTAAAACAATATTCTGTCATAGAATAATAATAACAACAAAGTCTCTCATGTTCATTTACATCCTGTGCATGTTAATTCTGCCCAGGATCCAGGGATGTCACCATTACCCAATTTAATGGTGTTTCATTTTATCTATCTCAAAGGGATGAAGGGTTGAGTCAGGGATTGTGCAGCCACCCTGATAACGGAAGCCTGAGGACTGGCATTTATATGCTAACTGGATAAAGATAGAATGGAACAGGGTACTTGTTCTCAGGACACATTGCCTGATGCTGCTTAGAGTGATGGTTAGGTTAGGGTGATTTTGTTTTTGTTAAAAACATGTATTAGTGTGTAAATTATCATATCATTTTTTTTTTTATAATTAAACCCAAACTACGCTTAAAATGAAAAACAAAACATTTCTTCAGAAACACTAAATTGGCAAATAAAATAATCCACTCCTTAAGTCAAAACACAGAAACATCTGCAAGCCACCCTTGTTAATATTCCTTGCCCTTTCATCGTGGTATGCCAGTATTAGGGAATCTTTTAATATAGTGCAATGATTAAAACCAGGAACCTACATCAAAGTTCCCAAATTTCTAAGCAGCAATGCCATTTAATCATGTACTAATTAGATTCGGGATTTTTCCATTTGAAACAAAGTAACATTTTCTTGCTGTAATAATTATTTATTTACCATGCTCATTTACAGTATATATTACTATTTGTGATACTGATCTGACTGTATTTTGCGATACAGTGTCTGTGCATGTGTTTACGTGTGTCGCTGTATAACTTGGGATAGACGAAGAATCCTTACAAGGACACTTCCTTGGCAAGGTCTGTGAAGATCCATAGAACATCATTAAATTGTCCATTACAGACCCCAGTACATGTCCACCATAAGCAATGGTATGCACACCCTTATGTATAACTAGCGCTGTATAGCTGTGTGAATCATATACAACTTGATCCATGACATTATTGAAAAATATTGGTGATACAGTTTTTAAATGCATCGTTATATGTTGAAATACATGATCGATACATGAAAGTAATTTTCCAAAATAAAAACATATGTTCTAATCAGTAATAGTATTAACACCCAATAATTGATTTTAAACAGATATTAAAAGAATACATATATATCCATGTTTTCAAAATAGATTTATTAAATTAAAATGATCCCTTAAAACTAATGTCAGGTTAACCTGCTGGACATAAAACTGGTTTACCAAGCAATGTCTAAACTGCAATCAAGTGCTTAATTTTGTAATACCTGTATTATGCCATCAGTCTTCCATATTTTTATATCAGACTGTTCCATTTTTTAGTGCTTTATTATGAAATGGACTCCATTACCTAAGCATAGTTTATACTGTTAATGTAATAAAAAATCATCTGGATTTAACAGAACCAAATCCAAATGCATAAATGAGAAGAAAAAGTGTTTTAAATGTGCCTGAGGTGTCTCCTGGCTATGACATCACCTTGTGGCTTCATATACAAATTACACATTTGCCATTGAAAATAGTTCATATGAATATTAAACCACAGGTGATGTCATAAACTAGAGACACCACAGACACAATTAAAACACACATTTCCATTAATTTATGCACTTCAATTCTGTGATGTATGGATAATTTTGGATTTGATTTTATTTTCTTCATTCCTATTCAACAAATATTGCTTTTTCTCAAGTTACTTATCCCTGTGTTTAGACCTTTCCTGGTATGTTTTGTTTGTAAAACCATGTGTCTATATGAAATGATGCTCTTAATAACTACACAAAGTATGCCAAAATCTTACCTGCATTTCACAATTTGTCACAAGTCACTTTTATGGATATTTACACTAGTGGTGTTCATCCTTCTGTATTAACCAGAGATATGTACTTCATATTGACTGGCTGCTTGTTTTGGATGACTTTTACAGTGTTCCAATTTGCTTTCCAGTGGTATTCAATTACACTGAGGGCATGAATGCCTCAAGAATAATGGTCCATGCATGTAAAAGCATTATAACTGTTAAAACAGTTAGGGTTTTTAACACTGTTTTATTCTCTATTAATAAGTGGATGTTTTTTTAGCTGACAATTCCACTTTAATTAGAGGAGCTATAAATTTGAAGTTAGCTGGAATGCAGCAGTCCACGAGAGAGTTCTTCTCAGTGGGTACAAGTATAAATGTGTGTTACATGGTACATGATTTAAAGACCAGGAGTTGCATGTAGTCTTGAAACACACAGTGACATTTCCTGTAAATGTGCTGATCTAGTTCTTTGTGTTTACACAGCGCAGAAATATATGTCTTGGCAGATGAACTTGGTGCGAGTTCAAATGGAAAATGATTACCACAATTTCCAAAAAAAACGAACTAGTGCTGTAAAAAAAAAGATGGATTGCAAATTCTTACATTCTGGTGTCTAACTGTTCTTCCACTCAACAAACTAGTAAATACCAGGGGTGTTTGTCAGTAACAGGATGTATGCTCAGGCCTGTGTGTAAGTGTTTTTAATAATTTTGAGGCATTCTCAACCACCAACTTACCGGTAATCCATTATCTCCTTGTTTTCCTGGTATCCCGCTTGGGCCTGGCACTCCTTGTGCTCCTGGTGCTCCCTGTATCAAAGCAGAAATGATTGGATAAATACTACTGCTGGAAATGTTATCAGTACATTGTAAACTAAATTATCAAACTATTTCCACATGAATAGCCGATGGAAAAATGTTTGAGGAAGATCATATTTCATGCACTCAGCAAGTACATTTACCTCATAATGTAATTTAGCTGCCACTGTACCATGTGTAAGTGCAGAAACTAATAACGGGTTGCATGTTCATAAAAAGGTTCAACAATAAAATAACTTACCATTGGACCAGGTGGCCCTCTGGGTCCTATCGCACCATCTTTTCCTGTGAAACCCTGATTGTACACAAAAAAAGATAATATAACTATTTGTTTGGCTTTTAGTGTGCTTATTGTTAAAGAATTATGGATTTTTTTTTTTTTTTAAATGAATCAAACGTGGTGATTAAAGATTCACAAAGAATTACATTGCTTCTTAGCGGTTATTGAGATGTGCCATTTTCACTATTACATTTATATGTTTTATCCTCTTTTAATACAGAAAGAAATAGTTGAACTTTGTTATAAATGAAAAAAACACATTGCTTAACCTTTAATTTAGCCAATGAATGAAAAATAGTAGCTGGATTGGTCTCTCAATTAAACATTTTTAGAAAATAAATAGAATTTGTCTGATTTTCCATCAAGAAATGTAAAAGTATTTGTAATGGATCTCTAATATAACTTATCACAACAGCCTAACCTTTTAAAAGTGTACAACAAGATATGTGGCAAACACAATCACAAAGCTGTCTGTTGCTAATAATGTTGCAATTCTGAATATGTTCATCTTGTACATGTAAAATTATGTTTAAAATATGCTTTCCAAGTAAATATTTCAAATCAAAAGGTGAATGCCATAATCTTTAAATGAATTCATTTAGGGATTTTAACGTGATGTATCTAATAAAACAAAATCATATGTTTACCTCTGTTCTGTTTTTAAGAAAACTGCTTCCAACTCTTTCCTTTGGTGTTAATCCAAACAAAACTTTCCTTGCATAATTCCCAGCATCCCCTCCCAAAATAAAACAATAAACCACCCATCACTCTTGAGTAGAAAGAATGTGCATTAGGGAGGTAGCTTAGCGTGCAATTCTCAACTCTAATAAGACTTAATTTTTTCCTTACAGACAAAGTCAGACTATCTTTAAAGAAGATGCTATAAGAAATAGTATACTATTATAATACTTGTTTCTTTTTCTATGGTAAATAAGATGAGCAGGGCACATACATTATATTAAACATGGTACCATGGAGTGATAGTTCAATTACACATACTGCCATGTGGTTGTGAAAGAGTACGGGGCTTTTGTTCTTTGTTAAGAATATTGAAGTATGGAGAAAATAAATTGACTCCCTTAATACACTTGCTTGGAAAGCTAGTAGAGAGGAGCTATATATTTAGAAACATATGTCTTGAGTAGTGTATCCATTTGTATTATATCAGTGACAGTTTTGCATAAAACATTGTGGCCAAAAACTATGAAATCTCTCCCGTCAACAGTAACTAATCTATAGATATCTACAAACAAGCTACATTTTTAACTAGCAAAGCAGCAGCATCCCACTAGAATGATTGAATACAATGGACTAAAGACATAATAGAGGTGAACATGCTAAGATGCAAGATCAATACAAAAAAATGGAAGAAAAAAGCCTTTTCCTTATAATATCTCTAAACTCTCAGTATATTACGCTAAACTAGCCCTATATCTATCTCTGAACAAAACTGTCACTATCTTGTCCTATGCTGTCATTATTCTTTTCTCTGCTTAACCCTACTTATTACCATGATCTTCCTCCATTCTATGCCTAAAAAAATTCACACAAATACATCACTTTCCAAAGTGGTAATGTACTAACATAGATCAAATCAATTTCGCTCAGTGTTGCCCAGACTGAATAACCTTGTCAGCAGGGTTAACTGCTGAGAAATACAGTAAATAATAGAAAAAATTGTATTAAATATATCAGCTAAGCTAAATAGTATAGGTTTTGCTTGGCATGTATACATCTACATATTTTCCTCCTTGTACTTTGAAGAGATTAGAAGTGCACAGTTCTGAAAATTGAGATTTACTGGATTTTCAGCATTGTTATCTTTAAAGATTTTTTTTTCATTTATTTTATTCTGTGTTGTGTGGATCAACTAAACAATTGTAATGGAAACAAAGGATCTGTCAGCCGCAAAAAAAAATTAAAGAGCACTGGAAAGTTTCTACTTGGACTATTTATTATAAGGAAAGATTACAGGAAATACATTTTGGCTGATGAGGAGGTTTTCCAGCCTGAGCCGTGAGCTGACTACAGGTCGTTTGTTTAAAGTATAAGGATTAAATCTACAAGTAATTATGTTGCACTATTTCATAAATTATATAAATGAATGGTTGCTCAGTTAAGAAAGGTTGTGTTATCTACCATTATATATTTAATGAAAAAAATTATTTATTTTACATTTCTAATATAATGCTGGTCCTGTTTAAGAATGACAAATACACGGGGGACCAAGAAGTTAGCAAAAGAAGAAGGGGAAATCACTTTAAGCCTTTGACAACATCATGTAGTCCATTCACATAAAAATGTTTTTTGAGTTTTTTTGGGCCTAGAATTAAGGTTGTCAATGTCTCCAAATGTCAGCAATGCTATTGCCTCCAACTGGCCTCAAGGCAATCTTCTACTGGCTTGAGGGTAAAATACCAGCTGGGTGGCTCCCTTACCAATAATGTGAATTCATTTAGGATGCATTCTCCTGTCTGTAATTTCACCAAGGTTTTTTGTATTAACATCTTGCTGGTGGTCTACAGTTAAATTTGGTAGTAAAACTATTATTTATCACAGGTCAAAGAATCATACCCTCTGGCTTTTAAAAGGCAGTTTTTTTGACAGTCATGCCAACAACTATAATGGATGAGTCATTTCTTGTGCTATAGTATCTGCATGTCATGACACACACATACTTAAAGCATTGTGTTGAATCCATTGACCTTTAACACCTCTTTGGTTGACTTGCTGTCACATTTTGGCTACACATCAGTGTAATGTATTTATGGAGCAAAATATAATCCTCAAAGTGCATAGTGACCAGATGTCTGCTAAAACCAGAATGTTTATGCAAAAACTAAACTTATAATTGTCTCAAGTTAAAGGGAAGTTAGGTATTCTATTTCATTACTTTACAGCGGAAGGGCCTACACAAGTAAAAAGAGAATTGCTGGGAACTGAGATAGGAATTTCCCCATTTTTTTCCTGTTGTTTATTTGTGAATTTTCGCTGGTTATTTAATAATAAAATAATTGGCAGTATATGATATACTCCTACCTATACTAACCCGAGGGACACATGATAGATCTGCAGTAAAACAGAATTCTGCTCTGACCATGAGAAATGAATATTAAAGTGGAAATTCAAAATAAATATGTTTGTTTGTTATTTATTAGGGGTATTGTTTTAGTGATACATGGTATCAAATGAAGAGGTTCCTATAATAAAACAGTACACTTTAATGGCATGTGTGACAAAACCTGCCAGATTCTGTCCTAAACCCACCTCACTTTTCTACTTCCTTCTTTACTTCTATGGCGGCCAGAATTAATCAGGATACAGCTTGGGGGATAATTTAGTCAGCTGTAATAATCATTACAATAGCTAAAAGTGATGGTTGAAACCTAATATACAGAATTTTATGCTGTGAATGACTTTACAATGTTTTTCGCATACTGAACTATTGCATATAATAGAAAATTGGGGAGTTTTACTTTAGTGCAAAAATTCTACTTTTCCCATGCTACTTATGAAGCATATGTACTAACGTTTCTCTCTCATCAGTTACATTAATACACTGGCATTATAAAAGAGCAAACAAACTGGATGTATTTAGTGTACATAAATTGTGTCTCAATGTACAAATGTACGATGAATTACAGAATGCTAAAATCTGAGTTCTATGTAATTTATGCTCTAATCTGTTTATAGTCTCAGTACATGAAAACACATTGCATAACACACATCAATGATTCTATACCATAGGTAGATTGTAAATACATATATCTTTTATTAACATGCACTTGGTAAACAATTAAATGTATACAATTTAATAAACTTACCCTTTGCCCTGGTGGGCCCATAGGTCCAGCTGGTCCAGTCACTCCAGGAGATCCCTGAAATAATAATAAAACAACAATGTCAAAGAGAATATGGTTTCGCAGATTAGATTAAAGATTAGATGTATGTTTAATAAGAAGAGCGGTTAAATGGAGCGGATGAACGTACAGAGCGGAAGGTGTTTCCCTTATGTTATATGAATAAAATATAAAGAAATAACAAAAAAAAAGAAAATCTTACCATCCTTCCTGGTAATCCTGGGTCACCGGCATCACCTTTAATTCCTTGGCGACCCTAAATTAATAATAAATAAAATGAAAAAAATAAAACAATCTGTTAGCAAGTAGCTTCCAACTGTAACAATGGTCAGCCCTTCCATACACTACACCATGTGCTGCTTATTGCATTTACTAATTTATATTGTAAGATTGTGATTAATGCTCTCTATACCTTATGTAATGT
Source organism: Pelodytes ibericus (assembly GCA_036172795.1). Classification (NCBI taxonomy): domain Eukaryota; kingdom Metazoa; phylum Chordata; class Amphibia; order Anura; family Pelodytidae; genus Pelodytes; species Pelodytes ibericus. Next base: position 116,342,927 of record CM069861.1, on the reverse strand, counting down.
GTACACATACTCTAGTTTGTAAATCCGTTTTAAACTTTGCACCAGGTGTTGTCCAGTTTGTTGGTATTATTTAAGGTAATATAATATTTTTTTCATTGTAGTTTCACTGACATAGTTCAAAACGCTGTTTACTTAATGTGTTTTGTTTTAGTGAACACAGAATTTGCTTTAAAATGAATATTAAAGGAACGTATCGAAAGAAATAGAACTTACAGGTTCGCCTGGAATAGACAGTCCATTTGGTCCTTGAGGTCCTGGGGGTCCTTGGGGCCCAGTTAGACCTTGATCACCTCGTTGACCTTGAGGTCCCTTTAATACAAAAGAAAATATATGTGGTATTGTACAATTCTTATGTAATCTAAATCGCTATGTAACACTAATAACTAAATAATTACATCTGCATTATCAGGGGCAAACGCTATAGTGGCTGGTTTGTTAAAAGAGGGAGTAATCCCCCAAAATCTTTTTTATACATTTGAAAGGTCATTTCTCCCTGCTTCATATCATTTGTGAAACGTACTTGGAAAAGTACCATTCAAAATATATCACAAAGTCTTTGCCAAAAAAAACAAAGACTTGAGAGAAATCATATTGTGAAGCTGCTAATTCACTGAGATGGTCCAGTGAAAGTATTACACGCCTAGTAGTGCTTCTGTGTGTTAGTCAGGCAAGATGGAAGAAAAGAAAGTATTTGCGAATGGCAATGAGAATGAAAATGGAAACAGGTATGCAAATGCTAATGTGAACAGTTAGAAAGGATGATAGTGAAGTAGGAGTGAATGTTGAATACTAATGGTATTGCGAACCCACGACATGCCCCATCACACCATTACATGCCCCATCGCCCACATTACATACACACTAAATGCCCCATCATCCCCATTACATGCCACCATCACCCTCATTACATACTCCCACTATGTCCATTACATGCCCCTATCACCCCAAATAATGGAAGGAGCTAAAGCTTGCTGAACGGTGGGTGAGGGAGCAAAAATGTTTGAAGCAGCAGAAGTGTGCTTTAACCCCCTGTGGCAAGTGCCGCCCTAGGCGAGTGCCTTATTTGCCTTGTGGATAGGGTTGCCACCTGGCCAGTATTTTACCGGCAGGCCGGTAAAAATTTGCTTCAGGCCAATGTTAAGTCTATGGAGACAGTACCAAGGCCGGTATTTTTCTGAAGAAAAGGTGGCAACCCTACTGGTGGAAGATACACTACTGATTAATGGCAGATGCTGAGACAGATGCAAAATGTTGGTACTGTAATGTTAGAAGGATAACAGATTATGCAGAGGATTTGGAGGTAAATTGTTTGTTCCAGTATATTAGATAAAGATAAAAGGTTAGTATATTCTTTGCAGAAAGATCAGCTGCAAGTGCCCAAACTAACTTATATAGACAATGCACTACTGCTGTAAAAACCTGCTTATTTGTACCGTACTTGTCATAGATTTGCTCACCTTCTGAGTGCAAGCTTCAAGCAAAGCAGCAGTAGAATAAAATAACCAGTATTATTCCAAAATGTGCAATATAGAGATAACACACATAGTAGGTTTTTAGTAAAGAGCAATTTGATTTCTATCAGTAAGGCATTCACCACATGAACCAGTAGAATGATCCAAATGACTGCTCAGTTTTTAGACCTATACTGCAGAATTGCTCTTTATGTACAACCTGTACAGTAATCCACGCATTGTTGCAGAAGACCATCACCTTCAATTGTTTACACTGTTGGGTCTAGTCACTAAAATTTGACTTTGGAGGTCGACTTTCATTTTGATACTGAATCAACTTTGGCACCCGAATTTGACTTAGGGAAAAACCCAGGTTCGAATCTTCCCAATTGAAAGGCAAAATGATTAAAACTATTTTTGAAATTAAGTTAAACTTGTGTACTGACTTTGACTAAGTCTCAAAATGAAAGTTGACCTCTAAAGTCAAATTTTAGTGAGTAGATCCTTGTGAGTTAAATTTAAAATGTAAATCATCTCTACAAGGTGTTCGCAGAATTGCTATCAAATGAATAGATTAAGGGAAATGATTAAGGGAAATGATTTTTTTTTACATTTGTCTGTGGAGTCCTTTTTCTACTTTTAATGGGCAATATGTAATTTGCAAAGTGATGTCATACACAGGACACACTACAGACACATTTAGGTTGTATTACTGATAACCAATTGTGTGTAATTCTGCTAACACATTGTATAAATGATCTTTTATTCTCTACATTCACCTTATTAAACTGTGCAGTTCAAAATGAGGTGACTTGGTACCTTTCCTTCTTCAAAAGATGACTGGCCTGGATTCAATTCATAGATACATTTACTTCTGGATGTTAATTGAATCCAAATTCTCCCATAGACTGCATTACACAGTTTTTTTTAGATGAAAACCAGTGATATATCTTATCTTAGTTAATTGAATCCAGCTCAGTATGTGGAATAGAGCAATTAAGTTTGAGTTTGTTTCCGTGAGATGAGTCTTAACAAAACTATTAACAAAACCTCAGAATTTATGCTACAGCCATTTACAGTGAATATATCTACAAATAAAAGGAGTTAACAAATAGTTTATGTATAACAAAGATTTCCAAATTTTCATTTCACAAGTGTGAATAGGTCCCCAAAAGACAATTAAACAATAGATCTGCCAAGTGGTCTACATACTGGAAAACTATGAATTAAAAGATACTTCTAAAACTGCTAGAAAGCAAATATTTCCACTGAATTCAGTCATATGAGTACATACAAATTATGCTTTTTGTTTAAAATTATGTATGCAATAATAATATAATTAAACACAGTACTTTAATATACAAAATATGCAAAACTAAAATACAATATTACACATGCACACCTACAAACACCTAACAAACATATAGACACACATATTAAAAAAAAAAAAAAAAAAAAAAAAGATACTTACAACTGGTCCATCTACTCCTCTGTCACCTCTGGGTCCTTTGCTACCAGGAATACCCTAGAAGCATAGAATAATTAATTGGCATGTTAACATATATTTAAGGTTCCATCTTATAAGAATCTTTAACTCCTAATAAAATATATTTGGCTCTGAGAAGTTTAAGAAATGTATTTTTCTTCCACTTCAAAAATAAGATATTTGGCATGAGGCCATCTGAAATTCTTTACATAAGCACATTTGTGTTTCATTACGGCTGCCAATCTTACTTAATGGGCATGAGAGTTTGAATTAGCACTAGTTTCCAATAGAGGATCATAGTTTGTATTTGTTTTTTTTTATTGTTTTTTGGATGAAAAGAAAGTAAAGAGACTCATTATGAGTATACATTTCTGACTTTGCATTAAGGCTTTACGGTTCCCAAGGAGGCAAGCATGCTCCATTTAAAACTGTAGCAAAAAAAAATAATTTAACGTAATTAAAAGATTGCATGAAGAGCATATGTGTTAACAATAAATTCTTTAATGAAAGAGTACAAATACAATATCTTATTGAGTCCTCTTTGCTCCATATATCTGGCATGTTGCGTAGAATCTTCATTCCCCTAGGGTCATTAAATGTGGCCCTCAACATTAAAAAGTAGGACAACAATGCTGTTTGGGTCGGAACATGGTCCAATTTAACAATATAAGCGTACAATCAAACACTGGTATATTTTTGGGGGCCGTTGTTTACTTGCTATGCTGACACCTGTTGTGTGAAGTAAACTGTGATGATAAAAATGATACAAGTGCTTTAATTATATGTGTGTATTGTTATATTGAATCACATTCAATTTATCAAATATTACAGTTCCATACTTGAAGGAATACTTGGTGGTGAAATATTGGAGAGATTTAATTTCCATGAAAATATCCATCTTGTTCTAGTCTGTCTGCCTGCTTGGAAAAGTGACTTCACAGAATAACATTTTTCCCAACTAGTAAATTCCCATTACTTGACTGACAGAATAGAGAGAATAAAGTTTAAAGTAGTCTTACGGATGGTCCAGGGGGTCCTGGTGCTCCCACACTGTCTTGGGCACATGTACAAGCATGTGGCAAGGCTGGGCACTTGGCTTCATCTCTCTAGAAAGAAGGACAACAAATTAAATGGTTAAGTTGTTTTTGCTAGCAAACAATATCTGGACTCAATAAAATGAATGTTTCATTACTAGTTTAACCAATATCCATAAATGTCAATTGTCAACACATGGACATTGTTATGGATTTCAGATCTTTACCACAATAATATTACAAACATGTGAAAAAAATATATATTTAATTGTAAATCTGGCATGGTGGATGGCACAAATTACATCTCAGACTGAACACATTTTGTATAAACCTTTTATTGTAACATTAAGGTTCAATATTTCTAATGTACATAAACATGCTATATGTAAATACAAACATGAACATACACCTTATAGTATAGACCGGTGTAATTCAAATGGTAGCCTCTTTTAATAGCCTTAAAAACCCCAACGCACTTTTGTTTTCCTTTATTGATGTAACAGGGCTACACCTTTTAGCCTTTGAGAGTCAATGAAACCCCTCTGTCTGTATGAAACAAACTTTGCAACGCTACTGAATATGTTTTAAAATATAAATTAACTATCTTATTGCAAGTTGTTTCCATTAACTGTGACAAAAGTAGGACACTTACCATGTCATACATTTGGGATAAAACTTATATCCTTTAACGTGCAAAACAAGGTCATACTGAAGGATATAAGTACTCGCTTGTAATATGCTCTTTATTATATCCTCAGTGAGTGCAATGTTCTAAGTGGAATCTTTCTGAAACTCCAGAGAACTGCTCACCTGTACGTTGTCAGAAATTATGTCATAAAGAGCTTGTCACTAACAGTGTGGTGCTGCATATGTGGTGCTGCCTGCAGAATTTCTGTGTATATGCAGTTTAAACACTGGAGTTATTAAGATGTACTATGTTGAGTAAGATTATACATATTGCAAAGAACATTGTAATTCTTCTCAAAGCTCATGAAACATATTACTGTGAGTTTTGCAAGGATAGATATCAGCAATGTATACAGACTGATCCTTAAATGCAAGGCAGAAAATCAGACAGGAAAATGGGAAAACTGAATGGAAATACAGATAACCAATAATTTGTTTTACTAAAAAGAGACTCTACATATTATCCAGTACTGTAACAATAATACATCTTCTAATTTTTTATCTTTTATCTTTATTATCCCACCATTGCACTACACAATACAAGAGCAACTGCAACATCATAAGGTTGCTATGGCTTATGACATGTATGCAATACTTTTGTGGACAAAGGATAAACCATTGTTTATATATGCCCTTAAACTAGATTATTGTGCAGGAGACGCCACATATGGTTTGAAGCAGGGAGTTTTTCTCTGAGTATATCTATTTCCGTTATTTGCAAACTGCCAAAACTTTATTTGCTATTGCAGCGTTCCTTTGTATATCTTAACAGCTTTCTAAAGTCATTTGATATTTCAAAAGCTTTTGTGCCTGTGTAAGGTTTTTCAATTAATGACATTCAGATTAGCTACTAGTTTGTGTCTTCCTCTGTAATTAGTCAAGAAAAATAAAAAAATTTCAGCAAAATTTTGCTAGTGATTTATTACAAAGAGTAGCGTTAATAGCTTTAGCAGAAGATCTTGATGTTTTGGCAGTGTGCTCTGGGACTCAACTTTTTTAAAATACATTTTACCTTTGCAAAATGTTGCAATAATGTATCAGTAAACAATCCTACAATATGTTATTGGGCCAATTTCTATATTCTTCAATAAAACGTTTTCCAGTGCAGGCCGCTAACTGTTAAACAATTCCACCATGTTCCATCCCCGTGGATCAATGTTGTGCCAACAAAGCCTAGTGTGACAATGTGCAGGGGGGAAGCTTTTTGTCACTTCCACCTGGGGCATAAAAATTGCCCGTTCTGTTTTCTTTTTTAAAATAACTTGTTTGTTTTTTTTAAGCCCATCTTCTCTGTTTTTTCCAGGTAAGCTGGTGAGCATTTTGTGTACAGAGATGGCACTAGGAAGCTGTTTTGGTTTTTCTGGGACACTGTTTTGGGCACAAAGGTGGCACTGGGAATGCTTTTCGGGCACAAAAATTATACAAGGACAGTGTTTGGGCACAAATATAGCATTGGGAAGGTGTTTCGGCACAGAGATGCCACTGGAAAGGTGTTTAGGGACAAAGATAGCCCCAGGAAGGTGTTTAGCGACAAAGAAATCACTGATAAGGTGTTTGGGGGACAAATATGGCACTGGCAAGGTCAACGACTGTGGATCCTAAACAGGTATGGTCTCGACAGAAAGGGATGGGGCAAATGAAGGTTGGGGTCTTTGAGGTTAATTAGGCATAGGACATCACAAAACCCAAAACAACACTGCCACGGGTGTCATGGAAGAACTTTTGTTCAATGCTGCTTTTTGGCCAATGATGCCTGATCTACATTGTACAAAACATAGGTGCTATCATCCATTCTGCTTATCAAAAGGGAAAGGCACAGCAGGCTACCTAATTAAAATATTGACTGACTATACTGTAGGTGGCTTCAGCACACTTCCATGACACAAACAAAAAAATAAAGTTTGAATGGGGTCCTACAACTGCAATTAGCTGTGAAAACAGAGTCTACTCGATCTCCATGTGTGATGAGGTCAGGAATTAGGGGCTTGTAGAGGTCCCATCACATCATGGCACTGCCATTTTGAGCACATGCATCGTGTTGTGCTTTGTTCTTTAAGGGTTTTATGTTTATTTTATTTTTCATTAATTTTTAAACTTACAGAAGGCTGACAATTATCACTTAAGGACATCTGTGGACATATAGGTTTATAGAATTGTTTTTAAACATTATAGAAGACACTTAACTAGTGTAATTTAGAAGTTGGTATAGAAATTAAGATCAATAATTAGATTAGGTTTCCCTAGGCCCTTTGTTAAAGTACATATCTTGGGGAATTGGGAAGTTCATTAACTATTTTAACTGGCGCTATGAAGCTAAAATAGTATGTGTTTAAACATCTATATTGTGATTTGTTTACACCTGATTAGCATCCCTTAATTACTTGTTGAATAAATACATTTGAATAATGCCACCCATTATTTCTGTCACCACTATTTTCTTAGATTTTTACATATTTCCCAACATGCCCCACTGATGACATGAGAATGCCACTCAAAGTGAATAAGCTTCTGTTCATTTTTTTTATCCGGTGTCCCAGAAACTAAGAACATCTGAGGAAAAAGTCAGGACCACTGATAAAGTTCCAAATTCGTGACTGGCCTGTTCAAAGCAGACTGTTGGGGGATATTTATTTGAATCCAGAGCCAGATTTTTGAATCTATGTATACTTTAAACAATGTTAGAAATAAAGATCTATATATTTTTGAGTGAAAAGCTGTTATTTAAACTCACCATTGAGGGAATATCACAGCATCTATCACGACTCGTCCAGGTGACAGTGCACACAATGTCAAACATCTGGAGCAAGAACTAAGAGGAGGGAAAAACAATTATTTTTATTTGTCAGGTCATTTGTATATTCTTTCATCAGACATCTCAAGATATTTTCCTAGTGTCTACATCTGAATGGATGACAAATGAACATGTGCAGGCAATTACAAGTATGATGTCAACTGGTAAAAACATTTATGTCCTACTGGTTTGGCAAGATTTCCAATTGTTAAGCTGATATGTCTTGCTATAATTGATGTGGCACATGGGATTATTAAAAGATACAGAGAGTTAACATGAGGAGACATGGACACATTGCCAGATTAACTGGGATTTAATATATTAGATGGTTTACAGTGATACTGAAATTCTGAAAATGCTAGTGAGAAAATAATTTGGTCCAGATATTTTTGAAATGAAACATTCTATCAAATAGCAACTTATCATCTAAATAAATATTTTACAAATCCACATTTCTTTCTATTTTAGTGGTATCCCTTAAAGAGACAGTAATCCTTGAAAAATGTATTAATTATTTTAATAATTATTTCTACTTTCAGAGCTGTATATAGTTGCTATTAAAATAGGTGGATTCCATCAGTTCGTTAGTTCATTCTGGATGGTAAAAACAATTTGGGTTTGATTCCACTGAAATTAGCAGTATAGTATAGTTCCACTAGGGGTTCCAACTCTTTTTAGTTCTATATAAAATTCTCGCTCTCTGCTTCATGACCTACTTCTTTGTGTCTTGCGTGATCAAATGTATTAATGTGAATGTGGATATATTTATCAATATCAAGTACTGTATATGTTTTTGTAATGAACTTATTTTTGCATGATAAACTTCTATTAGTTTTGTATTTTTTCATGCATGTGTATAATGTTCCTTAAAAATCGAATAAATAAGTACATTAATACAAAAAAATTACTCGAATGTCAATTTTTTATTGATTAAACATAAATATTTAATATACTGATTTCAGTTTATTTTTTTCTGTGATGTTCTTCAATTCTCTATACATACTGGAGGACTTCTTTCAGCAGTTAAGATAAGTCTCTTGGTTTTATCTGTAAATCTGAACATATTTCAGTGTGAGGTTTTATGTAACTGCTATAAGGGCTCCTTGTTTTTGTATGAATGTATACAACTGTTATCTTGGTCTACTAGATAAATCTAACCTGGCCATATTGCAATAAACACTACAATATCTCAGTCTAAAGTCCTTAGGAAAATAATTTAGTTATTGTTTATCTTGTACAGTACCACCTACTGAGTCTGAAACACTTTTTTTTTTTTTTTTAGAGATGTGCTGAATCATTTAAATTAAAAAAAAAACAGAGTTTCTGCTATTGCTATAGAGTCCTGCCTAAGCCCTCCTTCTTGTGTTACATCACAGAATACAGAGCTAGTGGAAACCATGCCTCCCTGCATTCCAAGCACAAATAGACAGCGCTTTCTTAAAGGGGAGAATGAAAGCTGCTGTAAAAATAGACCGCTTGCCTCCTGTGTATACCTTCTCAGTGACATCACTGAATTTATAGGCCCCTGTGTTATTATTTTCATTCTAAAACAGGAGAACTGTAGTTTGTTTCAAGGGAAAAATAAGTGCATGTCACATATATTAAAAACATGAACACCATATAGAAAGAGACTAGATTGAACTGCCCCTTTAAGACAACCTGCAAGCTTTGGTTTATGATGAAAGGATTTGGCAAATAATATTGTATAGCTAAACAAATACCCAGTTAAATTAACAGAATAATAACATCTTACTGGTGCTGATTTCTTGTCACCCTTCACTAGTTTCCCAAGCACTTCATATCCATCTGTTGTTATGTTGCCAGCTTCTTTAATTGGCTTCTCAGCAACTTCACTGCAGTCCACATAAATGCGCACATACGCTGGTGATACGACAATATTGACCTACAGAGAAAACAACCATTTTGTAAGTAAAGTTATTCATGTCTGCTAATAAAAAAATGTAATATTATAATCTCATTTCAAACTCAGTTTTAAACACAACATTCTATACAGTGAAAACCTTGTTCTGTGCCTCATAAATTCAGTATTATTTTCCAACAGCAGACAATTACTTAATTATATAATGAACCACATATGTATTAAAATCTAATTATCAACACATGTTTGCCAAGAAAATGACCTTTTCTTATTAATTGTTAAAGATTAGTGGCAATTATTTCAGCATACTGAACAATCCTAGGATTAATGTACCAGCCTCCAAACCACAAAAATGTAAAGTTGTGTCCTTTCCACTCAACAATAATGGAAGTTCTATGACCTGGAGTGCTCTGCCTTTTAATATTAAATAAAAATACTGGTTATTATCCAAGTTTCTGACACATTACTTAATTAGTTTTTGAAGTGTTCAGCATTGTTAAGAAAATATGTTGGTTTAGCAAATACAAATAATTGACACTTTTTTGCAATAAATGGATGTTTGTCTCTGAGTCACAAATTAAAACATACTGTTGCTAAATGCAACTAGTGGTCTCAACAGATACATTATTTGTCAAGGGTACAGGGAAAATACTAGGAAGAGATGTCCCAAGCAATAGTTTGGGCCCCCTGTACCATGATTGTGTGCAATCTTTGATCCTTTTCTTGACTTAAACTCTTCCCTCCTTATCTCACAATGTTGTTTGTATTCTTACGGAATTTTGAGGAACAATTTACAATGTTTATTATTATTCAGTTTTTAGTGGTCAAGTCTTGGCTAGTAGGCAGACATCCATTAGACACTAGGAATAAATTCCCTTTTTCCCACCTCCCTCTAATATGGCTGCCAAATAGAATGCACGTACCCCTGCCATAAATGGTGATGTTGTCATCCCACAAAGCTTACCTTGTATACATCATATTAAGTATTGTGAGATAACGATATCACAATTTGGGGCAGATGAGTACTCTGTAAGTAATAATTGCTGATTAGACTCACTGTGTAACTAAAGAATTTCCTAAACACTAGAATACAAGATGAACATCATAATAAAACCATGTTTAAAGTGATCAACAATCAGCAGCTAGTTGGCTACATTTGGAATACAAAATGCAGTGAATATGAGAGGATAAGAGAGTGTCTGTGAAAAAAGAGAGTCTTGCACTCTAGAAAACAAGACTGGACAATACACACAAGTTACTAAAATAATAGAAATAATGATACAACATTAGGTGAAGCTGGATTATAATAACTAACACATACTATACAAACCTCAGTACTGTCTCTCTATATTCCTAGCTGGGCATAACTTAATATGTTTACATTAAAACTCTTCTGTCTTCATCACAATAAGACCTCTCAGCAGTGGCAATGCGGTGAGGCCACATACCTTTTTACTTTATTACCATGTTCATTTTGCTGTTACCACCAGCATCTCTACTATTTGTTCCCCATTGTTTAGCACATATTAATAACGTTTCCCCTATATAAATTATTCTGAGTGGGGAGCCTTTTGACGTAAGAATGTCATGACATAAGATAGATTATAAGATTCCAGTGCTCTCTTGGGTCTATTCACTAAAATTTGACTTTGGAGGTCAACTTTCATTTTGACACTCGGTCAAATTTAGCACCTGAGTTTGACAAATAAACCCAGGTTCAAATCTTCCCCATTGAAATGGGAGGCCAAATGATCAAAGCTATTTTTGAGGCTGAGTCGAATTCGGCAACAGAGTTTGACTTAGTCCCAAAAATAGCTTTGATCATTTTGCCGCCCATTACTTTCAATGGGGAAGATTCGAACCCTTGGTTTTTTTCCCAAGTCAAACTCACATGCTAAATTTGACTTTGTCTCAAAATGAAAGTCGACCTACAAAGTTTACATTTTTGTGGATAGACCCTTTTGTGTCCATGTTTCATCTAACTTTCATCTTTATGCTCTCATCCAAGCACTGCTTGAACTTCTGGTGCTACATAAATAAATGTTAATGTAATATAGTAAAGTTAAATGGCCATTCCACTTTTCTTTATTAATCTAAGTCCGATACAAGTGATCTAAGTACATTGTATATAATGCATGAAAAATAAGGTGATCTGGGAGTGGAAAGAGAAGTAACAGGCTCTAATCACTAAACAACTGTTTTAGGTTTTAACAATTTTACACAGCAAAATCTACCCTTGTGAATTTTAAAGGACTATTTCTGTTGTAAAATCAGAAATTCACCAGATCACATGTTTATCAGATGAATCAGAGTAATTGGCAGTCTGGTTTCATTCTCTTGTATCTCTGAATGCAGATCGTGTAAGGAAACCCTGATACCTTTGGCAGTAGCACAGACTCAACAACAAATTCCATCTTGCAAAATATATAGAAACCCTTGGCATTACATGTACTTAGTAAAAAAAAAAAAAAAAAACAGCCTTCTTATGGGTCCTGTGATGTATGCTGAGTGCAATGTTATGATCCTATTATTAAAATAACCTTAAAGGGGCCTCAGTAGGAATATATAAATATGGTATTTTATTTTTTTATGAGTCCTTTCATAAGAGTTTTATGAAGTCATCTATAAGGCATCAATGTATGTGTAAGCATTCATTATCACATCCCTGAAATATAAATATTTTATATAGGGGAATAAAAAAAACATTTTCCTTTTCTATATTTATTACTATAAAATCAAATAAAGTAAGGATCAAAATCATAATCACAATTCCATAAACCGACTGAGCTCACGTTAAATATGCATAACTGTCTGGAAAACATGTGGTTTCATTCATAACAAACCACAGACGGGCTGACTGCTATTTTCTTCAGTAGGTTTCATTCACTACCAATAATTTAAGATTTACATTATTGTTACTGTTTTCCACCTTATCCAAGGAAATAGTAATTTCTATCGGAAACATAGATCCTATAAAACCACCCTTGTCTTTGGAAACTGTCTCCCCAGAGTCATTAATGGAAGGCTCCGTGGAAGGTTCTTGAATGATCGTTTACTAATGTTCCACTGTCTTCCATAATAACTACCATCTATTAATGTAGTATATTGTGTGTTAAATAATTAAAAGTATATAGAGAAGAAATACATCTAAAACCAAACATTGGTTGTTGAGTTTATAAGGCCGTTATGACTGTTTGACAGTTTTATTGGTTTATTTGGGGATTAGTAATTTACAAATGCTAAATGTAATGTCATTGTTTTTTATTTGTTTCCTTTCTTTTGATTTCCCTTAGGTAGTATTAACAAGCAGAGTAAAGGGTTTTATTTTAAGATGGACTGCTCAAAACACATGCTATTTTGACCAGGTATATGGGCTCTAATGTAAAAAGCAATTTGTGTTTTGGTAAAGCATGGTGCAAAGCTTTTCTAGAATAACAGCGTGTATCTCTTTAAAAAAAACTGACAACTGCAGTAGTGAGGTTCAAATCTATGTGAAATCTCTGGTTTCCTGAAAATATGAATAAAGCATTTTTGTCTTTAAAAAGCATAGTCAAATGTTTTGCAGCATCAAGTGACATCTTAAAGCTAACAAACAACTAAGAAACAGCAAGCTAGAGAATCCAATGACCTAAGCCACAATTTCCCACTCAGGCCAAGTTTACACTCATTAAGTTGTTTCTAAGACAAACAAGTTGACATGAAAATAATCAGTGTGGTATGTAGTATATCAAAATGTCAAAAAATTGCAACCCGCGTGATTATCTTTGGTAGTCGTAGACACAAAACGAGAAGGGGTCACACAGAAGCTGACATAAGGCTTCAATGTCTATAGCACATGTAGAGAAAGAGTTTCTTACTAAACAGTTGATGTAAAATCTGGATTAAATAGGAGAAACTGGGGGAAAAAAGACTATTGGGGCTCATTCATTAAATAGTGATCTACAGTGAACTGACAACCAAACTGCAAAAATGTGGCATTAATAACTGACTTGCCCAACTTTCCAGCTCAGCTGTTGATTTTTGTTGTTCATTTGTTAGTTTGCTTCAGCTCCCCTTACCTTCCAAATGTGACTATTTATGAAGGACATTTCCTATTTTAGATCCAATTTCTCAGTCCCTCTTTGTTTTCCTGCCCCACCCATTCCCACAATGTTAGCCACTCCCCCATAAAAAGTCCCTATTTGGACATTTACAGTGATGGGAGGAGTGGTTCATTGACCACTGATGCTTGGATTTTCCTATACGAGGATGACCTTGAGTGTCTCAACACGTAGGCTTTATACCACCAGTTGAGACATTCAAGATTTGTACCAGGCTGCGGCATTTCCACAAATAAAGCCTTTACCACAGCAAACTTTGGAGCCGTATTATTGTTTTTTATTTTGGTAGCGGCAGACCTCTACCCTTCATCTGCATTATGTTAGCTGTTTGCCTGGCTGGACCTCATGGGAACTGTAATTATCAGTAGATAGTGACAAACATTAGCTGTGAATTACAGTTCCTATGTTTCTCAGATAGTCCAAAGTAATTTATGATGCTGACTGAGCAGCATGGGAACGATTGGTGGAATCATATTGGTGGAAGCTACAATTGATGTCAAGCTAACTATTTACTGATGGGAGCAATAATGTACCATGTCTGGGGCTAACTTAATACACATAGGAGTTATTATGTACCACTAGCACCTATTTGAGGGGTCATTCTCTATTTGTATGTGTCAGAGGGAGTCAGCATGCTATATAACTCACAGGTAGTAAACATTTCCATTTTAAACTTTACATAAAATGGTTAAATATTCTATGGACTAATGCACTTTGCCAAATTAATGAGTTAACTCAATGTGGGTTTTGTCATTAAACAACAAACAGTGGTAAATATCCAGCAATGTTGCAAAACTTTATAGCACGAGATATTGGGGAAGTTTGCCCTCTTGGCTATTTTAGCATACTTTTCAACACTTGATTTTCCAAATCACCACAATTTACTGAGTAAAAGAATGGCTAACAAAGCAACAGTGTTCCCTTAAGCCAAATAACAATGTAGGGATACACTGCATTTTGGGAAATGGCTGCTGGTCATATTGTGTTAAATAAGCTCAGAAGTGCCATAGTCTGTTACGAGACTAAGACTTTGATTTCTGATGCTAGCTCTTGAAATACATTTAAAGTGAGGTTTTGGATTGGCTAATTATTTTTCCATGCTTTCAGGACACCTTGAGGCCTAAGACAAGATTTACTGTTTCAGTGAAAGACATGCCATTCCATTCTCTTGGTTCGTGCATATTTCCCATACAAGGTATGCACACTTAGTACTGGCATGCTACAGCAATCACTTCATTAGACGTCTCATCAGGTTAGCTGCTGAGCTTGCCACTGTCTCAAATAGACCAAAAAAAATCAAAATGCAACTAGTGTTGATATATTTTGTTTGATCTTTTCCCAAAAAAATAAAAGTATGGAATGCAGTGTTTGATTTCATTCAATTCGTTTTAAATATACTTGTTAAATATTGAGAGAAACGTCAGCTAAAATGCAAGATTCTCATCCAGTGCATGAAAGAACGATTTGGAACATTCCATACATATGTCAAAGCCTAAAGATTCTAATATGACTTAATATATCTGAAATTGCACTGGTTCTTAACATACTTGGGGGAAGAATATATACTTTTGTACACTTGATCAGCAGTTGTGTAATAAAGAATCCACCTATTTAGGTAGTCTTCATAAAGTGCAATAAAACATGGCCTTTTGTCTTTTCACATGTCGGTTTGTAATGGCAGGGCCCTCAATCCAAACAAAAATTGAAACAGATACTAAATATGGCTCCTATCTAACTCTCCAACCATCCCAATGACCAGCATGTGGACCACTATGCCTGGCTTCCAATAACTTCTGGACTAAAATGTAAAATTGTATCAGTAATTTTAAAGGTCTACTCGATAAATATAGAATTGCAGGAAATTGAGATGGGAATTTAAAACTTAAGGCCAAAGTTGGAAAAATTCTCCAATTCAACTGCATTGGAGAATCCAACTAAGCTACATTGGCCTAAAGTTTCAAATTCTAATCATGATTCCTTGCAATGCTCTCTTTATTAAGTAAACTCTTTAGTGCCTTTACCAATATAGCTCATGTATACAAATAGGTTTCCACAAATCCCTTTCATTTGATCTGTGTCCTCCACCTCTCTTCTACTTTGATAATATCTTTCTATTACGCTCTCCAAAAATAGAACCTGGGGTGTCTGGAATTCCCTACTTAAAGGCTTTAAATCTTTACCTGTTTTACACAAATTGTAAAAGCCTTCCACTACATTTCTAAGAATCCCAAACATGTACAAATAAACTGATTTCCATTAGCCTACTGTCATAAAACCATGACTATCTTTCATTCCATTTAATTTGCTCTGTTGAACTTGTTGGTGCCATATAAGCATTAGCAATATGGCTCCTTTAGGAGAAATTTTAATTTTAATGATAGTTTCCCTTTTAATTTGTCTGACTGTTACAAAAAATGGTACCGTAGCCTGCAAATTTTATTTCATTCTGACGCGATCCAAAGTGATATTGTTCCAAATAGAAGTTTGTTTTGCAATCCAGAAAGAGGGGTTTTGATTTTTGAGCAAAGAGATGTTTTACTGCTGTAAAATAACAAATTCTCAAATAGGTCAAAACGCCACAGTGGCTTAAGAACCATATGTATAAGACCGCCAAATGTCTACAATCCAGATCGGAACCCTAGACCACCACAGACTAAATTAGAAAGCAGCTGTTATTTAGGTCACTGATAAATTGCATGAATTCTCCATAGAATTACACTGAAAGTACAAAATAAAACAACAACTGAATACGTAACTAATATTTACTGAGTTGTAGCCAGAATAGCATGAATGGATCGTCAGCAGTCATGAGAAAGATATGTCGAAGCGTTGTAATTCATTACTAAACAACTCATTATTCATGGTGGCAATACATCTAAGGATAACAATTTATTAAGACCCCCAACTTATATTAATCTCTATAGTTAAATTGCCTTGACTTGCATCTGGTTAAGAGAAGATTACATCTACAAAAAATACTGGGTACAAACAAACATTGTACAATTGTCTTATAGAATGATACATGCATATTATAACCCCAAATACATAAAATAAAAAATTTAGCATATCACTGGATTACCAGAACGAAAGGGTATAGAAGACAAGCTATATTTCATTGTTTTTCACCCCTCATCAGTATCTGTAATAACTCTGTGTATTCAAATGTGACATATTCACAACCAACCAAATACACAGGTCTTATTAACAGAATTCACCCCTGATCTGGCGATATAATTTTTACAGCCTGTGTAGAGCAGATTTTATATAACTTAGTATTCTTAGTTGCCAAATTCTGTTAATTCATGTTGAATTATACTTAGGTACACTTACTTAGTTATTCCCTTGTAGGTTACAAAATGTATAGGAACTTGGTGGAAATTTATATATATAAAATAATATATATATAACAGCAAATTTATAAGCATGTGCTCTTTGTAGCTTCATGTGTAACAATTATGATGAGCATTAAAATAGGAATCCTCTATTTTACTAATATAATTACTATTTTTTCTTTTTAATGCAGACATCATATGTTGTCACTTTAAAGATGGTAATATTTAACCTATAGATGAAGCAAGCCAAATTGCTATAATGATGTCGGCACACAGACCTAAACTGTAATTGAGCTATTCATTGAAGTGTATCAGGTATGGCATGCTCATACATTCTCACACCAAATGCACTGTCCAAAGAAAACACCTTTATAACTTAATCTACATCTGCTATACATTCAATTATATGAACTATCTGACTTGTCATCCTTAAATTGGTCTGATTGTTACAAAAGCTGTACTGTAGCCAGCATGCTGATGAGATTCAAAGTGGAAGAGTACCAAACAAACATTTGCTTGTCATCCTGTGGATGACAAAACCACTGTATGTAAACTAAAACAGCGCCAATTAACATGATCTAAAAAAAAAAAAAAAAAGGAAAATACTTTATCATGTACAGTAAAGTGCAGTTAATAGCTTAAACTTTATTCTAGATTATAAAACACCCAAAGATAGACCAATTTTAATACTCAACTCAACCATACATGAACATTGTGTTCTGCTTGCTACTGACAAAATCCCAAGCAATGGTAGGAAGTTGTTGGTCTTTTTAATATAATTATTTTTTCATTTGCTTGGCATACAACAAAGTCAACTTCTCTTTCAGCATTTCACAGGAAAAAAATAAAATATATATATATATATATATATATATATATATATATATATATATATATATAAACAAAATCATTATTAATGGTTTATAAATTTTAACACAGTTTTCAACAAACGTTTACCCTCCCCTAGTCCCTCAGCCGACCCTCTGGGGAAAAAAACATTCTATTTAGATACATGTTAATCAGTCTAAATGTACTTTAATCATAGGTCAGATACTAAAGTACATTTAAGTCTCCCCCACCCTCTCTTCACTCATGCTGTCGCCCAACAACTGGGCCTAGCCTAATAAAATTACACCAGGTTAAACAATAATTAAGCAAATAAATACATGGATAAACGTACCCTATCAGTCCCTATCTAGCGTCACAGGTTATTATTATTAATGGAGGAAGTTGTTAACACATAGTTTCTATCTCTGCAATACTTTTCCTTCATTTTTATAAATGTGTAGTTAGCAACATGTAAAATGTTAATAGATTACCTTATGGAAGCTTCCATAAAATAGTTTTTTAATGTCTTCACCATCAAAGGTTACTGTTTGAGTCTCTCCGTTAACTCCCTTATTGAAGAAAGACAATGTTTTCTTTGAACCTAGAAAAACAAAGTGGTAAATGGTTAAGCAAAAAGATGACTGCAATGTACACAATGTAAATAAAATCCAGTAAGGCCATTATATAATGAACACATATTTAAATTCCTTTGCATCAGCCATAACATGTAATGCAGTCTAGTGCATAATGTATACAGATCTTCAATGTCCTGCTGGTGGTTTGCAGTGGTGAATGTGGTCTTAAAGGTTTTTGTCAGCCCCTATTCTGACTAAAATGCCCATAAATTCTATTTTACTACCTCATAAGATGAATAATATTCAGCACCTACCCTAGGCCTTAGCATAGTATGAGGCCCTCCACCAGGGGTGCCCTTGATGGGGGCAGGGTGGGCAGTCCACCCCAGGTGCCACACTGTAGTGGGATGCAAGACCAGAAACCCAGCAAATAACCAGAATCCGCCAGTCTCACGTGCCATCTTTTCTTTTCTGTGCCCTGGGAAAAGATGGGTGGATTCGGAAGGGGCAGACTTATGCTACATCATACAAAATTGCATGACTCTGCAGCATTCCAGCATTGAGTTCCAGGCTACCCAGTACAAGTAACGTGTGTCTGCACCTCACTCGTCTTCAGACTGTGTATGACCTCTAGACATAAACAGTTAACACACAATGCTGCCTTTGCCCAGTGCTATGGCAGCAGTATTGCCAGGACAGACCTAAGTTTGCCAGGACAGGACCCCCAAAAAAGCATTCGGGACTGTTGGACACTAGTGGGACAGTCAGAAAAGACATCCTCCGATGCTGCCCTACACTTCCGCCAAGTTTTGTGAGTTGGAACACTGGGACCCTCCACATTATCAAATCAGATTACACTAGTCTAGATCAATGTTATCCAACTTTTTCATATGGTGAAGATCAGTCAAATAAAGAGACTGGGGGAATCAAAATCTGTTAAGTGAATGATGTTATATAACTGAGCAAACAAGATTTTCACACAGTACGGAAGCTATATTAAATTTTTGAGTGCTGTCTCTGGCCTGAAAATTATCTGTTGCTCAGAAGTCATATATATAACACTACTTGTGATTATACTGGATGTCTGTGCATACTGAAGATGGCTACATTACTAAATACCTTAAACTCTTTACTGAATATAAAAAAATGATGCTAAGTTCTGGGGTAATAATGGATCAGTCTGTCTTATTCTAAAAATCTTTGTTTGGGGAAGCCACAGAGGACTACAAATAGATCAAGGGATTATAGGTGCTTGGCTGGGCCAGATCGAGAATGTGCATGATAATAATCTAGTATTTTAAGAAATAGATGCATGGGAAAAGTGACAGTCAAGTGTCCGGATTCATAGATGTGATCTATGTTTTGTGAAGCAATCCAAGTTGAATGTCTATATACTGTGTTATTAACATTGCATAGATTAAGAGAAAATTTGTTTTAAACATGTCTGTGCACATTGCTATTGAAGTAACCTAATTTGCATCAAGCCGCACAGTGATGTCATAAACAGGAAAAACCGCAAGCACATTTAAAATACAGATTTCTCTAGGCGTTGCTAACACAATGAATAGATCATTTTTCATTTCCACATTTACATTACAAAGTGTAGCTGACTGAGTCTCTTTAATAATGTTACATGAGGT
Organism: Pelodytes ibericus; assembly: GCA_036172795.1. Lineage (NCBI taxonomy): Eukaryota > Metazoa > Chordata > Amphibia > Anura > Pelodytidae > Pelodytes > Pelodytes ibericus. The sequence goes on along the minus strand of CM069861.1, from coordinate 116,323,124 downwards.
CAGAGATGTGTATAGTTATTATTTATCATGTACTATGCATTGTATTATTACTTGTTCTCCTGGTTTACCCTTGGGCAGTTATTTCTGGAGTGCATCTATTCTAATATATAATCGTTCTGCCACATATTTCTGCCCCCACTTTTTGAAGTTACGTTGGCAAGATCCCACTTTCCGCTGAAAGAATAACGTAACCGGACATCCACTGTAGCCAATAGCCAAACATTCTCAAATTCATTCTAACAACATGGTTGGACTAGGAAAGTGCTGGATCTATAATAACCAAGGCAGATTTACAGTTCCAGATATAAATACCAGTACAGTACAAAATGAGAAAAGAAAAGCATTACATCATTTGACACACTGTAATCTAACATCATACATGCTGTTAGAGTGCCTAGATTTTTGTCTTGTAAAATACAGGATTTCCAATGGAGTTTCCAAAAAAAAAAATACTAAAGCTATTTTTTCTGTAGGTCTATTTTAACTGTGACCGGTATATTGCCCCTTAACAGATCCACCTAGCAGTCACAGTGCCTCAATGCAGTTCTATTGTCACCACCCCCTTTTCCCACATTTCCCATCACATTAAGGCACTTCTGTTTGCCACTCCATCTAGATTGTAAGTTACATGCAGAGTTCGCTACCTTATCAATCTGTCTATGTTTGTATAACGTAGTATGTAATATAATATTTTGGCACTATATAAGTAAATATAATGTTATTTATGCTTTAAGAATTTGTAAAACTTGTACCATACCATAGAAAAGCAAACAGGTAACTAGTAAAATGGACATTTTATACTACAGTCAATTCCAAGAACATGTGCTCACAATTATATGTTAGATACTAATAAAACTCAGATCAAAAAATGTATATAAATGTCTGCTGATACTAGAAATCTGTTCCCAATAAGCAGCCGGATCTGACAATAATCTGGAATTCCAGAATGAGTTGAAGGCTGCCAATATGGTGAGATCCTAATAGTTCATATGTTGCACAGCCAAGTTAAAACCAAGCTAAACTAGGCCAGGCAGCAAAAACAACAGGAAAGGAAGGCATTTATTATCACAGAAAGATGATTAAAAAGAACTCATCACTATCACAAAATGGATAGAAAATTAATCCAAGAAACTGAAGTAAAGTAAATGTATATTAGTGTTAAATTCATTTTAAAAAAGATGCAGGAAGAGATCAGTGGTATACTGATGTATGTCTATTTTAGTGCAGAAAGGTTTGCCACCTTTTATTAAACAAAATACTGGCAATGCAATGAAAGTCAACCTCCAAACTCAAATTTTAGTGACCCATATGACATCTAAATATATAATTTCCCTTAGCTCTTCATGCATTGTTTTATGTTTAAGCTTTCTGTACGAAAGGATAAAGATATATTGTTCCCCTTCCTGCTTCTTAAACACCCAAAAGTGCATTTGCATCAACTTATTTTCAGGAAATAAATACACAGACACAGAAAGTTTGCATGCACAGATAAACAGACAAAGGGGTCTGGAAGGAAAAAGGCAAGAAGATGCTTCCAAAATATATACAAGACAGACAAACTTTGGCACATAGCAGAAAAGGAAGGCACACAAACAGAAGAGAAGGAAAGTTACAGAAGGACAGTTAAATAACATTTGTTGGAAACTGAATACACATAGAAATCATACACTAAATGGAGAATTAAATGGAGTCAAACATGGTTTAACAGATGTCTCTGGTAAGACATATCTATACAAAAATAAAAAAAAATGCACCCCAAACTAAAAAGAAACTCATTATAAATATAAAACAAAATAGAACCATAGTTTTTTAGTTATACTTCGAACACTCAGCCCCTATAATGTGTACAGCTTTGTACAATCTCTGATCATTACAAATGTCTGCCCAACATTTTTATGCTTATCCATTATATGCTTGACTAAATTTCTTCTACGTGATGGATACGATTTGCACTTCATTATGTTCTGCTGTGCTAACATTCCACCACAGTAATGTGACCAGTCCTTGATATATCTGGTTTGGAAACCAACAGAGTCTTTTATGGGAAAAGACTGTAAACCATTACAATTTCCAGCCAAAACCTACAATCTTGATTAATATGCACAATAATCCTTTCTTGACCTTGCACTAGATAGACACAAGATCTACACAAGCACCTGATGTTTGTAAATTGAGAAATTCACATATATTTTATCAGTCCTGTGGTGAAAACAATAATTTCTCTCTGCCTTAGACTAGGTTTCAGTATTTCTCAATATTGGTCAAAAATGACTCTGAGATAAACCAATTAGGAAGATCAAATACTAATCAATTAATAAGCTATGTCGTAACAAACTTGCATTTGTTACGATTCTATAACGTTTTGGAAGCAAATAAAAACACTGCAAAGGTATGCTATCAATATACACAAATCCAGTGTTATTAAAAACAATGGGGGGGGGGGGGCTATGAAATAAATAAAGCACTTACCATCAAGGCTTACTCCTGCTTGAGGTTTATAACCTTTGTCTGTAATCTGCCATATTGAAAAAGGCTCACTGGGAGTTTCTGGTAGTAAACGGAATAACAAAATGATTGTGTAGGAGGGTGGTAATCCTTCAGGATGAAGTTCTCTGTGTTAAGTAATAAGACAAAATCAGTGAAAAGTTGTGGAATTGTCAGAATTCTAAATTATGGTGTAATGTACTTCTGTACTGAGACCGTTGCTACAGGTACATAAAAGCAATGTTTCAAAGAAAAGAAAAGAAATATTCTAAGCTGACTTTTTCTTTTTGTGAAAACACACCTTACTACTACACATTAGTATCAGTAAAGTAAAATGGCTGCCAATATATTGTACAGAGATCTTTTGTACTCGAATGGAGATGGACCGTAACCAGTTCCCAGTGCCTCTGATGTAAAGAGCCAATAATATAATACAGTGAAATCCCTATATCTGCTGGGGATAGGTTCGAAACCCCTGTGGCGGTTGCCTAAAACCGCGGATAGTAGAGAATGCTATGTTGTATACAGCGAACACAATATACTTGCCATTATTTAGTTACACAAGACTTAATTAATGTCCTGGTCAAGACCTTACAAGATTATTGTGAGTTACTTTGGGGCAACAGTCTATAGGAACTATAGTCTAATTGACAACAGTCAACAGTCTAATTGTCTATAGGAAATGCATATATTGAATTGTGGGTAATTAAGTGGAGTTATGCAATGGAAAAGAGCTACTCTGCTGAAGAAATCACAAAGGGATGTTTGGGATATTATTCACTATTACATGCAACAGATGCAATTTAAAAATAAATAAAACCATTTGAGACTATTTGGTACTTGATATGTACCACTCCATTGTTTGGCTGATACTTTCTCTATAATGTGGAAGAGCCTATCATCACACAAACATTCCTATCAACTTAGTTATAAACAGTGAACACTTTTAAGATGCAAATTACCTCATCATTTGATGTTTGAATCAAATTGTGATTTGGTGACTCTAAATTAAGTGTTCCCTCCTGTAAAGCAATGTAACTTACGAGGTTGGTATTGAAAGGAAAGAATCTTTGTGGAGATTGTATGCTGGGAAGCTGTTGAAGGAACCAGGCTGCATAGAAACTCCTTGGACAGAAGCAAAGGTCTTCTCTGTCAGATTATATGCTTCCAGCATCCTAAAACCTATGGAGTACCACGAATAATAGTTAAGAACATTTCATTCCTAAAATGGTAGTGTGTTAGAAATAATATAGAACAACCTATTAACTAGGACTTACCAGGAGAAGTGTATCCATCAAGGTAAATAAGTGGGCAAGCTGAAAAGCAACCAGACACATTGAGATAAATAATCAACCCAGAGAGCGATTAACAAGTATGTAAGAAGACTGAATCAACTGTCATGATACAACAGCATTACATCCTTTGCATGTCATGATATATCAAAAAGTATGCAAAAAAGTTAAATATTTTACATTAGGATAAACAGAGCAGCATTTTGATTAGATTCACTGCTAAAATATCTCAAATAAAGAACTATATAGAAAAAAACCTTTCAACTATAAGCTTCATAACTTCATAACTACCGAGTGGATTGCTCTATACTTATATGTTTCATTTAGCTGCAAAATTCGGTCATCAAAAATTTTAAATTATTGTTAGTTATGCTCTCTCTTTGACTGTTTCTCTAAAAATAAATCTGTTCATAATAAAACCACACATAGATTTGGAGTGTGATATAGACCTTCATAAAATACTTCATTTCCTTAGAATTGTTTTAAATACTTATTGAAGATGTGTGGTTGAAATAACATACTATATTGCTTTTATATTTGAAATTCCTTCAAGCACAGATGAGTAACATATTGTAGCTCTTAGGTCTATGCTTTCCTCTATCATCTTAAAACATTGTAAAATGTTTGCTTTATTCAAATAAAAATGTCAGTTCTCAGAATAATACAATATGTTCTTGTTAGTGTTATGTTACACATCTTATTTAACATGATTATATTTTGGAACACTGTGTGATTAGAGGTTTTTGGCACCTTAGAAATTCCTAGAAAAAAAAACTACTAAAATTTTTACTTTCAGTGGTGTCCATACTTCCTGGAATTCCATTCCTCTGGACTTACTCAAGAAAGAGGTCAGTACGACCTATCCAATCTTTAATGAACTTTTAAAATTTGATAATTTGTGTCATATTAGTCCAAGTTTATTGTGGAGTTATTTAAGATTTTTAAGATTTGGTAATACTTTAGAAAAGCAAATATATCTTCAGATTGTATGTAAAAAAGTTGAGAATAAAATTTTATTAAAACATTACCTAGCAACACATCCTATGTCTCCAGTATAAGCTGAAAATGTTTAATCAAGGTCACAGGCCAGATAATAAGACTAAAAATATCCACTGTACAATGCAGAATTCCAGGAGCAATCAAATTTAAAATAAGAATCACTTCATTTAATATATATATATATATATATATATATATATATATATATATATATATATATAATTTATTTTTTTCTTAAAAAGAAATGTAATACCTAAAAGTGCTCTTTTAGATAAGCTAATTTAAGTTGAAGTACTACTCTATCTATAATACAGCTGCAACAGCTTAGTACATAGTTACATGATGCAAAAACATCACTATAATCAAAACAACAAGATTTACAGGCCAGCTGTTTTGGATTTCCTATAGTAGAAATCATAGCTTCAGGTATAATGAGAAGATGGGATGGACCTACAATTCCTTCTATCTAGGCGAACATTTTCTGATTAATTTAGCTGGAATGACCACAAAGGCATGCACTAAAAGTCTTGAAACCTACTTGATGTAGCCGTCTCGCATACAAATGTAATGAGATTGTCCTCAATCTTCTCAAAAGCATCAAAGTCATCGACGATGAAGACATGACGTTCACTTGGCTTACTGCCTATATCTCTGAGCTCGTTGTAATCCACATCAGCCACACCAATCACAAAGACACTAAAACCTGAGAATGTAATGAAAATATTATTACATAACAGAACAAGGAGATCTAAGAAGTCTATTCACTAGATGAAAATATTTCAATTGTCTACTTGAATATTCTGCTCTCTGTATTTTCTTATGTCTGTCAACTGTGGATTTTCCCTTACGTATGTATTTTCACATCCCTGAATCAATGAATACTCACCAGAGTGTTGTATATCCAGTGCAGACTTTTTCACCTCATCTTGAGATCTTCCATCTGTTACTACTACTAGAACCTTGGGAACAGACCTTCTCATTCCATTCTCTATTGTCAAAACTTTTTCACGGACAAACTTCAAAGCTTTTCCTAAAAAAGAGAAAATAATGTTACATTTTTTTCTAGGAACATGCGAATTAAATGATTTAACTAATGTAAATGTAGGAAGTCCTCAAATCTAAACTAAAATATTACCCAATTAGAGATACACTAGTTAAATGTGGCCCACATCAATGTCATACATAAGAATATCATGGCTAATGTTTTGGTTTTTCTATGTGGTATCATAAACCACCATTTAAAGTTAGAAATCACTTAGTTAGCATAAAGTTATGGATTTTTACAATTCATACTAAACAATTGTTATTTTCCAATTTATTGCATATTTGGCAGTTGAGTATGCTTGGCAATTATTCTACTGGGTGCAACCCTACAGCCAATTGATAAAAGTTTGTTGAACGTATAAAGTGAAATATCCATTAATCATATTGTCTATAGTGTATGTCTGCCTTTAATTATGTTCCCCTCCTGTTTTTATCATGATAATCAGACGTAGCTTACTATGACCCAACTCTGGTTACCACTCTGATATTTCACATGGCAAAGAAATTGGCTTGAAGTCATTGTTAAGCTGGACACTTTGGCTTAAGCCAAATGGCAATTGATTTAGCTAAACTAGAAAAATGGTCAGAGCTGTGGCAACTAACATTTAATGTGGACAAGTGCAAGATTATGCACCTTGGGCGTAATAACCCAAAAGCAGAATATTTGGTACAGTCCTAACCTCAAAATCTGAAGAAAGGGATGTAGGAGTAATAATTTCAGAATACTTAAAGGTAGGTAGGCAATGTAATAGAGCAGCAGGAAATACTAGCAAAATGCTTGGTTGCATAGGGAGAGGTATTAGCAGTAGAAAGAGGTAAATGCTCATGCCATTGTACAGAGCACTGGTGAGACCTCACTTGGAGTATTGTACGCAGTACTGGAGACCATATCTCCAGAAGGATATTGATACTTTTGGAGAGAGTTCAGAGAAGGGCTACTAAACTGGTTAATGGGTTTAAGGATAAAACTTACCAGTAAAGGTTAAAGCATCTTAACATATATAGCTTGGAGGAAAGACGTAACAGGAGGATATGATTGAAACATTTAAATGCATAAAGGGAATCGAAACAGTAAAGGAAGAGAGTTTATTTAAAAGAAGAAAAACTGCCACAACTAGAGGACATAGTCTAAAATTAGAGGGGCAAGGATTTAAAAGTAATATCAGGAAGTATTACTTTACTGAGAGGGTAGTGGATGTATGGAATAGCCTTCCAGCAGAAGTGGTAGAGGGAAACACAGTCAAGGATTTTAAGCTTGGTGGGATAGGCACAAGGTATCCTAGCTATAAGATAGGGAACTGGGGACTAATTAAGTATTTCGAAAATTGGGCAGACCGGATGGAACCAAATGGTTCTTATCTGCCAACACTTTCTATGTTTCTTTGCCTATAAATAATGATAAGTCTATGTAGGCAATAGAAAGGCATTTTTATGAAAAATGAAAATTGCCAATCCTAGACCAAGTACCTACAATTAGCAGTCATCAGTTTCCAAAATTCACTTTTGTATTTAAAAATCCTATTGTGTTTTATTTCATCAATACAGTATGCATACATTGAATCAAATGACTGGTTATTTTGCTAAGCACTCCATACTCTATATTGAATTAACAAAAATTAAACATTTTTGTTGCTCTGTGCCATCTATCAGACATATCCTTCTATATCACAAGAGATAAAGTTTAAAGGCTTAATAATTTGTTGCTATATCTACCTTTTAGAAAACACTGCAGATTAATATTTTACTTATTAATTAGTAAGTTAATGACAACTATTACTTCCTATTTCAACTGCAAAGTTTTAGTACCAGCAACACTGTGTGTAAAATGTAGAACATGTTCTGTTTGAAGTACATACCTGTTTTTGTGTTTCCACCTTTGTATCGAACATTTGCAAGAGCTCCAAGAGCCTTGGATTTGTCAGCGTATGTATTTAGCTTAAATTCAGTTTGGGCGTCATCACTGAACTGCACAAAGGAGACCTGCAACAAGTCATATTCAAAGTGAAAGGTGTGCAGTAATGTGATTATACACTATAAAATCTTAATAGAAGACTGAGAACATTGTCTAGAAGTTGTTAAAAAGTCCAAAAAATCAGATACACAATAAATGTTAAATAAAAACGCTACACACAAACAAAATAATGACACAGTGAAAAATCAAGAAAAAGACAAATACCAGGGGAGTGGAGAACCGCACAAAAATACAGATAAACACATAATCTGTGAGACGATCACATCCATCTGCTAACAACTATTTCTTTCACACAGCTTCTACTCCAAAATTACTGTATCCATTCCCAGTCCATGCTGTGCATTACAATGACATAACTACTTCAAACCATGCCTTGACTGTCAATTGTACTGGAGAACAGGCTGTCCTGTTTTCTATGATAATGGAACCTCATACTATTTTTTTTTTTATTTAATCGACTTATCAGTTAAATGGAGCATCATGAAGATTGATGCATAAAAGTAGGGCTAGTTTAATAATTGCATTTATATTGTTGATAACCCCAGTTTGCATATGATTGCGCTGACACTTCCCCTCCCAAGCCCTGCCTCCTGGCATCCTGCATTGCTGGGGGAAGAACTGTTGTGTAATCCCTACAGGTGATTGTGATAAAGCATCGCTTCTTCTCCTCTGCAATGGTCCTTGCAGTATTGCCTTTAGGGATGAGGGAGAGATGTCCCTGCTTCTATTTTCACACCAAATCACCAGCATAAAGTGTAGCAGGGTTTGCAGAGCCTTTAACTGAGAATGGTTTGGGAAGCTACAAAAAAGGTGAAGCTTCCGTTTTTACTAACTAAGCTTTTTTTAACTAAAACTAAGCTTGCTTCATACACATTCTCTACACTTACAACCAAATGTTAATGTGCATTTTAACTGCCCTAACTGAATTCAGTGTTACAGTGTATCATCTCTGACAATATGCTGCCTGTATACCTACCTGGATGCCACCTGGATTGATCACATCAAAAGCTCCGATAGTGTTGAAAATAAACTGGCGAACTTTATTGAAGTTATCATCGCCAATACTCCAGGAGCTGTCGATAAGGAACACTATGTCTGCTTTGGCTCCTTTGCATACTGCAAAAAAAAATGTGAGGAGGCATGAGGGTCTGTGACATAGCTTAGAAAAATGATACATATTAAGTAATATTAGTATTAAATGTTACATCTTAGGCAATAACTTTGTAATAATACAATCATTTAGATTACGTAAGTACTACCACATTATTAATCAATGCAACTGAATGAATTGAGCTTTTTAAAACAACAATAAAGTATTACATCACAGTTAAACATAGTATGTTATTTTACAACATAGAATCATATGTTTGTGGATACATGGTTAACATAAAAATGTTTTGCTGACATGCAGCTTTTCCAACTGGCCTAAAGTTATGTATTATGTAGTTATAACTACTGAATATCTTTCATTAGCTTATGAAAGGAGCCTCTTTAATTTCAATGACTGAAGATTATTTAACAATAATATATATATATATTATATATATATATATATATATATATATATATATATATATATATATATAGTTAACATAAGGAATTACCTTCACGGGCAGGAGGTATGGTTGGAGGTGGTGGAGGTGCAGGGGCTTCAGTTGGTGCCTCTGTTGGTTTTATCACTGAAATGGTAAAAATAAAATACAAAAATAATATTTCCACACATCTGAGCAATATACATATTTTGTAAATATTTATTTTTGTTACATAAAATGTTAACTGCAATTCCAGTGCACCTTCCATTAAACTAAACATGGTATGGGTGTGGCTATACCTGTTGAGTTAATGTTCAAGATAATAATAATCATTTTATTACTCAATAACGTATTATTAATTCCTCCAGGTTATAACCAATATTGTACACTTTCTTCTAAGTGACAATCTTTGTCTTGTGTATTGATCAACAAGATAAAAATGAGTAAACTCAGACTTAGTAAAGAGACCTCTATGAATTACCCAGTTAATAGAACCGTAAACACCAAAGGATAAGCAATTTCAGCACCAGCATTAACTGGACTTTAATGATGATGTTCCATGGACCTTCACATACGTTACCATTAATGATGATGTCCTTGTTCAGATACTTTGCCTATCCCTCATGATACTGGGAACCAACATTTTCATTGTTTAGTCTTGTAACAAATAAAAAGTTGACTTACAAGTCCGCTCATTAGTTGAAACTCCACGACCCTCTAGGTTAGGTGTTTGTACATAAACAGTTGCTGTGTATTCTGTGTCAGGTGTAAGACCACTGAAGCAGTGTGATGATTGTGATCCTGTTACTGTTATTTCTTGTCCTCGAGATCCTGATAGTGGAAACAATAAACTATTAAATGCAAAAAATAAAACTGAGAACCATGAAAATAAACATCCAGCATAGATCTACTATGATAAGCCTCTTATGGAGCTATTTTTTTTATAATTTTAGGGAAAAAAGAACTGTGAGTGAGTGTTAGTGTAATGGCCCATTTGGAACAATAGGAAAATAGGGTAGGGGTGGTGTAGAAATTTCGGAAAATTCCTTTCTGACCAACATAAATCTAGAAAATGTTGAGGTTTAAAACACGCCCAACCTTCTAATACATTCTTCAGCAGCTGCAAAATATAGAACAGCTATTTGGAAAGGAATCTGTGGGACTCTAAAGTTTTTAATATGTTAAGTTTGTGATGATTCAACAACATATGTTTTTTATGAATGAAGACAAACAAGTGACAAACGCCTTAAATTTGGTTTTGTGGTGCACAAATATCATGTGTACATCTAACTGTTATATCATGTGCACATCTAACTGTTATATCATTCATAAAATACCTTGGTGGTACACGCTCTAGATCATAATTCTGTAATACCACTACATTCAAATGATAACATTAATATAAACTAGTTCTGCCATCACAAACTATTCAATATTGTACTCTGATTATGATGTTGTTATTGTTCTGTAATAATTTCACAGTTGATTATAAATACAATATAGTTGTCTCAAGTAATAAAAAAATTAAAAAAAAAGGAAATTTGCTACAGTTAATTGATATTACAAACCATCGACTGGATTCAGCTTTACTCTGTATGAAGTAGCTGAGCGGTGAGGTGTCCATCGAATACAGAAGGAGTCCCACCCAACCTGATAACTTGTCAAGTCTGTTACATTCAAGTACACTGCAAAGTGAAAAAATATATCATTTTCATAATTGTCTTTGGAGCAAATAGGTAGAAAATAAGGAAGATAGGACTTAGAAGAGACAAGTTTTAAGGTTCACAAACTAAAGTAGTTTATTAAATAATTAATTGTCCATATAACACAACAATCAAACCCAAGTTCATTGTTCATGGTGAGCACTTATTGGGCTCTTCATTCACCTTTTCACAGACATGGTTCTTGTATGTACACTTTGGCAATTGCTTTTCAAAATCACAGGAATACAAATGAAAAAGGGAAGACTATGGCTAAGATCCATTCATTCAAATACTAATCTTTGGTAGTCCCTGTTAAGTCAAATAGGACCAAGGATACATGTGTAATTTTGGAATCATATTAAGAAAAAATAATGATATCAGCAGTATTCTCTTGTAAAACATTTGTTATCAAGGGCACTAACAATCTTTGGTGCACGAACAACAAACCACACAAGTTACCATCCTTACAGATATAATGAGGTCTCTTTGTCTATTTTCATTTTGAAGTATTGCATTTTACCTCACTATCGCTAACTAAAGTAACTATAAAACTATGAGAGTGAGCAAGGAAACTCTAGTGCATAGATCACACAAAATAGTTTATGTTGAAATAAAAATCAGTTAAAACAAAAAATGAATATTTTTACTTACAAGTTGTTCCATCTCCAGATAGAGGCCCACTTAATCCTGTGTCATATTGCGCATAAACCTTTAGGTCATATGTTGTACCAGGAAATAGATTTTGTAAAACGTATGAATTCACATCCCCAACGAAAACTTCCAAAGTCTCATCAGCATCTTCAATAAATAAAAAGGAAAAGTTAGACAAAGATCCATACTACCTAACGAATTCCAGGTGTGTGCATATGTTTCTTTGATTGCATATATATTATAATACTGAGATAACAATAATAATAATAATAATAATAAGGGATCAATTTTGAATAACTAATTTGTGATGGATTTAAGTTAACATTTAATATCAAATCAATGACATCTACAAATGAATATAAGAAACATTTACTATACATATACTTACTGTGAGGTTGATAGACAAGCTTGTAACCCAGAACAGGTGATGCAGCCCTATCCCATGATACTCTGAATCTTGTATACCATTCATCTGAAACTTGCAGGTTCTGTGGAGCCAGCAAACCAACTAAAACCAAACAAAGGGAGAGAATTAAGTATCGGTCATTAAATTGTACATGTAAATTAATTCATGAATTTTCTATAATGACTGTGAATGGCCTTGATCTTTTGCCCTGGCTACAAAAAAAAAGATTGTCACCAAATTCTCAGTGTTTTTCTAATACATTATTCCTGTACTAGACAGGGTGGTTAACATAAGTCAGATGATAATGGAATAGTGACTTAATGACAAATCAGAAATGTCAAGCCTTATTGTTGACCAGTGCTGTCTGAATTGAATCCTTTGCTACTATACCAGCATAATTTTGCTATAGAATGGGTAATCTTGGTAATGCCAACTGTTGTTGAGTATATTTCTTATGATATCACTCAGCTGGTCAAGTGGCGCATTACAGAAAACATAATTTACGATTACAGAGTTGACAAATGTTGTTCATCATTGCTATAACTATTATTTCGGAGGTATTGCTTGCCTAACATTTTCTTAGAGAAACAAACCACATGAATGGTTCATCATTTCATTCATTAAGTCTACAATGACATCAAGAATGAACATACTTAATGTGGCATTGGAAACTAGACAAAGTTTATTTCTTTGTTTGTTCCTTTTATTTTTATTTTTATAAGAGTTGATCCATAAAAATGTCAATATGTAGCACTCATGTGGGTGCACATTTAAAAAGAGGATAATTATGCCCTACTTACCAAATGCCAATTGGTACTTAGTAATCATAGCCTTCTGCAGGTACCACATCTATATCCACTGGCACAATAAACTATCTATTGCATTCATCAAATTATCCACAACTGTTAGCATACTCATTCAATGAACAGTGGTTCTGTGTTGTTTGTATCAAAGAAATTTAGTATGACAACAACCTAATGTAATTAATTCAATTAATAAATACTAATTACATAATATAATAAGGGTGATGGTTAAACATCTATTGAAGGTGCAAATGTCAGTTCAAAATGAAGATTGGCATGCTGTTAACACATGTTTATATTTATTTAATAAAACCATCTGCATCCAATATGATGATACTGGCATTAATTTTATCACAAGAAGCCAAAGTAAAACACATGGATCTATCTTGTGATCCATTATAAACACAACCAAGCCGTTTAGGGAATACTAAGGAATGGATTCAATAAAGTAAGCATGCGTTGACATACACAGTGGCATGCAATGAAAATACCTTACCTGTTCTACCATTTCCAGTCATTTGGCCTCCATCACCATCAGCATACACAGCTACCACAGTAATTTTATAAGGTGTGTCAGACAACAGTGGTTGTAGTACAGCAGTATTCCTTCTACCTGGTACAATTGTCTGAAAAGATAAAATAAGTTACAATATAAAACTTTACAACGTCTAAGCATGTCACAGGCAAAAAGAGCCTGGTATTTAGAAATAATGGTTTATATAGAAAATATAACTCCACAGAAATACATTTGCAGAAAAAGTTAAGTTGAAAAAGTCATTATATCACCTGCAGAGAAAATTATCATTCTAGATACCAAGGCTTTCTTCTGAGAAAAACTATTTAGGTTCTATAATCCCAAGACAATGTGTATTGCACATCTGTTTAAGAAAATGAACAAGTACTTTTCTATCTCAATAGAAAGCAGATTTCCTTTCAAATAGTTTACTTTAAAACATATGCATATAAGTGTTGGTGTGTCAAAGTCGACAATCTGGTCTGGTTATAAGTCTGAATCTTTCGAGATTCTAAGAATGCTGCACTTCTTTCCAAGAAAACATCACTGCATGATGTATAGGATCACGGAGCACGGTTGCAAGGATCTCTTTTATTTGCACTTGCAGACTATACAACCATTATACCATTATTTAGCACTTTATTCTCCCATAGTATTTGTTTCTAGAAGTAGCAGATTTTTAACCCACAAGAGTGCATAGTTATAGCAATCTTAAGAATCACGTTAAATATTTCTATATAATCTTGTCTGCATATAAAAAAAGTTGGCTGAACAAGATCAGTGCTTGTAGACAAAGATAATGGATGGGATATAAAAACTACTCCAAACAATTGTCCAAAACAATGAACTATAACTTCAGCTATTGTTATTCAGAAAATTGACCAGTGTATATACATGATGTGAAAAAAATACTATTTTTATGGTGTTATGTCACATCAGTGGGCAGCATGTGCCTTTTTAGCTTCTTGTGGTTTATAGTTCTCATAATCATGTGTTATCCACCAGCCAAATGCCTACTGTGCCTTTTTACTCAATATTGACATATTATGGATAACTCAATAGGGGGTTTGAAATTAAAATGAAATAAACTTACAAATTCATCAATTGGATCGCCAACAGTTGGAGAATAGATGATTCGGTACTGCTGAACTGGACCATCGGCATGATCCCAGCTTACAGAAAGACTGTTGGTTGTCTCTCCAAAAACCTTAATATTTTTGGGGCCACTTCTGGGTACTTAAAAGACAATAACAAAAAACATCTTTTAAAGTGGCTTATTTCTTTAATAGTATTGTCACAATATATATTACAAACATGTGAGCCCAAGGAAGGTCCGAAATTTCCAACCGCACTTATGGTGTCTGGATCAAGAGCCAGAGAGGAAGCTTCCAGCTAGGATAAAATAGCAGCTTATTATGAAATAAACCTACCACAGCATGGACAAAATGTCAAAAGAGAAATACCACAAGAATTTGGAAAGGGTTCGTGCCGCGGCAGGGATTTCTTAGGCAGTCATCAAAAACAGGGGAAATGCTAATAGAACACATAACTTTATTTTCCACTCTGGATCCTTCATACCATAGCGAATGAATAAATTGGGGACTTCTAAAAATATATTAGACTGGGAGATAGTTTATAAGCATAGTATTTGCCATTGGATGAAACGACTTGGAAGGAACTGCTTATTTTCTTATTCCCAGTGTTCCTGGTATACATCCTGTTGATGTGTCACCTCACACATCACCAAAACTGTAAAAGTACCTTTCACTGATCTGGGAACATATTGCCTACCTTCTGACAATTCTGTATACATTTCCCAGAATATAACTCTGCACCCCACCCAGGTGCTGTTACTTTTCAAGTAACATTCTCCCTCTTCTTTCAAGGTTAACAGGTGTGAGGTAAAAGGAACAATCTCTGGTGATCATTATCTTACACACATATGACATCATATCCTGACCATCTCTGTCTACAATAGAGCAGAGAGAGCCAATTAAGCTTTCTTTGGCATTGGAGTGTGTACTTACTAGATGCACTACACACACACCCATTAGCAGGGGAGGAGATGAGAATCTCCTCCCGTACTGGAGGTGTGCGGCTTCTTCTCAAAGGTGTTAAGGAGGATTTAGTAACTATGAAGTTAGAAACGTAGTGTGTAACAAAATCTGTTATATATGTTATCTACAGCACACTTGAATACGTTTTTGGAAATAACGTTTAACAATTTAAATTTGAATTTGTAAGCATTGTTAACACATTATGAGCATCCTAAATGTGAAGGTTAATTATTTCAGTATATATCCTTTTTTAAACTGAGTGTACAGATGAAATTATTAGTAATATATAATATTTAATATCATACAATTCAGTGATCCTTCATAAATATGTTGGACATTTTTGAATAAAGCTAATTTTTACAAACAAATATTTTTATTATAACAGACACGCATAAGCAATATTGATTTAAATATGTTGTGTCACAGCATCAACTGGATGACAACAGGCAAGTTCATTTAGATGTATGTCTTATTTGACATGCATTCTAGATAATAACACTGTGCAACTGATTTAATAATTAATTCAAAGAATGCTTTTATTTTGGCTGATTAGTTTTCTTTTGCGTTTAATTTGAATTTAAAACCTCTAAACACAGGAAAATCCATTTAGACAACACCAAAGCATGGCAAAATGAGTACAGTTAAGATTTGTAAATTAAGAAAAAAGAACCACAATTAAACTACAGTGCAGAGTTCAGTTCCTTCATACTGCGCTTTGTTTCAGATATCAACTGTGCCATACTACAGCATGTTGACATTTTATACAGACCACATTCATATTCCTCTATAGTACTTAGAAACCATTATATTGCACTTACGCGTTTTTCCTTCTCCATTGCTTGGGTTCCCTTCTCCATCGGGGTAAAGAGCCACCACATTCACAGAGTACGGGGTATCAGGAACTAAACGTTCTAGTAACACATTGTGAGTGTTGCCTGGAACTACAACCTGGAAGTAATGAAATAAATTTTCTCATTCTGATATTAAGAAAACTTACTGCTAATGCATCATGCAAGGACAGGAAGACACTGATGACAATATAAGGGTCTACTCAATAAAGAGAGCTTTGCGGGGAATTGAGATGGGAATTTCAAACTTTATGCCAATGTTGTGGAGTTGGAGAACTTCTCCAATGCAGCTGAATGGTAGAATGTTTCCAACTCTTTGGCCTTAAGTTTGAAATTCCTGTGTCAGTTCCCTGAAAACCTCTGTTCATTGAGGTGACCCTATAGTTTCAAAGGCCTACTGCATTACACTGGACAACTTACTGCTTTTTACGGCAAGCCAGTAAAACTTAAGCTAAAATTGAAACATATAACAACATGACCTGCTTTTTAATTTTCTTATTTTTTGGTTTAGTAAAACTAAATTGAATGAGAATTAAACAAAGTTATGTAAACTGCTGTATCATGCTAAAGATATTTCATTAATGTCATTTATTTATCTATATTTAGTTTGCCTGGCTCTTGTGCTTAGATCTGGTCACATAAAAAATTATTTTTTAACAACCTAATCCAACAGTGTTAGATAAATGTTTTGCATTTGCGCTACCTGTGCCAGTTCTGAACTTTTGAGTTCTCTGGTACTATTTGCATCAGTGAAACCCACTTAAAGAGAAAAGACCTAGAAGTGTACTTAAAATTCCACAGTGAATGGTTACTTCAGGCACAAAAAGTGGAATTTACAAAACATAGTATCACAGTGATTGCAAATGTTTACTATTGCCCCAAGAGTTGCATTTCCATCTCCATTATAAATCCCCCCTTTGACTCTATTAATTAAACTATTTTTATTAAGCTTGATTGTTGTTTATTAAGCTTGTCATTGTTAACTTATACTAAAGAGGGAATAAAATACAAAGAAAAAGAAAAATCAGAGATCATCAGTGAGCTAAAATGTGATGCCCAGTAAATATAGTGCTATTGAAGTCCTCTACTGAATATAATCACAAAATAAATCACTCACCGATTCTGTAACTTGTGTTCCAAGAAGTGGGGCATAATTAACTTTATATTGTTGGACAAGTCCAGGAGCAGGCTCCCAACGAACATTGAGTGTGTTTGTAGTAGGGTTGTATACTTGTAGGTTTCTTGCTGCTCCGCGTACCACTAAAAGCAAGTAATATAAAAACACAGTGATAACATTACTGAGCCAATATAATCAAATGGCTTCATAAATAAACTATGGTTAACATAAATATATACTTATAAACAACCACGTCAAGCTCAATTGCACTTAGCATACGCAGATAAAGTCCGGTAAAGATAAACTTTAGCATGAGAAACATGGAGAGGTTGAAGAAATGTCCGTTGATAAAGTCTATCATTGTACTAGAAGCAGATGAACTGAAATAGTGAGTTATGAGATTGGCATCTGAAAGCTTACATAAGGAGGCTGAGAGAGCTAGTCTGCCAGGAGAATAGATAAAAGTATTACTCGGGGGCTTCCAACGTGCAGCCTATGGGCCAAACACAGCATATCTGACCGCAAGGTGTGGTCCAACTGACTTAGCTACACATATTTCATTAGCCACAAATATGTGTAGGTTTTTTTGAATAAAGCTGAAGGTGACCCATGCACACACACAATTCTGACCATGTGGCTCCTTTATTTTTTAATGATGGGACCCCCTCTGACATTGACCAATAGTTAATAGCAAGTGGCTTTGGAGTTGAACACTCAACAAAGTTAAACTTAAATCATACAAATACATGCACATTTTCTGTGAAAGTACCTTAACTGCCTTGTAAACTCTACTGCTATTAATAGCCATAATTTCTAACACTATGTCTAATTCTTTTTTATATAATGTGCCTTGTGGAAAGAGCATATAGGCCACGCTCAGGTTTGGCCTCGACCAACCCAATGGTAAATATCCCCCTAGACAAACTGACTTTGGAGCCTACCCTCCCCATTTACCCTCCTTAATTAAATGCATTATCCATAGTCACCTTTGAACAACTGTACAAAGCATAGATACTAATATGAGAATGAATGGAACAACCCTCACCCACTGTCCCTCTTTCGTATTGACCTTATTTGTAGATGTTCAGAATGTTTGTGTGTATAGGTATAAATGAGTTGACACAACAATAGAACCTTCAAACATGCTTATTTCTACTGTAGTAGATGGGTTTACAAATTAGTTTGTGCATTTTCAATATTTTGTCATGTTCTAATTGGCTTCCCTAATAGTTAGAATAAAACCACGCACAAATTATAGTGAGTGACCCGCTACTGGTTTCACTCCACTTAAATCCTTAATATCCCACATTAGCCATTTAACATTTTTGGAGGTGTGTGTGGGAGAGAATTTTTGATGCTACAGATATGAGATTGAAATTAGCTATTCCCTACTATTACTTGCTCCATGATAATAATAACCAAATCCAAAAATGAAGATTTCACGTACATGTTTTTCCAGTTTCAGACATGCGACCCCCATCTCCATCAGAATAATTTGGGACAACAGTCACCGTGTAGGAAGTGTCAGGCTGAAGATTCCTGAGAACTGAATAGATTGTATTTCCAGGTACTGTCACCTGTAACAAACATAAATAAAAATATCCATTAATTTAGCTCTTTATGGTGGATGATCACGGTATCTTTCTGGGATGCAATGTATACCATGTTTTGTATCTCAGTTGCGCTGAAATAAATATCCTATTACGGTAATTCAGTTTATGGCTAACTGAGCATAAAAGTAGTAGTGTTTTACAACAGCTGACAGACACCAGGGGGTATGCACAGGTATATTGGGATGTAATACAGCTCTTGGCAAAGGTTGGCTGCTGGATGTGATATTAAACATGGAGGTCCATGGTGCTGAATCAAAAGTATATAGACAGATAGTAGTAGTCTGAAGAGAAAACTAACCATGATATTGGATTGACAGTACTGATTAACTGAAGAGCAATAGATAATAGCAGACCAAAACAGGATTGTTGTTGTACATTAGATAAGGAGAGATCCACTTTCTTTAGCCAGGCGTGGCATTGTTGTAAGCAACACTGAGTATTCAGTTAGGCCACATTTTCAAAGCCTCTGGCGTCCAACTACTGCAGAATAATTGAAGTTGTTACCATTTCCTTGACCATTGTCTCACTGAAGATGAGCATAACGTTTAGTAAGGTTCTTTAACTACTGGTAGACACTTGACACTAATAGCATTTATTTTATTAGGTAGAGAGAAAGTTTAATTGGGACTTCTGATATCATTATGTGATTGACCAAATTACACAGGTGTTTTGTATTTTCTATTTCCTTTTAAACTGTTTAGGACTATCCTTCAGATATCAAGGTAGAAAATATATATTATCCCACAGCATTCATTTAAACCTCCTTTTAACAATAATATCATTAACAGAAAAAAAACATTCCTATTTCAGTGGTCCACAATGAGAAGTACTATTTTTGAATGATTAGCATCAAATGATATTATGGTACAATTACTTTTTACTAGGTTTTCCTTGTAGCAGATATCTCTTGTTAAGTATTAATTGCAGAGAACCTGATTAACAATAGCCATTACATCAATATACTTACCATTTCCTCAGGTCCTCCGGCAGTTGGTACATAGTAAATTTTATACTGCCTCACGTTTCCTTCTGCTGCCTCCCAACGAACATTTAGGGTGCTTGTTGAGGGGTCATAAACTCTTAGATTCTTCACAGTATTCAGAGGCTCTAAAATTCATATAATTATACCGGTCATATTCATCTTTTAGAAAAATTGCATATTTAATTCAAATTGCAATCATTTCTAGATTCACAGTAGTGAAAGAGGGGACTATTTTAATGAGTAGTAGTAGCCTTTTTCAACCTGAGAAAGTAATAATTTGCATGTACATATATTCTTACTTCATTACTTTTTCTTTGATCTTAAAGTGAGATGTTTTCTCCTGAACTTAATCTCTAAAACCCTTCTCAGGCCCACCTATGGCACTAATTTACTCAGATTGTAAAATGCATTGATGGCATCCCTGAAAGTTTCATCTACTTACTGATAACACAGTTATGCTGGATTTTCAGTTACTTGAATTCAATGTAACTCAGCTTGGGTAACTAAGAGTTACTTGACAAATAGCCAATTCACATAGGGGTTTACTCAATAACGATAATGATCTGGCCCGAAATGGGTCAGATTGGGGCTTGTAGCCAAATTGTGGAGAAATCTGGCTACTCAATATGATGATTTTGACCTGAAATCAGCAATTTCAACAGATTTTGGGCCGATCTTTGGCCATATTCGGTTCAGGGAAGTTGGCCTGTGGGTTTTACCTGATAAGAAGATCAGTAAATTTGAGATGCCATCAAATATTTGCATTTTATGTACCTAATCCTTGGTATTTAATTAGTAAGCCTAAAAGAAAAAAATGTCTAAAAAGGAAAAAAAATGACTTTGTTGGTACTGTGCCTTATTTGAAATAACCAAACATCATGGGCTTATTGTTTTCTTGAATAAACATATCTCAACTGGCTGGAAATTATTTTATGCCCAACATTTGCACCACAATGGCACGGTTTCTCAGGAATAGTTATAAAATCTCAGTTCTTTCTATATGATACACCATAAACATAATGTTGAGGATAAAAGAAAACCTAGCACTCACAGAGGTGATCATCATCCAAATATTGATCTGTAGTGCCACATATCCCAAGGATTCACATGTTGGCTGCCAAGCAAACTAATATCTTGATGTGCTTTTATCTCCATAACATACTTATGATTTAACATTTCTTGGAAATATTAATACCCGACTTACTGTATGTAGCTGCTTATTTAAAACATGTGAACCTCAAATATTCAATTTTAAGACCATTTCTAAAAATTCTCAAGATAAAAATCGGGGGAATCTTTGTAGAACAGTAAAAGTATAAAGCATGCATGCAGACTCCCATTCATAAAATAATAAAATAAAGCACATTTAACAGAAGAACAAAAAAGTACTCAGACCTTTAGAAATTGACACCCCCTAAAGTAGACACCCTCTGCCCAGAATTGTTGTTGGATAACCGAATTCAAAGTGCTTACTTGTCTTTCCTCTCCCTGAAATTCTCCCTCCTTCTCCTTCCGCATATTGAGATGCCACCGTGATGGAGTATGGAGTATCTGGCTGCAATCGCTGTAGAACAACACTGTTCTGCTTTCCACCAACCGATGTCTAAAAAAGGCAATTAATGGGTTATTACATGTTTTAGACTGTAACCCCAGTCATCCATCACTGCGATCCAAGAATAATACTACTTCTCTAATCCATGCAGCTAGGTGGAAAATTGTTGGCTACGCTCTCACTTTAAATCAGCAGTGCTCACTATTTCTACGGATTAGATTCTAAGGCAGTGAAGTCTGACGTTTTAGCTACATCTGGGATTAAGCTGTTGCTAACCAGAGAGGTGTTGAAATAATCATTTATAGTGGGTATTTACAGAAAAATCTCTAGGCTTCAAAACTAGAGCTTAATCAGCATTGAAAACAAACCCACCAGGGCTATCAAAGGAAACTGTTATTTTTTTAATGAAGTATTTGTGTCCCACTTGTACAGCTGAGGATTTGTCATACATAGACCTTTAAAGTAGAACTGTGGAGTTCCCAAAAGGCTGTCCTGACATATCCCTCTGAGATAAACACGCAGGAAGAGGATTGTGTGCTTGCCAATATTTTAATCGGTATGCTGCACCATAACACATCTACAGAAACAAATTCTGCTGTAATAATATGTCTTAGTAGCAGCTGGAAACAATTCCAAGAGCAAACCAATTGCACATGATTACTGAAAAGTAAAAAAAAGGTTTAATTGTTGGTCGTGTGATTTGGAACATAATTACAGATAATGTAGGACTTGATATCACCCTGCAGAACCCCCGTGTGCCACGAGACAATGCTAGGTGTGCCACGGCACGAGGAGAATGAGAAATCATTCAAGCAGTGGTCACTGCTACTATTGTGTGCTTGCAAGTAAGTCTGTGCAAAGTCAATGTATGCTCGTAACTTTATAACTCTGATTTTTTTATATATTTTTGCTTGTGGTGTGCCGTGGCATTATGGGAGGAGCTTTAGTGTGCTGTGGGTGAGTAAATGTTGTGGAGCACTGCTTTATAGGACCTAATAGCACCCGGAGCTAAAAGTGCAATACAATAACATCAACACAACATATAATACTGGGTGACAATTTGGAGGAAGTAAAACTTTGAGCCACATTTAACATTGTCCTTTGATGCTAAAACACCAAAATATGTTAAAATGAATATCTATAATCTATATCCTTGCTATTTATTTACATGTATACATTAAAGAAATATATTTTCAAAATATTGTACAGATATATGTATATGTGAATTTAACATATGGATTTAAGTGATCAGTAACTTAGATTTAATTCTATGTTGTAAATATAATAAAATTCCCTGTCTTATTGACAAATTTCATCTCAATACATCTCCGGTGAGTCTTATTATTTCTTAAGTCATAAACAGAGGTGCATTAATAACAAATAACTTACAATTGCTTTAAAAACTTCCTACAGAATCAATTAAACAAGGGATATCAGGCAGCATCTGTGCGATGATTTCATTAGGTAGAAGGAAAACCATTGCTCTTACAAAAATAGGATTTGGCCCAAGATAAAACGTTTCCAGATCAATGAGAGGCTCAAAAGAAATAAACCTTGTACTCATATTTGCTATAACACTAAACTACATGACATTACAATGCATGCAAAGGACCAAAACAGAAACACATTGTTTCATGATAGATTCGCATTACATAATTGGAGGGATGCTTTCAATAGTTGCCAAATGTGGTTAATCACAGAGAGTTTAACGACTCATGATAAAGTTGTGGAACATTAACATACATTATTGTTCTCCTCTCCACTTTGTATCCCTCCACCTCTGCATCTTTCTTCCTCATTGCTTTAATGTTAGTTCCATTTTCCTTTTTTAATCTACCAAGTGTTTCCTTCACCAACATTTTTAATAATAACATAAGTGTGACCTAGTTTAAACATCCGTTTAATTTAAGCATGTAAAAATGTCAAAATTACGCAGAACGATTTGGAAAGTATTAAACATTTTTAAAATACAGCTCAAAGCCTGTATTTTAATCTATAAATGTGGTTAATTGGTGCAGTTGTAATAATTAATAAAAATTCGAGTGATCCTAAATGCTTCTATAAATTCCATTAAGCATCCTGCATTTCAAGAGCTTGTTTAATAAAATATTTAAAAACATCTGGCTGACTCAAAAGCTACCTTGAGGCAAACCCAATAAATGGTTTCCAGTGACACCTCCTGGGTCGTTTGGTATCTCTGATGTTCTATTAAGTTTATGGAAAATGCATTTGAAAGAGCTGCAGGCTTTCAAGAACAGTATACCAGTTTAACAAGATCTTCATTCCAGGCTTTATAGCCCCTTTCACTGTTCATTAACCATATGTAGAAAGTAGGTTGCCACTCAGACTGTACATGACCCAATGTTAAAATGCTGTAAGGATGCCAAGGCTCACATGCCCTTGCTCTGAATTGATGAAACAGTTTCTATCCCACAAGAGCATAATATTTATTTTCTATTTGCTGGTCGTTTTATTAGTCATGGGAAACATTTTTTTTTATCCCTTGGGCCCAACTAGCATGTCCTGAAAGACTACATCAAGTGTAGATGTTTTAAAAATAAATGCTTTAATAAAAGAATACAAATATGATAACTTTTTGAGCTCTAAATAGCCCTCTATATATCTGGGGGCTAACATATTGTTCGGAATTTTAGATTAGATCCGACCCAAGATAAAGGAAGATTTGATCCAACGTGTCAGCCCCTTGATAGAGCTAAATAGGGCAAAGTTACATTACTTGCATTTTTTATTAATTAATTTATATGTAAAATGTCTACACTTAGCACAATCTTTCATGTAAATATATATTTGTTTTATGCAGACAACTGTCCTTTAAAGACCCTATTTTTGAGATGGTATGTCCTACTCATGTAGCATTAGCATGCATCTATTGAGTTTTTAATACCAAATAAGCAGAATGTTCCATGATGACATATAATCTTGAGGGACATGACTGTAATAATGGAAAGTAATGAAATTGGTCCAAAAATGGCTACTACTGTTATTTTAATAATTAAGGAAATGATGTAGTGAAAAAATAATATAATAAATGTAAATGTAATCATGTTTGTTTTAAGACTGTAAACTATCAATTTAAGTGTTAAAATGGTAAACAATTTGTGGCAATGAAACAGTTAATTGACTCTTACTCATTGAACATCTGGTGCAAGGTTACTCAAATATATTGAAATGAGTGACAAGATTAACAATATGAACTATCTAATATTTCTCAAACATTAATGCATTTTCCTCAAGGACCTATTATTCCGTGATTAAAGACATATCGATGGTGCATGAAATGTATTGAGAACAGAGTAGAGCTGATGGTAATTTTTAAGGTCTGATGTAATTATAGTTACCACCCAGAGTGTATTTTACTAGAAGGTCGGTAGAAAACTGGCTTGAGGCCAATGTCAAGTCTATGGAGGCAATAGCTATTATTATTAGAAAAGATGACTACCCTAGCTGCAATATCCAACATCAACTAGAATTAGGTCAAAACAGACACCTCAAGAAATATGTAAACAACATTTTGTGTAGAGCTTCTGAGTCAGTTTTATCTGCTGGCATTCCTGTGCTCCCTGAACTCACATCAGTATCTCAATGTTCAGTAATAGACATATTTACTACACAGTATGTAACTTGGACAGTTTCTCAGATTTCAGTTTTCCACCTGTGAGGTCCAAAACAATTCACTGAAAATCTTTAAATACCAAATATATATATATATATATATATAGAAAGATAGAATGTGTCGGCAGATAAGAACCATTCGTTTACATCTAGTCTGCCCAATTTTTCTAAATACTTATATTAGTCCCCAGTTCCCGGTCTTATAACTAGGATAGCCTTGTGTCTATCCCACACATGCTTAAAATCCTTGACTGTGTTTACCTCTACCACTTCTGCTGGAAGGCTATTCCATCCATCCACTACCCTCTCAGCAAAGTAATACTTCCTGATATTTTAAATCGTTGACCCTCTCATTGTAGACTATGGCCTCTAGTTGTGGTAGTTTTTCTTCTTTTAAATATACTCTTTTCCTTTACTGTGTTGATTCCCTTTATGTATTTAAATGTTTCTATCATAGAAACATATTTCATATACCTTACATAGTGTATACTTCATTGAAAGAATCCTATTTCTTCAGGGTCATTTTTTCACTGAGAAAGATTCAACCAATCCATGCTTTTATATATTTATATAAACAGTAATGCTCTGCCCTTAAAGTCTAAGGCTGCAGAAGTTTTAGTTGTATGGTTATATTTCCTGTTTAAAGATATGCTGAGCAGTACAATTTTCACACTCACTGAGTATCTGAGAGGCATTTAAATTGACCGTTAAGTTATTCTAGGAAAAATCAACACTAGAACCCGTGTTAAGAAAGAGTTGTCACAGGACATTAAATATGAAGTAAGCCCCCCACTCAAAAACTGCAGTAAATTATAAACCAACCCAAATAGTCATAATATTAATCATCTGTCAAGCCTGGGTAAGTGGAAACTCTAAACTTAGTTGCAACTGCTCCATCCAACATTACTTTACCCCAATAGGGATGAAAAAAAATACAATACTCTACTGACACATAAAAATAAACTGGTTCCAAAGATATGTAATTTGAGATGAGATAAGGGCATTGGTGACTTAATGATTGGTCAAAAGGAGAAATTGCTCTTGGGATCCTGAAACAAAGCAGCCAAAACTGAAAGTTGGCTTAATTTTATTTTATTTATTATTATTATTTATCTATAGGATAGATAGCACCAGGCAGTCCACAGTACCCTTATGAAATAAGGGATTCTGCGTTAATTAAATACAGCCTCTATTTTTTCTACATTTCTAACAAATTTTGTTGGTAATAGTTTTTATTTAACGCTGTAAACTTTATTTATTCATTTCAACCTTGGCTAAGAATGTTATTCATATAATAAGTAGGATATCTTTCATTTCAGTGGGACAATAAACCTGTATCCTACTTGTGCAACAGAGCCAAACACATTAAAATAATAATATAAATTGGAGAGTCTTCACACTAGTTCCAAATCTTTCCTACTCTCTCCTGATGCAATTTAGTCTTCCAGGTACTGAACAGTGTATTCTAATATGCGAAATCTAATTTGGCCCCTAAATTATTCTCATGACTGAGAAATATTTATTTTTCCTTCAAACACATCTAATATGGGGAAAAGCCAATATTTCCTGCTGAGCTCAGAGGATTTTTTAGTATAATGCCTTTGATTTATTTTTAAACAAATATGTTTTTATATTCATACTTTCAGCAGATGCGTTTTTTATAGAAACAGCTGGAAGTGCTTTGAAGTCGGGATTTATACAATCAAATAATAAAAACTGCTATTGACTTTATGTTAAATAAACTGAATAATTTTCTGCTAAGGCTCAATCATTCTTTTATGGCTACCTGACTCTATGTACATCCTCAGCTCTCCTACCCACATACCCACATGTGCCAGGGGGTTCCAATCTAATTGACGGGCATAAAATATTTGGCTCTGCTATCCAGTCTCATCTTATACTTTTTACAGTAGCACCTCTGTTTTAGTAGTTAAGAGCCCAGATAATGATGTAACTATATATTGTATAACCTTGATTAAAGAGCTAATCTAAATTTATACTCATGTATAAGAGGTATCATTTAATTGGTTTAAAATAATTGTGACAGTTGTATTATTGTGTATCATGTTCCAGATGTTCCACTTGTATAGGTTTTAGATTAATATATAAAGACTATATTGAGCAGTATTACACATTTATATGTAAAAATGGTTTAAATAAGACCAGCGGAATAGATTCTACACCTGGTGAATTAGTCTACGGACCTATCTTACCGCATCATACAGAGAAACCCTGGTAATACAGCTTAATGACTAGCCAACTCCAGCTTACATTCAAATATTCACAACCAGGTTCTCTTCGCTTTCTAGGCTTACATCTTAAATATATGATATCAGGAGAAAGGTGATATAATTTGGGATTATTTTGTGCTGCATTAAACTATAAAAAATTATAATCAGTGAAGAAAATCACAGTTTGTTTCACTGACCCTTTTTAAAAAAAAATAGGAGTTTCATGCTTTAAGTAGAAAATAAGGCAACAAACCACGTACTATAATGATAACTTACTGTCAGTTCAGGGCTATCACCAGCAACAGGCTGATAGAAAATTCTGTATCTTTGCACTCTTCCACTGGCGTGATCCCATCTTACAGTCAAACTGCTGGAAGTTGCATTGAAGACCTGTAGGTTCCGTGGACCATTTCGTGGAGCTTAAGTTGAAATGGTAAGAATTATTATACCACATCAATGGTTTTTGTTCTTGTTACTTTTTATTGATAAATACTTTGGAGCAAATGTTGAAGTACATACAAATAATGTAATATTAATTGGGCAAATGGAGATTTGTGTTTTAAGTTTATGAATGTTATTAAAACTAGATCGTAGCTACTTACATGGGGTTGTAACAGGTATTTCTGGTACTGAGGAGGTAAGGGAAAAATAATTAGTATCTATTAATGCTGTGATTACAATCAAGTTATTTTTTCCTAATAAAATCAACAATAATTACATGTTCGTTCAGTTCCCATTAAATCTTCACTTTCTGATTCATCAGGATAAATGGCAGTGATTGAAACATCATAAGGTGTGTCTGAATCCAAATCCTCGAAGACCAAGGTGTTCTTATCACCATCAACAATAGTCTGCAAACAAATGCATGCTTGTATGAGACAGCCCAAAGATTAGCTGACATATACCCATTTGTAACAATGGACGTACCAAGTACATCACAAAAAAATCTGTCAGTTAATGACAATGAACAAAACTGGTATGTCCTTCCTCTGTTCAGCCCATGTTAGGCAGCACACCTTTCAATGAAGCACAACCATGTTGTGGGCAAGAGCTCGGAAACAATCAAGAAGCATTGATTGCTTCCATCACTCTGTTGGTGTTGCTAGACTGCCTCAACAGGCAGTCAGCAACATTACAGTAAAAATAAAATATAGCCCTAGTTACCCGGAGATCTAGGGCTAGGGTTAGAGTTGGGGTTAATGCTATGGGTTTTTGGGTTTTTTTTTTGCAGAAATGTTTTTTTTCATTTGCCTTCTTTTGGATCAACAACGTTAAACAAGAATAGGAAAAGTGTTGAACTTTATGGAGGCAAGTCTTTTTTTCAACCTAAACTGCTATGGTTGAGCACTACAACATTCCATTCTTATGGTTTCCCCTTCGTCTCCTTACGATAGTGGGACGAAAGGCCAGGTGGATGTAGTCAAAAGGTTATATTTACCTCTTCCTTTTTTGCTGGGTTCCCAACTGGTGCCCAACTTATTCTATAAAGTGCAACATCAGGTGCTCCATGATCCCAGGTACCTCGAAAACTGTTAGTCGTTATTTCAGAGAATCGCAGATTAAGAGGAGCTGGTACAGGTGCTGTGAATGACAAATAAAAGAACGCATTAACGCTGTAGAATGTGAATTACTTCTCATCTGAGTAAACTACTAAATAGGCAACACAGGATAAATTAACAAAAAGTGGAGACATTTTACTAAAACATATTAATAACATTTTATATTATAATAATAATAATTATTATTATTATTATTATTATTAAACATGCTTTGCATGGGCTAATACATATGAATGTCAACATTCAGAAACTATGAAATGGCTAGAGTTGTCATAACACTGCTTCATACAGCAGGTTTACTTATGTCTGAAGTGACTTCTTTCAAAATGCATAACATGTACATTTTCTAATTTGAGAACACATAAACAGAGACACAGAGATATTCTGGATGCAAGGAAAAAATGTTAACTGCTCAGGGCCCCAAATTTGAAAAGCTTCAATGCCTTCTCTTCAATGCCACTCTTTGAGTGCGTTTATTAACTCTTTTGACAGAACATAACGGCGAAGACTTCAGGATTGGATCACAGTTGGGCATTGATTGTACCCATCACATATAGTTGGACAGTCTTCTTGATGGTGTGGCCCAGCTGGTACACTGAGAAGGAATTGAAAACAGACACCCCCAGTGCTCAGAGCAGCATATAGGTTGTATATGACTCCTGGTGTATTTTAACTAAAGGGGGCATTCAGAAGGCACGTGAATAAGGGAGAGATGGGGGGGGCTGATTATGGGTTGGATTCAATAGTGATGATATGAGAAAAGAGTGGGTCAGCAACATTCCAGTAAAAATAAAATGTAGCCCTAGTTAGCCTGAGATCTAGGGCTAGGGTTAGAGTTGGGGTTAATGCTATGGGGTTTGTTTGTTTTTGCTGAAAGGATTTTTTCATTTGCCTAGAAGATAGACTGAGATCCTTATTGGTAGGCATGTACTGGCACACAATTTAAACAAAGGTTCAGCATACCAGTGGTTCCTTGTGTAACTCGTGGCTGAGATTCACCCTCATCATACACAGCCGTTAAGCTGACATCATATTCAGTTTGTGAGAACAGATCAGTGAGAGGAGTTCTTGTCCTGGATCCATCCACTTCCACCTAGAATAAAATAAGCAGGTTCAAACTGGATATAAACAATGAATTTGATTTATAACAGATACATTTTATGACAATATTGTAGAAAACAAGTATTAACTAGAGAAACCAATGGAATTCCACTTCAAGCTAACACAGCACCGACACTCAGCACTGTGCTTGCAAGAATGAACACTGGTTAATATATTCCCCTGTGTGTAGTTTTATACAACCTTAAGGTATGTTTTTTAGTCTAATGTATAAGCATATTTTATGTACCTTTTAGGTTTTCATTGCTATTTAAGTATGTTTGTTTAAAATTGATTGCCAAGTCCTTGTCTGGCTGCTACATTCCAGGAATTAAGGAAAACTAGTAGTCTCAGGTAACTTTTACTCTGGAGTCTCCCAATTCACTAAAAATACACAAAGGTACAGTTGGACTATATAGAGCTACAATACGACCATTTTTCTTTTATCACTTTATGATTCGTCACACAAGATAAGAGAATGGATGTGGAGTAACAAAATGTTGAGACTCACTTATATTTGATTCTTGAACGATGCATATTTTTGTTTAGCACTCCCTCCCTATCGTTGTATACGTGTCATTACTGCACAAAGAAGCGATCCTGTTGAGTGGTGAAGCTTTAAAGTTACATTTGGCTTATCCTGTGTTATAATCAGCACCAAAGTGGCATGATTGTTGAAGACCATTTAACTCTCAGTTAACACTGGCAGACTGTATTCATTTACATATAGAGCCTGTACTGGATGTGTAGTGGTCTATTGATGTTGTAGTGATTTGACATTGATGTTTCCATTGTTTGTAAATTGCCCATGTTTCAAAATGTGTGAGAACAACATACACTGTTTACAAGGATCAACACTACAAACTGTGCTAGTAAAATAAACACTAGGTAAAACAATAGGTAAATATGGGCGTTCCCATAAATAAAGCATCCAAATACGAGAGAATATTTATCTTAATGGACTTTCATTACCTGTTTGAATTCTTCTTCTTCTGCAGTCTTATATCTCACAATATACTTTCTCACATTTCCAGGAGCAGCATCCCAAAGCACATTCATCGAGCTGTGAGTGATGTCCCTGAGTCTTATGCTTCCCACACCTTGAATGGGCACTGAAAAATAAAAATAAATGGACTAAAGGCACTGACCTAAGGCTTGATAATAGCCTAGGATTGTCTATATCACAACCCCACAATGTCAAATGTCCATCAATTCTTTTCATGATATTTATGTGTGTGCGTCTCTCTGCTAGGCCAACATCTAAAATGTCCCAGCTGTATATCAGTGGCTGTCAGTGTCATGGTGCACAGTTCTAAATTTTTAACAATCATATGGAATCATTGCACTGTTTCAGGCGATTGTGCCACTATTAGAACTTTGCTCCAGAACTGTTTGTTCTACATGACCAACAGTTATCATGACATGTGAGTTCTACATGACCATTAATGACCATGACATGGGAGTTCTACATGACCATCAATGACCATGATATGGGAGTTCTACATGACCATCAATGACCTTTACATGGGAGTTCTACATGGCCATCAATGACCATGACATGGGAGTTCTACATGACCATGACATGGGAGTTCTACATGATCATCAATGACCTTGACATGGGAGTTCTACATGACCATCAATGACCATGACATGGGAGTTCTACATGACCATGACATGGGAGTTCTACATGATCATCAATGACCATGACATGGGAATTCTACATGACCATCAATGACCATGACATAGGAGTTCTACATGACCATCAATGACCATGACATGGGAGTTCTACATGACCATCAATAGAAATGACACTGGAGTACATTATTACAATTTGCTGATGGAGATTTTATAAATATTTCCTCCAAAAATAAGTTGTAAGAAAAATATGAAAATGTAATGATATATATTTTGTAAAGCCTTACAAGTAACATCCTGAGTGGTAAGAGGATCACTGGTCAGTTCATCAAAAAGGGCATACACAGTCAAGGTATATTCTGTGTTGGGAACTAAATCTTCCAAGCGCACATCAGTCACAGATGGGCCAACTCGCATCTGTACCAAAACAAGTAAGATATTTGTTGAATAAAATAAACCAAAAAAGTGTTATTTTCCGTTAGCCAAAATCTTAAATTCCATTATAATAATCCAATAACATCATATAGTACAAATCAAAAAATATTCAAGAATATGCTTAAACATATTTTTCTGTCACAAAGACAGCAATCGTTTGTTTATCTAGATCTAGTAATTCTCACAATTTTACTGCAACTGGCTGACAGACCAACATTCCTCACCTCTTTCTCTGTGGTTGGAACACTTGCATTAACAGGATCGTATAGCAGTAAATACCCAGTGGCATCCTTGGCAC
Organism: Pelodytes ibericus; assembly: GCA_036172795.1. Lineage (NCBI taxonomy): Eukaryota > Metazoa > Chordata > Amphibia > Anura > Pelodytidae > Pelodytes > Pelodytes ibericus. The sequence continues at coordinate 116,290,666 of CM069861.1, read as the reverse complement.
CTTCCCATCTTACTCTCATTGTTGTAGTTCCAACATCATAAGTGTTAAGATTTCGAACAGAAGGAATGGGTACTGTTGGCATGGAGAAGACCAGTGTTATATTTTTAGCACTTTGTATAATTATTATTACTAATTTCTTTGGGGTTGTGATAATACATTGCTAGCCTGCCCATCTAGAACTTATATTTCATGTCTTTTTAATAATAATAAAGTCACAGAAATAGATATCAAAAGTATATACTTGCAGTTATTTTATCAAAATATATTATTTGACAAATACACTTGGCATAAGACATTATGAGCAGTTCCACGTAGTTCCTTTTGTAGTTCCTTTTGTATACATACGTGTTATATTTATAGCACTCAGCAATAAAACTACCGTATTTGCTTGAATATAAGACGACCCTGATTATAAGACGACCCCCCAAACTTTGTATATTCCTTTAGGAAAAAAACAAAAAGCCTGAATACAAGACTACCCTATACGGGAAAAAAAGTTTAACTTGTATATATGTAAAGTGCTTTTTAATATTTAATAAAAAATTGATATTAAACAAATACATTTCTTGTTTTTATTTCCTTTTATGTGCCAATGCGGCCTCTCTCCCCCTCCCCCAGCTGTCTCTCTCCCCCCCCCAGCGTTGTCTCTCTCTCTCCCTCCTCCCAAACTTCTCTCCACCTCCCTTTCCTTGTCTCATCGCACAGACATCCCCCGGCTGTTAGAGAGGGGGATCCAGGTCCCCCAGGTCGATTTGAGGTCAGATTATAAGACGACCTCGAATGTAAGACGAGGGTTATTTTTCAGAGTATTTGCAGTTTCTGGGACATAGAAAGTGTTTAGGGAAGAACTGATAGATATTTTTCTGTTTTACTGGCAGTAGTTAACAATTTATTTTTCCAGACCCTGTAGGTCTTAGAAATACATTTCCACACCCAGAATACAAACCCAACATTGACCCCCTTATAGTAGAAATATACTTTTGCTATAACTGGAAGACCCTTTTTGAAATTGGAGCGTAAAGTAAACAAAATATTGAACCATTGGACATTTCATAAGCTGATGCCTACTTCATGCAGATTATTATTTATTAGCAAAACAGATTGATTTTCAGGTCATACTGAATAAATAGCTGGAAGTTATAGGGTTGTCAGTTGTAGTATAAACAATGAAATTTAAAGAAGAGACTCTATGGAAATTTCAAAAGAATTTGCTAGTTTATAAATATGTTCACTGTCTCAAATGAATCACTAGTTACTTAGGAAACAACAATAACATCATAATGTTTGTTTGCTTTTGACTCTTTATTTAGCTTTACATATTGTGATAGATTATACTTGTTAGGTGAATGTTATGGGTCATTTCCCAGTACTAAGCATGGTTTGGATTTATTCAATTGCTTGTCAAATACTTTCACCAACTTTAAATATGACTAAATTAGGACCACATGAACTGATGTCAAATCTGAATGTTAGTCAAATGCTCAAATATGTGGGGTGGATAACTCTGCCAATATAAATGGAAGAAGTAAATGATCTTAAATAAGGACATACAAAATAATTATCTATTTTCTTAATTATTTACTAAACACAAAACAGTTAACGCCTTAGAATCTCACCAGAGCAAATGAACAAATACATAATTAATAAAACAGTTTTGTTAGCTTCTCAACATGGCCTTTATAAAATTGACTTCAAAAGTAAGAAATTATTAGATAAAAAGTCTCAAAGGGCAACAGTTTTTAATTTGTGCTTGTCACCACTGCACTACTTCCTGCCGAAGCATAGCGGTATCTTAGAGACCACATTATCACAGTCTTATTTGCAGGCAGCAACATGATATCAACTCAGCTTAGTTTATCTTGCTTTATGTTCTTGGCCTACCTCTGGACTGTTCTGTTTACTCTAGGTAGGCACTCCGAGGCCTATTTTGGCTGTATATATTCCCCTGCTTTTTCTGTTGATCTCTGCCCTTTGATTGAGCTCTACAGTGCTCTAGTTGCACTTTTGATTGTGCTCTTGATCCTGACCTCGGCTATTCAAACCAAAGCACTTACCTAAGGGCCTAACCGGAGAGCTATATTCTTGGTTTTAGATGAGAAACATGTTCAGGGTTTAGAGTAACCTACCCATGGGTTCTTCATCCTCTGCTGCTACAGTTGCCACAATTATGGGGGGTTTTTCACCAAACTATGTTATGATAAATAATGGAATTATCTGCTGATTGAGAGTTAATTACCATAGGCTGCTCCAATTGTATATTTATTCTTTTTTTGGAGTACCACTCCAATGCAATAATAGCTTGAGTCTAAAACTTACAGGTTGTTTCTCTGCCTTCCAGGGGTTCACTGCTTTCACCTTCTACCACAGAGTATACCTTCACAAAATATTCAGTTTCTGGCTTTAGATCTCTCAGGATTGTTGTGGTTTCAGATCTGCTGACAATAACCTAAAGAAAACAATATAGGAGTTTTGGGGGGGTTATTTTCAATTTAATTAATTTGTTCAGATTTTATCACAGGCTCCTTGGATAAAAATCTTCCCCTTATGATACATTTGGCCTCTAAATAGGTGTTAGTGGATATTTGACTGTCTGGTTGTTTTTTGGGGGGTGGATGGTTATGATAATGTGCTTGAAAATGATAATCACAAGAGATTTACAATGAAATGTGGAGAGATTCAAGTTGGCTCACACTAACATAGATTTACAAAAAATCCACCTCACACACTAGTCCAGCTATGTACTTGCAATCATGAGCATGTGCTGTCTACTGGCCTTATTTATTAAGACAAAACTGGTGCTATTTCAGGAAACGGTGCTAAAATAGTTGTAATAACCTTGGAAAACAATGGAATGCTATAGAAGTTTGCTAAAAATTTAGCACTTTTTGGAAATAGCACCTTTTTTTACCTTGATAAATCTGGCCATTGATATTGTATTGCTGGAGACTGCACAAATTTTTGATGAACAAAAGCTACCCAAGTCTCAATCTTAACATGATTTTTAGAGCATGATTATGAATATCTGTCGATCTTCTCACGTGGGTGTCACATAAATAACATTTTAGTTACTGACATTACAATCAGGAAAATCCAATCAACATTTCTGAATTATCCCCAATGATTGTTTTGTTTATTATCCTAAAGCTGGGGAGATTAAATAGAGGGAAGAATGACTGGTGGAACTCCATTGTGTAGGTCATGTGACTGACTCAGCGCCATGTCAATTTACTGTTCTTAAAAGTAATAAGTTAGATGAATAAACATTTCTGTAACTCTGTGTGTTCATATCTCCAGACTGTTATTCTTGGCCTTCACACAAAGCCCTTATCTATGTTGCCTGTCAAAATTGATTCTGGGGCTGAACCTTTGCTCACCAGAGGGTCAGGTTAAAAAGATAATGCAGCCTCACTGAACGTGAGTGAAAAATATTAAACTGAAAGTGGATGAGAGATATTAATATCATGTATACATTTACAGTAGCAACTGTATCGACTCAGAAAGCCTAATAGGAAACACAGATCAGCGAGATCTCATTAAAATGGTCCATTTTGATAATCACAAAAAATTGTGGATTAATATTTTAATTTGGTTTAATGCACTGAGCCTGGGATTTTGTTACTGTAATCCTTTAACAGTGTTAAAAATGTGTCATCGCCTAATTAAACATATTTTTCCCCTTACAGTTTGATAAGTTTAAAATGCCATAGACCACTCAACAGCTGCTTGTTATATCTGGCATCGTCTGCTAGAAATTTACCTCCTGGGGCCTGCCTCCAGCCACAGGATAATATTCCACTCTAAATCTGTCCACACTGTGAGATGGTGGTACCCATGAAACTCTAAACGTCCGGGGTGTTGGTTCTGAGGTCTCTAGGTTAGATGGTGGTTCCAAGTCACCTGTGTTGTAAAATATATATAGTTAATAATACAATTCAGGTAAATCATTTACATCATAGAGATATATACTCTGCTTTTCGGGGGATATACAAAAGCCAGCAAAAGCAAGAATGAGTTAAGACTGAATTGGGGAAAAGTAATCTTCTTTTTAATTTTAGTACATTGATAAGTCTATTTTTCTTTTATAAAGTTATTTATAAATAAAATTTGATTTACCTGGACCCTTAACACTGTTGCACAAATTTGTTGTAAGATCATCAACAATGTTAGCAAGGAGGGAGAAATCTGCAACATTGTATACATAGATAGCATCTGGGTCAGTAGCAATTTCTTTCAGTTCATTTTCATCAGCATTCTTTATACCTGTGGAAAAGTAAAAATAATTATAGCAACCACTAAAAATATAGGTGTTAATTTATTATTCAATACAACAGAGGCATGTAATAATATTATTCTAAACGGCTTGCACCAAGATAACGTTAGGTCATACATTGGAACATAGTAAGCCTTGAGACATCATAGTAACGTGGCGGAAGATAAATAGGATATAGCACTTGAAACATTGCAATTGTCAGAGCTTTATTCACTCAGTAATAGCTGCATAGCAACTGAATTAAGCTGCGGATTGTAGTAGCAATCGAGTGATACACTATTCATAAACTTGTATCTGGACTTGTTGTTAAGTCACATTTGTTTTTAATCGGATTAGACACTTACAACCAATTTAGCAGTGACTTCCTGCCAAGTTCATCTGAACACTGAATTACAGATTTAAAAGGCAGCTGAACACAGTATACAGATTTAAAAATGAAAACATTTGGTTGCCGAGTCCAATACAGTTTTATTTGTTACCCATGGTAGAGGCCGCCTTCAAACCCACTGATTATTAGTACTGCAGCAACTAATGCCTAAATATGTGAATATGTCATTTACCTTATGTTTTGAACATATTTGTAAACTGAATTTTTTTCTTTCACATCCAATATGAGTATTTTGTTCTTTTCTTCCTTTTAAAGCATGTTTCACTTGACATAGGCCATTGAACCAGTCTATATTTGTACATACTTTGCCAGATGTTTTATAATATATTAACATTTTCTGGCAAAAGTCTCATACAGCTTTCATTTGTTTGCTTTTTTGTTTTAAAGGGACACTAAACCTTTTCTTTTCACTTGTGCTTCTAATATAGAACCACAAATGAAATGTAAGTTTTTCCTGCTGTGAGGATGAACTAGTGTGTACCCTTGATATAACACGCCAGTTTATCCTCTGACCGATAGCTGCCATGCTTCCATAGGAAGCAGGCAGCCGTCTGGTCGGCGACCATCTCTCTCTGCTAGCACAGAGATAGCCGCTCGTTTTTGCATGGAATCACCGGAGGAGGGGGGCTTAACTAGTAGCCCCCTGCTGATCACATGCAAAAACGTGGGTCTGTCTCTGAGCTACCAGCGAGAGATGTAATAGAAAAGTATCCTCCCCACAGAAATCCCAGCTCCAGCCTGCAGGTCTTTAACACATTAAACAGACACATAGCCCACTATTAATAAAAGAGAGGTTTGGGCCTACTAGCTTTCTTTATTTTGTGTAATGTGTGCAATTCATTATCCTCTGTTGGGCAGGAGGTTGGCAGATTATTCATATATTACAGGCTTCCAGCCAGCTTCACTGCAAATGATTTGAGCTTGGAGGAAAATTGGCTATTTAAAACATTTTGTATTAAACTATGTTCCTGCTAGACTTATGCTTTGCCAGCAGTACAACTTTGCAACAGAAGGGAAAAAAACTGAAAGAAAAGAAAATACTCTGTTTTCTTTCATCCAGTATTGTTTGTTGTAACTCTGCTTCTGTTAAGCATTGGCTGCTTATAGAGAAGCTGTTTTAATACTATGAAATCAAATAGCCATGGAAAATAGGACACCTAAAGCTGGGAAAATATGTGAGGTGGGATTTTTTTTTTTTCTACTCAAAATCACATTCAGTAATGAAGAAAACATGTTCTCTAAGAATTATGTCCAGGTATTGCAGATTTTCATGAATATGCCACCTTCACTTGTAGGTTTTTTTTTCTTCATTTCATTTGTTTTTCTGTTGTGGTTTGTGTGTGTCTACCGGTTACTTAAGTATTGGTACTTAACGGTATATAGGTAATATTCTTAATGAAACTGAATTTTACATTAAATTAAAAAGTTAATTATCGTTAATATAAAAAATAAAATATGCATTAACTGTCCTTTTACTCTTTGTTTGTTTGTTTTTTTATTGTAAATTTACACTGGATAATTATCTCGAAAGTTTCAACTCCTGTTCCCATTTACCTGCATAGATAGTCTTAAACAATATTATAGGAATTACAAGGTTGTTTACATCTTGCTGCATTGCCCGCAGTAAAAGGGACACTACCACTTACATAAGCTGTAACCAGATAACCTGGTCATTTAAAACAAACAAACACATATATAAATCATATGCCACTGGTTTTTTTTTATATATGATTGAAATAAGTGCATTAAAAGGAAAAATAAAGTGTTTATTTCCTGGCTCCATTTTGTGAATATTTCCCATGATGCAACATCATCCAAAATCTTCTAGCCAGTCTCACTTTACAAATGTTGCCAGAGCCTGCATGATGATGTCATAAGATACTCCCCTGCTCTCTTACTGGCTCCTGTGTCTCATAGTGGGCAGGACACAAAGAGAGGAGACTAACCTGATCAAACAGGATCACAGTTTATCTACATTATAGAATTTACCACTGTAGATAACAGAAAACCGTTCATCCCTATGTTTTGTGTTAATTTGGCCTATTCTTTTAAATGTTATTATTTTATATAAATGTCAAGCTGTCTTTGAAATTCATATTCGTTGTGAGGATTAAGTTGATATTTCTCGCTTTGTAATAAAGTAATAAGGTGGTTAGATATGATATTAGCTAATGTATCTGTGAAGTTTGATGTTCTTGTTGTATTCAGAAGTAAAACAATTTCATTTTTAAAACCAATAAGAACTTATTTGTAAGTATTTGATTCACTTACCAACTGCGTATAGTTCTATTCCCTGGTCCCGCAGTCTCTTGGATGGTGCAACAATATCATCTTGTGACTTTCCATCAGTGATAAGCACACCAATTTTCCGTGCTTTACTTCTCATGCCGGCCTCTGGCTTGAAGTTATTGTTTGAGATGAAGTTCAAAGCCAATCCTATTGAGACATGCTACACATGAATGCTGCCCAGGTGTTACAACATATCATCAGATTATATGAACTATTTAAGCTTAAGATGCAACTACTTTAAGAATTACCTGTAAGAGTGTTGCCTCCTTTGTAGGGCAAATTTGCCACAGCATCCATCAATGACCGCTTTGTGGAATGAGTATTCAACTGCCATTCAGTTCTGGGATCTCCACTGTACTGGGCGAGGGCTGAAATCAAAATATTCATATATTTTAGCCTTAGTATTAAAAGACAGTTCTGGCATGATATCACAGGTACAGAGAAATGTTTGGCAGTGCTAGTGGTAACTACACTATATAAAGAAAGTCATGCAGGAAACCACTTCAGCCAAAGTCAATCAGTAAATAAATACAATTCCTGTAGAAAACAAAAAAACTCTATCAGCAATGTTTTACTTGAAACATGATTACATATAAATAAATATACCTAAACCAACTGATGTGTATGTTCTGTTTTTTATAACTAATTTCCACTAATTTTTTACATAAATACATACATTTGCATATATATATATATTTAAATATATGTGTGTGTGTGTAAATTTATAATGTCATTTATATATATATATATGTGTGTGTGTGTGTGTGTGTGTGTATACACACACATATATAAATATATACATTATATTATGAAAACATAATATATATCATATAAATATAAATGAAGTTTATAAATACATATATCTAAATATATGTTTAAAATATACATAATAAATATGCAGATACATACATACGAGTAGGAAGTTATCATGTGATACTACTCTCAACAGAGTCGATAATAAACATAGAGAATTTGAATGGGTGAAAATGACATTGGTCGGTCTGTACTTACCAATCTGTACTCTCTCTGGACTAATATCAAACACTTCAACAAGTCGCGAGATGAAACTCCTTACAGTTCTGAAATTTGGTCGTCCAATACTCCAAGAACCATCAACCAGCAGGACTATATCTGCAGCAGCTTTTGTTTTGCACTCCAAGCCTGCCACATTAATCATACAAAATAATAGTATATAAAACATAATAGTGCCTTTTTTCTGAGTGAGCTTTTTACATCTTCTATTTCTATTTTAACAAAAGAAATGTGCTTCGTTACTGTAGTCTTTCAAAAAAGATGACATTTTAACATAAAATTATATTCTACAAATTATCAAAAAGAATGGATTCCTCAAAAATTAAATGAATATGACAAACACTATCATAATACATTTGAATTAAGTAATGGGTAAGAAAGAACAGATAAAAGTACATACATGTTCCATATAAAGTAAAAGGTGAAAGAGTCAGAAGAACATATATAGAGAGTCAGAGGACCAATCAGACATTCACAGCAATATATAAACAATTCATTTTCTCTGTGGGAAAAAAAAGTAGATTATACAAATTGACCATTTATATTTAACAACAATTGCTCTTCCCTCCTGAATATTGTGTTTCTGCGGCGGATTCCGCTGGTTATGAGCATTTCATTAGATAACTCCTGCCACAATCATTACTCGTGACGTGAGATACTTTTTCAACATTGCTTCATAATACTGATCCCATAATGTTGAAAGTGTAAATATATTCTTTTGTGTGTGAGGGATGTAAAGCACTTTTCCTTCTGCGTGAATATAAAGACCTAAACTTTATCAACAAAAACAAACATGTTATATTTGTTAAACAATGAAATATAGACAACATAATGTGCCAAACAAACACCTACTAGTTACAAGTAATTCAACATATCTATGTAATACTGGAGTCAGGAGAAATATTTGCAAGAAATTGTTGAAAGAGTCATGTAAATCCACTGATATTGCGTTTCACACATTTGGCAAACAAATACCATTGGCTTGATTAGAATATAAATCAGTGGTGCTGGGAAACACAACATCCATGGACCTCCTGGTGTAACAGAAGCCACGAAAGCTACATACTGCATATCCTTAACAGCATCAGCCATGTACATAGATGAGATACCAAGTAATATATTGTTTTATATGGCTTTAGTTAAATATAAAACAAATCATGTAGCTGTACATACTGGGCAATTGATACATGCCAAATAATATCAAAGGATATTTATTTCATATGGAATCACATAACAAACTGTTGGATCACTACCGTAATTGCGTGTTGTTGGACCGTAACTGTATTTAATTCAATAGCATGAAAACCAATACACATGGATTTAAGATTCAATGAACAGACTGACATTCTATAAACATATAATTGATGTATAATAATTATACCTCAATCAGCAAGCCTAAATTTGAACTTTGTGTGACATCCTCAGCAATCCTGACCATGAGGGTTAGAGAGAGTGAGGTGATATGCACGCTATTCTGGGAAATTCACAATGAAGTAAAATTTTAAAAAATATATTATTAATACTAAAAAGTGCAAGTACTTAGACACTTAAGATAATTTTTCTTACGCAAGCTAAATTGTTGTCAAATAACAGCTTTGCTGTAATAATAACTTAAAATCCTACGTGGCAAACCCAAGTTACAGTCAACCCAAAATCCTACTTAACTTAGTCTCAAAAATACTTTTATTTTGAGAACTAAATGAAATCAAGGATCTTAGCCAAAAAAATGCATCAGAACTTAATATCAATCCATTAATTGATAACACCTGGTATCTGCACACCACTGTTCTTTTAAAGACCTTTCCTTGAAAATTACACATCTGTTTCTTAATACAAACTCGCTTAGTGACCAAATCACTGTCAGTTTTTTAAAGTCATTGAACCTGGTCACCTGAAATCATGATAAAAATAAATGTGTGGAACAGATTAGCTATCAGTCTGTTTCAGTGCTGCAAGCAATGACTCCTGCGTTATTTTTTTTACTGTTAAACATATATATCTGATCTATAAACGAATAAACCAGATCGGCCAATGTTTTGGATTAGCAACATTTCTGGTATTAAACATGTTACCTGTAGAACGGACAAGAACATCGGGAGCATCAGACAGAGTTGTCATTTCCTGGCCAATCAATGGCACACTCTCGCCTCGATCAAACATTCCAAAAACATTGACTTTGTAAGATGTTCCAGCCCTGCAAAGCAAGAAATATGTGGCTTTAGGTATAAGGTATTTTAAATGTACTCAATTTCCATTGTTGAATTATTATCAAATTAGATGTTCCTACCTGAGCTCTTCTAACACAACAGTGTTATCATATGGTCCAACAACCATTTCTCCAAGCTGTCTATCATCTCCAAATGGATGAAAGGTGACTTTATATCCTTTCACTTCACCGGGAGCAGGTTCCCAGCTGACTCGGAAAGTTGATGTAGTAGGGTCAGATGTTTTCAAATTTCTTGGTGGTTTAAAAGGAGAAACTAGGAAAATACATGGAAATTATATATGAAAATAGAAATGCTTAAATCTTCCTTCAGGTATTTACACTAAATGTACTGTAAAAATATGTAAATATAGAAATGCAAGGCATATCTACTGTTTAATTAACTGTGCTTATGAAATCGATTTATTAGTATAGAATTATTTTCTAATTCATGATAAATATCACATGTTATTAACTACTGGAATTAAAGATTACTGTTGTCTCTAGTTATTGAAATTAAAGATCTCTAAATATAAGTCAAATGTTAAATGCACATAGATCAACCAGTGCCAGTAACTAGAACGTTGTTCAAAATGGCTGTGATCAAGAGAGTCAATTTAGAAGGTAAGGCCCTTTATTGATAATTGATGACTATTGAAGATTATTGTGCTATTATATTGTCTCACCTAACACTTCACTTGACTAACTGAATGCTCCAAAATAAAAAGGAAAACAACAATAACAAGTATTCTCTTCAAATGTTCTGCCTCCGCTCAGTTTCTCCAATCCATAATATTTGGCCCAGTGTTTGCATTCAGTCACTTAGGATGTCTATCATTATATAAGAGGAGAGTTGGTAGTACTGTGTTAGCTGTAGAAACAAAAGAGGCAAGTAGAGTCAAGTTGACTCTACTTGATTCTTCCTAAGATTATATTACTGTCTACTGATTTAAGAAGTCAACCTCGAAACTATATGAGTTATGATAGATACAAAAGACAGCATCAGACTATATGACTTTGGTATCTGTAAATATTTTTCAGGAAAATCTCAGATCTAAAACACATACACTGCAAATCTTCAGTTATGAAAACTAGGATTTCATCTAATTTCCACAAAATACATAGTTTGATCATGTATGAAAATCATACACTGTAAATTGTTAAGAAAAGGAAAAAAATTTAAATCGCTAATGGCAAGTGTGTGCCATGTTTCTAAATTAAATTAAAGTCAAGTAATTGACTTTGACATGTCAGGACTGCCACAAATCCTCAGTTAATAGAAGATACATTTCTTAACCCTACTATGTGCTCCTACAAAATTCAACCCACCGGGCATTCCAAGCCCCAAAAGTAGGGAAATATATACCGGAAAAAAGAGCAGGGAGACAGAGTTCACAGTGAAGTGTAAGAAATCTATGTTTTATTCCATATAAAATTAGTTCAGGTACAGACCAGAAAATCCTCCAAGAAGTCACCTTACACGTTTCGTGCTATTTTGCACTTAATCATAGGCATGCCTAGGAAATTCTGATTTCAATCAGGGACAAAATCCTTTTGGACGCCCAATGGCAATCGGATTTCTCTTTGGATCAACAATGGCTAAATAAATATTAATGTCTTTACTAACATACATAGGTATGCATATGGTATGGGAAGCAAAATGCAGGTATGATAGATTGAAAGATAGAATAATAGATTAGTTAAAAACTAGTGCAATTGTAATAGTATTGCAATTGTGTGGACCACTGTTATGGATTCCAGCATGCTACCTTAAGTCCCATCCTCAGTCAAATACACCTCAATAATTTTGTAACAACAAATCGTGTTTGCATTATTTTTACATACAGACTGTATCAAATGTTTGCACTGTTTTATAGTTGAAAGTTTAGATTATTAACGAACTGGAATCTTTTTTTACTGTAATATACAGAGCTGTTAATGTTCCTAGCTTATTGTCCTAAATCATTGCTACCTACTAAGTCTAGGAGAAGGATTTAGTGGGAAATGTTTTTGGGAACCATACCAGTTGTTCCTTCTCCTTTCCTTGCTTTGCCTTCTCCTGTCCTGTATAACGGAAGGACTGTGATGTCATAAGTCGTCTTAGGCTGGAGTCTTTTTAACACTGTAGATGTCATGGTTGGTGGCAGCTTTGCAACTACTTGTCTTCCGCCAGATTGTGGGCGGTAAACAATGCGATAATTGGCAACCTTTCCAGGAGCTGGCTGCCACATAACCTTCATTGTAGTTTCTGTTTCATCACTGACTTTCAATATCTTGGCACTTGGGGATACTGATTACAATAAAAATGCAATAAAATTAGCAATTTATTACTCAAAATTTGATTATTTTCATATTCAGAGGTATAAAGTAATGATGTTCAAATAAATGACACAATTAAACAAGGACAAATTATAACTGTGCATTTTTTATATCGCAATCAGGTTTAGTTAACCAATAAAATAGATTCTCCATTAGGAAAAATGTTGCACATTTTGAACCAAGAGATCTTCTACATTTATTGACAAATTTCTAATGTCCCTTGCCCCAGTTTTGCCTAGGTAAATGTGTCTTATTTACTTCAATATAGTGAATCCAGGGGTATCTGAAGACTTCTTAAACAGTAAATTCATATAGAAAATAGGGAATTTAAGACTAAATCCACATGTTTCACACATGCTTTGGAGACTGTAAAATGCTTGGGAAATTTCCCAACAGATGTCTCTTATAGAATTTCCTGAAATTCTTGAGATTTTACTTTTGTCAAAAGAAATGTTTCTATCTCCAAGCGTAACATGGTCAGGCTTATCCATGAGGTTTAAGGTAATACAAGTTTAACAGCTGCATTAAGAAAACCATTGTGTTCAAACCATATGAACCACTTCTTAAACTTAAATTAGTTCTCACGGACTGTTGTTGACACAAAACACACAATAAAACAATAACTGACTGTTATTAGCAAAGCTAATATAATACTTTAGTAAGTAATGCACCTTAGAAGAGGAATTATACATTTAATAACATTGACCAAATTCTGAATATTTAGATTAATTCAGTTATCCTCAAATCCTTCTTTGCAATTACCATTTCTTATCTAGTTATTGAAACAACAGATGACTCAAAGCTATAAATGATATAAACAATCTTATCTACATCTTTAATCATTATGGTCCTATTATGTCTCATTAGCTTTCCTCTGGCATATGAATTACATTTATGAAAAATTTAGGTTCAAATACTCTGTAGGTGGCACCTTGTGGGGACGGTGTTGGCTTTCACAGATCGTAATAGATCTTTTAGATTCGTCAACAGAAAGGGAAATCACTGTCTAGTTGTGTATCTATGAGCAGAAACCAAAATTATGCTAAGTAATTGGACCAGGCCCCTAGTGAAGTTGACTATGAAGAGCTCTGTTTATCGCAAGGCCTGTGAATTGCCTTATGTTTCTATCTTGCCTTTTCTATCCTTTTCCTTGAGAGTTTTCCTCAACCTACTATAATAAGGTCTAATTATTGTATTGTTTTCACCAAAATCTACAGTCCTTCCAACGTGGTGGAAAATGTATGAAATATATATTTTTACAGAAATGTTCCAATACATTCATCAAAGGGCCCTTGATTCTCAGAAGTTGAGTTGGCTTTAACTGTAGTTCCCCTTACTGTGGCCAATAGGCCAAAAGATACTTCAGTTTCCTCTAAATCCAACCAACAAATCTTCGGATATAATCCCTTGTCCACGCAATGTCATTCAGCTTAAGCATTACACTAAACACATCATTAACAGAACACTACTTCTCCTGTCTGCTAGAATGACAGAACTGTGAGACTGACAGAACTATTTTTTTCTGTCAATCTCACCAACGATGCTGCACTAAAAAAAACAAAGGACATTAAGCAAAATGATGAAAATACTGTGCAGCATATGTTGATATTAAATATAACAATTGTTATAGTTACTGAAGAAAAATATCACTAAAGAGTCATTTTGATTTGGTAAATATCTACAAAAAATTGGCATACTTTAAAAATATTTGCAGATAATCTTTTTTTTTACTACTCCATGAAATTCTCCAGATACAGGTGTGGACCTCAAAACATCTATCAAAAGGAAAAGGGGGGGGGGGGGCGGAAACACATGTATCATATAAGCCAAACTTACTTCACTATGCTTAATGATGGACATTGTTCTCATTTGGAAAAGTGTAATAAGAGTACCAAGGGGATTTACTTTTTATATTGTATTTAACCAACTCAAATAAAGTGTTTAAAGGGACACTATCATGGAATTTATGTTTTATGCCAATGAACTTTAAGCCCATTTTAAATTATTTTAGGCTAGTTTACATGGAAAGCTACAACTTTCAAGGATCTACATATTGCTTGTAGTTATGGATCTTTACCTATTTCACTTTTGCCAAAAACAAGAAAAGGAAGATTTTATTGTATGGTATTTATTCTGCAGAGGTTTTAAACAGATGTCAATGAGTTTGTGAGGTGGGTGGGCTGGCTATCTTGCTTAAACTACTATCAAAGAGATGTTGCTGATTAAACTATTGTTTAGAGCAAGTCAGAGTGAGACACGTGTAAACACATGTAAACACATGTAAATTATAATGAAAAACACATCCAAAAAGTTTACATTTCATGAGCTATATTGCTGTCAAATATTTTACAATAATTTAGACTTTGCTGAATGTTTCAATGGGAATATAACATTAAATAGTGGTATCTCTACCACATTCTTGGTATTCTTATTTTATGTAATAAATATGAAAACAGGACCTTAGTGTGTCGCAGTGCTACTCAGTTCTCTCATAAGGAAGGCTACATTATAAAGGCACAGTTAGATAACATTAAATCATGTATGAAATAAACTGGGCAACAATGATCTTTAGAGAGAAGTGAATGTTGAATACACACAACTGTATGAGGAATAAGAATAATGTTCACATGAGTCTTATTTTGCACAAAATAACGTGGGTGGAGACACCCAGTGTTTATGTATAATTGTACAACACAGAAAATAACACATATTTTCACTGAACATGTACTAATATTGGCAATACAATATTGATAGTACTGACATTAAGGTCCTAAGTTAATGAAATCTGTGCAATATTTTTAGACAAAAATCTATACATAATAATTTGACACATACCATCAGTGGTGGCTTCACCATCAAGTGGATTTCCTTCTCCACTTTTGTAGTTAGCAAATACTGAAATGCTATATTTTGTTTCTGGCTTAAGATCCTCCAGGACTGTGTCTGTCACATCCCCAGGAACAGTCTGTTCTCCAGATTCATCATCAAAGAGTGACTTCCAAGCAATTCTATAACCTCGGACCATGCCAGGTGCCGCTGTCCAAGATGCTCCAATTGTGGTGTCTGTAATGTCTTTTGTTATCAAGTTCCGAGGGGAGCCACGTTCTATATGAAAATAATTAAAAGTATAAACGCTTATGACATCAATACAGAATGATACCATAAATACTGCATTGTACTAATGTCAGTATTCAAAGATAGCATTATTCAAGACAATCCAAAGAGTAATTCACTGATTCAAATATTTTTTTAATTAACATATATTTAATATGTATGCAAACACATATGTAGGCTGACAAAATCTATAGCTTGTGAACAGTAACAAAGAGAGTGGAAAATGCATTAAATGCTTGGAACCAAGTTGCTACAATCTTTAGATATTTTAAAGAAAACCTTTAACCAAACCACAACCTCTTAATGGAGACGCTTGACTGGAAACTAAACAGGCCAGAGTTGCTGACAAAGTATTTTACTTTCCAATTGCAACAAAATATTTGAAGTAATAACAGTGGTTGCTACAAAGCTATAGCTGTGCTGTAACACTTTTGCCTTTGACTGGTAGATTGTGTGCACCATGAAAAAAAAATATGTTTGGCATTAGAGGATGAACAAATATATCAATTCACTGAAGGCGTACATTTCTCAGATGGATGTCAACACTTGTAACTCAGCAATGCTCCACAGAAAATTCCATGCATTATGCTGCTCGGCACAAGTTAACTGTGCAAAGGTTATAAAAGAATAAAAAAGAACACTGGGGACTTAACTGGAGAAACCCTATTATGTATTTCTTAGGTTTTTTTGTTTCTCCAGTGCTTTACTTAAAAACGTACCTTTTGCAGGTTTTCTCCGAGGGATTAATACTCTCTCATGGTAATAAATCTGTACAGCAGGTTTTACAGCTCCATTTGTTAGCCAATGAGAGGAACCTCATCAAAGTGTCAAGGCACAATGTCAGCACCGTGTGCATGCACATCGCACATACTTATTTTCTTAATTACTCACTTATGCAAAAAAATGTGCATTAATGAGTACGTCAACAAATTGAGATCCTTGTACCAAAAAAGTGGAGGACTATTTGATCCTTTACTAAAGATCCAGACAAAATACGATTAACCTCATATTTTTAACTTAGAAACCATAGAAAATGTATATATTTGTATATGAAAATAATGATTTTTTTTTAGCCCGGTGTTGGTTGCACATGTCAATGAGATGTAGCCTTAACACATATATAACTAGGGTCATATTGTCAAGACAATAGACTTTAGCATTCCTTCACCCTCCCTTTTTTGTTGTTGCAATATTCAGTTTTATTTCCTATTTTGTATACCTGGCCAAATTTATACCAGTATTTCCTGGCTGTGTTATACCAAAACATGTTTCTTTTTCAATTTACCTGTCATTCTGAACATAACACTTATAGACAGCACGTATAGATGTAACATTTTGAATATAAAATATAAAACAGTATTTTATTTTATCGTGCTTATCATGCAAAAGATGATATTGAGGACGTCCAAATTGCTTAAAGGAATTGTATATACGGTACTTGGTTTAGTAAAATTTACCTATACATTACCCCATAGGATAAATAAGGATAATTGCTTACAGGTAATTATACAAAAGAGCAAAACAAAATGTGTTATTCTAATGTCAGAAAGCAGAAAGGATTTACCAATGATGGAATACTTCCTGAAAAAAAACATTTGATCATTTATTTTTGTTACCAAAAAAGTGTGATGTATTTGTATTTGACACATTAAAAAAGCATTACAAGCTTAAAGGTTACAATCGTGTAAAGGAATTTAGTTGGTGCCATAATGCTGTGTATTTCTTTCATTTAAATGCTGCCAGTTTTGCAATTGAGCATTGTTTGTACATTTATAACAAATAACAGACCACGCACACTTCCTACTTGCAAGTCTTGTAGCCCAAAGACATTACTTCTGCATTTAGGAATGACTGTATCATGAGAGAAAAACAATAAACATTATCAACGAAAAACCAAAGTATTTGTTCATTTAGACGTTGGGATATATGTCAAAATCCAATGTGACTGATTATGGAAGATAGGCATAAAGGTCCAATTTTTAAAATAAATATGATAACCCACATGCATGGTCCTCTACAACTGCAAGGATTCCCATGAAATGAAAACAAAGCAAATTAATGTAACATTTTCCAAGCGGTCCCCATACAAACAGAGTCTAACATTCGTACACCCTACTAATTTGTAAGCTTACAAACATGGTGCACACAGAGATGGTTCCTAGATATAAAAAAGAATCCTGACAGATGTTGGGAGTCTGAGCCACCACTGGTGCCAAACCTTCAGATTACTCCAGCACTCTGTTATATATAACAAACAGAGAATGCCCCTGTTTCTCTCTTGCCGAGACTTTACATGTATAACATTTTATAAATAACCGTGCTAAGAATGATGCACAATGTGCCATACATTAAAGGGACTGTCTAGTGCCCAAAATGCATCTTCAAAATATTAATGCATATTAATGTGCTTTCAAAGTACTTTAAAATGCATGTTTTACATTTTGCATTGCTTAAAATATAAAATACTTACAGCTAGAAGAAATTACAGCAGTTTGCAAGAAACAAGAACTGCCCACACTAGATGAGTAAAAGTCATTTCCATACTAAATGGATGGACCAGAAGGACTATACAGTTTTTAGCTCACATTCTATGTTTCTAGCTTAATATATGTTCGAATTAAAATATAAAATAACTCAATGAGATTAATGTAATAAGTAAAAGTTTTTAACAAAAATATATCATCCATGGAATAACCATGGAACGTTTAGTCTCTGACCAATTAGGTTAGGATAAGGTTATATCAAAGGACAGTGACCATGAAATCATGTATCCATTCTTAGTTCTGTTTTCTGTCACTAATTAATTTTGCTTTTCATCTTGGTTCTCAGTGATTGTTCATTGCTATGAGGTTCACTCGGAGTCAGTATTTACAGCTTTCTCTGAGTCAGCATAATTGGAAATGCATGTTGTACAAGCCCAATGAAAATAGTTAATGGAGCCATTGTCTTTTTTCAGTCAAATGTAATGTTTGTCTTTTTCTTACACAGGATCATTTTACCAGAGTATAATCCAGATGTTGTCCTTTTCTTGCTAGAAACACTGTAGCAGGTCATAAAACTGACAAAATGTTTAACAATAATGTATTGGCATATAGAATACAGATTTAAGATTCTGGGCCCAAACATTTATTGCAGCTGCTATTGAATTAGTTAAAAAACTATGAAAATGACTTCTAAAATGGGGGCCTATGTGCCAGATGTGCGCCACAAGAACTGTGCTTTGACATCAGTCAGCCAGGATACACCACACACTTCATTGCTATTTATAATTACTTTAAAAAGGTCCAAGTCGCCAGTACAAAAGATGGATTTACAAGATTTCAAGGCAGCCACCTAAAGAGACTTAAAACTGATTTCCTATGAGAGATATACAACTTCCATCATTACCCTTTAAGACAATTATTGCCAAATACAGCCATGTCATAAAGTGATGACAATCCGTTTAAATCATCCTGTGACCTTAAACATTGGGCAATGGTACTTCAATCATATAAGCCAATACAAATGAACAAACTACTAAAATAATCTGGCAGTTTTAAAATATTTAAAACATTGCTTTCAAAAATGCTATTAGAATTTACTTAGTTACGTTTTTTTTTACTTGAGGATCTTCACTGGAGAAACCACAAGATATATTTCATATTTGAAACTGGTTATAACCAGTTCAACTTATATTCATGCTTTACAATGTTTCTAATCTTTATTTTACCTATAAAATGATAATGAATACATACTACATTGTGATCTTCATGAAAATTATGGGTGATACTCACCAGTGTCAAATACCATCAGTTATTAGTATATGATCTAAGCACCAGTGATGCCTATGCTTAATTCATGACTTACTAATTAATATTTTCATTTTCAGACATATTCCATAAAATATTTATTTTATTTAAATTATTGTTAATCATATATGGGTACTGTGTTGCATTGTTAAATCTAAGGCAGTGAAGCATTTGAGGCTATTTTAATTCATTTAAAAAACTGCAACTTTTTTAATAATAAGTTTGCAAAATGAGTCACAATACAGACACAAAATAAATGTTGATGGTTTTGTATTAACTATGAAGTCTCTTTAAAATGTCAAGAAGCCAGACTCTGACTGCATAGTTCAAGGAATGAATGAATCAGCACATACTACCCACAAAGCACAAAGAATCCTTTTGTTGTTATCTACGTGCAATAAACAAAAAAAGCCTAGTAAATATTACGTATATTTCCTGTCATATGTGAACTTGATTGTGCATAAACATCTTTTTTAGTATTGTTCTGTCCGTATAGGAAAACGATTTGTAAAAACATTTTTGTGTTTCCAGAGCAACAAAACAAAAAAATAGGTTAAGAAAAATTGGATGTTTCCTGTCTGCGACCCAAGAGAGTTTATTAAGTTAAATAGCATTTCAGAAAGTTTACATACATTTATAGGATCATTGCTTCAACAAAATAAATAAGTCTGTTATGAAGCAATTTTACTTTAGTGTAGATGAGATATTTTATTTGTTTGGTGCGAATGTAATTCCTGGCAACTGGAAACATGCATAGGTTTCACATTTCTAAATGGTAAAGCAGACCCCCACTCCAACTATACTGATTTGGGACCAGTGTCTGATGGTCCCAGTGTAATTATCCAGGGTGTGGGACACTGGGGAACAAATGCTGTTCATGTGCAGAGGTCCTGAAATCGTTGTATTTGCTATTGTTAAACAACTGATTCCTATTTTATTTTTATTATGATTTTACATCACTACAGGTAATAGGTTTTTTTTTTTTTTTTAGGTAATTCATTTTGGTAGTGATTGTGTACATTTATTTTTTGTGATTGAGTTTTATGTCCGTTTATGACTATTTATAAAATGCACGTTCTGGTATGGATCTATATCATTACTAAATTAAACCTCAAGCATAGAGTCCTGTGTAAAGTGGCTGCCAAAAGAGGGCAGATTTAATTGTAACCATTTTAAGAATTACATTTCTAAAATAAGTTTTTTTAAACGCCACATCGTATTTGGGCCATGCTACCAGGATCCTGGAAATTAGGAAACCATGTGAATAGCTTTGGTTTACACATCCAGAAATACGGATTTGAGAAACAGGAGTAACTAACATTATTCCATCTGTGCTGTATATCCTATTTTGAACTATTACAGTATAAGGAGAGTTATCAAGCTGCAGTTCCTTTCAAATCATTCTCTACTAAACATGTACATTTCTTAGAAAAAAAGACATCTTTATATTTTTGACTGATAGCCGACACACAAGTTTATTGATGGTTTTAGTCAGGGTAAAATGAACTGCATTGTCTGCAATGATCTCTAGAAAAGATTCCATAGTAAGAAAATGCTATGTAATTAAAAGTGAATCCACAAAAGATAAAGCTAACTGTGTGACACATAGTCCTATGTATGATCGTTTACAGTTGTTAAAGTCTGACCTGGTTGCTGAGATCGGTTATAGTTGGCAAATTAAATCGGTTATACAGGGTCTGCATTTACTAATGAGATGCTTTTACTAAATGATGATTAACTGTAGTGTACCCATTTCTCAGTTACTATCCCACCCATGACTAGAAGACCAGATACGTTCCCTATACTGAAAGATCTGCACATCTACTTGAGTTACCACCCAGCTCGTATTTTCCTGACAGTTTAGTAAAAATGTTGGCTTGAGGCCAGTGTTAAATCTACGGAGGATCCATGCTAGTATTTTTTTTTCAAGAAAATATGTCAATCCTACTGGTGAACAGACTTATTGATGCAGTCAGACATCATTTTGTACACTGTTTTTGATCTTTGGGATTTAAAATCATCTGAAAATTTTGGCTTTTTAATCTTGTGGATTTAAGAACCTCTGAGACATATTTAGTGCTAAACCCAGTTGTCTTCTCTGATTCATGAAAGACTCATTTCATGTTCTCGCTTTTGAGATTGAGCAACATGTTCAATATCTCTGATATCTGAAATGTTTTGTCAAAACTGCAAATGAAAATGTTCTCTCACTGTATTTAGAGATCTCTGGCATGCTTACTGACAGCTTCAGTATGATAAAGCTATGTTTACATTTTTCCTGGCTTTTGAACTCATAAATAAATGATAAGCATTCTCTCTTGTGCAATGAATGTGAACCAACAGAAGTATGCACATTAGAAAACAGTTGTGCATATCAATAATAGATGAGTCTAGATCAGGAATTTTACACTGTACTTTCAAATATGGACAGATTTCCTAATTTATTCTGGATTTTGCACACATTGAGCCCAGTTCAATGATGCAAAAAACAATTATCACTGTTATTTAACTCAGATTTTTCTATTGCAGTCTAATAGGAATTTAATAACATGAGATAAATGAATTCAGGTCAATTGAACCGCATTAAGCTCTAACTGGCTCAGTCACTTTGAATTTCCTAAAATCAAATTATTTTGGGTAGAAGGAAATTCTATCCTTCAAATCTGTTATGTTTGGTCCTTGAGGGAGAAACTTGGGAATATCGTTTAAGATTTACTAAAGAGCACTTAAGATAAACTGGGCTTAATGATAGCAAAACCTTAGATGTGAAGAGATAAACTTCCATTAAGGAATGCTGAACATATGATAATGCCAAGAAGTAGAACATTGGGTAATGACTGTCAAGAATCTGTTAAAAACCTTTGGATGAAGTAAGATTATATTTAGTCAAGGAGTGCTGATCATTAGAAAAAGAAAGCTGAAGTTTGTATAAGAAGTTACATAAATCTAAACCAAAGTAAAACAATATTAACATGATCATTATCATAATGAGGTAATATCAAATTGCAACAAGTTATGTAAAATGTTTACACAGAGCTATATTGAAATAAAAACATAGAAAAAACTGATTGTTAATTTAAATTTTATATATATATATATATATATATATATATATATATATATATATACAAAATCCAAACAAGGTAAAGAATGCACTCACAGGAATTCTGAAGACAGTCATATAGGATTTAATTCAAGTAACCGTCAGCATCACTATTAGCGACGTTTCAGGCTGCTAAGCCCTTTATCAAGCATGATAAATATATATATATGGATTGATATATATATATATATATATATATATATATATATATATATACAGGGAGTGCAGAATTATTAGGCAAATGAGTATTTTGACCACATCATCCTCTTTATGCATGTTGTCTTACTCCAAGCTGTATAGGCTCGAAAGCCTACTACCAATTAAGCATATTAGGTGATGTGCATCTCTGTAATGAGAAGGGGTGTGGTCTAATGACATCAACACCCTATGTCAGGTGTGCATAATTATTAGGCAACTTCCTTTCCTTTGGCAAAATGGGTCAAAAGAAGGACTTGACAGGCTCAGAAAAGTCAAAAATAGTGAGATATCTTGCAGAGGGATGCAGCACTCTTAAAATTGCAAAGCTTCTGAAGCGTGATCATCGAACAATCAAGCGATTCATTCAAAATAGTCAACAGGGTCGCAAGAAGCG
This sequence comes from Pelodytes ibericus, assembly GCA_036172795.1. Lineage (NCBI taxonomy): Eukaryota > Metazoa > Chordata > Amphibia > Anura > Pelodytidae > Pelodytes > Pelodytes ibericus. The sequence goes on along the minus strand of CM069861.1, from coordinate 116,267,568 downwards.
TGTGGAAAAACCAAGGCGCAAAATAACTGCCCATGAACTGAGAAAAGTCAAGCGTGCAGCTGCCACGATGCCACTTGCCACCAGTTTGGCCATATTTCAGAGCTGCAACATCACTGGAGTGCCCAAAAGCACAAGGTGTGCAATACTCAGAGACATGGCCAAGGTAAGAAAGGCTGTAAGACGACCACCACTGAACAAGACACACAAGCTGAAACGTCAAGACTGGGCCAAGAAATATCTCAAGACTGATTTTTCTAAGGTTTTATGGACTGATGAAATGAGAGTGAGTCTTGATGGGCCAGATGGATGGGCCCGTGGCTGGATTGGTAAAGGGCAGAGAGCTCCAGTCCGACTCAGACGCCAGCAAGGTGGAGGTGGAGTACTGGTTTGGGCTGGTATCATCAAAGATGAGCTTGTGGGGCCTTTTCGGGTTGAGGATGGAGTCAAGCTCAACTCCCAGTCCTACTGCCAGTTCCTGGAAGACACCTTCTTCAAACAGTGGTACAGGAAGAAGTCTGCATCCTTCAAGAAAAACATGATTTTCATGCAGGACAATGCTCCATCACACGCGTCCAAGTACTCCACAGCGTGGCTGGCAGGAAAGGGTATAAAAGAAGAAAATCTAATGACATGGCCTCCTTGTTCACCTGATCTGAACCCCATTGAGAACCTGTGGTCCATCATCAAATGTGAGATTTACAAGGAGGGAAAACAGTACACCTCTCTGAACAGTGTCTGGGAGGCTGTGGTTGCTGCTGCACGCAATGTTGATGGTGAACAGATCAAAACACTGACAGAATCCATGGATGGCAGGCTTTTGAGTGTCCTTGCAAAGAAAGGTGGCTATATTGGTCACTGATTTGTTTTTGTTTTGTTTTTGAATGTCAGAAATGTATATTTGTGAATGTTGAGATGTTATATTGGTTTCACTGGTAAAAATAAATAATTGAAATGTGTATATATTTGTTTTTTGTTAAGTTGCCTAATAATTATGCACAGTAATAGTCACCTGCACACACAGATATCCCCCTAAAATAGCTAAAACTAAAAACAAACTAAAAACTACTTCCAAAAATATTCAGCTTTGATATTAATGAGTTTTTTGGGTTCATTGAGAACATGGTTGTTGTTCAATAATAAAATTAATCCTCAAAAATACAACTTGCCTAATAATTCTGCACTCCCTGTATATATATACCTTACATACAGGAAGGCGCTTTACACTATCTAGCCAAGTTCATATAAATAGCATTACATTTGTAAAGGGAATGTTTATGCCTTTAATGCATCTATTCTTTTTTTTTTTTCAGATTAAAATATATACTGCAGATCCAACGCTTTGATGTATTGTATAAGTCGTCCTAGCATATGATGCCAACAATATATAAGAACATGGCTGAATCTTCTTAATAGTTAACTCTTTGTTGTACAATTAAATTAACTGGTTTCTTTGTTACAATTGAGATTGCTGAAGGATTCCTAGAAAAAACAATCAACTGTTCCTATTTGTGAGATTAATGGCAGAGAAACTGGCACAAAGATGGAAAGAGCATCTGTTAGATCATTCTCAGTGGTGTGAGTGTAGCCCCAGAGCTACAATGTATGTTAAAAAGGACTTTCAAACTCAGACACAAAGTAATACTGTAATAGGCTTCATGGAAATAATCAAAGAAGCAAGTCTCCTGCTAACTTTACTGGTTTATTACCAAAAGGATATGTGCAACACATGAGCTGTGGTGAGATCATTACAAAGTCTGTCTCAAACATAGAGGTCTGTAGTTTTGGTTCCAACTTCAGCCTCTCATACTTTGGATAACTATTACAGTGGTTTGTAGACCACAAACCACAGTATTTCTTATTAGTATTCTAGGAGATCACTAGGTGGGCCTGACATATTTCTCATGCACACCTCAAGCACAAAAACATTGCTATTTATTTTTAAGTCACACTTAAAAGCTATGTTGGGGGGGGGGGACCATGTATAATATCATGTTGGATCTCTGAAATTCAAAATGGCAGATTTTAATGCAAGGTTACTTTTACCAGATGCCCCTATTTGTACCAAAGGCATCTATCTATGTCACTTACAGTAGAAGCTATCTTTGATCATTTTTTTCCCTCCCTCATGGCATGTTATAATATGTCACATGCACTGTATTCCTTCATCTACAGGGATGGCTACACTTTGTCTATTTAGAAGAGCTATGAATCATTTCCTTTCAGAGAGCCTTGTAAATCCCATACATGTTTCATTTCTATGAAAATCCTGAAGCGTGAGCAAGTAACAGACTTTTTAAATAAATAAGACTGTTGGATTTTATGTAAAAAGCACACCACAGATAAATATAGTAAGAGAAATCCACTGCATTTTCTTTTCCATGTACAGTACAAAATAGTTCATCTAGGTACAAAGATTTTTTATTGCTATTGCACTGTAGCCAAAGCAAGTCTTTAGCCTTCAGCTACAGCTAGGAAATTTAAGTAATTATTGTCTGTGTTGTAATCCGATGGCACATTGCTAAGCACTATGGGTTGGTCTATTCTCAATTTTGCTCTCAGCAATGGAAAAAGAGAAAGTATTTCACCTCTCTTTTCATCCCAACAAACAAAATCTAGACTGACTTAATATATTAACAACTTGAAATGCAGTCTGTGTTTGCTTTTTAAATTTGTGCCTTAAGGTAATAAAATGTATCCAATGCCAAGTTTCTTATTACCACCTCCTCACCCTTGGGAAAGTAGATCTCAAAACCAGTAGCGTTCTACAGCAGTCTCTCCTTATTCCATTTCCAGTTCCTAATCTATCTGCATTTTCCATTACATTTTCTATCTGGATAATGACATGTGGTTTTGGCATAGTTTACATAGTGAAATATAGAACCATCAAACAACTGGACAGACAAAGAATAGCAGATCTGCCTGCAAATCTCATCAACTTCACGTAATCAAAAGATAATTGTAAGCTGGCCATCACCAAGTAAAAATTTAAGCTTCCAGTACGGACTCTTAAAATCGGAGGTTTGTGGTGTTTTGTTTTCCACATAGCAGATTCCTGTCCATCTACACAAGCTTAAGTTGCTATTTTCCGTACATGCATGATCAATAAAAAAAAAAAAAGTCTGTTGGTTAAAAAAATTAACTTGTTTTTTAAAAATCTTTTTTTTTATACACAACGTTCCAGTTTTGTTTATTAGCACCACTAATGCATCCTAATGGCAACTAACATAGTGGAATTGCAAAAATCCTGCCAAAACAGATGCACTGGAAAAGTTCTCCAACTGGCCTATATTTCCAGCTCAGCTATTGTGGCATTATTTGTATAATTCAGTTCTTAATTAACTGAATTAAAGTGGGATTTGTTGGATAGTCATGTTGCTGGAGAACGTACTGTGGTGTTTTTAACATAGCTTCAAATCTTGCTCCAGATATCCTATAGAGTCCTTCCTTTCCTCTTACTGTGAGTACAGGAAGTAAATGTCCAATTTTTACTATGATTAGCTTTAGTTAAGGAAAGTGAAACAAAAATTAAATCCAGAGATTGAAGTGGTTGGATAGACTAGTTAGAACATTATATATTAGATATCTGCACTGATATGAACCATAAATTATACAGATTACGTCAGTTCCTTCATGTAATTGTAGAAAAAAAAATACATTCTGTTAAATGTTTGTTTGTTGATGGTTCAACCAATTCTTGTCTATACACATATGTGTATCAATTAATTAAGTGAATTAGCGTTAGCTCTGAGGGAAATGAAACTGAGCTTCAGTATCTGTATGATGTTTAGTACTATGTTTGTTGAATAGAACAGAATAGTTTATAAAGTAAGAAATGGGGTTTTCAGTTTTGTCATTAAAAAATGAATAAATTGTTCTTCACAAACTGTGATTATTGCATCTGAACCTTTAGCTTGGAAGCTATTGAGTAATTTTTTACTATTTTGGGCACATCAACACCTGTACAAAGACCTAGGAAAGCTCTATAATGGATATCAAATAAGTACATTTCCTCCTGCCAGGTAGTGTTACTAAAATGTTATTAAAAAGGATGTTAATATGCCATGGTATGTTAAAATAAATTAACAAAACATATCTTACCATCTAGAGTTGTTCCTTCTCCTGGTAGTGCTGATCCAGCCCCTGATGTATACAATGCGTTTACAGAAAGAGAGTATGTTGTGCCTGCATCAAGTTCCTTTAATACTGTGGTGGTAACATTTCCTCTGAGTGTAACCTCTTTGGGTTCTCCTCCTTCAGATGGGGTGTATGTTACCAGATATCGCAATACTTTGCCTGGTGCTGCAGACCAAGATAACTTCAAACTAGATGTTGTAGCATCAGAAACTCTTAGATTTTTTGGTTCTCCAAGCACTGTAAAGATATTAGAAGAATGCTATATATCAAGAAAATTGAAGCCATTAAAACCATTTATATATTTTAAAATACACTAATAAAATAATGAATTGAGGCTCAAAGAACTATAATTTTCATGTGAAATAATTCTGTAAGTGCTGATACAGTAAAAAAAAAGTGAGTGCAATCAGGTAAGCACCACCATTGTCCCTGGTTGACCTTGTGGTAAACAAATTAGTCATGTCCTTTCAAGCTTCATGGATTTTGCTACTCTGAGTCTTTGTACAGACACTTGGCCTATGTCTGGGTGCCATGCTGCCAACAATTCCCAATTCCTCTAACTTTGGGGATAATATATATACTGTAAAGCAAAGATAGGAAGTCACATGCCAAAAATATGCTAAACAGATGAAAAAAAGTTGGCTGTCCAAACAAATGATCTAATAAATCACTATTGAGCTATAGTTCAATATAATAAGCACAGAGAAAACAATTTAATGTAGTTATTTTCAGTTCTAGTACCTGTTGTGCTCCTCCATTGCCAACCCCTGTGGATCTATAACAGTTCCATCTCTCTGATAGAGAAGACCATATATAAAGATGTAATAATACATATAGTAAGTAGGAATAATATAAGACCCTGCTATAACGTACCTCCCAACTGTCCCGTGATACTCGCTGTTTCATTGCAACATGACCCTGACATCCCACATTACCAGTGGAGTATGTTGGGAGGTATGGTATAATCATACTGGGACACTTCACAGCCATAGAGATTGATACACCCTGGACAAGTTTACATAAGCCTGCTGAAGAGGCATGTACAGATTTATAACTCCTAAACAACTGTATTCCAGCCAGTGAATGCACTAGCAGGCATGCACATAGGTCAACTTGCCTGGACATGCCAGAATACTACACAGTGAATCCTCACTAACTATCATACAGTATTTCTAACAAACTCTTTTTGTGACCATTTACCATGCTTAAATAAAAAGTCTATCATTTCTTTTTGATACTGAGTGACAGAAATCTTCCTTACAATTTATTGATAGAATTATTTTTTTTTTAAATTGTCCCTTATCAATGACATGCATCCATTATCAAACATTTAGAAGTCACAAATTTTACAATTTATTGATGAAAAGCACTTATTATGTCACAATCAAGGGCCACAAAGATGTAAAACTATTTTTTTTTGTATGCAAGATAATGAATGACTCGGTGACTTTCACTGAACCACTTGTTTAGTACTGGAGTATTCTGGAGTATTAGCAACATTTCTTAGTGGTAGTCAAATGTCACACTAGTAGTTCTACCCTAGGATGTCTTCTGAACCCTGTCCACCACCACTTTGCACTAATAGTAAATGACATACACTGCATATTCTATTGGGGCTTTTGGATGTGTTTGAAATATAGATCATACTCATGGGCATATGCAGAATGTTTTCAGAGATCCCCTCCTCCATTCTTGAATGTTATTTTCAGCCATCCACTACCCAAGCAATTATGTTATATTTGTCCCCTGCCCCACCTTCTGCATGGCTTATTTTTGCTGATTTAGAAGCGTGGTCTCTGGTGGACCAATGCAGGAACTGTTTGTGCCAGAGCACAGTGATACTATATGTCACCAAGAAATCCAATTCTAAATGACCCTCCACCCTCTGGAGGGCCATAAACATACTGCTCCAATAAAAGAAAAGATGAACTTTACCTTCTTCTGTTGCTCCATTTCCTGTCAGAGGCTTCCCGGGACCTGAGTAATATTCAGGGATCACAGAAACTTTGTATTTTGTATCAGAGATGAGGTTTTGTAATGTTGTAAATCTCTCATTGCCCGGGACTGTTACTTCTTTTTTCTCCCCTCCTGCCACCGGTTGGTAGCCAATCCTGTATCTGAGGACATTACCAGGAGCTGGTGACCAGGCGACTTTAAAACTATCTGTGGTTTCATCACTTACTCTCAAGTTCCGAGGTGCACCTTTCACTGTCAATAAAAGAAGAAATAATTGTATATCCTATTAATGTATACAATATGTGGATAATTCACTAATCAGATGTGTTTTAAAACAAAGGCCAAAATAGGGAAGTTTAAAATAATTGGCCAACTTAATTTTTTTAACAACTATTATAAAGCTATTTTGGTCTAAGTTTTGCTATTTGGTCACCAATTCAGCATGATGTATTGCTTTGCAAATGGACCGTTTAGTATTGGAAGAAAAAGTTTACAACAAAAAAAGTTGCTCTAACGCAGTCCATGCCCATATTATCATTTATACAGGAAAAAGTAAAGATGAGTTCCTGTGCCAGCAGCAATGAAGATGAATTGCAAGCAAAACCCAGCACAGAGATAATATATTAGATTTTATTATCTTCTCTATAATTTGGACAAATCTGGATTTACCGATATCTGATATCACATGATACTGCCTATCACAGTAGCAGAAGTAGCTAGGTTATGGGTACAGTCATTACAATGTGTAAATATAGGCAACTCAGGAGACCAATGCCACTTTTTAGAAATGGATATAGTATTACCACTTGATAGTGTTATCATGCAACTGTAGATCATTTATTTTCTTGGTATGACGACCCATAAATATGTTCATAACTCCTACGACTGATAAATACCAATGTAATATTTAATAATATACCTTATGAATATACAAAAGTGGGTTATTATTAGAGCAACTCTGGGAAAAAGTAGTAGTGGAGAAATCATTGTGTAAACCATTGTCCTAGATGTGTATATTATAAATAACTCCCCATCTATATTAAAAAACAACACATACTATATAATAGCCTTGTAATTTCTTTCTGTCACTTTTATCTACAGAATAGCTAATGTACATTTAATTCATGTAGGGTAGCTGAGCATGATGGGAACTATGGCCCAGAATTCCTGCTAGAAATTGAGCCATTGCCAATCCCTGACTTCCACATTTCCTGAAGATCATGAGTTGGCCCCAACATTTCAAACTTCACTTATAATAATTGCCTTATTTCCCTAGAGTACAACCATGAGCAATGCTCATAGACTCTACTGCATTTCATTTGCAGCAAACTACGTTTAACCCTACAGCACACAAGTAAATGTATCAAAAGTTATTTATGTGTGTTTCTTTATGAGACTAATGCTATGCAATATAAATAGGCATAATTATTATAGAGTAAGTTATAGCCAATGTATACAAACTGCTTAAAGGGACACTCCCACCAAAAAAATTAAAAGGGCTTATTTTTTTTATTTTGCATTGTTGTTTTCAGATATGTCTTTTGTTTTTGTTATGTGAGTTTATTTTATGAAATATTTTACTAAACAAGTTTGACTGTGTCCCGCCAATTTGTGAAATATAGTGATTTTGGGTGCCACCCCCTAGAGACTTTACAGCACTAGTATCTTATTTTTTGTCTTGGGACACATGCAGTCTATAAGTCAGAATTCTTATTGAATGGAAGGGTAATGTAACTATTACATCACAAGGGGGCAGAGTTGTAATCCTGTTTGATCAGGTCAATCTCCTCTCTTTGTGTTGGAAGGCAGGTAAAAACTACTAAGTCCTGCCCACTAGGAGCCAATAAGAGACCAGGGGTTTATCTTATGACATTATCATTCAGGCTTTGGCCACAGCTGTAAAGTGAGACTTGCTGGAAGATTTTGAAGAATGTTGCATCATGGGTAAAATTCTCAAAATGGATGCTGGAGATAAACACCTACATTTATTTTTACTTTTATATGCAATTAATTCAAACATAGAAGAAAAAAACAGTGGGATATGTCTTATATATGTGTTTAATTCTTAATCAAGTTAATTCTTGTGTAAGTGGTAGTGTCCCTTTAATACTAGATTTATCTAATTTAAAACATTATTGTTTATTCAAGTTACATAAAATTCAAGAAGAATTGTACACTATTATAAAAGAAAATCCTACAATTTGATTTTTTTTTTAATTTTTATCACATGTTCAAAAGCTTTTCCATTATTAGTACTTTCGAGTAGACACATCATGTTTCAAGGCTTCATCCATTTTTTAAATGGTTCATCCCAGTTTGGCAATCAGCCCCATCTTCTGTTTTTCAAGAACCCCCACTTAATTATTATTTATTAGAGTATTCGTAACTTGTAACTGGCAACATTTTTCCATCACTGATTGAAGAGCTCCCACTGTTTGTTTAGTACTTGTGTGTACACTGTAAGGAGGGTGTAAGTGGTTGTAGTCCTCTTTTAGTGTATTACTTTTTCTAAACATGTTTCACCCTATTTATATATTTTTTTTTATATTTCTCTTAACCACCCACCTGGGAGACCCAATAAAGGAGAATAAAATGGTATAGTAGCTGAAATGAATAAGAGAGGAGGATTGGGAGTGAGATAAGAAATGGGAGATCATTAGACAAAATATATGTCTGGAGTAATTGTCAGTAAAGCAGAAAAGATTGGGAAGGTGGAAGGTATAGAATGGAAAGGGTGGGATGTGGAAAAGGAACCACAGGAACATTTCAAATTCTCCCCAGCAGCCTAACTGTACCTTCTAAAGTTGTTTCTTCTCCATTCAGAGGTGCACTCTCCCCCTCTTCACCATAGTCTGCCAGGACAGAAACATTGTAGGTTGTTTCTGGAAGGAGATTTGTAAGTACTGTTGTCGTAGTAGGTGCTGGTACGTTAACTATAAATTGTTCTCCGCCCACAGCCACGTTGTACTTAACCAAATATGATCGGACATCTTCGGCTGCTGGAGACCAGTTCACTCGAAAGCTGTTGGATGTCACCTCAGAAAATGACAAATCTTGAGCGGGAGTCAATGCTGAAAACAAAAATTAAACATCTGAACTTCCATGTCCTATTTCATTAACTGGCAGGTGTCCTAAGGCGAGCTCTTTTGCATTGCTTGTCTTTGTTACAATCAGGGTGAAACAGACCACCTGTATCAAGTTTATTTTTAGATTTGTATGTCTTGGAAAAAAAATACAGAGAGAATCAGTGAACCATATGGAAGTTTTTTAGTCTGACTCATCATAAAACATACAAATGCTGACCTCACAGATTTACAGTGTAGCGTTAAAAAATGCAATATATATTGTTAGGGGTGGTGACTGGGCTATTCAATAAAGCCCCCCAAAATTTTTAAAAACCTTCAAGCTGATGGCTAGGTCTTCCTTCTTTGACATTTGGAAATTAACATGCCTTTTTAAATAAGCAGCTCTCTTGACATTGAGGTCACAATATTATATTTTGCAGCTTAGTTCATACTATTTGCTCTGTTGTTACTGGGTATATAGCCCAGTATAAATTTTACCACTGAACTTTAAATTTGTGCCAGTGAATTAACAATCACATAGTTTGCTATTACTTAAGTGCACTAGAGTGTACAATCACTGTGGGGACTTGTACAATAGCTTGTTTTTTGTTTGTTTTTTACTGTATACTTACATTTTTGCTTTATTGACTTCAGCTCCTGTTCAATTCTAAGGCAGATAGATTGTGTTAGTTCAAATGAGATTCTCTGGAAAGCATCAAAGTCTTCTACTGTGTAAACATGAGTATCTGCAGGGGGAGAGGCAATTGCCTCCAGTTCAGTCCTCACAGCATCTTTAACACCAACAGCAAAAATATCAACATCTGTGTTTCGCAGCTTGATGGCTGGGTCTTTAAAGGCATCTGAGGACTTCCCATCAGTAATGAGTATCATGACTCTGGGAACATTTGGTCTTGCCCCTTTGCTTTCAACAAACACCTTTTCCCTCACGTAGGTCATTGCTTTGCCTGTGTTGGTCGATCCCCCTCTGTATGGAAAGGTGTTCACAGCTTGCAGAATCTCTTCAATTGTGTCAAACTTATTTAGAGTAAATTCAGTAAATGGATCTCGGCTGTATTGAACAAGACTGATCTGCACTTTGTTTGGTGAGATGTCAAAGCTTTTTACTAGGACTTCCAAAAAGGCCCTGACTTTCGCAAAATTGGCAATGCCAATACTATAAGAGCCATCAACAAGAAGGACAACATCTGCTTTTATATCAACGCCACCAGAACATTCTGAAAAATAAAAATAAAGTACATAAATATTTATAACCCATGCATGCCATTGGATTTAATTAGTGGAATTTTTGATGCTGAAGAATGTGTTAACAGAATATGCTTGTTGAGTTTTGTTTTAGGATACTGTTTGAAATAGGAAGGTAAATACCACTGAATCAATAACTTACCAACTCGTATTTTGACTGAAAGGGTTTTTTCCAATGCTGAGATTGGATCGCTTGCTGTGAGCCCTTTCATTGCAAATAAATTAATTTGGTACTCAGTATCTGGAGACAGGTCCTTCATGTTGATACTGGTAGTTTGTGGGCCAAGATTTAGAACATGTTGTTTACTTCCCGCTATCATTGGAATAAGATGAATCCTGTAGCCTGTGATTTGGCTTGGGGAAGGTCTCCATGTGATCTTCATAGATTTGGATGTAATCTCTGTGACGGTTAAACCTGAAGGAGCTTCAACAGCTACAATAATAATAATGATAAAAAGTTAAACATTTGGGATTTATGAAAAACAAAAAGATTGAAAGTTCATAAAAATAGATTTACGGCATGGATGTTTTAAGTTAGTTCTTTAATGTCATTTGACTTTTTACTGATAATAAAAATATAATTGAATACATTTTTACAGCATAAATTGATTTTTAAAATTGCACTTATAAGACTGACATAGTTTCATCTAATGATTTACAGTTTTCAGCTGGGCTATGTGATATGTTACCTAAATTGTCTGCAGATAGATAGAGAACCCACTATGTTGCTGTATTTGATGGATGGCATTGTATAACTATGTGTAAGTACATATTTAGTATCTATTGAGATGAACAAACAAGCAGACAGATATACAGAAGATTATGCTATATTACCTTCTTCTCCACTAACAAGCTCACTCAATTGCTCTTCAACCCCAGAGCAAACTTGAGTAATTATTTCATTCTGCACATCCACAATGGCATCAAAGTTAGCCACACTGTAGACATGTTTCAAGGAAGGGAGAGATGCCATTTGTTTAAGTTCTTTAGCATCTGCAGCTTTGATACCTAGGGGGAAAAATGGAAAAGGAAACATAGTAAAAAAAATAAATAAATGTGGAACTTCAAAGATATTGATATCAACAACAATGTGGTTAAACTAAATTCATAAATTGAATGCGTGTTACCCAGGGTGAAAACTTCAACTCCTAAGCTACGCAGTTCTCTTGCAGGAATTTCAACTTCGTCTTGGGATTTTCCATCTGTAATAATTACTGCGATTCTGGGAAACCCTTTTCTTGAGCCGGCAGATTCCACAAATGAATTCTTGATTAGAAAATCAATGGCCTCACCTGTAGGCAATATCAATTAAATGATTGTCATTAATGGGAAAATATATATTTGGAATTAGAGTATATTTGTATTATTAAAAACAACGTTTTCTATATTTTGTTTTCTACTAAACAAGTAAAAATAAATGTTTGGAAAGTCATATGTTTAGAATGTTAATAGAATCTAAATTAATAGATGTACATAATGAATTAAATGATTTTTATTAGATGTGGTATCTGCAAGAAGAAGATTTACATTTATTTTAAAAAAAAACATTCCAGACATAATACTAGCTCTAATGCATCTGGTAGTGTTTAACCTGCACATTGTACAGTTTTGTTTTTTGCATACCATATTTGCACTTTTATTAGCCATCACTTGCTAAGATATTATATATTGATATCATTTTTACATCGACTTAATGCTTCCTGGATGTCTGTTCTTTTTTTGTGTGATACATGAGGTAATAGGAGATGGTTTGCATGAATTACTAAAATATCCATAGCGAGTAAGTTGGAACTAATTATTAAAACATAAAAATGGATTTTATTCACATACCTGTTTCAGGTGGCATATCCAATTTTAGTGCAAACAAAGTGAACTATCTTTGTACAAAATTACCCAACAAATAATGTTATTAAATCAATATACCTACCAGTCATTGTATTTCCTCCCTTGTATGGTATTCTTTTTATTGCTTCTAAAAGCTCATTCTTTTTGTAGTATTTATTAAGGTTAAACTCTGTCCTAGTATCAGAGCTATACTGGACAACTCCAACTCTGGTCCTATCTTCTCCAATTTCAAAAGCAGATACCAATGAAGTCATGAAGTCCAAGATAAATTTGAAGTTTGTTCTTCCAACACTCCAAGAGCCATCCACCAGAAATACAACGTCAGCTGTCGAACTAATAGAGCAGCCTTAACATAAAGATAAAATATGTGTTAAGGGACATATCAAACAAATTGAATTCAACTTTACATAGCTAAGTTTAAGCAATGGGTCAATAGAAAGGCAAAGAGTCACAGTTAATGCTGAAATAAAAAAATATTTATAGCTGACAGTATTTTGTAGCCGTTCGTTCGTGTGATGATCTCGTGTGAGTAAAAAATTCATCCAGAAGAATATTTAGTAGTCTACCCAACAGAGATTCTAGCCAAATTCTGGAATGTTCTGTAATTCGGCTACACAATATGGCCGATTTAGACCCAGACTCAGCAATTTTCACAGATTTTGAGCCCATTGTTCAGCCATGATTGGTTTGGGGAAAATGGAAATGTATGGATTCATTAAGGGCTGAAAGTCCCTGAAATGGCCTGAATTTCGGCTGTATTTGCCAGGCATTTTTAGAATAAAACAATTTTCATAATTTTTATTTTATTGAACTTTTTTGGGAGGACTTTGGCTACTTCCATAATAGCTAAGGTCCTCCAGAAATGGCCCCTAAATAAGCTGAAGTTTATGGGAAGGTCTATGGGGAGAACCAAGGCTACCACATTGGCCGATCACTTTGGTGCTCTCTGAGTAGCCAGAATTTAAGGGCTATTCAGATCTCTGAAGTGGTCCGATTGGGTCTGGAATTTTCTCAAAGAGTGAGCCCTTTACTATGTTTACTTCCATGGAATTCTAGGCATGACTTGAGATGGTGATAAACTACTTCTTTAGATAAATTTACTATTCGTTATAAGTTCCTACTTTAAACCATTTGTGATATATGTACTAAAAGCGCTCCTGAGTATTTACTAATTGCAACAGTCCTGCTTAATCTGGAGATAATCATGGAGTGCTACTGAGTAATCCTTTACTTAATGTATAATAATAACGTTTAATAAAAACAATAAGTATGCAGTACATACGTGGCTGGTCAGTTTGTTCTGGTATCTTTTCATCAATGGTCACTCTACCTCCTGTTTGAACTAAAAAGAAAATTCATATTAAATACTGCACATTGGTAAATACATAATGCATCCATAGATTTTTTTTCTCTTAACAACTTCCTTTTATTAGTTCGGCTAGACATGAGCATCTAAATTAGTGTGTCAACAAATTCTTCTGTATAAACTTGTGGTAGGCACTGTTTTGAGCTACCAAACATTTGACATTCTACTGTGTAGTGAAAATACTATGTGTACAGGGGCTGGTAACATTGCACATTATACTACAGAGAACACGATACTTATAGATTTCACTAATTTCCTGTAGTTTTCATAGATGTGTCCTCAGTTTTTTTTTTCTTCAAGACACTTCCGTTGATTATCACACCTTAAACTAACCGACTACAACTAATTAAATCCTTCCTTGTATCATGGTCAATTTAAGTAACTGGTGGGGCCTGGACATAGCTTGCCTTTCCTCTCAACCCCACCCATATTTACAAAATTATCAAAGCATTATCAAAACTAACTTGCTAAAAGAAACGCAAACTAATATGTCTCTGTATAAACTCTTCCACTTCCTCCATTAATTTTCATCTTAATGGAACTTATTAAGTACCATCCTTGGCCAGTGGTTGATGAAATACTTCTCCTGAAATCTGTTTTCGAACCTTTTTTTGTCCTATTGGAAGGTGACCTAAACAAAGCTGTGTGTCCACCTTTGATGGTAGGCCCAGAGCAAATTCTCACATTGTCCATTGGATAAGACTGCCCTGCCTTAGTTATCTACATTAATGGAGCCCTTAAGTCAAAATCTAAAGTCATATCACACTGGCTTACTCCCCCATGCATATTTTACTTCTATACCAATAGAGGTGACTGTCACTGCCTCTGATGACATTCATTGACTTAACAACTGTCAACAATTCTAAAAACTCTCTTGCTAATGTTTTTTTTTCGTTTCCTATAAAACATTTCCTTGTGTAAAAAAGCTATGCCCTTGCAATTTAATGTATAGAAAATTTCACGGTTCAACTCATTACAATAGTTGTAATTTTGTAATTTTGATGATACATGAAAAAGATATATGCTACAACCGTTATTTTGTTAAGGAAATGAGATTTGGTTAGAAAATAGACACTTCCTGTTATCTTCTTTATGCAAGGGATTTCTCTACAGGGCAGACCAACTTTTTAATGAAGGGCCAGTAACGCAGAATGGGTTTGGATGTTATTAACATAATTATGTAATGCAATTCAACCCAAGGAATTGTCTGCAAGATTGGGTCTGTCTTAAAGGTGTATAATTCACTTTTGAAATAAAATGTAAGTGATAAGAGGGATCTTCTGTATATAGTTTGTGTCATGTCATATGTGACAGTGTTTCCAGAATAGGCGTTGGTATTCCCAAGAGTATACACAAGCTGATGATGGATCTCTGGTGACTACTTACTTGTAAGTTGGCCTACTACAGGTTCACTTTCCTCATATTCATCATAAGAAACTATTGTTACAGCATAATCCACATCTGGTGTAAGTTCTGTCAGCACAGTTTGCGTTGACGAAGCTGGAAGTTCCAATTCTTTTACTGGTGCATCTGAAAACGTTAAACTAGAGTATTTAGCAGACATATATTATGTAGAAAAGACACTCAGTCATAACTGAGAATTACCCTCATTAGTAATATTTTTTTTTTTTTTTTTTTTAAATCCCCAGGTCATTTAGTTTTCAGGCTTTTCACAATGCAGTCAAACACATTATCTTTCTGTGTTACATGCAAAGTTACAGCTAGTTTTTAAAATAGAAACTCTAGTGTTATATTACAGCAATACTAGGACATGAAAGATTCTGGTTCTTTCTTATACTGTCTAATCTGATTTTAAAAGTTTGGTTGGTACATAATGTAGGTGAGCAACAAAAAAAAAGCCTTGCTTTTTGGAACCTTTTCTCATTAAAAAATAGCTATGCAAATTGCAGTGGGTGGTTTATAATTCATGTGAGAGCTACTTGCCGAAAACTGAACACAACTTTGCGGTGGGTAGGAAGACAGGACATGGGTGAAAAATGAGCAGCTGGGCCTTCAATATGCAGAAGCAAATCTGTAAGGTCTACTCAATAAAGGAAGAATTGCAGGGAATTGAGATGGGAATTTCAAACTCCAAAGTCCGAATTCTCCAATTCGGCTGCACTGGAAAATTTGCTCAACTCAGCTACTTTGAACTAGAGTTTGAAATTCTCATCTCGATTGCCTGCATTTTTTTGTTGTTGTTGTTGAGTAGATCCTTATGAGTGCAATACAATGATCCAATTCTCCACGAGTAAATATAATAATATAAAAGAGTCAAAAAACTTACCAACTGTAGGTACCACTGTAATCCTGTAACCCCTTATTCTCCCAGCCGGCCTTTGCCAAGACATTCGAACAGTGCTTTCATTTACTATTTCAAAGTTTAATTCTCTAGGTGGCCCGACTGAAACAAAATTTAAAAAAGGAACATTAGTAATAATAAGAAAAAGAAACACATAGCAATTATTGCACCCATATAAACGCAAAAATGCGTGTTATATCTCTGTTGGCTCTTCTATCCAGACTGGCACAGTGCTGCATTATGTCTGTAAGGCATGCTATATAACAGTGGAGTGCAATAAACTGCTATGACAACAATTAACTCGACTCATCCATAATAGAAATGCTATGGTGGAGCATACATACACAATCACATAAAGCAAAGCTTGCAAAGCATTGCTTTGCATACGTTTCCAACATCATGGCAAAGTACAGTTGGAAACAGCTGACAAAAATACAACATTAAAAACATAAACAACAGTGCAAATTACAAGGCACAGCACAAAAACATGTACATCTTGAGTTGCTAAACCATTCAAGAATTAGCAGCAAAATCAAGCACATGAGGAACACATTGGATTACAGATAAATTCACAGATAGTTACAAGACGTGGGAATATTTGATATGACAATTAAATAATAATTTGTACATGCTGGGTGCAGATCATGCCAAAATATGATTCATGGCTTGTACTGATAAGGGAACAGAAAACCCCTCCCCCTGACCTAGAGATGATATTGCTACAGATAGTGTCTTAGTGTAATTCATCCCATGAGTGTGTTATGTCAATAATGTAGCACTATATGTACAATTTATAGCACTACTTTTTTACCTCAGAATTTAAGCTTGCAGAAAAGGGCCTTATTTTGGCTACCATTAAATACACATAACAATTTATAACTATTGTTTCTCCCCACTATGCAGAGCTATGGAATGGTTTGGCCATTTCTAAGAACAATACTAAGGTATGTAATGATTATGTCCGTTCCCCCTCCCCCGCCATATTCAGTTGTGATGCAGCCTTCTCTTTGATCTCTGACATTATATTTCTATTATATTATTTAATAAGCTCACGTAACAAATATAAATAAATACTAATGGTTTCAGTTTGAAATCTATCGTGATGTATTTTTTAAATACATTTTTCGAAATTGTATGAAATAATGAATACGTTTAAAACGTTTCCTGATTTTTCAGACAAATCACAGATGTTACACAAAAACATTACCACATGTGGAATTATGATGTGAGCCTTGCAAGAATGAGGTATTTTCTGTATATTTAGGTAATTGGATAGTCTCATTGACGCTATGCGCTATAGAAAGAGAATAGTCCCGTGAAAGAAAAGATGCTCATTTTTCAGCAGGTACACAGGAACTCCATACTCGAAACAGCATTTTGTTGCCAAAATGCCAGTATGGGGAATTGACGAAAGACTGGTTAATGATGAAAAGACAAAACCAGAGCATGTTGATGCACATTTACTTAGGATAATGCGAGCAAACAATAGAAAGGGTAATTTAACCCACATGTAACTGCATACAGAGAAAAAAATCAGAAGAGCTAATGGCAGAAATCAATGAACAGTAAAAAAAAAAAAAAAAAAAAAAAGGGTATTTTGCATGTAAATCATTTCATGGCATCATGCAATATACATGAAATTTTGATTTGTTTGAGCTCTCCAAAATGAACAAAAGCCTCCATGTACAGATTGAATTACACACAGACTTGTTGTGTCTTATTTTATAATGATATTCTCTTTTTATCATTTGTATTGTAAATCAGGTTTATCATCAGTGCACAGTCATAATTCCAAAAAGGATACTCAACAGCAGCGCCATTTTTAAATAAAAGTGAGAATGTCAAAAGATATTAAGACTTTGGTATCATGAAGATCTGTGGTGCCTTGAATATTATGGATCAGTTCAGCCCTAGATCACTTGGCACATGATAGATATGAGCTATCTAAGATTATCATTATTTGGATCAAATATGTTGCCAATATTTCTGAGCTTTGTGCAACCATGGGATTGCCTTATCAACCAGTGGATGAATTTACCTACTTAACTGTAGTAATATTCCAAAAACCATAAACTCATAAATAAATCAGAAAATGGTTGCAAGGTTATAGAATGGGGTCCTAAGGATATGGTGTTCATTCCAACATCGGACCTGGCAGCATGGGTAGGCACCGGTGGACATTTACTGGACTTCCTGGTGGACATTTACTGGACTTTGTAATGATGTTCTATGGACCTTCATAGACCTTGCCATGGACACTGGTGTCCTTGTATGGACACTTTGTCTATCCCTGCATGGCAGTACAATATCATTGACTATCTTTAAGTTTCCATGCACTGATACTAAGCATGTTTACATGATATCTAAGGGTTTTCATGCGCTATAGGTCTTTTCAGTGCATACGTATTTTATTAAATGTATTTAATTACTTGATCATTAATTCTATAAACTCTCCTCTCGTTCCATATTAAACATCTGTCTCTCATTTTATTTGTGTGCTAAAGTTTGTCAATGTTGATTTAGTTCTATAGATTTCCCACTGGTACTATGTAATTTATGATATGTACATCCAAAATGTACACCCTACAGGGAAACCCCTATTATCTGTTCCACAAAACCTTAACCAGGATTTCTGATTATTTTTGTTTGTTCCACACATTTGTTGGGAAATGACCAATGTTGAGTTAGTTCACTTGGCTGTTTTTCAGCAGGCCGAGCAAAGCAAACTATATCGTTTGTACTCATCACATCCTGCTGTGTTTTAGAACTACCCCCTGCTCAGAAAGTGCAAAGATAGACCTTACATTTAATACATAGAATGTTTAAAGGGGAATAAGCATAAATATATACTGGTGAATGTCAGATGATGCTTGTTTGTGTACAAAAAAGGGATTTTAGTTATAGTTACCTTTATAGTTATTTTGCTCTATACTTTACTTAAGTACATATTCAAATAATATGTTTCAATAGAGGAACAGATGGTAATGTTATGAAATGCTATGGATTTATTCTGAAAACCAACCAGTTTTTAGATCAGTATTGGAATTTAAAACAGGAGAGCAATCAGTTGCATCAAAGCATCTCTGACATGCCTGAACTGGACTGAGATGAGTCCCAATAATGTGTATTTTCCATTTAGTTAGATGTATTATTTTGTATCATTAGTTAATGCACTGACAACTCATGTATTTATTTACCTATGTATATTCGTATATGTTGGAGCAATTTTTCTTGATTATTTCAAAATAAAGTATTTCCTATTTTAGAACTACCGGTACTGATTTTCCAAAATATTAATATTATCACTAATATTTTAGTCATTACATTTTTAGTGACCATACATATGCACTGAGATAATACAATTAATTGCATGCTTAGCTAATATTATTTTATTTTCTGAAATTGTTAGGGCAAAGATTATAGGAATGTGTCATCTTTAATGCATGCACGAGCTGTTACAGTATGGAGGTTATGTTTGTCTTGTCAAAAATGTAGTTTATGTAAGGAATATCATTATAAAATACTATTTCGGTAACAGTGGCTCAGGACAAATGTAATGCAAAGGCAGATGCAACTGACCTGAGCATGCTTCGACACAAAAATGGATCAGTACATGGTAAAGATGAGACACCAACCTGTCCAGTAATTTGACCTGTTGCTGTAGAAGACTTAGGCTTTGACTGCTGTAGAACAGTATTAGCCCAACATGGTTAGCTCCAAAAGACCGGATTCCAAGAAAAAGTGACTGTGGGGAAAAATCTTTAGCATCTGAAAAATCGGTAAACCTGTTCAAGAGCATACGGATGCCGTGGCACAACATTTCCAGCGGAATTCCCATTGTGTAAAACCGTTTCTGAAAATAACTTCTGACGCATTTGTGATACCACTTCATTAAATAGTATAAACACGATAAGGAATGCACAACTGTTTGCCTGCTTTGGCCTCATTTTATAACAACATACATTTTTTTATGGTAACCTTTATCCTTTTGAATGCCAGAACACTGGGAAACAGTAATGTGTTACTCATCCTATGTGACACTTAAAACAGATCCAAAAATGGTAATAATAAATGTATTATTAGTGATGACAAGAAATCTATGGATTGTTTCCTGTGGAATAAAACAGGAGATCGCACATTTTGTAGGGTGTGTATTTAATTTGAATTAAACTAAAGAAAAATAAATAAAAGAAAACTGTTATTGCTATTGGGATCACAGTCGGCGACAGTGGCCTCCATAGACATCAGTAATAAACCCCATTAACATATATTCAAAACACAACAAAGCTCTAGCGGTAACAATAGCGGTAACAATCGTTTTAAAACCATGCCTTCCAACAGTTAGAGTGTCACCTTGTTCTGCAGGATAAACTGTACAATAAGATAATGTTCTTAATATTAAATACACCTGGCCTTTACAAATGACAATGTCTTTAAGATATGTGGTGTTTCTGTAATGTTTTAAGAGTGTGAATGAATATTATTGAGGAATACTTCCATAAAAGTTCTGTCATAATGAACTTATGAAAAGTAGCCACAGGGTATGAGTAAAACGCTTTTTAATGACTGTTAAGAATGTATGTAGGTCCACCTTGGCACTAAAAATGTTGAATTAGTTTTCATTGGTCTACAATTCATGGGATGGATGGCGGTGAACTCAAATTAATTTAATCAGACTGGGAATCAAGCCAAGTGTTAACAATGCCAGAGTAACAGTAGAAGACACACTCTGTGTGTCCTAGAATCACCTATTTGACATAGGGTGCACAAACAGACCCCAAGGCCTTACTACATGTCAATCATTCTCTCTTTAGAGTTATCCTAGATTAGAACTGTTGGATTTGTAACTGCTAACCATTACTCTTCTATGGTTGCATACTAGCATATACCTTGAAAGCCATGGGGAAAACTCTACCACTTATCACTAGTTAGTACATTCCCCTTAAGGTCTGAAAAACACAGTTATGACCACTTTAAAAAGCTTAAGACAAATTTGTAGAAGACTCTCATTAATGTCTCATTTTACATTCCACCACGCATACATTAGCAGGATTTATTATTAAAATAGCAGGACACACCCTGTAATTTAGCCTCATTTTAAAGGGAAATTAACAGAGATATCAAAGGGGATTGGACTTTAATTATATTTCTTTAAGTACTAGAATGCTATTAAAGCATATGACAACCTGATCTCCCAAAGAACCTCAAAGATTTGACGACTCTGCCACTCCAGTGGTCATGAAGCACAAACCCCACCATGCTCAGACACTTAGTGATGCAGAAAGCTTCACAAACATACCACAGTTGACACCATATAATTAAATTGAATGGTTCAGTGGTGCTATTTGGTTGTCTGTTGTTCTAATTCCTGACCACAAATTATGGAGACCCAGAAGGTCCCCATCTATTTACACTGGCTTTTAAAATATGATTTTCTTTCAGTGGGTGTTTATTTCATGTAGTTTGATCCAATATAATAAACAGCAGAAATGTAATTTTCCATCGTTAAATGGTTCCAATTTGAGGTTTTATCTTGATTTCAGGCCTACAAAAGCTTCTTGTTTGTTTCCCACAAACAATATTTTGTCGTATTTGGAACCACTTAGCGGCTACCAAATTACATTTTGTGTGTTGGAAAACATATTTCAAGAAACAGTGATATTCATTCAATATCCATAATTATCAGTGGTAAGTAGTAGTACATTATAACACAAAGAATGGCTTTCCCTTTTTTGTATGGGACAGGACCCACATTGTGTCTTAGCTGCCTCCTATAATATAAATATCAAATAGTGCATCCTGTTTAAGTATCTAATGTCAAAGTATTTTATTTATGAAATAGTGTGCTGTGATGAACTGACAAACTGAGTTGCAAAGCTTAGGCCAAAATAGTTTTACTGACAAAATAGCTAACTTTTCAAATCAGTTGCTCTGGACTCAACTTTGCCAGTGCATCACATGTTGGTTTATTGCAAATAAGTCATTAAGTGTACATATACAGAAGAAAATCTACAAACAACTTTAAATACATTTCACAAGACTATGACACAGAATTACAAATGCAATGTTGTACATCAACAAAAGAAGAAATAGGCACAACATGTACACACAGTTTATAAATGTTTTATTAAAACGTGGATGTTTCTTGTTTCACACAGCACCAGTGCCAAGTAGGAGGGGTGTGGCAGTGCTAAAGGCTCCTGATTTTTTTTTAGGTTCATGCTTACACAAGTTCTTTCTTCCAGAGCCTTGCTTCTTCAAGAGTGGTGTGAACCCTTGCCAAGAGTATATCTCTGTTAAAGTTTCACTGCAGAGGATATACACTTGAGTTTTGTGCTGGGGAAAAAAATTGTTACAGACACAAGACATAAGAGGACAAAGGGAAATGACAAACATAAGAGATGGAAAAAAATGAATGGAAAATAGTAAGAAGAGAGGTTTGACAGTTCTACTCCATAAATCACTATAAATACATTTAATTAAGATGGGAAGAGGTTTGGTTACCTTCAGCCTCTATGGAAGATAAGAGCAGGACAGCACAAAATGCTGTCACTGCTGAGGAAAGCCGTATTTTCATTTTTCTGTCTTTATCGGGTCACAACAACATGAATAGATCTGTAACCATAAAAGGAATAACATTTAAGGGAGGCAATAAAAGGTTATTTAACTATTTTTAAATAGGCTTATAGTGAGTTTGGAGAATGCCTTGGAATCAACACCAGACTACCACAAACCTCCACTGAGGCCTAGTTTGTGGTAACATGTTCTCAGATAACTCCAACCTAAATCTCTGAGTAATCATGAACAGATGAACAGTAGCAGAATGGCATATCACTAATCTTCTAGAGTGGTGGAGGAAGGTTAGTAGCTAAAATTATAACACCATAGCACATTATTTTCAAATATACTGCAAACACTGTTATGTACCTAATAAACTGCTTCAAGCTATCTTAGCTTGTTATGCTTCTCAACCAGGTATAGTAAAGCCACAAATGTGTTAGGAAGGACTTTGGAACACAGGAGACTTTTGGAGAGACATTGCAACTGAAATATATATACAAACAATATACATAGATTTTTTTATTGTTAACACGTACCCACTTCATTTGCTTGATAGACTAGCCAAAAAGAGCAAATGAACAACATTTAGCAAGTATAACAAATAACATATCAAAATATTTACTAGCTAAAGTAAATCCATTTTCACTCTTAAATAACCAAACATAGCAATATAGCCTCTGCTTCTTTGATGGCTGCAAACCACAACTTCTATCAAGTTCAGTCAGCATTTGAAAGAGTATCATGAGAGAAATCCTGGCGAGAAAGTGAGATGTTTATAGAAATCCAAAAGAACAGGAGCACTTGTATCTGGTATCAAAAAATATATACTTTATTTGGTAAATGAAATCAACATTTCAGTCCATGGTCTGGGGCATTCATCATGACATGGTGATAAGCAGTTAAAGTGAATGAAAATTATTATCATCACTAATAACATTAGTATTTTGTGAGTAATGTTAACATAAATGCAAATAAAAATTGAAATATATACATATGTGTAACCACCTGCATATGTATATATCTCATCAGCATATGTATGTATGCAGAGATATCTATAACAAATTCCAAACAGGGCTATTGAGTTTACCTGTAAAGTTTGTGTTCACTTTCAGAATTTGTTTATCTCTCTCTCTCTCTCTCTCTCTCTCTCTCTCTCTCTCTCTCTCTCTCTCTCTCTCTCTCTCTCTCTCTCTCTCTCATTTTTTTTAATTAGGTTAGATATATGGTTGCACATATTTATTTTTAATATGCATTTACTGCTTAATGTTAACATTACTAGATACTCTGTTATTAATTATGGTAATTATGTTTCATTCACATTAACACCAATGTTGTTTAAGTTTGGGAGAATTGCTTCACAACTAAACAGTAAGATGTGGGGCAAAGTTCTAAAAGTAGAACACTTTCAATGAAACCAACACAGTGGTCCTACTCCTGACTTTACTTTTCAAGATATAGTGGGGTAAAGGTGATGGGAAAACCACTTACAATTTATATGCATTATTAAATGCACATCTGCACTCATAAGACAAGCCAGAAGACATGCTTTTCCCTCAGAAATTCAAAACTTGTTGTGCTACCACTACTGAAAGGGATTCTAGGGTAGGCATATGCAAATAAGGTTAACAATGATAACCTTTTTGCCTCTATTTTCAATTTATACATGGACTCCTTTTAACAAATGGCAGCTATACAATAGTGGATATAGAGGCAAAAAGGTGATCTTTGTTAACCTTATTTGCAGAGGCCTACCCAGAATCCTTAGTACTGCACATTTTGGATTTCTGTGGGAAAAGTCTTCTTGCCTGTCTGGTGTGTGTAGATTTGTGTTTAATTATGCCCCTTAATAATGTATTGAAATAGTAAAACACAGAAATATTGTCTAACAAGTGGTAATAAAAACATCAAATGTTTCTAAATACACTGTTTTAATTGAATTATCATATAGTTAACTCATTATGGAGGTATAGTGCAATGGTTATAGATTAACTGCATTTCAACAAAGAAAGATATTCTAAGAGTAATAGAAAAAGTTTTTTTGGAATGCCTGGAAGGCACACATTTGAAAAATGTTATATTTGTATTAATATATACATATATGTACAGGCTAGGCTGGCCATAAGCTGAATGAGTCATGGGAGAGGTTTGCCAACAGTGGAAAATATAACTGGTGTCTAAGCCAAGTGTACTTAATACATATCATAATATGTACTTTGCTTTATAAACAGTTAGACCTTAAATCCTCACAAATACCACATTATTACAGAAAAAATGGACAAACATTAACAAGCAGTTGCGCAGACTGCAGCCAGCCAGCTTTTGTTTATTTACAACTCCCATCACCATCAGCCAAGTTACTGTTGGCTTAA
The DNA here is from genome assembly GCA_036172795.1 of Pelodytes ibericus. Classification (NCBI taxonomy): domain Eukaryota; kingdom Metazoa; phylum Chordata; class Amphibia; order Anura; family Pelodytidae; genus Pelodytes; species Pelodytes ibericus. Next base: position 116,242,707 of record CM069861.1, on the reverse strand, counting down.
ACTGATGAGGAGAATGTTCAGCATCTGTGTTTTGTCTGACTATAGAATATGGGTGTTATATAATGACTAGTGTACCTAAAAACATTGATGGATAACCTTTGGTACTCAAGCTTTCATGAGTCTACATTCTATTTATTATAGTTTATGAGGTGTCCCTGAATAAGATGGCAATGTGGTCATCCTATTGTGCACTATGCATTCCTTAAGGGGATGGGACACTTCATCGCGGCTACTTCCGCGCAGCCGCTTCACCACCGACTTTGGCCATCCAACTGACAAGATGTCCATAATGGAAGCGGGGAATCATACTCCACAACAGCTTGAGTGCTAAAAAGTAGCCATCAGTATTATAGATAAGCCATTTAAATACTACCATTGTTGAACTGCCAATGGCATGTCGCCCTTGCTGCACTGTAATAATAATATGGTCGGAAACATGAATCATCAGCTTCTCACTACCACCAACAGTATTCAGGAACCCTTTGGACCCTATGGGAAGAATTACGATGATGTAATGCTCCCAAGAGAGTCATACAAAGATTATAAAGCCTCATGATTACTGCCACAGATGTAGCCTTAGAGGTAATACAAATGTGCAGCTTGCAGGATTAAGGGTTACTGTGTAGGTTTCCTTTTTCAATCATTCAGCCAGACACAATAAGGGTATGTTAGGTAAAGAGTGCAAAAACCATTACTAGGACGGAGAAGACCAGAATCCCATGGGCACATTTACATGACAGATATGGTTAACAGACATCCCACACTGCCCATAAATTAAAAAAAAAAAAAAAAAGCAAAACGGTGACATCATTAATTTTAACCATCTGAGTGCTAGAGGGTTGTTTAACTCCTCCCTAACATGTAGTTGTTGCAGATATGGGGGTTATCTCCCGAGACCATTTATGTGGTGAAAACGAATACATGATCCCCAAACTGCTGCAAATAAAAACAAAAACTTTTTTTTTTCAACAAAGAATCCATCAACAGCAACAAGATTCATTGCATTTTTCCATTGACATCAATACTTTTGAGCCCCTATTGAACTATTGCAAAAAATACAAATGAATGAATTAATAAAAACCAGCATAAGCACAAATACAAAATAACAAAGACAGGGTGGGATTAGCTGGGGATAGCTAGTGCATTATACAAATTCACTGTTTAATACTTTATCAGTACCAATTTTCTTTCCCTCCACAAAATGAAAATATCCAGGATATAACAAATTTACTGCTGCAAATTAGTCACACTAAATTGGCAAAATGATTATATATTCACAATATATTCAGGAAAACCTCCAGTCTTCATGGAGAAGTTTTATTTGCTACACAAAGACTGAATCAATGCCATTAGTACTTTGTGAGTTCTGGCTTCTATGACATATTCGTATTTCTTTTGCTATAGATACAACTGCCTAGTGTTCTTTGCTAAACTTTGGAAATTAACTATAACAGGTATCAAATAACACGAGGACTATGTTCTGATTCACAGCGACACCTATCGGTTAGAAAAACAATTCTCCTTTTTCATCCAGAAAAAAAAGATTCTTCATGATGAGTTTGCCTTATGCCAAAAACTTTTCCTTTAGGTTAATACCTATTTTTAACATATTTTTATAAGAAGAAGTGCATTTTGAAATTTCTGGATCGGATACACACATATATAACTGTTGACTAGCCCCAAGCAGTCTCTAAGAATATTTTTGTATCAAACATTTATGAAACGCTGAATCTGTAAGTGATACAGTTAATCCATGATCAGTAAATGGGTAGAATCTGTGTTTTATCCGTTTCATACTTTTGTATTAACAATATAGTCATCTGTTTTAATTGTATTATTAACCAATACTGCAAAATATGCAAATCCCCCCCAAAAAAGTAAATCGAAAAATCTCCAAAATGAACATATGGTCATTTAATGTAATGTGATTACAACATTAATTTGCAATCAGGTGCTGCAGTAATGTGTTTTAAAGAGCAACACTCCTGGCTGCAGTGTAATGGGTATGAGTGCATGCACAAGGAATTCCAGACGGTCAGCTCTTTATTACAAACCGACGTTTGCTGATCCTATAATAAATCAACTGAATTTTCCAAAGTTATCTTCCATATGATTTCTGGCTTTTAACACCTTTGCTGCCGGGGGGACCTGAATTGCTGTACTGTATCTTTTGACAAACCAAAACTGACCTATAATAACTCTGCAAATAATAATTTTACACCTATGGAGACAAGCAAGATATAGATCACTTTATATTTTAAAACTGCTCCACATATGTCTTTCTTTAAGAGATGAATGACACTTTACATGCTGCACCCTATTTTACATTGAACTTTTTTTTATTTTTAACTACCACAACCTTTGCCTGAGAGACTGGTCAAAACGATGAAATGAACTACTATTAGCAAATGTAAAAAATAACATATTCAAACATATCTCTACTAAACTACATGCATTTTAACGCTAACATAATATAACACAGTCAAATACACCAGTTTAAGCAGTATCTGATATTTTGATGGCTGTGAACCACAGCTTTCAACATGCTGTGTCAGGACGTGACTGACTGAGCACGATGAGCGTTGTGGTTCCCAGCACACTTACATCCCGGAAATCTGTATAGAGGTGTACGATTATTTTGCAAGTATAGCAGTAAAAAAAAAAGGTGCAAACGTTTTAAACTAAATCAATAACATCAATTGAAAATAATAATACAAACTAAAAAAAAAAAAAATAATAGTTTAAAAATCATTTTTGAATTCAATACCACGATTTCTTAAAGAAAAAAAGCGAGGCAAGTAATGGATTACCTTTGACACTTCAGATGTTATGGACATCATTTCCCATGACGCCTAGCCAGCCAAAAGGAAGTGTTGGCCACAATAGCCTGAGTGCCAAAGGGTCTCCGTCACTGGTCTAGACGGATAATTAATGTAACGGGAGCTTAGCTATTCTCCAGAGGTCCCACTCTGCCAGATAATGAAGTAACAATCTTTCGTTTCATTGATGCCTCAAACAAAGGATGTGGAGATGGCTAGTAAATTATACGTCAATAATTAGATTATCAGCAGTATCGCATTAACTAAAAAGAGCAATTCTCAGACAAAGTTATGAAAGTGAAGCAATCACTGGGCACAATGGAAGTTTGCCTCAGAATTGCTTTTCTACATATATAACCCCCATTATATTCCCTTTCTTCTACAGCTCCCCACTGTGTCTTTTTCCAGAAGAAAACTCAAATCCAACCTGCCTGAGACGCTGCACTCTGCGCTCGACTGTGCGTTCCTGGTACCTCCTAGGGGTCCAGCTGTGGATGAAATAAGACAGAGCAATACACAGGGTCTCCTCCTGGTGGCTTCCAAGGATGCTCCGTGCTGATGAACTGTCTTCTTTCAAGTGGGAAGCGCCTCTCCCCAATCTGCTCCTTAAGAGAGGGCTGTTCCCAAGTCTCGTAAGCTCTTACGAAATAGCAGGGGAAGGTGGACTGTTGCCACTGGGTGATAGATTCAATGCTTCTGTATGGGGGGAAGGATGGAGGTAGTGTGGAAGGAGGGAGGGTTGGAAAAAAAGGGGGGGACGCTTACTTTTTGGAAAGTTCCACATACTTTTCAAAATTCCTTCTCCATGATTACTGCTCAAGTACTAGTGCCAGGGGGTCCTCTGTGTCTTCTCCGAGCCAGAAAGAGCAGCCACACTTGGAAGGAAACTGGAAGTTCTCTTAGGTTTCCCTGGCTGATTTACAAAGGGATTTCTCAAGCTAAAAGAACAATAAGGATGAAATGTACAAAGAGCAATTCTTGGGCAAAGTTGTAAAAGTGGCGCAATTAACAGAAACATTCCATTAGTTTCCATGGTAACAACTCCAGGTTTCGAAATTTGCCGCAGAATATATAAACCCTTTAATCTCCAAAAATCTACTTATTTATCAAATTTCAAATACACACCCAAAGGAAAAAAAATCTTTGAGATTTACAAATCAGTCCTTGCTGTGGGTGCATTGAAACATCTTGCAGGGTTTCCATTAAGTAACTGTCTGCTTATTCCACGCATTTGCTGTGCTTTGTAGGTTTATTTGGCAGGGGCTGAGAACATTTGTAGAACTAATAAAAGTAAATTGTTTGGAGATGCAATGATTTTCACAGCCTGTTTCTCTCAATGAGTTTTTTTTTTTTACTTTCCACCTACTCAAAAACCTGCATTTGCTGGCAGCGCTGGAAAAAAATAAGCCCTGGCGATGGAAGGAAATGGTGTAGTTATGTGCACAGTAGGGAGCTGATACAGGATAAACTGTGTTAAATGATAAGACAAAAACCATAAACACTATGGATGAATATGAGACATATTTTGTATTTGTTGCTATAAACAATCATATCAGCAGTATGTATAGAAAATGGATTGCTACAGTCCACACATGCACATGCATCTTTGTATACGAGTTCATAGTGATATAACAGCTATTGTAAATCTATGGAGCTTCTGTATAGCGTGTAGATCAATTATTGGACACAATTCTGAAAGTTAGAAGCAAGAAGATTCCATTTGTTACCATGGTGATTGTTCCACATTTCTAACTTTGCTCCAGGGTTGCTCTTTATGCATAATATCTATATACCATCAAATGTGATCCAACCCATATATATCATAAAGACAATTTAAAAGGAAAAAATGTAAAAGAACATTTTTATTTTTATTTTAAAAATGGCAGATAATTCCTAGCTCTTTCATAACCAGTGCTATGATCTCAGCATAGATTTAGTACCGAACCCTTCCTTCACAGAGAACCACTGGTAGTATGGTCTTACACCCCACAATGCACAGTGCATGTCCACACAGCATCACATGCACAAAGCTTAGTCCTTAGTGAAGCATTGAGAATCTGTCAGGTAAGACATCCGGGCAGCTGCTCAATGTGAAATACTGCACACAATCCTAAAAGGTGGAGTAATAAAACTGATTATGGATTGCTTCACTAATCCCAACAATAAAGCATTATGGTGGGTTTCTTCCCATTTAAGGTGGCCATCGCTAACAAAAGGTATGGTTGGAACTGTACTCAAGCCACCCATCCCAATAGATATAATTACCTATGTTTCAAAATGCTGTATAGTAATACAGTTCACACATATGTAGATCTTTCTCCCACATACTCCCAGATAGTTAATAATTATGCCCATTTGCCACTTATGTGATACTATCACCTGTGAGAAGAGAAATGGCTACGTGCCAATGTCAAGTCTGTGGAAGCAAAAGCATGGCTGGTGTTTTAAGAAACAGTGACAACTCTACCGGTGGGTGAATCAGAGATTTACTATCCTTGTCTTTACCACTGTCGTAATAGTAGAAGCTTAAAGGTCTGTAAGAGCTTGCACACATAGATCATGGATTGGAAGCACAAAGACAGCCCTGCAGTGTCCAAGATTATTTTCAAGAAACTAAAAGAGTAATGCTTGGATATCACATCTACTCTCTCGATCATTTATCATTTCTGCAGCACATATAAGTCTCCCAACATCTCAGAATGATTACAAAGCAAGGAAAAACTCTGACCACAAAACTTTGGGTTTTGTGGATGCTGTTAAAAGGAAATGACCTCATTGGCTGTTGATAAAACCACGATAATGAATATCCCACAGGAATTTGCATCCCAAGTAGAGGTGGTCACACATAAATCCTTTTTTAGTATAAAGTTTAGAGATCTTGCCTGCCGGATAAGTTTAACCATTTCATTATTGCGTATAATAAGTGGCATATAAAAATATCTTCACAAAATCATATTGGTTTACCAGTACCATGACTTTTTTTTTTGCCATACTCTGTGCTCTAGCTGTTGGGAGGTGTTAGAGATATGTAAAAAAAGAAATGATGGTTTGATGTTCTGACCAAATCACAAAGGAAATCAATGTTCCTATCCATTTTTACCTTGACTCTAACCTGCTCTTTGTACGTAACCAATGTCTCTCATACTTGTTGGCCTGCTTTTTGCATGATGAAAAGATTTTGCCACCATGGGTTATCCTAAACCAAGTTAATACACTTTGTTATATAATTCTATGGCGTTCAGTCAATAATTTATCTCCCAAAGAGTCATATTTTTCTATAGTGTGCATGACACTTTGTTGGATCAGTTTGTTACCTTTTAGATGTATATTTAAACTCAGTCTGTGGCATTAGAAAAACATCTCGAATAGTTGTGAACTATCACTATCACCAGATCCATAAAACTAGGTTAAGGGTGGTAAAATTTGAAGCTCCACTAACACTTAGAAGTGCATAGGTTGATTTTTGTGGACTTTCACATACATTTTTCCAAATTGGGCAAACAACACAATCATAGGGAGACATATTAGGATGGCTTTACATCCCAGGTACCCTTTAACACACATACGGTTTAGACTGGTGTACTTTCCATGTGTACCATTGACTGGTCAAGTCAAACCATCATTAGTTGATTGTCAATAGGGTTGCCACCTTTTCTTCCCAAAAAAATTCCAGCTTTGTTATCACTCCATAGACATAACATTGGCATCAAGCCACTTTTTTTTACCACCCTGCCGGTAAAATACTGGTTCAGGGCAACCCTTAGGTGGAGCAGGGTAAGAGCTAACAGAACTGATAAGAACAATATTTCCGGGTGGGCATGTGGCCACTCTTGCCCTACCCCGAAGATGTCCAAATATACAATGCTATTTTATTGAATGCATGCAAGTCCCAAGATAACCTGAACAAAATGCACAAATTCTATGAATATTTTAGTCAAGAGGAGATATACATAAGTGTTTTTAGGACCAGACATGCACACACATTGGAAAAAAGCCATCAGCAATACGAAAGTCATACATTATACAATAAACACAGACAGACACAGGTGATACAAGTTGGAGGGTGCCTACATGGTAACACACACACAGAGCCCTGTGCGTGCTGCCCTAGCATGCCGGAATCACACCCTCTAGGCGCAGACACAACTTGCTTTAAATATCTCACCACGGGGCATATTGCAAAGAAACTGAATGATTCAGCTTTACAGCTTTTCAGCTTTTCAACAACAACTCAAAAAAAAAATATTTACATATCACTGATTACTATTTAAGTGGATATTATTACAATCATTTGCAAGTTAGTAACAGGTATTTGTATGTGTTTTTGCTATTGGATTTGTTGATAATAAATCATGAAAGTCCCATTAGCCTGTCAGTTTGGTGAGTAGCAGTAGATTTTTGTATTGATCTCAGACACAGAGAGGAGATAAAGAGGTGGGAGGTTAAATGCATCCACTCAGTGATAAATATCCTAAGGGAAGAGATACATAACACTATTACTTACTTTACGGTATTAATTACTTTAATTACCATTCCAGGATCATTGATAAGGATTCAGTGGAATGCTAAGCCTGATGGGAGTCCCAGTTCAGATGGCATTAATATGGATAACATAAGAAATGCGTTGTAAGAAAATTTTATTAATACCTACCAGATTGTAGCCTCGCAAAACAGATGCACAACATTTTTGTTTATGCATTTAGGCAATATTATAGAGTATTACTGTTGGTTAGTACCTTTCATAACAATGTTGCGTATATATTAATTAACGCATGCACTAGAACGCGTACAATTTTTTTTTCTTAAAGTCATATAAAGAACAAGACAAATAATGCATCTTCTTTCTCCAGAAATTAGTAATTAGTAACTACCTTTTCCCTCAACCTTCTGTAATAGTCCATGTCTAAATAGTTTCCCAAAGTTTTCAGAATAGTAGTGTAAGAGCGCCACCCAGTGGTAAAAGGTTTGCAGTGCAGATACAAATACTTCATTTTAGGTGTGGTACATTAGTTGTACAATGCCATTAACGTTTTTGATGTTAGTCAGCATTCACTATACTTTCCTAACTGCAGGATTTAATTATGAAAGAGAGCTGAATATTTAGAAGCAATGTTTAATATATATAGGGCTCTCTTTATGAAAGGGAGAATTGCAGGTAATTGATAAGGGAATATGAATCCTAAGGCTAAAGTAGCCAAGTTGGAAAATCTAGCCCATTCACCTGCAATTTCCTGCAATATATATTATAATATATATGTAATATATGTTACATATTATTTCTAAATATTGACAGATAACTACTTATATTACATCATATAACCCAGCTACATATGTTTTCTAGGAAAGATTTTCCTTTATGCACCCCAAAATTGAACTAGTAACTCTTATAAAAGTTTTTTTTAATATGTAGGTATTGTGATCCTCGTGTTTGTCTGTACAATATGGAAGTACCACTGTTCACTTCAGTATTTGTGACTGTCAGCATACAAGCTGTAAGCTAGCAGAGCTTTCTCTCTCAGTCTCCACAGTGACAGATTCTAGTTTTTAGGTGATATATATTATAATATATATTATGTGAATGCTGTGACTGTACATAATAAACCATGACATACACATTGTGTTACCACAGTTTCAAGCAAGTGGCTAGATTAAAGGAAAATATGTTTTAAACCTCACTATGAATGACTGTGGTGTCTTCTTTGTATGACATTACGTGTGCCTTTAAAGGCCCATGAAATGATTCCAATGTTAAATATGCATTTTGCATATCAATCCACAAAGTGAAGTCATAAACAGGAAACATCACGGAACTCCATAGCTGAATTTAATTTGGAGTTTCAAATATTTTTTCTGTTCATCTATGCGTTTTCTTACAATTCTGATAATAATGTGTGTGCTTTTTCATTATCTACATTCACAACACGAACACTGTCTAGTTTAAGCCAACAGTCTGTAACTGCAGATTAAAGTAATAAACTACATGCAATTGTTTTCCTCATACTTGGAACAATGTGTAAATAATGTTAGAAGAAAACATTAGTTTAGAGCCATATAGCAGCCTTGCAGATGAGATCCAAGTATCTATGGACACAGGCTGACCTGCATTATTTCAGGAGCAAGTAGCTCCTTTATGAGTAAGTTTGCCAACTTGGCCTTTTTTTCTACCGGCCACGTGTAACTTTTGCATGTTGCTTTGTAGTATGCATAGTTGCCAGGGACACATATTTGTTCCACATGCTGCAGAAAGACCATGCAAAGTGCAGCCTGGCAGCATGTAGGATGGATATACGCACATATATATTTTACAGGTAAAACCTGTTTTAGCGTGCTCCATTATAGCGCAATTCCACTTAATGGCTTCAGTGGAGCCATTGGGCAATGGATTTAGCAATGAATTCTGCATCACAGAGGACGTATCGCAAGATTTCAGGACTCACATTGAGATCCCGCTTTGATTGCAATGTGAGTTTGTGGATCCTGAACTCCACTTTATAGCAGAGCTTATATGTATTATCTATTCACAAAGAACAGGATTACACAACACTTTACAAACAATGTGCTAGCATAGCATAATACCATGTGTTTTTACTTTTAGATTAAACTACTATAAACACAGGTGCAGCCTGAAGGGAAAGCAAGATGGCTACTTCAATCAAGTTTGATTTATGGATATTTATCATTTTGATTTATCTTAAGCAACTTTTGCTTGGAAATATAATTGAATGCATTGTATTTTTCTGCTGCTGTTTTATTACATTAATTTATCTGTCTTTTGTACATATGAATTAAGATTAAGTCCAGTGTCTTGTATATCTACATTCAGATATACAGCTTTCCAAGAGAACACAAAACAAGATACGTTAGTACATGACAGAAACCACATCTTTGTCTCAGATGAGTAGACTAGACATCAGTTTTATTGCATGCAGATACACAGCATCTGAGTCACTGAAACATCTGTCGTAAATTTAACCTATGTTTTCTGATAAGTGAATTGCTATTTAAGTATGGAATTAAATTGAAATCTCTAGAGAAATATAGTTAAGACAATATTTTTTTACAAATATCAAATCACACACAAATATATTCCATAAAGTGATTCTGTATTTAGAATTTTAATGCACAGTGTAGAAAGTAATTTGTACATTGAAATAGTAGAATTACAAGCAAAAACATACATTAACAATGTGTCTTACATTTGTCTGTTCTGTTTCCTGTGTATGATATCACCTTTTGGCAGAATGAATGCAGAACGGCCAGAAGGGAAAATAATATATATTTGCATGTAGTGCAATAAGGTGACATCATAAATAGGTGACTGCACAAGCAAATTTTAAGTTTACAGCTTACACTGCAAACACTAGTAACAGAATGTGTTTAATTTCTACACAAAGGAAAAATTATTCTATAATAGAATAAAGCAACAATTGAAAATGTTAGTGAGTTCAAGCCTAAGATAACAGTGTAGAACAGAAATCCTAATCAGTCCTTAGTTTTCATGTTCTTTTAACTTTGTCTATTATTGTGTTTCTTTGTTTTTTACTTAACCCACTTCCTCTCCTTTACTGCTCAGCAGATCTATTGTTATGTGCGTAGAAATGTTCACTCTTGAGTGTTCACATGTTACTCTCTTTCATTACTGTGCAGGAAAAATAAATTATTTCATAAACATATTGAACATCTTATATTTATTGTTTTCCTGCCCAGCAATTGATTTTAGCCGGTATTTCTTCTGATTTAAATATGGTTTGATTTTTTTTTTTGTGATATGGTGGTAGCAGTGCACCTATTTAATTTGCTGGGTAAGCTGCATTATTGATGCCCAGCATGCAATGTGACCCTCAAGAGTATTTGTGCAGCTCCCTATCATGCCCAGAACGATTCTGCCCTCCAAATATAAAAAAGTTGATGTCCTTAATCCTAACATAACAGTGTAGAATAGAAATCTTAATCAATGCATTACGCACATATAGAGACAAAGACTTCAGACTCCAGCAAATCAATGTTTTAGGGGTTCTTTCTTTGTGTAATTGAACACTACTATAAAATATATATATATATATATATATATATATATATATATATATATATATAGTCTTTATTAGATATTGCATGTATTAATGTCTAAATAGTGGTGAAACCTCCCATGTCGTATCACCATGGCCGTGATAGAGATTCAGAGAATTGGTCTCTGAATTAAATATCCCAAAGCATGTGTAATAGTTTTTGCAAAATTGTTATTATAACATATCCTTGGTATCCTCGATTTGTCACACAGTAGAATGTGTGAGTGCTTTGTTAAAAATAAAATGATATAGTGTTCCTGATATTACAAAGCTGAAGACATCATGGTCTGATTCTTAAGTTTCAAAGCATGAAATTCCCTATTGAACAATTAGTTTTGGTTTAGTGGCAGTAAGATACAATCATGCAATAGGACTCCATTGTTCTTACATATACAATTAGTCAGGGAATATGATGTAGATCGATTTAACCAGGTGGATCTGGTAAAAACTGAATCATTTTATTGCTATGTACTCTATTGCTTCTTGAGAAATGCTACAATAAAATACATATTTTAGATCTATTTCCTAATTAGACCATGGATGCCATTCTTAGGCCTCAGAGGCCTTTATCATGCCAGATGTATTGGATTTATCTTGATAATTGTGTAAAGAATGCACAATAGCCACATTGGTCATGGAATACAGCTTCTGTAATAAGTTATTCCTTATTCCTCAGATTTATAAAAATTAAAAAATAAAACATTTTGTTGTTTGAATATATTGGCCCTTAGTGGTTATTATAATCAGTTGAAAAAAACCCACTTAAAAATAAAATGCATTCAATCTATTTATTATAAGGTAAGCTTTATCACTGACTAGGAATCAAGGGGAACATTATAGGAAGGTCGAATAAAATATAATTTTTAGAGCAAGCTTAATATATATATAATATAATTTTAGGCTCACTATATTCCTTTTACTGAAATTAGGGACCTTTTCTGCACACTTGTGAGAGCTGAAATATCACTCTTTACTTATTTTGAAGTAATTTTAGTGAATCTTCAGACTCATTGGGCACTTGAAAAACAGATTAGCTTTTTAGCTTCTATAAATCTGGTGGGGAATTATATGGTTTGTAGATGTGCAGCAACTGGAGGTGGTCTGCAGTTGGACACCTAGGTAATAGGGAAGTGAAAAGCAGTGCAACCCCAGCCCACTGAGCTAGGGTATAGTACATCCTAGTGGGAAATCAATCTTATGCCCCCCCCCCCCCCCCCCCTTGCTAGCTGTCCCCTGGTTAGAATATTTCAAACATCCATCACCCATTTTTTCTTGTCTGAAATATATGGTACTTCCTTCCTGGACCTTTAAAATCCTTTATATAAACATAGAATGTGTCGGCAGATAAGAATCATTCGGTCCATCTAGTCTGCCCAATTTTTCTAAATACTTATATTAGTCCCCAGTTCCCGGTCCTATAGCTAGGATAGCCTTGTGCCTATCCCACACATGCTTAAACTCCTTCACTGTGTTTACCTCTACCACTTCTGCTGGAAGGCTATTCCATACATCCACTACCCTCTCAGTAAAGTTATATTTTCTGATATTACTTTTAAAACGTTGCCCCTCTAATTTTAGACTATGTCCTCTAGTTGTGGTAGTTTTTCTTATTTTAATTATACTCTCTTCCTTTACTGTCTTGATTCCCTTTATGTATTAAATGTTTCTATCATATCCTCCCTGTTACGTCTTCCTCCAAGCTATCGGTGCTATATATGTTAAGATGCTTTAACTTTTCCTGGTAAGTTTTATCTTTCACTGTCTCCTACAAACTAAACATGGTAAATTCCTTCAGTACAAACCTTCTGATACTTTAGAAACCTTTTTGTAGAACTATTACATTTACTTTTGTATTCCTATTTCCACTTAAAGCTCTTTATAAAGATTTTACATATTTTTGCTGTGTTCTTTAATGGGAAAAACAAGTATTCTTGTTATGCGGTTTGGAAAATACCTGTACTATCACTATAAGCTGTGCTAACAAATTATCTCCTAACATCACAGAGAGCTCTTACTTCTGAAATCTCATAACCAGTTCCATATCGCAGCTGTTTGTCAGTATGAATTGTATATTTTCAATAAGGTCAATAAAATATGATCCCTCTTATAATTAAAATATCAATATAACAACATCTGTTTTTCTGCCACATCAAAAAAAACGTGTATTACTAACTTCAATGGCCTCTCCCCCAGCCAACTGAAATTACTTTTTAATAACTCAAATGGTTCCTTTATAAAATAGTGTGCGCATGTTGTTCATTACAATAGAATATCCCTCTCTCCCCATACCATCGTGTCTGTCTATCTCTCTCTCTCTCTCCTCATTCTCTCTGTTTCTCTTTCTCTCTCTCTTTTTCTATGTCTGTCTTTCTCTCTCTCTCTGTCTGTCTGTCTCTCTCTCTTGTCTGACTTTTTCTCTCTCTCTCTCCCTCTCTATGTCTGTCTGTCTGTCTCTCTCTTGGTCTTTCTCTATGTTTGTCTTTCTCTCTCTTTCTCTATGTCTGACTTTCTCTCTCGTGTGTGCTCACTCTATGTCTGTCTGTCTGTCTCTCTATGTCTTTCTCTCACTCTTTCTCTGTCTGTCTGTCTCTCTCTTGTTCTTTCTCTGTCTGTCTTTCTCTTTCTCTATGTCTGAGTTTCTCTCTCTCTCTCTGTCTGTCTGTCTCTCTCGCTCTCTATGTCTGTCTCTCACTCTTTCTCTATGTCTGTCTTTCTCTATGTTTGTCTTTCTCTCTCTCTTTTTCTATGTCTGTCTGTCTCTCTCTTTCTCTGTCTGTCTTTCTACCTCTCCCTATGACTCTCTGTCTGGCTTTTGCACACAAAGCCACATTTGCACTGCTACACACATGGCCACACTGCACACAGAAATACACACACAGTCACTCTTACACAAAAACTTACACACATACATAAACACAGAAATACACAGACACTTAGCCACCCTTACACACACACTCACACTTAGACAACCTTACCATACCCACACACACACTCTTAGACACCCTTACACATACACACACACTTACACACATACATAAACCCTTACACACACACAATTAGACACACAGTCACACTTACACACATAAACACTTACACACTTACACACTTGGACACATAGTCACACATATATACACACACTTGCACATATCTATTTTTCAGCTGTTTGTCCCCCTCCTTCCATATTTACCTTTATATATAGGGAGGAGGAAAATTCAGACAGTGGCAGAACACTTCTGATAGCCTGAAGTCAGCTGACATACGGCTCTCATAGTTTCCGGACCTCTCGCAGCACAACGGGGAGGAGCACCCATCGCACTGTGCTCACCCGTCACTGTGGTCACTGAGCTGCGGACTGCATCTCAAGGCACTGTTTTAGGGAACTCTCTAATCGGCCCTGTGTGTCTGTGACAAGCTTAGCACACCAAATGTTTTATTTTCTCTGCTTGTATATAATTGAGGTTGTTGACCCCTTATGTCTGGTTGCAGCTTGCTATACAGGGGTTTACTGAGAGGAGGCAATTAAGGGCTGGTCCTTGCTTTTGCGTTAAATTACTAACCCCTCCTTTTTGTAAATGTCCATTTCAGACATGCCCACGCAGGCACACACACATGTGCAAACTTTGCTCTCTCATACTCCCATCCTGCTACTCACTCGGCCACGTATAAACCTGCCTCTCACACTCCTATATTGTCACTCAATCACACACACACGTGCAAACCCACCTCTCTCACAGTCCCATCCTGCCACTCACTCAGACACACACGTGCAAACCCATCTCTCCTACCTCCTGCATCATATTACTTTAATATTAATTTATATAGTGCCAACAATTTTGTAGCGCTAGGTGAGATGAACAAGAACAGACTAATACAGTACATGAGGTAGAGAGCTCTGCTCGCAAGCATAGAGTCTAGAATAGGTGGTGGACATGAGACACATAAAATGGTGGAGGGGTCAAAGGGAAGATAGGGGTGGTATCAGTGTTAGGGATGATTGGAGCCCAGTGGGTTTGGCCAGAGATAAATTATGTGTTTTCTAGTTAGATAAGTTGTAAGCTTCCTTTTCCTAACAGTGTTTGATGCTAAAAAGTTTTTAGTAGCAGTATAGAACCAGTATACTTCTTTGTGTGCCCACCAGTGCTGTATTTACCGCGAGGCATCCTAGGCGGATGCCTATGGCGGCAAATTTTGGGGGGCGGCAGCGCCCCCCAGCACTGAAAAAAATAAAAAAATGTAAAAAAAATAAAAAAATGTAAAAAAAAAAAAATCCGGCCCTTTAAAAAAAAAAAAAACCCCACCGCGCTTGCAGGCAGAGACGGAGGTGAGAGGGGATCGGAAGATTCCCCCTCACCATCGCTCTGCCTGCCAGGCTGCACGGGGAGCCGAACAGGCAGCACAGAGAAACCTCCGTGCTGCTTGTTCGGCTCCCCGTGCAGTGTGCCGACACGGAAGTGCCGACAGTCACGTGACGGGCGCGCTGACGTCATACGCGCGCCCGGTCACGTGACCTGTCGGCACAATCGCCGGGAAGCCGAACAGGCAGCATGGAGGGACCAAAGGTAAGTGCTGATGGGAGACTGTGTGTGTGTGTGTGTGAGTGACTGAGTGTGATGGGAGTCAGAGTGTGTGTGATGGGAGACAGTGTGTGTGACTGAGTGTGATGGGAGTCAGAGTGTGTGTGATGGGAGACTGTGTGTGACTGAGTGTGATGGGAGTCAGATTGTGTGTGATAGGAGACAGTGTGTGTGACTGAGTGTGATGGGAGTCAGAGTGTGTGTGATGGGAGACAGGGTGTGTGACTGAGTGTGATGGGAGTCAGAGTGTGTGTGATAGGAGACAGTGTGTGTGATGGGAGACAGTGTGTGTGTGTGTGTGTGACTGAGTGTGATGGGAATCAGAGTGTGTGTGATGGGAGACAGTGTGTGTGACTGAGTGTGATGGGAGTCAGAGTGTGTGTGATAGGAGACAGTGTGTGTGTGACTGAGTGTGATGGGAGTCAGAGTGTGTGTGATGGGAGACAGTGTGTGTGTGTGTGTGTGACTGAGTGTGATGGGAATCAGAGTGTGTGTGATGGAAGACAGTGTGTGTGACTGAGTGTGATGGGTGTCAGAGTGTGTGTGATAGGAGACAGTGTGTGTGTGACTGAGTGTGATGGGAGTCAGAGTGTGTGTGATGGGAGACCGTGTGTGTGACTGAGCGTGATGGGAGTAGGAGTGTGTGACTGAGTGTGATGGGAGTAGGAGTGTGTGACTGAGTGTGATGGGAGTAGGAGTGTGTGACTGAGTGTGATGGGAGTGTGAGCTTGATGTGAGTCTGAATGATGGGGCATGTCTTAGGTGTGTAACGTGGGTGTGCAGCTTGGGTAGGGGGGTGCCCGGATTTTGTCTGCCTAGGGCAGCACAAAATCAAGATACACCACTGGTGCCCACTATATAGAAGGTGAGGTTCTCACATTATTGAGAGTGTGTCTTAACATGGTGGGTGAGCTTTGGCCAATTCATATAACCAATACCTCTTATTTATATCATGTTTACACAAATTTTGCCAAGTTCATTAGTATGAGAAATACAGATTGTTTTATTTTTATTTTTTTGTACAGGCACCTGAAATATGGCAGAGGATCTCTGGTAATTCCTTTTTTGGACGAGGTGCCATTTTGCACACAAAAGTGTTGAGACAAATAAAAATTGGCGTTAATACTAAGAAATTGTGAATGTGCCTTTTTATTGCCTGCCAGACAGTTCCATGAGTGGGACATTTTTAACATGGTCACCGCAATGTATTACTTATTTACAGCTACTGAAAATTGTATTTGTTGGCTTTACTGAACATATGGTTGCTTTAAAGATAAATGTAAAACAAAGGTTTCCTGGAAATGTAGAAATCATATTTGTAACTTTACAACATCATTGTGCTGAGTGCCATGTTTCAGTGTTTGCTGATGACACAAAATCAGGTAAGGTAATAAAGACTAATCTTGATGTTTTTTCTTTACAGGAAGATTTGGACAGAGTAGGGAACTGGGCAAGAAAGTGGCAAATGAGGTTCAATATAGACAAATGTAAAGTTATGCATTATGGGAAAAATAATAACAAAGCAACATATACGTTAAATGGTATTTCCCTGGGAAAAACTACTAACGAAAAGGATTTAGGAATCATTGTAGATAACAAACTTGGCAACAGTGCCCAATGCCAGTCAGCAGCTGCAAGGGCCAATAAGATATTGGCATGTATAAAACGAGGTATAGATTCACGGGAGGAGGACATCATCTTGCCTCTTTACAAATCAATGGTAAGACCTCACCTTGAATATGCAGTACAATTCTGGGCACCAGTCCTTAAAAAAGATATTAAGGAACTAGAAAAAGTGCAAAGGTGAGCTACAAAATTAATAAGGGAATTGGAGGATCTTAGTTATGAAGAGAGACTTAAAAAATTGCATTTATTTACTTTAGAAAAAAGGCGTCTTAGAGGGGATATGATAACATTATATAAATATGTGCAGGGCCAATATAAGGAGCTCCCCAGGGACCTGTTCATTAATAGAAATGTACAAAGAACAAGAGGTCACCCCCTGAGACTGGAAGAGCAAAGATTTCATAGGCAGCAAAGGAAGGGATTCTTTACGGTAAGGACAATAAAATTATGGAAAATTATGGAACTCACTGGCCTTTGAAGGCCATTTAACTGGAAGGAGCAGGCGAATAGTGAGCCAGGCGAATACAAGGGAGCAGCTTCTAAAGTGAAAAAAGCTTCTTAAGTGTGGGAGTTAGAAGCAAAGAAGGAAAGTATATTTTGATTTTTACTGCAAGGGGAGCACTGTTTATTTTGTGTGCATTTTTGATAAAGATTGGTTGAAAAAAAAAAAAACTGTTTGGAGGGAAAAGGTTTGCAAGGCTGTTTGCAATCAGTTAATTAACCTTCTCTGGGAGTCTCTTTACTTTGAAGGCCATTTAACTGGAAGGAGCAGGCGAATAGTGAGCCAGGCGAATACAAGGGAGCAGCTTCTAAAGTGAAAAAAGCTTCTTAAGTGTGGGAGTTAGAAGCAAAGAAGGAGGGTAAAGTATAAATCTTTTTTTATTTTATTCTATTTTTAATTTTGTGGTTTACACTAGAGAGCATGTTGGACAATGCCACTAAGTGCATGTCTTGCAGCATGTATGCGGTCTTGGAGCAAGTTCCCCAGGGTCCATACCACTGCTGCAGATGTGAGCAGGTTGCTGCTTTGGAAAATATAATATTAGATCTAAAGAGGCAACTGGCAACACTTAGGGACATAAGCAACATGGAGCGGAGTTTACTGCTCACGGAGCAGGCATTGGCTGGGGCCAGTGTAGAGGAGGGTGATGATGGAGGGGAAGAGGTTTCTAGGGCAGAGAGCTGGGTTAGTTGTGTAAGGGGCAGTAGGGGTCGGAGAGCTAGGGAGGCTTGTTCTGAGCTGGTTCACCCCAACATGTTTGCCAGCTTGTGTGAGGATGCTGGGGGGATTAGCTCAGAAGAGGCATTTCTGGGGCAGGCGGACTCTCCTAGCAGCCAGGTGAGTAGCCTCTCCAGCGCAGTTGGGAGCCAGGACACTAGGAAGGCTAGACAGGTTGTGGTGGTAGGGGATTCTATTATTAGGAAGGTAGATAGGGTAATCTGTCGCCAGGACCCCGAATGCCGAACTGTGTGTTGTCTCCCGGGTGCTCGGGTTCGGCATGTTGCGGAACGGGTAGGCAGATTATTGGGAGGGGCTGGGCATGATCCAGCGGTCATAGTACACATTGGTACTAATGACAAAGTAAATGGTAGGTGGGGGGTCCTTAAAAATGATTTTAGGGAACTAGGAAAGAAGCTAAAGGAAAGGACCTCCAAGGTAATATTCTCGGAAATATTACCAGTACCACGCGCTACGTCAGGGAGACAGCGGGAGCTTAGGGAGATTAATGCGTGGTTGCGAAGGTGGTGCAAGCAAGAGGGATTTGGGTTCTTGGAGCACTGGGCAGACTTTGCAGTCGGCTACAGACTCTTTGGACGGGATGGGCTGCACCTCAATGATGAGGGGGCTGCAGTATTAGGGGCGAGGATGGCTATAGGATTAGATGAGCTTTTAAACTAAGCTCTGGGGGGGAGGGTCAAGATCAAAAAGAAGCAATGGTAGCTAGGGTAGATTGGAAGGTGGGTCTAGCTATGGGAGAGGAGGAAAGCAGTGGTGGGGTTAACATAGACCAAAGGGAGGTCCATATAATTAAACCTGCACACATTAAGTGTTTGTCAACTAAACAGAAAATGGGTAGTAATCTTAAATGTCTTTTAGCAAATGCAAGAAGCTTGACAAACAAAATGGGTGAGCTGGAGATACTGGTAAGTGCTGAACATTATGATTTAATCGGAATCACAGAAACGTGGTGGGATGAGACCCACGACTGGTCAGTTAATTTACAAGGTTACTCACTTTTTAGAAAGGACAGAGTAAATAGAAAAGGGGGAGGGATTTGTCTGTATGTAAATCCTAAATTAAATCCCAGTATTAAAGAAGGTGTACATGATGTAACTGGAACTGATGTGGAGACACTGTGGGTGGAGATTAGCTTAGACGCTAAAAAGAATCGCACATTACTTGTAGGTGTATGCTACAAGCCACCAAATATTAGCATTGATGGAGAAGATCAGCTTTTATTACAAATTGAAAAGGCTGCAAATATGAATGAAGTTCTAATCATGGGAGATTTTAATTACCCAGATATAGATTGGAAGTGTGGCACAACTAGTTCAGCTAGGGGCAGCAAGTTTCTGGACCTGCTTAATAACAAATTTATGGCACAATTAGTAGACACCCCAACTAGAATGGATGCCTGTCTGGATTTGGTAATAACAAACAATGAGGAGCTTATCTCAAACATCCAAATAAGAGAACACTTGGGGAATAGTGACCATAATATGGTCTCATTTGAGATTAATGCAAAAAAGCAAATTGGTAAATACGCCACCAAAACACTTAATTTTAGAAGGGCTAACTTTGATGGACTAAGGGCATCGATTGAACATTTAGACTGGGAACGATTGTTTTCTGGACTAAACACAGAAGACAAGTGGAATGCCTTTAAGCACACATTACAAAAGTACACATCCCAATATATACCTTTGGGAAACAAATGCAAAAGACACAAATCGAAACCAATGTGGCTTACAGGTAACGTGAAACAGGAAGTACAAAACAAGAAAATGGCATTCAAACATTATAAAAACACGGGATCAGCATTATCATTTATAGAGTACAAAGAGGCCAACAAAGCCTGCAAAAAGGCAATTAAAATGGCTAAATTGGAAAATGAGAAAAGGGTTGCCAAGGAGAGTAAAACTAACCCCAAAATGTTTTATAAATATATAAATGGAAAAAAGCTAAAGAGGGAAAATGTTGGGCCCTTGTTATCCCAAATGGGAAATTTGGTAAGTGAGGACAGAGAGAAAGCAGACATTTTAAATACTTTTTTTTCTTCTGTTTATACTAAGGAAGAGCAGATGGACGAGCCCCTGCTACAGGAAGTTATGGGACATTCGCCGCAAACATGGGATTGGCTGACACAGGAAAAAGTGCTTAAGCAATTACACTCTGTTAAGATAGACAAGGCCCCAGGACCAGATGGTATACACCCAAGGGTACTTAGAGAGTTAAGCATAATTCTGTCCAGACCACTATTCATGATCTTTAGGGATTCATTCAGTTCAGGTACAGTGCCAACAGACTGGCGAAAGGCGGATGTCATTCCAATATTTAAAAAGGGATCAAAATCTCTGCCAGGTAATTATAGGCCAGTGAGCTTGACATCTGTAGTGGGGAAACTATTTGAAGGATTGCTAAAGGCATACACTCAAGAATACATCTTGAACCAGAATATAATTAGTAAAAGTCAACATGGTTTTGTGAAAGACAGGTCTTGTCAAACAAACTTAATAACATTCTATGAAGAAGTCAGTAAAAATATAGATCTAGGTGTGGCAGTTGATGTGATCTATTTGGATTTTGCGAAAGCATTTGATACAGTTCCACACAAAAGGTTACTCTACAAATTGAGAGAAATAGGTTTGGGGGCAAATGTGTGTATGTGGATTGAAAATTGGCTAAAAGATAGAACACAAAGGGTTGTTGTAAATGGAAAATTCTCAAATTGGACAAGGGTATTAAGCGGAGTACCTCAGGGGTCTGTTTTGGGCCCTCTTCTTTTTAATTTGTTTATTAATGATCTGCCACATTGTGCTGAGAGCCATGTCTCCGTGTTTGCGGACGACACTAAATTAGGTAAGACAATAAAGACTAATCTTGATGTTTTTTCTTTACAGGAAGATTTGGACAGAGTGGGGGACTGGGCAGTAAAGTGGCAAATGAGGTTCAATATAGACAAATGTAAAGTTATGCATTATGGGAAAAATAATAACAAAGCAACATATACGTTAAATGGTTTTTCCCTGGGAAAAACTACTAATGAAAAGGATTTAGGAATAATTATAGACAACAAACTTGGCAACAGTGCCCAATGCCAGTCAGCAGCTGCAAGGGCCAATAAGATATTGGCATGTATAAAACGAGGTATAGATTCACGGGAGGAGGATATCATCTTGCCTCTTTACAAATCAATGGTAAGACCTCACCTTGAATATGCAGTACAGTTCTGGGCACCAGTCCTTAAAAAGGATATTAAGGAACTAGAAAAAGTGCAAAGGAGAGCTACAAAATTAATATGGGGTTTGGAGGATCTTAGTTATGAAGAGAGACTTAAAAAATTGAATTTATATACGTTAGAAAAAAGGCGTCTCAGAGGGGATATGATAATATTATATAAATATGTGCAGGGCCAATATAAAGAGCTCTCCAGTGACCTGTTCATTAACAGAAAGGTACAAAGAACAAGAGGTCACCCCCTCAGACTGGAAGAGCAAAGATTTCATAGACAGCAAAGGAAGGGATTCTTTACGGTTAGGACAATAAAGTTATGGAACTCACTGCCAAGAGAGGTAGTGCTAGCAAACACAATAGATGCATTTAAAAATGGTTTGGATGTTTTTTTAGGAAAGCAGAACATACAGGGCTATTAATAATAGAATAAGCATTAATAAAAGAGCTTATTGATCCAAGGAGAAATCTGATTGCCTCTTGGAGTCAAGAAGGAATTTTTTCCCCCAGGAGGCAAAATTCGAAATAGCTTCCTTAGGGGTTTTTTGCCTTCTTTTGGATCAAAAGCTGTAATGATAGGTAGAAGGGTTGAACTTGATGGACTTGTGTCTTTTTTCAACCTAAATTACTATGTTACTATGTTACTATGTTACTGCCAAGAGAGGTAGCGCTATCAACCACAATAGATGCATTTAAAAATGGTCTGGATGTTTTTTTAGAAAAGCAGAACATACAGGGGTATTAATAATAGAATGAGCATTAATAATAGAGCTTTTTGATCCAAGGAGAAATCTGATTGCCCTTTTGGAGTCAAGAAGGAATTTTTTTCCCCCTAGGAGGCAACATTCGAAAAAGCTTCCTTAGGGTTTTTTTTTTGCCTTCTTTTGGATCAAAACGCTGAAATGATAGGTAGAAGGGTTGAACTTGATGGACTTGTGTCTTTTTTCAACCTAAATTACTATGTTACTATGTTACTATGTTACTGTGTGATGCTTTTTGTTTTTTTTTTAATTTTAACTCAATTGCATGTTTTATTGGGGAGGGGGTAAACTCGTGCAGTCAGAGTTTATTCTAAGTTCTTCTTTGCATTTGGTTAACATAAATCCTCTTCTTTTTATTAACTGCAGCCATCTGTATTAATAGTGGATTCTGAAAATCTCTCCAGATGCCTTCTCATGGTATTCGTGACAGGTCTCTGCAACCTTCAACAAGCTGAATGGGAAGCCTCATTGATCGCAAATGTTATTTCATGCAAAAAAAAGGATATGAAACAAATGGGGATCACTTAACCATTTCACTGGATAGGGTTAGTTTGTTGTTAGGAATTGGGAAACCTCTATTCTATTACTACTGGTCTAGTTTGTGGTCATCTCCCTTCCAATCTAATAATCGTCTTCAGTCACCTTCTGTACAGATGGTGTAAAATACCATGACTCATAACTATTTACAACAACATTCTTAGCATATTCTTGAAGTAAGGTCAAGGAACAGGTTTATATCATGTCATATAATGCAGCACATGATGTTTTTTTTTTTTAATCTAAGTTAGTCTAAATTATTGTTACATAGTGTAACATAGATGTTATACACTTCAAGCTTTGCTTTTTTTTCTTTACAAATTACTCCTGAGATCTCTTTGTTTTTACAGAAAATGTAAATAACCTCGAGGTGCCAGTGAGTCAAGGTTACATTAACTAACTGTGTGATGGTTTATTAAAACAGTATAAATTAGGGGCAATTTCCCATAACTGGGAAAGATATACTCAACCACCTCTGTGTGAATAAAGGAAATATATATGTTCTGAACCAAAATTATCAGAACATGATTACAACATTACACTTTTAAATCCATCACCACTAGTATGCCAACATATTTATTTTCTCTATTTCATTAATTTGTTCCATGGCCAAATCTAAATTGTACAGCTTCAAATTTTCAAAGCTACCATCCTGAATACTGCACTAATGTAATTTCTTAGCAGAAAGTCAAAAGGAAATTTAATGTCTTCATTTTTAAAAGATTTTAAAGGTTTAAGGAAATGAATAACCAATGTGTTGTATATATAGTTTCTATGCTTTGTTTTTGTTTTGTTGTCCAAGTATATTTATATATATATATGCATAAATACACTGGTTAGAGTCTTATAACAAGTCATATATCAGCCTTATAGAATCTAAAGCATGCTGAACTCAGATTGAAATGATTATGTTCTACCTTTGCGTTAAGCTTGACCTACATAAATTGTGCTGTAAATTTACTGTATCAGAAGAGAGACTAGTACATAAGTTTAATTGCCCAATGCTTGCAATATATATTACAGATAGCATGACAAATAAAAAATCTTCAAAGAAATAAATGAAGAACATAACAGATTAAAACTATATGGAAACCTTTTCAATTCTGCAATACAATGCCTGGTACTATACACAGGATGGTAACTCAGTGAAGAGCCCAACAGTTAAACAAGTCTCTGAATGTACTGCAAGATTTGTCAAAGATAAGCCACCTATTGTCATTGTATGTTATCTGACTTATAGGACATATATACTGGAACATATTTAATGTTAATGTGGCCCAGGACAAATCTTTGACTCCTACTTACCATCCTGGCACCATAAGTATGCACTTGCCTTACATAGTAACCACTAACCCCATCAAAATCAATCACATTCTCTTTTCCCTTTATGTCCCCAGCATCAAAATGCACTCTTCATCCCCTCCAGCAACAAAGTGTCTATTCCCTAACTCCAGCATCACAGACTAATTCCACCACAGCATGCCAGGCTCCACTTTCCTCCATCTTAGTATCACAAACCTCACTCCACCAGGTGACCTAACATAGCATGTTCTGGCACACTCTGCTCTTCTGCCTTCCTTTCAAACTACAAATAACCACCAGACCCCAGTCTTAACTCCTCTCAGTGTGCTATTTAATGTAACAGTTATTGATTCTTTTATCAGTCCACAGAATACTCCACCATGCTTCTGCTGTTTTCTGTGGACTGAAGAGGAACAAGTTCTGTGCTGTAGCCTGTCAGTCACATAACCTCAGTTCCCTACCTTCTGAGAAGGAAAAAACATACTGAGATGCAAGGAAAGAAAGGCATTAGAAGGAAGGGTAAGTTAGTGGGAGAAGGCGTGCTGGGGATGAGATAAGGTGCTTGGACAGTAAAATGGGGTGCTGAGATACCCAGGAATGAATGTTAACATGATATAGAAGAGGCTGAACAGCATGTATATGGTATAAGCCTTTATCTCTTCCAGCACATTCAAACCAGTTTGCATTCATGGTTTTAGAAGTTATTTTAATTAAACAATGCAAGAAAAATAAAGAAAATGTGGACAGTGAATTCTTTGCAGTTTTGGGGAATGAATATGCGTATAAGTATTGGCGACTGTTTGTGTAAAATAAATACTTTAATACATGTTATTCTCAAAGTCAAGATAAACTGACCCATATCCAAGTTGAAGTTGAGTTTTATAGTGTTTCTCATAATTAATATGGATGTAAATTTAGCTATATCTATTCATGCTTTATCTGCGATTTACATGCTGGATTAAGAAGAGGCCTGCATAGCTTCAGACCATTCTGAAAATTTTAGTCCACCACTGCCTAGAAGGATCGGTAATCCTTTAATATAAATCTGTATTATAAAGAAAACTAAGAAACTCAAAAATGAATGCATATAATTTGGAGTCAATTCATGTTCATGGAACAGAGAATGACCAGATGACTCTAAACCCACTGCCCCACCTTATGCTGTAAGATACAGACTGTCAACAGCAGAGGTGTCAAACTGTGGCCCTCCAACTGTTGATGGACTTCATTTCCCATAAGCCTTTATCACCCTAAGACACTGGCTGGGAATATGGGAGACATAGTCTATCAACAGTTAAATGGCTTAAGTTTTCCACCACTGCCCTTGAGCAACAAAAGTTAAATTAGTGATTCAAAATGATTCACTTTGATTCACTTTTACTAACTACATCTACAATGATATTCAGCCATTCATATTCAATAATATTCTTCTAGCCGGAGGATTGTCCCTTTATATTGTTGAGTTAAGACAGTGCATGACATCTTCATCTCACATCACCTCAACCAACCCAGGTGCATGTGCAATGTTTTGCTACTAAAAGAAAATCTGTAGTACAGATCATAGTTAAGTTTTCAAAACAAGTATATTCTGTTCATCCATCTGAAATCTTCTTTTAACTGGACATTTGCTAAAAATAAACCTTATTTCCATGTAAGTGAAGTGAGCAAAAGTCTTTTGGGAGCTATTTATAAAGACTGGTTGTAAAAGTGAAGCAATCACCATGGAAACTAAAAGAATCTGCTTCACGTATAGTACTCTACCTCATAAATGACCTTTATAACTATGCCAATTGTGTCTTTTAATTTCTGCCTTGTGACGTACATCACTCTTTTAGTTGTGATATACCCTCCCTCTTTCTATATTGAGAATCTGATAAATAGACCTTACACTATAATACTAGTAGACATTAATCGGCAGCCAGTAAACAACTTGAGTGCTTTAAGATCAATCCTATGTGTTTGATGTTGGTTTATATTGTTTATGTCAAGATATTGTGCTGTTTATCACGTACTGTGTATTACTCCTATGCAACGGGAACTAAGCAGCATTTAGAAAATCAAGATAATCTTTATTCTGTCAAAAATATAAGCACACATTTCTGGTTTTCTAAGAGGTCATCAATATTTTAAAACAGACAAATTCTTGGAAGTATTGGATGACAACCAAGCTGACATCACTCATGGTGTATGTAGGCATGGTTCTGTTTAGTGCTGAAATTAACAATTTCACAGTTGGAATGTCCCCCTAGTAAAAAAAAAAAAAAAAACATTAAATGCAGTGAGTTATTTAATCACATGCATTACTGTATGTGTGTGAATGAGTTACATTGTATTGATTTTATGGACAATTTTGCAAGCTATTGGCCTATACTTATATAAAGAGTGTTTTGATTTAGATTTAATTCCCAAAATGTCAGATAGTGACATAATAGCTAGAGCAACACTAAAGGAATCTGTCCAGGGACAAACAGTGCCTGGTGACAGTGGCTTGAGTCAGGGGACCCATAAATCAAGAGACATCTGGTCACAATTAAGCACCTCTACCAGATGTCCAGTTGATATTTTTGTTGTTTTCTAGGATATTTTACATCTTATTACAGTCTCATATCTATCTGACAAGTTAACCTTCCAGCTCTCTTCGAAACTTGTAAGTGTTTTATATATATTTTTGTACAAATAGCTAGTTTATATCCCAACTCAATGACATAGAAGATCATTGAGAAGAGGTGCAATAACTGAAATGGCACAATGGATAGTGCCAGGCTCCGGGTCCCGTTACCGTCAGGTATCAGGTCACCCTGCCTGCTACACTGACCTTTGGAGCTCTGTTCTCCAACTTTGTGACCGCGCGATCATGGTCTAGGTTGCATCCCTGGTCTAGAGTAACGCACGATCTCCTACCAGCAGGAGGCGTGTCTTCACATCCAAGAGGAGTGGTTACTCCAAAGGGGGACTAGGCAAAAGGAGGGAGGGAGGTGGTGCCTTTCAGACACACCTACTATAGAGTGTAGCAGAGAGGGATGGTACTGAGGACTGATTGGGTTATGACTCCCTATAAAAACCCAGCTCATCTGCCATTCTGTGCTTGTATATTCCCAAGCTACTTGTGAAGTTCCTATTCCCTTCATTGCTATTTCAATTTGCTATTCTGATCTCCTGGCTTTTTGAGCTTTGGCTCTCCTTTTGGATACTGCGGATCTCTCTTCTCATGACCCCTGCTTTCCTACTCATTATTGCACCTATTCTGCCTGCCTTGACCCTCTCGACTCCCTCTGACCTTGCCTTTCCCTTCCCCTTTGTACAGTCACTTTTGGACCAACCTGTGACTGGAGTTTCCCTGTGCTATGCTCCTCATTGCCAGTCTCACAGATAGTGAGACTTTACATTTAAAGAGTGACTAAACCCATAAATTTTATATAAACATATATATATATATATATATATATATATATATATATATATATATATACCGTATTTGCTTGATTATAAGACAAGGTTTTTTTCCCCTAACAGCAGGGGATGTCTGCGCGATGAGCACAGACTCCCCTGCTTCCGCCCGGCACGACCGCCGGGGCTTCTGTGAAGAAGCCGGGTACTTCCGCTTTCGTCAACAGCTGTCCGTCATAATAGATGGAGGTGTCGGGCAGCATGGAGGATGTCTGCACGTATCGTGCAGACATCCCCCGGCTGCCCCCACTAGCCACCAGGGACCAATAAAAAGGTGAGGGAGGGTGGGTTTAAAAAAAACATGGGTGACGGGGACAGAGGGAGGGTGAGAGCAACAAGCGGAGGGAGGGGGCAGAGACAGAGACAAGAGGAGGGAGGGGGTTGGTAGAGACAGAGACAAGGGCAGGGAGGGGGTTTGAAGAGACAGACAAGGGGGGTGCAGAAACAGACAAGGGGAGCGAGGGAGTGACAAAGGGAGGGGGAGAGAGAGAGACAACACTAAGGGGAGGAGAGAGAGAGAGAAAAATGGGGGCAAGGGAAAGAGAGAGGCAGCATTGGCACATAAAAAGAAATAAAAACAAGAAATACGTTTTTTTATATCATAATATTTTATTAAAAAAAGCAATTTACATGTGAATATATACAAGTTGAACTTTTTTCCTATAGGGTAGTCTTATATTCAGGCTTTTAGTTTTTTTTCCTAATGGAATATCCAAAGTTTGGGGGGTCGTCTTATAATCAGGGTCGTCTTATAATCGAGCAAATACGGTATATATATATATATAAATTTGACTCACTCACACATAGCATAGTACGAATTCCTCATATTTACATGCCATAAATAGAGAGGACCTTAGATCAGTCTCTGCACTGGCAAACAGAGTGCATCCAACCTGACACACCCAGGCAGTCACAAGTGGTGGTGGGCTGCTCTGATTGGTTCAGAGCACATGTGCCAGTCTCCAGATTAGCTATGTCTTATCTGAGAGGAAGGGTTGAGAGTAAACCCAACATGTATCCAAAGTAGTGTCTCAGGTTTATGGAAGAGCTGTATATAATTATAATCAGAAGTCCATTATGCTGTGGAAATGTTTCATTTTTAATAAGTGCGTGGATTATCATATATTATTGTCACTTGTTTTATATCACTTAGAAAGTACACACAAAAGTGATTTGGTCGGTTTTTTTTTTATTATATATTTTTGAGAGAGATACAAAATGTTTTATCATAAATATTTTGAACTGATGTTACAGTTTGTTAATATGTAAATTGTATATTTATTCAAAATAAGAGGCAATTCCTGTGATTATATGATTTGCACATACAGATGAGATCTGTATTAGAATATGTAGTAAATGTACTCCCTTCAGTAGTCACGCATTGTTACATTTTATACACAACCTGTGCTTTCCGATCATGTCTGCACTTATTAGTACACCTGTGATGATATTTAAAGGGCTGCTCAATAAAGAGAGAACTGCCAGGAATTAAGATGGGGATTTCAAACTTTAGGCCAAAGTAGCTGAGTTGGAAACATTTTCTAAAGTAGATGAATGGGAGAATTTTTCCAAATCAGCTACTTTGGTCTTAAGCTTGAAATTCCTGTCTCAATTCCCTACAATTCTCTCTTTATTGAGTAGACCCTATACAGTTTTATTTGAAAGTAAGCTAACAGAATTGAAAAAAGTCCCTTGTGGATTGAAATGTTGCCTGGTTTGCAATATACACCTTCTTTTTGATTGGGGGATACAAGTGAGGCCAGACACTGGTGAAAAGAGTATGCCTTTCTCCCATCACCTTTTTTTTTTTTTGGACAACTGCAGAGTAGTGGCACAAAGTTTTCAACTTTTTGCTTGTATAAGTGAAACAAAAGTTAAAAATATCTATCAGTGCCCTAGATGATATAGCTGTATAAAGCAGTTATACACTGCCACAAGATCGATAATGCCACAATAAATCTCTAAAAATAACTTCAGATTTCACTGTTCCCATGAAGTGGTTTCACATTAATTTGCCTTTTCCAGAAATCTAATCAACGTGTTGTTCCTGAATTATTTTTTCTTTAATCTGTTTTGGGTGTTTTGGACTCACAATCACTTATTTACACAAAGAGCTGACTTATTTCTTTGAATATGTATCTTGTTTATAAACAGTCAGCAGTCATATTATGAACACAGTGCTTTGGTTCAGCACAGGAACTACTTCTCAATCTCTGGCTTGATTCACATAAACATTAGCAAAGTTAATGACAAAAACTCTGACACATTTATATAAGCAAGATCAGAAACCAGAAAGCCACAAGTTTACTAATAAGCTATCATCACAGCATACCAGTAAGCTTTGGAAACATGGATATAAACATTTTTATTTCTGTCTGTGGTTTTACATGAGTAGTAGCTGAAATAAAAGTTATGCTTTTATAATATTGTATTTGTTGACATCCTAGTTACTTCCAGACCTTTTAGACAGCTTGTACCTAAGGCTAATATCTTGCTATTGTGCCGTAAAATGTTGTGTTACTGTCTACTTGTGCAAATGTCCATAGTACATTAACCCCTTAGTGACTAAAAAATGGCTGTTTTGACATTTCTGAGGTGTTTGTGTTGAGCTGTAATTTTCTTCTTTCTCACATACTGTACCCACACAAATTATATGTTGTTTTTATCATCATAAGAAGGGCTTTCATTAGATACAATTATGTTCATCATAGCTTATAATTTACTACAAAAAAATCATAAAATATAATTTCCACAAATACAATCATAAAAAAAGACCCCGTCTAAATAGTTTCTAAATGTTGTCCCGAGTTCATAAATATGCATGTTTCCATATTTTTCGGTATTTTATTGCGAGTTATGGGGCAAAAACCAAAAATAGTGTTTTTGTTTTTTTCTTTTATTGACCTTTTGACCCCAACCCGAACCCTACATTTATCCCTAACACTAAATTTAACCCCAACTCTAACCTTTATGCTATCCCTTAATATATTTTAATTTAAGTTTAACCCTATGCTAATCTAACTATAATACCAGATTTAGGTAATGAAATCTTTTTTTTTTTTTACATTGCACTGTTACGTGCTGCCTCTAGGGGCTGTCAAGCAGCATATTCAGAGCGACGGAAGTAAATTTTCTTTCACTTCCGAAGCTCAGACCACAAGAGGGTTGAAGAATGCTGCTCCGCGATCGTGGGTGCCCCAGAAAGGAAATTTCAGTTCTGGCTATTGCCTCAACATCGAGGCAATAGACCAGCACCGTTAAAGCAGTTTTCGCGATCGATTCTATACATTCAGATTAATTTACATGTAGGCAAGAAATATTGGGATACATGTATAAAAACTCCTGCACTGCAAAGTGTCAGGAGATTTATAAAAAAGAAGCTCAATCACTGTTTGTTATGTATAATGGCGATTCCTTTTTTATTTTTTTATAACTTGCCACACTTTGTAGTGAGGAAGAGAGGGACCTTCATCAATCTGTGTTTGGCGGCGGTTTCCAGACACAAATCAGGCACTTTTCAGTCTAAGGACCTGTAATAAAATTTCAAGATTTTTTACTTTCGTATACTGGTCTGGAGCTTGAGTGCTAGCAAAATACTGGCGTTTTACACTATTTGGGGATGTGTAGATATTCCTCCATTGAGACTAACAGACTGCTAATTGATGAATAGAGCTCATGAAATTTGCATATTCCATAAACTAGATTCCCTGAAGATGTCTTTGGATCCATACACAGGAGAATTCACCCATACAGATTGTTTGACTTTTATGTAGACTGCCATCTCTGCAGGCTGTCAAAATGCAGTCTGTGACAGCATATGAAGGAAATGTACCCATTCAGGGGCCAGGGGTTGTATAAAATAATCTAGCCAGGGACGCTGGCGTGCATGACATCTCATATGCTAATGTTCTAGTTACTCTACTGGCTGGTTATATCACCTGACAATGTTATAGATGTCTGAGACTTTTAATTAAAAACCTAGAGTATAATGTTGTTTGCTCTGATGTTAAAGACACCTCTCTCACTTATTCTTTAATTTACTGAGATTTTACAGGTGCTCACGTACCTTCAAATATATAGCTGATCATCTAAATATACATATTAAATTGAGAGGAACATTCTGGACTTTCTTAACCTGAAATTGATCCATAATCAAATGTTCAATCTGTTTCACTTTGGGGTGCATGTGCTTCATAGAAACATAGAGTGTGTTGGCAGATAAGAACCATTCGGTCCATCTAGTCTGCCCAATTTTCAATAAACTTTATTAGTCCCCCGTTCCCTATCTTGTATATAGAAAAGACTTGTGTCTATCCCATGCATGCTTAAAATACTTGACTGTGTTTACCTCTACTACTTCTGCTGGAAGGCTTTTCCATACATCAACTACCCTCTCAGTAAAGTAATACTTTCTGATATTACTTTTAAATCGTTGCCCCTCTAATTTAAGACTATGTCCTCTAGTTGTGGCAGTTTTTCTACTTTAAATATTCTCTCTTCCTTTACTGTGTTGATTCCCTTTATGTATTTAAATGTTTCTATCATATCCCTCTATTATGTATTTCCTCCAAGCTGCACATGTTAAGATGCTTTAACCTTTCCTGTTACGTTGTATCATTCAACCCATGAACCAGTTTAGTAGCCCTTCTCTGAACTCTCTTCAAAGTATCAATATCCTTCTGGAGATACGATCTCCAGTACTGCGTACAATACTCCAAGTGAGGTCTCACCAGTGCTCTGTACAATGGCATGAGCACTTTCCTCTTTCTACTGCTAATACCTCTAGCTATGCAACCAAGCATTCTACTAGCATTTTATGCTGCTCTATTGCATTGCCTACCTACCTTTAAATATTCTGAAATTATTACTCCTAAATCCCTTTCCTCAGATGTTGAGGTTAGGAGTGTACCAAATAGTCTATGTTCTGCTTTTGGGGTTTTCACTACAAAGGTGCGTAATTTTGCACTTATCCACATTAAATGTCAGTTGCCACAGCTCTGACTGTTTTTCTAGTTTAGCTAAAACATTTGCCATTTGGCTTATCACTCCATGAACATCAACCCTGCTGCAAATCTTTGTATCATCAGCAAAAAGACATACTTTACCAACAAGACCTTCTGCAATATCACTAATGAAAATATTAAAGAGAATGGGTCCAAGTACAGCTCCTGAGGTACCCCACTAGTAAAAAGACCTTGCATCGAATATACTCCATTGACTATAACCCTCGATTGTCTAATCCAATCAACAATATTGAAATCCAAACTCAAAGATTGCAGTTTATTGATAAGCCTTCTATGTGTCAAATGCCTTACTTAAATCTAGGTAAGCAATGTGTCTACTGCACCACCCTGATCTATTATTTTAGTTACCCAATCAAAAAAAAATCAATAAGATTAGTTTGGCATGATCTCCCTGAAGTAAACTCATGTTGTCTCTGATCTTGAATTCGATGCGATTTTAGATGTTCAACAATCCTATTCTTTAACAAGGTTTCCATTATTTTCTCCACTACTGAAGTAAGACTTACTGGTCTATAGTTGCCCGATTACTCTCGTTAACAATGATTGGTTAAATAAATGTATTAACGGTTTTGCTAGTACACCACTAAGTTCTTTGGGTGTATCCCATCAGGGCCCATCAACTTATCTGTCTTTACTTTAGACAGCTGAAGTAAAACCTCTTACTCTGTAAACTTACATGCATCAAAAGACTCATTAGTCTTTTTTCCCTAAATGAGGTCCCTTACCCTCATTTTCATTTGTAAAAACTGAACAAAAATATTCATTAAGGTAGTCTGCTAGGCTTTTATCCTCTTCTACATAGCATCCTTCTTTTGTTTTTAATCTAACTAATAGACATGTGCAAAACTAAAATTTTCGTTTCGTTTTCGTCCATTCGGACGAAAATGTTATTTATTTCGTCTAAAACGAATTTCGTTCATTAGTGCATTCGTTTCAGACGAAATTCGTTCATTATTTTCGTTTCGTTAATTTTTTTCGTTCGTTTTATAGAATACAATGTAATACTATTGGCTTTCTATAAACCGAACGAGAGCCCCATTCATAAGAAATTCTTATGAATGGGGCTCTCGTTCGGTTCATAGAAAGGCAATAGTATTACTTGTATTCTATAAGCCGAAAGTCTATAAACCGAACGACTTTCGGTTTATAGACTTTCGGCTTATGGAATACATGTAATCCTATTGCTATTCTATAAACCGAACGACTTTCGGTTTATAGAATAGCCATAGGTTTACATGTATTACATAAGCCGAAAGTCTATAAACCGAAAGTCGTTCGGTTTATAGGCTGTCGGCATTTAACTATACAGAGACAGAGTCTCCATTCATAAAATTATGAATGGAGACTTTGTCTCCGTGTAGTAAAATGCCGACAGCCTATAAACCGAACGTTCGGTTTATAGGCTGTGGGCATTTTACTACACGGAGACAAAGTCTCCATTCATAATTTTATGAATGGAGACTCTGTCTCCGTGTAGTAAAATGCCGACAGCCTATAAACCGAACGTTCGGTTTATAGGCTGTCGGCTTATGGAATACATGTATTCCTATTGCTATTCTATAAACCGAAAGTCGTTCGGTTTATAGAATAGCAATAGGAATACATGTATTCCATAAGCCGACAGCCTATAAACCGAACGTTCGGTTTATAGGCTGTCGGCATTTTACTACACGGAGACAGAGTCTCCATTCATAAAATTATGAATGGAGACTTTGTCTCCGTGTAGTAAAATGCCGACAGCCAATAAACCGAACGTTCGGTTTATAGGCTGTCGGCTTATGGAATACATGTATTCCTATTGCTATTCTATAAACCGAAAGTCGTTCGGTTTATAGAATAGCAATAGGAATACATGTATTCCATAAGCCGACAGCCTATAAACCGAACGTTCGGTTTATAGGCTGTCGGCATTTTACTACACGGAGACAGAGTCTCCATTCATAAAATTATGAATGGAGACTTTGTCTCCGTGTAGTAAAATGCCGACAGCCTATAAACCGAACGTTCGGTTTATAGGCTGTCGGCTTATGGAATACATGTATTCCTATTGCTATTCTATAAACCGAACGACTTTCGGTTTATAGAATAGCCATAGGATTACATGTATTATATAAGCCGAAAGTCTATAAACCGAAAGTCGTTCGGTTTATAGGCTGTCGGCATTTAACTATACAGAGACAGAGTCTCCATTCATAAAATTATGAATGGAGACTTTGTCTCCGTGTAGTAAAATGCCGAAAGCCTATAAACCGAACGATCCGTTTATAGACTTTCGGCTTATATAATACATGTAATCCTATGGCTATTCTATAAACCGAACGTTCGGTTTATAGAATAGCAATAGGAATACATGTATTCCATAAGCCGACAGCCTATAAACCGAACGTTCGGTTTATAGGCTGTGGGCATTTTACTACACGGAGACAAAGTCTCCATTCATAATTTTATGAATGGAGACTCTGTCTCCGTATAGTTAAATGCCGGCTTTTAACTATACGGAGACAAAGTCTCCATTTATAATTTTATGAATGGAGACTCTGTCTCCGTATAGTTAAATGCCGGTGTTCTGACAAATTTCTGGAGCAAATTCTTCTGCGCAATCGCAGGAGAATTTGCTCACTGCGCATGCGCATAAAGTTACAGCTGATAACTCAGCTGTAACTTTGTGACCACCGCGCATGCGCCAGCTGCGCAACCCACCTCCCGCCCCCTCACACCCCCTGCACACCCCTTCTTACCAGATCATCGACCACAGCGATACACAGCGCATGCGCACGCCTATCCAGCCGTTTGGGAATGTGCGCGTCCGTTGTTGTGTTCTTAAGGTGGTAAGTAACATGGGGCGTCGGGACATAAGGGGGCAAGCATCCTGGTGAGGGCTGCCTCATCTTGATGGGATTTGTGATCCTCCTGCTGCATCAATAATACAGCAGGAGGATCACAAATCCCATCAAGATGAGGCAGCCCTCACCAGGATGCTTGCCCCCTTATGTCCCGACGCCCCGTGTTACTTACCACCTTAAGAACACAACAACGGACGCGCGCATTCCCAAACGGCTGGATAGGCGTGCGCATGCGCTGTGTATCGCTGTGGTCGATGATCTGGTAAGAAGGGGTGTGCGGCGGGTGTGAGGGGGCGGGAGGTGGGTTGCGCAGCTGTCTCATGCACGGTGGTCACAAAGTTACAGCTGAGTTATCAGCTGTAACTTTATGCGCATGCGCAGTGAGCAAATTCTCCTGCGATTGCGCAGGAGAATTTGCTCCAGAAATTTGTCAGAACACCGGCTTTTAACTATACGGAGACAAAGTCTCCATTTATAATTTTATGAATGGAGACTCTGTCTCCGTATAGTTAAATGCTATTGTATTCTATAAACCGACTCTATTTCGGCTTATAGAATGCAATAGTACTACGAATGGACGAATGAACGAATGATTTTCCTTTATTAACTATTCGTTCATTCGATTTAGTTAGCTTAGCATTTTCGTTCTTCGTTTTTCGGGCGAATGGACGAAAATGCAATTTTCGGACGAAAATGCATTCGTCCGAAAACGAATGCACATGTCTAGTATATATTCACATGTAAATTGCTTTTTTAATAAAAAATTATGATATAAATAAAATCTTGTTTTTATTTCCTTTTATGTGACAAAGCTGCCTCTCTCTTTCCCTTGCCCCCAGATTTGTCGCTCTCCCCCCCTTAGTGTTGTCTCTCTCTCACCCTCCCTTTGGCTCCCCCCTCGCTCCCCTTGTGTCTGTCTCTTCCCCCCTTCCCTCCCCTTGTTTCTCTCTGCCCCCCCCCCCTTGTTATTCTGTCCCCCCCTCACCTGTTTCTTGCTCCCTGGTGGCTAGTGGGGGCAGCCGGGGGATGTATGCACTATACATAATAGACGGAAGTGTCGGGCAGCATGGAGGTTGTCGCGCAGACATCCTCCGCTCCCTCGCTAGCCACCAGGGAGAATCGGGCAGCTGGGGGATGTCTGCACGAATCGTGCAGACAACCTCCATGCTGCCCGACACTTCCGTCTATTATGTATAGTGCATACATCCCCCGGCTGCCCCCACTAGCCACCAGGGAGCAAGAAACAGGTGAGGGGGGGACAGAATAACAAGGGGGGGGGGGCAGAGAGAAACAAGGGGAGGGAAGGGGGGAAGAGACAGACACAAGGGGAGCGAGGGGGGAGCCAAAGGGAGGGTGAGAGAGAGACAACACTAAGGGGGGGAGAGCGACAAATCTGGGGGCAAGGGAAAGAGAGAGGCAGCATTGTCACATAAAAGGAAATAAAAACAAGATTTTTTTATATCATAATTTTTTATTTAAAAAGCAATTTACATGTGAATATATACTAGACATGTGCATTCGTTTTCGGACGAATGCATTTTCGTCCGAAAATTGCATTTTCGCCCATTCGCCCGAAAAACGAAGAACGAAAATGCTAAGCTAACTAAAGCCGGATGAACGAATGGTTAATAAAGGAAAATCATTCGTTCATTCGTCCATTCGTAGTACTATTGCATTCTATAAGCCGAAATAGAGTCGGTTTATAGAATACAATAGCATTTAACTATACGGAGACAGAGTCTCCATTCATAAAATTATAAATGGAGACTTTGTCTCCGTATAGTTAAATGCCCACAGCCTATAAACCGAACGTTCGGTTTATAGGCTGTGGGCATTTAACTATACGGTTTATACGGTTTTATATTTTTTTTTTATACTTTCGGTTTATAGAATAGCCATAGGATTACATGTATTACATAAGCCGAAAGTCTATAAACCGATCGTTCGGTTTATAGACTTTCGGCATTTTACTACACGGAGACAAAGTCTCCATTCATAATTTTATGAATGGAGACTCTGTCTCTGTATAGTTAAATGCCGACAGCCTATAAACCGAACGACTTTCGGTTTATAGACTTTCGGCTTATGTACTACATGTAATCCTATGGCTATTCTATAAACCGAAAGTCGTTCGGTTTATAGTTTAGCAATAGCATTACATGTATTCTATAAACCGAACGTCGTTCGTTTTAAAGACTTTCGGCTTATAGAATACTATTGGCTTTCTATAAACCGAACTAGAGTCGAGTCCCCATTCATAAGAAATTCTTATGAATGAGGAGGGACTCTAGTTAGGTTTATAGAATGCCAATAGTATTCTATAAGCCGAAAGTCTTTAAAACGAACGACGTTCGGTTTATAGAATGCATGTAATGCTATTGCTGTTCTATAAGCCGAATGTCTTTCGGCTTATAGAACAGCAATAGCATTACATGTATTCTATAAACCGAACGTCGTTTGTTTTAAAGACTTTCGGCTTATAGAATACATGCTGCTATTGGCTTTCTATAAACCGAAAGAGTCCCCATTCATACGAATAGGTCAATTGACCTATTCGTATGAATGGGAACTCAATTTCGGTTTATAGGAAGCTAATAGCATTACATGCATTCCATAAACCGAAAGTCATTCATGTCGGTTTATGGAATGTAGTACAATGATATTGGTATTGTAAACCGACTCTATTTCGGTTTAGAATGCCAATAGCACGAATGGACGAATGGACGAATGAACGAATGATTTTCGTTTATTAACCATTCGTTCATTCGGATTTTGTTAGTTAAAATTTTCGTTATTCGTTTTTCGGACGAATGGACGAAAATGCTATTTTCGTCCGAAAATGCATTCGTCCGAAAACGAATGCACATGTCTACTAACTAATCCTTGTTTTACTTTCCTTTTCTCATTTATGTATGTAAAAAAAGTTTTTTCCCGATTTTTTACTGACTGACTTCATAAACTTTTGCAGGCATACCGAGAGGCTGATGGGCCCTACCTCCTCCATGATTCCGCGTAAACATAATTATGTTGACATAGTCTAGTGTCGAGCATAGATACTTGTCAATTCAGATCATATACTTTTCGATTCAGATCTTATACATATTGTGTAAGCATTTCAGTATGGATCGTGGCTTATATGTGATTTCTTAGTCTTCTCAGGCTTCTTGTTCTGGCGACCCATATATTCTCCCCCTTTCTCAGCCTGGGACTTCAGGGTTTTGGAGTGCGCAGACATTAACTGAGCCATGTATAAAGCTGAGCTGTGAGGAGCTCGTGTCAAACACGTCTGCTCCTGTCCAATGCCCAATGACATGTTCCCAAAAACAAATGTTTAACTGCACCACAAACAAAAGTAAAAAATTTCAATAGTTTACAAAATTATTAAAATAAAAAAATACCCCAAATTTGTAAAATAAAATACTCAGTAAACACAAAATTCCTACTAAATCATGTCCTTAAACGAACACACACATTTGGAACAAATCTCTTTAATTTCCTCTCTTAAATACATTTGAAAGAATCCTTCTCATGTTAGACAGTGTGAATAATTCTGTCACAGACAAGTACAGTACAATTAAAACAATGCCAGATAAAATTGTTTAAAAACCACATGATGTTTTAATAGAGAGAGACAGAGAGAAAGTGAAGAAAGGGTAAAGATAGGGAAGGAAATACAGAGAAAAACAAAAAAAAGTGTGTAAGAGATTTATTTCTGTACTTGAAGAGCCAGCATTCTAATATACATTAGCTAAGTAGAACAGAAGGTATGCTATGGCTAAGTTGCTACGTTTTTTGCAGCTTTTTAAAGTGATAACGTAGAACTTGAAAATATAACTACACTAATACTTTGTTATTAATGATTCACAATTTACAAGGTTCTGATGGTCAACTTTTTAAATATGATTGGTCAATAGTCTGGCTGCTGCATTTTGTTCTGTCTGTAGGTGGTGGAGGTCTTTTCCTGGGAGGCCCAAGTAAAGTGTATTAGAATACTCTGGGAGAGAGGACACAAATACATGAATTAATGGTGCCATATCATCCGGTGGAATTAAATGTTGTATCCTTCCTATGTTTCAAAGATGAAAAAAGGCAGATTTTACAATGGAAGATGTCTGACAGAATAAATC
Organism: Pelodytes ibericus; assembly: GCA_036172795.1. Taxonomy (NCBI): domain Eukaryota; kingdom Metazoa; phylum Chordata; class Amphibia; order Anura; family Pelodytidae; genus Pelodytes; species Pelodytes ibericus. Next base: position 116,203,128 of record CM069861.1, on the reverse strand, counting down.
AGTACTCCAAGATTTTGTACTTATGAGTTCAGAGCCCCCAAGTTCCAAGCCAGTTGGGTAATCATGAGATATTCTTGTTGTCCCCTCACCAAGATTATCTCTGTTTTGTCCATGTTCACTTTTAGCCAACTGGCCACATCCACTTTATGTGGTCTACTAAGCAATGTTTGATAAGGCATGTTAGGTCTTTAGTAACTGGGGCAAAGGAGAAGTAGAGTTGTGTATTGTCTGCATAAGAATAATATCTAGGCCATGTTATCTGATGTCACCCAGTGGCAGCAAGTAGATAGCATGGGAACTCCACAGTCTAATACTGTTTGTGCAGATGATCCTGATGTTACTCTCTCTGATCTACCAATGAGGAAAGATTTAAACTAGTTTAGGACTGTGCATCCTAGACCGTTGCCATTGATAAAGTTCAGGCCTTTGAAGGAAACACATCTGGTGTGCTTGTGGGGGGGTTTGTCCTATAGTGGTTGTCATAGTTTGGTTTGTTTGGTTTCAGCTGTGTGTTGGAAATGCCCAATCATTACTACATCAGGAGTATAGTTGCAGTGCACTGCGCATTCAAAGTGTCCAGTCTGTTTTCTAAAATGTAAAGGCTTCTATTATTGTCTTCATCATGCTCTAGATTCTTTACATTTGGATTTCTGGCCAAGTCTGGTTCTTACTTGATGGTTCTCGCTAGGGCACCAATAAATCAGATTTACAGTATGGATTTTATATCCTACCAGGGACACTAAAGGACTTCTGTGAGTGTATTGATTATTTTAATGCACTACTTAATATATATATTTTTTCTAATACACTTTTTACAATTCTAGAAGTGCACCTCCAGTGTAGTTTTGTGTGGTACTTTGTAAACATGGCTCTTACCTATATTCTAAATTTCAAAACAACTCACATTACCCAGTTTTATCCAGCTGACCTTTAACATCAGGTCTGGCACCATCTACCATTGTCAATTGGTCCATGGCTGCTCCCTCTCAAATCTACCATGTCACTTTGGTTCCAATATATGTTCCAACTAGCTGATAGTACTGTTGAGTTATGTGATACTTCTATGTACTCCCCTTAATTTATGTTAGGTTTAACTAGTATTAAAGTAAATCTCTGTTGTAGAATGTACCAGTATTAGCTTATCCTCTTCATGGTGAGAGTATTGGTGTGACCTCTGTTCACCACCAAAGACTAAGAAAAGAACAAATGGTTATTGAAATTGTTTCCAGTTACTCATCTAAACCAGTAGTCAACATTGGCCTATATATTGGTGTATATATAAAGTGTCCTTTACATCTGCAGGGCACGGCAGGTGCTACTTATATCACTAAACAATCTGAGAAGCTTTAATTTTAAAAATGTAATTACTATACCAATAACTGTCTTAGACGGAATCTGTAGTAAATAGCTAATACATGTGATTAGTAATTTGATCATACATCAGCAACACCCAGGTCATGGCATAGCAGTTTATTAAAAAATAAAATGCAATTTAACAATAAATCTTGATTAAACATTATGTCACAAAAGTGAAAGTTTATTTTCCTTACTGAGGCAGCACAACTAAAAAATTTTGTAGATGCCTACTGCAATTAGAAAAAAAATTACTAGCCTATTTTACAGACATTAGTTATGTGTGTTAAGAAGGAATTAAACCTTACAAATAAAAATTAAATATTAAAGTTCATCTAATATTTTCCTTTTGTTTTGCTCCAAAGTGGTGGAACAAACAATGTGTTGCAAGTTCAATGGTTGTTTATCTCCCTCATGTGGCAAAAGAATGAATTGCAAATGTGATAAATTGGTGAGAACTATTTGAAAAATCAAATGTGTCGACGGATAGGAACCATTTGGCCCATTTAGTTTGCCCAATTTTCAAAATACTTTTATTAGTCCCTGTCTTATAGTTAGGATAGGCTTGTGCCTATCCCACACATGATTTTTTAAGGATATAATGGACTGTTGTAATAAGAATAATTAGAAGAATACTGAATGTTAAAAAAGTGTGCATCCAGCTATAAAATTTGTATAAAAAAAATAAAAACAATTCAAGTGAACAAATGGCTATAAAAATGCATCAGATTAACAACACGTGACATATCTTTTATCCATTCCATAATAATATATACATGACATATCTTTTAACCATTCAATAATTATATAAAGGCATACAAACAAGTGTATTAGATGTATGGATACACATTTGTAGTATAATGTATTCAGTGAATATGGTGGAAGAGGTAATACATGTAAATAAGCAAAGTATGGAAAACAGTATAAACAGTGTCGGGAAGATTCCACGGCTGCATTGAAAAGTACATGTTGAATATCCCTTATCAAAAAAATCAATAGCCAGATTCAAATATTTACGCGGTTTAGAAATGTACAGTGAGGCCCCACATCTAGGAGTGTCAAAAAAAAGTATAGTCACTCAGATAACTGTTTGCATCTCATTAGTCAATACTATCTTAGTGACATTGTCAATGCATTCCTGTATGAAGATGTTAGAAAACATGCACAGTCAGGAAAGGGCTACTTATACTCCATTATATATATGGTACAATTTGTTTCTCTTATTTGATTGTTATTCCTTCATCAATTCATCTGATGGAATTTAAACTTTTATCAAATGCATATAAACACATCTATAATGTAAAACTACTACATGTTTGAATTGCAACCGCATCAAATTATATCAGTGTTAAGCTTAAATGTCTGTCCATTGTGCTTTACTTTTGATTTAACTTCATTTTATTTACAAGACAGTTCTCCACAAGGATGAGGGCACCACAGTCAGTTACAAACACCAGCATCACAGCTCACAGGTGTGTATTTATTTATTGTAAAACATATACACACTGCAACCATCCACTAGCTAAGAATCTCCAGACCATTGCCTCAGGATGAAGTAGTCGGAGGTACAGGTGATACTTGAAAAATTAGAATATCATGCAAAAGTTCATTTATTTCAGTAATGCAACGTAAAAGGGGAAACTAATATATGAGATAGTCGTATTACATGCAAAGCAAGATAGTTCAAGACGTGATTTGTCATAAGTGCGATGATTATGGCTTACAGCTCATGAAAACCCCAAATCCACAATCTCAGTACAATATTCTAATTTTTCGAGTATCACCTGTACTCCCAGGATATGCTGACCATATCTGCAAGTCTCATGTTGTCCAGCATCATCTAGACCATAGGCATCCAACATACGATGCGGGCCGTGGGCCAGAGAGGTGCAGGCCGTGGGCCAGAGAGGTGCAGGGCGCAGGCCAGAGAGGTGCGGCCCGCTTGAGAGTGGCAGCGGTAGTCGCACCTGTGAGCCTCTGCAACAAAGTGTGCACCGGGATGTCACTGACATCTGGTGCTCCAACAGCGTAAGAGCGCGAGAGGACGGAGCTCTGACCCTGTTGGAGCACCAGGTGTCAGTAACATCCCGGTGCTCAGATAGGAACTAACCTCTACAATGGAACAATCCCCCTCCCTGCAGCTAAAAATTAACCAAGCAGGGAGGAGGAACAAACAAAACGTTGGAGGGGGAGGTTTCCTTAAAAAAAAAAAAAAAGATGAAGCAAAGTCTGTGTGTGGAAGTATGAATCCGTGTCTGTGTATAAATGTGACTCAGTGTGTGGAAGTGTGACTTTGTGTGTGCATGTGTGTCTGTAAATGTGACTCTCTATGTGTGTATGTAAGTGGAAGTGTGACTTCTTAGTTGTGTATATGTATGCATTTAATGCAAGTATTTTTTTTATTATGTTTTATTGCTGGGGAATCTGATACACTCATTCAATGCATATCACTGTGATATAGATATAGATATATATATATATATATATATATAGATATATATATATATATATATATATATATATATATATATATATATATATATATATATAGATATATATATATATATATAGATATATATATATATATATAGATATATATATATATATATAGATATATATATATATATATAGATATATATAGATATATAGATATATAGATATATAGATAGATATATATATATATATATATATATATATAGATATATATATATATATAGATATATATATATATATATAGATATATATATAGATATATATATATATATATAGATATATATATATAGATATAGATATATATATAGATATAGATATAGATATAGATATATATATAGATATAGATATATATATATATATATATATATATATATCTCCACACAAACACGTATATTTGTATTCTTTCATTTAAACATGAATGCAGCCCACGCACAAATAGATACAGTGAAGTAGCCCACTGCAGAACAAACTTGGACACCCCTGATCTAGACATTGATGGATGGAACTGCTTCCCATCTTTTTAGAGGTGTTCAACCACTCAATAATGGACTTTGTTTTTAGCACAGATCTCCAGTGAGCCAGCTTTTTATTTTCTCGCTTTGTAGTATCATGCTGTTACCGAACTTCCAGATCTACCTTCTTTTTGGCCGTGGATGTCAGTCATTTCAGGAATAGGCAAGTTTGATCCACCATATATTTCTTTGTATTGATGTATTCTTCAACGCTGTAGGCTCCCCATGATGGGCATAACGCTCCTACTACTTGACCCTTTGCCACTTCTGCTGTGCACTGGGGAAACTAAAATGTACCTTCTTTCATGCTTAATGTAATTAGTACTTCAGCAGATATCTTTGAGAACATTGGTTGAGCTGTAAAAGTTGCATACTGTGCAGTAGCACAAAGATTTTACAATATACATAATAAGCAACTAATCAGAAACAAGTGCAAAGCTTTTCAAATAATCAACAATTATTTCACCCTCAGAGATCTTGAGATGAAGTGGTCCAAATTTTCAAATGTGCCATCTCATGGTTTGAAGGGACTGTATAACCAAAACCATATATTTTACTGTGAATGTAGAGCATAAAAAAAATTATTGTAGCCGATCTATATAGTGTTGTAAAATGTCTACATTATGATAAAAACGTGATTTAAATTTCTGTGGAATCTACTGTTTATTACAAGCCATAGGTAATATTATAAGCAGGAGACAAAAGGCACACTTTTCACCTAATTTAGGCATTTGCTTGCAATTCTGCAAACACAATGCATAGATAATTATCAATCATTTTTTATACTCTACATTCACAGTAAAAACAATGTTTACAAATTCCTAACTGAAATACTACCAGGTCTAGGGTTGCACTTTGAACTACTTGTACCATGTCAGTTACCAGACCCAACCTTGACATAACACCTTATGGTATGATTGCAATATTTCTATCTTGGATGAAATTTCACATTTTTATTTTTTATTTTTTTTACAAGAAAGAAAGGTTCTTAGGTAAAATCAATTTCTGCAGATGATCCTAACAGTCGGCATTATTGATTGTGTATTTTCTATCCCAATCTTTGGTGGCAACTGTTGTTTGGGTGTACCTGACATTAATGAAGAATTTGTAAAGACAGGCAAGCTTGAAAATATTTTCAACTGCTCTACTATTTCCAGATTTCTTCAGTTCACTTTAGTGAATAAACCACAGCCTCATTAAATGCCATATTAAACTGACTAATGTCGCCATTTTGAATTGCTTCTATCACAAAAAATGATTGAGATAGTAGTTGAAATTCAACGGTTATTTTGGATATGTGGTAGAAAGAACATATTCCTTAACCATAGAATTTAAGGATTTCATTTTTCAGTCAGCGTATGATCAACATTTTTTACCCCAGTACTACCCCAACATCAGAATTGAAACTTCTTGTTTAAAGTTTATCTGCTAATAGTTCTAACTGATGCAGAGAGCACTGAGTTTAAATAGAATACCGTATAATATCTATATTTTAACTTTTGAGGTTAAAATATAGAGTTTGGGACCCTCCTCCCCCTTCCCCAATCCCCAGTACTTACCTACTTTCTGCTCGGTCTCCCGCCGTTAAGCCGGTCCGTGGCTGTGAGGGAAGCTTTGTGAGCTCCCATCCAGCTGCGCGGTCAATAAAGTTTTGTTTAAAAAAAAAAGTTTAAACTTTATTGAAGCCGAACGCTGGAGGGGAGCTCACAACGCTTCCCTCACAGCCACGGACCGGCTTAACAGCGGGAGACAGAGCAGAAAGTAGGTAAGTAAACCTCAGCACCCGGCATATAAGACGATACCCAGCGTATAAGACGACCCCCGACTTTTGAAAAGATTTTCCTGGGTTAAAAAGTCGTCTTATACGCCGGGAAATACGGTACATCATTGCTATTAAGTCTTGGGTAAGATGTAAACACTTAGTAAGAAGTCTAATAATTTTTCAAACAAGCACAATTAAAAAAAACACACTGAAGACTGAAGAAAAACCGCTTTAATGTGTGCAGTTTTTACAGTACATTTTAATAAATATTGATCCCTAAATTTCACGAAGCTTGTTATGACAAGGACATGATTGATCCCTGAAGAGTCACAATAGCTGGACAGATATTCTGATCAGATACAAGGGTATTTGGAATCAATCCTGCTTCTTTGGTTGTGATGCACGAAACAGCTCATAAAGGACATATCCTGTTCCTGAAAAGAGAATGAATTGTAAACCTTCAGTATAAAAGAACCATATCTGGAGTAAAACATAAATCTGAAAGTAGACAGATATTGACGAAAACATTTGTAACAAAACAAAAATCCTTACATACATATCTATTACATATACTGGGAGTTGTGTATAAACGTTCTGTGTTAACCCCTTAGTGACATGACTTTTTTGGCTTGTCCGACGCTTGGTGACATGGGCTGTTTTAACATTTCTGAGCAGTTTGTGTTTTGCTGTAATTTATTTCTGTCTCATTTAGTGTACCCGCACAAACTATATATCGTTTTTATCGTCATTAGAAGGGCTTTCTTTTGATACCATTATTTTGATAATAGCATATAATTTGATGTAAAAAAAATAATAAAATATGGCAAAAAAATTGAAAAAATTATTTTTTTATGACTTTTATTTGAAAAATCGTATACTCATGTACAAGAGACAACAAAAAAACACTGCTAAAAAGTTTCTAATATATGTCCTGAGTTCAGAAATAGCCCATGTTTTTATGTTTTTGTGCTTTTTTATTCATGTTACAGGGCCAGAACTATAAGTGGTGCAAAGCTATTTTAAAATCCCTTCTTTCAAAATTAGCGATAGTGACATTGATACACTGATTTCTGTACTAAATCCATGAATGACCCCCAACATGTACATATTTTTGAAAACTAGACAACTCAGGGCATTTAACTTGGGGTATTTTGACACATTTCATGTAGCCATTTTACCACCAATCTATGCCAAAGTTTGCAGCAAAAAATCTTTTTTTTTAATTTTTCACATATATTGCAATTTAGGTAAACATTACCTTAAAATGTGAAGGGGTATTTCCAAATAACACCTCAATATGTGTTCAGCAACATCTCCTGAGTACAGGGATACCACCCATGCATAGGTTTGTTGGTTTGTTTTGGGGCTAAAAGGCCACATTTAGGGGGTGCGCATTTTGGTTTTCCAACTTGGAATTCTGACATGCAGAAAACTTGTGCCCATGTTCCATTTGAGACATTTTTGAAGCCAGAAAGTGTATTCTACCCCACAAAACCATATATTTTTTTAAACTAGACATCCTAGGGTATTTCAAATGGTAGTATTTTAACACTTTCCATGCACTAATTATACTACCAGCCTATGTCAATGTTTTGGGTTGTAATTTTTTTTCACATACATTGTACTTTGGGCATGAATTCACAGATCCTGTTATATGTCAGTGCCAAACAACACCTCAATATGTGTTCAGCAACATCTCCTGAGTACAGGGATACCACCCATGTATAGGTTGGTTAGGTTATTTGGGGGTTAAAAGACCACATTTGAGAGGTGCTCTTTTTGGTTTTCCAACTTGGAATTCTGACGTGCAGAAAACCTGCGCCCATGTCCCATTTGGGACATTTTTGAAGCCAAAAAGTGTATTCTATCCCACAAAACCATATATTTTTGAAAACTAGACACCCTAGGGTATTTCAAATGGTAGTATTTTAACACTTTCCATGCACTAATTATACTACCAGCCTATGTCAATGTTATGGATAGTAATTTTTTTTCACATACATAGTACTTTGGGCATGAATTCACAGATCCTGTTATATGTCAGTGCCAAACAACACCTCAATATGTGTTCAGCAACATCTCCTGAGTACAGGGATACCACCCATGTATAGGTTGGTTAGGTTATTTGGGGGTTAAAAGGCCACATTTGAGAGGTGCGCTTTTTGGTTTTCCAACTTGGAATTCTGACGTGCAGAAAACCTGCGCCCATGTCCCATTTGGGACATTTTTGAAGCCAAAAAGTGTATTCTACCCCACAAAACCATATATTTTTGAAAACTAGACACCCTAGGGTATTTCAAATGGTAGTATTTTAACACTTTTCATGCACTAATTCTACCACCAGCCTATGTCAATGTTATGGATAGTAATTTGTTTTTCACATTCATTGTACATCGGGCATGAATTCACAGATCCTATTATGTGTCAGTGCCAAACAACACCTTAATATGTGTTCAGAAACATCTCCTGAGTACAGGGATACCACCCATGTGTAGGTTAGTTAGATTATTTGGGGGCTAAAAGGCCACGTTTAGGGGGGGGTGCATTTCCAACTTGGAATTTTGACATGTAGTCAGCCTGCGCCCATGTTCCATTTGGGACACTTTTGAAGCCTGTCAAAGTATTTTACCCCATAAAACCATATATTTTGGAAAACTAGACATCCTAGGGTATTTAAAATTGTGGTATTTTAACACTTTCCAAGTGCTAATTCTACCACCAACCTATGTCAAAGGGATGGGATGTCATTTTTTCCCCACACACATTGTAGTTCAGGCAGGAATTTTCAGATTCTGGTATTTGCCACTGCCAACCAACACCTCAATATGTGTTCAGCAACATCTCCTGAGTACAGGGATACCCCCCATGCATAGGTTTGTTGGTTTGTATTGGGTCTAAAATTCCACATTTAGGGGGTGCGCAATTCCAACCTGGAATTTTGACATGTAGTCAGCCTGCGCCCATGTTCCATTTGGAACATTTTTTAAGCCGTCCAATGAATTTTACCCCATCAAACCATATATTTTTGGAAAATAGACATCCTAAGGTATTTCAAATGGTGGTATTTTAATACTGTATAGGTACTAATTCTACCACCAGCCTTTGTAAAAGTTTGTGGTAGTACTTTTTTGGGAGTTTTTTTTCCACATGCATTGTACTTCAGGCATGAATTCACAGATTCTGGTATATGTCACTGCCAAACAACAACCCAATATGTTTTCAGCAACATCTCCCGAGTACAGGGATAGCACCCATGCATAGGTTTGTTGGTTTGTTTTTGGCTAGAAGGCAACATTTGTGAGATGCGCATCTCAAAATTCCAACTTGGAATTTTGACATGTAGTCAACCTGCGTCCGTGTCCTTTATGGGATATATCTTTGAAGCCAGCCAATGAAATTTACCCCCACCAAACCATATATTTTTTTATCTGTAGACCCCCATCACTACTTGTGGCAAGGGCTCAGCAGCCACCGATACATCGCTAGATGATGTATCAGAAAGCTGAATAGGGTCAAAATCGAACCCTGAGTCCGCGGCCTCAGAATCAGTGCGTAAGCAGTGATCTCGAGCAAAGAAGGGGTTAATAGCTCTTAGAAGAGCCTATCTAGTACTGTAATACATTACAGTACAAAGAAATTAATCCATAAAACAGTGCAGACAGCAAAACATACTGTTGCTGTGCAAGATTACTGCTTACACAGTGATGAATGGCAGGGGAGGGGTTAATACACAGTGAAAGACTTTCATAAAACCTGCCAATTTTATAAAATTTTATTTTATATCACTAATACTGATCTGTCTCTTTCCGTCACAAAAATGTAAGTGAGGAGAGGGAGGCAGATCAATATTTGTGAATATTGATCCGATTCATTTTGATCTGACCAGGGCGAATGGTGAGCTTAATTGAGAAATCACCAAACCGCCTTTGCCACTAATTCGCTGTTACTGATCGCTATGCGCTCAGGCAGCTTAAAAAAAAAAACCTCAAATATTTTTACTTTACATGTAATCCCCTAGCGGGTATGTGTAAAAAAAAAATAAAAAAAAAATATGCAGACAGATAAAAATTGCTTTGGCGTCAATATCATTGCGTAAGCAGTGATCGACGGCAAATAAGGGGTTAATAACTCTTAGAAGAGCCTTTTTAGTACTGTAATAAATTACAGTACAAAAAAAATTAACCCCTAAAAAATGCACAAACAGCAAAAATAAATGCGCTGATGTGCACGATCACTGCTTATGCAAGATCAGTGGCAGGGAAGGGGTTAAACACAGGGAATTGCTTTAATAAATTTTTTTTTATTGTTTTATTATTTGTGTGTTGTGTATTTATTGTTTTTTTTAACTTTTAATTACTTTTGTAACTTTGATCTGTCTCTCTCCCTCACTAAAAAAAATGTGAGGAGAGGGAGGCAGATCATAACTGGTCAGATCAATATAGAGTTAATATTGATCTGACCAGTCAGTGGGGATGTTCAGGAGAGCATCCCCACTGCCTGTCAGTGTGCCTGGCAGTCACTGATTGCCTCTGTGAAGAGGCAAGCGTGTGACAGCCAGAGAGCACAGGAAGCAGGTACTTCCTGCCTCCTGTGCTCTTGCCCTTAGAAGGGCAGCGCCATCTTGGTCACTCAGTGACCAAGATCGTGCATTTTTTTTTTGTGTTTCTGATTGCCTCGGCTTGCGAGGCAATCAGAAACACTTTCTGAGCATAGGAAGCGAAAGATTCGCTTCCTATGCTCATTTTTTAAATGCCCGCGTTTTAAAGGCACTGTGCCTTTAAAACCGGCATTTCGATCGCTCTCCGGAGCGATCGAAATGCCGACGGGCATTTTTTTTAGCATTGTACGATGCTTCCACACGGAAGCATCGTTACAATGCCCTTAGAGCACTGAAAGCGGAAAAACTCCGCTTTCAGTGCTCGTTTTGACACAGGACGGACTAGGTCCGTCCTGTGTCACTAACGCCTCGGCACACAGGACGGACCTAGTCCGTCCTGTGTCGCCAAGGGGTTAATCAGATTTACCATTATTTAGCTGTCATTTTCCTCTTATGAATCCACACATATCAGTTATTGTTTGTTCATCATTGTTTTTTTCATCTTAAGAGATCATTATTTGCATCATTTTTTTTTTTTTTTTACATGAATTGTTTTTTTTTTTTTACACATCTACAAATGCCAATAAAAACCTTGGTAAATATACTCCAGTTGATTTCATGGTTGCTGGATGCCTCGATATTGAGGAAGCGATCATTCATTGCTTCCAACAGTCATTTAAACACATGATATATATGTATGACGTATTGTTAATGAATTAAATCAAGTCCCATGGAGCCACGGAGCAATGGCTTGTAAAATCCCTATTGTTGGCTCCTAACTTTTCAGATTATTTTATATAGCAATCAATGAATGTGTCATTTCCCTGGCTCCCCCTAAACAAAAACAAAAAAGACTGGCTTTAAAAAACGAATTTTCTAACTTTCAAAAATGTTTTTCCATTAAAATATAGACAAACTTACCAGCAATACTCAAAACCATTGTTGCTCTAAATAAAAGGCTATCAGCAACTCCTCCCTTTAAATGAATTGGAAGTCCATTATCTTCCTGTAGAAAAGCAATAAAACACAGTCAGGAAATCGATTTTATTATGAAAACCACCATTGTGTTTACTGAACATCTTTACATTGCTATTTGCTCAACTTTATTTTACAATTGGCCAAATGTGAAATGTTACCAATGCATTATGGTATATGACCATGAGGTACCACAGGAAAGACAGCTAACCCTCGTTAGAGCACTATCTGCTGTAACGCAATTTCACTTACAACACAGTGCGTTTGATGGCTTCAATGGAGCCATCGGGGTACCAAATCTCACAAACTTGCGCATTAAAGTGCAAGTATTGTGAGATCTCAGGACTCACAGCACGATCCCACTTAGATTGCAATGTGATCCCGTGGATCCAAAGCCCCTTGTTATAGCGGGGGTTATCTGTATATGTACTTTATAAAAGATTTTTTTTAAATGGAGTGTGGGACGTTTAAATTCTGCCTCCATGCCACAAATATAAGTGGGTAAGTGCACTTATTGAAAAGGACAATTGTCACCCTTATAAATAGTTACTTCCTAATTAATCCTCTACCGTGCCTTTTCAATGTAAAATATTTACCTTATTTACCGTTTAGCAGCTCTGGTGAATCTTGTCAGCACTGCCATGTTCTCCCCTCCCTTGCGTCAGATAACTGAAAATCCAACCTAAGTTTCAAGAAGAACCCGCTCCCCCCTCGCATGATATTCCAGTGTTAAAGACGAGCCCATCTCGCGACTTGTATACACGTAACATGGCGGCGGCCACAGGGTGATGCCCCACCCTATGAGAGGTTGCACTGTTTAGCATAGCCAACATAACCTGCACCATGTTTTTATTTCTATGAACTATGTTTCCCATGACATCCAACATGTTGACCAGTTAAGGAAAATGTAGTTTTACAGCTCGCTGAATGAAGATAGGTCTTCCAGAAGCTTGGGTTGGATTTTCAGTTATCGTACCCAAGGAGGGGAGAACATGGCAGTGCTGGAAGGACATGTCAGAGCTGCTAAAAAATGTGGGGCGGGGGAGTACATATTTTATATTTAATTGATTAGTATTCAAAGACACAGCACAGTGGAGCAGGGTTAGAGGATTAATCAGGTTAATGACAGTGACAGTTGCCACTGAATGAGGGAAATGCAATGTAACATTTCTTAATCATGCTAAAAATGAGCCACCACAAAGAATAAAATCCCAGAGATTAACACAGTATGAGAAGGACAAAATGTGTCAATAATGTGAGTGCAAGATGTTTTAATCATGTGCCATGTTTATAAAGGTGCACATCTTTCCTATAATAAAACCAAGTTAGTCAATTTTAACCTTTGTGATATTGCCTCAGTAACAAAGAAAAAGAAAACGTTTGGTTTTCAAACACCCACAATATAAAATGTTTAACTTTATTTTGAAACTAAAATCATGTTCATATTATTAAAAGGTTCAATCCAAGCAAATTTGTTTCTGCTTATGGTGGATCATGCTGCATAAAGCATGCACATATTGTATGCTCCAATAGTTTTTGCACATTGAAGCATGCAATATAAAGTGTATGCTGTGAATTTTATGTAGTTCTGAGTATTCATTTAAAAGCTCAGAACAGTGCTTCCTCAGTGATTCCACCCCACTGAATGGACATGCACTTTGGGCTTCCCTATTTATCTCTATGGGAGCCCTCTGAAATCACAGCGAGTAAGAACTGAGCCAAGGGGAAAGTCGTTAATGCAAAGCAAGTATGGCAGCACCAAAATTATATATATTCTATTTTTGTATTTTTAAGTGTTAATTTTGGGCTTGGAGTGGTCCTGTATTACTCCATGGAGCATCAATTAGTATTGTAATTAAATTTAGTTACCTGAAAGAGCTTCTGCTTTTCTGCAACTCTGTTGACAGGTCGGCGAGTAGAGCTGCTGATAGCTCTCTGAGAAACCACACGGAGGTTCTGAAACAGATCAGCAAAACAAATTATCAATAATAGTTCAGTAACAGACACTTGATTGTTTCTAATACATAGCATCTACTTAATGCTTTTAATAATATTATAAAAATCAGCTTGTGTGATAGGGTATACCTAGTTATAAAATTTAATTTTCAAGATTTGATTACAAAATGGTATGGACCAGATAAATAATGTACCTTAGAAGAAGTGCAGAGAACAGCACCACTACCAACGTTATATGTAAAACATTAGTGATGCAAGTTAGATACAGCTGAACAAAATATGTTCAGCTGCCTTTTTAAAGGCACTGTCTGGTGCCTAAAACGCATCTTCCAAACGTTAATGCATATTAACATGCAAAGTACTTTAAAATGCATGCTTTACATAATTTTGCATTGCTTAAAATATGAAGAAGAAAAAAATTACACTTAAAGGGATTGTCTAATGCCCAAAATGCATCTTCCATTTATTAATGCATACTAATGTGCTTTCAAGGTACTTTAAAATGCATGTCTTACATTTTGCAATGCTTAAAATATAACATACTTACAACAGCTAGAAGAAATTGTGAAATTACAGCTGTTAGCAAGAAACAAGGACTGCCCACACTAGATGAGTAAAAGGAATTTCCTTTGTTTTTTGCTGCAGGAACTAATGAGAATAATGCCATTCAAATGAATGGAATATCCTGTCTTTCTAGTGATGTCATTAGACAATGTGTTGCAGTGTTAAGAGATCCTACTGTGTACAAGAGCAAGGTGACTCATGGCCAACTCAATAGACTCAATTCGAGGAGTACAGGAAGTGACTATATGAAACAAAACTTTATATCCTCAATGTCTATAGAATCAGTGCTGCCGCACCTGCAGTAAACATGCAGAGTAATCAATGGGGAGGGCTTGAGTGAAATATTAAAAATGTGATTTATACAGAATGCCTGCATCAAATCACACAGGGATTAAAAAAAAAAAAAACCTGTGCATTATACAAGCAGTGATCTTCATCTTGCACCAAAGTGAGTTTGGGGACTAGACTGTCCCTTTAACTGAATTCATGAAATTACAGCAGTTTGCCATAAACCAGGACTGGCCACACTAGTGGAGTAAAAAAGTAATTTTTCTATTTTTTTTGCTGCAAGGACAAATGAGAATAATTTCATTCAAATGAATGCAATATTCTGTTTCATAACTGATGTCATCATACAATGTGTTTCACTGTTAAGAGATCTGATGTCTACAAGAGCAAGGTCACTCAATGTATTCAATTCCAGGAGCATGGGAAGTGACTAAATGAAACAAAACGTTATATGCGCAGTATCTATATAATCAGTGCTGCTGCACCTATAGTATACAAACAGAGTAATCACTGCGGAAGAGCTAGAGTAAAATATAAAAAAAATAATTTATGCAGAATGCCTACTTAAATTTTTATTTTTTTTAAATCACACTAGAAAAAAAACCTTGTGCACTATACAAGCAGTAATCTTCAACATGCACCAAAGTGAGTTTGGGGACTAGACTATCCCTTTAAGTAGGAAATAACTCTGCAACAATAGTTGCATTTAAATAAACATATGTAATTATGCACAATTCCTTGGCATGGTGTACTACTGTTGAATCAAGATCAAGGTACAGAATTTTAAACACCAACTTATAAAAACTGCAAATTTAAATATGGTGTTAAACATACATGTAGATTGCTTTGTGGGGCAAATTATTTAGTTACACCACTCCTGGTTTATATCATGTGTTTTGTGACTTTAAATAAAGCCTAACCTGTCACTCATAAAAGAATGTTGCCTTTAACAACCATAGGTAGGATGTGCTGTGCAGGCAGGACTGGACTGGACTGCAACTTCTGACACTTCAGAAAGATGCATAACCTTCTATTGACAAATGAGGAAGTATTGCTGCTGCACGTACACACTACAAATCAAATTAAATAGACTTCTACAGCACACAATGACAGTTACAGAATACATGTATCTTATAAACAAATACAAATAGTAATTTAACCTGCAAGCAGATTAACAAATATAATTCTACATAAGAAATAAAAGATCTGTAATAAACTGTAGTTATTTTTACTTGACAAGTTGATTAATGTGTATTTAATACAGAAGCGATAACTAACAACACAGGGCAGTTACTAAACTGAAGCAGGAATTTAATTGTTCGCTATACAAAGCAATTAGTATATACATTACAAAGCTCCCTGTATAATACATCTACATATTTGTCATTTCACTAATCTGATCTTTTATCAGAGACACGGTAAAGCTTCGAGAGATGCAATAAATACATGCTTTTTCCTTTATTTTCCCAACTAAAGGAGCTCGTTAGCTACACTAGTGTATATAAAAATCAGTTACGTCCAAAGCGGATACATGATTTCATTTGTGAGGCAGATTCGATTAAGGTTAAATTAATGTACCTTCCTACACAAGCAAATGTTTGACATAATGATACTAACACACATAATATCAGATAAAACGCTTTCAATAACCGTCTTTATTAATCAGATTTACCATTAAATTTCGAAGCATTTTGCAGATCAGATTTTGCCCCTCAAGCACCGAACCTGCGACTTCCGAGAAGGACAAGGACACAAGCAGAACGGAAACGGAAGTACGCAACAGTCGGATATAGAGCAATTGGAAGAAAGTGTAACCTCGAGGAATTGTGGGTGGAACCACGGGGCCATTTTAAGTTTGGGAAAAATGATCTATTGTGTGCAGACTATACATATTATATCTTGTCAATTTAATATGGGGTTATCGAAGTACAACTTTTGTTTCGGCGCCATCAGTCCGTGATACATACATTTGCATTATTATCACTCCACTGCAGTCCTGTGCCTTTATTAAAGATGGACGACACTTCCTAGAAAAAAACTGAATAAAGTTGTCCAGACTTTGACCCATTATTGCAGCCGACCCCCCGGAAGCTGCTGATGACACCTAGCTGTGACGTTTTGAGCGTGCTAAGTGTGTTCTTCTGACATATCTATCGAGTAGCATTCTAGACTGTGATGATTAAAAAAAGCCAAGGGTTCATATATACAGATTTACAACAATATGTCAGTATAGTCTGCTCCCACCCTTCATACAATAATAATAGTACATGACCACCAATGCACCTATGTTGCAGAAGATCCACAATCCTTCCAAAACACATCAGATTATTTTATGTAGTTTAGTGGTGTTAAGTAACACTTAAATACTTGTGCAATATTGTATAACATTAACACAACAAAAGTTGGGCATTTGCGTTACCTGTGCTATTCCCAGATTTCCAGGCGGCACTGGTGCCGTTTGTGCCAACGCTTCTCATTTATAAAAAAAAAAAGAGTGGCGCTAAAATCGTGCTAATAATCTCTTCCAAACTGTGGACACCGGAGTTGTAATTTCAGGTACATAAAAGTGTATATTTTCTTCATTTTTGTTTCATAAAGGAAACATTTACCATCAGGTATAGGAAGTATTCATATTTAATATAAATAATAAACCAGATTGATAATATATAATTCCTAGATTTTACTAAAAAATTATGACGTAAAGTCATGATTAGTGTTGAACGAACCCGAACCGCACTGATCGGGTTCGTACCGAACATTACGGTTTTTGGACCCCGAACACGGACATTCCACTGTATGTTAGTGTTGGAGTTCGGCGATTACATTGTATGTAATGCTATTGGCTTTCTATAAACCGAAATAGAGTCCCCATTCATAAGAATTTCTTGTGAATGGGGACTCGATTTCGGTTTATAGGAAGCCAATAGCATTACATGTATTCCATAAACCGAAAGACATTCGGTTTATAGACTTTCGGTTTATGGAATACATGTAATGCTATAGCTATTCTATAAACCGAAATTGAGTCCCCATTCATAAGAATAGGTCAGTTGACCTACAGGGAGTGCAGAATTATTAGGCAAATGAGTATTTTGACCACATCATCCTCTTTATGCATGTTGTCTTACTCCAAGCTGTATAGGCTCGAAAGCCTACTACCAATTAAGCATATTAGGTGATGTGCATCTCTGTAATGAGAAGGGGTGTGGTCTAATGACATCAACACCCTATATCAGGTGTGCATAATTATTAGGCAACTTCCTTTCCTTTGGCAAAATGGGTCAAAAGAAGGACTTGACAGGCTCAGAAAAGTCAAAAATAGTGAGATATCTTGCAGAGGGATGAAGCACTCTTAAAATTGCAAAGCTTCTGAAGCGTGATCATCGAACAATCAAGCGTTTCATTCAAAATAGTCAACAGGGTCGCAAGAAGCGTGTGGAAAAACCAAGGCGCAAAATAACTGCCCATGAACTGAGAAAAGTCAAGCGTGCAGCTGCCACGATGCCACTTGCCACCAGTTTGGCCATATTTCAGAGCTGCAACATTACTGGAGTGCCCAAAAGCACAAGGTGTGCAATACTCAGAGACATGGCCAAGGTAAGAAAGGCTGAAAGACGACCACCACTGAACAAGACATACAAGCTGAAACGTCAAGACTGGGCCAAGAAATATCTCAAGACTGATTTTTCTAAGGTTTTATGGACTGATGAAATGAGAGTGAGTCTTGATGAGCCAGATGGATGGGCCCGTGGCTGGATTGGTAAAGGACAGAGAGCTCCAGTCCGACTCAGACGCCAGCAAGGTGGAGGTGGAATACTGGTTTGGGCTGGTATCATCAAAGATGAGCTTGTGGGGCCTTTTCGGGTTGAGGATGGAGTCAAGCTCAACTCCCAGTCCTACTGCCAGTCCCTGGAAGACACCTTCTTCAAGCAGTGGTACAGGAAGAAGTCTGCATCCTTCAAGAAAAACATGATTTTCATGCAGGACAATGCTCCATCACACGCGTCCAAATACTCCACAGCGTGGCTGGCAAGAAAGGGTATAAAAGAAGAAAATCTAATGACATGGCCTCCTTGTTCACCTGATCTGAACCCCATTGAGAACCTGTGGTCCATCATCAAATGTGAGATTTACAAGGAGGGAAAACAGTACACCTCTCTGAACAGTGTCTGGGAGGCTGTGGTTGCTGCTGCACGCAATGTTGATGGTGAACAGATCAAAACACTGACAGAATCCATGGATGGCAGGCTTTTGAGTGTCCTTGCAAAGAAAGGTGGCTATATTGGTCACTGATTTGTTTTTGTTTTGTTTTTGAATGTCAGAAATGTATATTTGTGAATGTTGAGATGTTATATTGGTTTCACTGGTAAAAATAAATAATTGAAATGGGTATATATTTGTTTTTTGTTAAGTTGCCTAATAATTATGCACAGTAATAGTCACCTGCACACACAGATATCCCCCTAACATAGCTAAAACTAAAAACAAACTAAAAACTACTTCCAAAAATATTCAGCTTTGATATTAATGAGTTTTTTGGGTTCATTGAGAACATGGTTGTTGTTCAATAATAAAATTAATCCCCAAAAATACAACTTGCCTAATAATTCTGCACTCCCTGTATTCGTATGAATGGGGACTCTATTTCGGTTTATAGAATAGCATTACATGTATTACATCTGAGAGTCAAATAGAACCGTCAAATACTGTGCTTACAGCGCACTTTGAAAAATTCTGGCTACCTCCTCCTCCTCCAGCGCTGCTTCCACCTACACCGCCACGGTCATCGCCACCTCAGCCTATGGGTCACTCAAATGGATAATTCTGTTGATCCTCCTGGCAGCCATGCTTTAGATTTAGATTTATGTTCTTCATAAAATAGTGCTATTTTATGGCTCAGCTGTATTTGTAATTTGTATGTATTTTATGTTATTTGAAGTTATTTCCCTATCCATATTTGTTTGCAGGGCACTTGTCCTACTCTTACCCCCATTTTACTTTCTTTTGCAGCCCTCTAGCCCTTTCCAGGACTTTTTTAGAGGCATTTTAGTGGCCAAAAGATTGGGTTCCCATTGACTTCAATGGGGTTCAGGGTCAAGTTCGAGACGGAACTCAGACTTTTTTCCGAAGTTCGGCCGAACCCGAGCATCCAGGTGTCCGCTCAACTCTAGTCATGATTTATAAAGACCCGGAGGCAAGTATTATGCTTATCTCTTTCTTTTATTTTCCCTCAGCAGCAAAGAATGCATAAAAGATTTTAACCAATGAGAACACATTCCATAACTTGATACCCTCCCCTCCCCTATAAAGTCCATGAGCATAACAACCACTTCCTCTTTCTTTGTGTGAAAAAGTACGATCAACAATAAAACATCTGAACCGCAACCAAATCCAAGGTCATCAAACGAAATGTACATCTTGGAGCAACAACAGTGTAGTTACATAAGAAGGGAAAATGATAATCCAGCATCCAGGCAAGAGAACCGAATCATCAGGCTAGAAAAAAAAAAGGAAAAGACATGCGGTAAAATCATATAATAGAGTAGTAAAGCCAACCGAAGTTGGAATCAAGGTAACCAAAAAGGTACATATCAAATGTTATCAAAAAAGACAATCAGAATATCAAACAGACATATCAACTCAATATAACGTAAATATCGCAAACATAGAAATTCAGTCCCTAAGCAAGGGAGGAAAACAATTTAAGAGTAATCCATAACTAAAATTTTGGAGGTAATAATACTCGCCTCCGTGTCTTTATAAATCATGACTTTACATCATAATTTATTAGTAAAATCTAGAAATTCATAAAGACACAGAGTCTCATATTATGCTAGTTCAAAGCTGAGTGATCACAGAAGAAGAAAAATGAGATGGGGCTCTAAAATAAAACTCCCGAAACGTAGATTCACGGGACCAATCAGCAGCTTTCAATAGATCTTCTAAACGACATCCTAAAGCAAAAGCCTTGGAGGCCATAGCACCCCTCGTGGAATGATGGCTGAAAATTGAAGTATCAACACCACCTGGCCAAGGAGGTAGTAATGCCAAAAACAGTTCCGGACGTTCCGGATCACGTAAAATCAAGGTCCTTAGCTCATATTCTTTGAGGCAAAGAACCGGACATAATTTTGGATTTCGTGGGAATGAAGGATAAAAAACGAACGATAGACATTAATGGTTCTGTATGCCCGTCCATTCTCATACAGCAGAGTGAGAAAACGAAGTATGTGACTCACAGGTGCTGAAATGGGATCAGTGTGGTGTTCCATGCACCAACCAGACACGTCTATATGACTGTCTGGTACCTGGCGCCCAGGCTCCTTCCAGTAATGCCAAAGTCGAGCGTGGAACTCCAGGGATGAACCAGGGACCCCTGAGATCAACCAGGCTAGGAGCCGGAGCTGACCTGTGGCCAATAACGGGTGTGGAGAACCTTGCAAGTTGGTGATAAGGTTCCACCAGGACGAGAGAAGGCATGGCATGTCTAAGGACAGTTCCAGCAGAATGGGGAACCACGGTTGGGAGTCTTACCACGGGGTCACCAGGACCAAAGATGCCTCGCTGTGAGGTAGGTGAAGTAAAGTGTGAGAAATCAGGCAAAATGGAGGGAAAGCATAGTGTCTGGATGACTGCCATGTGTGGAGAAAGGCATCCGACGCCAACGCTTCTCGGTTTGATCTCCAGCTGTAAAACTTCGGCAGCTGGGTATTGAGGTGAGATGTGAAAAGATCGAGCCAACTGTGGAATGGTGATTTGAGGTAGACGTAAAACTTTCTTGATCTCTTTCCGAATGGATTTCACCTTGGGATTTGGGAGGTGTAGAGACCCGTGGATTTAATTGATTTCGAAGCCCAGAAATTCCATCGTCTGAGATGGGGACAGACATGAATTTTCCCAGTTGATCAGGAATCCTAGTGCTTGGTGGATGTCCACCGTTCAGGACAGGTGCAATTGAAGTGTCGACCTGTCTTTCGACATAAGCAGCAGTATTGCTTTTTGTCTCTCAGTGTTGGCATTACCAATCAGGCAAATTACATGCTGGATCCAATCTTTAATGGTAGGGAGGTCCACTGGAGTATCATTAGACAGACCAGTCTCGACCAATTCAAAAATTGTTGCACATGGCGCCATAATATCTAAAACCTTGTCCTGACAGACCCTTAGAGAAAAATCGAGACCCTTTTTGTCTTTCCAGACAGATTTTTCCTGGAACTGGGCCATTTCTGGGTCCACCTCAGGCTTATTACATGCCAAATCACATACATTGGGTCGAGGACATTCGGCTGGCAGCTTATTGCAGGTGAGTTTATCCAGCGGTTTACGGACCCTTGAATATATTTCGTAGAGCGGGAATGGTGCAGGTTATCAGGGTTGAATAATGGTTTGCCCTGAAGGTCAACAAGGGTTGAGGTGTCAGTAGGGGCAGGTAATGTGACCAAGCCTACATCAGTACTGTTAGCTGGGATATCTTACTCAGATGGGATATCCGTGTCTGGGTCATCAGACACATCAGAAACCTCCTTTGCAAACGACTCCAAGCTGGAGGAATCAAGCGTGGCTTTTACCGCCTTCCAATAGCATACCGATTTAGCCTGGTACTGGGCTCTTTTTCATGGTGTAACCACGACCTCTGTGGCAGGCCATGCCCATCTTCGTTTTTTGGAGGTTATAGGGTGTGGTGTGTCTTACAAGATGCCTTACGGCCTGGGTCAGTAGGCAGTGCCCTCTTACCCGTAGGTTGGGACATGCCTTGGGTCACACAGGGCTGAAGAAATAGATTGTGCTATGCTAGAAGAGATAAGCCCCATAGCAGATTGTATGGCCTGAGTAACGGATCTGGACATAGTGGAGTCCAATAGGGCATGAAATTCTTCAGAGTTAATTATCTCTGAGGAAGGATTTTCCTCTCTAAGCACATCAGCATCATGCTGAGTTAGGGTCATCCTAGGTAATGCCCACTTAACAGTATAGGAATATAAGCAAACCAATAATGGGAGCAGAAAAACCTGTAATACTGCGCAGAAAACGGCAGGGGATATCACAGAAAAACACTGGAGCTGCAGCAGTCACAAGATAAAGGCAGTGTAATGACTCAGGCGAAAAAACAGCTAAAATGGCATTTGTGGAGGATATCCAGCGGGCTAGTGTGGGCACTGATAAAATGGCCACCGTGAGGAGCAGAGTGTGCGCACATGTGCATGTGTACTGCGCATGCGCGGCGGCTCATACCGGGTTGGTCTACACCAAGATGGCTGCCGTAATGGACAACATGCATGGATGACAGCGGGAAGCGGTGGGCAGGCCGAAAAAACGGGAAGGGAGACGAAATACCAAAACAGGATAACATTATCTATAGGTATATGGAGAATGAAGCGGGGAGAGGAGGGGACACAACCAACCCCAGGGGGTAACACAATAAAAACAAACAGTAATTTATGCTAAAGTAAATGAGCACTTGAGAGCATAAAAAAACAGTAAAAACCAATATAGGATAAACTATGAATGCAAATGTAATCAATTTAAATAAGAAACATGTTAAGCTAACTCATTATAAGGAGAGCAAAAAACATGTACTTAACTGAGGGAGCAGCAATGAAAGAGGAAGTGGTTGTTATGATCATGGACTTTATAGGGGAGGGGAGGGTATCAAGTTATGGAATGTGTTCATATTGGTTAAAAATTTTTAGGATTTCTTTGCTGCTGGGGGAAAATAAAAGAAAGAGATTAGCATAATACTTGCCTCCGTGTCTTTATAAATCGTTCTAATGGGGCTACAATTTTTGTAGCTGCTGGTTTCGTTCTAGGGAGTGGTACATAACAATTGAGATGTAAGAAGCAAAATAAGGAAAAGGCTCTTAAAGGGACTCTGTAACTTACATACTGTTTATAATGTGAATGTAGACAAAAGCATGTTTTCAAAATGGTTAATACATTGGGTTAGCATTTTTGCAAGTAAATGCATAAATTAAGAGAAAATGACAGTGGTGGCACAGGTACCACATGTGGCACTCGGGAGCCATCATCATGTATAGAGTTTAGTAGAGCACACCAGGTATGGAGCAACAAAAGGAAAGATAAATAAAATGAACAATAGAAGAGGATGCCATATATCTAAAATGGCATTTTGAGATCTTTACCTTGGTATCTTGCAGAATAATAGCCACTTAGGCTTTAAAATGTTTGCAATCACTGATCTATGGTGTTCCATGTTTATGACATCACCTGTGGCTTGAAATTAAACACGAAGTATCCCCCTCCTTCCCATATCTGTTCTCTCTCCCCCTCCACCCCCTTTCTGTTCTTTCCCCCTCCACCCCCATATCTGTTCTCTCTCTCTTTCCCATATCTGTTCTCTCTCCCCCTCCTTCCCCATACATGTTCTCTCTCTCTCCCCCTCCTTCCCCATATCTGTTCTCTCTACCCCTCCTCCCCCTCCTCTGTTTTTTTTACCTTTTTTTTATTTTATTTAAAGGGCTGGGGCCCCCTGAGCCCACCAGGCCCCTGATGGTGGCCCTGACACTGTGTTTATAAGTGTGGCTGTATATGTGGCTTTGTGCGTATTTGTGGCTGTGTGTGTAAGTGTGGTTGTGTGAATGTGTGAGCATTTAATGTGATGGGTTTTTTTTTACTGTGAGTTTTATTGCTAGGGAAATGGTGATACTCACAATATATATATAAATATAAAGAATCCAAAGGTTGAAAGGCACACTTAAATCCATACTTGTTGCTTGTCCTGACCAAAATTAGATATCCATTTAAAAAGGAGCACTCACTTATCAAAAAAGTACAAAAAATATTTATTTTTAAATGCTGGTCACACCAACATTTCGGTCTCCTACATAGAGGCTTCATCAGGATGTACCATACAAACAGAGTTAACATAAATGTGGCATATTTCCCCAAATTGATCAAACTGTTTAAATCAAGTAATTGTGCTCTGAATGGGTTAAACAGTCTGATAAATTTGGGGAAATTACATCCAATAATCTCGATACGTTAGAGCAGAGACTCTGGACCTGCAGGAAAGCTCCGCAATTCGTTTTTTTAAAAAGCCTTACTGACCTCCTTTGAACACATCTGCCTTGGACACATAATTTCGGAGGTTGATTGGTGCAGTTGTATGTGTTACCTGCAAAGCAATTGCTTGTTTATAACTTTTTTAAATGATAATAAATATTGTTTCCTTTTTCTATTCACCAAAGGCTCTTTTCAGTAATACAACATGATAGTAGCTTATAATTTGTTGTTTATTTGTTTGTTTGTTTTTTCAATTTTTATTAGGTCATAGAATTGTACATTATCGAATTAACATTTCACATAACATGAAAATAATAAGTAAGCATAACAGTTGTTACAGTCTATTAAAGTTCCGATGTTTTTCATTTTGTAACTCTAAAGAAAGAAAATGCAAGGAACATATCATATTACAATCAGATAGTATTAGATGGGGAGCATCTGATTACGAAAGGTTGTACAGGTCTTATAGTCAAACCAGGAGGGATTAACTAAATGTTTACTGTCGATCTGGTGTGAGGTATACAATTGGAAAGGATTATCATCTAAGATTGTCAAATTGATTAGTACTTTATTAAAGGTTTTAATTGAAACGAAGTGTATCCTACATAATGAAAGTAATATGTAAAGATTGTATGCACTCAAGGCACATTGTTGAGCAGGATATCGAGCTTTGCTTTTTCAAACTTTCAAGTATTTAAACAAATAAAACAGTCAATCCTGTCTCCTGTTTTGTTTTGCGGTTCAACTGGTAACAACATGTAGTCGGGACATATTTATGTTTATAGTAAAACGATGATAGACCAGTAAGTCACAATTACGCATTATAAAATGTATCTATGTTCAAGGATAACCTAAGACTAAGGAACAACAATATATAAACAATGTCTCTCAAGCCCAGTTGAACAAGGACCAGTTTTGAGGGTAGGTTAGATGTTAAGTGGTGTCTAGAATCCGAACCAATTGTAGTGACCACGCTTGGAATCTCTTAGGCATAAGCTTTATCAGATTGTGATGTTAATTGGGTATTTGCCCTTGAGTAGTTGGGCCATATACCATGGGGAATTTTGGAAAATGCCTTTTATTTGGGTCCTAGTTTCAGTAGGTAAAGAGGTAGTATAAGAATTCCAATCCAGAAAAAACTTTTTTGTGTAATGGGATTGGTTTTGTTGTGATAAGCCAGGACATACGGAATAAAAAAAGAAAATAGTTTTTCCTGGAATACTGTTAAGGATGGCTTGTTTTTTTTTTTTTATCCAGAGTTGTCACACAGTTTTATTGGCTACTGCGATTAATATTCTGGCCAAGCGTATGTGTGGGAATGGTCTAGGGGAGAAGCCAAAAAGTGCAAACTCTATTGTCATTGGTATGCGGATTCCAAGCATGGTCTTTGAAAAATGTTGTACTTGTGTATGAAATTTACAGACATAGCTACAGTTCCATAAACAGTGTTTTAAGCCAGCTTGGGGTAAATTGCAATTGGAGCCGGAGTCCTGAGATCATATAGGTGCCCCTTTTTGGTGAGATGTATGCCCTATGTATCATTTTTATAAACATATCACAGTACGCTGTAGTGTTTATCGTGGTGATAAGGGTATTGTGGGACTTAAAAAGGTATTTGTTGTCTTTTTTTCTATATGTGTTTGATGCAATATCAAGTGCAAGTCTTCTCCTCAGGACAACATTTGAAAATATAAGTACTTGTTTAAATATATATAACTAATTCTTTGTATCAATACACTTATCTGAATTGCACATTTGCTTGTAAGATTTATTGGATAGAGCTCCAGCGTTCCAGTTTGCTATATAGTTAAACTTTTTAAGTTAAAGGGACACTCACACCAAAAAATTAAAAGGTTTTACTTTTTTTATTTTGTATTGTTGATTTCAGATATGTCTAGTTTTTCTTATGTGACTGTATAACTAAACAAGTTTGACTTAGCGCCGCCATTTTGTGAAATACAGTGTTTTTGGGTGCCACCCCTTAGTGACTTTACAGGACTAGTATCTCACTTTGGGACTGGGGACACAGAATGCAGTGTATAAGTCAGAGTTCTGATCATATACCGTATTTGCTCGATTATAAGATGAGGTTTTTTTCAGAATTTTTTTTCTGAAAACTACCCCTCGTCTTATAATCGAGGTCTTCTTATAATCTGACCTCAAATTGAGGTCAGATTATAAGACATGGATCCAGGTCCCCAGCAGAGCTGCAGGGGACCTGGATCCCCCTCTCTAACAGCAGCGGAAGTCTGCGCGATGAGCGCAGACTCCCCTGCTTCCGCCCGGCACGACCGCCGGGGCTTCTATGAAGAAGCCGGGTACTTCCACTTTCGTCACAGAAGTCCCGGTGAGCGTGCTGGGCGGCAGCAGGGGGGAGTCTGCGCTCATCGCGCAGACATCCTCTGCTGCCCCACTAGGCACCAGGGAGAATCGGGCAGCCGGGGGATGTCTGCACGATACGTGCAGACATCCTCCATGCTGCCCGACACGGCAGACTATTATGACGGAAGCCTGAGAAAAGGCGAAACGCGTTGCGTGACCCACTGTACACCACTGATTGATTTTAATCCAGTTCCAGCCTTGCTGAAAAGTTTTGGATTTTCTCTGACTGCAGACCTGTGGACTATTTTGCTGCCTGAAAAGGAAGATCTGCAGCGCTGTTTTTACCATTCCATATATGTAAGATACTATGTTTTATTAAAGCTTTTTGTATTTTATCATATACTGATTTTATCTTCACTTCTTTGCCATCATACCTACATATGGTCACTGAGTAAGAAGAATCGAAGGAATCATCTCATTTGGATCAGATAAGCTCTTTTTCTTATTCACTTTTGTGAGTGCAATTCACCACCCCATTTTATAAGTTTCTACACTGAGTATAGAGTTGCACTATGTTCTTTGTTTTTTTCTGTCTCTCTATGTTCCGAGCCTGATGAGATCACCTATATCCTCAGCTTGTGAAGTTGACTGATTTTCAAGGCAATTATACGTTTTTTGTCATATACATATTTCTGTGTGTGTAAGACCTCCAGCGCACCTATCACCCTTGTTTGCTGTTTATGTATATTATGACGGACCAGCTGTCCGTCATAATAGACTGTTAGTGCATAAGAGACAGGGGGAGGGGGCAGAGAGGGAGGGGGTGACAGAGCAACAAGGGAGGGGGGAAGAGAGCTAGAAGGGGGGAAGAGACAGAGGGAGGGGGGGACAGAGCAACAAGGGGAGGGAGGGGGCAGAGAGAAACAAGGGGGGGGGAAGAGACAGAGGAGAGGGGGGAGTCAAAGGGAGTGGGAGAGAGACAAAGCTGGGGGCAAGGGAAAGAGAGGCAGAATTGGCACATAAAAGGAAATAAAAACAAGAAATGCATTTTTTTGATATCATTTTTTATTAAAAAAGCAATTTACATGTGAATATATACAAGTTTAACTTTTTTCCTATAGGGTAGTCTTATATTCAGGCTTTTAGTTTTTTTCCTAAAGGAATATCCAAAGTTTGGGGGGTCGTCTTATAATCGAGCAAATACGGTACTTGCATTGAATGGGAGGGTAATGTAACTATTACATCACAAGTGGGCAGAGTTATGATCCTGTTTCATCAGGTTAATCTCTTCTCTTTGTGTTGGAAGGCAGGTAAAAAAAAAAGTTGTCCACAGCTACCTAGTCCTGCCCAATATGATATACAGGAGCCAGTAAGAGAGCAGGGGAGTATCTTATGACATCAGCATTCAGGCTTTGGCAACAGTTGTAAATTGAGACTGGCTAGAAGATTTTGGATGATGTTCCATCATTGGAAATATTCCCAAACTGGAGCCAGGAGAGACACCTAATTTTATTTTTCCTTTTATATGCAATTAATTTAATTATAAATAACAGTGGCATTTGATATATATGTTTGTTTTAAAGGACCAGGTTATCTAGGTACATCTTATGTAAGTGTTAGTGTCCCCTTAAAGGTTGTATTCTCTTCACTGTGAGCTGCTTTGTTTAGTTTAATGTTTTTTTAACGGTTTAAAGTTGTGTCACAATTCTATTAGATATAATATGCCATTGGGACTCTAATTACGTGACAATTGATAATACATTAACAAATTATAAATTAAACCCTTGGAAATGTCAAGCTATTTTGACTGCTGCTGATAAGGTGGATAAGAGATATACTGACTGATAAAAGGGGAGGTTAAGTCCTTTACCAGGTTAAATCAGGAATACCATCTAGATCAGGAGTGTCCAAGTTTATTCTGCAAAGGGCCACTTCGCTAGAAATGTATGCGTGCATGGGCCGCATTCATTTTTCATTCATTCAGAGAATAATATATATAATTATATACATGTGTGTGTATATATATATATATATATATATATATATATTTTACACTAATGTCTAGTGGTCACATTAACTACAAACACACACATGCATACACAGTCACACTTACCCCCCCCCTTCCCACACACACAGTCACAATTACCCCACACACACACACATACACATTTATACACACATACTCACATACATACACTTACCCCACACACATCCACATTTATACACACACACTCACATACATACATACACTTACCCCACACACATACACATTTATATACACACACTCACATACATACATACACTTACCCCCCACACACACACACTCACATCCATACACTTACCCCACACACACATTGATACACACACTCACATACATACATACATGCAAACACTTACCCCCACACACATACACATTTATACAGACACTCACAAACATACATACACTTAACCCCCACACACATCCACATTTATACACACTATACACACACTCACATACATACACTTTTATACACACACACACACTCACATACATACACTTACCCCACTCACACACACACTCACATACATACAGTTACCCCCCACACACTCACATACATACATACTTACCCCACACACACACACACACACACACACACACACTCACATACACTTGCCCCACACACTAATACAAATTTATACACACATACATTCATACATACACTTACCCCGCACACAAACATTTATACACACACTCGCATACATACATACATACTTACCCCACACCCACTTAACATGCACTCACATAGATACACATTTATACACATACTCGCATACATACACTAACCCCACTCACACACATACACATTTATACACACACACACTCACATACATACACTTACCCCACTCACACACATACACATTTATACACACACACTCACATACATACAGTTACCCCCCACACACACTCACCCCAAACACTAATACACATTGATACACACACTCACATACATACACTTAACCCACACACACATTGATACACACCCTCACATACATACATACATACATACATACATACACTTAACCCACACACACACACATTGATACACACTCTCACATACATACATACACTTACCCCCACACACGTGGCTGTGGGCTCCCAGCGTGCTTCTTCCCTCCCTCTGACCCTTGCGCATGACCTCACGCGCAGGGTAGAGGAGGGGATTTGTGCACGAGAGCAGCACTGCTGTTGCACACCGCACGGGAAGCTGTATCGGGGAACGAAGTTCCCTACACAGAGCGCGTAGGGAACTTCGTTCCCCGACACAGCCTTTCGTGTGGTGTGCAGTTCGAGGTGCGGCTACCGGAGCAGAGCTCATGCGGGCCGCACTTTGGACGCCTCTGATCTAGATGAATCTTACATCTTTAAATACTTGAGTGTTAAGAACTGCTTAAATAAATAAAAAAAACAGGGGTAACCCAGAGATGATGTGCAAACTCAGCGAAGTGTTCGGAGCTGAGGGGAACTAAGGGGATTAGTGGCTAAATCTGTGGAATGTATAGAACATAGGGAAACAGAGCAGAGGTGGGGAAGTATCGAAAAGTGGGAGGGAGAGCTACAAGTATCTATTGAACAAGACGGACAAGAGTGGAGCAGGGTAGTTGCCAGTGCCGGACTGGGAACAAAAACCAGCCCTGCAAAGAATGTGTATAAAAGCCCCATAGCATAACAATTAAAAGGAAAAACCATGCATTTTAAAAGCACATCTGAAGAGTGTATTATTTATAGAAAAGACTGATATTTACCTACAGTACATCCATAATATTGAACACAGTTCCCTAATATATATACCCCATGCACAGGGCAGTACATAGGCTCCAGTATGTTCACAACGTTATATGAATTGCCTTGTGCAGAGGTATATATCAAGGCAGTGTGTGAGATATAACCTTCTGTACATTCTGGGTGGATATATTGACGTACCTCAGCATCCAGATTGCCCACACAGGACTTGCCGAAAAACCCATATTGCACTCACAAGACTTACCCCATCACTGTAGAGTCTCTCTCCCCCTACCGGAACGGCTGCTGCTACATCCTGCGGTGGCCAATGCATCTCAAAGCGATAAAGTTCTTAAAGTGGCCACAGCAGTCCTAGGGCAGACGACCTACCGGGATTTTTCCCGGTATCCCAGTCCGGCCGTGGTGCTTGCTCCACATACGGTTTAGCTGTGATAAAGTAAGAAGCCTGTGGGATATGGCCTTTAAATTCTTGCAGAGTACCGATAAGATCAAGATAACAAAAGACCTTCACAAATGGCATTGTTCATTCATTGTTTCATGGCAATAAAAAATGATGGTGGGTCGGACATTCTGCTGGAAGCAATTGAAATATCAACTGACTTTCCAGATAAAAATGGAAAAGGGGATTAGCCAGCTATGGATTGTTGTTGGAAAAGTTGAATGCATGTTAGGTCACTGAGGCATTCATTGACTAACAGGAAAGTTTTCTTAAACTTCACTCCTTCATAAATGGGTAAGATCACAACTATTTTAGGGTGGGTTTGTGTTCACATGATATGTATACATGCCTTTTCTATGTGATTAGAATATCCCATTCTGCACTTTTTTTCTGATATTGCAATGCAATACATTTTTTTGGGGTCTGTAAGTCTTTTATACAAAAAAATATTTATTTATTCACATCTGCATAGTGATCAAATTAATAAGAGTTCAATGTTCGAAATCCCCTGTATTGCTATCACAGTCCAGAGGAATAGGTAGATTTTCAGGCTCCAATGGATAGAGGCCATTGTAATAATTTGAACTATCTTGATACATATGAGGAAACCTGGTCCTTGTGGATTAAAAGTATTGCATATTGCTAAATAATCATCCCAATTGAATGTGTGTGGTCTGCAGGTGTGGTTTCAGATGGTTATGGATAAACATGTTTATTATGACAATTTTTTTTTTTTTATAAATGGGAAGAGCAGTCTGGAACCAGAACATGAGCAAATTCCTGATTATGTTAGTATTGCACATTTACTAACACATAGAAATACATAAACATGGTGCAATGTACAAACTTTTTCATTCATATGAATTTAACATTTCTTGTAAGAGTTTCTGCTCAGAAATATTTTAGCTCTTATTTAAAAAAAAAAAAAAAAAAAAAGAGACATAGCCATACATTCATTCAGATAATTTATTAACTGGCAAGAAACACACGCAAAAAAATAGAGAGATAAAACTATTAGAAAATGCTAATGACAGACTCTCAAAGCATTGTATTCAAGTTATAAACCTCATTATCTGCTTGCAATGAGATGGGGTCATCAATTTTCTGTCAAATGGCTTTATGTGCAAAATTTGTACAAATCCATATATAGATGTAGATCGTTAATTACACCACAAGTAATGCAAATGAATGTTAAACTTAAAGGATTATCTTGCTACAAACTGTGCATATGCACAACTTATGTAACTCGAGTAATATAGCAACATACCAATGAGGCATAAGAAAATACTTAAAAAAAAAAAAAAAAAAAAAAAAATCATGTTCCCTCAAAGCGTTAAATCCAATATCAAATCGTGTGTTTTTGCTTGTTTTTTTTTTTACATATAGTCATTTTGGCATAGAAGGTTTAATGGGAAATTATATTGATTTTTGGATACATGTTTCTTGTTAGTAACATAAAAAGAGCAAAGCATCACACACAAAAAAAAAAAAAAAAAGTACACTTCACAGTGTAAAATAAAATAAATTAAGAGGTGTACTGCAATTATTAAACAGCATGGAGTATACACATCCTTTAATCAAGAAAACAACATTACAAAATCCACCATATACATAATAAACACTGAAAAAGTAAAAGATATGTGCCGTCTGTACTTGCTCTACAGTAAAATGCATGCAAAGCATTCTATATATGTTTTATTACCAAGCACCAACTGAAAAAAAGTGCAAATTCTATACCAGATGGCATCTCGTAAATGAGACAGCTGCCCTGCTGCCCAAATATAAAAACAAACATAAAATATACATACCGCAAGCTTTAACCAGTTGAATGTCAAAGCTAATTTTTCATCTATATCTCCCAGAGTTAAACAGTTGTTTGATATTAATTTTGTACTTTATGGAAGAGTTTATCTTCGATGCCCTGACATGTTTTACTTTAGCAGAGGCAAATGAAGACAAAAAATAAAATAAAAAATGGACATATATCTTGTTAAATCCAAGGGCAAAAATATGGGTTGCATAGTATTAGAAATTAAAGCATACCAATCTAAATTGAATTATTTGATGTATTTATAGGAATATAAAAATCCCCAGTTGGACAGCAGTGTCCAATTTGTTTTCTACATATAACAGAAAAGATTTGAAATACTGAGAAATATGGTAATCACGGTACGTCACTACAGACTACATTTAGTCTTTATGTGAAGTCTGTATGTAACATCAAATATAACTACATTAAAGAACAGTTACTATAAAATAATGTCCACTGCTTATCTTGAGAGGACGTCTTAACTACTCCCGAAAGTCAGATTATTGAGAAACCAATAATAAAATAAAGTGAATTTGGCCTTTAAATCAAAGTTTATAAAAATAAAAGCTTGTTTTTGAGAATTTATTTGAGCAGCCCGTAAACTAAGCAATCAGCTTTTGTACAGTGAATAGCTCAGATCTTAAAATGGTGTCTATATTGTTTTTGTTGGATACACTGGTGTAGTGGTGTTTCTTTTTAGCATGAAAAAAGCCTGTATTGAGGAGGATTAAAGGGAATGTACGAGGATATAAGGAAGTCATACGCTTTTCACCTGTGCCTGTGTTCATTTAACAGAAAGCAGTATATAGATGTTAGGCACATTTATGCTAGTTTTAAAAATAAGCTTGCAGGTTGAAAGGCCCGTCACATCCAGTATCAATTTTGGTGTTGGCCCCCAAAAACAAAATGCAGAATTGGTGTAAAGAAAGACTTTAAATAATGTGCTTTAAGAATGAGAGCACACCGTTAACTTTAAATCAGTTTGATATATTTAAGTAGTTTGTTTTTCAAAACATGTACAACATATAAAAAGGCCTTAAAATGATCTCCACTCAAGAAAATAAATAGGAATAGGAATGCTACTACAGCATAAAGCTAGCATACAAGCCTGAGCACAGTGTGGATTTGCCCAGATGCACATGCAAGGCAGTAGAGGGACTTAGTTTGGAATGTCTGCACTATTGTTGCGATTTCCATATTTATGGTGTATGATGAGCAATACAACACCTAGAAAGAAACAGATTGATCCCACAGTTATGTAAGCAATTCCTAAGAAAGGGTTCTTTCCTCCCATCCACGAGATGGTGCTTAAGATCATCCGTTTCCTTCCATCAAAGCTGCGAACAGGGTAATCTGAAACATCTATAGGAAAAACGGCCAGAATTGATGGAATATTGAAAAGCTATGGTGGGAAGTGCATGCAAGTAAGGCCATATTATTAAATCAATCAGTTTGTGAACAGTATTGTTCTGAAAACAATCATATAGTAAGAAAAAAAAGACATTTTATGAACACACTGCATTCGGTTTATATTTATGGAATGAACACATATATCCTATGCCTTGTCCGTTATGCTTGGGACAGGCAGCATTTCTGATAACTGATCATGTCGGCAGCACAGTGGAGCAGGTATTCACCAGGTCCACTGCTATAAATAATCTACTTGCTCATATTGTATTTACGTAATGTAGATTTATAGCAGTGGAGCTGCTCTCGAGCACGTAATCATAAGCTTGTGAATTTAACCCCTTTCCTTGTCGTCTTTTCAGTCACTGCTCCAGCTTTATCCGATGTGCTGCTTTTTCAATAAAGGATTATGTTTTTAAAGGACCCCAAGTCAGTGTGAGTTTGAGACTTCTTTCTCTGTGGAATGTATAGTAGAGTCTTCTATTACCAAGCTCCAACACAGACTGGGACCTACCTACAGAGACCAGGTGCACACTCTCGTATGTACTCCGTTTGAAACTCTGGCATCTCTCCCTACATAACCTCTCATCCGAACTGACCTATATCCCCAAATAGTTTTTGTGTGTGTTTAGGATCTTCAGATAAGGGATACTCAGCCTGTATCATTGTTTCTAATATTTACTTCTAAAAGCACAGAATACTTACTTACACTGGTGATTTGGTATTGGGTTTTGGAACTGCAAATGGCCCAACAGTGATCCAAGCACACATTTGGCTCATGGACATTTGGTCACCCCCAATTCACTGGGACTACTTTGTTTAAAATGTCTCCATTCATTGTGTTGCTTTATTAAATTTCACTCCGTTCTTGATATACAAGGTTGTATTTACTGTAGTAAAAAGGATACTGTAGTCAATCTTCAGAGAATAATTGCCGGGTGCCAGGGCTGGATATGTAGCATCTGTCTTCTCAATGAGACGGTAAAGCTTTCTGAATGTAGGCAAAGCAGCAGTACGCATCCATACAATAAAATCTTCATTGATAAATCCATTGTTATCGGCATTGCTATCCAGCTCATACACTGGTTTCTTCCAATTAATTGGCTTTGTTGTTTCTATATCAAATACAAGACATAGCAAGAAGATTACTGCTAAAATATTAAAAGAAATAAACAATCCCACCCCATGTCAGCCATGAAAAGAATAGGATACTATTAAAGGCACTTTTTATTCTCTACATTTACATTAGAGATACCATGATGGATTGCCTTTTCCTTAAACATAAGATTTCTGCATTTGATCCTGCAGTGTGCATTGTGAGAATATTTGTTTACTTCATTTAGCACACTGTTTGGCACAAAAACAAATTATTTTGAAGAGAATCAAGAATAAACATTACACATTCTCTTCAGATGCTAGTACATGGGCAGGGAGTGCCCTACTACTATAGTGCCATTGTGCTGCACCAGGTGTAACTAGTACTATATCTAAAAGGTTCCAACTATCATTATCCCTCCAAACAAAATATTAATAAGGAATATGAACCTTTGATTATGAACCTTTGGATGTATAACCAGACAGTTTGGCGAATAACATTTACACACACACACACACACATCACCCCCCCCCCCAAAAAAAAAAACACACCACCACCACCATAGTGTGTACCTTCTCCATCTAATAAAATGAAGGCCTTGTCCTTGAGCACCTACAAATCCCATACTGGCCAACAGCCTTTAAAATGGTTATCATGGTAGTTATAGAGTTATAGTTCAGAAACAGGTGGAGGGCCACAGTGGAATTATTGCATACAGCAACCTTGCTCCAAATCATTTCACAAGGCTGATCTCTCTATCTTGGTTGAATCATAGTAGGCTTTGTGCACACACAGATTTTGCACTTGGTTTTCATTGCAAAATGAAACATATAGCTATTTATCTTGCACATTTTATTCTTACCTTTAAAAACGTCTTCGAGGTTACTAGAGTTCCCCGCTGGATTTCTGAACTTAACGTGTTTATCTGTCCACCACGCAATACCATTTTTATTGAGTTTGATCTCGGTTTCTTCTCCATTTACAAATTGAAATAAGCGCAAAGTGTCTATAATTTTAGGGAGAACAAGTCCATATTACAAAATAAATATTTACATTACTTTTTGCAAGAAAAGTTAATTCTGCCCATTAAAATAAAATCTATATGTATCAGAAACACAGTGTAGACATTATTAAAGTTGTAAATAATTGTTGTAGCGAGAAACTGATTTTTTTTCAATGGAATATCTACATAGGCGTAAAGAGGCCCATTATCAGTAACCATCAGTTCTGTGTTCCAATTGCTCGTGTTAATAATACAGTTGTATTAGTTCTTTAGACTAGGAGCATTACATTAACTTATCAGTCTATTCTTGTTCTGAGAAATGAAGACTATTGCAATCTCATATATAATGTGTACTACTCCCTTCACAGAATGGCATCAACTGTCTCTAACAGGAAAAGAAAGAGTAGTGGGAGGCCACGGTGCACAACTGAGCATTAAACCCACAAGTACCCACAAGACACTGGTCTCCACGTCAATAGTGAAGAGTCGATGTTGGCCTTCTATGCAGAGTTGCAAAGAAAAAGCCATTTGTCAGACTGGCCAATAAAAATAAAAAAAATAAGATCGGCAAAAGAAAAAAAAAATGGACAGAGGAAAATTGGGGAAAAAAAGTGTTATGGGCGGATGAATCTAAGTTTGAGGTGTTCTGATCACAAAAGTGATGCAGCCCAAATTAAAAGATGCTGGCGGATGCTTGATGCCATCAGGCAATGTGATGGTCTGCGGGATCTTTACTGGTGGTAAAGTGGGAGATTTGTACAGAGCAAAATGGATCTTTAAGAAGGAAAGCCATCACTCCATTTTGCAAAGCTGTCCACATAAAATGTGGACAGCATTTGATTGGAGCCAATTTCATCCTACAACAGGACAATAATACCCAAAGCACAGATCTATACAAGAAGAAGCAGTCAGCTGGTATTCTACCTATACATGAGTGGTCAGTACTGTCACCAGCACTTAACCCTATTGAGCGGTTGTGGGAGCAGCTTGACTGAATCTGTTGGCACATTTAGGTTTTTTTTAGCTAGAGATTGACAATATGTATAAAGACTTCTAATGCAGCTTACATTACTTACCATTAAACATACTGTTGGCAATGGCGCCACATGGAGCAATGGGCTTACCATCACTGGTTCCGTATGGATCACATTCCTTACTGGGGTTCTAAATATGCATAGAACATTATTTGTTTAGAGCACTGGAATGCCACACAATCAAGACAAGTCACAAATCATTTAACACAGCACATATTCTTTACAGAGTCTAGTAATTATTGACCAGGGCTTGACCAATTGGATTTAATATAGGGGCCAGCTGCAAACTTTATGAGCCAGTGCCAACAGTTGCCATCACAAATGGAAATGCTTGGGTCCCAGTCCATAAAAATATAAATTACACACACTTCTATCCTATCATGCGGGTTTCCACTCCCTTAAACCTAACCTGATTTTATTAAACAAATACTTTGGGTTTTGTTCACTGCATGACACTTACCCTTTAAAATCATGGTCACTGACCGGAATAAATATTGAGGGATGCATTATTGACAGCAAATGATGTTCCAAAATACATTACATGCACTTCAAATTCTTTAGCCATGTTTGTAAGAAAGCAAAATTGAAATAAAACTGATTACCAAACTAAGAGGGCTGGATTACTCCTGCTGTATTAATGCACCATACACGCAATAACTTATAAATAGCACTCTGGAGAACCTGCAGTGCTTTGCAAATCAAGATCAACAGACACTTTGTGCTGTAAGGAACATGGACAAGGTCATTTTAAAGGTAAAACACGTTAGCATTTCACATTTCATTGATCACACATTACATTAATATTTAAACAGACCCCTTAAATGTTAAGTATCCTAGAGAAAACCCAAGTTTAATTACAATGCCTATGATGACTGCCATAAAACTAGACAGTACAGAAGTGCCCCTCTATTACCTACTTGTGGTTATTTACGACATCAATAGCTGCATTGCAAATAACTGGCCTACTTAATTATTATCTTAATTTTTACTTTGGTAACATTGTTATTAGTACGGAAGCAAATGCGCTTTCCAGTGGCAGATAATTATAATCTAATAAAAGCAGAATTTATTTTCTGCCATTATGCAACAGAATGATTAACTAATCGGCTTTGTCATGGGTGGAATAGGATTACTGTGATTGGGTATCACTGTGATCATGTGCCCCGGAAGTGCTCTGAGCAGGTTCCAGAAGACTGCCTGTTTTGAGGCCAAATCTTCATCCAGGAGGTGGAACGAACATTCTGTTTTGGATATATAATTCCAGGTTTAAAAAAATATTTGCTTAATGCATAATTAATATGACACTTTAAACATAACCAAAGGTTTAAAAAAAAAAAAAAAATAAAAAATCTTTTTACAAGGATTTCCCCAGGGATCTTCTTTCACTGAAAATGGGTATACCCTTTGTATGTGTGAATTGCCGCTTGCTACATTTTAATCTGAACAATGCAGATCATACAATTGTACCCTCAGAATATTCTGTTATATGGGATTAGCATTTTATATTATTGGACAATTATATTCTTGTATGAAATCAAGCCGCACGCTAAACAAGGGCAATATCACTTACTCGGAGAGAATTTGCATCTCCATTAAGCTGACTGTCATCTCTGGACTTCACATACCGTCGATGATTCTGGTAGAAATTGGACAGCCCGTAGTACATAAAGACATTACTCTGAAAATAAACAGTTGTGGTTTACATATATTTAGCTCGCTTAAGGTAAAATACACTTACAAAAATAAAATAAAAAAGAGGTAAAAATGTTTAAAAATAAATACATTCATATTAACCATTTTTAATAATTCTGTATCCAGATACCAGCACATCAAAAGTTCCTATAAACTAACTTGCAATCATGAAAAATAATATATTTTAATTACTTAAATGCCTTCTTGCAGTAATGTTTTCAGAGGACAATAACAGTATTATTGCTGAACAGGCAAAAGATCTTATTGGAAATGCATGCACATATAAAAAAATAGATGCTAAACAGATGTATATATATGATAAACAGAAGATGTAATCCTGATCAATAACTTTAAACAACATTTTGAAAACTTTATTTGTGGCATTTGTATTGGCAATCAAAAGGTTTGAACGTAAAGTGTCCATCACACTAGTAATTATGATCAGAAAAATGTATTTTCCTTATATTACTTGTACCCTAAACAGCCATCCCACTCCGGAATTGCTCTCTTTTTCATCCTTTTAACAGAAACACTGTCAGTGCTAGCCAGTCTACAAATTGGCTCTGCCTCAGCTGTGACACGTTAAAAAAAGTGTAATAGTTCTTCCGCTACTTTTGATTCCCTGCACGCATATGTGTGTTCTGCCATTTTTTTAGGGACACACTTAAATGCAAATGCTGTACAGGCAAATATTTAATTAATTTGTATTCCACTTAGGCTTCTAATAATCTTTCTGATGCAGACTTCAAGGCTGGGACTGGACACACATGCTAAACAGCTTTGACTATAGAATGACACACCCCACATCAATGACGGAGAAACCTAAAGCATTAATAAAAGGATTAAACTTAAAAATATCCTTTCAATGGTGTATTTAGGATCACTGCCAAAATTGTAATTATGCAGAAGGGCCTGAATAAAATATGTGTGTGTGTGTGTGGAGAGGGGGGGGGGGGGGGGGTACTGCTTTAATGCTTCTGTATATTGGTCTAACTTTGAAAAAAAAACTAATATCATACATAATAGGTATTGAAATCAGAATTGCACAGAACGCTTCAATAGTTCAAATCATACGGTACCTCAAACGCATAGGGCAACATGAAGTTAATAGTACAGGAGCATGTGCTATTCCATGACGTGTTGAAGCACTTATGGCATGGACTATTTGGATCTATTCCGGTGTAATCAACCTATAAGATAAAAATAAATAAAAAACAGGCTTTAAAAAAAAAAAATACAACAGTATACAGGTATATGACTTGGGGTAATTTTTCACATTTTGAGCATTGTAACATAGCAAACATGTTCTTCATTATCCCAGATTATACGTTGTACCTTCATTGGTCCAATTTTATAATTAGTTTAACAAGCATCCGATTATAGTACACTTATGCTACGATATGTATCAGTAGATAAATTATATTACTTTTTTCCACTTTAAACTACTGCACAATGTTTACAT
Source organism: Pelodytes ibericus (assembly GCA_036172795.1). Lineage (NCBI taxonomy): Eukaryota > Metazoa > Chordata > Amphibia > Anura > Pelodytidae > Pelodytes > Pelodytes ibericus. The sequence goes on along the minus strand of CM069861.1, from coordinate 116,162,562 downwards.
AAACATGGCTTTCCTGCAAGGACAACTGAAACATTCTGTTCTATAAAAATATGTACAGTGAAAACTGCCAGCAGTTACCGGATGCTCTTCCAAGGACAGTCTTGTAGTTTCCCAGATCAGAAGAGAGAACAGCAAGTAGTGACCAAATATATTTAGCACATTCTTCTTAAACATATTAGGCAGACCAAATTTAGTTGCATAACTTTTATAGCCATTACTTGATAATTGTTATCCTTTCCCTAAGTAGCCTTAAAACTAAAATTTAGGTTTGCAGTGTTTTCCATTATAATCATGTACAGCTATCATTAATAGTGGTACAACACAACCTACATGTTTGTTCCAACCAAGTTTATATTAAAAGGAGATTTCTACTAAAAAGTAGTACCATACATTGAAAACCACTACTGACCGAGCAGGTTTATTCTACAATGCAGTACGTAGACCAGGGGTCACCAACACGGTGCCCACGGGCACCAAGTCGCCCCCAAGGACATGAGTGGCCCGCAGGCAGGGGCGATCCTGGGCCCAGGAGTAGAGGCGCTGCAGTCAGAGAGCGCGACGGGAGCGGAGCTTTCACCCGTCGCGCTGTGACAAGGAGATGCGGGCCGCAGGTGAGCGCCTGCGGTAACCGCACCTCCTTGTCACACCAGGCACAGCGGCAGAACACCAGCATTCTAGTTTCTTCTGCCGGATGTCAGCTGACATTGACATCCGGCAGAAGAAGCTAGATGCCAGTATCAGCCTCTGCAGACAGCATCGAGAATGTCCTCCTCCCTGCACATAAAGGTAATTAAGCAGGGAGGGGGGTTTAAAAAGAAATGTGTGTAAGTGTTTGTGTGTGTGTAAGTATGTGTCAATATATGGAAGTGTATATCAGTGTGAACACTACAGGGTGTGTGTGTATAAGTGTGTGTACATGAGTGTCTGTGTAAGTGTATCCTGTGTCTAAGTGTGTAAAGGTGGCTGTGTGTGTATTTATGTGTGTGTAACGGTGGCTGTGTGTGTATTTATGTGTGTGTGGGTGTGACAGTGTGTGTTAGGGTGGCTGTGTGTGTGACTGTGTATAAGGGTGTCTGTAAATGTATGTGTGTGTGACTGTGTATTTATGTGTGACTGTGTGTATATGTGACATCATGGGAACGGTAGTAAAAACTCATTCTGCTAGCCAGCAAAAAGTCTCCCATGTTGCATTTTTCCTATGAAATGTAGTGATGTAAAAGATCATCTAAAAATGTAACAATTACTGAGATTAAAGTGCTGAATATCGATATGTTTCCCTCCTTATTGTCATTGTTGCTAATTATTGTGAGAAATCATTTACGTGATTAGTGTCTTCACGTAGATGAGTATTATTAATAATGTATACCTAAAGGCAAACTGAGCAAATGTGTTATTTCAGAAGAGCGTATAAAACTGGTAGCCCTTCGTATGACTCAGTACCCATGAAGTAGCTCTCGGTTTCAAAAAGGTTGGTGACCCCTGACGTAGACGATGTGATAAATAATTAGAAGCATTAGTGATCTTGTACACAATTAGTACTTTCTAAGTTAATACAATAGGATTGTCCCTGCAAAATAGCCAAAAATAGGGCCGGAATATGAGGAGCGGCAGCTAACTTAAATGGACCAGGTTACAGCTATTTTGTAACTGGAGAAGCTACATTCAAACCATAACAACAGATTTGTTTTAATAATGCACTTGGAGAATTCCAGATACTTCATGTGTTCCAAAGGTTGCTGTGGAGTTTAACAAGTTTTCCAGTCTGAATACTACCTATAATAGCTAGCTTCTTATTTCACCAAGGTGTCAAATGCAATGTGAGCATTCTGTATACCTTGGAAAGACAGATTCGTACTAAAGGTTTAGAATGGGCAAGTCATGGTAAAGTCTCGCTTTAGTTAAAACACTACATACATCTAACTTTACATCCCACAATACAGACTAATTTCAAGGTGATTAAACTCATTTACAAAATAGCATAATGTGTATGCAGAGTTCAAAGTAAGTTTTTAAATCAAAAACAAAAAAAGAATAGCTTCAGTCAAATCAGTTTGAGATTGTGCAAGCTAAACTGCTATTTCTTTTTACAGGACAATTTGTTTTTCTCCAAGTGCACCAATCATCATCCTGCATTCCCTTCACTTGACTAATCCCAGGAGCCATGGTTCCCAAGATCTACTGCTCCTAACATTTTTTAAGTAGAACATACAGAGAAGTACCAGTTTCCTGGTTCCCAAAAATACCTACACCGCATTAAATTTATCTGTTTAGCTCCAAAAATCTACAAATATTTGTCAAACCCTGCCTACATCAAACAATAGCACTAGGTTACACCAGGATATTAATTTAAAAAAAAAAAAAAGTTGTTTTGGTTATTCTTAAACTGTCTCAAAAAATTAGCTACCTAGGAAAAAAACAAACATCGTTTTGAAATGATTTTAATTCCACACATACAAGGGTCTGGAATAAGTCCTCCATCATGACAACATCAATCATCTTCACCCAGACCAAACTTTACCAAAGGGAAGATTAGGTTTGCCTAAATAACATAGTACTGATCCATAGAATTAATTAAGAAGTGACTAGTGCAATTAAAATTGAGTCATACAGCACCTAGTAATTAAACACGTAATTTAAAAAAAATAAATTAAAAAAAAAATCTCAATACTAAAGCTAGACAAACCCCAGGAACCAGGTCTCAAAATTATATTGCTGGTTCGTAACTTTTTTGATAATTCTAGAATCCTATGGAGGCACCATTTTCCTTAAGGAAAAAAAACAGAATGGCTCCTGAATTGCACTAAAAAAAAAAACGACATTATTTGTCAAATTCGACTTGAGATATAGGCAAGACTGAGTTAAGACCCTAATTTAACAGCCGTATGTCATCTACCAGAATTAACTCATGATTCGGAACACTTTTTTTTCTACACAGGAATAAAAGTCAGTAGCTTAAACACTTTACTTAAGTGACAACTGTAGCAAAAAATTGTGTAATCGAAAGATTGAATCACATTTAGGCGTTTTAAGTATAAATGCTTTAACAAAAGAGTACAAATAAAGTACCTTAAGAGAGTCCTCTTTGCTTGTATGGCAGTACCAAGGGGACTTTTGTTTAGAATCAGATAAGAGTCAGATGAAGAACTCAGCCCAAGATGGTCACCTCCTAATAGAGCTATACAGAGGTAAGAGTGCTCAATAAGGTACTTTATTAAAAATTCTTTCATTAAAGCATTTATATTTAAAATACCTACCCATGGTGAATCTTTTTTTTTTTTTTTGCTAACAATTGTCCTTTCAACCATGTTATGTGGCTCTCTATCATCCAACCAATATAGTTCCTCTCCTTAAACTAGTTTTCTTTTTGTTTAGGTAAAATAATTGCTTGTATATCTCCCCCTAAGTTGGTGGCTGTCAAGATCACTTTGATCAGTCATGTCCAAAGTCCGGCCCGCGGGCCAGTTGCGGCCCGTCCTTTACTTCCATACGGCCCCAGAGACACGGCTGATCAATGTCTCTCTCTGAAAAAAAAAAAAAGCTTGCAGGCAGAGACGGAGGTGAGAAGGGATCGGAAGATCCCCCCCCACCATCGTCTGCCTGCCAGGCTGCACGGGGAGCCGAACAGGCAGCACGGAGAAACCTCCGTGCTGCCTGCCGACAGGTCACGTGACCGGCGCGCTGACGTCATACGCGCGCCGGGTCACGTGACCTATCGGCACAACCACCTGTGAGACGAACAGGCAGCATGGAGAAGACCATGCTGCCTGCCACTAGCCACCAGGGAAAGGTAAGTGCTGGGGACTGGGGAGATTGGGGGAAAGTACTGGGGAAAGAGGCAGGGGCTTATTAATGATAAGGTAACACTGACATATTATTGGGCAAATTAGCTGGGGAATATTAATGGCAACTAACACTGGTATATTACTGGGCAAATTGGCTGGGGCATATAAAATGGCAAATAACTGGCATATTACTGGGCAAATTGGCAGGGGCATATAAAATGGCAAATAACTGGCATACTACTGGGCAAATTGGCAGGGGATATTAAATGGCAAATAACTGGCATATTACTGGGCAAATTGGCAGGGGATATTAAATGGCAAATAACTGGTATATTACTGGGCAAATTGGCAGGGGATATTAAATGGCAAATAACTGGTATATTACTGGGCAAATTGGCAGGGGATATTAAATGGCAAATAACTGGTATATTACTGGGCAAATTGGCTGGGGCATATAAAATGGCAAATAACACTGGCATATTACTGGGCAAATTGGCAGGGGCATATTAAATAGCAAATAACACTGGCATATTACTGGGAAAATTGGCAGGGGCATATTAAATGGCAAATAACATTGGCATATTATTGGGAATATTGGCAGGGGCAAATTAAATGGCAAAAAACACTGGCATATTACTGGGAAAATTGGCAGGGGCATATTAAATGGCAAATAACATTGGCATATTACTGGGAAAATTGGCAGGGACATATTAAATGGCAAATAACACTGGCATATTACTGGGAAAATTGGCAGGGACATATTAAATGGCAAATAACATTGGCATATTATTGGGAATATTGGCAGGGGCAAATTAAATGGCAAAAAACACTGGCATATTACTGGGAAAATTGGCAAGGGCATATTAAATGGCAAATAACATTGGCATATTATTGGGAAAATTGGCAGGGACATATTAAATGGCAAATAACACTGGCATATTACTGGGAAAATTGGTAGGGGCATATTAAATGGCAAATAACACTGGAATATTATTGGGCAAATTGGCTGGGGCATATTAAATGGCATATAACACTGGCATATTATTGGGCAAATTGGCCGAGAGAACCATGCATGGGAAGGGAGAAGAGAGAGACATAAATGGAATGGTAGAGGAGAGACAGACAGACATGGGTTCGCAGAGGAGAGACAGACAAATATGGGATGGCAGAGGAGAGACAGACAAACATGGGATGGCAGAGGAGAGACAGACAAACATGGGATGGCAGAGGAGAGACAGACAGATATGGGATGGCAGAGGAGAGACAGACAGATATGGGATGGCAGTGGAGAGACAGACAGATATGGGAAGGGTTAGTTGTGTTCCTGACATATATTTCAGCATCTTGTGTTGTTGTTTTTTTTCATCTGGCCTTCAGATATGAAAGGCAGAGTGATTTTACTACTGTTTAGAATTGTCATTCAAATCGTTTGCAATAAAGTTTGCATAAAATAGTTCATTTGTACTTAATTTTAACTGTCAGGCAAAATGGTCGGCCCTCACGCATGTTCACTTCATCAAGTCTGGCCCTCTTTGAAAAAAGTTTGGACACCACTGACTTTGATCAATCACCTATCCACACAGTGGTATATGTATAAAGTTGCCACTCAGCAGATGGTCAGGAAGGGGAGTTTAAAAAAAAAATAAAAAAATAAAAAGTACAAAATCGATGAAAGTTTATGTATGTATAAAAATAAAAAAGGTTGCTTTTTTTTTTTTTATTAATAAGCTTCAGCATTGTGCTAAAGCCAAATTTAGCAGAAGCTGCGTGACACTTTTTCAGTTTTTATACATGGGCTTGCAGCGTCTGAACTGCAAATGTGGCACACATTGTGTACCATCCTCAAGACCACCTTAAGAGATCACAAGGCCTACATTCACCATTTGATTATAATGCATTCCATTCAGTCTCTGTATCAAACCATTCCCAACATAGTTTGTCTGTACCTATTTACTTGTATGACTAGAACCAGTCTTCTACACAAAGTAGGGAATAGGTGCTCATATGTGGACAGCAATACACAACTGAACATACATACTCCAATAAATGATACAGAATACCACATCAATCGTCTGAACAGTAAGGCTACATGTCAATCTCCCTTCTTTAGCTAATCTTCACAAGGGCCAAGCTTATGTAGACAATCCTTCTCACACAGAGTAAATCTCCTCATCCCACAGATCAGTGATGAATACACCTTTAGCACTTGATGGAGAATATATACCTGTGCATCATGGGAAATATTCCATATGGTACTAGAGGGGTGTAAAAAACTAGCCATAAATGCTATAGAGGCCGATCTGCAGTAAATCCTTCCCGTTCCGTGACACCAGCAATCCCCACACATTTGTCACTCAATCTCAATGCTGGCTGAGAGTCATACATTAACAGCCTAAAAGCAATCTCACCCTCTCCAGTAATCTAAACCCCCCTCGAACCCTGATTACCTCATACTCCCGGATATTGTTAGAGGTGACGAAGATACCGATCCCTATAGGGATAAAGATGAGCCCGATGACAAAGAAGGCTGGCAGTACGGTACCGGCAGTGAGAATGGGCTGCCAAGCCGGAAGTCTCTGCTGTTTGAATGCTGTATTATCTGGCTTCTTACTCTTCACCCCCGCACCGGGACCAACACCGGATTGATGATGACCATCTTCCTCCTTGGCGTTGTAATTCATGGCCATGACGACCCCCTGTGTGACCACGGTGCTAGGAGCGGACACACCAACCGGAGAATCAGGAAGTATCTATCTGCACACAACAAACCCGCCCTCTGCCTGACTCTCTGACGTCATCAACGGGACGGCGGACAGAATGCGGAAACCAAGTGCGCAGGCGCTCTAAGTGTAGAGTATCTTATCTTGCGCAAAACCTATTGCACAATCTCGGGAGTATGTGGTATTATAATTGATAAGGGACTGTATCACATTAACTTTTTTTTTACTGTAAATGTATAGAATAAAAAAATTGAGAATTATCCATATTTTGTTTGCATAATGGCAACAAATGCTTAAAATAGGAGAAAATGTGTTTTAAATGTGTATGTCGAGTCTCCTGTTTATGACGTCACCTGTGCATATGCAAATTACAAATCGTCTATTGAAAAGCTGTTCAAATGCATATCAAGCAACAGGTAATGTCATAAACAGGAGACTCCACAGACGCATATACAACACATGTTTTCACCTAAATTAAGCATTTACATTCAGGAATAAACAATGTTTATATGACATGGTCCCTTTAAAGCAACTGTCACTTATAAAGTATTTGTTCTGTCAATACAGTTGGTAAATATAATGTATATTGTGTCAACAAAACTAAGAAAATGGATGAGGAGGACAGTGATATTTTAATTTGTCATCTACTATTTACAACAGGGCTTGACAAATTAAATTTGGTTTTAGGAGCCAGCAAAAAAATCTAGGAGCCAGACAACCGCACATACACACACAACCACGCAAAAATACACACAATCACAGAGTCATGTAAACACATATGCTCGCAGACTGTCACACACACAGTTCCAATTACACACACTGAAAATCACAGACAGACAGTCACATAGACAGAGACAGTTCCACTTACATACACAGAAAATCACAAACAATCAAAGAGACAGTTCCACTTACATACACAGAATATCACAGAGAATCACAGAGACAGACACAGGGTCGACTGAGTATTACCTTTGTCACTGCCTCTGGTTTGAAAATCCCGCTGGACTGTACAGGTAGGGTTCTGACTGGCTGATAAGGTGCTCACTGAGAGTGGATGTAAAAAAGATAGGAGCGCACCATTTCTTTTGTTGACGGCACAGATTTTTTAGAGATTGTTATTTTTATAGATGGGCCCTTTCCATGGGCTGGAAGGTGAGGATCCAGAGCATCACGGATCACTGCTGGAACCTGGATACAGATATATTATACACCCTTTGTGTGCCAGGGTGGTGAGCAGTACGGTTGCCACCTTTTCTTCAAAAAAATACCGGGTTTGTTATTGCCTTCATAGACTTAACATTGGCTAGAAGCCAAAATGTTTACCGGCCTGTCGATAAAATACCGGCTGGGTGGCAACCCTAGTGAGCAGTGAATTTCACTGATCACCCTCATGCCACTCATAAGGTGTTTAATTTTTTCTGATTTGGTGTAATATTTGATCATGAAACCTACCTGGACGAGATAGTGGTGAGGCATGCCCCTGCAATAAGGGAGGATTGGGCTGCCTCAAGCCCAGGGAGGCCAGTAATTTCATTTATTAAGTGGCCACAGGTATTGTGCCAGCCCTCTGCCCCTGGGGGCCATTATTTATCTTATACTGGGGCCACAGGCATTGCGCTCTCCATGGCCCCAGGATGCTTTCATTTTATTATAGAGATTAGAATTTTTATTTAATGACCGTGGCCCACGTTCAGTAGAAGGCCACATACAGCCAGTTTTGTGTTGATTTTCTACACATGATATTTTGTATTGTCCTATATATATATATATATCCATTACATCTATTTGCCTCAGTAGAGATTAGTATATTTGCATAACACTTTTTATTGCTTTTATGTTTTTTTTTTTTTTTTTGAGGTTAACACTTGTGTTTGCAGCACTATATAATTATTGAAATAAGTTCTGTATATTTATTATCACCAGGCGCCTCTTATATTGCACTTTTTTTTAAAAATGGGGCCACTTAATTTGTATAAACAGTGATACTTGTTTTCTTATGTATATGCATATTGCTATGTTTTTTATTTATATATTAAAACATATAATATATATTTTTCATTAAGACAGTTGCCATTGTCTTTATAGCTTTATTAAGTATAGCGCTGTTCATATAATTATATCTATACACTGGTGGTTTCACAGCAGTTATCCATTCTTTTCTCTTGAACAGGTTTGATTGCTCATCATGTGTTTTATGCATTTTATTCTAATTAGTAATGATATGAACTACAGCCTATTCATAGCGAAGAACTATCATTAGTCTCATTTTACACAGTACTCAGTCACACCCAGACATAGGCTGCCTGTTGGTTATAGAAGTCATGAGATTTGAGTGGACGTTTGTAGTAGATATAAGGGGTCAAAGAGATCTGAACTCAAGAAATCTGAATACAAAAAAGTTTCATTAGTACCTTTTGACATTACCTTCTCAATTCCCTACAATTCTCTTTTTCAGAAATAAATCTCTTTGTTTATTAAAGCATCAGCAAAATTCCATCTTTTGATTGAACTCATAGAGCAAAAGGAAAACTAAGGACTTTATAATTGAAAACTGAGAATTTATCCATACTTAGCATAATTCTCTTTTTCCTGAGTTGACTCTATGACAGCATTAACATGTGATTTAGCTCCTCCCCTTGCAGCTTATAGTACCAACAAAATAATTAAAGGGCCTAAAAAGACACCCTCCCCCTTAAGAATGTACCCTCAGTCTTAGTGACTAACCATACAGCACAGTGGGAGGGAAATAAGAATGCTGTCATGGAGTCAAGCCAGGAAAAGGGAATTACGGTAAGTTTGTACAAAGACAGAAAACTCACGATCCGGCTCCACCCCACACGATCCAGCACACAAAGGGTGGGTGCTTCCACAGCGCTGATTAAACGCAACATGTAGACACAAAACGAAAGGAAGGTGTGCACTCCATGCTCCGGGATGGTGAAAATAAGGTGCTTTATTTTCGTAAAAAATTTAGATACAAACGAAATGAATAACATTAACGGACTAGTGAGTCAGAAAAGGGGAGGAGGACCACCTGATGCGTTTCGCGTGTTGCCACGCTTATTCATAGGCTAAGTCCAAGATGAAGCCCAAGTTCCTGCTTGACAAATATATTCAGTTGCTGCTGGACAAATAGATTCAGGAGACACATTACCTGCTGGTGCCCAGGAATGTAGACCGAGATCTGGTAGAATGCCCCTTGATAACTGCTGGCACCTGATCCCCTGAGATCTAGAAATGGCAGAAATGATCCACATAATCAAAGTTGGAGCTGACATTGCTTCACCTTTCCTAGCGCCAAAGGGAAGGACAAAGAGCTGAGAAGGCTTACCTCAGTCTTTTGATCTGTTAATGTAGACTCGCAGACATCGGACTGGATGTCTGTCTTTCATTATGCCACTGATAATTTGTCCATTAATATGCCACTGATAAAGTGTCCATTAATATGCCACTGATAAAGTGCCCATTAATAGCCACTGATAATTTGCTCATTAATAGCCACTGATAATTTGCTCATTAATAGCCACTGATAATTTGCTCATTTATATGCCGCTGATAATTTGCTCATTTATATGCCACTGATAATTTGCTCATTAATATGCCACAGCCAGTTTGCCCAATACAAAAAATCCCCCCTCTTCCCCCCTCTTCCCCCCTTCATAGCTGGATGCTGCTCATCCCCGGCAGTCTCCTCTGCTGTGTTCCGTGCAGGAAGTGGGAAATTCAGCCGCCGGTTATGACTTGTCCGCCATTTCCAGCAGCTGTGACAGAAAGCCAGGTCCTCATCCACTGCTGGCTACAGCCAGATTGTGACTGTCTCCATGTGAGACAGTCACGCAGGTAGCGGGCCCTGGTTGGGGCCAGCGGGGGACCATGGGGCAGCTGCTTTGCGGCCCCAGGAATGAATGGGTCCTGGGCAGCTGCGTCATTTGCACATGCTTTTTTTTTTTTTTAAAGGGCCGCGGCCTGAGCGGGTCTGCTGGGCCCGTGATGGGTGTATCGCCCAGGCTGCATGCTTGCCTACAGGGAGCTTGCGTGGAGAGATCTTCTTTTCTTCAGCCGGATTAAAGCATGGGCCTTGAGCTGCAGTTCTCGAAGGCCACTATTTTCCCGAGTTCCCTGCGCTGCTGCCCCTACAGCCCATGCCTTAATCCGGCCCTTTGATGCTTTTTGCAAAACGCCATTGTTCTCTTACCGCAATAGCTCTGCTTTAGCACACAGTATTTGTGAGTTTCCCATTGCCATTTAATCACACGTTCTTTCAATCGAAATAATGTCCGGTATCAAAACTTTAACTTTTGTTCACCTTCATGACCGGCATTGCTACTACAGTAAACACAGTGAAAGAGTTTTAGCATGCATGGGATATGCACAAAGCTATCCTAGAAATAACATAGTGCCAGGGACTAATAAAAGTATTGCAAAAATTGAGCAGACTCGATGGGACAAATGATTCTTATATGCCGACACATTCAATGTTGCTATACCCCAAGCTGTTGCCACCTAGTGACAATATTCTAGAATACATGGCCACAATGAATAAAAACAGGGTTCACTTACATGTGTGGTATAGTATCCCATTTATTGGTAACATGGATGAACTGAAAATAAATATCAACCTTACAAACAAAATTACACTAGCTCAATATTTACATTGAGCCATAATAATTCTTGCATATAGAGGCAGACACTAAAAACCTAAAATCAAAAAATAAATGAACATATGCTATATTCCACATAAAATAAATTAATAAAGACACAGAACTCATATTATGCAATATCTCTCTTTCTTTATTCCTTCAGCAGCAAAGAAGAGGTGAACCTAAAAATGAACCACTAGAAATCAACAGGCGTTTCAGATCCCCTTCTTTCAGTCAGCATGTTAGGCTAGGTAATTATAAAGCCTTTCACTGCCAGCTGCTTGTTAGCCCCGGCAGATGCCTGGTGTATAGGGAGTAGCATTAGTCAGGCTATCTATGGTAACTAATTGGTAAAAAACATATATATATTTATTCTTTTCCACCTCTCCTGGATCCTGCTATACCTGATCTTCTGCAAAAGATAAAAGTAGTGCAAAAGAATACAAAGTGCAAAAATAGGTGCAAATGATACTTGCGGTAGCACACTAAGCGCAGCCCTCTGAAGCACTCTCCAGAATGCTCATAAAGTATACAGGTAAAAAACAGAATGGCGCAGGATAGTGGGTTCCTTTAAAAAAAATAAAAACACAAAATAGTGCAATATGCAATAAACACAGGAGGGATCTGGTGATTGAGGTACTATATGCACTCACAAGTGTAGGCAAATAATATTCATATCGGCTGTGTTGTCTTCAAAGTGATATTTAATAACATTAGTCTGAAAAAAAGAACAGAAAAACACACATGTGCCTAGGGCAGCACAAAATCAAGATACACCACTGCCCAGAAAAACAAGGGCACCAAGACTCTTTGGGCATTGTTGTTTTTAAGTCTAAAGGGCAGAGTTTTTCCAAGTGAGGGGCTTTATCACCTAAACATTGCTTATGCTGTTAATATAGAGAGTAAAAAAAATGATTTACCGTATTTGCTCGATTATAAGACTACCCTGATTATAAGACGACCCCCCAAACTTTGGATATTCCATTAGGAAAAAAAACTAAAAGCCTGAATATAAGACTACCCTATAGGAAAAAAGTTCAACTTGTATATATTCACATGTAAATTGCTTTTTTAATAAAAAATTATGATATCAAAAAATGCATTTCTTGTTTTTATTTCCTTTTATGTGCCAATGCTGCCTCTCTCTTTCCCTTGCCCCATCTTTCTCTTTCTCCCACCCCCCCTTAGTGTTGTCTCTCTCTCCCCCTCCCTTTGTCTCCCCCCCTCGCTCCCCTTGTCTCTGTCTCTTCCCCCCCTTTGTTTCTCTCTGCCCTTGTCTCTGTCTCTTCCCCCCTCCCTCCCCTTGTTTCTCTCTGCCCCCCCTCCCTCCCCTTGTTGCTCTTGTTCCCCCCTCCCTTCCCTTGTTGCTCTGGTTCCCCCCTCCCTCCACTTGTTGCTCTGGTTCCCCCCTCCTTCCCCTTGTTGCTCTTGTTCCCCCTTCCCTCCCCTTGATGCTCTGGTTCCCCCCTCCCTCCCCTTGTTGCTCTGGTCCCCCCTCCCTCCCCCCCTCATCCCATTCTTTTTGATAGGGTGATGTCCGAAATTCTATAAACAAACATAGCATAAAAAAGCACATTAAAATACAAAGTTTTATATCTAAAAATATATATAAAAACAACTATACCCAAGTGGAGATGATGCTGTTACAAAAAATTACTAGATCTCAACAAAATTACAGTGGATGTAGGGGTAGATATCCATAGTAAAGGACCAGAGAGTAATGGAGTAAACCGTACAGTAAATTAAACATAGACCATAAGGTCCCTCTCCTCATTTAACCCCTTAGGTGACATGTAGTATGTAGCTGGTAGACCCAGAACATTTCCTTGCATTTTAGATAAATCTCACGTGAACATCCTTCCACCCGGCTGTTGATCTTTTCAATGCCCATGTATCTCAGTTGAAAAACAGTATGGGCTTTCTCAAGGAAATGCCTAGCCACCAGAGATTTCAAATTATGGGTCTTAATGGCACTTTTATGTTGACGTATTCTGACTGTAAGTGGTGAGTAGTTTCACCCACATAATCAAGACCACGGGAATATTTAGGAAGATAGACAACAAAGTCAATCTGGCAATTGATATATGCTTTAATCTCATACTTAGTCCCTTTACTTGGGTGTGTGAAGTGTTTGGTCGTTATTATACTTCTGCAATTAATGCAGCGGCCATATGGATACATTGCGCATGTAGGTGTCAACCAACAAACTTTGTCACCAAGAATAAAAGCAGTTAGAATTAATGATGTTGTGCACAGTTAGAGATTTACACGAGAAGGTGGTTACACATGGTAAAAAATGTCCTCTATCTTTTTTTGTCTGTGTTTTTTATCTTTTTTTGTCTGTGTTTTCGAAAGTAATTTGTTCCTGTTCTTATTGCGAGCCCCTGTGGCACAGTTTTCAACAGACATAAAATCATAACTCCTGCAAATGAAAGATTTTTTCAGTTCAGTTACCCTAGTGTCAAAAATAGCAGTGTCATCAATGATCCTTCTTAATCTCAAAAACTGGAAGGATTCTGAATGAAGCTTGGGGGATGAAAAGATGATGCATGCAGAAAAGAGGTCCTGTCTGTTGGATTCCTATATAAATCACAAGAGAAGTTACCCTCTTTGCGCACAATAAAAAGTGGATCTCATCAATGCTATGCTCAGTTGTAAAAGAAATGGTATCCAAGGCACTACCCATATTCCCCTTGAAATCAAGGAGAGCCTGCATGGTTCCATGTCAGATGAAGATGACATCATCAATGAAGCGATACCACAATTTAATGTGGTTGACAAATCTTGGATCACTGTACACAAACCTGGTTTCAAAATCATGCATTAACAAATTAACATATGAGGCCACATTGGACTCCATCGCTCTGTATTTGTAGGTAAAACCTCCCATCAAACAAAATGTAATTTTTGGTTCAGTTCAAGGAGCTCCAATAGAAAACTTTTATATTCTGAATCAATATTAAACACTGATATTGCCTGGGCTATATATTCCAAGCCAGCTTAATGGGGAATAGATGAATAAATGATCTCATCTTACAGACTAATGGTTGCAGGTTTTTGTTTTGTTTTTTTTATAATTCTTTTTTACTTAATATATTCAAACATTATATAATAATTTCATTTTACAACATCAAAATATAAATATATATATATTAAACTTACAGTAATTACATATATGCAACAAGTACATGAGTTAATATAATAATAATTTTAACATATGAATGAAATTTTCAAACTTCAAATATATCTATAATAAATCTTAGTTACAGTAAATATAATATATATAATATAATAATTCCCATATCTTCCCCCTATTAAAATCTTAAATAAATAACTTAGTAGTACATAATTATTATTTTATGTTTGATCTATGTCACTCTGTTTTTTATATCAATTTGAATTTAGTTAATGGAATGTTACATTTTCTATCTTTTTCATGTACATGGTGTTCTGCCCCTTAATAATTGTGTAGAATACCACGTTGTTTCCTGGAATGTTGTTCGTATTTGTGTTTTATAAGTTTCATCTAGAGTATCAATGAAAAGTTCCCATTTTTACATTTTTTTCCCTCTATCTCGATCTTTATGTAAGGTAGCCAATCCATTCTGAGAAGAAATAATATTTTCGTATGGATTAGTGACATTGTTGGAGCTTCATTTTGTATCCATTGCTGTAAAATACATTTCCTGGCTACAGCCAATGTAATACACAATATAAGTGTATTCACAATTTTAGGACTTTCCTTCATAAGTATCCCAAGAATAGCTTCTTCAGGTTGAATTATATAATTATGTATTTTAAGCGTGTTTAGAAATTCTTCGATACTGTGCCAAAAAGTACGAATTTTAGGGCAGTCCCAGAAATTATGTGCTATACTTGCACCACTTGAGCCACATTTTTGGCAAGAGTCTGAGGGAATAATACCCATGAGATGTTGTCTATTTGTAGATAAATAAGCATAATGGATAATTCTATAATTCATTTCGGTATATGAAACTGCTGGGATTATTTTGCATGTAATGATGAATTGTTTTGTTATGTCTTCTAAGTTTATTTTAGGAAAATGTGTTAACCATTTTTTGACACCTTTGGGTACTATTTTAGTAAAAATTGCCACTTGTATTTCATTATATATTAGTTTGGTGGATATGATATGGTTCCAATAACAATCTTGCTTTTTTTTAATCAAAGATGTTCTCCCAATCTGCCTGTCTAAGCTTTTGAAATTGATTTCTTGCAAAATCTTGTATTTGAAGGTATATACACCACGGGATATTTAATTGGGGTAGTTTATCTCTACATTCAGTAAGTGTCATCAGAGTGGTAGTATTAGGTTTAACAAAAGCTGTTAGATTATGTATATTTTGAGTCTTCCATTCTTGGAAGAAATTCTTTGCTTTACCTCCCGGCGCTACCGTAAGGCCTTAGGGCGCCCCAAGGGGGGGGGGGGGGGGGGCGGGAAAAACGGGCGCCCCCAGGCCCGTTTACTTACCTTCTTGTTGCTTTCCCCCGGTGCAGGTACGTGGCTGTGAGGGAAGCGTTGTGCGCTCCCCTTCAGCCGCGTGGATCAATAAAGTTTTTGTTTTTTTTAAAGTTTGAATAAACTTTATTGATCCGGGAGACAGCAGCAAGGAGGTAAGTACTGGGGTCTGGGGAAGTAGGGAGGAGGGTGGCATAACGAGCATACTGAGGGGCAATATCCTGGCATATTAACTGGCAATATCCTGGTATATTGGGAATATCCTGGCATATTAAGTGGCAATACCCTGGCATTTTAATTGGAAATATCCTGGCATATTGGGAATATCCTGGCATATAGTGGCAATACCCTGGCATTTTAATTGGCAATATCCTGGCATATTGGGAATATCCTGGAATATAGTGGCAATACCCTGGCATAATTATTGGCAATACCCTGGCATATTAAGTGGCATTATCCTGGCATATTAAGTGACAATACCCTGGAATAATTATTGGCAATACCCTGGCATATTAAGGGGCAATACCCTGGCATTTTAATTGGCAATATCCTGGCATATTAAGTGGCAATATCCTGGCATATTAATTGACAATACCCTGGCATATTAAGTGGCAATACCCTGGCATTTGAATTGGCAATATCCTGGCATATTGGGAATATCATGGCATATTAAATGGCAATACCATGGCATATTAATTGGCAATATCCTGGAATATTAATTGGCAATACCCTTTCATATTAAGTGGAAATATCCTGGCATATTTAGTGGCAATACCCTGGCATAATTATTGGCAATACCTTGGCATATTAAGTGGCAATACCCTGGCATATTAAGTGGAAATACCCTGGCATATTAATTGGCAATATCCTGGCATATTGATTGGCAATACCCTGGCATATTAAGTGGCAATATCCTGGCATATTAAGTGGCAATACCCTGGCATAATTATTGGCAATACCTTGGCATATTAAGTGGCAATACCCTGGCATATTAAGTGACAATACCCTGGCATATTAATTGGCAATATCCTGGCAAATTAATTGACAATACCCTGGCATTTTAAGTGGCAATACCCTGGCATATTAAGTGGCAATAGAGTGGCAAAATACTGGCATATGGAGGTGCAAAATCCTGACATATTGAGTGGAAAAATCCTGGCATACTGAGGGGCAAAATCCTGGCATAGTGAGTGGCAAAATCCTGGCATATTGAGGGGCAAAATCCTGACATATTGAGGGGCAAAATATTGGCATATTAAATGGCATATTGAGTGGCTAAATACTGGCATATTGAGTGGCAAAATAGTGTGTCTCAGGTTATGTGTGTCACTGTGTGTGTGTAAGTGGTAAGGGTGTGTGTAAGTGTGTCACTTTCTGTGTAAGGGTGTGTGTCACTGTGTCAGTGTAAGTGTGTGTGTGTAAGTGTGTCACTGTATAAGGGTGTAAGTGTGTCACTGTGTCTGTGTAAGGGTGTGTGTGTGTGTAAGTGAAGTGTGTCACTGTGTCTGTGTAAGGGTGTGTGTGTAAGTGTGTCTGTGTGTGTGACTGCAAGGGTGTCTTTGTGTTTAAGGGTTTCAATGTGTGTTAGGGTGTCAATGTGTGACAAATTTAGAGCATGCGAGTTGAATATTTAGATGTATTTATTTTCCACACTATACATTATACTTTTATATATATAAAATATATGGAGGGTTGGTAGTATGGGAGTCGTGGCGTGTCAGAGGAGGGGGACACCAAAATGCACCTTCGCCTGTGTAGATGAAAATCCTTGCACCGGCCCTGATTGCATACCTCAGCGAACTCTAACCATCTTCCAAGCCTTAATCGTAGATGTTAATAAGGGGTTGTTTTGAATTTGTTCTGGGAGTTGTGTAACTGGTATGTGTAATAATGCCTGTAATGCTATTGTGGGACTAAAATTTTGTTCCAAGTTGATATCTGTACATATCAGTATTTGTAATCCAATTTAATGCATAATGATATAAGGCTGCTAAATTATAATCTTTAGGTATTGGTAAATTATAGCCAAGGTCTGTTTTTGTTCGTTGCATGATGTTAAATGCTATTTGATATTAAATATTTAATATTTATTAAGAATTGTATACCAGTTAGTGCAAAATTCAGACTTGTCATGACAAAACGTGGGCTTAGCCCTAAGATATTCCACTAGGGTGTCCAAGTATAATTGGTAATTAATCTCCTTTTTTGATAGGTATTATAATATCTTGTATGAAATTATATGTCAAGGTTGAGGTTTTTGGAGCATAGAGCAGGGGATGCTATCTCTTGCTGGTAACCCTTACCAGGTGGTCCACAGGTGTATACAGGTAGAGCACCCTGGTAAGGATAGGATAGAAGATCTTACTACAGGCCCCGGCTTCAGCTTACTCCGCGATCGCGGAGGAATTAGAACACTGGATGGAGACATGGAAACACTGGGATTGTAGGTTAGGGCAAGAGGGGCATGACATTATATTAGTTGAGCCAAGAGCTAACCTATTTGTGCCAAACTTGGCAATAATATTATCCACCTCCACTTGGGTATAGACCCTAGTGTCCGCTCTCTTGTCACTTAATGAACTAATGTCTTGAAAAGACAAAATAGGTGCATACCAATAGGTATTATAACAAGGAAGTAGAGTAAATGGTAGCACACTCAGAACATTTTATAATATAACTTTTTATGTGAATCAAATCCACCAGATCCGGTCTATTAACTTGATGTAGGAAGGAAGGTGGCTGAGGGGCAAATAGTCCTTTCATTCCAGCTCAGAAAATTTTAGTAGACTACATTAAACATGATACTCATGATAGCAGGGCAGTGGTCAAAAAATGCTGTAATCTTGCTCCACCGATATTACACCACAAAAGACCCTGTCCAATTAGCAGCTCATAGAACGGAGTAAGCGTTGTGATTCTATTTCACCAATGTTCAGTGCTGCCTGGGTGGGGGGCTAAAAAGAGACGATTGCCCAGGCGCGTATCCGCAGCAAATTCAACATAAGAATCAATCACTCTGTGGCCAATTCAACAGCGCGAAAAGTATATTTGTAATGGGGTTTATTGGGTCATGTAATGGGGGGATGGGAGCTTGTAATGGGGGTGATGGGGAATGTAATGGGATGATGGGGTCATGTAATGCCAGGGCCACTTTAACCAATGGGCAAAATGGGCGCTTGCCCAAGGTCCACTGGTTAAAGGGGGGGCAAAGAAGCTACCCCATGGACCCCCGCTGGCTCATGGTGGTATTACTGCACGCGTGACTGTCTCGCAGGGAGACAGTCATAATAGGGCAGCAGCCGTCAGTACGCATCCATCGGATGTGGTTCGGCTTACTGCCACTTTCGCCGGATATGACAGTAAGTCATATTCGGTGGCTTTATGTCCCTCCTCCACGTACGCTGCGTGCATGGAGGGAAGACTGCGGAATAGATGGCCAGAGACAGAGAGAGCAGCAGGTAAGTACAGGGGGACGGGTAATGGTTTTCAGTAATATTAACGCACATTAATGTTGCATATTAATACCCATACTAACACAGGCATATTAATGGGCAGGCTATTAGTGGCATATTAATCGGTAAATATGCTGGTGTCAGTGGCGTTTGCACGGTACAGGTGCGCGTGGTGGAGATCTCCGTTGGATCCAGACAGGTAAGTGAAACTGGATAGATAATATAATAATATATTATTTTTTTAGGGAAAGGCCTTTCTTTTGCAAAAAAACATGTGTTTTCTTGTGTGTTTTTTTATTATATTTTTAACTGGGATACAGTATATTCCTCTCTCTCTCTCTCTCTCTCTCTCTCTCTCTCTCTCTCTCTCTCTCTGACACAAGATAAAAATGTATCAGGGAGAGAGAGGGAAGTTTTTGACAATCATTGTTCTTACAGCACTGATTGCCATTTAATGTATTTTTTTAATTTATTACCTATGATCAGTGTGATTGATTTTCACAGTGATCACATAAATAAATGCAACAAATAATGGTTGATCATGGTCTGCCTAACTGTTAAGGTAAACAGGATCAACTTTTCCCATCTTTCCTCCCATATTTGGGGGAGAATTGCAAGGAATGTGATTAGCCTTTTACAGCCATCACAATCCTCACTACAATGGCTGAGACAGCCTGTCTCAGCTATTGCAGGTAAGACAGACCATTTTCTGGGTGTTTCAGACTTTCCTAAGAGGCAAGTCTGCCATTTGCATAGGGTGAGGGAGAGTGATTGACTGGTCACTGGCCTTTCACTTTAAGACCGCCCATGGGCAGTCCTGATGGCCATTTGTTGCTTTGCTGGATGCCTTCAGTCGTGAAACATCCAGAAAAGCTGAAAATAGTGCAAATCATGGCAAAAACACAGCGATTGTGCTATTTTAAACGCAGCGAGCACATGTACGGGCATTTTCACCAATGCACAGCACTGGGAGCTCGTACATGTACGGACATTGTCCTCAACGGGTTAAATACCTGCCCTGAGCAGCAAAGGGCCTGGCTGATAGCAGCCAGGTGAGTATCCATGGTAACAGTGTTGGCTCTGCTTATTAATACCAGCTGGTTAACTTACTGAAGGAAAGGGTTTCTATTTCAACCAGCAGAGAAACCCTGACATCCTCATCCCATTCATTTCTCACCATAGGACTGTATGCTTATATCTCAGGAGATATCCAGTCTCTGAGGGAAAGGGGCTATCATCCCCACAACAGATCAGTTTCAAATCTTTCTCAGCAACCTTTCTCTTGGGCCCAAGAAAGGGGGAAAGGAACGATCAGTGATCAATCTAAGAGTCCTAAACACTTTTGTGTCTTACCACTACTTCAAAATGGAAAGGAAACACTGTCTAAGGGATTTACTTCTCATCAGAGATTGGATGACAAAGCTAGATTTCCAAGATTCTTACCTCACTGTTCCGATCGCACACAAACATCGAAAATGCCTTCAGTTCATTTGGGGCCCCCAAACTTGGGCTTTCACATATCTTCCCTTTGGGCTTCGCTGGCCCCTTAGTGCTTCACCAAATTATTGAAACCAGTGGTGGGGCACTTATGCAGATTAGGAGTACGTATCATCATCTACTTAGATGACTTTTTAATCTTGTTCCAAGATGTCCAAACACTGAAAACTTACCTTTCCTGGTGCCTATCTTTTCTTCAGAACCTTGGTTTTCTGATCAACTGGGACAAATTAGACCTAACTCCTACTGAAACCATAGAGTTCAGCGGGAATTCAATTCAAGGCTTCTTACACCTCCCTGCATCCAAAGTGAAACTGATCAAGAAAGAAATCAGAAAGGTTCTTTCACAGCCTATCATTCCCATTTTTTCATTTGGTGAGGATCATTGGCCTTCTTCTAAGCTTGGCTGCTCTTCTAAGAGCTGCTTTTCAAAGAGTATATTTAAGAGATATTCTGGAGACAGACTTGATTTTTTAACTTGCTGAGATCTTCTTTTCTACTGATACAAGTAAGATTCATTTAGTAAAGTTATTGTGTGGTGGTTTGTACTGATTTCCTGCTTCAAACTGCTAAGGAATTTGAATTGAATACTTAGGTGTTTGTCATTGTTTGGTTCTAATTGGCATAGGCCCACTCAGGTGTGAAAACCTTCCTTGGTGCTTGTAGGTGTGTGTTGTGGGTGTATATAAGGCACTGTGGAAATTAGCTTGGCTAATTTAATAGCTTGGCTGGTCTTCTAAGAGCTGCTTTTCAAAGAGTATATTTAAGAGATATTCTGGAGATACTCTGGAGGTAGTCTGAGGTATACAAGAGGTGAGCAAAACTAAAAGATCTTTTTGATTTAAATTCTTAAAATGGCAGATTTGGTTTACTGTGATAATTGTTCTGCATTTGTGTCACGTTCCATTTTTTGGAGGTTTGGAGGCTGTCTAATCTGTAGACAGTTCTCAAGATTGCAGCAGGAGATTGCATTTTTAAAGTCCGAGATTTGTAATTTATCTGTAAAACAAACTCGGGCTGAGACTGTTGCGAAGTCATTGCCACAGAGGCCATTACCACAGAGGCTTCCTAGGAATGGCAAGTGGGTTACTGTTGGATCTGGTAGGCTTAGAGTTGTGGATAAAATGCATGTCCCGCAGTCTGTGGCTGTCCAGAATTCATTTTCAGCACTTTCAGAGTGCAGTGGTGTTGTGGAGGCAGGTTCAGATGCAGAGTTTGAGGAACCACTCTCCTATGTGGCTAAGGTGTGCAAGGAGAAGGTGAGGCCTGATAGAAAGCAGTTGCTGTTGGAAGATTCTATCATAAGAGGTGCGGAGTTGGACAGTATTGGCTTAGTGAGATGTCTTCCTGGAGCTACTGCTCGCAGAGACAGGAGGCGTATTTCTAATATTGTTAAGCAAGCAAATCAGGAAGGAGAATTGGATGTACTGGTTCATCTAGGGACAAATGATTTGGCTTGCAATGAGGTTTCAGAGGTGAAGGAAGCTTTTCGTGTTCTTGCCAATGATATACGGCAGGTTGTGTCCACACTGTCCTTTTCTGTAGTTCTGCCTGTGCATAACATTCAGAATGATAGACAGATGCGTATTAGGGACTTCAACTTGTGGCTTGGAGAATGGTGTCGGGAGCAAGGATTTGTTTCTCATGGAAGTTCACTATGGGATAGAAAGGAACTGTACAAAAAAGATGGTTTGCATCTTTCTCAAAAGGGAACGAATGTTCTCAGTGAGCAGTTCAGAGGTTTTGCTAGGAGGTTTTTAAACTAAAGAGGGGGGCAAAATGGCGATAAAACATCAATCCAATTGCCCCCCAAAAGAGGGACAGAAGGTACCTGTAGTCAGTGTGCCGAAAAATGATAAGCTTAGGGTCATGTCTACAAATGCTCGCAGTTTAGGGAATAAGATCCATGAACTTGTGACAATATTGGCAACTGAGAATGTAGATTTAGTGGCTGTTACTGAGACATAGTATAATGAAAAACATGACTGGGACATATCAATACCAGGGTACTCTTTATATAGAAAAGACAGAGAAGGTAAAAAAGGGGGAGGGGTGGCCCTGTATGTGAGGGATAGCTTAAAATGTAACGTAATACAAGTTAGTGAGGCGAACATAGAGTCAGTTTGGGTTACATTAGAATTTGGTAATCGAATGGTAACTCGGGTAGGTGTGATTTATAGGCCCCCTGGACAAATAGAGGAGTTAGATAATCTACTAGTTGAGGAAATAGCTAAAATGACAATGAAGGGAGAAGTGATCATCATGGGTGACTTTAATCTTCCTGATGTGAACTGGAAATACAAAATAGCTACTTGCGCCAGGAGTACGCATATCCTAAACTCCCTACTGGGATTATCTCTAAAACAAGTAGTGGAGGAGCCAACTCGAAAGCAGGCCATACTAGACTTAGTGTTCACAAATGGAGATTTGTTATCAGATATTACTGTAGGTGAAAGTTTAGGATCTAGTGATCACCAGACAGTGTGGTTTAATATAAGAACAGTGACGCAGTCACACCACACAAAAACAAAAGTTTTAGATTTTAGAAAAACAGACTTTTCTAAAATTAGATTAGGTGTAAAGGAGTCATTATCAGACTGGAGCAATTTAAATGGAGTCCAGGAGAAATGGGATTATCTAAAAGTTGCACTACTGAAGGCAACAGAAAATTGCATAAGGCTTGTCAGTAAGAGCAAAAAAATTAAGAAACCAATGTGGTACTCGGCAGAGGTGGCTAAAATAGTAAAAAATAAAAAGCTAGCATTTAGTTATTATAAAAATACTCAGTGTGAGGAAGATAGAAAGATCTATAAGAGTAGGCAGAAAGAGGCAAAGCAAGCTATAAGAGCTTCCAAAGCACACACAGAAGAGACTATAGCCCAGTCAGTGAAAAAGGGGGATAAAACATTTTTTAGATACATAAATGAGAAAAGGAAAGTAAAACAAGGATTAGTTAGATTAAAAACAAAAGAAGGATGCTATGTAGAAGAGGATAAAGGCTTAGCAGACTGCCTTAATGAATATTTTTGTTCCGTTTTTACAAATGAAAATGAGGGTAAGGGACCTCATTTAGGGAAAAATACTAATGAGTCTTTTGATGCATGTAAGTTTACAGAGGAAGAGGTTTTACTTCAGCTGTCTAAAGTAAAGACAAATAAGTCGATGGGACCTGATGGGATACATCCAAAGTTATTAAAAGAACTTAGTGGTGTACTAGCAAAACCGTTAACAGATTTATTTAACCAATCATTGTTAACGGGAGTAGTTCCAGAAGATTGGAAATTAGCTAATGTTGTGCCCATTCACAAGAAAGGTAGTAGGGAGGAGGCGGGCAACTATAGACCAGTAAGTCTTACTTCAGTAGTGGGGAAAATAATGGAAACCTTGTTAAAGAATAGGATTGTTGAACATCTAAAGTCGCATTGATTACAAGATCAGAGACAACATGGGTTTACTTCAGGGAGATCATGCCAAACTAATCTTATTGATTTTTTGGATTGGGTGACTAAAATAATAGATCATGGTGGTGCAGTAGACATTGCTTACCTAGATTTCAGTAAGGCTTTTGACACTGTCGCACATAGAAGGCTTATTAATAAACTGAAATCTTTGAATTTGGATTTCAATATTGTTGAATGGATTAGACAATGGCTGAGTGACAGGCAACAGAGGGTTGTAGTCAATGGGGTATATTCGATGCAAGGTCTTGTTACTAGTGGGGTACCTCAGGGATCTGTACTTGGACCCATTCTCTTTAATATTTTTATTAGCGATATTGCAGAAGGTCTTGTTGGCAAAGTATGTCTTTTTGCTGATGATACAAAGATTTGTAGCAGGGTTGATATTCATGGAGTGATAAGCCAAATGGCAAATGATTTAGCTAAACTAGAAAAATGGTCAGAGCAGTGGCAACTGACATTTAATGTGGACAAGTGCAAGATTATGCACCTTGGGCGTAAAAACCCAAAACCAGAATATAGACTATTTGGTACAGTCCTAACCTCAACATCTGAGGAAAGGGATTTAGGAGTAATAATTTCAGAGGACTTGAAGGTAGGTAGGCAATGCAATAGAGCAGCAGGAAATGCTAGCAGAATGCTTGGTTGCATAGGGAGAGGTATTAGCAGTAGGAAGAGGGAAGTGCTCATGCCATTGTACAGAGCACTGGTGAGACCTCACTTGGAGTATTGTACGCAATACTGGAGACGTATCTCCAGAAGGATATTGATACTTTGGAGAAAGTTCAGAGAATGGCTACTAAACTGGTTCATGGGTTGAAGGATAAAACTTACCAGGAAAGGTTGAAGCATCTTAACATGTATAGCTTGGAGGAAAGACGTAACAGGGGGGACATGATAGAAACATTTAAATACATAAAGGGAATCAACACAGTAAAAGAAGAGAGTATATTTAAAAGAAGAAAAACTACCACAACTAGAGGACATAGTCTTAAATTAGAGGGGCAACGATTTAAAAGTAATATCAGGAAGTATTACTTTACTGAGAGGGTAGTGGATGTATGGAATAGCCTGCCAGCAGAAGTGGTAGAGGTAAACACAGTCAAGGATTTTAAGCATGTGTGGGATAGACACAAGGCTATCCTAGCTATAAGACCGGGAACGGGGGACTAATAAAAGTACTTAAAAAAAAAATTGGGCAGACTAGATGGACCGAATGGTTCTTATCTGCCGACACATTCTATGTTTCTATGTTTCTCTTAGTCTGAATCCAAGCCTTCTTTCTGGTACCTCTACACTTTAGAGCCCTCCAACGGCTTCGGAATTGCACTCTTCTCGACGGCTTATCCTATGATCACAAGCTTCCGGTAGCGAAGGAGAAACTGTCCTAATGTCTTCATCATGTTTACACATGGAACGGGAAAGCTATCATTGGTTCAGTTCCAGACTTAGTGAATGACTATGATGCAAGCTTGCTAGGTTGGGGGGCGCAATGCAGACATACCACTACGGTAGGCAAATGGTCTCAGATGAAAACTTTGTTACACATCAATTGCTTGGAACTCCTCGCAGGGGATTTTGCGATTCAAAGTTTTTCAGAGCGTCTGCAGATTCTTCTCCGTATGGTCAAGGTTTCGATGGTCCATTATATAAATCACCAAGGCAACGCAAGATTGCTTGACTTTTTGGATTTAGCGACAGATTTTTGACAGTTTTGTCTCAAGCACAACATTTTGGTTTACTAGTAAAATCTGGGAATTATTATCCTGACACCCAGGTATGTATCTATCCTTTCTTATACCAATTTATCTACCAGTGCCTAACAGAAACATAATGGAAAATGTAGTTAAAACCAGAATGGCATAGATTAGGGATTAATTCAGTATGCTGCAATCTGTCTAAAATGATAGAAAATTTCCATACGGCAATATTCTAACATAAATCATATATTTTAGCCGACCTTTGGCCAATACATCGGCAGCATTTGGATTGGGGTAACGTCACCATTGTAAGTATAGGGTTTTGGCTATTATAAAAGCTTACATCCAAACAAATTTGAATCTGGGAGTGTAATCAGGATGCCAACCAACTTTTTCACGGTGCCCTAATCTAGTCCTAGGGGCATGGTCTGCAGAGGTCAGAAGTATATCCATTTTCCCACATAGGAAGCAGAGTGACATGATGTCAGGTTAGCTTTTTGCCGGATGGACGGGATGCGCACAGCTCTTGGGGACATTGACTGCACTAATGTTGTCCTGAGAACATCATCAGTCAGGGAGGAATTATATAGAAATTGGAAGTTCTTTCACTCCCTAAATATCCAGGTCAACTGTGATGCTCATCAGCATACCTTGATTGTAAAGTCAATCAATCCTGGCTCGTGTCACGATGCAACCATCTTGCAGGAATCATACTTTAGCAACAGGCTTGACAACGGTAAAATTCCTAATGGCTGGCTCCGTACAGTACACTATTTCAACATCACATTACTATTGCAGTAGCCATTTTGACTGTACCCATTACACTAATCTATCCTTCATGCAATGTCTTACAGGTGCTCACCTTGGCTCATAACCCCGCTTAGGATCCCACAAACTGCAGCAAAATACTAGTACAACAGCGCCCATGTTGCAACAATGTCTGTAATAGAATGCAAATTTGGTGTCCTTAAAATATTGCATTGAAGACCATCATTTACTGTTGTATATTGAATAACATCGCACTGCAGCATCATATACCTATAATAGGGGATTGTGTTGTGGCTGCTGAGGAGGCAATGTCTCCTGATGTCATCAGAGGGGTCCAGAGATCTGGACATGGCTGATAGCCACGCACTTCACTGTAAGTTTACAACCCATAACTAACATGTTGTGTAAACATATTCGAAAGCTACCAAGTGAATATTGAACTAGGTAACAATCATTCACAGAACGCATCCTGAAAACCATGTCTACCTCTTGTGATCCTTCTGGAACATATCCCCCTCCTTCATATGAGGTAGGTAAAGCTTTATTTAATAATTGCCTGATGGTTGTGTGGTATTCACTTGTAAATGTCTTCCCTCTTCTCTTGAAGCACGAGCACACTGGGCAGTTTCCATGGGGCCCCACAATTCTAGGGGCCCCATAACGAATAAGCAAGTAATGGAGTAGAGTCTTGTGCAAGATAAAAAATTAACCAGCTGGGTTTACCCGCACCCCTCCTGATATAGGTAGTCAAGAGCTCTGCTTCCTTGGTATCCCCACCATCAGAACACGGATTAAATTTGAGGATAACCTTGGATACCAGGAGCCAGACATGCCAGGGGAATTCAATAAATCAAAAGACTCTCTTCAATCAATCCAACTTATTCAACGTAAATTACTATAAAATTACTATTATGTAAACCCAAATGAAACTCACCAGGTTTTAACTTTTAGAATGCATAGTTAAAAAGTTTAGATGAAATGTTCAACTCATCTCCACTTACCTGTGCCCCAGTTTTAGTTAATAACTCTTTCTGTGTTACTGAGTACTTCTCAGTTGACCTGCTTTTCTAGAACTATGACCAGTGAACCTCACTAGGGCCCAACAATAGAGTGAGATCCACAGTTTCCTGGGAAACTAGTTATTTCGCATATTTTTCCTGTTACCAAAGAGAACGGAAAAATTTACCAACTTTGGCACAGATTTCTTTTGCTGTGCTTTCTCATGATCGTTTTGTCTCAAACTGCATCCCAAGAGGACCAAGAAGGAGCACAGTAATGGAGTACCGCACCTTAAGAGGCAATCACTCTCTCTCTTAGATCACCAATAATTATGCTACCCCTCTACCCAGGCATTTAAAAAAAAAAATATTCCATGAACATTGTTCTTCCACCACAAACATATATACTCATGTTCCACCACCATACAACACACTTTCTTGTTGACAATAAAATTATATCTGGTACCTATTGATAGCCAATTAAATAGTTTAAGATTTAGACAACTGGTTAGTGCTAGATACAATTTATTCTTAAAGAGTCCTTTCTGTTATACATTCACAGTCAAATCATGCATTCTGAACTTGTACACATTGGATTAAGGTAAGAAGGGATAGGGAGAAGCACTTTTCATTCATTTCTTCCTCAGAACAATGTAGCAGCATACTGCTTGTATATACTTTCTATACTCGAGCCAAGTGTAAAGTGCAAATGAAAATAATTTTCCAACTTTAGATCTTCATGATTACAACAATAATCAAGATCCTGATTTCTTTGCTTCTTGCTTGGCTGACTATAATTTTCTGAAACAACTTTAAGATAGTTAATATTTGTGTTAACATGTTAACATAACGTCTTGAATTCAGTTTTAACCCCTAAACTTTTTTTATCATAGAAAAAAAAATCACCAATCTTAACTTTATTAGTGATGGTAACCTTATTCTTTATTAAAGCTTTGATTCCAGTGTTACCAGTTGAAAACTTTGTATCTGGCTTGTTTATTACAGGAAAAAAATATATTACAACTAAACACAGCACACATGATAATTTACCAGAAAATGTTGTCTTATAAACATTTTGTTTTAAAACCAATCTAAGCCCCATCGTAAGATATGACTGAACAATACTTGATAATGGGAAATGCAGTTGTGTAACCGTTCATTCAAATGAATAAGAAGAATATGGAGTATTGCATACAGAATTCTGTAGACTAGACTGTGGACTGAAAATACAAGATGTCTACAGTACAAATGTATTTGTCTCATAGATGAACACTTTATCTGCCAGGCTTTTCTAAACCATCAACAGCACTGCACTGATGTCCTAATTTGGCTTACCACCAACAGTGGAACCATGGGCAAGAACTTGAAAAGGACCCCAAGGTTACTAGGGCAATTCTTTTTATCCATAATCATCTTTCGCTACCTTACTAAATTAATGTACTAGTACATTACTGTAATAGTAAGTCATTGAGTGTCTCCAGTACCATTTATTTATACAAACATGAGGTAGCTTTAACAAGAGTATTGAAGAACACTGGCATTTCCTGTTGCCTCCATTTTGATGCATATTAGCACTCTCTCTCCAGTCTGAATGTCATCAATGAACTCTTCTTTGTAATATAAGCACCTCTTATTTGTGCATATATAATAGTAATGGTTGTTATTCCGTTGGAAAAATATAATATTTAACAATAGTTTCCATAAAATCGTATTAAAAAACACATAGTGGTGAATATTTAAGTACACGTTTGGCAGTTTATACATTCAGCTGAATGACGTTTTATGGCATCACTGAGAACAGATAAATTTCATTTAGCTTCGAAAGGTTTGATACCATAGTTTGCAGAGGTTGGGTTGTGCTGCCGTCATGAGTAGGATTGTGCAATGTCTAGCCTGGGAATTCCATTGGTACATCATAGTTACCATTTGGACAATATTGTGTCTAACGATAATTTTGAATCCCAGAAACACTGCAGATTTTTCAGATCAGGAAAACCAATAGTCTTTATTAAGATTTAACTTTCCAATTCCACTATTCACCTTTATTTGCACTGCATTCAGTGGCGTGTCTGTGTTTTCAGGCAACCACATCAGTCCTTCTCCCACTCTGTGTATGTACACACACCTCACTGGACACGCTCCAGTTGCGGTCGCCTTTTGGCAAGCGCAGGGGAAGTGATTTCATCATGCTTGCTCTGTGTCTGTCAGGGACGGCTTGTCATGGCTGCACCTGATGGCTCCCCCAGACTGGTCGGCACACAAGATGGTCCACCACTCTCATCTCTCCTGGTGGTACGCTTTTGCCCACATCCCAAATACATTTTATTTATTTTGAATTCATACTACATACTACATTACATCAACCCTTGAAGATCAATAAGTATACTTAAAGAATATAACCCTTCTAGAGTCTTTCCTAACAAACGGTGTTGGCTTTTTCAGAGGCAAACATGAACCAGTTTTAATACAAAAATATAATATTTCAGTAACGACATCTTGGAAATATGAAACCACCATAAGAATGGCATATAACTTCAATAAGATTGACCCAGAATCTCTCTGCAATATTTATGAAAATAGCTGTAAGAAGATTTCCAAACAATAATATATTTTCTTTGATGTGCCAGTAGCATAAAGGTGAGTGAAGGGGTTTCTTCAGTGTGGATTCCAGGCATTATCCATAGACCCTGGAGTTCATCATCAGTTCATGATACCTTTTCCATGTCATCTGGAGTTCATTCGTAGCTGATGTATAACAATACTCTCTGGAATAGAAAGAAAAACTGGTTACACACAACTTGGAGAAAATTACAGGAATATGGAATCTGCTTTTAGGCCATCCATTTTTCAAGGGTCTTGTTTTCATGTGGATATTTTTTTAGAGGCGCTTATAACGATATATTACAGCGTCCATATTTATTGTACTTTCAGAATGATGAAGCTACAAACTAAATGACCACCTATTTAAGTATTTAACCGAGAAAAGAATATCATTTTTTTTTAAAGAAAATTATGGAAGGTCAAAATGATCTAATCATAAGATTACTCAGTTGAAAGAACTTAGTGCTTCTCCCAACATTGGTGACTTTAAATATTACACTTCTTCCTGTGCCATAAAAAAACATTGCTCTGTTGGTTAGTTGTCAACAGTCTTGAATTTTACATGAAAGTCCTGTTTTTTTAGGTCCTTTCCCATCAAATTTTAGTTTCAGCACTGCATGGGCAGTATTAATTCAGCTAATACTGCCCATGCAGAGTACTTTTAAGTGTGCACTGGCAGCATTGAATTTAAACTGTGTCTGGCAAACATATACAGTCTAAACCCTAGGATATGAGCTCCAGACACCCAATATCTGTAACGGGTAATCTGGTGCTCAGTGCTGCATGATCATCTGCCATGGGGGATACACATTATGGGTTCTGGTATACAGGACCGCCATCAGGGGGGACAGCCAATACACTGTCCAGCTCGGTCCCTGGTCCTTTAAAAAAACAAAATGTAAGAAAAAAAAAGCATGGGCCAATGGGGCAGCATGCAGGGACCATTCATTCCTGGGGGCCAAAAGCAGCTGCCCCGTGGGTCCCTGCTGCCCATGTGACTGTGTCACATGGAGACAGTCACAATTGGGCTGCAGTCGGAGATCAGCATCCAGGAGACTGCAGAGGCCAAGCAGCATCCAGGTAAGTACCAGGGAAGGGAGGAGGATTGGCTGTGGCATATTAATGGGCAAATTATCAGTGGCTATCATTGGACAAATTATCAGTGGCTATTATTGGACAAATTATCAGTGGCTATTACTGGACAAATTATCAGTGGTCTATTAATGGACACATTATCAGTGGGCTATTAATGGGCAAATTATCAGTGGCTATCATTGTACAAATTATCAGTGGCTATTATTGGACAAATTATCAGTGGCTATTATTGGACAAATTATCAGTGGCTATTACTGGACAAATTATCAGTGGTCTATTAATGGACACATTATCAGTGGGCTATTAATGGGCAAATTATCAGTGGCTATCATTGGACAAATTATCAGTGGCTATTATTGGACAAATTATCAGTGGCTATTACTGGACATATCAGTAGGCTATTAATGGAAAAATTATCAGTGGCTATTACTGGACATATCAGTAGGCTATTAATGGAAAAATTATCAGTGGCTATTACTGGACAAATTATCAGTAGGCTATTAATGGACAAATTATCAGTGGCTATTAATGGACAAATTAAACTGGATAAACTATCCGGGGGGCATAATTTTTTTCAGTAAGGGGCCCTGAATTTTCTGATGGTGGACCTGCTGGTTTACTTAGTTAATTTCTTTCATGTCAACCCTGGTGGGCAAACATAATACTTAAACGTTATATTACTTAGATCAGTAATATGAAGACTGGAACTTTTCCAGCTTTCACATAATATATATGATTCTCATAAGTCATTGCCACCAACATCCGGACTATAGCTTGCACACCTATAAATGTCTAATATACTTGCGGTACAAAAATAGATTCAGAAATATGAGCTTGCAAACCAGGCTACATGAGTTTTTCTCAGCCAATATAATCACTACAGTGAAACAAGAGTAAGGCTGTGTTAGCATGTAACACACAGTAATTTCCATAGCAGCTTTCTAAGATGTAATATCTCAGCAGTTTTGTTCCACCACACAAACTCAGTATTTTGCAATTTTGCACTATAGTGAAAAGTACATTTAAATTAATTTTTAAAAATTACCAATATTTTAGTACTAAATTAAATCTAAAATGCTTTGCATCTAGAACTATTTTATTTCATATCTTCCAAACTTTCATCAGTGTCACTGACATTCTATTTTATAAAATAAAGCTTTTTTTTTTTTTTCATTTAATGTTTGGTCCATTAACCAAAACGATAAAGCAGATCTTGGATGGTGGGCACTATTAGACACTATTTTTGCATGCAGTGCTTTAATACATTCTCCAGTATAGTTAAAGATTTAATGTTGGTTATAGATTTTGAGTGTTTCATTAATCCAACAATTAAAGCATGAAAGGCAAGAAAAAAAAAGATACAGGTAAGAAACAAAAAGAAGATGATAAAATAAAAGATTACTAAAAATGATGTAAAAATTAAGATGACAAGCAAAAGAAGATGAGATTGCATTACAGAGAAAAGGAGGCTGATGGGAAAACAGGGAATGTGCCGAAAAATAAGAGAAGCAATTGAGAAAAGAGTTAAGACAGGTTTGGATTGATGGACAGTAAAGAAATGATAAGGACAGCGGTAGGAGAAATGACAACAGAGGGGTAGAGAAAGAAAGGATGAAATAAAAAAAATAATAATGACACATTAGTAAGGATGGAGAATAGGCAAGCAAGAGAAAGACTTAAAGATAAATTACATACTCTAAAAACACCAGTATTTGTTCCAACAGCATAGCACCAATGTTTCTAGAAATCTGTTAATTATTTGTGTCATTTGTGTAAAATGTATGCATACAAATAAATATAAGGGGCTTTTCACCAAAGAATCAAACGGCTAAATCAATCATTAATAGACAAGTTGAAAAGACAGATAAGCAGGACAATTTACCCAACTCATCTATTTATCCCTGTTTTTTTCCCAGTTGACTTGTAGTTGAGTTTTAACAAAGTCTCAAAATAATGTGTCAGTAAAAAAGTACCATTCATCCCATATAGTCTAACTATATTTATCCCTGATGTAGAACTTTCATGCCTTACTTAGCCCTTATGTTCCGTTTAGCCTTGAACTTATCCCATGCATATTTAATTCACAGTTAACTTCTACCATTTGTTCCCAATATCGCGTCCATACAATCACCATTAATATAATACTTTTTTAATGTTACTTTTACATAACTTTGTAATAGGGACTTCAAAAAAATTCAGGCATTTCATTTCTTTCTTTACTTGGATTACATGAATTGGGAATACAAAATTATTTTTTAAAATGTCACTGCATGCAGTGCTTAATCCAGGACGCACATTCTATGAAACACAGATAATCTGATTTCATAATCAAACCCAAACTGGTGGGATTTTCATGAACTATTCAGGAGATGGCAAAATGCACAAAGCAATGTTCAACTCTCAATCAAACATCATTACCAGTGCTATGCTGATGAAACTGTTCATACAAAGCATATCTCATTGTAGGCAACAAATCTACAAACACCTGGAATTCCAAATATATCACCATGCAACACATGCACCCGCAATTGATTTCTATACTGTAAGACATTGCAAAATAGCCTATTTCCCTCTCCTGAAATATAATAATGAAATAATTTTTTTATTAATGTACCTCTTTTTAAGAGCAGAATTAGAAAAAGATTGAATGAATTAACAATGAATTACAGTACAGAAACATTGCTCATTACATTTGTTTGAGACACATGGTTATTGATTGGTTATTTGAACAGTTACGCTGCTGAAGGCCTCCAGCTTTTTGGTCAACAAGCCTATTAAGCAGCAACTAACTTGAATTATTCCCATACATTAGTATAGACCTAAACGTTTTGAGAAACAGGGGACTGCTTTTCATGGTAGCAGAAACACCTGCACATACCCCTGAGGCTTAGCCTCAGCCCTTCCCCCCTCCGAGAGGGGTAGAGCTGTTGGCTGAAGATTTCTTCAATTCTATTTTCATTGACTGACTCTCGCCACGTGGCTCAAATTTTGACAGATTTCCTGCTCCTGGCACTGCCATTATTGGCTTGACGGCTTTCATACCTTTTGACATGGGAATGCGGGTGTGTGTGTGACGTTGGGATGACCCATCCTGTGTTGTCTGAGGAATGACAATAATACAAATATTTAGAAATACAATATAGACATATATATTTGTATAAAAGGAGTAAACAGAAAAAAACATTTAATTAGAAACACAATTTGATTATAGCATTCAACCAGTGAAAAAAACTCTATTTAGGGGTCTATTAATTAAAAGTTGAGTTGCTGGTGAGTTGAGGTGAGATGAACATTTAATTAACTAAACAGTTTCAAAAGGAACGTTCAAATATTTTGGGTTTGAGTCTGTATTCTGGGGTCATGAACATTGACGAGGTCCGGTCTAATAAGGAGGATCCTATTGTCCAATGTTTTACCCCTCCCTATGGGTCACAAGTCTCTTTTGCACTCGCCTGGCAGGCCAGAAATGTATGGAATCAGTGGCTTGGGGTAGGGACTCTCAAACTCTGTGGACTTTACTTGCAGCCTGTTATAATCAGTCAGCTGGGCTACATCAGGGACACCAAGCAGGTATTGCAATGGCTTAGTAAAATGGTATTCTTGGTTGTCGCATGATGTAGTTTCTTTCAACTCATGTAATTCTCACACTGCTCAAGTCTATACACTGGTGTCTTGAGAAGTTTAGTGACTTCACAAATGACTAGTATGTTCTTAATTACAGCTATAGAAGTTTTCTAATGCATATTTTTTTTCTTTTCAAGGACACTTTTTATTTGCAGTCTATTGGAAGACTATGGGGGTGAGTTTTGCACCATTCTATGCAAATAAAAAGTGTCCTCGAAAAGAAAAAAATATATGCATATAGACTAAATTCTCAAATTAGAGAACATCTGACAAGTGTCGAAGACAGGGATCTTTCTTCTTCCATTGGAAAGCATTTTTATTTTTGGAATGGAGGTGATTTGAGCTGATTCAGTTTTTTAGGCATTGGGAGAATCCACAGACTTCCAAGTAGTGGCAGTATTGCTACACGCATGAATCAACATGAGATGTTTTAAATTTTTAATCTAGCTATACTTCATCCCTCTGGGTCTAAAATCCCAATATGATGTCACCTGCTATAATGGGTAAATTCATTTTCATGTACATTGGTGTATTTGTGCTTTCTAATGTATATAGATTTTTTTCTACAACGTTTAGAGTTCATTTTTTCCTAATCCATATCATCTTCTTTTCTGTTTTGATCAGACACATATGTTAATACTCAGGTTCTGGGCAGCTTCGCATTTATTTGCTGTTATATCAGATTGAGCAAGAGTAGTTTGTGTATCCTGATCCATTTATGTAATTTATCTGAGCATTTAGCAATTTTAAACTCTTGTCTTGCTTTGTTTCAATTCTTATTCCATTTGGTAATATTGTTGGCGAATATCAATTTTCAGATTTTTTTGTAAGATTAGGGTCTCTCTAATATCGAACTGATTGTGTATTTAACCTTTCACTTTATTTGTTGTGACACATTTGTTGAAAATATATGCCTTTAATTTCAGATAGTTGCCATATCAACTCATTTTAGTAATTTGTGCATTACACTGATTCGTTCATGCACACACCCTGGTTTTCGTTCTATTACACTTAAATGATGGTTACACCCTAACTCTGTCAAAGAAAATGATTGCTTATTATATTTAGATACAGGGTTACATTACCAGAATGTTTGTATACTACTAATTTACTTTTTAATTCCTCTAGAACTGTTGTATACATAGTAAATATATGCTTATAGACCATGCAATTGTTGTTTTTTTTTTATTTTTTTTATATACATGAATACATGCACTGATCAGCCATAACATTGCGACCACTGACAAGTGACAAGCCAACGGAGGCAGTGTGATGCTTTGGGAAATGTTCTGCTGGGCAACCTCCCAAGGTGCCAACCTGCCATTCATGTGTATGTTACTTTGACACATACCACCTACTTAAGCATTGTTGCAGATCATGTACAACCTATCATGGAAACATTATTCCACGATGGCATTGGCCTCTTTTAGCAGGATAATGCGCCCTGCCACAAGGCAAAAATGGTTCAGGAATGGTTTGAGGAACACAACAACAGGATTAAGGTTTTGACTTTGCGTCCAAATTCTCCAGATCTCAAACCAATCGAGAATTTGTGGGATGTGCTGGACAAACAAGTCCAATCCATGGGACCCCACCTTACAACTTACAGGACATAAAGGATTTGTTGCCAATGTCTTGGTGCCAGATACCAGTGGAGTCCATGCTGCTAGGGGTCTGGGCTGTTTTGACAGCAAAAGGGGACCTACACAATATTAGGCAGGTAGTCATAATGTTATGGCTCATCTGTGAATATGAACCTGAAGTCTTATTTGCTCAGTGTTTTATAATTACATGTGGTGATGTTTATTTATTTGTTTTTCTCTTTGCTTACTGATTCATTTATACGTTTATTTTATTTATGTCAGGTTTTTATTTGTTTCTTACAATTGTGTAATTTAGGTTCCCGTAGTGTGTCCCCTGCTCTGACACAGCTGCATTGCATTGATATTAGTTGGATTATTTCAGTGGTATGTATATTTATGCAATGTGTTCTCACATTGGCTGCTTAAGTTTAAGCACTTAACGTGTGAAACGCTTCAAGTGTTAGCTGTAGAATTTTCCACATTTATGGTCACCTTCTTGCTAGATTTTTTTATGTTTTGTCCAAGGACCTAAATAAAAGCTATGTTTATTATTACTGGACTGATCCCCGAGTTTGGAATCTGTTACCTACCAAAAATATTACATTTGTTATAGAACAAAATGGACTGTGACAGTTCATTAAATTGTGATAAAATAACCATCTATGTTTTACTGGATAGATTTGTTTCTTTTTTTTACCAGTAGTTAATGTTAAAATAAATTATATTATATTAAAATGTTTTGTAAAGACTGTATCATAATTTTGTCTTATGTTGGACATCATAGAACATTGTAGCCCTTTTATGGCCATAGTTTTTTTTTACGTGAAAATGCAATGCATTCTGGAGCCATAAATTACTGGTTTAGGTATCAAGGGGTTTATTATGTTAGCTCAATAACTTTTTATGTCAGTAACCAAATGTGCTCCTTTAGTCATTCATGTTCTGAGTAACTCTGTTAGGCTAGTTCACAAGCAGAGAAGAAGGCACGCCTCCAAAACAATTGTCAGATGGCAAGCATGATGGTGCACACTGAAGAAGCCTTGTTGTGGGTGAAATATATGTGTGTGACTTCTGAACGGAGTTACTCAGAATCACATGGAACACTACAAATGCGTCTCGGATTGCTATTCGTTTCAGTACACTTGCAAGCTAAATTTGCTTTTTAGTGGGTCCCAAAAGGGGAAGTTACCATAAGCAAATTGTGTTGTTATCCATTTATCACTTGGAATTAAATATGGAAGTTTATTTATGTCTGTTGCCCCGCGATTGTGCATACCACTTTCGTATAACATGTTGGAATATATGGGTTGCATTTATTTCCCCTCCTCCACTTGAGTCCATTATATGAGCATATTGTTGCGCTAATCAGTATAAGTGTGCATTTGTAAAGGTCATAATTTACACACTGTATCATATAGATACAATGTGTGAATTTTTACATTGTTTTTTGTATTTTTGTGTGTTGCTGAATAACACTGAAAAAAGTATAGAACACTTCAAATACCAAGTATTAGTACATTTTTCTATGTTGTGCATTCACTGCTTGGTGTACGGTTTCTTTTTAGCATTTGCTATAATTGCTCATCTATTTTGCACGTTTTTATATGTTTAATGGTTGTTCAAAAAAAGCGGGCATTTGCTCCAAGGAGTCCATTTATAAAGTGTATAACGAGCCAGAAAGGTGATCATTTTTAACCTTATTTGCATATGCCTACCCAGAATCCCTTACAGTAGTGGTAGCATTGCACATTTAGGATTTCTGTAATGAGAGCAAGAGTTCTGCCTTCTCTGGTGTGTGTAGATATGTTTTTAAAAATACCTCTGCTACCCCATGTTAAAGTTTATACATTTGTATCAGACGGGTCTTATGTACTCACCACTGATTGGGTTCCACGAGTGGAAGAATTTGATGCAGGAGTTATTGTAATGGAACTTGTTACTTTACTGGTTGTTTGTCTAGCAGACATATTTGTCTTAGGAGAACGAAGTACAGTGCCAGTTGTGATCTCCTTATTTTCTGTTCCAATATTTAAAGGCCTAACTGTTATTACAGGAGTTGATCCTTCAGAGGGAGTACCAGGATTTCGTTTAAATTGAGAGCCCAAGTGGATATGAATTTTATTATCTTCAGTTGTAATGATATTTGCATTGGAGTTGAATTTTCTTATTGGTGTTGGCACGGTTTGTTTTTCTGGAGTAACTTTAAAAACAGCTCGACCCATTGTCATTTCTTGAGCATCTGGGGACGCAGACATCTCAGGAGGTGCAGCAGATGTCGAAACAGTAAGAATCTGAATTGGGGATGTGGGCCTATCATTAAAATTAGATCTACCACTCTCAGTAGTTTTTTCTCTTGAGAAAGTAGTTATAGTAACTGGGGACATAGCCCTTTCTTGAGACAAAGAGCTGTCAACCACTTTCCCTTTCTGTGTCATAATACTTGGGGATGGAATAATTGTAATCCGTGGTTTCTGATTCCCTAATGTTGGTATTACTGTGGTGCTCGAAAAGAAGTCTTCAGAAGGGGGGCTAGTTATCTCCAAAGTAGCTGTACTGTTCTCATGATCAGGTGTTACTCGTATATGAAGGGGTTGACCTTGTTTTGGCGAAAGGAACACCTCACCAGTACGGCCTGAGCTGGTATTTGGACGGACAAC
Organism: Pelodytes ibericus; assembly: GCA_036172795.1. Taxonomy (NCBI): domain Eukaryota; kingdom Metazoa; phylum Chordata; class Amphibia; order Anura; family Pelodytidae; genus Pelodytes; species Pelodytes ibericus. The sequence continues at coordinate 116,123,507 of CM069861.1, read as the reverse complement.
TCTTTCTGGTGTTACTGGTGCACCATTGTCTCTCTTTCTCATCCAGGGGATCCATGATTTCCTTATGTTTAGTTCACTGGCCGCAGGTGGATATCTTTCCAGCACAGGTGATCTTTCTGTTGGCTTTTTAAGACCAACTTGACGTAAATTACTCATAATATGATTCTCTTCCTGAAATGACTTTCTTATAAACACTGCTGGAGTTTCTTCTTCAACCAACTCATTATTTACTACATCTGTCTGAACCCCTGTAGAAGTCACAGGGACATCAACCATTCTCCTTCCATTCATGCTTGGCCTTATGGCACGGCTATATCTCCTTGAAAGTTCCAACTCTTTTGTCAAATTTAACACATCTTGGCCCATATTTTTATTTTTATTCTCTTCCTCCATAAATCTTTTCTGAAGAACTGAATAGTCCACTTGAAGTTGTGAAAGCTGATCTTCTTTGTTCATCATATCATGTATTTTCTCTTTTAAAGCTAGTACTTCAGCTCTCAAGTCTCTACTCTTTGCCTCTTCCAGGCGGATTCTGTGTCGAAGCTCAGCCTCTTGTGTTACAGCTTCACCTTTCTCGATTGCTTTATTCTTAGAAATCTGATTCTTCAGTTCTTCTAGCTGCAATGAGAGAAAATTAGCTTTATCTTGTTCAGTTCTAAATTTACGTTCCAATTGATCATATTCGTCCTCTGTCTTCATCAAATCTCCTTCAACCACTTCAAGCTGTTGAAGACGATTCCTAAGCCTTTCAATTTCTAAAAGCAACTCTTTTGTTTTGTTGTCATCATGGTGTACAGGTTCAAAACTTTTTTTCATTCGGTTTCTTGCAGCTTCTCTTTCTGAAACCTCCATGTTTTCAACCTTTTTCATTAGCAATTCTAGCCTGCAACTTAGTTCACAATTCTTCTCTTCTTCACTTCTCAGTTTGCTAACTGACTCATCCCTTTCTTTGGTCAAGTTATACACTTTTTCTTCCATTTCTGATTTAAGTCTTAAAAGATTTTTGCTTTCATCTATAAGCTTTTCAGTTACTTCCATAACTTTTCCTTCTTCAGTTTTCAAATTCTTGTTTAAGTCATCAACTTTTCCCTCTTCCTGCTTAATCTTCTCCATCATATTTTTCCTTTCATCGACCAGCATCATAGTAAATGACTTAAGCTTTGTCAGATCATCTTTCAAACTGTGTTCTGCTTTTTCTAGCCTTCCTTCTGCTGTTTCAAGTTCCTTAACTCGGGCCTTAATTATTTCTACTTCCTTTATCAGATCTCTAGTTTGGGCTTTTTCCTTTTCTAGTTTGACATATAATTGAGAACAATCAGTCTTGCTTTTCATAAAAGCTTCTTCTAATTTTTCCAATTCAGACATTCTTTTCTGCAATTTTTCCACCTCGAGTTTCAGTTCTCGGCTATGGTGTTCTTCTTCATGAAGTTTTTTCTGTAGCTCTTTGCATTGCGATTCAGTCTTTATTATCTCCTCATCCTTGCCTTCCATTTCAAGCACACGTTTCCGTAAGTTTTCAACTTCTGCCATTAAACTGGAACTGCCACATTCTCCTTTAGCTATCTTCTCTCTCAACTCCTTTAACTCCTCATCAGTCTTTTGAAGGTTCTTGTTTACTTCTTCTAACTCTTCATTTTTACGATTGAGCCCCACTAACTTAAGCCGTAGCTGTCGGTTGTTGGACTCCTGAGTGGTTAACTTGGTAGTCATTTCGTCATGCTCTTGGGAATATTTAGAGGTTTTGTGCTCAAGGTCAGATTCTAACTTAATAAGTTTTTGGCTGTCCTCATTGGCTTTTGAACAAACAGATTTCAGCTTGGACTGTGCTTCTTGTAGTTCTTGTGTAAGGTCCTGTATCTTTTGACTTTGTTGTCCAAGCTGTTCAATATGCATTTGCCTCTCATCCACCAGCATCAGTGCAAAAGATTTAAGCTTTACCAGCTCATCTCTGACTTTGTTGAGTCGTTTATTGTATTCTTTATCTTTTCGCACCTGATAAGCTTTCTCCTGTTCAAGCAGCTTTTTTAATCTGGAAACATATAAAAACAATATTATTTTGCATTCTGTCAAATAAATCACTTTACTGATCTTCAATAAACTGTGAACTGACAAGAAAAATATCATATATCCAGCATTAATAGCTGAGTTGGAAATATAGGCAAGTTGGACAATTAACTCAGCAATTAATGTCTTATATTTCTGTCTGAACCCCTGTATTTTTTTCTGGTTTTATATTCCGAAGTTCAAGTGTTTCCAATATGTGTCCCACCAGACATATACTTATTAGCGCTACAAATATGAAGCTTTATTGCAATAAAGTTGCTTTAAATATGATTTTCACTGCTTTAGTATTACAGCAAAATTACCAAAGGATTTTTCAATGGATAACACTATTTTTCACTATAATTATAAATAATAAAAAAGTATGTATTTCTGAACATGCAACACCACTGTTCGGTGTTAAGTCCACTGACCTCAGTTTCTTTCTTTCAAAAACAAAATTTCTTGTCCACGATGAATTACAAATGAATCCAACATGGCCAAGAACTGGCAAATTACAACAACCTTTTATATTTGCTGCAACAAGATACATTCCTTTTACAGTACACTTAAATTATATACAGAAAAATATTGGCAATTCCATGATGTTAACAAACCTGCATCCACGCCTTGTCTGTAACTTATCAAGCATGGCAAGAAATCGTTGGGCTGTGAGTCATGACCATTAATACATATTCCTTACAGCTGTGCCTTTTCTTCAACCTCAACTTTTGCACCTATATAACACCTCATGGATTTTTACTAAATATTAACACTTGTTCCATCTTCCTGACATTATTTGAAGGTATTTGAATATAGTCTTCAGTGATTCATTTCTATTTGTGTAATCTACATTTACTTAACCACAAACAATTAGGGCACCCCATCTACTTATTATGACACATTAATATTGGGACCCTAATGCAGACCCAACAATACTGCAGTAATCTAGAGTAATCTTTCAGAACAAGGAGGTGGATAAGCAACTAATAGAATGTATATCAAAACTTCCAAGGCAGGAATAATCAATAAAAAGTTATATACATTTTGTTTCTGGCATTCCATGCAATGTAAAGTTATAGAAAAAATAATAAAATATCAGGAGGTACAATACAAGGGATAAGTGTCAGATGTTATCCATGGGAACTGTTGTTATTATTCTAATACTTTCAAGGGCTATCCTAATCTGCACATATTACGGCATAGATCATTTAACTGGCCAATCCCTCAAGTGACTGTTCACTCTTACTAAGGACTTTATATAAAAATATCAGCATACTAACTTTTAGTTTCATTGATGGGGTCCTCAAATTATGTTGCATCCGGATGGTGAAATGTGCTTTTGTTAAAAAATATACCAGGCAGTATTTACAATAGATATGCACAGCATAACAATTATTTATACTAAGCCTTGGAATAGGGGACAAATGTAATTTTAATGTGTGGAGTGGATCAAGCTATGACATCACCTTGTGTCATGATAATATACTTGATTGTAAATGAATACAGCACAAGGTGATAAGAGTAGTACATAACCTAAGGACAACACTTTTAAAACTATTGGGCTTGGGCACATCTACTAGGGAACTCTGTGGGCACAAGTTAATCCATGGCTGATCAGACAAGTATATATCAGACTCTAGAGTCCTTGATCAGACAATTCACCTATCCCTGGTTAGATACACATCTGTGTCCACTTGGCTAAAATCAGGCTCTTTAGAACTGTTTGTAAAAGAACAGTTTGTAAAATTTTAGTCAAGTTGACGCAGTCGTGTTGTGTGTAACCATTAAGCTACCAGTTCTCTACTCTTGCATCTTTTCCTGCTACATTGCATCCAATATTTTATACAACATGTTTTATGAACCCACCTGGATAACCAAGGATTAATGTCTCCATTATAAGTGTTGTACACTGTTCATTTTACATTGCACTGATTAGTGTCTTTTAATGAAATTATTGATTTTTTAGTTATAACGTTTCAATTATTTTTTATTAAACATTATTATATCTGCTAATATTCATTTGCAAATTGTCAATTTGTGTATTGGTTGTTAGGATATACCTCTTCCAAATTATTGTGTGCATCTGTAATTCGTTGCTCAAACGCCATCTTCGCACAGAGCTCTTAGACAGTCGCATTAAATATATATATGTTTGTCTCTGGTTGATGTTCAATAAATTATCAAAAGCCACAACCACAACACATCCCCTGGGGGTAACTATAAATATGAATCTTCACCAAGCAAACACTTAGGAAAAATGTAAACTATGCTCTGTATCAAAGGATCTCAAACCTAGATTAAATTAGGGTCAAAGCACGTTATTTCAGATGACTAGTTTTACTGCCTGGTTCAAGGACGGAAAACATTATGAAAACACTAGTTTAAAAAGTGTATTCACCCTTAAAGGTTTGTATTTACAGTTATTAAAAAATCAAGCAAGGTCCAAATTTCAAATGTCTTAAGAGTTTCTGTGAGAAACCACTGACATTGCTCCAAACATATTTAACAGTAAGAGCTGCACCTGGGAGTACATGCTTCCAATGTGTATGTGTGAACTTGATCTTCTATGTCACTTGGTTCAATCATTGTACTTGTAATGGAACTTGTTGTGGATAGAATAGTTGGCTGTTAAGCAGTCTGGCTGGTTTTCTAGGCTGCAATGTTACAGAGCTGGTTCTCTGTTCCAGGCAAAACTGTTTGGTGTGTGGCATCTGTGACGCTGCACCCCTCTAGTAAGGGGAAGAGTGGTCTTCTGCTTCTAATTTCAGGATTTAGTACATCTTTAAAAAGAATTAGCTAAAGACTACCATGATAATGAAATGATAAATGAATACATTTTCTAAATTGAATTCATTTTAGACTTGCTTGGTTTTTTTTTTGACAGCGATGATTTGAGCCAAAGAACAGTTGTTTGATGACGTCACTAAAATATTGATTGCATGCTAGGAGATGTTGGGGAAGCCCATTCTAGCATGGAGCAAGAAGGGTCAAAAGTAGAAAACGATAGCAATTCAATGCTTTTTTTTTTAGGGTCAAGTTTAATCTGCAATTGTTTTTCCCATTTTATTTTCAGAAATATTTTACATTTATTTTTTACCAGGACACTACATAAAATATATAAGTTGTATAAGAACCGTATAGCGGTATGACTAGGTGCCGGGGGAATGCAAGAAGAAAAGATTCAAGACTAATTTGCACAATATTATTAATTATTAGAAACAGTCCATTAATTTCAACAATTTCTCAACTTTTACAACTTGGCCTCAGAATTGCTCTTTTACATAATCCCATTGAGTCTGAATTATATGATGTTAGCATTAATCTACTTCTAACCTATGAGGGAATATTAACATGGTTCATACTCTTGACGTTGCTGCCACACAGATAAAAAGTTAATTAACTGTATGTTGCAATCAATAAAAATGCATATATATATCTAGGTGTGTTACATCTCAATATTGTACTGATACAAATAAATAGCTGAAATAGCATCTAGACAGCAGTGTTTCAACTTTAAAAACAGATTTAAATACTTCAGTAGTGATATGCCTTTGATTGTGAACCAAATCACTATTAAAATAAACAGTTTATAAACTGCATATTACATGCAGATACAACATACAAGTTACTAGTTACATAACGAGTTTAGACATATTGTAACATGAATAGGTCCACACTAAACTAAATTAGTTTAAAAACATATATATATATAGTACTTGTATAAATGGGATAGTTTTCAGTTCTTTAGTATAGAAGTAAAAATATCAATCTCTGATAAACTTTTTTTTTTTTTAACTACCAAAAAGATACACAGATTCAAAAGCAAAGTATACTGAGTTTATCAAATTTTGACTTTCCCTTACCTTTTGTAATTAGCCAGCAGCTAGTTTACAAGGCATAAAACTTTACCCTGAAAACCTCAGCAGGCCTTGTATTCTGCCCCTGCTCCTCAGGGAATTTGCCATAACATTCCAACCATGTGATGGGAACAATAAAAGGTGTATGTTGTGCCTCAGAGCTGGGACCACTAAGTGATGATGTCATCCCTACTTACATGGTTCATTATGGTGCAGATCCACTTCAGTCAGTGATAAGGGGAGGAGCACCAAACCTCTTAAACATATAATAAGAAAACATTACTCTCCTCAGAAAACACTCTTAGGCAGACTTCCACAATGATTCACATGTTACCACAAAGGCATAGCTGAAAAGTGCCAATGTTTTGTTGCAGAGATAAAAAGAAACACAGAAACAATTGTTTCAAGATGGTTCTACTTATTTCACTATTTTTTTATATATATATAAATAAATAGCTAGCAAATAAATTAATATGTATTTCATTTGCTTCTAGCCCTTGAGGGAAGTAAAACCTCTGTGAAATGAATGTGTGTTAATAAATATGAAACACTATTGTTTAAGGGACAATACAGAAACTCACTTTAAAATACAGACCATTATCTGGTTATTGCTGTTATCATTTTTATTAAACATGTATACTTAACCCTTAAAGTGTCAATGGGTTAGTGCAACACTTTAAACATTATTTGGGGTAGAAGCAAAACATTGCTTGGCAACTCTTTTCATGCCCCTATTTCACTGAAACGGTTAAACAACAAGACAAAGCATGAGACAACAGAATGGAAATCCTCATACGGTCTCAAGATGCACGGTACCATTCTCTTGTTGTAGTGTTTCGATCCTAAAAGGAACACACATTCTCCCAAATCTATTTTAAGCTAAGGATTGTGGAATATATTTTTACATGTATAAAAAAAAAAGAAAACTTACAACAGCCACAAGCTTCTAATGTACACAGCTAGAACCAGGATTTGTAATGCAAATCCTGATCGGAGGCTTACCCACGCTGAAAAGGAGGGGGAGGGAAGGCGAGAATAAAAGAAAGAAAGAAAAAAAAAGATGGAATTCATTTTGCTGTCTCATTCAGCTTAATGATGTGCTAATGAGCTGCACATTGTTCCCATTTGTGTGTATTAACTCTTGGAACTGAAATATATACACACTTTCCTGACATTTACTTGCACATGGCTCTTGGTGGTAAAACAGCAGCCTGCAAATCAATTCTTTGTTTCCTCATTCAAACATGATATGTTACCACATGGCAACTTGAATGGGAGGAAAGGCTGGCACATGGCATTGTGACTGCTGCAGCTAGCTAAGTGTCTACCTCCCTTGGGTTTCCCCTTGTTCCATAAATGGCCAATAGCAAACAGGCATTCATATATTAACCCCTGCTGTACAAGAAAAAGTGTTTAATGGAATCAATGCAGTCCCCTCAAGGCTTTATAGGGCATAAGACCAAAGTACACTTGCAGGTTCCATTAAGATGATGTTGTGTGAAGAGCATTTGCTTGATTTTTTTTTTATTCTGTCCAGGTTTTTGGAAGTCAGCCATATACAGATAATTAGTTTGTTGAAGTTGATGAAACAATTTCCTAGATCTTATTTAAAGCAGACACGCCACCTGTAAAATGTTTTATTTCAATCAACACAGCCCAAAAAACTCTCTCTATATATTGTTTTAACATTTCATTAAATGCATCGGCTTTGTTTGTTTTCTTAGTGATCTTTAATAAAATATTTAGCTTTTTTTCATGTGCTAACAAGATAATGATTCAGACCTCCACTTTCTAATTAACTGCCAGTTTCCTAAGTTATTACATATTTATAAATAGTGCAGAAATCTGAAAATAGGATATGGTTTAAATGGCAGTCCAAATGCTGTCTGAATAGTGACTTTTACAATAGCTGTGTTAAAATCCACTGAATTATACAACGCTTTGTAAATAGTCCTCCAGCAGGTTACAAAAAATAAATAGATGCATGTCGATCGAATTGAAAAGAGAGTTTACAAAGTCCCTCTATTTAAATGTTTTACTCATAAAATTCCTTCCCATGTATTAAATGTTTACATGATAAAGTTTTCCAAACAATTGCTATGGGATTTTTTTTTTTTAATATACAAAACCTAATATATTGTGTCAATACGCACAGTATATGTAATTCTAGTTCTTAATTCTTACAAATTTGCACACAGATTCTGTTTCTGAAACACTACACAGATAATTTGATTTGTAGCACTGTCTTTTCTTGGAAGACTTAGAAGAAATACCTCATGACGTTATTTAAAGCTAATCCCACTAGGGAGTTCAAGATCTGACAGTTTTGAAACACATCCAGTTCTTCAAAGATAAGCTTGGATTGCACCCAGGAAATGGCACACGTCACATCAAATCAGACTTAGAACTCTCTCTTCAAGGGTTTTGTAGCGTTATTAGAAATGTCTAAATGTTCTTAAGCAGGACATTAACTAATCTTCTAAGTTGGCAATCAGAAGGATCTGACAGGAGTTTTGTAGAGAGAGTGGTCTTGCATTTCTTGAATCATTTTTATTATTAAAACAGAAATCCAAGCTTCACAGCATCACTGAGATCATTATTAACATGCAAATAAAGTGAGTGTGAGAGGTTAGTTGTTTATGCAGTTACAGATTTTAAACGTTTCAGTGCCCAGGCAAGGGATATTTAAATAAATAGCAGGTATCAAATCTTATGTATGGTATATAACTATTTAATATGGTTAATAAAACCAACCATTCAGAAATCTACTTTTCATGTATGTTGCAAAATCAAAAAGAAAATCTGATAGATCTATTTTGAGACTCCTCAACTCCTGCAGTTGATTACTGACATGTCTTTGAGAAGCTCTTCTCAGCACCTGCTATGGTATCATGAATATTTGCAATACAGGCACAAGCTAGGACACCCTGAAAAAAAAAACCCTGCCCATTACTTCCAGAGTATTGGTGGTTCTTTCATTAGAAATAGACAAGTATCTGCAAACTCAATCCATTGATCGTTATAATAATAGTCCTGTCTGGTGCACACACCTGTGAACCTCTCCAAAAAGCTCCAAGACACGGCAAACAAATAGTCAGGCACCCAGGAATCCTGAGGTAAATGAAAAATGTGTTTTATTTTTATTCTTGGTCCTTGGACCATTTAAAAGCAAATAACAAAATAAACGATCTTGAAAGTAATCTTCAGCAAACAGAGATAATAAAAAATCCAGTAAGTATGCTGGAGGCATGCTTAACGCGTTTCACACATACGTGCTGTGGACAGCTTTTGACCAAGAATAGAAAGAAAACACATTTTTCATGTACCTCTGGATTCCTGAGTGCCTACTTATTTGTTTGCTGGTTCTTTCATTAGTACAAGTACAGTTTTCATAATCCTAAAGCTTGCTGGAGAACTTATATACCCTATTAACTTTCATCATTTATTTATTTACAATATTGGGTCAACTTATGTAACTCCGATTTTTGCTTCAGAATGGTGCAATGGTGCCTTCGAATTGCAGATGCATTCTGATCACAAAGGTGGCACATTGATTCCTGAATTCCAAGCTACTCAGGTAGCCCCATGTGCCTCCAAATAGACCTGCAATTCAGGACATCATACCCGATTCCACACCAATATCTATATTTTCGACACCGAAATTACCCAAAGTACGGTACATCAAAATGAAGTGGTAGCCTCTATCCTCCATAAAGAAGCATACTTTGTCTAATAAAGTTTGATACCATGCTGTGTTTGTTAAAATAAGGTTCTATTTCAGAGTGGTAAAAGAAAAAAGGTGGCTAAATAGAACCATATTTATAAATATACAGCATGGTATTAAACTTATAATAAAGTTTGTTGCAAATGAATCATTCCAGCATATGGACACAATGGAATATCTGGGTTTTTTTAAAAGAAAAGTTGGGTAAATAGAACCATATTTGAAAACATATTACATGGTATTATTTATCCACCTTTCCTTAAAAAGACTGGGATGATTCTTTTGCAGCATATGGGAGTTGTATGGGTGCCCGAGTTTAGTCATGCCTAGGGCTGCACAAAACTAAAATACCCCACTGTAGCAAATAGAGGCCTAGATAAAATACCCAACCAGGTTCACAGATACATATTCCCTCCCCGTTAGTAGTTTGTTATTGAACAAAATATTTTACATCTGGAAGCCTTCAAAGTAGGCTTACTTTGGTGCACCTTCACCATAGATCTCACAATTAGATAAATGTGTATGTATATCAGTGAGTGTAACAGATGAACAGGAGTTTTATTTCATGGGAAGAGCTGCAAAACTTTCACCTATTGTTTTCAACTAAGATCTAACAAGCAACAGACACTAGATCCTTTTCACACCTCTTAGGAGAATAAAACATGTATTGTTCATATTTTTTATGCTGCTGTTAAACTTGTGAATGGTGGTAACATGAGTAGAAGTAGATCTTTTTTCACTGACCTCATTTTTCTTCTTTATAACAATTTGAAACATTGGGATGCAGTGCTAGGGAGCTGAAATTAAGTAGTAAAAGTTGATGCGATGTGGTGTGTTTAACCATGACAGGTGGATCTGCGTCTGTAGGATGTGCACTATGTAACTTTGTATGTGACGTTATCTGCAATATGGGAAATCACAGTACAACATAATCAGTGTTTTCCCTCCTTTTAAGAGTGATAAAATGAGGAACATTAAATTTGGTAATAGGAACATCCCCAAGACATACCGGTACTTAAAAATGTGAGAAATCGTATATCTTTTGTGGTCAAACACTTTATTATCACTATTAAACAAGATACTGACTTTTTGGTCTGGATCACACCCCTTTGGACCAAGCCTGGTTACTCTTAGCATGAATCCTGCCTAATTGTTCCCAGGGTTGCCCCATCACTACAGAACAAGAGAAATCACCGGCTCTGGGGTCAATGCTCCACCAATCTTTCCGTGATGTTGACGATGTTTGCTATTTTTATGCTGCCACAGCCATGTATGCTGTTCTTTTATCATTAGCAGTAGGAGTACCTCAATGTTTTCAAGATTAATAGAGAAAAAATAATATTCAATTCTATGTAGAAGAAAGACAATGGTTCTCAAACCATGTAACATGATAAAAAATGTGAAGGGAGAAACTGAATATTTAAATACATCCCATAAAAATCTTTAAAACAAAAAATGACATTGCATAAAACCAAACGTTAAGCTTGCTATAATGATGTTTGGCTTGTTCACACTGTTTTTAAAACCTAATACAGAACTATTCATCTTTAGTTTTTTCAATGCAGCAAAATATGTGAGGTCTAAACGCCTGACGAATTTCGCCATATGGGTGGATTCATCCGAGGCAAATGCTTCACAAAATATGTTACAGTTTCTACAGTTTATGTGGTGATATTTGAGGATGTCACAGTGTTTTGTGATTGCCACTTTGATCAACGTGCATCAAATATTAGCATTGTACTAGATTTATTGTGGATATTCTCTCAGACTACGCTTTCGATAGCCTGATAACCAGAAAATGGTCTTTTTCATTAGTCCTGCACATGTATGGGTGATGGAACCCTTTGCCTATACTGCAAGTTGGACCATTAGTTTGTTTCGTATACTAACAGCTTATGGATTATGGCATTTCTCCTCTTAAAACTGTTATGTCCAAAAACTTGTTCCAGTATTATTTGAAGTGCTTGTGTAGTTACATAAATGACAATATTTTGGGGCATGGTAACCTTACTCACCCAACCCGTAGCTATTAATTTGTAATTATAGCTCCCTTTTTATGTCTGTGTTATAGATAAACTATTTTAGTTTATTCACTGTTTATGGCTAGCAGGTAGCAGCAGAGGCATGAATGCTGACATGTTGAAAATCAATCTGTGTAAAACACAGTTTTGTTGTGTTTCTTCCTCTGAAAGGAAGCTTGAGTGGCTTAAATAACAAACATAGGACAAACTCTAAGCCTGCTTTTACATCAATTACACAATTTTTGCTTTAAAGTAACTGTGTTCTTTATTGCTTGCAGATCCTTTTCCTTTGCAGGTGATACGGTTTCAAGATTACATCACTAGTAGAGCAGCCAGAGGTCTCTATGTGCCAAGATGACTAAACAGAGAGGAATGTTTTATCACAGCAAGGCCAAAATGTGCTTTGCTGAGAGGAGGTAATGAGGAGACAGGGGAAGGAGATTAGAGGAAGATTTTGCATTCACCATGCAAGGCAACATGATTGATGAAGGATTCAAGGTCAAAGTCCTGCTGTCTATCATAATAGTAACCAGTTCTGACCATTCCACACAAACAGTATATTGAACTTATTTAAAAGTAACATCCTGCAAAGTATTAATCTACAACTTTCTGGGACAAAACTGCTGTTTTGGACTTACTGTGGTCCAAAAATTCATCTCTTTAACCCCTTAAATGCCCCCTTAAGAGTAGTGATAAACTTATCAAACGCTGTTCATAAATAGAAATTCGAGTGAAAACAATGTTCTAAAAATGTAGAACTGAATGTTTGATGCTACTAGTTACCCCACTATAACAGTTTTGCCCCAGGATTAAATAACCCTTAGTGTATTGAAATTGAATGGCAATTTAACCTTGCTATGAAGTTAATCTGCTATCCCAATATGATCTATTAATTCCTATGTCACAGTGAGTTTATGTATCTCTCTCTCTCTCTCTCTCTCTCTCTCTCTCTCTCTCTCTCTCTCTCTCTCTCTCTCTCTCTCTCTCTCTCTCTCTCTCTCTCTCTCTCTCTCTATATATATATATATAACTTTTAAATATATAAATACATATACACTACCATTTAAAAGTTTGTAGTCACTTAGAAATATACTTCTTTTCCATGAAAACATATTTCTAATGAATTGCAAAATTAATTTAAAATACTGTTGAGACATTGACAAGGTTAGAAATAATGATCTTTAATATAAATAATTATTGTGTGCTTCAAACTTTGCATTTGTCGAAAAATCCTCCATTTGCAGAAATGATAACCCTGCAGACCTTTGGCAGTTGTCAATTTCTTGACATAATTTGATTAGATGTCACCCCATGCTTCCTGAAGCACACCTCACAAGTTGGATTGGCTTGATGGGCACTTCTTACGTACCATACAGTCAAGCTGTTCCCACAGCAGTTCAATAGGGTTGGCATCTGGTGACTGTGTTGGCCACTCCATTAAAGGCAGCTAATTGCTACTTCCTTGGATTAGCTAATGGACTAGCTAAGTGATGGTTGCTGATAATATTTTTATTTTTAAACATTAACAATGCACACACTGTATTTCTGATCCATTTTAGGTTATTTGCTTTTCTTTCTTTCCTTAGTGCAGTGGTGGATGCTCCATATGTGCTACGTGTGCGCCGCACACCTAGCACGGAGCACTCGCGCTGTATATTTCTGGGGGTTGTGTGCTCCGAGCAGATGAGCAGAGAGCACACAAACCCCAGAAATACATTCGAAAGATGATGCTGCTACGAATTCGGCAACAGAGTCACTCACTCTGTTGCCAATTCAACAAGCACTAAAAGTATACAAATTTTCATATACTTTTTGTGCTTGTCAAATTGGCAACAGAGTGAGTGACTCTGTTGCCGAATTCATAGTAGCGTCGTCTTTCGGATGTAACAACGTCTCTCATGGCTGTTCTCAGCACACAAGCCCCCGGAAATACACGAGTGACAGGCGTGCTCCGGGCTGACAGCACGCCTGTCACTCAGGGGCACAATATGCCTCTGCCTTAGTGACCCAAAGTTTTGAACAATATAGTTGTTTCTTCCCTTCTGGGCCAGGTGCTTGTATCTACCATTCCTTAATTAAAGAACACAGGCCAGAATTTTCTCAATAATTAAGTAAATGTGCAAGTAACATTATGTATGTAAAGTTAGGAAAAATGTCATATTGAGGCATTATTGTATTACATTGTGATCAGATCTACATAATTTTAAATAAGGGAATGTTTGGGTCCTTATTTGACATATTGGGGGGGCATGTATAAACACGGTGCGCATGCAGATTGCGCCAAATACTGGCACAATCGTTGTGTGCGCCAATGTATAAAGCAGACTCACAGGAGTCTTCAATATCTATGCCAAATGCTGGCGCAGCCTATGTAAAAAACAGCAGGCACTAAAACACAGTTTGATGACGGTCCCTCTCTCATTCACAGCAAAGTGTCGGGAGTTATAAAAAAGGGCAATCGCAGTTATACATATCAAACTCATATCAATCTTTGCAGTGCGGTAGTTTTTATACATGTGCCCCAATGTGTTATCTGTTATTGGCTTCATTAATAAGTCACCAATTAGGTGTGTGGTCATAATACATGGTCATGTGAGGTTGTTATATGTACGATCAAAAATAAAAAAAATTTTTTTAATCTAAAATGGTTGGCATTATTTTGGTGAAAAATGCCAGAGGGTTTGCTAAATTAGAGGTGAATAGATAGGGAGAGAAAACTTCTATTTACCAGGAGAACACATAAAATAATATCTGTTTCAGTTACATGTGGTATCAAAAGCATTGTTAATTCTATTTGTTTGTCTGCTTTGCCCTTTGTTTATGGAAAGGTTTCCAGCACCAGATTTACCATAAATGTCGACTGAAGGGAAACAGAAGTAACTCCTTAAACTTCAGAAGCTAGCCCTGACCATTATTCTAAAAGCCCCTGGTGCCTCAGCTGAGATGCATACGTTTTCATACGTTTTCAACATCCTCTGCACTGAAAACATTACAATTATTTAGGTGTCTCTGGGAAAAGGTGTCCATTACTTGAAAATCAGCACATTTTAAAACGCATTACTGTCCCCAATAGAAGTTGTTCTTCTGAAAAAAAGATGGAGTTTTCCTGCTGATGTCTGTCTGTGAGATTCATAGTCAAGTGTAAGTGAGAGTATAAAATGCTGTAAGAGGCACTCAGATTTACAGCTTAGAGGGATAAGCGGCAGTGTAAGCAAATTTTTTTCCATTACATTTTTATTCAGTTAAGACCAGTGACTACATTTTATATTCTATTATAAATAGAATTTAAATATGAATTAATTTCTAATATTTTCCCACCCTAGATAAATCACCATGTTATTTAATGCATGATTATTTTTTTGCTAATTCTTGCATCATGGAATACTGGAGAACTTCCTGTCCCTAACACAAAACCTTTAGGGAATGAATTATCAGGCAACACATGCACCATCAGGCAACTCTATGATACCTATCTAAAGTGTTTTCTGATAGTTACAACAAAAATCTGATCTTCAGCAATCCAAGATGCAGAATGTAGCAACCCAGAACTCATATAGACATAGCTTTAAAGATGTCTCTGGAGGTACTGTATACCCACCTTTCACGCTCCTGTTCCAGAAGATTTGTAAAGTCGTCACTTTTGTTCATGTAGTCTGTGTGTTTCCGCTTCTCATTTTCCAGCTCGTACACCGTCCGACGATGGCACTTTTCCGCCAGAAGGAGCTGCTCTAACATCCGACGGTATGTTTCTTTCTGCTTTTCTTCAAGCCTGTCCAGCTGGATTGTGAAGAAAAATAATAATTATAGGTAGATGAGTCGCAATCTTTTATGGTTATTGGAACTGCAATCCCAATAATGAAGCAATATTTTGTAGGGCTTGATGAGGCAAGAAAATGATTACAACAGAACAAGAATTGATTTTCCTGTTTTCAGGAGCCAATGGAAAGATTTTGATCTGACTATGAGTCTTGATGAGATGACTTGTTCTCATTAAGTGAGAGATTATTTGTATTATTTCAGGCCATAAATATTCACTGACCTAAAGATATTGAGGTGCGTTGACTAAAACTTGAACAGTGGTGCACTGATAAGTGAATTGCAAAAATCTGCCATTAACAGCTGAATTGGAAAGATAGGCAAGCTGGACATGGTTTCAAACTCAGATGGCAATAACTGATTTGTGCGATTCAATTGTCAGTTCACTCTCTCTTTTTACAGTGTATCATAGTGAGGTGACAAGAAAATAGCAAAAAACACAAATTAGTGGCTGAGTTTTAAACATTGGAAAGCTCAACTTAATGGCAGATTTGCTATCCGGTTTTCAGTTCTCCACAGCTGTGTCAATCTTGAAACCATTCTGTTCCTGGAAACGTGTGCAATGAGTGCTCATAAATATATAAATCGTGTATTTGAGCACATCACGGTCTCCAAAAGGAAGATGTTGACATGCACATATACGAGATGACTGATCTGATGTTTGATCCATTCTTTCAAAATATATTAATAAATAATGAATATATGTATGCATTTTCTTTTAAAGTAACAATTGTCCTTTAACAGCTGCACTAGAAAAATTCTCCGACTTGTCTACCTTTCTAATTTAGCTATTAATGGACAAATGTCCACTACAAAAAAACCTTGCAATTGTTTATAATGTGTCATGAGTAGAGTTGAGCGGACACCTGGATGTTCGGGTTCGGCAGGTTCGGCCGAACTTCGAAAAAATGTCCGGGTCCATGCTCGAACTTGACCCCGAACCCAATTGAAGTCAATGGGGACACAAACTTTTGGCCACTAAAATGCCTCTAAAAAAGTCCTGGAAAGGGCTAGAGGGCTGCAAAAGTAAAATGTAAAATGTGGGTAATAGTATACCCATTCATACGAATAGGTCAATTGACCTATTCGTATGAATGGGGACTCTATTTCGGTTTATAGAAAGTCAATAGCATTACATGTATTCCATAAACCGAAAGTCTATCAACCGAAAGACATTCGGTTGATAGACTTTCGGTTTATGGAATACATTTAATGCTATTGGCTTTCTATAAACTGAATCTCTTTCGGTTTATAGACTTTTGGTTTATGTAATACATGTAATGCTATTGCTATTCTATAAACCGAAATAGAGTCCCCATTCATACGAATAGGTCTATTTCGGTTTATAAAAGGCCAATAGCATTACATACAATGTATATGTATGTAATGCTATGGGCTTTCTGATTGGCTGCCATGCAGCCTTTCAAAACGCGCCATTAAATCGCCGAACCCCGAACTTCAACCTGAACATACAGTGAAATGTCCGTGTTCGGGTCTGGGGTCCAAAAACTGTAATGTTCGGTACGAACCCGAACAGTGCGGTTCGGGTTCGCTCAACACTAGTCATGAGGAAAGGTCACACGTGGTTTTTTTTTTCCCCACTATTTGTTTCCTAAAGCACGTAAAGGTTTATTGTGCTTATATATCGGCTGCATTAATGTATGGTTATTTTTGTTTGTTAATTTTTACCAGCCCATATTGACATTACTGCACAGTACAGTGTTTCTCTAGCATTTTATTAACGGGTGTGGCAGTGATTTTACCACACCTGTTCACTACGTGAGAATTACTTTTTTTTTTTTTGAGTTATCAGCATGATTTAATGATTAAGGTCCCAACAGGGCAGGAAATATTGCTTTCTCAATGTAACATTGCTATAGTGAAAAAAGTAACAAATTTACACAGTTGCATTTAGTTCACCTTCCATCTTCTTCAGACTTTTGGTCCATTGACCTTTGGCTTCTGCTGCCTGCCCTAACCTAGGAACATGGTCATGACCACTCTCTTTCTTCAGCCACAGCACTGTCATTTTCTACCATGATTCTTGTCTGCGTCTCTGGACTTCCATGATTCCACAGTCCCTGCAAGGGTGTTTTTATAACAGTCCCTACATACAGATCCCATCAATGTAAACACAAAGGCATGTTCCCTTTTCAACAAACACTCCCAGAATAGCAGCAGACCACCCAACTCTCAAGTGGTAATTCTGGTTTTGGCTCTTAGAAAATGTATTTTGAATGACTATTTTTTTTTTTTTTTTTTTCGCTAATGCCACTTTTTAGGCTAGTATTCATTCCAGCCAGTATATGGTGTTGCAGGCTTTTGAATAAATCTTTGTTAAAGATTATTTCGGGTATTGTCCATGGCATGAACATGACTGAAATGCAGTTGTACAAGTATTTTCAACCACACCCATGACAGTAACCTTTATACCTATACTGCCATATGGGAATCAAAGTGGCATGACATTAGGAGCAGAGTGGATAGTAATAGTATACTTAGAAAGTGAAGCTTAACCCTATGCCATATTTGGTATGCCAATGTTAGAAACTCAAGTAGAAAGTCCTTTGCTTGGCAGTATAACATCCTTTACTATGCCCCAGCTGTTCTTTATAAAACTGTGGGTGTGTTATTTTGGAGGGGCTGGACAATCTTAGTACTTTCACATTACAAATGTCTACAATTTTAGCTGTGGAAATATTTGCTTTGATAGGTAGGATCAATCCAATTTTACAAAAAGGTAGAACTTTCCTGCTGGTTGAGCCACTTTGAGAAAAATCCACCTGTTAGTTACATGCTTTTATTTAAATGTCTAGGACACACAATAAGTAACCACGTGTGTTTAAAGGAGAAAAATCCCACCAGATTCTGCAACTGGAATTTGGTGTATACAGCAGGGTCTTTGGCTCATAATCTAGAGTCCATTTAATAATGTAACTACACTTTCTTGTGCTTGCCCATGTAGATATATGTATATAGGTGTATAATAAATAGCTGTGATGCTAGTTGGAGAGAAAAGTAGGAACTGTGATGCTAAGAGGAAAGGGTCCTGGGATGTTGAAGTGAGTAAGAACTGTGATTCTGGGTGTGAAATGAGATGGTTCCCATGATTGGGTTTGAAACAATACATAATAGACAGTAATTTACCTTTTTAAATTAGGTCAAGAAAAATATAATTACACTTACACATGTTGTTTTGCTTGACTAAAATGATTTTGTTACAGCATATGTTTTTTTTCTTCCTTTGTAACAAGTTACAACAAGAAATATCCATGCATCATATGCATGATGATCTCCTTATCATCCCTTACAGTTATCCAACACAAAAACCTGCTGACAGAGAGTTGTCATCATGTTTCTGTTTACAGACTCGTCATGTAACATTTAAAAAAGATAAAAGAACTATTTTCTAAGAATTCGTTAATGGAATAAATAAAATCCAAGGACCCACAATAACCAGGAGAGAGTTGGAACCTGTAAAGAAATCCTCCCATATATTTCCACGGTCCAAAGGCGGATAGCCCCACATCGTTCAGCATCCTGACCTGGGTATCAGACTCATTAGCCACATACAGTAAAACAATGTTATTTATTATGTAATTAATAGCTTTCCGGTATACCCTCCAACTGCCTGGATTATATATCACCAGTCAAATATATTTATGAACAGCCAAGCTACACTTCAACAATATTTCCCTTTATCCTTTTTCATTAATGTAAAAACACCTGTACATACGTTATTTCACTGCTCTATCTAAACAATGAGACCTTTACTCCAATCAGTCCCCTTACTAGACACATACACTAACCACATCTCTTAATTAAATAGAAATGGACCAGACACTTAATGAAATAAATTGTCGAGATAAAAAACAAAACATCCATTGTCTATAAAAAAAAAAACTTTTCATAGGGCTACAACATGTTTGATATATTCAAGTTACAGACAAAATATGGAGTACAGAACATTTTGCTTTGCATGTGTTTGTATAGCTATGATGTATGTTGGTGAGATTACAAAAAAAGTATGAATAGCAATTAGCAAATCGATTTTGTAATAATTGTTTTGACAAAAATGGAATAGCATTGTAATTTGTAATCTGTTTCTTTTTTGGAATAAATTATATTTTTAAAAAATTGTACACTTCATTGCAGGGTTTAAAATATCAGCAGATTTAAACGAAAATTTATATTAAAGCAAAGCAAATGACCTGCACATTCCTGACTGTAAACACTATGAGTAACTTAGATTGTTTGTGGCTATTATTTCCATGGACAGATCCATAAACACACAATACCATGATCAGTGAGTAAATTTACCTCTGCCATTGGTTTTTCATACACATCATCTCCTATGGATTTTTCTTTTGCAAGGATGGCATCTCTGTGCAATACACGCAGTACATCCTCTGGAGCAGAAAACCCATAATGAGCTTCCAAAACTTCAGGTTTAGTCTTCTCTGTCTTTAGCATATGGATCACATCCTCCCTAGCCTGTGGGAATGTAACATGATACGATTAGAGAAGCTGCAGATTATATAACACACGCTTACATCACTCCTGATAAATAGATATTTGGTATATGAGCTAAAGCCATTGGCTAGTTCATCAAGCTCTTCTTCTGTAGTACACTTCCCTTTGCCAAAAGAAGATTGCTGAACTGATATTGTATGACATGTTGCTAGGAAGCATCTCTGTGTATTATCCACAACGACGTTCCCATAATATGGCACATAATTAACGCTTGCTTCATTTTATCACACGGCAACATGAAAAGCAATAGATTTTTTGTCACATCCATAAAAACAAATACTGCAAGCAATTTTACTTTTCTGTAATTTGATACGTACAAAAATATTTTTAAAAAATATTTCAAAATTAATTTTAATTCCTTTTTTTAAAGGATGAAAAAAGAAAAATGTACTGCAAGAACAAACAGCTTCATCTGTATAATAAGTTATTGATTGTGACAACTGTTAATATATATTGAAATGTCTCAGGTGCTATCTTCTAAAAATACTCCCAACGCAATGTGCCATATGCAAGGGACTAAGTGCACAGAAGTTAATGCATTACACAAATAATAATACACATTGAGTATCCCTTATCCAAAATTCTTGGCACCAGAAGAATTTTGGATCAAGAGTAATTTTGGATAAAGGATCGTTTTCACCAATAAGATATATTAAAGCCTCTCAGCACTCATGAAATACAGTAGCAGAGGTGTCGTGAGATACACCAACCAGGGGCCCTTAAAAAAAAAATGTGCCGGCAGAAGCTCTGGCTGGGGAGATTAAAAGATCTCCCCTCGTCAGCATCTCCACGCTAGAAGGCAGCATAGTATCTGTGTAATGCATGCACTGATCTGACGTCAGAGAACCACGGGTCACGTGACCTTCTGGTGCTCTATCAGATCAGTGCGCGGGGTGCGCGGGGTGCGCGGGGTGCGCAGGGAGCGCGAGATAGGCAACATGAAAGGCTGCTGTCTCTTTCAGAAGACAGGTGAGTACTGGGGAAGGTAGAAGAGGGGGAACAGGCTGTGGAAAATTAATGGACATACTGCCTGTGGCATATTAATGGGCATAGAGTGACATATTAATGGGCATGCTGGCTGTGGCATTTTGATGGGCATAGAGTGGCATATTAATGGGCATACTGGCTGTGGCATATTAATGAGCATAGAGTGGCAAATTAATGGAAATAACGGCTTTGGCGTATTAATGGGCATACTAGCTGTGGCATATTAATGAGCATAGTGTGGCATATTAATAGGCATACTAGTTATGGCATATTAATGGGCATTGTGGCTGTGGCATATTAATGGGCATAGAGTGGCATAATAATGGGCATATTGGTTGTGGCATATTAATGGGAATATTGGCTGTGGCAAATTAATGGGAAAACAGTGGCATGTCCTGGGGGATAGCAGCACATCCTGGATGTTCAATGCGGTGATCTGACATGTCCTTGGGTGCGTTTAAATCACTGGCATGATAAAAAAAAAAAAGACCTTGATAAAAGGACTTTGGGAGTGTAAGGGGGCGAGAGGGAGATATGGGGGGGTAGATTTTTTTTGCAGTAAGGGGCCCTGAAATTTCTGGTGGTGGCCCTATACAGTAGTAACAATGTATAGAGCAAATAACTCTCTTTTACTGATGTAGCTGTGATGTGAATAATCCTTGGGAACCTGCTGTTGGTGCATCAGATCTTCACATGTGCCATTGTATTACCCTTTGTAAGTGCATGAAAAAGCTATATTGCAGCTTAAAGGGACTGTCTACATCTTTCAAATGTTAATGCATAAATTATGTACTTTAAAATGCATGTCTTACATTTTGCATTGCTTAAAATATAAAAATTGTGACATTGCAGCTTGCAAGAAACCAGGACTGCCCACAGTAGCTGAGTAAAAGTAATTTCCTTTTTCTTTTCTTTTTTTGCTGGAGGAACCAATGAGATAAAAAAATAAACAGTACAGTTGGGGAGAGACATACAGGGTAAATAATTATTGATACAAAAAGAGAGAGAGAGATTGGTATATATATGAGTTTATAAGATAATAACAGGTACATTATGTTTTTAGAAGTTGGGAGACACTCATTTTCATGGATTTTAGACTAGAGGATGATTTGGTGGAATTTGTGAGACTATTCCACATATGAAAAGCTATGAAAGGGAATACACCTTGACGGCTTCCTTTTTAAAACAAAGGACAACTAGTAAGGGGCTGATGCAGGATCTGTGATTGTAGGACATGTGGGGAGTAATAGTGAGCATGCTGCTCAGGTAGAGGGTGAGCCTTCCAAAGAAGTGCTTATGCACTAAGCAAGCTAGGTGGAGAGTGTGCCTGTGGTCAAATGTCAACCAGTTTAGCTCTTAACATTTTGCAGTGATGAGTGTTATACTAGCACTGGAGGGCAAACCGCCACACAGTGCATTGTACAGCACATCGAATTTACCGAGATGAGTGTACATCCCCGTAGTCTAAGATTAGCATTAACATTTGCTGCACAATACGTTTCCATACTGTGGAATCTAGGTTCAATATGTTCCTATCTAGAGAGCCAATCACACACTGAGAGTAGATCATTTATAAATAATAAGAAAATCAGAAGCCAGAGGATGGATCATTGTGGCACTCCACATTTAATTGGCAAAGGGAGGAAGGCAGCATTGGCAATTGACATATGTTGAGTTCTAGCAGACATGTAGGAACGAAACCAGCGAGGTGACCGCTCATTTATACCGGATAAATTCATCTTGTTTAGCAGAAGACCATACTTAACTGCATCAAAGGCCTTTGCAAAGTCTATGAAAAATGCTCCAGTAAGCTCACCTGTCTCCATCCCACTGTGTTATTTCTCACTTTTAAGAGGGCAGTAACCATGGAAAGTTGGAATGTTGATAATACTCTACTGATACTGATAAGGATAGGGAGCAGTGAACTAGGCCTGTAGTTTAACACTATGTTTACATCACCATTTGTGTGGATAGGGACAACTCTAGCACATTGTAATTTCCTTTTTTCATACAACAATAATGCTGTAATGCTGTGACCTGTTACCTAACTTGTTCAACTGCAGATATTTTCTCATATGCTTATCACTTCAGCAAAGTGGATCAGCAAAGTCTCTGCCATTATACAGTCACAGCTTTAACCTTCTAATTGTTTGAATAATAACATTACACGTTTAACAATATCCATAAAAAATACATACAACAGAAAAAGTTATTTCTCCCTCAAGGAGAAAAACATGTGAGGAGGGTTATGTTTTTTGTAAGCACTTGCAAAAGAAAAGGGATGAAAAAATTATTCCTGCACCCTACCTTAGTGAGATGGAGGCTAAACGTATAAAAGTTTATTAAAGCTATAAAAGTATTCAAAAAAATTGGGCAGACTAGATGGACCGAATGGGTCTTATCTGCCGACACATTCTATGTTTCTATACAATTATTAGCAAAGAACCGCCAAAATATATACTATTCAAATCTCATGGTCAGGTTGGTAAAATGTTAACACATTAGTAGCTGGACTAAATTGTAGATACATTTTAATGTATAAAGTATAAAATATTTTCACTGTGCCATGGGTCATTATAGAGAGGATAGCCCATATACATACATTTATCACATATGATGAATGACCTCAATTAAATATAATGTAGCCTTATTCCTCTTAAAAGGGTTAGATAGGAACATTTAATGTGATAACACTGAGAATTAAAAATGTTTACAGAACATATGGGAGCCAGAGAATCCTAGAGTTTCATATAAATTCATGGCTACTTGGTTCCTGAGGCTTAACAAGACCAGAGATAATATAATGAAAAATTCATAAATTGAACATAATAATATAAATCAAACGTGTAATATAAAGCAAATTTCATTTTATTGGTATCACGCACGGGTCACTAAAACAAAGGTCAGTTAGTGATACGAAATAGTTTGTGTTGTTTTAGCTGCTCAGCGTAGGATATTGCCATTAGCAGAATTATATAATGTCCAAGTCACTAATAGAGTATATGTGATTTTTAGATTAGAGCATCACAGTGAAAATGGTGCCAAGGTTTCCAACCTTTATTTTTTTTGTTAATTAAGTAAACAATTAGTAAGCCATCAGAGGGACTTTTCCAACAGAAAGTCCCTGAAAGTCTTATGAACAGGGGTAAGCACCAAAAATGTTCATGGTGGACATTTACTGTACGTTGTGACAGACAATTTAATGATGTTCTATGGACCTTCTTTGAGCCTTGCCACTGGCACTGGCAGAGGAGAGCTGGCCATGGGGGAAAAACTATTTAATTGTTAGTAGAGTTGAGCGGACACCTGGATGTTCGGGTTCGAGAGGTTCGACCGAACTTCGGAAAAAAGTCCGGGTCCGTGCTCGAACTTGACCCCGAACTTGACCCTGAACCCGAACCCTATTGAAGTCAATGGGGACACGAACTTTTGGCCACTAAAAATGCCTCTAAAAAAGTCATGGAAAGGGCTAGAGGGCTGCAAAAGGAAGTAAAATGTGGGTAAGAGTAGGACAAGTGCTCTGCAAGCAAATGTGGATAGGGAAATAACTTAAAATAACATAAAATACATAAAAATTTAAAATACAGCTGAGCCATAAAATAGCACTAGATGGAATCTTTGATTTTAGCTTTGGAAGAACATAAATCTAAATCTAAAGCATGGCTGCAGGGAGGATCAACAGAATTATCCATTCGAGAGAGGGTTGGAGTGCAGGGTATTCTCTTTCAGTTTATACTAAGTGACCCATAGGTTGAGGAGGCGGTGACCGTGGCGGTGTAGGTGGAAGCGGCGCTAGAGGAGGTAGACAGAATTTTTCAAAATGCGCTGTAAGCACAGTATTTGACGGTTCGATTTGACTCTCAGATATGAAGTGCACCGCAAGACGCAAATGTACTATTTAGCACCCAAAACTATTAGAATTTTTCAAAGTGCGCTGTATTTGACGGTTCTATTTGACTCTCAGATGTAATACATGTAATGCTATTGCTATTCTATAAACCGAAATAGAGTCCCCATTCATAAGAATAGGTCAATTGACCTATTCTTATGAATGGGGGCTCTATTTCGGTTTATAGAATAGCAATAGCATTACATGTATTCCATAAACCGAAAGTCTATAAACCGGAAGACATTCGGTTTATAGACTTTAGTTTTATAAAATACATGTAATGCTATTGCTATTCTATAAAAATAAAGTCTATAAACCGAATGTCGTTCGGTTTATAGACTTTCGGTTTATAGAATAGCCAATAGCATTACATTTATTCTATAAACCGAAAGTCTATAAACCGAATGTCTTTCGGTTTATAGACCTTCGGCTTATAGAATACATGTAATGCTATTGGCTATTCTATGAACCGAAAGACTATAAACCGAATGACTTTCAGTTTAAAGACTTTCGGTTTATAGCCGAACCTCGAACTCCAACCCGAACATACAGTGAAATGTCCGGGTTCGTGGCACGGACACCGTAATGTTCGGTACGAACCCGAACAGTGCGGTTCGGGTTGGCTCAACACTAATTGTTAGCATGCAACTTCATTAGCCTAGCCTGCATAATCAGAGATGGACATAAACAGACAGGCCTGACAAATAAGTAATAGATATAGAAAGACAGACAAGACACATTGACAGACAGAGCAGTGGTTAGTGGTGACTGCATCTGTACCAAGTTTCCACTGGCCCTTTTCTACCTCAGATCCCAAAATGTAGAGGGGAAGAAGGCTGTGAAGGTATGAATGCTTATGGGTTCTGCCCCACTTGCCAGCCCTCCCCTGGACAATGGTGTCCATCCATGTATGTCCATCCTTGCTTATGACTCATCTAGAGATTTTAATTTGTGACAATTAGATCACAGAGATTATCACTAACATCTATTATACTACTGTATAGGGGACAGTTATTTATTTATTTTTGACCAATGACATGCAATGGAGAATCAAGATATTTACCTAGTAACTGGAAACAAAATATATTTAATCTTGCCTGGTTCCAATTAATTAGTCTGAATTCGGGGGATTATAAAATTGTAGAAGCTTTTTTTTTTTTAAATAAGAAGCAGTGTTTACATTAGCAAAATTAGTTAGCAAGCTAAACTAAAAATAAAATAATTACAGCCATAAATCTCTTGATAACAGTGGTACTGACTAATGGTTTTCTACATGTAATAACATTGCTCCAGGTTATGGATGTTTAATTAAGTATTGCTATATTTTCCTTTGATGTCACTGTTGACCTTTTAAATTGAATTTGTAATACAGGTTCATGTTTCTCTAAGAATAATCTATCCTTATGAAACAATTGTTCGCTTTCTGGATATACTCCAAACTTCATGGTAGAGCATAATGAGAAACACCATAGTTCCTCCTTGCTCTAAGGAAGCTTTTCATTAAAGTATTGTTTGCCCAACATTTTATAAAATATGCCCCCGAATGCATAAAAAATAAACTATTAAAATAAAATTGAAAAAAATAAATAAATTAAAATAAATATAAATATATAAATTAATGTTATATATATTATCATAACATATATATATATATATATATATATATATATATGTTTATATATAACATAATATAATAAAATACATCATAAAATGGGTACATATATACAATTAAATCACAATATTAATATACATACATATACATGTACGTATATAAATAACATCAAATGGTTCAGGATTAAGTATTGAATCAGTGTAATAGAGAGTTAGGCATGCCACAAGTCAAAATTGTAGGACGATTTGATGATATTTGGTCAAAATGGATCAATAAATTGTATTTTTTACATAGATAAAACTTTATAATTCTCCCACGCATTCGTAGATAGTATCATACCATCTGACCTTCCTGTAGCCACAGAAATGTGTTAGCCTTTTTTATTTTAAATGTTTATTGTCTTTCTTTATGGAAATTACCAGATTTACTCAATAACATATTTTAACATGTTTACATTGATTGTAAATAATTTTGTAATTGAGAAATACTAGAAATGAATTCATACTTTGTCATGTTTAAATATTATTTTTTAAATAACTTCAAATGGATAAGAAATACAGTGTAGACATTGCTAATGTTTTAAATTACTATTGTAGCTGGAAATAGGTGATTTTTTTTTAATTGAATATATACATAGGTGTACAGAGGCCCATTATCAGCAACTATCAGTCCTGTGCTCCATTGGCACGTTGTGTTAGCTTTATCATTTTAAAAGGCTAACTTATCATTAGAAAACACTTTTGAAATTATGTTAGCACAGCTGAAAACTGTTTAGGAACCAATAAAACTGGCCTTCTTTAGACTAGTTACATATTTGGAGCATCATCATTTGTGGGCTCGATTACAGGCTCAGCATGGCCGGAAACAAATAACTTTCTTATGAAATTCATCACTCTATCTTTGTTCTGAAAAATCAAGGTAATTCCAATTCCAAATCGTCAGAAAAGCGCAAATTGGCTATATCCACAATACAAAAAAGGAAGGACCCAGTGCACAATTGAGGAAGCGGACAAGTATATTTTGAGATGTGAGTGGAGCCATCGTTCAGTGAGTCGCATGTTTTCAGAGCTCTGTCATCTTCTGAGTTAAATGGTGGATATACAGCGAATCAACCGATTTGGATCTATCTAATACATGCTCCAATATCAGCTGTTATTATGGGGCGCAAGACAAAAAAAGTCTAAAAAGCAGACAACAGGGTTAAAGAGAGATATTGTTGATTTTCTGATGTGGCTACCTAGGACTTGACACCTCATTTGATAGATGCACCCACCATTTATCCTCCTCCGAGGACTCCCAACTACTACCCCTAAATCAAAAAAGCAGTTCATGGGGCAGGAGGCACTTGCCACCAAACAGGACCTAATGAAACAATTTTAGGACTTCCACGAGATGTGGAAGATTGACTTGACCACCGTACGATGAAATTTTACAGCACAGCATAAGAGGGTTGAGGCCCTTGAAACATCGAAAACAAGCAACCAGATTCATTCACCGACTCACCCGGACCTCACAGCTCCTTTTATACACAAAGTCGACAGTTTGGCCAGACAGGTCTTACTGTTAGACTCTAAAATACGCCACAACAACATTCTTGTGAGGGGTTTACTGGAGACAGTAGGGTCAAACGTCCTCCAAGAGTATCTGGTACAAACTTTGCCTTCTTGAGATCAGAATTAATGGGAGTGCCCCAGATCATCAGAGATTGCCCTGAGAGATGTTGTGGCGTGCCTCAATGGCCACGCAATTAAAACTGAGCTGCAGACACTAAGCCGCAAGCATGGATAATTTTCATATACAGAGGAAACAATCAAATTATTTTATGGCCTACCACCAGCAGTGATTGTATGGAGAAGAATGATGGCCCCCTTGACCAGTCATCTCTTGTCCATAGACATTAAGTATAAGTAGGGCTTACTACATTCCTTTTGGTAACAAGAGATTAAAAAATACTGTCAATCGAAAATACTGTCAATACTGTCAATCGAAGATGTTTTTTTACTCAGGCCTATCTCAGCCCGACCTTCAGAAAAACTACTCAGCCCCACATTTATTACATATAATGGACTGGTCTTTTTTCGCTGCTGACAAATTGTGGGTTGGGATGGAAAGCTCACAGTTCATGATCCCAATACGAGGACTCGCGTGGTTAGCTACGACAGCCAGATACCTAACCCGCAAACATCCCTTCCTCCCAGCCACTCTGACAGTTAGGTACCTTCTGAATGCCAAAACAAAACAGACGTCATTTCCCTCACCCCTCAGCCCCTACTGTACAACAATGCCTTCTCACCGGGTAGAGATGGCACACTAGGCACCATTTTAAAACTTTAAAATCTATCAGACACATACGAGGTAATGGATTCAAGGGGGATAAGACCACTACAATCTGTTTTACCAGACATGGACCATAACTTCCTAACCTGTGATACACTCAAATCAAATACAACATTTACTCACTGAAACAACAGTACAATTTGACTAGAGAACTAACTTTCATGGAAAATCTCTGCACTAGAACCACACTACCCCCAATTGGGATACCACCAACAAACACCCCGTACCCTAAGTTCATCACCAAGTGGGAACAGGCAATAGGGGTACCGATCACACATGAACAGTGAGACAAAATATTTATTTTGACAAAACAATGAAAATTCATACAAAATACTTACCCACTCTGTTGAAAAGAATGAACCCAGATATACTGAACACGTGCTGGAGGTGGTGGAGGCCGAGGCACAATGCTACATTTATGGTGGTACTTTCATCTCAAAACAAAATCTTACACATATACGTCACCCTCGACCATGGGGACTGATTTTCTACACTAAAGTTTTATAGACCTGATGGATGGAACTCATCCCTCCTTTCTCCCCCACCCCTGTAGCACAAAAGGATACATAATTCCCAACCTGATGAAATACAAAATTGCAACACCATGGTTACAGATCTATAACTCATGCCCTGTATAGCTAATTTTATGATGGACGGAAAGGAAGACATGTGATCGCGCTGTTATTACATTACCTGAAGTGCAAAACATTTGTTATGTTTACCACTACTGACCATACCACTCCCCCACACCCTCTCCCCTCTTTATTCTGTACCCCAGCCCAATACCCCCCTTATATAAAATTATATTGTTACCTATTTAAAAAAAATATATATATTGATTTTCAGGGGGAAAAGAGCTTTATTCATGGAGCTATGATTTAAATTGTAAAGAAATATCAAAGCTCTGAATTTCAGCCAAATTCGGATTGCTTCAATAATCTGAATGGCCCTTCAGATCGAGCCATTCAGCGATCATTGGAATGAACCTGAATTAATCAAAAATGTGGTAATCTTGATCAAATTTAGGGCGGCTGTATTCGGAACGGAATTGGCTGTGCTGAAATGGTAGCCTCAAACTCCTCATTTTTTTCTTATGAGGCATTCAAAGCTACCAATTCGGTAGGTACATGACAGCTGTGCACATGCAACTTAGTTGACATAAAGAGTTGGTGGCAATTGAATAATCTTTTGTGGATCATCACAGATCTTGCCGCAGACACGAATGTTATTATATGGACTTACATAGAAACATAGACTGTGTCGTCAGATAAGAACCATTCGGCCCATGTAGTCTGCACAAACTTTTTACCTAATCCTGTGCATGACAACTGCATTTTGGCTGGCAGACCTGCAATGTCTGAGACATGATTTAGATCAGTGCTTGTCAGAACTACTGCTCCAGCCAACCTCGCATGGACAATTCAGCTGACGGGTAACAATGTAGAATGCAAATGTACAGTGTGTGGCTTTATAGTCTGTATAATATGTTTAGAGTGCTGAGAAAGTGTTTGCTCTCCAGTATCTGAGATAATGGATTGGAAATCTGTGGCCAAGGGACGAGGGTTCAAAAGTAGGACTGTTCTATATTAAGCATGACCACTGGCAGTATGCCATTAGGACATTTGAAAAATAACATGTTAATAACCCAATAGATGTATTTGGTCCTACTTTGTTCCTTTGTAGTCCCTATTATTGAAGTATTTTTCAGTAGAAATTTCACACTGAAACTTGCTAGCCTCCCAAAACTGGATTGGTTCCACGAAACCCAGGAAACATTTAGAGATAACCGTTAGAGATAAAATGTTATTTGGTTGTCTTCTTTTGTATTCTTGAATTGTTGTTGAATTGACCTTTGTATATTCATCTTAAAGACTTGGTTCAATCAGAAAGATGCGGCATTATCAAGTTTTGTTAATTTGGCATTGGCAAGAAAATGGAGCTCAAAATCAAAAGTACAAAAAGTAAATAAAATTCACCACTCTTTGAGATCTAATGCTCTCACATATGGTAAACATGAAGAATTAAGAAAAACTAACTTCTGCTGCCCTTTTTGTGCCAAAAGAAGATTATGATGAAGCATTCAGGAGCAGAATCCAAATGGAACTTTTATTGTCTTAGCTTTTTATATTGAAAACCTTTTCCAAACCTTCAACTATATGTTCCTGTATTCAGACAGACTACAGTCTGCTTCTGATGACTAATTCAGAGACTGACTTCCAAAGCAACTGGAACCGGATTTAAAACCAGGCGATCAGATAAACAATGAAATACACCTGCTAAGTCTGCTGGTCCAGTAAATCAAGTTTATAATCTTAATAAAATACAAACCATGTGCCGAATAAAATAAAACCCTGTTAAGCTCACCACATTACATAGTTATAAAGATTAAAGGCAAATAGCCTTAAAAGTTGTTCCTCTGTGAGACTGGGAAGACTATTAAAGGAACAGGTAAGCTTACAAACAGGGTTTTCTACCTCATGTCTCAAAACAAAATGTGGTTATGTGGAGCGCTTCTAATTACAACACCGTTGTGCATAAATACAAATAAATACTTAATTTTCAATCTTTTGTTGTTCTGTTGCTTGTGAAATGACATAGTCACATGAAAGACAGAAATAAAAAAATAAAATATATATATATATATATATAGTGTCATTCCGTTTTCCAGTTTGTGCAGTTTACAATGCAGTATTTAGTGATACACTCACATTTATTAGAGCAAAATATCACTGCTCAATATGCTGATTCGAATATATAGGCTCTTATATTGAGATGTCTAGATAAGAACATCCTCGAAGTACAAAGAAAATCAGTACTGACACTGGAGCACTTCATGCTTTGTCCCCAGCTGTCAACCCAATAAAAAATTTTTTGGTCTACCTTTTGGGGCCCAGTCTACAGCACTCCTTCCACTTCTGTCTCATGTGATTCTGTGCATGTCTGTGAGTCCGAGCATTAAGATGCCACATGACACCTGATGCGCTGATTCTCAGGCAGCAAGAGGAAGCAGACAAGGAGCTGTAAACCTTGCCCCTTTGCGATATTAGGACTACTGGGCTGGTTAGAACCCATATCCCCAAATACGCCCAGCGGTACATAAAAATAGAATAAATGACAGCTGTTATTTTCTGGGAGAGGGGACAAATGTCACACCATTCATATTCAATGCTCAACAATAAAACAACCTCCTAAAATCATGATTTGCAAATGAGCTACTTTTAAAATGAGCAAAATTACATTTTCACTAGTGGTCCTGACAGTTACATCACTATTTTACTAGCTAGTCAGGATTTGTACAGTGATATTTAATTGAACTTCTTATTTTTACGTATCAGGTTATACAACCACTGAGTCTGAGTTGTTAAGACCCACATTCCCACCTGACCCACAATATTGTTTCAAAGTTAACCCTGTGACTATCAAAGAGCTAGGTTTGTTGAGAAAAGCTGTTAAAGGCTGTGTGAAGTGTTTATCTAGAATGACTTTACCAACATGCTTATTTTGACTGTAAGCCAAGTCACACGGCGGAGAATTAGCAGTTGACTGGATCTAGAAAAAAATAAAATAGAAAGCAAGATTCCAATATAAAGCCTACAAAAATGTCCCAATTGCCAATGAATACAACACCACAAGGTAGATATAGATAAGAAATCCTCCATTAATAGGACGTTGGGACAGTAGGCAAACTCACAAATGATCCACTACATGATTTATTTAATTTGGCTGAGGTGGTCCTGCAGTTCTGGATGTCTTCCACCACTTAGAAATAGCACTGACAGGACCTTTCCCTCTTTCTCTAAATACACCCAGAATGTTGGTAGCTTTACACTTTACACTGATGTAAAATGAATGATACTTTTGTTGCCTAATTTGATTTATTTTCCTCAGTTCATATTTTTTCCATAATTAAAATTATTACATGATGTAAAGGAAAGCAGTGTGGCCATTAGCCCTCTGTTGGAAGACATATTCCATGCATCTGTGTGGTCTTCCTTCAGTTCAGTTGGATTACTTATGTTTTTTTTTCAAAATATACGCTACAATTTACCAAGAGGCCCAACGTCACCCAGATAATGTTCATAATGATAACTATACTAAATATTAGTGTATCTGACCAGCATAAAATATGTCACCGCTAGGTGACATATATTTAATATATATATTTAATATCAAGTATTAAATATACAACACTGAATCACTGAATAAAGATCAATGTAAAAGGAAAATAATTACTGTGCTTCTTTCTGAAAAATATTTTTTTAGACACAGTTTAATTTGCTGCAAACATGCGTGTCTATGTTTTAACAATAATAATAAACATTCAAATAATAATTAAAGGAAGTACGTTTTTATCAACAAAAAAAAAATTTTGTTCCATTCTTTATCCTTTCCCTGTTCATTTTACCCAACTTCTTCATTTCTACTTACATCCCTAACATTTTTCTTGCCTAATCCCCTATTCCTTTTAAGCCATACCTTTCCTGTCCCTGTCATTTCCATCCTGCCTATACCCTTTCTACATCATCTTGACTTCTAGCTCCATACACAGCAGGTCAGTCAGGTATATAATAAAAAATAAAAATATTACAGAAAATGCAAACAGAGTTTTTTTTTTTTTACAGACACCTCCTTTCGTATAGTTTGCAAGTGTTTTCTTGCTCTGTTATTTTGATTTTATTTTTATTACAATTACCACTTAAAAGATATCATTGCCTAGCTAACTATGGTATCTTGTAGAATCACAAATTAACATAGCAAAAAAAATTCCTTGCACATGTAGATAACAAAAACAACATTTGACTTGTACTCTGCAAACATTTTAACAACTATTTAATCCAGGAAACATCTGCTGTCATAATGATTACCTGCTCAGATAATTTATATAATATGCAAGGCTGAAAGGATAAAACAAATGAATATAATTATAAACAATTTAAAATGGCCAACTATATCAATAATTGTTTATACACCACAGATTTGATGGTAGTTTGTGTGACTCCATTAGTTCAGAACTGTAGATAAACAAAAATAAACAGTTAGTGACACAGACTCTTGTAAAGGTATTTTGGGAACATTAAGCCACTGATCTCTGGTCAACTAATGTTACTCTTTCCTACTTCAAACACACTTGACCTTTCATTGCATTTTATTTTTATGTTCTCCTTGTTCAATCTGTATTTATCTTTGCTAGTGCTTTCTCTGTTACATCCAAGGTCCTCTTTTGCATAGTCCAGTAACATTACAGAATTTATGGTATTGATTGCTTTATATTAAGCTATATATTTTGTATGGACTCTCACTCACACAAAACAGTTCACCCCAGAGAATGCTAGCCTCCTTAGACTTGGCCATGTCAGGTAAGATTAAAAGCCGTGTGGAACTGACAACCTCTTCCGACATATCCTTAAAATCCCGATCCCTACAATTTCAAATTAAACATTATGTTGAATATCTAGGTAAAACCTTTTCACATCTCCAAGTTTCTCTTACACCCTTCAAGTCCTTATGTTCCAACAAATCACCTCCCTCTCACCGGGTAGCACTCTTTTACAACCAGTTAATGTGTTCCCACTTTGCTAGCCCCCCATATTTCATCCACTTTTTGGAAAATGACCTTAGGCTATCCTTATCAGAGGACCAAAGCACAAAATGTTATTTCTCACACAAAAGGTCTCTATCTAGAGCAAAATCCAAGCGTCTGTCTACAAATTACCACATGGTACATGGTCCTGACTGACGAACACAGGTGTCCCCCAAACATTTCAGACAGGTGCTGGAGATGCCAGATGGCTATAGAAGATTATTTCCATATTTAGTGGAGATCCTGATTTTCCCGCCACGTCTGCAGCAGCCTTGCTTCACCTCACTCAAAAACTGATTCACAAATATGGAAAAAAAAACATAAGTATGGATGGTTTCCCAGGTCTGGCTTTCTTGAATCTATAGCCTCCCATCCTGATTCAGCTGCTGGTCCTTATAAAGAGGAATTTAACTATTTATAAAAAGAAGTTAAGGTGTTAAGTGTTAAGGTGCGCTTATGATAAATAAAGTCCCATAATATGTTATAATTTAAAAAAAAAAGAAACTAAGACAGTAATTCATATCATTAAAAAAAATATTCACTCTTGGTTATCTGCATGCACCTCTATAACTACTAAATACCTACCACATCTTCTCACAAAATGGCTTCTGTCCTAGTGTAGAAACTGAGGTTGTGAAAAGTAAGCCAACCTACTACTACAAGGTCTTCATTCAACTTTCCTCTAAGTCTGTAAAAGTTGACATAAAAAGAGAGAAGCATATACTTTGCTCTCTTGAAAAAAGACTCCCATTATTCCTGTTTAGAACCAATGTTGGAAACACTCTCTTTTTTTCCTCCTTTTTTTGTACCTTTCAGATCGCTGTTCCCATGTAAAGTAAGTATTATCCCAAATTTGTATGTATGTCCTTCGATGATAAAAGTAGCTTTAGGTGTTTTTATACAATTCATTTGTTTCTACAATGGAAGATCAGAGATAAGAGATACACTCTGTTCTAATAATAAGATTTCTATTATATAAATTGGGGCTTCATATTATATAATACGGAGTTATGGAGCATTATTCCTTCTTGACCAGAGCACAAAAGGAACTCCACAGTAATTCAATTATGCACCTTAAAAATCATGAAAAATATGATATTAAAATGAATGCTATATAATGGTAAATAATTATAATTAAACATATACAAAATGTAAAAAAAGAGGTGCCTGTAATTATATATTTTAAAAAAATGTTATGAGATTATATGGTGCTGCAGATACTAGTGTTTACCTAAAAAACAGTGTTGACAAATATACTTATCTCAGATGAAACTTGACAATAGTTGTTTCAAATATATGGAAAAGAAAAAGAAATACAGCAAATCATGTGTAGTACTGTGGGACAATGTTGTCTCTATAAATGCCCCCCCCCCCCCCCCCCCTTATAGATCAACTCACATGGGTTAGAGCTCAAACACTGGCTCTAGTATACAAAAGCGATGGGACTACAGTCCCCGCAATCCAGTGGTATAGTACAATCAGGTAAGATGATTTCAAATTAAATCCCGCTATCTTGTGTAGAGATCTTGGGGAACATAACTCTATTAAAACTCTAGGTGGGACAGGAGATGCAGACCACAGTTTTGAAAAGCATATAACAATTTTATTGGCCCCAATACATAAGGCTTACTTTAAAAAAGGTTGTAAAGCGTTTAAAAACAAAGACTTAAGTGGTGCAGCGTCAGTACGCTGTTTGGCACTCCGGAATCAAATCCTGTAAAGTCTTTCTCATTTGTCCATCAGCAGACCTTGCTTGTTTCTGGATACGCCTGCCTCTGACGTCAGACGTTTCACACAACGTGTTTCATCTCTACGGACTGCTTCACACCAGCAGAATTAAACAATTCAGAGCGCTGTATTTGTTCAGCCAGTCCTATCCCTAAAACATTTAACCTTTTTTTTCCCACTAATGCATGGAGTACTTTTACGAACTATTAAACAGCCTATTAAAAGACAATAAAATATTGCATGCCCCGGCCCCCCGAATATGAATAAGTTTTAATTTATAGGTAGAGAAGGGAATTGAAGAAAAAAAAAAGTTCCAGAGAGAGTATTTTTTGTTTATCTGTTTTTTTCTATATGTCCATATCGTATGATGGATGAGATTTATATTTCTAATCTCACGATGTATGAAATGTATTACCTTTTATTCCTGCTCTGTCACGCTATCTGTTTTTTGTATTTTTTAATAAAAAAAGGAGAAAAAAAACATATATTGCAACGCCTGGAATACACTAACAGATTAGAGCGTAATACATTTTGACAACATATATTATAGATGAACTGAAAGATACTGCGGTATTAGAAATGCACACACAGGGTGGGTAGAGTCTATAAAGTTAAGGATATATTTTTATTAGATAGATCAGTCTAAGATAGTTTGGATTAAATATACATGGGAAAAGAAGTTTGATATCGTTTATCCTTACTGTATGAAAAATGGACTATTAGACGATAGGATAGATTACCCTGAGATAATTTGTTTACGGTTATAGGAGGAGAAATTGCATGGTAATGGGAATTAAAGATCAGAATGTGCAAGGTGGATGAGAGGAATATAAATTTATCGGTAAGGTATTAACTAAATAATTAAGTCTATCTGAAAGGAGAATCATTCCTGCAGTGGTTGCAGTATAGATCAATAGATAGACTTATTGGTTGTAATAATAGAGCCTAGATCTAGGGCCAGATTTATTAAGGTAAAGCAAGTGCTATTTTAAAAAATGATGCTAAATTTGGAGCAAACTGCCTTAGTAATCCATTGGTATCCATGGTTACCATTACTATTTTAGCACTTTTTCCTGAAATAGCACCAGTTTAGTCCTGATTAATATGGCCTGTAGTGTAGGTTTATTTGTATAATATATCTATAATAATATTCAATAGAGTTACATTTGAGCACATCTTTGACAAGGGTGATATTAATGGATGTTACTTGATTTTAATACGCAAATTGAATGACATAACGTATACATTAATCAATTTGTAAGCACCCAATGGGACTCCCATGAGATTTTTGAGGAACTTCTACAAAATAACTGAACAGCTGAAGAAAGGATATTTGTTATTTGGGGGTGATTTTAGCTGCATACTGGATATCCCCATATTTAATCAATTGCATTAGCCTTACAAGAATTCATCCATAAAAATGCATTATTCCACATGTGGGGATTTTTACATCTAAAACAAAGAGATTTTTCAAAACCATATTTCTTATGCAACAATAGACATTGTATTAACCGAGGCCCAAACATTGAACTCAACCATCAGACCCATAACATGGTCTGATCACGAACTGTTTATACAGGGAGTGCAGAATTATTAGGCAAGTTGTATTTTTGAGGATTAATTTTATTATTGAACAACAACCATGTTCTCAATGAACCCAAAAAAACTCATTAATATCAAAGCTGAATATTTTTGGAAGTAGTTTTTAGTTTGTTCTTAGTTTTAGCTATTTTAAGGGGATATCTGTGTGTGCAGGTGACTATTACTGTGCATAATTATTAGGCAACTTAACAAAAAACAAATATATACCCATTTCAATTATTTATTTTTACCAGTGAAACCAATATAACATTTCAACATTCACAAATATAAATTTCTGACATTCAAAAACAAAACAAAAACAAATCAGTGACCAATATAGCCACCTTTCTTTGCAAGGACACTCAAAAGCCTGCCATCCATGGATTCTGTCAGTGTTTTGATCTGTTCACCATCAACATTGCGTGCAGCAGCAACCACAGCCTCCCAGACACTGTTCAGAGAGGTGTACTGTTTTCCCTCCTTGTAAATCTCACATTTGATGATGGACCACAGGTTCTCAATGGGGTTCAGATCAGGTGAACAAGGAGGCCATGTCATTAGATTTTCTTCTTTTATACCCTTTCTTGCCAGCCACGCTGTGGAGTACTTGGACGCGTGTGATGGAGCATTGTCCTGCATGAAAATCATGTTTTTCTTGAAGGATGCAGACTTCTTCCTGTACCACTGCTTGAAGAAGGTGTCTTCCAGGAACTGGCAGTAGGACTGGGAGTTGAGCTTGACTCCATCCTCAACCCGAAAAGGCCCCACAAGCTCATCTTTGATGATACCAGCCCAAACCAGTACTCCACCTCCACCTTGCTGGTGTCTGAGTCGGACTGGAGCTCTCTGCCCTTTACCAATCCAGCCACGGGCCCATCCATCTGGCCCATCAAGACTCACTCTCATTTCATCAGTCCATAAAACCTTAGAAAAATCAGTCTTGAGATATTTCTTGGCCCAGTCTTGACGTTTCAGCTTGTGTGTCTTGTTCAGTGGTGGTCTTCTTTCAGCCTTTCTTACCTTGGCCATGTCTCTGAGTATTGCACACCTTGTGCTTTTGGGCACTCCAGTGATGTTGCAGCTCTGAAATATGGCCAAACTGGTGGCAAGTGGCATCGTGGCAGCTGCACGCTTGACTTTTCTCAGTTCATGGGCAGTTATTTTGCGCCTTGGTTTTTCCACACGCTTCTTGAGACCCTGTTGACTATTTTGAGTGAAACGCTTGATTGTTCGATGATCACGCTTCAAAAGCTTTGCAATTTTAAGAGTGCTGCATCCCTCTGCAAGATATCTCACTATTTTTGACTTTTCTGAGCCTGTCAAGGCCTTCTTTTGACCCATTTTGCCAAAGGAAAGGAAGTTGCCTAATAATTATGCACACCTGATATAGGGTGTTGATGTCATTAGACCACACCCCTTCTCATTAC
The DNA here is from genome assembly GCA_036172795.1 of Pelodytes ibericus. NCBI lineage: Eukaryota > Metazoa > Chordata > Amphibia > Anura > Pelodytidae > Pelodytes > Pelodytes ibericus. The sequence continues at coordinate 116,084,371 of CM069861.1, read as the reverse complement.
AGAGATGCACATCACCTAATATGCTTAATTGGTAGTAGGCTTTCGAGCCTATACAGCTTGGAGTAAGACAACATGCATAAAGAGGATGATGTGGTCAAAATACTCATTTGCCTAATAATTCTGCACTCCCTGTATATTGAAATTAAAAATAATTCTGCGTATATAATTGGACCCAGATGGAGATTGAATGTCTTCTGGACGATAAAATTAATATGGAGGAACCATTAAGACAGGCGGATATTTTTATGGAAATAAACGATAATGGTGCAGTATCTGCCAGATTTTGAAAAAGGGGCCAAAATCTGTCAGATTTGCACATTTTGTTAGCAATAAAGGAAAGAATAAATAAGGAAAACCCCAATCGAACTGTTACTTTAAAGTCAGAGATCCTGAGTAAGTTATAGGTTAAAGTTAATAAAGCTATAGCATTCTTGAAACAGGACTGGTACTATGAGAACAACAAAGTGGGAACATATCTATTTAATAAATTAAAATATAAGAGTAAAAAGGGCATCATAAAAAATATTGTAGTACAACTTTGCTATCCCCACCACAAATTGGGAAAGCCTTTAAAGAATATTACAACTTTCTCTATAACTTATAAGGTGTATGCAATTCAAAAGAGGGAAATTCTTAGGAAAATGAAATCTCCTGAAAGTGCAGAAGGAAAATAGGGATAAGTTAAATACCCATCATTGGAAGAAATTACATATACTATTAAGAATATAAAAAAAAAAACCAGGGACCAGACGATTTCTCTGCCACATTCTATATTGCCTTTCAGAGGATTGTCTCGCCTATGTTACTAAGATATTTTAGTGAAATAGCAAGAGATCGCCCCGGAAATGCATAAAGGCCTCAATACAGCCAGTCTTGGAAGCAGAAAAAAAAATACTATATTTTTTAGGAATTAAAGACCCATCTTATTGATACATTTAGATATAAAATATTTTCAAAAATCCTCCCTAATTAAAAATAATTATACCTGACATCATAAAGGTAGACCAAGCAGGATTTGTGATGAGAAGACAATCCACAGATAAAACCCGTAAAATCATTAATCTAATTAATAACATGAAATTTAATAAATTACAAACATCGATTATCGCTTTAGATGTCAAAAAAGCAGTTGATCAGGTAAAGTGGTTATTCTTGGAGGAAACTATGGAGGACTTTGGCATTTCTGGCTATTTTAAAGATAATACATTGGCCCTAGACTCAAACTGTACAGCCAAGATCATGGCCCTATGTTGGATTCTGAGTGGTTTAACATCAGAAACGTTACAGGACAAGGGTGCCCGTTAGCTCCACTCACTGTATGCATTATCTCTAGTATTATTAGCAGAATCAATAAGATATTCTTCTTAAATTAGTGGAGTAGAGATAAATTCACACGTTTATAAAATTGTCATTTTAATCCTTTCCAGGCCAATGAGTTCAGTTTCTGGTAATTAATCACAAACAAAACCATTATAATTACACCAATGTTCTTTTTTTGCTGTTAATAAATAGTGTTGCAGAGTCTTACATAGCATAAATGTAAAAGTGTTGTTCAATATTTGGGCATTTGGATTGTGTTATGATAAACTACTAAAATAGATTAAACACCCTGAGATCTTGATAAAACAGAAAAATAAAGCAATTAAGTACCTGTAGCTCTCCTTCCATAACACTGAGTAACTTGATCAGATCATCTCTGGTTGGCTCATGAGGCTTCTTATTTTTTCTGTCACAAATCCCTGTAGATTTCACAGGTCTCTTAACAGTCCCAGAAGCCAGCATTTCTCCCTCATTATTTCGATAAAGTTTGTTCTTATTTTTGGCATCCCCATTGATGTTTTCATCTTGTAATGTAGTCCCATTGTTGCAGTTGGAAAAACGCCCAACAGTTGAGCTTTCTCCACCTTGGTTTCGAGATCTCATCCCCACCTACAAAATAAGGAGAAGCTGTCTTTATAACACTAGTCAAACTTATGAAACAGGTCTACATTGTCTAAACTCAGATTAGATCAATTCAATGCTAACATTCTACATAATAACACAGCTGTCCATAAATAAAAGTTTAGGCTGTTAGGATGAATTCACTTAAGGGCCAAGAATTTTGAATATATGGCTGCTAAAAAATGCAATAATTATAGCAACAATACATATAAATTAAGGCTGTAAGCAGAAGACAAGAGAACTCCCAATAAGTTCTAAAATGGAAACACAAATAAACACTGCCAAATGTTTCCTGTGAGGAAAGTAATTTGCTTATTTCAGCTGTATCATCACCAGGGTATTACTGGCTGGGAACCAATCCTTGTTCAAGCTTACTTACACGGTGAGAATGACCTATACACAAATACATACATTACCACATTTCCATTTTAGGATCCCAGACTTGTCTTTGTTAACAATGTAGTCATTTCTTTTTGTGTCTCACTGTTAAGGATCTTTATTGTTACGTTTAAAACACTGGATATCAAACACACAGGAAGAACAGCCTGGTTTTATGCTTATGCATAAAACTATAAATCGTGTCTGGGATATTTATTATTATTATTATTATATGAAACAATATTGTATGAAACTGCATCTAACTTTATTACATTTTTGTATAGTTCACTGAATGAACCTTTACTTATAATCTTGGCTATGTTTATGGTTATTATTATTTATTAAGTACAATCATGTATCCTCTCTTTCCCCTCTGCTTTGTCCAACTCTAACCCATCTCATCAACCTCTCCCTGTCCTCTGGAATAGTACCGTCAACCTTCAAGCAAGACCAAATCGTACCTGTATTGAAAAAATCTTCCCTTGACCCTACTCTTCCGTCTAACTACCGTCCTATATCCCTTCTCCCCTTCGTGTCCAAGTTGCTGGAGAAAACGGTGCACTTGCGACTGACAGACTTTCTGACTCACAATAACCTACTTGACCCTTTTCAATCTGGCTTTAGACCCGTACACTCTACTGAAACAGCCCTTACTAGAATATCAAATGACCTCCTTGCTGCCAAATCTAAAGGCCACTTCTCGGTGATGATCCTCTTAGCATCTCTCTGCTGCCTTTGACACCGTTGACCACCGCCTCCTTCTGAATACATTATCCTCGCTTGGCTTAAGTGGTGTGGCACTCTCTTGGATCGAGTCGTACTTATCTGAGCGCTCCTATTTGGTGTCGTTTGCTGGAGCGACATCGTCACCTGTGGTGGTGTTCCGCAAGGATCGGTCCTTGGCCCGCTGTTCTTTTCCCTCTACACTACCTCTCTGGGAGAACTCATCCGCTCTTTTGGCTTTCACTACCACTTGTACGCGGATGATACTCAGCTCTACCTTTCCTCCCCTGACCTCACTCCCTCTCTAGTGTCACGTGTAGCTGAGTGTCTGTCAGCCATCTCCGCTTGAATGTCTGATCGCTACCTGAAATTTAACCACTCCAAAACAGAACTGATTATCTTCCCTCCCTCAACCGCTGTCCCTACACCTGGGTTCATGGTCACCGTTGATAATGCTACGATCGTACCGGCTGACCACGTTCGATGTCTTGGGGTCACTTTTGACTCTGCTCTCTCCTTTGTTCCTCAAATCCAGTCCTTGGCCAGATCCTGTCGGCTGCACCTAAGGAACATTGCACGCATTCGCCCGTTCCTCAGCGAAGAGACCGCAAAAATCTAGTGCACTCGCTTGTGATCTCTCGCCTGGACTACTGTAACGGTCTTCTGACTGGACTACCTCTGGTTCGTCTGGCTCCCCTACAGTCTATCCAAAATGCGGCTGCCAGACTCATCTTTCTTGCACGTCGGTCTGATTCGGCGGTTCCTCTCTGCAACGCCCTCCACTGGCTTCCCGTCTGCTCGAGGATACAATTTTAAATTCTGTCTTTAACCTAGAAAGCCCTCCACTCCTCTGCTCCTATGTACATTTCCTCCCTTGTTAACCGTTACTTCCCTGCACGACCTTTGCGCTCCTCAAAGGGGTTAACACTCTCTTCTAATCTCATCACCACTTCTCACTCGTGTCTCCAAGATTTCGCCCGATCTGCTCCCTCTCTCTGGAACTCCCTTCCCCGGAGCATCCAGCTCTCTCCCTCGTTTTCAAACTTTAAAAAGTCCCTCAAAACTCATCTCTTTAGAGAGGCTTACTACCCAAACCACTAGTTACCGGCCACTTTACCTCTAGCAGATCCCACCTAGCTGGAACACACACTCCCTCTTTGACCTATACCACCTAATGCCTCCCATGCACTCTACTGTTACTACAACTTCAATCCCTCTGACCTCTTCAATCCCTTAATTGTGTCATGGACCCAATTCCCTCTAGATTGTAAGCTTACGAGCAGGGTTTTCTACCTCATGTACCAGTCTGTACTAGTTTGTCTAAATTAGTATGTAGTTCCTTTCTATGCTCTGTACCAAGCGCTTCGAGAATTGGTGGCGCTGTACAAATAAATGTTAATGTTAATGTAATCATATTCTGTAGCAAGGACCAATGGGTATAAAACCATATATGCAAAAGATAGGAGATGGAACATATGACATATACTGTAACAAAAATCTAGGAGGTTCATCCCCAAACAAGCTTATATATGTTAATTTTATTGTAAAGAGCAACTAAACCTCCTTTCAATCTTTTAACCAGACAGTAGGAGTCTTCAGTCCAAGCAGCCATGTAATGGAGATGCAGAGATGCTTCTCCATGATCTGGCAGTCCAGATTGGTGTGCAAAGTCTATGACACCAAACACACCACCAGTTGGTGAGGAGATGATCATCTCCTTACCACTGGGAAGCTGTGTGGTGCACACCAATTACAGGGATCGACGGTTGTCACACCATCTCTCAGCTGTGCTCCATGAGGTGGAAGACCCTTAATCTTCCTTATCTTCATTCAACTTATCACTGAAAAAAATAAAAACTGGTTGAGCCCTGGGGCAATAGTTGCAGCAAAGATCTTGCCTGTCCTCACATTCGCAATGTGACAGAATCACCTCCTACAACCCAGGATTAAGATGACCATATTTGTTTGATGGGCATTTTGTTAAAATCTGAAAGAATTGTTTAAACATATAATCTTTTGTTATAAAATATGACAATATTACAAAAAATTCTGTCATTTGTATTTTAGGTATTTAGGGATGGTCTTTGGAAAAAAAAAATAATATTGATAATGACACAGGTTGTCGGCAAGCTATATTTCCATTATACTCGTAGTGTCAAACTAGCTACCAGGCCATTTCCAGAACACAGCAATACTGAGTCATCTTATCACAGCATCCATTATGTTCCTAGCCTATATTTGGCTGATCGTTTTCCATGTAGTTGCAACGACTAACCTTGTAATACAAAAAGAACAAGCTTATCAAATATTATTAAATAACCAACATGGACACATATGTAACCATAGCCGTTCATACATTTGTCATAATACTCTCATCTTCCCTCATAAACTGTTCCTGCAAGTAATACTTTTCTTGTGCTGTCTCAGGTCTCTGAAAGTCACAGTGAATACCTTATGTTAGGGTTTGACAAATATTTGTGGACTTTAAGGGCAAAAACAGAACAATTCAGGAGCCAGGGACAGGTTACTTCCATAGAGTTATAAATAAAACAATCACAAAAGTTGGGAACCAGTTTGAATGTTAAAATCTATGGTTGGCTGGCTTCTGGGATTTCTTAATCCCTGCCTTATGTGTCTCCTGCCCCCCACCCCCTGTAGACAGATTTGAAACTCACAAGCAGGGATTTTTTTACCTTTTGAATTCATCTATTTTTGTCACTCCCTTTTAAGTTCTGAATCTGTAGCAAGTTTTGTGTAAATTTACATATTGTTATACCTAAAGGATGCATATTCGAGAATACGTAATATAAACATTTCGTTTTATATTTTATAAGGGAGGAAAATGAGGAAACAGCACCCCCACCAAAGTGAAAGGACTCAAAGGACATAGCAAGTATTTCAATACAGGTTTGAATTGTAACTGCTTCTGAATGAGCTAACTTGGAGCAGTGGAATTACTCTTGTAGGAGTACACAGCTGGAATGTTGTGAATTCAGGTTCTTATAAAACTAAGTTTGCCACCTGGCCGGTATTTTACCGGCAGGCCGGTAAAAAATTGGCATCAGGCCAATGTTAAGTCTATGGAGACAGTACCAAGGCCGGTATTTTTCTGAAGAAAAGGTGGCAACCCTATATAAAACATAATAACCATAGGATACTGAAAAACATTACTTTTGTACGGTAAACGCGATCCATCTCTGAGACTCCTAGCATTGATCAAAAATTCACAGAAACAACACAAAGTTAGATGGAATAAGGGTCATACACAGTATAAAACTATAAGTCTACTCAATAAAAAGAGAACTGCAAGGAATTGAGATGGGAATTTCAAACTTTAGGCAAATGCAGCTGAGATGGAAAAAATATCCAATATAGCTGAATGGGAGAATTTTTCAAACTGCAATTCTCTCTTTATTCAGTAGACACTTATACCAGAAGAAACTGCCTATAGCAACAATGCAGAAAAATCTCCCACGATTCTGCACACACAAATTCCAGATAAGGGAATTTACATCCCTGAAGTAGTGTACAAAAGAATAGGGCCAGCATTCATGAAAGTGCAATAAATCAAGAAGACTCTTGCAATAACAACTTTAGACTTAAATATAAAAAATGGGCTTCCCTTTAAAATGATATATTTATTGGACACATACATCCAGTGACCCACTCGTTAGTGCTGTGCTGCTTAATGTGAATACTATCATATATCATCATTTATGTAAAAAAATAAAAATAAAAAAAAATGAATGGTGTCAAAGGACTCAAACAAAATACTATGTCCTGGCAGCAGAGCAGAATGAAGTAATTACTGGATAGTATTATATCTGCTCAGCTTACTCCTAAAGGAATATGGGAAATGTTTGCAGTTCCATATTGAGAATGTGTCTAAAATTATTGTTAATGCCAAAAATATCTGTTTGTTTGGCAGCTTTTATTTCCTATTGAGAAAACAGCATTTGCTGCCTGCACCAGTGTACAGGGAAGACATACTCTATGTAACCTTATAGCATGGTATTTTTTCAATTTGTGCAGCTACAATATTATAATAAATATGAAATAATAAATATTAAAAATAAATTCAGCAAATTGAGAGTTGTTAGAAGAGGTCTTTCTTTAAATTCCTGACAACTACAATCATATCAGGTATGGTGAATTAATCTCAAGTTTGAAAGATGAACATTTTTTTCCCACCTAATATCTTGCTATTATAATAGTGTTTATAATAATATTAATAATGCACATTTGTAAAGAAACAATACAATGACAAAATATTCTCTTTATAAGATCTACTGAAAATGGTTATTCCCGACTTTCTCACTTCTGTGAATCTAATGTACACTAAATGGACTAAAGTATTGGGACACACCTCATAATTATTGAATTCAGGTGTTTCAATCAGACCCATTGGCACAGGATTAAAACTCAATCATCTCGCCATGCAGGCTGCATTTACAAAATTTGTGAAAAAGAATGGGTCGTTCTGAAGAGCTCAGTGAATTCAAGCGTGGTACTGGGATAGGATGCCACCTTTGCAATAGGTCAGTTTGTGGACATGCCTACCTAGATATTCCACGGTTAACTGTAGGTGATATTATTCGAAAGTGGAAGTATGTAGGAGCAGCAGCAACTCAACCATGAAACCACAAGGTACGGTCATCGAGTGCCGAGAGGCATAGTGCATAAAAGTCACCAATACTCATTTCATAGCTGTTCCAAACTTACATTGGCATTAATATCTGCATTAACACTGTGTGACGGGAGGTTCGTGGAATGGGTTTCCATGGCCAAGCAGCTGCATGCAAGCCTAACGTCACCATGTACAATGCCAAACACTGGGTCTACTGGTATAAAGCACGCCTCCACTGGACTCTGGAGCAGTGGAAACATATTCTGTGAAGAGACTAATCATGCTTCACTGTTTGTTAGTCTGATGGGTGAGTCTGGGATTGGTAGATGCCAGGAGAATGTTATCTGTCTGATTGCATTGTGCCAACTGTAAAGGTGGAGGAGGGATAATGGTATGGTGCTGTGGTTGGCTAGGCCCCTTACTCAGTGGTGTATCTTGGTTTTGTGCTGCTCTAGGCAGACAGAATTCGCCCCCCCCCCCCCATGTTGCACACCTACAACATGCCCTATCACCACATTACATGCCCTATCGCCCACATTGCACACACACTAAATACCCCATCACCCCCTTTGCATGCCACCATCCCCCTAATTTCATACCCCCACCATGTCCATTACATGCCCTTCTTAATTAGAAGGAGCTAAAGTGTGCTGAACGGTGGAGGAGGGAGCGAAAATGTACGAAGCACCAGGAGTGTGCTTTAACTTCCTCAGGCAAAGTGCCGCCCTAGGCGAGTGCCTTGTTTACCCTGTGGAAGATACACTGCTGCCCTTACTTTCAGTGAAGGGAATGTTAATGCTTCAGCATACCAAGACATTTGGACAATGCTATGCTTCTAACTTTGTGGGAACAGTTTGGGCCCTTTTCTAATCCAGCATGACTGTCCCCCAGTGCACAAAGCAAAGTCCATAAAAACATGGTTGGAAGAGTTAAGTGTGGAAGAACTTGACTGGACCACACATAGCCTTTATCTCAACCCTATTTGGATGAACTGGAATGGAGATTCCTAGTAAGGTCTTCTCATCCAACATTAGTGCCTGACTTCACACATGCTCTACTGGTGAATGGGCAATTTTCCCACAGAAACACTCCAAACTCTTGTGGAAAGCTTTACCAGAAGAGTGGAAGCTGTTAAAGCTGCATAAAAGTCCCTGTTGGTGTAAGAGTGTCCCAATACATTTGTCTATATAGTGTACATTAGATTTCTGTGGAGAGAATTGTGTTGGAAAGACTATTTTTTTTTTTTTACCAGTAATTTAAATTGATTGTTTCATAATAATTAACAATACTTGAAGAAGAAGTAGTGCAAACATTTGAATATTTTAGCGATAAATTGTCCCTAGTTTGCTGAATTATTGACTTATTAAATTATTTTTGTATCATGTTTTGTTTAGATGTTTATGGTGATATAGTGCTGTACAGGAGATTATGGTGACATAGTACAGGAGAAACTAAGAACTAGCACAGTTACTTTCTCTACAGTCTTGCTAGTGTTTATTTTCTGTGTTGGTGTGGACAAACCAATTGAGACATTAGCAAAAGGCTTGCGTCTATGACAGAGCAATAAGGTTGTGTGTCTTTGGCAACAAGCCATGGCACCTAGGGCAGATTCTTCCAAAAGCAAATCTTCTACTACTTTCTCCCATAACCAGAAATATATTCTAAATGAAACATGAAAGAGAGATAATTTTAAAAAGCTGTTGAATCAGCAGCACAGAGTCAATTGAATATAAGATTTAAAAATGTGACATTACTCTTTAATTCATGAAAATGAAAAAGAAGGCCCTTTTGATGTGGTGTAATGAGACAACTCCAAGTCACAAGATAAAACCATAAACATGCATTCAAGTATCTTGAAAAGTTTTAAATGGCCATAGAGCAACATTTTGGTTTTACAGTGTGTGGCTAGGGGAAGTTTGAGACACATGCCCTTTTCATGGCTAGTATTTAGAAGCTGTACAACTCATCTCAACTAAAATATATATGCAATGCAGTTTAAGCACATATTAGTATGAATTTGGTGAATTAATATATCAAATATTATCATCACTTGGACAAGAAAAACAGAGGCTTAGGAAAAAGGGACAAAAACATTTGTTTTATTAGAAATGGATCTACCCTCTCGAAGAGAGAGCCTCCCGTGTCCAATGTTTGATACTAACTATGCTGATACTAACTATGATTCTGAGACAAAACCATTTAATGTTCTTATAGATTTTTTTTTCTTTCACCCTTATGAGAATGTACCATATACAAAACTCCCAAACTGAAATCTTTGTATCTCACTTTCCTTACCTCCATGTCCCATGTAAGAGCTCAAAATGGTTGGTGTGTATAAATTTATCAGCAAGAAAGCTTGCAATAATTTGTATTTAAACCACAACGGATGTGTTTTACATTACTTTGTATAAATAAAACACTTTTTCTTATGCTACACCACTTACCAACTTATGTAAATATCCATCAGTCAGTCATAAGGTGATGAATAATTTATTTGGTAATGCCCAGCCCACAGAAGCACCTTACAATTCAAATTACCGTACCTTTGCTGGCCAATAGAAATATTAGGAGGCACTCACTCAGTGTTCATGTAAGTGTTCCCCTCCATTTATATCACTACTTATGCTATTATTACCATTAGCTAGCAAACAGGTTCCCAATCAGCACAAAATCCCAAAGTGTTTGGATACTGTCCTTATCCTTAATTGGAAGGAGTCAACAACAAGTTTTTATCAGAAATAAGGGTTAGAAAATAAGAAGTTCATCTTTATTTGCAACATCATTTTTATAACCCAGTTTTTGTGTTGCATGTTTTTTGGTTTATATCATGGGGAGATTTGGCAGGTGGTTCAATAGAAGAAAATGGTTAAACCATAGACAACCTATATGACTGACTATTTATATATCTAAACTTGGAATGTTACAGTATGGGGAGACCTTTTATCAGGTGTCATGGCCTTTAACTCAGGTCTATCAAAGCCTCTTCCAATTGATGAACATTTCCCAAATTATGCTTTGAAAGACTAGCATGTAAGTAGAGTCTCAATAGCGAAAATACACACTTAAAGGAACATTAAACATTGTTTAATAGATATACGCAGGTTTACTATCTGCTGTGTCTCACATGCGAGACACAGCAGTTCCCAGTTGTCGCCTCGCTCTGACAGCCGAATGCAAGGGTCTCTCGCTGCTAGCACAGAGAAAGACCCTCATTTTTGAATGGGATAAGGTCCCCCCCCCTCCTGCTGACCCCATGCAAAAACAAGGGTCTCTCTCTGTGCTAGCAGAGAGAGCCAGTCGCCGACCAGATCTCTGCCTGCTTCCTATGGAAGCATGGCAGCTGTCGGTTAGAGGATAAACTGGTGTGTACTATCAAAAGTACACACCAGTTCATCCTCATACTAGGGACAACTAAAATTTCCCTTGTGCGTTTAGTGTCCCTTTAAGGTGATGTCGTTTTAAAATACTATTAGTAAGTAAACACAACCATGTTTAGAATGCATTTTTATATGTATTAACTTTTTCCTGTGATATCTTACAACTAAATGAGCAAATAATAATTTTAAGTAATTACTAAAATAGACTCTTACCAATCGCAAGTCTTTGACCCAGAGCGTGCTAAGGTAACTTCTCCTAACATAGTAATCCAGACATGTCTGGCAGGAATTAGAAACTCCTTCTTGCCAAGATGCATCAGTAATATTTCTTATGTTTAAAAAAAGTCATTCGGGATTCATCATAATTGAACATTAAATTCCCAGGAAGCAGTTACACACCTTTTTTCCCATTACAAAGTGTGCTTTGTTTTGAAGCTCTGTAAATGTGGTTAAACCACGCCTGTAGATTTATGATAGTTAGCAAGCCAAAAAGACAATAATGTATACTATATGTCATTCTGTGTTAGTGAATGCAGGAAATAATTGAAGTGAGGAATAACGTAATGCAAAGGGAACAATCTTCCAATTAAAACCAATGGAAATCTCATCATTACACTGCTAAGGATAATGCAAGACAAATCCTTGCAAAATATAGTCATGTAGAGTACACTGAACATGAAAAATAGGCTATATATTGGAAACACTAAGCAATATAATGTACCTGGGCTGATGATATGTGGATATAAATCTTGCAGTAGTATAAATCTTACAAATGAATAGGGTTGCCATCTGGCTGGTATTTTACCAGCAGGCCGGTAAAATATTGGTTTGAACCCAATGTTAAGTCTCTGGAAGTAGTAGCATGGCTGGTATTTTATTAAAGAAAAGGTTGCAACCCTAATAGCACATAGGCTTGGTTGCTTATTGCTGGTATACCATCCATTTGAAGATTAATACACTGAGCTACAGGTAGATTAAAAAACATGCCAACGAATCTACTTTGATTAACCTATCCCTAACGTATAACCAAATTCCACCATTTTAATTTGGGCTTTATCCTGCTTGTTTTGTAGGATTTTACACCCCTATTGTCGCGTAAGTGAAACGTAGCCTTTGATTTCAGAGTGCCAGGGTTCCAAAACAAACATGAACAAAGCACATTGTCTCAGGTGTGTAGGCACCAGAGCCAAGATAACTAAAGGCTGGGACAGAGATCAAGTCAGCACTGGTGGTACACAGACTAGGAGTCATGTGTCAGAGGAACAAGTCAGAGTAAAATTCTTAAACATACACAGGGACCAGGACTCAAGGAGCAGTGGACACATATGGACATCCATAAAAAGATCAAATTAACTAAGTGCTGATTGGTTTGCACAGCAGGAATTTATGGGTTCCCTGTTTAATTTGTTCATTTTCATCATATCTCAGGATAGGTTAAATGTGCACAGGAAGAAAACACTTGTGCTGCTTTCCCAGGAAAGCACTACACTAGTCCTTTTCCAACCCAAAGACACACAAACCCACTGCGTCTGAAGGCACACATCTGGCCTGTGCTTCAGTGATCAGTGGCCAGGCGTGTTCCTTGCCTTTGGGATACCTGACTCCATGTATTGCCACCTGGAGAAGCTCACCAAGGTTAATGCAGGATAATACATAGTTGTTGGTGAGATGAAACATTCAGCTCACCTCAGTACAACTTTTCATTAATAGATGCCTACTAGTGTCTCCATGCATCAGGTGATATTACTGTCACAAGCTCAGTTGCACTCTTTGTGTTACTTGCTGACATTACAGTTACCAGCCACATGTATAAACTAATCCATACAAAAGAGATTATTTGGAGGGGCCATTCGTGGGATTTAAAAAGGTGTCACAAGAATTCTGAATGTTGTTTAATCTTACAAAGCTTTATTTGCCACTAGATGAACACACATGGGAATCAGTGACTAGTAAATCTTCATTAATCTCTCTATAGGGGAAGCTAGGTGGTAGCTCTTAAAATGGGTGTTGATCAGAAAGTCATCACTAATGGGTGAACCTACTCAAGGAGTTTGCAAAACTACCCCCAATATAACTCAAAACAACTATGTCCTGCTGGTCTCTATAGAAAGGGGGGATGCTGAGATGCTGATTCACCATTGTTCCTTAAAGTGCCAATATTACATATGTAATCATGAAAGCTGCATAAAAAATCCTTTGGTACCTCAGACAATATTATTAGAATGTATTTTCAATCCCTTTATGGTCCTGTTGTATTGTAGCTTTAAGAAGAAAAAAAAAAACAATAATGTTCCTCAGCATACTGCTTTTATTTGGAGTGGTTTGGATGATATCACAAATGTTACATGCCGCTGACAAGAAATAAAAAACCTTCCCCAAGTGCATTGGCGATGACTTCATGAGTTATAATTGCTTACAGAGACACAATTCATTCTCAGATGTCTTTTTTTTTCATCTGAAGAATAAAACTAAATAATTTACTGCATTTATCTGAAACGCTTTGAAAAATATGCAACTTATAGTTGGCGAAAGATGTTTTTATTCTTCTCTTATGATAACATTTTAAATGCTTGTTTCTTTATCTCAACATATTTTGCTTGATCTGGGGCCAATTTGTTTGCAGAGTCTAAATAATAAAAGTTTACAGCTTACTGGTTTTTCATGTTAAAAGATATAGAGGTTAAGCTTTAAGCTATATATGAGTGATGAGATGATTTACAGGAGATACCTATTTATTTCTGCAGTGCATGTGTGAGATTTCCCTCCTTCACATCTGGTCTTGGAATGTTCTGGAATATTCCCATTATTTAAACAGGCAGTTCATTAATACTTTGGCAGTTGCATTATATAAATCAAATTGCAAACCATTTGCTTCATATATATATATATACATTTTTTCTGTTGTTAAAAAAGCACATTTTAAAAAAAGGAAAGAAAAATAATTGTTTAATTTTTCACCATGGTTTTTCCTGTCAGCTTTAATATTGGAAAGCTTTTTGGGTTTTTTTGCCATGCTAAAATTTTCACATTTTTCACCCAATTCAAAAATACCTCATCTGTGTGACATCTACTTCCCTCCCTCTTAGGTCTTTGCTTTCATTCTAGCTAGAATGCAGGAACTTTCTCCCACTCAGTATCTGTCAGGCATGTCCTCTCTCTTCTATTATCCCAAAACATAACTCAACTCAGACGGTAAGATTATCCAGGGATTGGTCAAGCCTACACAAAAGCTCAAAGTGGGCACTTGTTAATCTGCCAATGAGCTCTAACTCCTGCATTTCTTCCATATCTCCAATTATTCCCCTACATAACTAGTCATGTTACACTGCAGATCCGCTGTAATATTGTGAAGGGATGCATACAATGGACTTGTAGTAATATATAGGAGTAATATATAGGAAACCAGGTCCACTTGCACACTGGTTCTGGCATATACTGTGAGTGTAGTATTGTCTAAACTGAATCAGCAATATATGATCTTATTGTTTCCTTAAAGACATTGTAAGCTCCATGTAGGGTTGCCACCTTTGCTTCAGAAAAATACCGTCCTTGCTACTGTCGCCATAGACTTAACATTGGCCTGATGCCAATTTTTTACCGGCCTGCCAGTAAAATACTGGCCAGGTGGCAACCCTAACTCCATGAGAGCAAACAAAAATTAACTTATTTTAAATGATGTTTCACGTCCACACTTTTGATTGCACATACATCTAGTTGTTTAAAGACCGTATCTTTTTTCTTCTGTTCCATATTGCACCTGTTTTTTGTCTTGACAACTGCAGAAGATAAATGCATTTTGTGGCAGTAAGAACAGCAGAGTCATGTTTTATTTCTTTTTAATTATTGTATTATTAGAGTCTCTGCATTATATCACTAGGCACTTGATTGTATTTATAGTAGGCTACTGATGGCCATAGGTGTCCAGATGGGAGGTGGCACTTACCTACCCCTGGAACTTCCATCATGGATCTTCCTTAACCAGCCTAGCTACTTCTGCAGCACAGGGAGGTGCTGCACAAGGTGAGTGTATAATGCAATCCTCCATGATACCTCAGGATCTCTGGGGGAAGGGGGTGACACCTTCCTCCAGACCACTAAACATCAGACAGCTATGATTCTGAGTGAAAATCATGAGAATTTCATGAGAATTATACCAATAGAAATAGACCTCCCAGTAGGAATTTAAGAGATAGAACACAATAAGCCTCTTTCTTTGTTACTAGCTATAGTGAAGAGTTCCCACGTATAAAATCTATTATTGTGAACCGACTCCCCATACGTATGAACAATGAGACACTTCAGAATATTGTTGAAAATGGATGTAAAGTAGTAGCTAGAAGATCTCAAAAACTAGGGAATAAATTATCACCAAGTTTATATTCTTCCAATATACAAAATTAGGTTCCAACATGGTTGCATCACAATGGAATGTTCAAATGTGGCAGTCGACAATGCATCTGCTGTCAACCAATAACAATAAGCAACGCCTTTTGGTCTTCAGTGACCCAACGGAAATATCAAATTAAACAGTTTCTAAACTGTAACACTACAAATGTATTTTATTCGTTGACATGTAACACATGTTCAATACAATATGTAGGAAAAACATCATGCAGTTTGAAATGCTGAATTAGAGAAGATCTCCTATCAATAACAAATGATACACCTCTAGACACACCGAGAGGCACTTATTTTTTACACTGTAATAACTCGGATGTTTCACAATGCAGAGTGCAGGGCATTGATAGAGCTCTGTTACCCGAGCATTTCTTCTAAAATAAATAATTTGTTCCCCTTTGGAGTTTACATATAAAGAAGTAGAGAAAAGTAAAAAATTACATATTTACATATCTAATAGATAAAAAGTGTCCTACAATTCTATAGATGTAGTAACCACTGTCAATTTTATTTTATTTACACTGGGTATTTAATGTTTACAGGTTTAGACATGTTTTTAATAGTGTTGATACTATAATGGTTTTATTCTCCCGGAGTTCACCCACAGGCTGTACTAATCTTTCTATACTAATCACCCGAGAGGCGGGACAATTGCATTCCATTACCATTCTGTGTATGCAGTTATAACATCTATCCAATCGGATGCTTAGTCAACTTATGATTACGTGCTTGAAGCACAAAACACGTCAAGTGTGAAGTAAGCAACTTTTAGAGGAGGAAGAGAAGCAAGGGGGCGGAACGCCACAAAAAGCAAAAAGTACCAAGGGGCTAGAGATGGTCCAGAAGGTCAGGGCAGGCACGACTAGGTTCGTGAACGGAGGAGGATAAGCCAAGGTCAGGAGTAGAGAGCGCAACAGAGTCCAGAAAACAATCCAGTGGTCAGGAGCCGTGAGATCCAAATATAGTAGGAGGGCTAGGGACAAAAGGCAGGGACAGGGAGACACTAAGGAGCACTGTCATGACTAAACAGTCTTTGCTCATTTTATAGTCTGCCAGGGGACTGACTCTGCCCACCCTCCATTAGGGAACCGACCTCCTCCAGTTTAGTCAATATGGGATTATGAGGAAGGTTCTGCCTCCCCTCTCCCTTCCCCCTGCGTTCTGTGGTTTACTGGGATGCCAAACTTTAGCAACTACTACCCCAATCTTATTTCTTCCCTATTATGTGATAACTGACTTTTGCCTCCCAGTAAAGAACCCTTTGCCCAAACCAACAAAGGTAGGTAATTAGGAGGGGTGAGTAGGTGTTCAGGTTAAGGAATTATTTTGTCCCCCTCCTACGCCTTGGAAAGAATCCTGCGGACCCCCATGCTGCTGGCTGAATAAAACTGCCATGGGAAAGGCAGTGTTCAAAGGATATGTCCCTTAGTCTTTGCAAGAGCAACATCATAAATGCACATACACTCACTGTATGTCATCCTACGTAAATGTTGCAGAAGTATTGGAAAGGAGTTAGTATGTTAGCCGTGGAAAAACAGGAAACAGGTAGGGTTAAAATGATACCATTTATTGGCTAACTAAGAGTTGCAAGATCAAGTTGTTATGTCCCTTCCTCAGGCATAAATGAGGCTAAAACCAAAGTCCTAATTGCAAAATATAGGTAACAGTTTTGAAAAAAGGGCAAGAAAAAACACAGGTTATTTAATAATGTTCTCAGCAGTAAATCCTTTATTTTCTTATTTCTGGAGGACTGATTATTTTCACAATTGCCGAACTCCTCCCAATATGAGTCTCTGTCCTCCTCATGGCTGATTTTCATACCAATTCAGAAGCACTTCAGTGCTTCCTAAGTAGCACAAATTAATGCACTATTTGGATCACTAATGTGATCCAAAGTGGTCAGAAACTCAAAGCTCGTACTTTCTCAAAGAAAATGAATGCTACCTGAGTCAACTATATAATACGTAATAAAAAAAGATAGTGCATATCCTATATGCCACTAAAACTTATGACATTGCCACGTATATATAAATATATACAGTAAAATATATTATTTTATCCACCAACATCGCGGGTCATGTGACTTCCCACACTCAGACTTCTGGGCAGCGCGAGAAGCATCATGGGGATGTCTGTGTTTCTGCACAGACATCCAGCTGCCTCCACTAGACACCAGGCTGTCCTGCGGTACATTATCTTGTGGAAGTTTGATTTTATTTGGCTATATTATATGCAGTTCTTGTTCATTGATTAATTAGTATATTATTTGAACGATCAATGGCCAAATGCCCATATACTAACTATAGTTTACTCTATTTATAAAAGTTAGATATTTTAGTTGACATTTGAATGTAAAACAAATTAGCTAGATATAAAACACATTTTATGTCATGCAAGCAATACATGAAAAAATATTTCTATAATCCTCTTAATCCACCCAAACGGAACTAAATATAATACATTTTAGGAAAAACATCCTAATTTTGTTCGCCTTACTTACTGGGTAGTCTATAACTGGAGTGTTTAAAACACACTTCATTCAGGAATGTTTTCTTTATTTTCAAGTTGCTTGCCAAACTACGTCAATATATATATAAAAGGTGGGGGGGGCACTTTATCCAGTTTTACTGTTGCCAATATTAGCAGACTTTATTGTTTGTAATCCACAACAATATCTGAAGAATAATTTGATACATTGCAGTTATTCAAGGCCACTAAAAAGGAGAGAATAAAGATGCCTTTTAATAAAGAAAACAGCAATAAAAGTTTTTTCCCTTCATAAATGTAATATATGTTTATTATGCTTTATTTATAAAAAAAAAAAAAATATATATATATATATAGATGTAATCAGGCAATTACTGTACATGGGAAAGCTGCAAAGCTTTTCAGGAAATGCTTATTCATTTTAATTGCTATGTCATGGACTTTGCAAAGGAACACTGTATAATTCATGCATCCCTTCACTGCCAGATATGTATGCAAAGCAAACAAAACAATGGATTTTGGAAGGAAATATACTCTAATGTTATTATTTCAATCAGACTGTCTGCTTACCTGCTTGAGGTCTCTGTTTCCCCCTACCTCTCTGTCTTATTCACCTTCACTGAACCTTCACTGCTACTTTCTATGTTTTCACTGTGACTGCACTTTTGCCAAGAGCCCAGTAGACATGCATACCCTTTTAAGCCCCGCCTCTTAAAGATAACTATTTCCCTTTTTGTTTTCTATTGAAGATGTGGATAGTGAATGGAGAAACTAAAGTTAAGTTATCTGATTGACAATTTCAAGCATTTAAAGAGTAGTGGATAACATCTTTTGTCATTTATTAACCATGTGAAATAAAATGCAAATAGATGCTGAGCACAAAGGCTCTATTGTCCTTGTAATTCTGTTTCTCTGCTTAAAAGGTTCATTATTTAAATGAAGTAGTTTAACTTTTCCGCTTGTGAATAATCAGCAGTTCATTGAATTAAAGGGCTGTCACAAGAGTAATAGATTACAAGTTAACCTCTAAACTGTAGTGACTTCATAAAACACAATTCACCTTTTGTTTCAGCATGTGAAGTGATGTATCAGATTTGGGTTGTTTTGTTTCTAGTCAGTGGAAACACATTTTGTATTGTTTCATATAGTGTCTTTATTGTATGTATTTTATTCTTGTACTATGTTAAAGCAAGACCTTTTCTTTTTAAAGAGCCACTAAACTTTTTTTTTTTTACTTCTATTTCCAACATAGTGAAAGAAGTTAAATGTTCATTGGCCCTAGTATGAGAAAAAAAAAAAATAGAATGTACTTTTAAAGGTATCCCTTCTCTGTGAAGCATACAGGCTGGTCTGGTTGCTCACTGTCTCTATCTGCTAGCGCAATAAGAGACCTTCAGTTTTACCATAGAGGGGCTCTAATTCTTGACTACATGCAAAACATCTTAGTTTGTTCATAACAGAGAGTGACAGTCAGCACTGACAAACCCAGATAGACCAGAGTTTTGATCAGTTGTGAGAGCTGAGACACTTTGAACACACACCAGCACAGAGATCAGCTCTACCTAGGCTGAGAAGTAGACACAGGCTAGGGTTTCAGAACTCATCTGCAGTGTCACTTTAATTTATGGTGCTGAGAACAATGGTCAATAACAAACTGTATTTAACCCATTCAGGTCAATGGTTATATAAATATTATAAAACCAGCCATATATATTATATAAATATTATCCCACCTCCCCTTCTTGATTTCTGTACCCACCCCCCTCCCATTTTGAAAACTTTCAATAAAAACACTGATTTACAAAGAAAAAAATATATAAATATTATATAAACCAGATATAT
The DNA here is from genome assembly GCA_036172795.1 of Pelodytes ibericus. Lineage (NCBI taxonomy): Eukaryota > Metazoa > Chordata > Amphibia > Anura > Pelodytidae > Pelodytes > Pelodytes ibericus. The sequence goes on along the minus strand of CM069861.1, from coordinate 116,064,598 downwards.
AATAAATCAGAGCTCCACCATTGCCGCTGCAACAGATTTTTCTGTTGCGCAATGTAACGCAGCAGGAGGGGGGTACTTTTTTTTCCTTAACAAAAAACGGCTGGCTTGCCTGGGTATGTGACTGTAACTGCCTGTCTGGGTTTATGACTGTAACTGCCTGCGTGTGTTGTGTGTGTACATGACTGTCTATGTGATTTTGTGCATGTTTGCATAAAATGTGCTGCTGTCTGGCTTCTAGATATTTTTGCTGGCTCCTAAAACTAAATTAAATTTGTCAAGCCAGAAAATACAAATCCTACATGAGTATGTAATCGACGTTCCGGTTCGCATCACGAACCTTTATCAAGACGGTGCGGTGCGAATGGAAATGTTGATTACATACTCATGTTGGACTTGTTTTTAAGGTAGTTATTAAACTATCGACTTATTCGTACCAAGTCCCGTGAGTGCGTGGATTTTGTTGTGTATGAAGTATCACAGCATCCGGGCAGAGTCACGATCTGCTTCACGTAGCTGAGTCCACCAGACTTTGGATTTTTATATATATATATATATATATATATATATATAGTCTATAAAACAGCTATATAAATATATTCTATTAATATTGTATAAAACAGCCATATATCTATGTTCTATAAATACTCACTCACCTTATCATTCATTCCTATTGTCTGTTTTGTCTCATGGGAATGTGTTTTATATGATAATATAAAACCTACTGTATAATATTTGCCCCGTGTAATATCGGTGCTATATATCAATAGTGTAATATAGCTGTATTTTAAATTTAATTGCTGCCTACAACAGGTTGAATATCCCTTGCCTGAGCGCTGTGACGGGAGGGAGGGAATACAGTGTGACAACACATCTTCTCTGCAGCACCGCGGACAGTGGTGTATCTTGATTTTGTGCTGCCCTAGGCAGACAAAATCCGGGCACCCCCCTACCCAAGCTGCACACCCACGTTACACACCTAAGACATGCCCCATCTTTCAGACTCACATCAAGCTCACACTCCCATCACACTCAGTCACACACTCCTACTCCCATCACACTCAGTCACACACTCCTACTCCCATCACGCACACTCTGACTCCCATCACACTCAGTCACACACACTGTCTCCCATCACACACACTCTGACTCCCATCACACTCAGTCACACACACTGTCTCCCATCACACACACTCTGACTCCCATCACACTCAGTCACACACACTGTCTCCCATCACACACACTCTGACTCCCATCACACTCAGTCACACACAGTCTCCCATCACACACACTCTGACTCCCATCACACTCAGTCACACACACTGTCTCCCATCACACACACTCTGACTCCCATCACACTCAGTCACACACACACTCTCTGACTCCCATCACACTCAGTCACACACACACACACACTCTGACTCCCATCACACTCAGTCACTCTCTCACACACACACACACACACAGTCTCCCATCAGCACTTACCTTTCCCTGGCAGGCAATTGTGCCGACAGGTCACGTGACTGGGCGCGCGTATTACGTCAGCGCGCCCGTCACGTGACTGTCGGCACTTCCGTGTCGGCACACTGCACGGGGAGCTGAACAGGCAGCACGGAGGTTTCTCTGTGCTGCCTGTTCGGCTCTCCGTGCAGCCTGGCAGGCAGAGCGATGGTGAGGGGGGATCTTCCGATCCCCTCTCACCTCTGTCTCTGCCTGCAAGCGCGGTGGGGTTTTTTTTTTTTTTAAAGGGACGGATTTTTTAAAAAATTTTTTTTTTTCTTTAATTTTTTTTTTCCAGTGCTGGGGGGCGCCCCCCAAAATTTGCCGCCATAGGCATCCGCCTAGGATGCCTCGCGGTAAATACAGCACTGACCACGGAGCAGGTAAGTTCACCAGATCCACTGCTGGAAATTATCTACATTACCTAAATTAAATGTGAGCAAGTTGATCACACTGTATTTAGGTAATGTAGATCATTCTTAGGGCTGGTGTTGCCGAAATGATCCATCATCCATAAGTATCCTTTATAGGAAATGCTGCTGTCCCTAGCATTTTGGAAAAGGGATACTCCTGTATGCAATTGTATGCTTACTGTACACATTTATACACTATAAAAATGTGTACAGTGAGCTGTTCTCTACCATCCTAAAATTAGGAAGGCATAGAATGTCCTAGCGTCGGGAAGGGGTTCAATAAAGATAGATTATTTTTTTGTGGTGTCAGGGGCCAGAATGAGCAAGTCTGTGTGGCATATATTGGCAATGCTGGGTATGCATTAGAAACATAGAAACATAGAATGTGTCGGCAGATAAGAACCATTCGGTCCATCTAGTCTGCCCAATTTTTTTTTGAGTACTTTTATTAGTCCCTCGTTCCCGGTCTTATAGCTAGGATAGCCTTGTGTCTATCCCATGCATGCTTAAAATCCTTGACTGTGTTTACCTCTACCACTTCTGCTGGCAGGCTATTCCATACATCCACTACCCTCTCAGTAAAGTAATACTTCCTGATATTACTTTTAAATCGTTGCCCCTCTAATTTAAGACTATGTCCTCTAGTTGTGGTAGTTTTTCTTCTTTTAAATATACTCTCTTCCTTTACTGTGTTGATTCCCTTTATGTATTTAAATGTTTCTATCATATCCCCCCTGTTACGTCTTTCCTCCAAGCTATACATGTTAAGATGCTTTAACCTTTCCTGGTAAGTTTTATCCTTCAACCCATGAACCAGTTTAGTAGCCCTTCTCTGAACTCTCTCCAAAGTATCAATATCCTTCTGGAGATACGGTCTCCAGTACTGCGTACAATACTCCAAGTGAGGTCTCACCAGTGCTCTGTACAATGGCATGAGCACTTCCCTCTTCCTACTGCTAATACCTCTCCCTATGCAACCAAGCATTCTGCTAGCATTTCCTGCTGCTCTATTGCATTGCCTACCTACCTTCAAGTCCTCTGAAATTATTACTCCTAAATCCCTTTCCTCAGATGCTGAGGTTAGGACTGTACCAAATAGTCTATATTCTGCTTTTGTGTTTTTACGCCCAAGGTGCATAATCTTGCACTTGTCCACATTAAATGTCAGTTGCCACTGCTCTGACCATTTTTCTAGATTAGCTAAATCATTTGGCTTATCCCTCCATGAATATCAACCCTGCTACAAATCTTTGTATCATCAGCAAAAAGACATACTTTGCCAACAAGACCTTCTGCAATATCGCTAATAAAAATATTAAAGAGAATGGGTCCAAGTACAGATCCCTGAGGTACCCCACTAGTAACAAGACCTTGCATCGAATATACCCCATTGACTACAACCCTCTGTTGCCTGTCACTCAGCCATTGTCTAATCCATTCAACAATATTGAAATCCAAACTCAAAGATTTCAGTTTATTGATAAGCCTTCTATGTGCAACAGTGTCAAAAGCCTTACTGAAATCTAGGTAAGCAATGTCTACTGCACCACCCTGATCTATTATTTTAGTCACCCAATCAAAAAAATCAATAAGATTAGTTTGGCATGATCTCCCTGAAGTAAACCCATGCTGTCCAAGCGACTTTAGATGTTCAACAATCCTATTCTTTAACAAGGTTTCCATTATTTTCCCAACTACTGAAGTAAGACTTACTGGTCTATAGTTGCCCGCCTCCTCCCTACTACCTTTCTTGTGAATGGGCACAACATTAGCTAATTTCCAATCTTCTGGAACTACTCCCGTTAACAATGATTCGTTACATAAATCTGTTAACGTTTTTGCTAGTGCCCCACTAAGTTCTTTTAATAACTTTGGATGTATCCCATCAGGTCCCATCGACTTATTTGTCTTTACTTTAGACAGCTGAAGTAAAACCTCTTCCTCTGTAAACTTACATGCATCAAAAGACTCATTAGTCTTTTTTTCCTAAATGAGGTCCCTTACCCTCATTTTCATTTGTAAAAACTGAACAAAAATATTCATTAAGGCAGTCTGCTAAGCCTTTATCCTCTTATACATAGCATCCTTCTTTTGTTTTTAATCTAACTAATCCTTGTTTGACTTTCCTTTTCTCATTTATGTTTCTAAAAAATGTTTTATCCCCCTTTTTCACTGACTGGGCTATAGTCTCTTCTGTGTGTGCTTTGGAAGATCTTATAGCTTGCTTTGCCTCTTTCTGCCTACTCTTATAGACAGGGCCGGACTGGGAGAAAAATTCGGCCCGGGCATTTTTTGATCACAGCGGCCCACTAAGAAGGGGGCGGGGCAGAGGAGGTGTGTTTTGTCATCACCAATGACAAACACGCTCCCTCTCAAAGTGAGCATATTGGTTCAATGCTCTTCCAGGGCAGACCATGCGCAGAGCTCTGCTGAAGAGCTCTAGCATGAGAAAAAAGCCCTGTATGTGTTCTGCACAGTGCAAGCAAATGTAATAACATGCTTGCACTGTGTTTCCTTGCAACTTGTCTCTGGTGTCTCTATAAATGGATACCAGGAGACAAAAATGCCAGGAAAGAGTATTGAGCATGTGTTTGGAGCCTGCTTGTGGGATTGCGTGTGTGTAGAGTAAGCTGATTGTGGTGTGGTATTGTGTAATAAGGTTCGGTTTTAGTTGTGTTGTGTTTGTGGTGTAATGTGATGCATATGTGGCTAGGGGCTGTAGAGAATGTGTGTATAGGGGATATAGCAAGTGTGTGCATACAGGCTATAGTGTGTGTGTGTGAATATATATATAGATGAAGTGTGTGTTTAGGGGTGTAGTATGTGTTTGCTTACAAGGAATCTAGTGTGTGTATATATACATATATATTTATATATGAGTCTAGTGTGTGTTTGAAGGACCCAGAATGTGTATAGGAGATCTAGTGAGTGTGTGTTTATAACGGTTTCAGAGTGTATATAGGGATCTAGTGTGTGTATGTGTGTAGATGATCCAGAGTTGGGTAAGGGATCTAGTGTGTGTCTGGAATGTAATGTGTTTAGGGGTGCAGTATGTGTGTGAGGGGTGCTGTGTGTATATATATATATATATATATATATATATATGTAAGTATTGTGTATGTCTGTTGTGCAGTGTGTTGGGGGGTTCTGTGTGTATGTGAGGGGTGCAGTATGTGTGTGTGAGGGGGCGGTGTGATGAGGGGGGCGGTGTGTGAGAGGGGGGCGGTGTGTGAGGGGGCGGTGTGTGAGAGTGATGGTGTGTGAGAGTGATGTGTGTGAGTGCTGTGTATGATGTGTGTGAGAGTGCTGTGTGTGATAATGCTGTGTGTGATGGGTGTGAGAATGCTGTGTGTGATGGGTGTGAGTGCTGGGTGTGAGAGTGCTGTGTGTGTGAGAGTGCTCTGTGTGTGAGAGTGCTCTGTGTGAGAATGCTGTGTGTGATGGGTGAGAGTGCTGGGTGTGAGAGTGCTGTGTGTGAGAGTGCTGTGTGTGTGAGAATGCTGTGTGTGATGGGTGTGAGAATGCTGTGTGTGATGGGTGTGAGAATGCTGTGTGTGATGGGTGTGAGAGTGCTCTGTGTGAGAATGCTGTGTGTGATGGGTGTGAGTGCTTGGTGTGAGAGTGCTGTGTGTGTGAGAGTGCTCTGTGTGAGAATGCTGTGTGTGATGGGTGAGAGTGCTGGGTGTGAGAGTGCTGTGTGTGAGAGTGCTGTGTGTGAGGGTGCTGTGTGTGTGAGGGTGCTGGGTGTGAGAGTGCTGTGTGTGATGGGTGAGAGTGCTGTGTGTGTGAGAGTGCTGGGTGTGAGAGTGCTGTGTGTGATGGGTGTGTGAGTGCTGTGTGTGATGGGTGTGAGAGTGCTGTATAAATGTTAGAATGGATTGTGTGTGTGTGTGTGTAGGGGGGGGTAAATAAACAAATAAAATAACAGGCATTATGGGGACATAATGCCTGTTATTTTATTTGTTTATTTACCTACCCCCCCCCCCCTACACACACACACACACACAATCCATTCTAACATTTATACAGCACTCTCACACCCATCACACACAGCACTCTCACACCCATCACTCCTTTCTTACCTTTAGCCTGGGAGGGGGGGACCGGCACGCTGGTACCTGTGACTGGCGGTGGCAATGTTCCCTCGTGGTGAGTGAACTCTAGCCTGCCGGCTAGAGTTCACTCTCGAGAGATCCGGTCGTTGCTATGGCAATGCTCCGGATCTCGCGAGAGGAACCCGGTGGAGCTGCAAGTTAGAGCTCCGCCGGGTCGTCTCTCCATTCTCCCTCCCTCTCTCCCCGCCGGCGGCCGTATTTGAAGGCATGTGGGCCGGTGAGGGAGATCTTTGATGTCCTCACCGGCCCTTCATGTCAAACAGCGGGCCGGCGCTCGGATAGTGCCGGCCCTGCATAGACCGGCAGGGGAGATTCTGGGACCTCCCCTGCCGGCCTCGGCCCATGGCCACCTCGGCCCACCGGGCATTTGCCCGGTGTGCCCGATGGCCAGTCCGGGCCTGCTTATAGATCTTTCTATCTTACTCACACTGAGTATTTTTATAATTACTAAATGCTAGCTTTTTATTTTTTACTATTTTAGCCACCTCTGCAGAGTACCACAGTGGTTTCTTCAATTTTTTGCTCTTACTGACAAGCCTTATGCAATTTTCTGTTGCCTTCAGTAGTGCAACTTTTAGATAATCCCATTTCTCCTGGACTCCATTTAAATTGCTCCAGTCTGATAATGACTCCTTTACACCTAATCTAATTTTAGAAAAGTCTGTTTTTCTAAAATCTAAAACTTTTGTTTTTGTGTGGTGTGACTGTGTCACTGTTCTTATATTAAACCACACTGTCTGGTGATCACTAGATCCTAAACTTTCACCTACAGTAATATCTGATAACAAATCTCCATTTGTGAACATTAAGTCTAGTATGGCCTGCTTTCGAGTTGGCTCCTCCACTACTTGTTTTAGAGATAATCCCAGTAGGGAGTTTAGGATATGCGTACTCCTGGCGCAAGTAGCTATTTTGTATTTCCAGTTCACATCAGGAAGATTAAAGTCACCCATGATGATCACTTCTCCTTTCATTGTCATTTTAGCTATTTCCTCAACTAGTAGATTATCTAACTCCTCTATTTGTCCAGGGGGGGCTATAAATCACACCTACCCGAGTTACCATATGATTACCAAATTCTAATGTAACCCAAACTGACTCTATGTTCGCCTCACTAACTTGTATTACGTTACATTTTAAGCTATCCCTCACATACAGGGCCACCCCTCCCCCTTTTTTACCTTCTCTGTCTTTTCTATATAAAGAGTACTCTGGTATTGATATGTCCCAGTCATGTTTTTCATTATACCATGTCTCAGTAACAGCCACTAAATCTACATTCTCAGTTGCCAATATTGCCACAAGTTCATGGATCTTATTCCCTAAACTGCGAGCATTGGCAAGTGGGGTGGCAGATTGTCAATACTGGGAATGCAATGGCAAGTCTAGGTGGCAGACTGGTATGTATGGGAATGCATTGGCATTTGGTAAGCCACTCAATATGCCAGTAATATTTTGCCACTCAATAAGTCAGTAATTGAAAAAAATTCAATAAATAAAAGGAAAAAGGTAGATCTAGGGTTAGGGTTAGAATTAGGGTTACAGGTGGGTTAGGGTTAGAATTAGGGTAAGTACAAGGGTGAGAGTAAGGGGTAGATTTAGGGTTAGGGTAAAGTTAGGGTTGGGGTCAAAAGTTCACTGTAGAAGAAAATGGTTAGGAAACACTAATATTGATTATTGCCCTATTACTTGAATTAAAACAGAGAAAAACATGGAAACATTGGTATTTCTAAACTCAGGACAAATATTAGAAATATATAGATGGGGGCATTTTTACCATTTGTAGTTGTTTAAAAAAAAAAACAGGTCACAGTTAGTAAAAGTGTTTTTTATGGCATATTTTCATCATATATTATAATTTTTTTAATAGTAAATGATATCATATGATGAAAATAATAGTACCAAATGAAAGCCCTATCCGTCTTTAAAAAATGATATATAATTTGTGTGGCTGGACTGAACACAAAGAAAGAAATTCACAGTTCAGTAAACAAATGACAAAAATAATGGAATTCTGGTCTTCAAGGTACATCAAATGCAGCATGGAACTCTGTCACTAAGGGGTTAAAGAAAAACAAAGGATTTTAAAGTGTCATGTCTGCTGGCTCAGGGAAACAGATGTAAAAACAAACGTACACAAACATCCATTGCAGTCTTCATTTCTATATCATGGTAAGGATCTCTGTGAAATAAGGGGTTTCAAGTGAAATCAGATTTGAGTCAGTCTAATGGTAAAGAATTATAGGTCATTCCATTGTAATGTAAAAAAATGTGTATAACTAAACACTGTACACTGTGAGATGGAAGTTGTGATTGCCCTAATATTAAGCACTTCCTAGCGCAAAATGTTAGGCACTTTCATTGCTGTACCCAATTTTACACCTATTTGAAATAAAGGGGGGGGGGGGGGGGGCGGGGGTTAGCTTCAACCGGGAGCTTGTTTGCATTTTTTTTTTTTTTTATATTAAGAAGAGAAAAAGACCAGAAATGTGCATGTTAAAATACATTTTGCTGATTTCTGTAATTAATTTTCCACCCTTTATGCAGAAAGTAGGTAGAAGCCAACATCACACAACATGGTTTTGTCAGCTGATTCAAAAGTATGACATTTTTAAAATAAACTTCCCCAATTATATAAGAACATTCATGTGTATTAGACAACGAGATCTGGAAGCAATCATTGTTACTTTAAAAGAAGTTACTGTTCATTACTATAATCAGTACACTTTGTGTTAGAACAAAAAATGACATAACTACAGAGTTATCTGACAACCAATTTGCCAAACATAAATTATGAGTATTTATAGTGTCAAAGATGTACTTTTCAAAGTCAATTTGCAGATTTTAAGCCAAAAATGTCTCTGAAAGGTTTTTCTTTTTGACAAAGCAATTAACGTGTTAAATTTTTATTTGCTACTGAAGATGATAAAGCAATATATTTGTCAATGTGTTGTTAAGAAAATATTGACTTTTTGTTGACAGAGTCTAGAAAAAAAAAATTGTTCTTCCCCATTGTTGCAGTTTATTTGCACAAAGTTTTGCATTATGACGTCACCTCACCAAAAGCTCAGCCAACAAATCTATTCCTATTTTTCCTTCCCCTATTTTGGTTTGCTTGTAATCATCTCCAAACTAGCACCACCAAATCTGTCACTTTAATAAACTATTGTTTACCCTTCCTTAAATATAGTTGATTGTCACGCCTTTTTACTTTTACTTTTCAATTAAACTGTGGTGAAGGGATAACCATTGTCATTGCACAAAAATACAAGGTAAAAATGTTAAGTGTGTTTTAATAATCGATGTGTGCATGAGACAGTTGGTGCTACGTTGTGACTATCAGCTGCCATATACTATTCTGGCAGTCACCTAACCCCTATCACATTGTATGCAGGTTGGATTACACATCAGTGATCTGGGAAAAGGAAGTGCACTCTGTATGGGCTAATATTAAACTCTCAGTATATAACAGATAACAGACGAAAAGGGTGCTACAAACACATGTTCATTAAAATTGATTTACAAATTGACATTAAAAGGAACATGCCACTGAGGAACATTTTAAATGAATGTATATCAATTTTGGTTAATATAATGCTTTTCCTGTTATGGGATGGTGAAAATTCAGTGCACAGTTGAATAAGAAGATCCTAAACTTGCTGAACCATTAAAACTATGTTAACAAAACATTTAGGCTTCACTGATTAAAGGGAAGATCACCTGTGACCATGAAACAGGAAAATAACATAAGCATTACATACATATTTTAAAGGGACACCATCAACTATTAATGGTTTATACTGTGAACATAGAGAATCATAAATAGACAAAAATGATCCAACAATGCAGAAAAGCAAGCAAAATGTATAAATTAAGAGAGAAACATGTTTGCAATGTGTCTGTGAAGTCTTCTGTTTATGACATCAGCTGTGGCCTGATATGCAAATTACACATTTTCCATTGAAATTCATTTGCATCTCAAGCCACAGGTGATATAAACAGAAGATACCACAGAAGATACCACAGGCACCTTCAAACATGTTTCTCTCTTAATCTATGCGTTTTTGTCAATTTCTGCTAACACAGTGCATAGATTTTGATCATTTTTCATTCTCTACATTCACAATGTAAACAATATTTTCACACTATAGACAATATTTAGCTGACTGTGTCCCTTTAAAGGTTTATTCACACATTGTGTTCAGTCAACATTTTTTATTCTTTTACATGCTCACTGTGCTGTAAATGCTGGTATTAAATTGCATCCTTATAATTAACTTCTCCATATGGCTAAGCATATTGCATTATTATCAAATTTATATTAGCTTGTGTACAATAGGGGGCTCTAATAACCCCAGTTAAGTGATAATGTTGAAAAATAATTGTTCTCGAAAAATCAAATGAGTCAGAAGAACACTTGGATCCGCCAGCAGCATCATCCTTTATTTTTACATTTTAGATTTGCCTGTTGTTCCCTGTGTAGCCAAAGAATGCGTTTGGAATAAGATACATGTAGAGCAGTGAAGCCTAATCGTTGCCACTCCTGCTTTTGTAGATTTGATCCCATGATGTTCAGCCAGATTTGTGGAATGACACATTTTAATCATCTAGTATAATATTACGTATCATTTCCCATCTGAATGAATGCATTCTATGGATTTCCACATATTCTGAATGCTTAACTATATACTATGTCCCTTCCTGGCAGAGCTAAAAAGGCATGATCCCTGCATGTGGAGGGGGCAAGGTTACATAACATTGCATGACATCACATGACTTTCCATGACCCCCAAAGATTGATCTCTACCTGTTATCTGAAGCTCTCATCCTTAGTTTTTAGTGTATGTATGTCTTATATCGTTTTAGTTGCACATACTATTGAGGTAGCAGCTGAGGTACTAGAAGATGTTTCACAGTTTTGATTCCTGTCATGAAAAAATTTGCCTATATCATTAAAGATTGAAGATAATGAAAGAATGTCTTCTTGATTTGATGCCAGCATGGCAATGTTATGGACTATAGAGGCCATTCACTAAAACTGAACTTCCAAGTGTACTTCAAATACCAGGAATTAATAGCTGTGTTGGAAACAGACAAGTTGGAGAGTTTTTCTAACTCAACAAGCAATGCCTAATATATGCAGTTCACTTGGCAGTTCAGTTTTAGTTAATAGCTAATAGAGAGTTTGCAGTAGTTTTTTTTTAATGTAGAGAATGAATTTGCTTAGACTGCACACAACCTGTCTATTTTAGTATCCAAAGCCCGAGTGTCGCTGACAGATTTTTACAGAATATTATCCAGTACAAACACACACATGTTTTGATTTGCATGCATATCAAATATAGAATCTACAATCCAAGGACAATAGACAATGCGTAATTAAGCACCACAAATCCATTTCCTTTGATACTTGTTCTGTTGCATGTTACACTCACAATAACACATTCATAATTAAATATGCCATACTGGAATATAATTCATGGATGTTCTGGAATAATAGCACAATGGAACCATTACTATATTAGCCATTGTAGAAAAAGGGAGAAATAGAAATACTAAATAGTGTTTGCTTAACTCCTTAGTGACAAGACCTTTTGACCTTGTCTTTCCCTTGGTGACAAGGGCTGTTTTGACATTTCTGGGGTGTTTTTGTTTTAGCTGTAATTTTCTTCTTTCTCACATACTGTACCCACACAAATTATTTGTTTTTTTTTTTATCATCATAAGAAGGGCTTTCATTAGATACCATTATGTTCATCATAGCTTATAATTGACAACCAAAAAATAATAAAATATGATGAAAAAATAAAAAAAACTTTTTCTAACTTTGACTTAAAAAATTATTTAAACAAATACAGTCATTAAAAAAGACCCTGTCTAAATTGTTTCAAAATGTTGTCCCGAGTTCAGAAATATGCTTGTTTCCATGTTTTTCTTCAGTTTGTTGCGAGTTATTTGTCAAAATCCAAAAATAGTGGGGGGGTTCCTACAGTGACCATGGACCCCAACCCAAACCCTAAATTTAACCCTAACTGTAACCCCAACTCTAACCCTTATGCTAACCCTTCATATATTCTAATTTTAATTTAATTGTAACCCTATCTTTTATGCTAACCCTAATTTAATTATAACCCTAACAACTATTCTAACCCGTACCCTAGATTTAAGCTAATTGTCTTTTTTTTTTTTCTAATTGCAATGTTGTTGACAACAGCATCAGAGCGACGGAAGTGAATATTTTTTCACTTATGATGCTCTACCCACAAGAAGACAGCAGCCATATTGGAGAGCATGCTGCTCTCCAATATGGCGCCCACAATAGCTCTGTAGATCGATCATGGGTGCCCCAGATTGAACATTTTGGTTTTGCCTAATGCCTCGACATCGAGGCAAGAGAGCAGCACAGCCAGAGCGTTTTTTTGCGATCAATGATCGCAAAAAAACACTCGTTCCACCACAGGACGTGCCTGGCGCAACCATTGTCGAAAAGGTGTTAAAAGTCACCTCACTGACAAACCTGATGAGTTTCTCCTTCTAAAAGAGTTCAGTTGGCCCTGATTTTTACATTGATCTCATATCTTTTATCCATACGTATAGTAACATTAGCAGAATATGTTCCAAACAACTAAGTAAAAGAGTTCTGTATTCATATGCACATTATTATCAGATTTTATGTTCAACAGATTCTTATCCATGTGTATACTATTACAACTACCAACAGATCTATACAACAGCCCTGAATCATATGGCCCTTTTTAATATAATTTTGCTAAAAGATCGAAAAGATAAGCAAATTATTATAAACAGGCAATTTGATGTCCCTTCTTAAAGGGAAAGATAATAATTACATGATCAGTTATTTGTCTCATATTTCATTTGGTCTCTGACCTTGTCTTATGCATGATATAGAATGATGCCTATCCCAGGAATATCTTAATTCTATCACTGTATTAACCTTTATAACTTCTGCTGGAAAATGATTCTACTTATCCACCACACTATTAATGATGTAGCAGTTCCTCAAATTGCACGTAAGCCTAATACTCTAGTTTCAGACTGTGATCTACGTTTCTTCCATTTCTCCTTCATTATCGTATATCATTTTCTGTATACTGCTGATTCAATTTATTTGTTTAAAAATGATCATACTGCCTTACTTGACTGGAATAGATCGGAGAGCCGACGTCACCAATGCAACAGCATGCCACCCACCTCACTACTGAATGAGCTGAGCTAGACAAGGTGCTGCAGTCAGTGCTGTATTTACCGCGAGGCCCCCCAAAACTGAAAAAAAAGAAAAGAAAAAAAAATCCGGCCCTTTAAAAAAAAAAATAGACCGCGCTTGCAGGCAGAGACGGAGGTGACAGGGGATCGGAAGATCCCCCCTCACCAACGCTCTGCCTGCCAGGCGGCACGGGGAGCCGAACAGTTCGGCTCCCCGTGCAGTGTGCTGACACGGAAGTCCCGACAGTCACGTGACGGGCGCGCTGACGTCATACGCACGCCCGGTCACGTGACCCGTCGGCACAATAGCCGGGAAGCCGAACAGGCAGCATGGAGGGACCATGCTGCCTGCCACTAGCCACCAGGGAAAGGTAAGTGCTGATGGGAGACTGTATGTGTGTGTGTGTGTGTGTGTGTGTGTGTGTGTGTGTGTGTGTGACTGAGTGTGATGGAAGTCAGAGTGTGTGTGATGGGAGACAGTGTGTGTGACTGAGTGTGATGGGAGTCAGAGTGTGTGTGATGGGAGACTGTGTGTGACTGAGTGTGATGGGAGTCAGAGTGTGTGTGATGGGAGACAGCGTGTGTGACTGAGTGTGATGGGAGTCAGAGTGTGTGTGATGGGAGACAGTGTGTGTGACTGAGTGTGATGGGAGTCAGAGTGTGTGTGATGGGAGACAGTGTGTGTGTGTGTGTGTGTGTGTGTGTGTGTGTGTGTGACTGAGTGTGATGGAAGTCAGAGTGTGTGTGATGGGAGACAGTGTGTGTGACTGAGTGTGATGGGAGTCAGAGTGTGTGTGATGGGAGACAGTGTGTGTGACTGAGTGTGATGGGAGTCAGAGTGTGTGTGATGGGAGACGGTGTGTGTGACTGAGTGTGATGGGAGTCGGAGTGTACGTGATGGGAGTAGGAGTGTGTGACTGAGTGTGATGGGAGTGTGAGCTTGATGTGAGTCTGAATGATGGGGCATGTCTTAGGTGTGTAACGTGGGTGTGCAGCTTGGGTAGGGGGGTGCCCGGATTTTGTCTGCCTAGGGCAGCACAAAATCAAGATACACCACTGGCTGCAGTCCTGAGTGCAAGTCTGGCCATTGGGGCAAATTCTGAGTGCAAGTCTGGCTGCTGGGGCAAGCCCTGAGTGCAAGTCTGGCAGCTGGGGCAAGTCCTGAGTGCAAATCTGGCCACAGGGGGAGTGAAAAGTGGGTGCTGGAGCAAGCCATGTGAGTGCAAAGTTGGTGCTGGAGCACCCAAAAACTGAAAAAAACTGAAAAAAAAGAAAAGAAAAAAAAATCCGGCCCTTTAAAAAAAAAAATAGACCGCGCTTGCAGGCAGAGACGGAGGTGACAGGGGATCGGAAGATCCCCCCTCACCAACGCTCTGCCTGCCAGGCGGCACGGGGAGCCGAACAGTTCGGCTCCCCGTGCAGTGTGCTGACACGGAAGTCCCGACAGTCACGTGACGGGCGCGCTGACGTCATACGCACGCCCGGTCACGTGACCCGTCGGCACAATAGCCGGGAAGCCGAACAGGCAGCATGGAGGGACCATGCTGCCTGCCACTAGCCACCAGGGAAAGGTAAGTGCTGATGGGAGACTGTATGTGTGTGTGTGTGTGTGTGTGTGTGTGTGTGTGTGTGTGTGTGTGTGTGTGACTGAGTGTGATGGGAGTCAGAGTGTGTGTGATGGGAGACAGTGTGTGTGACTGAGTGTGATGGGAGTCAGAGTGTGTGTGATGGGAGACAGTGTGTGTGACTGAGTGTGATGGGAGTCAGAGTGTGTGTGATGGGAGACAGTGTGTGTGTGTGTGTGTGTGTGTGACTGAGTGTGATGGAAGTCAGAGTGTGTGTGATGGGAGACAGTGTGTGTGACTGAGTGTGATGGGAGTCAGAGTGTGTGTGATGGGAGACTGTGTGTGACTGAGTGTGATGGGAGTCAGAGTGTGTGTGATGGGAGACAGTGTGTGTGACTGAGTGTGATGGGAGTCAGAGTGTGTGTGATGGGAGACAGTGTGTGTGACTGAGTGTGATGGGAGTCAGAGTGTGTGTGATGGGAGACAGTGTGTGTGTGTGTGTGTGTGTGTGTGTGTGTGTGTGTGTGTGTGACTGAGTGTGATGGAAGTCAGAGTGTGTGTGATGGGAGACAGTGTGTGTGACTGAGTGTGATGGGAGTCAGAGTGTGTGTGATGGGAGACAGTGTGTGTGACTGAGTGTGATGGGAGTCAGAGTGTGTGTGATGGGAGACGGTGTGTGTGACTGAGTGTGATGGGAGTCGGAGTGTACGTGATGGGAGTAGGAGTGTGTGACTGAGTGTGATGGGAGTGTGAGCTTGATGTGAGTCTGAATGATGGGGCATGTCTTAGGTGTGTAACGTGGGTGTGCAGCTTGGGTAGGGGGGTGCCCGGATTTTGTCTGCCTAGGGCAGCACAAAATCAAGATACACCACTGGCTGCAGTCCTGAGTGCAAGTCTGGCCATTGGGGCAAATTCTGAGTGCAAGTCTGGCTGCTGGGGCAAGCCCTGAGTGCAAGTCTGGCAGCTGGGGCAAGTCCTGAGTGCAAATCTGGCCACAGGGGGAGTGAAAAGTGGGTGCTGGAGCAAGCCATGTGAGTGCAAAGTTGGTGCTGGAGCAAGCACTGTAAATGCAAAGCTGGTGCTGGGGTTAGTTCTGTGAGTGCAAATATGGGTGCTAGGGCAAATCCTGAGAGCAAATCTTCTTTATTTATATAGTGTGGCTTATAGGTGAGCCTATAATGTTTGTTTTAAAGAAGTGACACTTTAGGTGTGTAACTTGGTTTTGCCATCACTGAACCTATTTTCCCTAAGAATGAGGGTTGACACCTTTTCATCAAACAAATACTGCCCATGCCATTGCCTCCTTACACGTAGCATTGACTTTAAGTCTAATTAACCTTATTTGTTCAGTTTACTGATGCAACAAATAATTTTCACCCATTATGGGAAAAGTAGCAAAAATATTTTTTTCACCCTGTTTAGTTGAGAACGAAAACCTTTTGCCATGAAGTCAAGAAGAGTACCACAACCAAAAAAACAAAGCACAGGCTATTTATATAGGAACTATGAGAGTTATTTAAATAAGTCCCACACATAAAAGTGTTGGGAAGTTAAGAAAACAGACTTTGCTGGATTTTATTCTCCACTTTTTAGCATATAGTACTTTATCCCTTATACTTTAAAGGGGGCAGGACTGACACTCACAGTCAAGAGCCCAAAGCCTTATTCTGATGAATCAATGACAAAATTCACATTAGTTTAATGGTTTAATTTTGGTAGTATTTCACTATTTGACGTGTCTTTACACTGCTACAAGAAAGCATTATTGGCAGAGCAGACTTTCCCATTGCAAATTTATTTTTGTATATTGCTAGTAAGTGGTATGCCATATACACTTTTCACCATTACTCTGATAGCTGCAGCTGACAAGGTTGAGGACAGAGGTTACATTTCTTTAGCTTTAGAGTCATCCAATAGCACTCTCACATTATCCAACATGAGCTCCTCCATTAACAGTTGTCTGGTACTGTAATTCTTTACATTATTGGCACATTTTCAAATGTGTTCCCCTACGGTGCTAGCAAGTCAGGCAATAGCTACATCAAAGTTATTCTTCCAGAAATTCATTTCATTATAAGACATTTTTTGAAATTGTTCTGAATATTGAAGGAATGGTATACAATCAAGCCTAGCACCATACCACCCAGGTGTCACTATTTAATTTTGCCCCAAATCCCTCCTTTCCTTGTCTGATGTCCCTACTTTCCACAAGCTCATAATCTTACATTTGTATGAGTGTATTAAAGAGCTGCAAATAAATAAAACCCATCATAAAGTACAGTAAACATATTTGCTTAAAGAAAATGCATTTATCTTATTCTAAATACATAAATAGCTCTAGATTAGTTATAAAGTCACCTAATAATGTTCCACCACAGCCACAGCTCCAGCCACTCCCCACAAAAACAAGATGTCCTTCTTTGGCCTTCTTTAACATGTTGGAAGGCATGCAATACTGAGTTTAAAAAAAAAAGAAAAAAAGTTTGACAAAAATGTCTGCTTTAGTGCCTAAATTTGAGGTTCACTTGTCAGTTCCCCACTGTTCACGTTTTAGTAAATAATCTGTATTGGCACTTGGTTGGTACACTTTACAAAAACAAACAATGTAAACATAGTGGGTAAATTTACATTTTGTCACAACAAAGAAATCATTTTAACCCTATTGGTATTTTGCAGGCCACAGTTTGAGAACCATTGGCCTAGGCCAAAGAACAGATAAAGTACAGAGACTAAAACTATGCTTGTTTGGCAAAAAAACATGGCCTAGGTTAGGTTAGATGTCATGAGTTATTTAACTGTTCAGCATTAAAAAGTGTGGTGTGATGAAACATATGATAAAATGGTCACACATATTGGAACAATATTTATTTAGTTACCAAGGTTGCATTGTGTAACACAAGTATAGTCATATACAATAGCACTATATCTGGGTACATGATATCATTTAACCTTACATCTGGGAATTCTGTTTGGACTTCACAATGAATGTGGAAACTTCACTTCCTGGAATACAATGGACCTTTATTTTTTAACCTTGATCAACACATTTGAAGAATACTTTCTACATTAACTATCAGTGTAGATATTTTAAGTAGAATTTACTTTTACTACAGTAAACAGCGTCTAATTATAACCACTGATATTTAATTGGAAATCTCTGTATTTTCTTTCCAAAACTTAAAACAACAAATAAGTGTAGCCACATAGATAAACACGAATATGAAACAAGGATAAAACAAAGACGCTTGCACTCCTATTATCCAGTAAAAAAAGTAGTAGAATTTTTATTTTAGTGGATCAACCGAGACATAAAAGTATATCAAACGTGGAGACAAATACAGAACAAGGGGGAAAAAGAAAAAATCGCCTTACGCGTTTTGTGCCGACTGGCACTTAATCATAGGCTAGTGAGAAGGGAAGTGAGGTACATTTAAATAACATGCTTCAACAAAACAATGAAAAGGTCACATTAATTAAATTGATTACAAAATCTGGCATACATAATTTATAAACAAACTGAAAATGTGATTTGTTACAAAATGTCACATGATTATAGATTTAATCTGATCGTATATAATCTGCTCTGCTCTAAGATATAACATGATTACACATTATCCGTGAAAAGAGTGACCACAAGACATAAAAAATGTAATTCAATAAGTGAAAAAATGATAATACTTTAAGAGACAATGAATTAATAATAATAACACTTGAAAGGTGTAACACAGGGATAACATAATCATAATTAAATTAAATTAAACCAAAAATAAAATGGTGATGTTAAAACATAATAATAAAGATGATAATAAATAAGATCCCATAGGATTAAATACGTGAATTTGTTTCATGTGTATTTAACATAAACATTATTATGCGGTAAAATGTGGTGATTATGTAAAATCAAATGATATTGTATATGTGTAGATCACAAGAAACATATCAAAGCACAATAAAATCATTTCTATTGTAATTTAAACAAATCAGACTGTACACACACTGGAATATAGCACAAAGAAAATACTTAAATTTCAACAGGTAGAGCCGGCTGTTTCTCCCTCTTTTGGGAGTTTTTCTTTTGTTTGATAAACACGAATACCCAATTATGTGTTTTTGTTGGATAACTATTCCAATAGTTAGAAAGGATACTGACACTTCAGAGTGTTATAATAATCCAAGAAAACACAAACTACTTATTTGATTACATAAAAAACCTATACCACAATTTAATTTTAAAACTAATTTTAAAGTTACCATAACTATGCCAAAATTCAAAGCACATGCATCTTTTAAAAAATAAAATGATTATATCAATACATCTATTTGTAAAATTGGAGTGAGTTTTCTACACATTATTCTGTCATACTATGTTCTGTTTTCCTATCTTCTCTGGCAATAAGATTTCCAGGCACTGCAGTTTTAAGCCCCAATGGGGCCCAAACACACTGCATCCACTGCTACCCCATCTTTACACACTGGTCAGTCAAGGCAGCAGGAAATCTATGCTTCTGATAGCACATATCTCTATCTCTGGTTCATCTTCTGCTACCCTTTAGGAATGCGAGTTGTGATAGATCTTCACCAGCTTCTACTCCCACAGCAGAAATATGGCTAAATGAGGTGTATCCCAAAATGTGTACTGTAATCAGTAATTAAATTCATGCTAATGTGACAAATATTCACTGTATGAGTGTGTGACTCTTTTGACAACAAGCAGTGGATCCAGGTAAAAATCAACTTTACAGTAAACCATATCAAGATTAATACGCACAATGTTTTCTTGAAGAATAGAGAACACCAAGCTTTTGTTTGGACAGGCTAGATGGACTCCGTAATTAAAGTTTAGTTAAGATCCCAAGAGGCTGATTGCAGGAAGCTTTGAAAGTCAAGAAGGTTTGTGTTTATACTGCAATTAGTGCACTTAGTAAATAGAATAGTGAGGTAGCTGAATGGGAGAAGTTTTCCAACTTGACTATTTTGGCCTTAAGTTTGAAATTCTCTTCTCAATTCCATGAAATTCTCTATTTCATGAATAATGCTCTTGTTGTTCAACCTCTTGATCATTTCTTGAACAAAGCAAACTTAGTGATGATGCTAAAGTTCACAAAATCAAATTTACATAGTGGGTATTACCGTATTTGCTCGATTATAAGACAATTTTTTTTTCAGAAAAAAAATTCAGAAAAATCCCCCACATCTTATAATCGAGGTTGTCTTATAATCTGACCTCAAATTGAGGTCAGACTATAAGACTGGGATCCAGGTCCCCCGCAGAGCTGCAGGGGACCTGGAGCTCCCTCTCTAACAGCAGGGCAATGTCTGCGCGATGCCGGCTTCGTCATAAAAGCGCCGGCGGTCGTGCCGGGCGGCAGCAGGGGAGGTCTGCGCTCATCGCGCAGACATCCTCC
This sequence comes from Pelodytes ibericus, assembly GCA_036172795.1. NCBI lineage: Eukaryota > Metazoa > Chordata > Amphibia > Anura > Pelodytidae > Pelodytes > Pelodytes ibericus. The sequence goes on along the minus strand of CM069861.1, from coordinate 116,044,379 downwards.
GCTGCCCCGCTAGCCACCAGGGAGAATCGGGCAGCCGGGGGATGTCTGCACGATACGTGCAGACATCCTCCATGCTGCCCGACTCTTCCGTCTTTTATGACGGACCAGCTGTCCGTCATAATAGACGGATGTGTCGGGGAGCATGGAGGATGTCTGCACGTATCGTGCAGACATCCCCCGGCTGCCCCCACTAGCCACCAGGGAGCAAGAACAAGAAACAGGTGAGGGGGGTGGACGGAGGGATTGGGGGGGGCGAGACAGAGAAACGAGGGGGGGGGCAGAGAAACGTGGGGAGGGAGGGGGGACCAGCGCAACAAGGGGAGGGGGGGGCAGAGAGAAACAAGGGGAGGGAGGGGGAAGAGACAGAGACAAGGGGAGGGAGGGGGGAAGAGAGAGACAAGGGGAGGGGGGCAGAGAGAAACAAGGGGAGGGAGGGGGGAAGAGACAGAGACAAGGGGAGCGAGGGTGGAGTCAAAGGGGGGGAGAGAGACAAAGCTGGGGGAAAGGGAAAGAGAGAGGCAGCATTGGCACATAAAAGGAAATAAAAACAAGAAATGCATTTTTTTTATATCATAATTTTTTATTAAAAAAGCAATTTACATGTGGATATATACAAGTTGAACTTTTTTCCTATAGGGTATCAGGCTTTTAGTTTTTTTTCCTAAAAGAATATCCAAAGTTTGGGGGGTCGTCTTATAATCAGGGTCGTCTTATAATCGAGCAAATACGGTACTTAAAGAGACAATGAATAAAAACACAATTGAGCTTTAAAAAATAACAATTGGAATAATTCAGCCTCTCTTCGCTTCTTTACCTAAAACAAGGTAAACAGTTGTTACTGTTGCATGTGGTTGTATATGGTTGCAATAAGATACTGTCACAATGCACAGTTAATGCGATAAATATGATGTGATGGGGGAAAAAAGAGCATACGTCTGCACCAGGGATTGCTTACAACCATGGTAATCTAAGTGTGTCATTTAAAATAAACAGGAAGAAGCAATATACTAGTATGCAATTGCTGAGATTTATAATCTGACACTTTCAAAATTGAACAAAACTGAATAAGTAGGAACCACTAAACAGGAAAACTATATAGATGAAGCTGTAGATGTTTATGGGTAAAAGGGAGGATTAATACCCAATTTTGATAGGTTGGAGCTGGTTTGAGAAGTAGCCTCCTATCTCAATTCAATGTGAGAGTAACATGGTTTTCAGAATCAACATCTGTGAACCTAGGATGGAATGCTTTGTTTTCTCACGTTTTATGTAACCTGTGACACACAATCATTATATACTCATCATATTCTTATTATTACATATGCATGTCTCAATAATCAATGAATTATATGCCCCTCCACCCTAATAATTTAAACACTCAAATATTGAAAGTTCTCATTTGAATCTTAACAAGAGTTTTAAGCCTTGCTCCAAGTGATCACAGAATTAAGAAAACATGTACCTATGAGGTCTAAAAACTGTTACATGTTCCTAGAAAAATCTAATAAACAAAGATTAAATAAAAAATAAAACTTGTACCAAGACATCTTTATGAGATTGCAAGATTCCCTTGGTTGTACCACATCTGGGTATGTTTTGTAAGGTAAATTCCTGAATTATCATCTAAAGCTAGATGCATTTTTAACTCTATTATCTCATTAATTTCTCATATTGTATTCACGATCTGTAATCATACACCTATTCCAACCATATGTAATTCTTGGAATTTCCCAGATTTATCTGTGGACACCAATTGTTGGATGAAGAATGCTGTCTATTTATGGATGCAATGTGCTTCTCATTCCTGAGATGTCATTAGCTCACGGACTGTTTCGTACACAAGGGACAGAAAGTCTCCCACGGCAGCATGTTACTTTACAAATAGATGCCGTCATTTGTCAGGAACATATATATATATACTATAAATATGTGGCAATGAATAGTTATAGAAAAACAGGAGAAGAGCTCTTGCTAACATGTAATATAATTGCCACACACCAACCAGGATGCTGAATTACAAATCAAAGAGCTGAAAGTTGTTAAAAATAAAACTAAAGATACTCAATCACCTAACAAAACAAATAAAGAATAAACAGAAAAGATGGGTTCCACACAACGAATCCCTCTAGTGCTAATGTGGAAGAATGTTACAAATAAACTATATAGAATGCTATCCATTGTGATAATTAATCATAAAATGTATTATCAATCTTTCAGCTGGAATTAACTGTCTCTACACACAAAAAAAAAAAGGTTAAAAACTTTGCCAACAAAAGAAAGCAAGAGTTATATATATATATATATATATATATATATATATATATACACACCGGTATATATATATCTATATCCATACAAAGATGAAACGCACGCAAGGGATTTAACCCCTTAGGGACAAGACATTTTCACCTTGACTTTCCCTTGGTGACAATGGCTGTTTTGACATTTCTGGGGTGTTTGTGTTTAGCTGCAATTTTCTTCTTTCTCAGATACTGTACCCACACAAATTATATGTTGTTTTTATCATCATAAGAAGGGCTTTCATTAGATACCCTTATGTTCATCATATCTTATAATTTCCTACAAAAAAATCATAAAATATGATGAAAATGTTTAAAAACCCCACTTTTTCTAACTTTGACCTAAAATATAATTTAGACAAATACAATCATTAAAAAAGATCCCATCTTAGACGCAAAGATTGATAGAACAATAGAAGCAGCCCTCTTTCATATAGTTCCTCAGATTGATACATTTCAAAAAATATATATTTTTATCCATATTAAGATGGCCACTAAAATGATAATTGCTCGTAATTGGAATCAAAATAAGCAACTACTATGGATACAGATAAAGAATCAAATCGGGTACCAACATAGGATGGAACAAGGTATCGCCTACTCTGAGGGAACTATTGGAAAATTCAATAAAAGATGGTCTCCCTGGTTTGCTCATTTCTCTTTACCGGGATAAACTCCCGCACGTTGACACATAGAATAAAAGAGGGACATCCCTCGGTCACATATAAGGAATAAAAAGATACAGGAAGCTGAAATTAAAGAGTAACGGTCGGCCCATGCTCGTGATGCACTTCACACAAGTGCGAATTACGTATTTTCTCTCTCTTCTTTTTCTTCTTTTTGCCTTTGCCTTTCTTTTTTTTTCTCTTCCTTTTTTTTTTTTTTTCTTTTTTTGGCTCGTATGTGGGATATAAATTAAGAGCTAAAATGAATCTACATTTCCACATTGAGATCCTCCACATAGAAACATAGAATGTGTCGGCAGATAAGAACCATTCGGTCCATCTAGTCTGCCCAATTTTTTGGGGAGTACTTTTATTAGTCCCCCTGTTTCCCGGTCTTATAGCTAGGATAGCCTTGTGTCTATCCCATGTATGCTTAAAATCCTTGACTGTGTTTACCTCTACCACTTCTGCTGGCAGGCTATTCCATACATCCACTACCCTCTCAGTAAAGTAATACTTCCTGATATTACTTTTAAATCGTTGCCCCTCTAATTTAAGACTATGTCCTCTAGTTGTGGTAGTTTTTCTTCTTTTAAATATACTCTCTTCCTTTACTGTGTTGATTCCCTTTATGTATTTAAATGTTTCTATCATATCCCCCCGTTACGTCTTTCCTCCAAGCTATACATGTTAAGATGCTTTAACCTTGCCTTGTAAAATATGTTCTTATGTAAAATATTAGTGGAATAGAGTAAAGACAACATATGATGGAGGAACTAAGAGGAAAGATAGAGAGGTACAGAAATATAATTCCACTTGCAAGTATGTATGGATGTAAATCAACTATTGATACTCAAGTTCTTTTAAATATGTTTATTCTTTTCCTTTTCCCTCTCTCTTTCCTTTTCTTCTTTTTTCTCCTAGCTTTTTCTTCATTTTTAGTTTCATCCTCATTCTCTACTTTAATTTTCATGTTCTAGGAGAGCTAATATATGTATATAAATGTATATTACGGTAAGTAACGTGTAAAATTGTGTTGAATGTTATATGTAGAAAAACAAATAAAATAAAGATTTGCTAAAAAAAATGCTAAATAATTTCTAAATGTTGTCCCGAGTTCAGAAATATGCATGTTTTCATATTTTTTGGTATTTTTTTGCGAGTTATGGGGCAAAAACCAAAAATAGTGTTTTTTTCCTATATTGACCTTTTGACCCCAACCCCAACCCAAAATTTAACCTTAACACTAAATTTAACCCCAACTCTAACCCTTATGCTATCCCTTAATATATTTTAATTTAATTTTAACCCTATCCCTTATGCTAAAAATTATTTAATTTTAACACTATAGGCTAATCTAACTATATAACCACTTAGTGAATTAAATATTTATTCAGTCAAGTAGCATATTCAGAGCGACGGAAGTGAAGTTACTTTCACTTCCGAAGCTCAGACCGCCAGAGCTCCGTGGACCCACTCCGTGGGTCGATCGTGGGTGCCCCAGAAAAGAAATTTCGGTGCTGGCTATTGCCTCAACATCGAGGCCGTTAAAGCGGTTTTCGCGATTGTTGATCGCGAAAACCGCTTGATTCACCGCAGGATGGGCCAGGCACGTCCATTGTCGGGAACAGAGTTCCCGGCAGGACGTGCCTGACATGTCCTTTGTCGCGAAGGTGTTAAGCAAAGTGAAAAAAAGGTATTATATGGTATTGATCATACAAATCAACGTTTCCATATAATACATTTTTTTCACTTTGCTTAAATCCCTTGAGTGCGTTTCATCTTTGTTTGGATCTATATATTACTAAAACGACTCTGCACCTGGGTATGTGAAACTTTTTTTCTGACAAGCTGAGTGCATAAACGCTTGGATTTATATATATATATATACATATATATATACATATATATATATATATATATATATATATATATATATATATATATATATATATTACTGTGCAAAAGGTTTAGGGAAGTTTAATTTAAGGGACACGCCCACCAAAAAATGAAAAGGGTTTATTTTTTTATTTTGTATTGTTGAGTTCAGATCTTTTGTTTTTGTTATGTGACTGTATTTAATAAAATATGTAACTAAACAAGTGTGACTGGGCGCCGCCATTTAGTGAAATATGGTGATTTTGTGTCCCACCCCCTGGTGACTTTACAGCACAAATTTCTCATTTTGGGGTTGGGGACTCAGAATGCAGTCTATAAGTTTTGATCATAGACTTGCATTGAATGGGAGGGTAATGTAACTATTACATCACAAGGGGGTAGAGTTATGATCCTGTTTGATCAGGTTAATCTCCTCTCTTTGTGTTGGAAGAAGGTAAAAAAAAAAAGGTTGTACACAGCCACCTAGTCCTGCCCACTATGATACACAAGAGCCAGTAAGAGAGCAGGGGAGTATCTTAAGACATAATCATACAGGCTTTGGCAACAGTTGTAAAATGAGACTGGCTGGAAGATTTTGGATGATGTTGCATCATGGGAAATATTCACAGAATGGAGCCAGGACATAAACACCTAATTTTATTTTTACTTTTATATGCAATTAATTCAATCATATAAAAAAAACAATGGCATACGATTTATATATGTGTTTGTTTTAAATTACCAGGTTATCTAGTTACATCTTATGTAAGTGGTAGTGTCCCTTTAACACTTAGAAGTCAAAAAAATAAATGAGACAACTGTATTGGTGACTCACTGAGTATTCGGGGTAAACTCTGTAAAGATGCAACCACAGGTATTTTACACAATGTACTTGTCATCATTGGATATGTATTCCTTAACACACTCAGAATAGACACTGACCCACTCACTGAGCACTGTGAATTAAGAGATAACCAGGCGCAATGTTCTAGAAGTAAACGCAACAGCAGTAACAGTCCATTTGTCTCCATGGTGATTGCACCAATTTTAGACATTTCCCCCAGAATTGCTCATAAAACATGTCACTGTGAGGGTTATTCACAAAAAACTGACAAGAGCACTAGCAAGTGAACTGAAAAAAGCAGAAGGCTGTTCCATCTATCCACAATCCTCTCAGTCAAATAGTACTTCCAGATGTTACTCCTGAACCTTTGCCCCTCTATCTGAAGATCATGGTCTCTTGTTGTGGTAGTCTTTCTTTTTTCAAAAATACTCCCCTCTTTTACCGCATTAACTCCCATAATGTATTTAAATGTTTCTATTTTTTCCCCCTTTGTTCTAATCTAGGTTGTACATATTTAGTTCCTTTAACCTCTCTTGGTAGATTCTATTCTGCAATCCATGAACCAATTTAGTAGCCAATCTTCGCATTTTCTCCAGAGTATCTATTTCATTCTTGAGATACGGTCCCCAGAAAGGCGTTCAATACTCAGAGGGAGGTCTCACCAGAGCTCTGTACAATGGTATGAGCACATCCCTCTTACTACTTATACCTCTCCCTATGCAACCAAACCTTCTGCATGCAGTGCTTGCCTCTTTATTGCATTGTCTACTCACAATTAAGTCCTCTGAAATGATTACCCCTTGATCTCTCTCAAATGTTTGGGTCAGGACCAGGGTTGCCACCTGGCCGGTATTTTACCGGCAGACCGGTAAAAAAATTGGCTTCAGACTAATGTTAAGTCTATGGAGACAGTACCAAGGCCGGTATTTTTCTGAAGAAAAGGTGGCAACCCTAGTCAGGACTTTGTCAAATAATTTATATTCTTGCCTTGGGTTTTTACAAGGTGCATTATCTTGCATTTCTCCACACTGAAGGTCAGTTGCCATTGCTCTGATTATTTTTGGAGTATATCTAAGTCACTTGCCATTTAGCTTATCCATCCAGGGATATCAGACCTGCTGCAAATCTTAGTATAGTTTCAGAAGCACATTGGGCTCTCATTTCAGAAGACATTCAGGTCTATTCTGAGTAAATTTACCTAATGTCATTAAATTATTGAATTGAGTGAATTGACTGATCCACCTGTGCTCATCGGTGATTTAAAAAAAAAAAAGAAACTTGATATACTTTAATCTTTTACAACTAGAGAAACATAACATTATATTTATCTATAGCACTCCAATTTCTGGTGCACTTATATAGGCATATATTACTGTATGTCTTTTTTCATAAGAACCACATGACATATTAATGATGTATGAAGAAGGTTTGGTAAAAATAAGCTTTGATCGTGTAAAGGTCTATGGGTTGCATATAACAAGGAAACAGGTGGGGAGTTTATCTAAAAATAGAATTACTCTGTATCCCTGATAGTCAAATCAATTATTGTTATTATGCTTTGATAAATATCTTGCTTAATTAGATTAGTAGCAGAATAATGTTGAACAGTGTTTTTTCATGTCAGGTCATTTTCACTTTTCTCTTACAGAGAAGTGTTATTCAGGATGTGACATAATCTTAAATTATGGCCCAAAGCAGAGTGAATCCAGAAAGCGGAAAACAATGTCTGTTTCTCTTCCTGCAATCAAGTATCACAATGGGCCTAAATGAGCCTAAATGATATAATAGTATTATTACATATTTAATAATAATGCACCACCACCCTCCACTGCATTGTGCAATGGGTAGATAAAATATACAAATAATTAGCAATGCATCTACATATATACACAATAGAATAACATTAAATACAGATATAAACAGAATGTGGAGAAATCCAATTTTACTTTACTACTTTCATCTTCAGTGACCAGAGCCAGTTCTTAAGTAAATATTTTTGAAGTGCCTAATGCATTTAATCCAATAACAATGGAATATGTTGAGATATTCTGGTGACTGTGTGTTATCGCATGATATACTCATCTAGGTTATAAACAGTGTTGTATTTCTGCTGGCCTAGGGCAGCAGATTGGAGGGGTGCAGCAGACTGAAGGGGTGCAGGCAGAGCCAGGCAGTGCCCATCCAGAAATCGTCTTGAAAGATTATGTTTAGCTATATAATTGTATGTAGAATAATTGTATTAGGAATATTTTTTTTATATATTCATACTGACCCAAGTAGAGCCAAGATGTAAGAACTCTTAGGTGAGTTATTCTTTCTTGTGCTTACCCATATTTAGAGATACAATTGGCATTATAACTCCCCACCTAAGGCACCAATAAAGTCAACACATAATGCAATGAAAGTTATCTTGAGGTGTAATAACAGGGAAACTTGTCTGAGTGAAGACAATGGACAGCTTAGTGAATCCACTGAGAGCTTAAATCTTAGCTGACCCACATCAAAGCAGGCCTTCAGTAAAAATCAAACATGTCTTGTCCATTTACCCCATTCGAACTAATCGTATTCTTTTGTTTGTCCATTTACCCTATGACTAGTGCACATACAAAATCCATGTATCCATTGTGCAAAAGCCTAAATATACTTTGTTAAATTGAACAGGTTTTAAGTGATCAAGTGATTATAACTTCTACATGGAATCAGTCAGTTTCCTGAAAACAGCCAGGCATGGCTAAGACTGAGTGAATGTCGTATCTTCCAAAAATAAGTGTTCTTCAATTTCAACATACCAATGAACTAATATCACATCTTCAAGACAGGTGACGAGTACATACAAAAATGTATTGACTAATATGTAATATTCTAAAAATCCCACTAATCACCAGCTTAATAACACAACTAACCAGAAAGACTATAAAAGACTACTGGGCTATTTACTAAAACGTGAGTTGCAAGTGAGATGAGGCGAGTTGATGTGACATGAATATTTCTTCTCACCAATTTAACTATACATTGAGGAGAGTTTCCCCTGCTATGCTAACTCACCAGGTTTGCACAATATATAGCTAAATTGGTGAGTTGAAATGTTCATCTCATCTGCAACTCACCTTTTAGTAAATAGCCCCCTTAGTATTAACTGAAACAAGATATGTTTAATACATGTTTGCCAATAGATGCCAGCCTTCTCTATATCCTACAACATTACTCTTCAAATCTTTAGATTTCTTTCTAATCACATCACCATATATGTATATTTTTTCCATTTAAAATAAGAACAGATATGAAAAAAATGGCTATATATGGACACAAATAAGCCAAAACCTAGTGCCTCAAGACTAAAAAGTCCAGCCAGGCTAACACATTTAATGTCCAATAGTATGATGTACATATACTTTTTAATAATACTTTTATTTATTTGTTCTGAAAGATGTCATTTAAAAACACAGAAATTAGGTTTTCAATCCATCCAAACACGTAACTTTTTAAATTGTTAAGCACACAGGGTTTCATAAAACTGAATTGACAAGTGAAATGCAAAGAGCAGGCATTAATAGCGGCGCTGGAGAAATTCTCTAACGTGCTTATTTTTTTCAATTCACTTGAAAGGTCAACGGGGGCAGAGTCATGTATCTTCTTCACCATCATCAGATTCTTCCATGAAGCCGTTATTCGTCTATCCCAGGTGAAGCACTAACAGAATATGTTTTATTTCACAGTTTAAGAAGCAATTTGCTAGACAGGTCCATTCTTATGTGGGTCCAGCTTGTTTCCTTTAACAAAACAGATAAATCCTTTGGGGCCCATCAGAAAAGAACTTAGCCTGACTTCAAAAGCTATTTTGGATTTGGCTTGCTACACTCTCATGTTAATGGTATGATGCAGCTGCTGTTTGTTTTATCCACATTGCTGACAGTTACAGCTAAAGTTTGATTTCTCACTTCTAACCTATCAAACTGCTGACAACAAACAGCCTTTGGTACATATGCCAAAGTGTTGTTGCCTAGAACTATGGAGAAGAGTTTGCATTTCAGAGCAATATTTCTTATCTCTGAAACACTTCATTAAACATTTTGCATGGCGTGCTTTGCTATTAGCAGATGACTGGAATAAAGAATATTTTTTTTTTATAAAACAGTGTTGTTACGCAGTCTATGTTGTGTAAGGCACTATGAATGATAGTACTTGAAGTAACAGGCTTCTTTCTAGCACTGTGCCTTTAAGTTGTGTTTACTGTAGAAACATAGTATTTACAAAAAGTAGCTCTTGACGTCCTTCCCAGTCATGAGGAATCATAAAAGGGCACAATTTTAAGCGACAGGGTGGGAAAACAAGAAGGAATCTGAGAAACTATTATTCTATTGAAAGATTAGTAGATAAGTCGAAGAAAATAAAATCTCACACTATAAAGAAATTAAAGAATAATTCATGTGGGTATAAGTCTAGTCTATAAACAAATACACTGGATCTTTAGATATTGGTAGTCTAGTAGGCCTGACTGGTAATTATCGGACATTACAATCCATGTTTCTAGAAACTGCACCATAGTAAAGGTGCATCAATGTGCCATTGGAAATAAGGGGCCATACATAACCACACTTGGGAAGTCACTTGGGAACTCTCAGGTAAGAATTGATTGATTGAGCAACCTGGATGTTCTGGACTGGAGCAGGCAGTTCAGACTAACAAAGTTTGTCAAGAGTCTGCTTTATGAAAAGCACTGAAGTTTCTACCCAATATAAACTGATCTGGCCCACACGTTTCGCTAATGTGGTTAAAGTGAGTCCATTTGGCTGGTTCCCAGCCCTAATTATCATGGGGAAGGAGGGTCAGGGCTATTAGCCCTAGGCCAATGTATATTTTATAGGGGATGGGAGCATTTACCCAGCTGCCAGCCCTGGGAGGGGTCTGGGCTACTTTCCCTTTTTTGTTAGAGGGAGCTGGGAGCCAGCCAAATTGCCATTTATTATAGGAGGGCCAGGGATACTTGTCCCCGCCTTCTGTGATTATTATAAAGGCCACGCACTAATTTTAAATTTTTTTTTTTTTTTACATTTTTTGTTGTTGTTATGGAGAACTGTTTTCCGCAATAGACAAAGTCCTTTCCAAATGAATTCCTAAACCCCTCTATAGAGCTCTAAGGGGAAGATAGAGCCTACTATTTTGTTATAATAATCCTTTGCCGAAATTTTGTCACTTTAAGAAAAGTGAAGTGATCCAAGAGTAGTGGTCTGAAACTCAGAGCTCCAACTTTCGTTATCAGTAGACCCTTTATACAGTCATTTTTACATGACACAATTGTTTTAAGGTTTAATAATAATAAACCATATCAGAGAGAAAATCTAAACGATATCTGTGTATTTATTACACGATATTATTCATGCAAGTCTGGGAAATGATGTGATATTTTTTCCCCCAGCAATCTGTTGGAGAAGTAAAGTATATTGGCAAAGGATTGAAACTCTGGTGATGTCAGAAGGCAGATATTTTCAGCCACATACTGATTCAATTTAAATGATACAAGATTGCATATTAATGACTTAATGCTATTTGTCATAATGACTTTCTGTTAGGTTACAAAACATGTAAAACTGTTGATCTAGTTCCATACCACATGTCTGAATAGTTAATGAGATAATTAAATAAAAAGTATGTTTAGGCATTGTGTTAAGCTACATGGAAATGGTTATCAAGATGAACATTTCCTCTCACCATTTTAACATTTAAAATACATGTGCAGGGACAAACGTAGCCTCTACAATGCACAATGCATTACCAAATTGGTGAGATGAAGTGTTCATCTCACCTCAACTCACCATATCCCATCTGCAACTCACTCTCATAGTGGTCTTTTATTTATGCTTATCATAAATTCTCAACATTACAATAATGCAGTTTCCTATTTGAAGGCTTGGACATCTTTATCACTTTTTATTGTCTATTAGTTTAAAAAAATGAATATGTGTATAAAAATATATAAAAGTACAAAATACATATATACTATTTAAATATGTATAGAAAAGTAAAAAAAATTAAAAAAAAGCTCGTATATTACTACAATGTGTAAAATTACACTTCATAAGTGTTCCATTCCCGTTCACAATTATGTTTCCAAAATATTAAAAAAATAATGATAATATCATCCAGATTCAAAATAAATAAATAAAAAACCTAAAAAAATAATAATATTAAAAATACATATAATAAATAGAAATAATTATAACTTTGAAAATAAAATAAATGAAAATAAGATTATCCATCTATGGATATGCCATGATATAATCCATATATTTTCTTTGTTTTATCCATTTGTACACATTTCTTATTATTTCTGGATTATTTCAAGATACATTTAAACAATTTGTATAGTTTTACGCACCTTCACTATTATTGCATTCAATTTAATGCAAATCCACAATAAAAGTGCATTCTTCTTGTACCATAAATGTTAATATTTCAAGTTTAAAAGAATATCTCTAAAGGCCAGATTCAAAGGTTTTTAGATTTGTTTTTTCTTCATTTCACCTATATTTTAAAGTCCAAACATTCCTAAATATCTGGGGCTGGCAATGTCATTTAATTTGCAACTTATTTGGTATGTCACTCCAGACATGATTGAATGGTTGGTCACATAGATTCTGCTGTAGTTATTTCTAGCTCATAGAAAGTGAAAATTGTCTATTTCCTCAATGCTAGTTAAATGGCATCCTGTACATCGATAGTTTACCCTGCAGTTTAGAGTGTGATAATATACAAAACTGTGCAGTGATCAACTTAAAACGCACAATGGGGTAGATTCAGTGCTGGCCGTTATGTAAAAAAGTGGCATTAGCAGTAAATTAACGAGCATCTGCGATTCAACGCCCATCACCCATCGCTAATGTAGACGTTCCCCAACGTCTATTATAAGTTGTTTAAAAATGTATTAATCCCCACTCACACTAAACTTTACAATCAATGCATGTCAACTGGAGAAAGGCATGTTAGCAGCTACTGTAGTCACTCTCCTGAAACCACGAAAACCAGATATTAAATGTGCAAATTATAGACCCATGTCATTAATGAACACAGATCCAAAAATGTATTCAAAATTCTAAGCCAGTAGAAAGTCCTAACCATAATTATTCACTCTTACCAAGTAGGATTCATACAAGGTAGACAACCCATTAATAATACTAGAAGTGGGAAAAAGAAAAAAGGAGTGACAGTGTAACGATACAGAACCCTAGAGCAGCCTCTCCCCTACGTGTATCGTCATGAAAGGGGAACGTTGCCGAGACCGGGGTCAAGTCAGTGACTATATCTCCCCCAGGATGCTCGTCTCAGTAGAGGGACTTTGCAATGTGAGGTTGAAGGGTGTTAACTGGTAGCATACTATGACCAAAGCCAGGGCAGTCCTCTACCAACTGGAGAGGGAGGAAGGTATCGACCCCTCTGCCTCCAAGTGCAGCCGTTACAATGTCTGCCAAGTGATAAGCTCAATGCCGACAGATCCAAAGACTCTGTCGCAGAAATGGACACACACCAGTATAGGAGTGGAACAGGAATGGACATTTATTTAAAAACAGCATAGATATTTATACACAAACAAATATGACATGACTCAATTAAAACAGGTAATTAAAGACAGTAGGATATGACATAATCAAACCTTTAAATACAGACACTTAATGAACACAACATAACAGTAGGACATACAATGGGGAAATCCTGCCTCATGCTTTCATGATGCAAAGGTGTCAAGTTCAGCTACATCCAGTGTACACTTAATTAAAGTAATGTGTTAATTGAAGGACATCACTGTATGACAGTACACTGAATGACTTGCATAAAGACAATGGGTAAGGTGACATAATGACAGTAGTTTGTAGGATAGGATACAATCTTAAACTGGGGGAAACACAATGAATGGGAGAAAGGCTTGGATCCCAGGGTACACATCCTGGCTCACATCTTGAGTGAGCCTGTGTTTAAAGTCCAGCTGAAAACAGGGTTCTGCTGATGCCCTCAAAGTTTGTACCCCCAAACCTAGTATATCCACAGAGAGGGTGGCGGGCCATTCGTTCTCTCCATGAACCCCAGTGACAGAGGGGTTCACAGACAGGAGCTACAATGTAAAAAATAATATAGTATAATAATAAAGTATATGAATCTAAAGTAATACAACCCCTTTATTATCAGATTAGTCCCCAAAAAAGGGTTATGGGGAATTAGGAACCATATACCATTATACCATATAAACTAAAAGCCTGAATATAAGACTACCCTGTAGGAAAAAAAGTTGAACTTGTATATATTCACATGTAAATTGCTTTTTAATATTTAATAAAAAAATTGATATTATACAAATGTATTTCTTGGGTTTTTTTCCTTTTATGTGCCAATTCGGCCTCTCTCCCCCTCCCCCAGCTGTCTCTCTCCCCCCCCCCCCCCCACGTTGTCTCTCTCTCCCTCCCCCCCAAACTTCTCTCTCTCTCTCTCTCTCTCTCTCTCTCTCCACCTCCCTCGTCTCTTACCCCTCCCCTTGTCTGTCTCCCCCCTCCCCTTTTCTCTCTGTCCCCCCTCCCCTTTTCTCTATTCCCCCCCACCACCTTGTTTCTTTCCCTGGTCGCTAGTGGGGGCAACCGGGGGATGTCTGCACGATACGTGCCGACATCCTCCATGCTGCCCGATTCTCCTGGTGGCTAGCGGGTCAGCGGAGGATGTCTGCACAATACTCGCAGACATCCTCCACTGCTGCCCGGCACTTCCGCCGGGACTTTTATGTTGAAGCCGGAAGGACCCGGCTTCATCATAGAAGTCCCAGCGGTCGTGCCGGGCAGCAGCAGGGGCAATCTGCGCTCATCGCGCAGACATCCCCGGCTGTTAGAGAGGGGGATCCAGGTCCCCTGCAGCTCTGCGGGGGACCTGGATCCATGTCTTATAGTCTGACCTCGATTTGAGGTCAGAGTATAAGACAACCTCGAATGTAAGACTAGGGGTATTTTTCAGAGCATTTGCTCTGAAAAAAACCTCGTCTTATATTCGAGCAAATACGGTATTTACCGATTTGCAAAAAATCATTGTTTTTAGTATTTGTTGTGGCGTGCTGGGTAAGATTCCCCATAAGGTACACTAGACAATTATATTCATTGCTCCCTTTTTAGTAAGAACTACAGAAAACAAGTGGGAGTGGCTTTGACCCACGGCTTCGCCTATTTTTGTCATTTAGCCAAGCCATATTCGACGCTGGTATATGCTTTTTCTATAGCCTTCAAATGGTTATCTGGTCACCCTAGTGTAACATCACTGGCTTTAGTTTGGACAGGAAATAGAAAGTAAACTGTTGCCTTGATTATGAACCTAAGTAATAAAATCAGGTGCAAAGTTGGTCAAGTCAAGCTAATCAACAAGATATACCAACGCAGTAACACACTACAATGGGTGTAACACATTTTCTGTTTGAATGATGAGACTGAATTATAAATAATGTTTTTCTCATTCATAATGCCAAGAGAATCCATACAAAGACACTCAGTAGGTAGACCGAGGAAAAGAGAGAGGCATGTCCTGTGCACTCTCCAGAAATAGAAAATACATCACTTGCTTTCAAGAACATATTGTGCAACTATGTATCTTTAAAAGTGTTTACAAAGGTTAAATCCAGTGCAAGACAGGTTAATGGATTTCATTACTCAACTAGGGTCAGAGCTAAAGCTACAGATATTTTTAAATTATGTTTTTTTATTTATTGATGTAATAATTTGTTATTTTTTAGGATTTTATCACTGTGAGACTAGAAGTGTTTTATAGTTCAAACCGAGAGTTTGACAGATATAGTCTTGTGCGTGTAGATGTATTGCACATACCGATAAACAGAAACATCTCAGTATGGAACATGGTACATTTCATCGAATCTCTCTGGCTGAAATGCATTTGTGATCGGAATTATGGAAAATACTCTTCTCACTGTTTGCATTACAATTTTTTTTTTATTTACCACTTTGATGTGAAAAGTCTACGGCCTAGAAAGGACCTGGATATTAATACAACTGTAATATCAAAAAACATCCTAAAGGACACATTAGATTTATCATTCTTTAAGTTGCATTGGACAATAATGTGACCACCAAATACCATATTGGACAGATTAAAGGCCTCCTTTTCTTCCAAACTTACTAAATGTGATCTTAATAGTACACAGCATGTAACTACATACTGTATTTTGCTGTATTAGTGCATTCATATTAATCATCATTTTCAGATGTCAGCAGTTGGGCCATACTGATGCCATTGTGTCTAAGCCCCCATACACACAGTAACTGTACAAAGGGTGTCCAGATAAAGAGAAAGTCACAAAGATACACAGAGCATTTCATTATTAGGATGTCACTAGGATTACATTACTCTGTGTACTTAAAGTATCATATAGAAAGTTATTCATAAAGGGGATGCACATGATGAAAGTTCCTAATAGTCGCATAGTACCATGTGAGCCAATGTACAGTGTTAAAGAGTTTGTGCCATGTGTGCAGGCTCGCTCTACCATGTACAGTGAGGGAAACAAGTATTTTATCCCCATGTTGATTTAGAACATTTTCCCACTGACAAAGAAATGATCAGTCTATAATTTTAATGGTAGGTGTATTTTAACAGTGAGACACAGAAAAGAAATCCATAAAAACACGTCATAAAAGTTATAAATTGATTTGCATGTCAATGAGTGAAATACATTTTTGACCTCTTCGACTTAGTACTTGGTGGCAAAACCCTTGTTGGCAATCAGAGAGGTCAGAAGTTTCTTGTAGTTGGCCACCCAGTTTGCACACATCTCATGAGGGATTTTGTCCCACTCCTTTTTGCAGATCCTCTCCAAGTCATTAAGGTTTCGAGGCTGACGTTTGGCAACTCGAACCTTCAGCTCCCTCCACAGATTTTCTATGGGATTGAGGTCTGGAGACTGGCTAGCCTACTCCAGGAGCTTAATGTGCTTCTTCTTGAGCCACTCCTTTGTTGCCTTGGCTGTGTGTTTTTGTTCATTGTCATGCTGGAATACCCATCCACAATCTATTTTCAATGCCCTGGCTGAGGGAAGGAGGTTCTCACCCAAGATTTGACAGTACATGGCCCCGCCCATCGTCTCTTTCATGTGGTGCAGTTGTCCTGTCCCCTTAGCATAAAAACACCCCCAAAGCATAATGTTTCCACATCCAAGTTTGACCGTGGGAATTGTGTTCTTGGGCTGATAGGCAGCATTCCTCCTCCTCCAAACACGGCAAGTTGAGTTGATTTCCAAGAGCTCGATTTTGGTCTGACCACAACACTTTCACCCAGTTCTCATCTGAATCATTCAGATGTTCATTTGCAAACTTCAGATGGCTCCTCACCGTTCTCATGATCATTGAAACTCCACAAGGTGAGATCTTGCATGGAGCACCAGACCAAGGGAGACTGACAGTTATTTTGTGTTTCTTCCATTTGCGAATAATCACACCAGCTGTTGTCACATTCTCACCAAGCTTCTTGGCGATGGTCTTGTAGCCCATTCCGGCCTTGTGTAGGTCTACAATCTTGTCCCTGACATCCTTGGACAGCTCTTTGATCTTGACCATGGAATGAGAGTTTGGAATCTGATTGATTGATTGATTGATTGCTTCTGTGGACAGGTGTCTTTTATACAGGTAATGAGCTGAGGCTAGGAGCACTCCCTTTAAGAGAGTGCTCATAATCTCAGCTCGTAACCTGTATAACAGGGGTCCTCAAACTACGGCCCGCGGGCCACATGCGGCCCGCCGAGGACATTTATGTGGCCTGCGGGGGGTGCTGCCGGCACCTCCGCACTGTTTACTTTTTTTTTCTTTCTGGCAGCCGCAAAGGATGCGGCTGCAGGAAGAAAAAAAAAAATCACTGCGACCGGATGTGACGTTACGTCACATCCGGATCCGGTAACTGTTTCCCTCCTCCACAGGAGGACACCGCGTGAGACGTCCGGGGACACAGCAGCTGGAGGTAAGTGATGGGGAAGCGGGGGAGGAGGGAGGTATAACGAGCACTATTCCTGGGCTCTGACTGGCACAATATTCCTGGGCTCTGACTGGCACAATATTCCTGGGCATCTGACTGGCATCATATTCCTGGGCATCTGACTGGCATCATATTCCTGGGCATCTGACTGGCATAATATTCCTGGGCATCTGACTGGCATAATATTCCTGGGCTCTGACTGGCATAATATTACTGGCCATCTGACTGGCATAATATTCCTGGGCATCTGAATGGCAAAATATTCCAGGGCATCTGAATGGCAAAATATTCCAGGGCATCTGAATGGCATAATATTCCTGGGCATCTGACTGGCATAATATTCCTGGCCATCTGACTGGCATAATATTCCTGGGCATCTGAATGGCATAATATTCCTGGGCATCTGGATGGCATTATATTCCAGGGCATCTGACTGGCATCATATTCCAGGGCATCTGACTGGCATCATATTCCAGGGCATCTGACTGGCATCATATTCCTGGGCATCTGACTGGCATCATATTCCTGGGCATCTGACTGGCATCATATTCCTAGGCATCTGACTGGCATCATATTCCTGGGCATCTGACTGGCAAAATATTCCTGGGCATCTGACTGGCATCATATTCCTGGGCATCTGACTGGCATCATATTCCTGGGCATCTGACTGGCATCATATTCCTGGGCATCTGACTGGCATCATATTCCTGGGCATCTGACTGGCATCATATTCCTGGGCATCTGACTGGCACACTATTCCCATTGAAATACTGGTAAATTTGTTGATTTAACTTTACTAGAATATTGTATTTGTTCTCGTTTTGTTCAAAATAAGATATATGCAGTGTGCATAGGAATTTCTTCATAGTTTTTATTTTTACTATAGTCCGGCCCTTCAACGGTCTGAGGGACAGTGAACTGGCCCCCTGTTTAAAAAGTTTGAGGACCCCTGCTGTATAAAATACACCTGGGAGCCAGAAATCTTGCTGATTGATAGGGGATCAAATACTTATTTCACTCATTGACATGCAAATCAATTTATAACTTATTTTTAACATTTTCTGGAATTTTTTTTGTTATTCTGTCTCTCACTGTTAAAATACACCTACCATTAAAATTATAGACTGATCATTTCTTTTTCAGTGGGCAAACGTTCGAAAACAGCAGGGGATCAAATACTTTTTTTCCTCACTGTCAGGGCCGGCGCTACCGTAAGGCAGCACAGGCGGCTGCCTTAGGGCGCACCAATGGGGGGGCGGGAAAATCGCCTGCTCCCCCAGACCCCAGTACTTACCTCCATGCTGCTGTTCATGTCCGTGGCTGAGAGGGAAGCGCTGTGCGTTCCCTCAGGCCGTGCGCATTCAATAAAGTGTATTGAAACTTTTTTTTTCAACACACTTTATTGAATGCGCACGGCCTGAGGGGAGCGCACAGCGCTTCCCTCTAAGCCACGGACATGAACAGCGGCATGGAGGTAAGTACTGGGGTCTGGGTAAGGGGGGAGGAGGGAGGTTTAACGAGCAATTCCTGGGCATCTGAATGGCATAATATTCTTGGGCTCTGACTGGCTTAATATTCCTGGGCATCTAACTGGCATAATATTCCTGGGAATCTGACTGGCATAATATTCCTGGGCATCTAACTGGCATAATATTCCTGGGAATCTGACTGGCATAATATTCCTGGGCATCTAACTGGCATAATATTCCTGGGCATCTAACTGGCATAATATTCCTGGGAATCTGACTGGCATAATATTCCTGGGCATCTAACTGGCATAATATTCCTGGGAATCTGACTGGCATAATATTCCTGGGCATCTGACTGGCATAATATTCCTGGGCATCTAACTGGCATAATATTCCTGGGAATCTGACTGGCATAATATTCCTGGGCATCTGACTGGCATAATATTCCTGGGCATCTGAATGGCATAATATTCCTGGGCATCTGACTGGCACACTATTCCTGGGCTCTGACTGGCATAATGTTCCTGGGCATCTGAATGGCATAATATTCCTGGGCATCTGAATGGCATAATATTCCTGGGCATCTGAATGGCATAAAATTACCTGGCTCTGACTGGCATAATATTCCTGGGCATCTGAATGGAATAATATTCCTGGGAATCTGACTGGCACACTATTCCTGGGCTCTGACTGGCATAATATTACTGGGCTCTGAATGGCATAATATTCCTGGGCATCTGAAAGGCACAATATTACTGGGCTCTGAATGGCATAATATTCCTGGGCATCTGAATGGCATAATATTACTGGGCATCTGACTGGCATAATATTCCTGGGCTTCTGAATGGCATAATTTTCCTGGGCATCTGACTGGCATAATATTCTTGGGCTCTGACTGGCATAATTCTTTTGGGCTCTGACTGGCATAATATTCCTGGGCATCTGACTGGCATAATATTCCTGGGCATCTGAATGGCATAATATTCCTGGGCATCTGACTGGCACACTATTCCTGGGCTCTGACTGGCATAATGTTCCTGGGCATCTGAATGGCATAATATTCCTGGGCATCTGACTGGCACACTATTCCTGGGCTCTGACTGGCATAATATTACTGGGCTCTGAATGGCATAATATTCCTGGGCATCTGAAAGGCATAATATTCCTGTGCTCTGAATGGCATAATATTCCTGGGCATCTGAATGGCATAATATTCCTGGGCATCTGAATGGCACAATATTACTGGGCTCTGAATGGCATAATATTCCTGGGCATCTGAATGGCATAATATTACTGGGCATCTGACTGGCATAAAATTCCTGGGCATCTGAATGGCATAAAATTCCTGGGCATCTGAATGGCATATTCCTGGGCATCTGAATGGCATAATATTCCTGGGCATCTGACTGGCATAATATTCCTGGGCATCTGAATGGCATAATGTTCCTGGGAATCTGACTGGCACACTATTCCTGGGCTCTGACTGGCATAATATTACTGGGCTCTGAATGGCATAATATTCCTGGGCATCAGAAAAGCATAATATTCCTGGGCTCTGAATGGCATAATATTCCTGGGCATCTGAATGGCACAATATTACTGGGCTCTGAATGGCATAATATTCCTGGGCATCTGAATGGCATAATATTACTGGGCATCTGACTGGAATAATATTCCTGGGCTTCTGAATGGCATAATTTTCCTGGGCATCTGACTGGCATAATATTCTTGGGCTCTGACTGGCATAATTATTTTGGGCTCTGACTGGCATAATATTCCTGGGCATCTGACTGGCATAATATTCTTGGGCTCTGACTGGCATAATTCTTTTGGGCTCTGACTGGCATAATATTCCTGGGCATCTGACTGGCATAATATTCCTGGGCATCTGAATGGCATAATATTCCTGGGTATCTGACTGGCACACTATTCCTGGGCTCTGACTGGCATAATATTCCTGGGCATCTGAATGGCACAATATTACTGGGCTCTGAATGGCATAATATTCCTGGGCATCTGAATGGCATAATATTACTGGGCATCTGACTGGCATAATATTCCTGGGCTTCTGAATGGCATAATTTTCCTGGGCATCTGACTGGCATAATATTCTTGGGCTCTGACTGGCATAATTATTTTGGGCTCTGACTGGCATAATATTCCTGGGCATCTGACTGGCATAATATTCTTGGGCTCTGACTGGCATAATTCTTTTGGGCTCTGACTGGCATAATATTCCTGGGCATCTGACTGGCATAATATTCCTGGGCATCTGAATGGCATAATATTCCTGGGCATCTGACTGGCACACTATTCCTGGGCTCTGACTGGCATAATATTCCTGGGCATCTGAATGGCACAATATTACTGGGCTCTGAATGGCATAATATTCCTGGGCATCTGAATGGCATAATATTACTGGGCATCTGACTGGCATAATATTCCTGGGCTTCTGAATGGCATAATTTTCCTGGGCATCTGACTGGCATAATATTCTTGGGCTCTGACTGGCATAATTATTTTGGGCTCTGACTGGCATAATATTCCTGGGCATCTGACTGGCATAATATTCTTGGGCTCTGACTG
The DNA here is from genome assembly GCA_036172795.1 of Pelodytes ibericus. Lineage (NCBI taxonomy): Eukaryota > Metazoa > Chordata > Amphibia > Anura > Pelodytidae > Pelodytes > Pelodytes ibericus. The sequence continues at coordinate 116,022,637 of CM069861.1, read as the reverse complement.
GCATAATTCTTTTGGGCTCTGACTGGCATAATATTCCTGGGCATCTGACTGGCATAATATTCCTGGGCATCTGAATGGCATAATATTCCTGGGCATCTGACTGGCACACTATTCCTGGGCTCTGACTGGCACACTATTCCTGGGCTCTGACTGGCATAATGTTCCTGGGCATCTGAATGGCATAATATTCCTGGGCATCTGAATGGCATAATATTCCTGGGCATCTGAATGGCATAAAATTACCTGGCTCTGACTGGCATAATATTCCTGGGCATCTGAATGGAATAATATTCCTGGGAATCTGACTGGCACACTATTCCTGGGCTCTGACTGGCATAATATTACTGGGCTCTGAATGGCATAATATTCCTGGGCATCTGAAAGGCACAATATTACTGGGCTCTGAATGGCATAATATTCCTGGGCATCTGAATGGCATAATATTACTGGGCATCTGACTGGCATAATATTCCTGGGCTTCTGAATGGCATAATTTTCCTGGGCATCTGACTGGCATAATATTCTTGGGCTCTGACTGGCATAATTCTTTTGGCCTCTGACTGGCATAATATTCCTGGGCATCTGACTGGCATAATATTCCTGGGCATCTGAATGGCATAATATTCCTGGGCATCTGACTGGCACACTATTCCTGGGCTCTGACTGGCATAATGTTCCTGGGCATCTGAATGGCATAATATTCCTGGGCATCTGACTGGCACACTATTCCTGGGCTCTGACTGGCATAATATTACTGGGCTCTGAATGGCATAATATTCCTGGGCATCTGAAAGGCATAATATTCCTGTGCTCTGAATGGCATAATATTCCTGGGCATCTGAATGGCACAATATTACTGGGCTCTGAATGGCATAATATTCCTGGGCATCTGAATGGCATAATATTACTGGGCATCTGACTGGCATAATATTCCTGGGCATCTGAATGGCATAAAATTCCTGGGCATCTGAATGGCATATTCCTGGGCATCTGAATGGCATAATATTCCTGGGCATCTGACTGGCATAATATTCCTGGGCATCTGAATGGCATAATGTTCCTGGGAATCTGACTGGCACACTATTCCTGGGCTCTGACTGGCATAATATTACTGGGCTCTGAATGGCATAATATTCCTGGGCATCAGAAAAGCATAATATTCCTGGGCATCAGAAAAGCATAATATTCCTGGGCATCTGAATGGCACAATATTACTGGGCTCTGAATGGCATAATATTACTGGGCATCTGACTGGAATAATATTCCTGGGCATCTGACTGGAATAATATTCCTGGGCTTCTGAATGGCATAATTTTCCTGGGCATCTGACTGGCATAATATTCTTGGGCTCTGACTGGCATAATTATTTTGGGCTCTGACTGGCATAATATTCCTGGGCATCTGACTGGCATAATATTCTTGGGCTCTGACTGGCATAATTCTTTTGGGCTCTGACTGGCATAATATTCCTGGGCATCTGACTGGCATAATATTCCTGGGCATCTGAATGGCATAATATTCCTGGGTATCTGACTGGCACACTATTCCTGGGCTCTGACTGGCATAATATTCCTGGGCATCTGAATGGCACAATATTACTGGGCTCTGAATGGCATAATATTCCTGGGCATCTGAATGGCATAATATTACTGGGCATCTGACTGGCATAATATTCCTGGGCTTCTGAATGGCATAATTTTCCTGGGCATCTGACTGGCATAATATTCTTGGGCTCTGACTGGCATAATTATTTTGGGCTCTGACTGGCATAATATTCCTGGGCATCTGACTGGCATAATATTCTTGGGCTCTGACTGGCATAATTCTTTTGGGCTCTGACTGGCATAATATTCCTGGGCATCTGACTGGCATAATATTCCTGGGCATCTGAATGGCATAATATTCCTGGGCATCTGACTGGCACACTATTCCTGGGCTCTGACTGGCATAATATTCCTGGGCATCTGAATGGCACAATATTACTGGGCTCTGAATGGCATAATATTCCTGGGCATCTGAATGGCATAATATTACTGGGCATCTGACTGGCATAATATTCCTGGGCTTCTGAATGGCATAATTTTCCTGGGCATCTGACTGGCATAATATTCTTGGGCTCTGACTGGCATAATTATTTTGGGCTCTGACTGGCATAATATTCCTGGGCATCTGAATGGCATAATATTCTTGGGCTCTGACTGGCATAATTCTTTTGGGCTCTGACTGGCATAATATTCCTGGGCATCTGACTGGCATAATATTCCTGGGCATCTGACTGGCACACTATTCCTGGGCTCTGACTGGCATAATGTTCCTGGGCATCTGAATGGCATAATATTCCTGGGCATCTGAATGGCATAATATTCCTGGGCATCTGACTGGCATAATATTACTGGGCTCTGACTGGCATAATGTTCCTGGGCATCTGACTGGCATAATATTACTGGGCTCTGACTGGCATAATATTCCCATTGAAATACTGGTAAGTTTGTTGATTTAACTTTACTTCATTTTAAATATTGTATTTGTTCCCATTTTGTTTCTTCACTTCAAAATAAGATATATTCAGTGTGCATAGGAATTTGTTCATAGTTTTTGTTTTTACTATAGTCCGGCCCTCCAACTGTCTGAGGGACAGTGAACTGGCCCCCTGTTTAAAAAGTTTAAGGACCCCTGGGCTAAATACTGGCATATTGAGTGGCAAAATAGTGTGTCTCCGGTTATGTGTGAATTGGTGTTCTGGGCTCTGACTGGCATAATATTACTGGGCTCTGAATGGCATAATATTCCTGGGCATCAGAAAAGCATAATATTCCTGGGCTCTGAATGGCATAATATTCCTGGGCATCTGAATGGCACAATATTACTGGGCTCTGAATGGCATAATATTCCTGGGCATCTGAATGGCATAATATTACTGGGCATCTGACTGGCATAATATTCCTGGGCTTCTGAATGGCATAATTTTCCTGGGCATCTGACTGGCATAATATTCTTGGGCTCTGACTGGCATAATTATTTTGGGCTCTGACTGGCATAATATTCCTGGGCATCTGACTGGCATAATATTACTGGGCTCTGACTGGCATAATATTCCCATTGAAATACTGGTAAGTTTGTTGATTTAACTTTACTTCATTTTAAATATTGTATTTGTTCCCATTTTGTTTCTTCACTTCAAAATAAGATATATTCAGTGTGCATAGGAATTTGTTCATAGTTTTTGTTTTTACTATAGTCCGGCCCTCCAACGGTCTGAGGGACAGTGAACTGGCCCCCTGTTTAAAAGGTTTAAGGACCCCTGGGCTAAATACTGGCATATTGAGTGGCAAAATAGTGTGTCTCCGGTTATGTGTGAATTGGTGTTCTGGGCTCTGACTGGCATAATATTACTGGGCTCTGAATGGCATAATATTCCTGGGCATCAGAAAAGCATAATATTCCTGGGCTCTGAATGGCATAATATTCCTGGGCATCTGAATGGCACAATATTACTGGGCTCTGAATGGCATAATATTCCTGGGCATCTGAATGGCATAATATTACTGGGCATCTGACTGGCATAATATTCCTGGGCTTCTGAATGGCATAATTTTCCTGGGCATCCGACTGGCATAATATTCTTGGGCTCTGACTGGCATAATTATTTTGGGCTCTGACTGGCATAATATTCCTGTGCATCTGACTGGCATAATATTCTTGGGCTCTGACTGGCATAATTCTTTTGGGCTCTGACTGGCATAATATTCCTGGGCATCTGAATGGCATAATATTCCTGGGCATCTGACTGGCACACTATTCCTGGGCATCTGACTGGCACACTATTCCTGGGCTCTGACTGGCATAATATTCCTGGGCATCTGAATGGCACAATATTACTGGGCTCTGACTGGCATAATGTTCCTGGGCATCTGACTGGCATAATATTACTGGGCTCTGACTGGCATAATATTCCCATTGAAATACTGGTAAGTTTGTTGATTTAACTTTACTTCATTTTAAATATTGTATTTGTTCCCATTTTGTTTCTTCACTTCAAAATAAGATATATTCAGTGTGCATAGGAATTTGTTCATAGTTTTTGTTTTTACTATAGTCCGGCCCTCCAACGGTCTGAGGGACAGTGAACTGGCCCCCTGTTTAAAAAGTTTAAGGACCCCTGGGCTAAATACTGGCATATTGAGTGGCAAAATAGTGTGTCTCCGGTTATGTGTGAATTGGTGTTCTGGGCTCTGACTGGCATAATATTACTGGGCTCTGAATGGCATAAAATATTCCTGGGCATCAGAAAAGCATAATATTCCTGGGCTCTGAATGGCATAATATTCCTGGGCATCTGAATGGCACAATATTACTGGGCTCTGAATGGCATAATATTCCTGGGCATCTGAATGGCATAATATTACTGGGCATCTGACTGGCATAATATTCCTGGGCTTCTGAATGGCATAATTTTCCTGGGCATCTGACTGGCATAATATTCTTGGGCTCTGACTGGCATAATTATTTTGGGCTCTGACTGGCATAATATTCCTGGGCATCTGACTGGCATAATATTCTTGGGCTCTGACTGGCATAATTCTTTTGGGCTCTGACTGGCATAATATTCCTGGGCATCTGACTGGCATAATATTCCTGGGCATCTGAATGGCATAATATTCCTGGGCATCTGACTGGCACACTATTCCTGGGCTCTGACTGGCATAATGTTCCTGGGCATCTGAATGGCATAATATTCCTGGGCATCTGAATGGCATAATATTTCTGGGCATCTGACTGGCATAATATTACTGGGCTCTGACTGGCATAATGTTCCTGGGCATCTGACTGGCATAATATTACTGGGCTCTGACTGGCATAATATTCCCATTGAAATACTGGTAAGTTTGTTGATTTAACTTTACTTCATTTTAAATATTGTATTTGTTCCCATTTTGTTTCTTCACTTCAAAATAAGATATATTCAGTGTGCATAGGAATTTGTTCATAGTTTTTGTTTTTACTATAGTCCGGCCCTCCAACGGTCTGAGGGACAGTGAACTGGCCCCCTGTTTAAAAAGTTTGAGGACCCCTGGGCTAAATACTGGCATATTGAGTGGCAAAATAGTGTGTCTCCGGTTATGTGTGAATTGGTGTTCTGGGCTCTGACTGGCATAATATTACTGGGCTCTGAATGGCATAATATTCCTGGGCATCAGAAAAGCATAATATTCCTGGGCTCTGAATGGCATAATATTCCTGGGCATCTGAATGGCACAATATTACTGGGCTCTGAATGGCATAATATTCCTGGGCATCTGAATGGCATAATATTACTGGGCATCTGACTGGCATAATATTCCTGGGCTTCTGAATGGCATAATTTTCCTGGGCATCTGACTGGCATAATATTCTTGGGCTCTGACTGGCATAATTATTTTGGGCTCTGACTGGCATAATATTCCTGGGCATCTGACTGGCATAATATTCTTGGGCTCTGACTGGCATAATTCTTTTGGGCTCTGACTGGCATAATATTCCTGGGCATCTGACTGGCATAATATTCCTGGGCATCTGAATGGCATAATATTCCTGGGCATCTGACTAGCACACTATTCCTGGGCTCTGACTGGCATAATGTTCCTGGGCATCTGAATGGCATAATATTCCTGGGCATCTGAATGGCATAATATTCCTGGGCATCTGACTGGCATAATATTACTGGGCTCTGACTGGCATAATGTTCCTGGGCATCTGACTGGCATAATATTACTGGGCTCTGACTGGCATAATATTCCCATTGAAATACTGGTAAGTTTGTTGATTTAACTTTACTTCATTTTAAATATTGTATTTGTTCCCATTTTGTTTCTTCACTTCAAAATAAGATATATTCAGTGTGCATAGGAATTTGTTCATAGTTTTTGTTTTTACTATAGTCCGGCCCTCCAACGGTCTGAGGGACAGTGAACTGGCCCCCTGTTTAAAAAGTTTAAGGACCCCTGGGCTAAATACTGGCATATTGAGTGGCAAAATAGTGTGTCTCCGGTTATGTGTGAATTGGTGTAACTGTGTGTGTGACTGCAAGGGTGTCTTTGTGTTTAAGGGTTTCAATGTGTGACACATTTAGAGCATGCGAGTTGAATATTTAGATGTATTTATTTTCTACACTATACATTATTCATATATATATATATATATATATATATATATATATATATATATATATAATGTTAGGAGGCTTAATGGTGTGGGAGGCGTGGCGGATCAGAGCAGGGGGGCACCAAAATGCACCTTCGCCTGTGTAGACGCAAATCCTTGCACCGGCCCTGCTCACTGTATCTGCTCCAGTGCACCACACATAAAAATTGTCAGGATGCTAAAAAAAACACACACACACACACTCAACTGCCATTATAAAGTAAAAAAAGGCAAATGTGTATTTTTTTAATTTCTCAACACTTTCATGTCCAGGAGTTTTTATAAATAACTCCCATAAATTCAACTGTGCAACTGGTATTGCAACTGGTATTGTCACGTGGCATATATTTGACAAGCGTTTTGACCCATTCACCGAATACATGTTCCATAGTGCTTCCTGTGAAGTGAATGGACACAATACCATACATTTTTTTTAACATCTTTTTACATGGGATCAGCAGAGGGGACACTAACTCCAGCACTGTGATTGGTTGTGCGCACACAGCATGCACCTGCCTCTAGACCTGCTGTGCCTCATGGCAGAGAGTAAGCCCCGTGTGTATCTATTAAGATACACGTCGGGTTTACTTAGGAGGCGGAGGACATGTTTTTTGAAGACAAATAATGATTGAGTTCTAAAATGCCTTGGCATAAAATTCAGCCATATTTAATAAGCAAAGGGTACTATGCAGATATGTTAAACTATAAAACATTTAAGGGTCTAAACGGGTAGCTCTGATTTTCAGGAATGACTGCAATGGATGGACTGGGTGTGGCAGAAGGCTGGCTTGACCCTACTACTAGACAGAGCAACAAGACTGCTGAAGAGACGTACGAGCGCCGACCGTCTAATCGCCAACGAGCTTTAAACTCAAGAGTTACTGATAGGGAGGTGTAGCGTCAAGAATCAAAATCCCGGGGGAAGCCGAGTAATAAAGCAAGTAAATTAATACTTGCCAACAGTCCTGGTTTTTATGTGACAGTCACTGTTTTTGGGATGCACTGTTTTTTACAGGATGCAATATGACTGGGAGTGCAAGTGAGTTGTAAATCTTTTGTTCAGTTTTCAGTAGGGTAAATGCTAACTAGATTCGTAAATGATCGGTACAAGACATGGACGGTTCTTAAGGTGTTATATGATGTTGCAGGCGTAAATATCTAACGACAGAGACACTAATGTGAAAGAACAAACAAGTTATCTATAATAGAAGCTGTGGTAAAAACTGAACAATCCTTTCATTGCTTTTAGTGATAATAACATAATGGCTTTGTTCATTACAATTTACACAATACAAAGCATTGCTGAATCATTGTGTTATATTCCAGTAGATGGGAAGCATGTCAGTGCACTTGAAACAAGAAAACACCCTTTCATTGTTACTCAGTTTTCTCTTTGAAATAAAATGATGTATTGCAGTTTTATATAGTTTTGTTTAGAATTTGGCAATGAATAATACTTTAGTTGCTCACAACTTATTGTTAATAACAGAATAGTAGGTACAATTTATTAATTCTTATTCACACTGGCTTGGTATCAATGGCAGGCTTATTGTGAGTGAGTGATGCACAAACGTAATTACATTTCCCTGTAATATGTACCAAAACAAACACTTCCTATTGCTCTTGTCTTTTGACAACATCAAGCCTCTCTGCCCCCTCCACAGCTAACTGCTACCTATATATAACATTCTCAATTATATCATATAGCAAATGGTTTTGAGGCCTAGTTTTTGACATGCACCTGCTGCTGGCCATCAACTTATAAAACATTTTGGTTTGTAGTAGAATGCCTAGGCCTTTACTATACCAAATACCATTACTGGATATACAATGCACTATAAAAAGGGAAACACATGGGTACAAGAGACAAGGTACAAAGTCGTGAAACATGTAGGGTAGCTGAAATGTTGGGAGTATCTCTTGTGTCCAGGTGTATGCTGTTTGCACTCATCCAAAACTTTCTATGGATCTGATTATTAATATGTATTGGTACAGTGGATGGGAGCACTCCTAACCATGTATTTCATTTTTGTGCCAAACAGTTACAACTTGACAGAACACTTTCCGCTGCTCCCCAGTCCAATGGTGGCATGCTTTCCACCAATCCAATGCTTGCCATGGAAACCCATTCCATTAAGTTTTTGTGCTGATATTAAAGTCAATGAAAGTGTGTAACTCTTCAGCGATGGAGTCAGCAGAGCATTGGCAACTTTTATACACCATGTGCCTCAGCACTCAGTGACCCTGCTCAGTGACTTTATGTGGTCTTCTGTAATATGGCTGCTGTTCCTAAATGCTTTCACTTTCCAATAATACAACTTACAATTGAAAGTGGAATATCTAGCCGGGATATCTATCACAGTACCACTGAGCTCCTCAGAATGACCATTTTTGTCACAAATGTTTGTAAATGCAGAATGCATGGCTAGAATGTTTGATTTTATACACTTGTGGAAATGGGTCACAATACGTTTGTCCGTCTAGTGTATATAGCAAACATTTTCAAAATTATAACTGATTATTGTTTTAACTAAATTGAGTATATTTAATATGTTAATGAGCTACAGAAGCATCTTTGACACCATCTTCCTTCATAATATTTTCACAGACACTTCTACAAAAGTTTCAGCACAAACAAACAAAAAGCTCCAATACACATAAAACTAAACTCTTCAGCACCGTGGATCACACTATCACCTTGCTAATTTTACTGCCAGCATCATAGCCACAAACATCACAAACACCACAATCGCAAGCCACAAACTCTAAAAACTGGCTGATTTTGCAGCACAATTACCCTGTAATCCTTGCTAATCCAAAATATATTTAATCCCTGACTCAAATTTAGAATTCAAATTCAGTGTATTCTCAGTCTATACCCAATACATTATTATAAAGCTTGAAAAAAAAAAAGTTATTTACCTTTTCACTTGAATTGTAATGCAAAATATTGGAGCTACGCCAACCTATTTCTGTGAGCCACACGTGGCTCTCAAGCCGTGGTTTGGCCAGCAATGATATAGAGTTTACTCTTTCTTTAAAAACTGGGCAAACATTTGCTAAATACAGTATAACTCTATACTCTGGTAAATGTGATAACTCAGGTTGCAGCTGAGACAAGACCCAACACCACAAAAGTCAAGCGTGGTCACTTTTGCTCTTTCCATAGAGTGAAATGTGCATGTGCGCGATCACTTAAACTGTGATTTGGGCTAACCGTGCATGCGCGACTATTTAGAGTGTGATTTAAGTGATTGCGCAATTCACTCTTGGGGAAGTCCACAGATTTTTGTTAGAACACCAGCACAACCAAAAAGTACTTAATATAATTTTTGGTCTGTATACTCACATTTTAAGCAATGTTGAGGTTGACAATAACTCTTAATTGAGAAAAGCGTAAGCTGGCATTTGATAGTCACAAGAGTTATTAGACAGTAAGATCTCCACAAAGTGCTGTCATCACATTATATTTTATGTTGTTTATGTTTATGTCTAGCAGTTGCCATAGAGACTATGCAAATAATAAACAATAATGATTGTGACAACAATAGGTAATACATTCCATTCTATTTATTAATCTGGTGCAGATTTTTCCATCACAGCAAGTTTATAATTTTGGTGGTGACAGTGACATATAATAGCAGAGTGATTCTGATGTATGATCTAAGGTATGTAGCTATATGTGTATACATAATAATGCTACTAGAATATTTATATTTTATGCTTTATTAGATGTCTTACATAATTTGCACCAGAAATGGTGAGCAATATGAGGTTTTGGAATGGGTATAATAACAAATAATAATAATGCTTTAATGCATCTAGTGAAGAAATGCTAAAAAAGTACAAATTATTTTTATACCAAACATATAATAACCTACTGGGTTTGTCAGTAATAATAACTGTCTGTCCACAAAAGTCCTAGATTGATATAACTTGTATTTCTTTCTCAAGTGATCCAATGAGCTATAACTGATACAATTCTTCTTTTAAGTGCTAGATATTCAGTATTTAAAGCAACAGCAGCCAAGTCAGTAACTGTAACTAATTAAACATTTAGTATACAAACTAAGTGGAAACATGGAAATCAAGTTATTGAGAGGGTAAGTACAAACAAGCAGCTGATAATGCAAGATATGCAGACATGCCATTTAGTATGTATTCTGTTACATTATCAACATATCCCATGACTTTGATGCTATTTTATACATCATGTATACAGATATGTATACATGCATAAATACATGTCTGTATGTGTGTAAATTATGTATAATAGAGTGTTTATATGAACTGCCATTGAGCCTATATATTTTCCTATGCTATATGAAACTATAAATTAGAGGCATTTGTATTACTTATATAAAACTGTTATAAAAAAGGCAAAATATATCAAACAAACAATAAGAAGGAAAGACTAAAGGAAGAATAAGAGAGAAAGAAAGAAAGAAAGAAAGAAAGAAAGAAAGAAAGAAAGAAAGAAAGAAAGAAAGAAAGAAAGAAAGAAAGAAAGAAAGAAAGAAAGAAAGAAAGAAAGAAAGAAAGAAAGAAAGAAAGAAAGAAAGAAAGAAAGAAAGAAAGAAAGAAAGAAAGAAAGAAAGAGACAGAAAGTTAATAACAAACCATGAAGGGAAGGAACAAGGAACTATAGATAACACAAGAGCTAAGAAATAGTACTAACTCTATATGTTAAAGATTGTAAATCCGCTATAGATGAGGAATCCTACCTGATAGCTGTGTGCAGTGCCAGTAGATATGTCAGATGTCAGTTAGTGGCTCGTTCCCCAGTGGCTTGACTTGAAAATCAGTGTGTGTAAACTTAGTGTAAAATTCAGAAGCACTCCAGAAACAATGACCAAGCATCCAACCAACAGACAGCAGTGCACGGCTTACAAGCTGCAAGCCAGGCTACAGAACATCCCAGTCAGACACAGCCTCCCGTCCAGAGCTATGGATACAAGTTATTTTGTACTAGGTGTTGTTGGGGTTTGGCTGTAGCAGGGCTGTGAGATAATGTTTCCTCTTTTTTTCGGTTTGGTGAGGCTGGGTGAGAGGTTTGTACAGTGCTATATATAACCAGTGCTCTCAAGCAGGGTAGTCTGTCAACAGCTGACAAATTCAGAGCATTCTTGTTGCTGTTGTAAAACAGCTATCAAAAGACACCTAATGATACTGCACAGTGTTGTTACTGTCAGACAACCTAAAGTGATTATACAGTTTCCTTATCTATGTTTAACTTCAAACCTGCCAGAATTATTAATGTAATGCACTACTCTTTTTTAACCACTGGCAGTCCTGTTCCTGATAGTAATATTATTATCTTTATCACATGTTTTACTTCCCTTTGTTAGAATTCTGGCAAACAGCACAAATATAACAGAATTATCTAGTATAGTATAGTGGTTGAAGGTTTATCGGACCCTCTCACATATAATATTTACAGTGAAATGTAGAGCATATAAACTATACATTAAGGTCCACTCACTACAAAGTAAACTGTGTTGTACTAGAAAAGAAAAGGTAAAAATAAATATACACTAGTGTAGTTGGAAAGGTAGGTAAGTTGGATAACTGAATGACTGATTGTTGCATATCAAGTGTCTGTTTTGTACTGTTCTTGCTTAAACGCAGCCACTTCACCGCAAACTCTTGCACGATGGCCAGTTCATCGCAGAGACTTCATCGTGGGACAGTTCATCGCGGGATAACGTACAAGGTGAGTATTATTAGTATTAGGGATTAGGGGTTAGTATTAGAGTTTAGGGGTTAGTGTTAGTATTATGGATATTAGTAGTAGGGTTCAGGGGGTGGCTAGTATTAGGGTTTGGGCGTTAGTATCGGGGTTGGGTTCAGGGTAACTTTAAGGGGGGGTTAATTAATTTATTGGGGGGTTTACTATGGTTGTAAGTGCTTACAGTTCAGCGCATACATTGCTGCGGTGAAACGACCGTGTTGCCTTTCATCATTGAAAGTTCTTCAGTGAAACAGTCGTGAAGAACAGTCCTAGATGCTAGTGAATAGACCATCATCCTGTTGACACAATAGCAAACAATAGCAAACAAAAGTGGGTCAGGAGGCAGGAGGCAGACAAGGCAGGTCAAAGGTTAAAGACCAGTAACTCACCAACAACATAAAAGCAAAGGTCAGGGAGAATTCATACTGATATTGGGTATCAATTCATGGTCCTCTGCACCTGAAACACTCACAATAGCACACCTGTAACACTCTTCTGGCCTGTAAAATTCACTGACATCCAATAAGGAGGGCTTGGAGAGGTAGTCCTGTCTGTTGCTATAGCAACAGCAATAATACTTTAATTGCAGTTTTAAGGAGATAATCGTTGAGGGAAAAAACTGATGACTTTTTGCAATACCTATATAAAAACAATTGTTTGGTCACTGTAGCTAAAACTGCCTCTATAATGAATCCTAGTGTCACATATATGTACTTCAAGCATTTCAGGAATGAGCTGCATTTTTCTGCAATGGATGGGAGAGGTCACAACCACATAGCTGTCCATATAGGGATTTGGAGCTGACCTCACCAGGTGTGACTGAACACTCCTCTGGTGGACAGTCTGGGATGTCACCCATTGGCCTTGGTGGAGTAGTACTGAATCCTTAATAACAATGAAATAATCTCATAGCATGCGGACTGCTGATGTTCATTTATATTTTTACTGATTTACTGACCTTTGGCTTACAGCTGCTTCTCTTTACATACCAAAAGGGCTAGGTTGATTTTTCCAAAATGCAATCAACACAATATATTTACACTGTATTTTTGTGTGACAAGGAAATGGTTACATCTGGGAGCTTTAAATAATAAACAAGATATTAACCTATAATACTCTTATCCTGTTACATGATGAGTTGCAATGAAATGATACCAGTGGAAAGCTAAATAGTGTTGCCTATCATCATTGTTCAAGGGCCATATTAGTCCATTCAGTATGATTACAATATTTACATTGTTGAATATAAATCTGCACTCCAGAAATTCATTCTATGTATCATCTCTCTAAACTCAGCGTTAAGAATCATAGGATATGCTATTTACAATCAATGATTGGTGAACGTGACAGATGCATGTAACATATTCCAAGCAACTCCGTTCGTTGATGCGTTGCATGGCAGATCAGGCGTGATCCAGTATTATTTTGCAATATGTAACAAATGTGTAACAATGTTAGAAAAATATTTTATGGTTTCTAATTAACATTAGTGTTGATTATGTCATTAAAGATAAGATATTTTTTTGTAAATTATTTTTTATTACGTTTTCAGTTCTTAAGACATAATAGAAGCCTACACAGAGGCTTATGCTTACATTATATGCAATATATTTCAGGGCATGTACACAACAATGTTTGTAATATAGGAGCTGAGAATGAGGGATAAGTAATCAAGGGGGTAATCAATGTGGTATCAAACTAATGGTGACCACTGGTGGGGGGGGGGGGGGGGGGGCTTTGGCTACTGCACACCAGGGCCAAGATGGCATTGCAGAATTTTTCACTCAATAAAAATATACAGCATTCGGCATGGGTGTAAAATTTGTTAACCAGTATAGACCGGGTATTGGCTCTAGATGAGGGCACTCGCCGACCTTCCTTTATCTCAGGAATAAAAATCAGAATGAGGTTATTGTGACAAATAGCCACTGATGGAGGTTTCTCTGTTAGCACTTTTTCCATGCATGTATAACAGTAATTAAAAAGTAGTGAACGATGAATTTTGCAATTAGGGGGAACTGTAAGGATGTCAATTTCAACAGGTCGCAGCTAGAGCTTTGCTCCTAGTTGTGGATTCAGAGAGTGATAAACAATGATCGAGTCCATGGGCTGGTGACGACGGTTTTCAGGTACATACATCGGGATATTCATGGGGCAAAAAAGTATCGATCACCATCTCTAATCCAGCAATTGCCAAGTCGTATATGGTGGTTAAGAACATCCACTGCTTCCTGTGTTCGTGGACCATTTAATTCTAATAGCTGGACAATCTTATCCATTGATTTCAGGTCATGACATAGTGTCAATAATGTCTACAAGGTGTGTTTTGGTAGGTAGGATGTAAATTGCCTCTCTCCAATCTTCAGAATGTGTTTGTGGAGCCGCAGGGTCTGATGAGCGATACTGTGTGAGCAAAGGCAGCGGGTGACCAGCGGCCATTTTAGATGTGCTTACTGCTCCACCGGGACTTGGCAAACGGTTTAAAATGTTACTCAGATGGGGTTGTTTCTTAGCCTGTTTCATCTCCTTATGCTTAGGAGTATCGGCGTGCTGGTTTTGTTTGCCGATGCTGGCATTTGAAGACGGTTTCAAAAAATGATGTGTTAGTTGTTTAAGAGCTTCAGAAAGGCACATGCACCATCTTGGCCTGATGTCTGCCGCCACAAAGATAATTTGTAGTTGCATTTTTATTGTCCAATTTTGGAATTTTCCAATTTTGAAATGGAATTAAGTAATGGCTAAAAGTAAAGGATCTTTATTATAAATATTACACATTTACTTTGCATCAAAAATGTTATGCTCCCATTTAATTTAAGGCTTTTTTTAAATGTGTAAATGAAATGAAAATGTGGTCAACCTTTTCTGAAACAACAATTTTTGAAGAATTCGTTTTAGTGTAAAGAACATATCCTTTACCAGTTAAAAAACAATGCAGCCTGTATGCAAATTACACTCAGTATTTGTTACTAGTTATAGGAGTCTACCCACTAAGAATAGCAGTTACTATTTGAGGCAATATCAATATATAAAGGGTCAAACTTGATGAGCTTCTGCTGCTACAACAACTCAGCTGGCCTATAGATAATGCATAACAGTGTATTTTGCAAAACATCTGTGCTCTTGCAGGATGGAGTGACCATATTTGCATGAGATGACAAGTTCATCTCACTTTTTAGTGAATTACCCTACTCGTGACACCATTGGGAGACACTGCTGTAGAATGTATCACCTATTCCTTCTACTCTTTTTCCTCCTTTTTCTTGAGGAAGGTGCACCCCAGGCTGTATGTAGTACACTGGAAAGCATGTCAATTCATGACTCTCTATAAGGAGAACAAATACTTGATAAAGATGATTTGTATTAAGGTCAACAAGGAGGGGGACCAGCCTTAGTCATTTCCATGTTTAGAAACCAACTGGACTCTTTTTCAAGGATTTTACTGCTTTTACTGCTTTTATTGAAATTGAGGACTCTTCAGATTTTAACTATATGTTTTATGGAGTCTTCATGGATGAAGTGACGGATCATCATTAACCCTTTCCCTGGGCTCCCTTATGCTGATATCCCTGAGCAAGTAGTTGCTCAGACGAATGTGAGTGGCCATTTGGCACCATTCATTCACTTTATTTCACTTTTTCTTTGATATATTACACTATTGTGTGTTTTATTCTTTTATTTTTCATATTCCCTTTGTACAACACTTTAAGATACATACTTGCTTTAAGGGTAAATATACAGTGTGTGTAGTGTTGGTTGAAGCGCACTGGTCACGTTTTTTTTTTTTGTATTACTACTGTATGGACACCTTGCCAGGGTATTTTCCACACATTCATAGTGTCGTCTCACAGCATCCTAGAAACTGGAGTTTGTCTTTTTTCTTTGTGATGAAGTCCCTGTGTTTAGGGATCAAAACATGTGGATCTGTGTAACATCTCACAAAAAAAAAAAAAAACTGTTTTTGTAGAGTCTGTCTATAATATACATGTTTCATGCCCAACTCAGGCAATATTCCTTATTGTGTTTTGGAGAAAGGCAGATACTGTGAGGAGCATGTGAAGTGTGTAGTCAGATGAAGAACAGGAAACATTTCCTGCCTTAGAGGTAAGATGCAGCTGGACTGATTCCAATGTAGAGAAAGGACTGGGATTAGAATAAATACAGTTAAGATTAATGTAACAACAATATGACTCTAAAAGGAATTGGTTGCTCTCTCTAAATAGGGTGCATTATAGCTTTAGGATTGCGAACTGAATACTAATTTTGGAGTCAGATTTTTGAACAGTTCTGTAGCAGACAACTAAACTACACGTTTAAAAAAATTCTAATGTTTTTTACCGTCCAATTTGGTCCTAAGAAGTTTTTTTTGTTTCCATGCTAACAATACATTTCACTTAACAGCAACACACAGGAGGAAGCTCTGTCCCTTGGAACGACCTTTGTGAATGCAGTATATAGATTTGTCATCACTGTTTTCCAGTTACAGTTTATATTATCTGTCAGGAAACATAGCATATTTTATATAGAGTCATATAAGCATAGTCTAGTCTGGTGACTTTTCATCTTTCCACTTTCACCAAGTGATGGCATATTTATTCAGCACTTTTGCTTGCTGAAGGATACCAGAGTTTTGCTTTTGCATTTCATTCTATCTGTTAAACAAAATGGTTGCCAGACTCCAAACAGATAATATTTCTTCATGTCTACGGACAACATTCATGGGGACATTGCCAAGACTGTAATCCTCCATCTGTTTGGTGCAGAATGTGTATATATATATATATATATATTATATATTTTAATCTTACTACAGTACAGCAAGAATCATAACCTACTATGCAATACTACATATGTACATAGAAAATGCATATATATATATATGCATTTTCTATGTACATATGTAGTATTGCATAGTAGGTTATGATTATTGCTGTACTGTCGTAAGATTAAAATGTTCTATTTTTTTTCTCAATTAATACTATGTTTTTTGTTAGTAAAAGGCTGGACTGATTTTTATAAACTGTGAATACAACAATGTTTTAAACTGGTTTAGCCAAGCATAAAAGAGGATGCAGAGTAAACTAGTGTGGTGCTCTTCAATCCACATATACCTAGTAGTACCTGTTTGTAAATAAAGAATTGTATTTTATGATATTTATTCTAACATTAGAATAGATGAGAAAATTCCCTCACACGTCCTCCTTGACTAATTTAATGCTAAACATATTTATGGCATCCTCAGGTTGCTCATCTTGATCTTTAAACTTTCACTTGGGGCAATGATAATTTGGTGAAGATTGCAGAAAAGTGGATTAATCAATAACTACTGAAATAGTTTTAGGTTATTTTGTTATGTCACCTGTGTTAGCAATGTTAAAGGGACAGTCTAGTCCCCAAACTCACTTTGGTGCAAGATGAAGATCACTGCTTGTATAATGCACAGGTTTTTATCCCTGTGTGATTTGATGCAGGCATTCTGTATTAATCACATTTTTAATATTTGACTCAAGCCCTCCCCAGTGATAACTCTGCATGCTCACTGCAGGTGCGGCAGCACTGATTATTTAGACTCTGAGGATATAAAGTTTTGTTTCATATAGTCACTTCATGTCCTCCTCAAATTGAGTCTATTGAGTGGCCTATGAGTGACACTTGTACACAGTAGGATCTCTTAACAGTACAACACATTGTCTGATGACATCACCAGAGACACAGGATATTCCATTCATTTGAATGGCATTATTCTCATTGGTTCCTGCAGCAAAAAAAAAATGACTTTTACTCATGTAGTGTGGGCAGCCCTTGTTTCTTGTAAACTGCTGTAATTTCACAATTTCTTTTAGCATTTTAAAGTACATTAATATGCATTAATATATGAAAGATGCATTTGGGCACTAGACAGTCCCTTTTACTTGAACAGTTGATTGTGAAATTGGTTTAAGAGCACTATGCTAGACAGCATCTGAATAGTATGTTTTCTGAGTGGTAATTTGGTTATTTAGAGAAGTGTCTGACATCTAAAGAGTGATATTGTACTAACATGTTCACTATTGCAGGCAAATCTTCTGTCAAGAAGCATTTTACGTTATATCCTTTACTCGCTCTAGTAATACTACAAAAATAAACACTACATATCTATACTAATATCTATGCAAATGTGGATAAAAAGAATAGATTCTGGCGCTTAAACTATAACAAAGCAGCACCGATCTATGTGTTACTCTGAAAACACACGTGAGAAAATACAAAAGAAAAGTAAACCCAGACAATAGGATTGATCGGTGCGCTGAGTAAACCCCACACAGCAGAAAATATATAAGGAAATATGATAATTGCCGGAAAAATGCTGGTATGGCAGTACAATATGGAAAAGGTCTTCAATATTTCACAATTTACATAAGGAAACAGAAAAAACAAAGACCATAGTGTAATCCAGTATATAAATAAATGATAGTGCAGTATAAGCAATTGCACTCACAAACACTGCAGATATAGGCAGCTCATCTGTTTCTGGTTAGAATCTTCTCTCTTCATAAAGTTCCCACGAGTGGTAGAACAAAAACTAAGAGATATATTGTTAACAGATTCAACAGATATTTAATAAAATAACAGTAGCATCTTACATGAAATTTAAACAGCAACAAACTTATCCGTGATCATAGAAATCCGATGGAGGGCTGTCAATCTCCAAAAGTTAAAAAACAAAGTCCAAAAAGTATGTAGTAGTAGCAGTATTGGTAGGCACGCTACGCGTTTCGCCTCTAATTGGGCTTCCTCTCGGCGTGAGGAAGCCCAATTAGAGGCGAAACAAATGCTAGCAAATAATTTCCCTTTACAGGTACTTTACATACTGTAGTTTTTTGTTTTGTTTCACTCCACATTGTAGCAGTTAGGAGTCAATATACACTATAATGCAAGAGACCTATCTAGTATGGTACATCACATCAGCTTGGAGTCAAGGCCAGGAGTCATATGGGCGAATATTATACACTGGACTACATCTTGTTTATTGTCTCCATTGTCAGGTTAACCCTTTAAGGACCAGGGATTTTCCAAGGCCAAGGACCAGAGCGTTTTTCAATTTTTAATATGCGGTTTTTGAAACATAATTTTCTCTCATTTAACGCACCCATACAAGTTATATGTTGTTTTTTAAAGGACAGTTAGAGCTTTCTTTTGATACCCTATACATTAGCATTATTTACATTTTAGTATTAAAAAATACTTATAAAAGAGGAAATTTTTGGGGGAAAAAAAGTTTTTCCCAATTATTTTCTCAATAATAAGCTACACAACTAGTGCAACACTAACCCACTTATCCCCCCTAATTAACTAACTAATAAAAAAGAAAAATATTGGTTCCCAAAACCCCCTAAACAAAAAAGACAAAAAGAAACTCTGAATAGTGCGATGTCAGATCCATAAAAATCACGCAACAGGCATGCAGGGGTTACATTTTATTAAATAAATATTAAATAAATATATTAAATTATTTTAAGGTCACTCTCTGTGCTTCACTATAAGAACGTGAAGCACAGAGAGTGAATTAGAGGCAAAGTCAGTGTGTGAACACATTGACTTTGCATCTAATTTTCATGTTATCGCGGTGATCACTCAATCACCGCGATCACATGCCCGGATATCCACCGATTGGGTCCAGGAGCTTTGCCTCAGGTGCGAGGCTTAGTCCTGGACCCGTTGCAGACTGGCCGGCGGTGCCCACGGAGCGCACCGCCGGCTAGACTGCATGACGAGTTAACTCGTCATAAGGTCGTTAATGCTGCGGCTCTTATGACGAGTTAATTCGTCATAAGGTCGGGAAGGGGTTAAGCAAAACAAAGTGCCATAGCATAAAAAAGAAACACTTGGTGTTTGAAACCGGCTCTACTCACAGCTGTTTTGGGAGCGGGTGCTCCACCGTGTTGATAAGATCAGTAGGTAGACATGAAAAAGATGTGCACTTCACTCTCCGATGCAGATACGTAAAAAAGTGCTTTATTAAGTAAAAAAGAAACCAAAAAGGTGACACAGATTCGAAAAAAAAAGTCAAGAACAGGACCATACCTTACGCGTTTCGCGTGTTATAACGCTTAATCATAAGTCATAGTGCCATAGCATACCCTTTAGGTGAAATGTTGGACACTGTGCAGTTGCACCTTATTCCTTGCATTAAACAGAGCCTTGACCATAGACAAACGTATATTCAGGTTTTGTGCTGCCCTACGCCTGACTAAATTCATGCACCCCTAAATGCTCATTGGTCACACCCAGTCCTCTCCAGGTTGCGCCCCTTTCTCGTATTACCTTTCCATTACATCAGATTGCCCCACATCCATTTACACAACACCATGTGTCTTCACATTCCTGTCCACAGCAACAGATTGCTCCACATTCCTTTACACTAAACCTTATTGCCCCACATCTCTTTGCATAGCACCAGATTGCTCCCTGGTGAGCTAGTGGGGCAGCCTGGATGTCTGTGCATGCAGCGCGAGTCAGTGAGGGATGATGTACCACCAACAATGGTAATGTTGGCTCTGCTGTCACACCCTTCGATTTCCTGCGGCTCCCCTTCAGACATATTTGATATCATGAGGTAATATACTAGAACCTAAGGGCTGGTTAGCTAGGAGGGCTCAGTACAAAAGTCCTTAAGAATGGAGAGCTCAGCTGTATAATTTTTCTCAGTTTGTGTGCTCTATAATATAAATATTTACACCAATGAATGATGTTTACATGGTACATACATGATAGATATTTTTAATTCCTAGAAAAAAAGTTTTTGCTTCTTTCTTTAGAAACAATGTACAAAAAAAAAACCCTAGCTTCACTACTTAATTATATCCAGGAAAAGTTTAACCCCTTAGTGACATGACCTTTTGATCTTGTCTTTCCCTTGGTGACAAAGGCTGTTTTGACATTCCTGGGGTGTTTGTGTTTAGCTGTAATTTTCTTCTTTCTCACATACTGTACCCACACAAATTATATATTGTTTTAATTGCCATAAGAAGGCCTTCCGTTAGATACCATTATATTCATCATATCTTATAATTTACTACAAGAAAATCATAAAATATGATGACATTGTTTTTAAGAAAAACACTTTTTCTAACTTTGACCCAAAAAAATATTTACACAAATACAATCATTAAAAAAAACCCATCTAAATAGTTTCTAAATTTTGTCCCGAGTTTAGAAATATGCTTAGAAATAGAGGGGGGACTTTTTCACCTACAGTGACCTTTTGACCCCACACCTAAATTTAACCCCAATCCTAAAGGTAACCCTAACACTTATGCTATCCCTTAATTTATTCAATTTTTTGGTTCATTTTAACCCTATGCCTTATGCTAACCCTAATTTAATTGTAACCCTAACCCTAGATTTTTGATCTGATTGTCTTTTTTTTTACATTGCAATGTTGCCTAATGCCTCTAGGGGCAGTCTATCAACAGCATCAGAGCAATGGAAGTGAATTTGTTTTCACTTCCAACGCTCTACCCACAAGAGTGCAGTAGCCATATTGGAGTAGCATTCCCTTGGCACCTGATATGTGATACCTCACTAGGTATTAAAGCATCACCGTTTGCGATCTTAGGTCGCAAACACCGCTCATTTTACTGCAGGACAGACTAGGTGCGTTCAAGTTCAAGGGGTTAAAGTATTTCTATTTAAAATGTCTACACTTGATGCATTCTTTCAATTAAACACAACTTCATTTTTCGCTACAGTTGTCCTTTTAAGGGACACTACCACTTACATAAGATGTAACTAGATAACCTGGTAATTTAAAACAAACATATATAAATCATATGCCACTGGGGTTTTATTTCATATGATTGAATTAATTACTTATAAAAGGAAAAATAAAATTAGGTGTTTATCTCCTGGCTCCATTTTGTGAATATTTCCCATAATGCAACATCGTCCAAAATCTTTCTGTGGCCAAAGCCTGCATTATGACATACTCCCTTGCTCTCCTACTGGCTCTTTTTTTCTTTTTAATAATTTTTTTTACATTTTTTTAAGGGATACTGAGTATACAAATACAGGATAAAAATAAGAGACAATGATACAATAATATAGAAGTAAACTGTGTTTACTGGCTCCTGTATATCATAGTGGGCAGGACTAGGTGGCTCTGTACAACTTTTTTTTACCTGCCTTCCAACACAAAGAGAGGAGATTAACCTGCTCAAACAGGATAATAACTCCGCCCCCTTGTGATGTAATAGTTACATTACCCTCCCATTCAATGCAAGTCTATGATCATAATTCTGACTTCTAGACTGCATTCTGTGTCCCCAGCCCCAAAGTGAGAAATTTGTGCTGTAAAGACACTAGGGGGTAACACCGAAAAACACTGTATTTCACAACATGGCACACTTGTTCAGTTACATATTTGTTTAACCCCTTAGTGACATGACTTTTTTTGGCTTGTCCGACGCTTGGTGACATGGGCTGTTTTAACATTTCTGAGGTGTTTGTGTTTTGCTGTAACTTATTTCTGTCTCATTTAGTGTACCCGCACAAACTATATATCGTTTTTATCGTTATAAGAAGGGCTTTCTTTTGATACCATTATTTTGATAATAGCATATCATTTGATGTAAAAAAAAAAAAAAAATATGGCAAAAAAATGAAAAAAAAAATTTTTTTATGACTTTTATTTGAAAAATCGTATACTCATGTACAAGAGACAACAAAAAAACACTGCTAAATAGTTTCTAATATATGTCCTGAGTTCAGAAATAGCCCATGTTTTATGTTTTTGTGCTTTTTTATTCATGTTACAGGGCCAGAACTATAAGTAGTGCAAAGCTATTTTAAAATCCTTTTTTTCAAAATTAGCGATAGTGACATTGTAACACTGATTTCTGTACTAAATCCATGAATGACCCCCAACATGTACATATTTTTGAAAACTAGACCACTCAGGGCATTTAACTTGGGGTATTTTTACACATTTCATTTACCAAAGTTTGCAGCAAAAAAATCTTTTTTTTTTAATTTTTCACATAGATTGCAATTTAGGTAAACATTACCTTAAAATGTGAAGGGGTATTTCCAAATAACACCTCAATATGTGTTCAGCAACATCTCCTGAGTACAGGCATACCACCCATGCATAGGTTTGTTGGTTTTGGGGCTAAAAGGCCACATTTAGGGGGTGCGCATTTTGGTTTTCCAACTTGAAATTCTGACATGCAGAAAACTTGCGCCCATGTCCCATTTGGGAAATTTCTGAAGCCAGAAAGTGTATTCTACCCCACAAAGCCATATATATTTTAAAAGTAGACACCCTAGGGTATTTCAAATGGTAGTATTTTAACACTTTCCATGCACTAATTATACTACCAGCCTATGTCAATGTTTTGGGTAGTAATTTTTTTTCACATACATTGTACTTTGGGCATGAATTCACTGGTCCTGTTATAGGTCAGTGCCAAACAACACCTCAATATGTGTTCAGCAACATCTCCTGAGTACAGGGATACCATCCATGTATAGGTTGGTTAGGTTATTTGGGGGTTAAAAGGCCACATTTAGGGGGTGCGCATTTTGGTTTTCCAACTTGTAATTCTGATGTGCAGAAAACCTGCGCCCATGTCCCATTTGGGACATTTTTAAAGCCAACAAGTGTATTCTACCCCACAAAGCCATATATTTTTGAAAACTAGACACCCTAGGGTATTTCAAATGGTAGTATTTTAACACTTTCCATGCACTTATTCTACCACCAGCCTATGTCAATGTTATGGATAGTAATTTTTTTTCACATACATTGTATTTCTGGCATGAATTCACAGATCCTATTATGTGTCAGTGCCAAACAACACCTCAATATGTATTCAGCAACATCTCCTGAGTACAGGGATACCACCCATGTGTAGGTTAGTTAGATTATTTGGGGGTTAAAAGGCCACATTTGAGAGGTG
Organism: Pelodytes ibericus; assembly: GCA_036172795.1. Classification (NCBI taxonomy): domain Eukaryota; kingdom Metazoa; phylum Chordata; class Amphibia; order Anura; family Pelodytidae; genus Pelodytes; species Pelodytes ibericus. The sequence goes on along the minus strand of CM069861.1, from coordinate 115,998,790 downwards.
CGCTTTTTGGTTTTTCAACTTGGAATTCTGACATACAGAAAACCTGCGCCCATGTTCCATTTGTGAAGCCAGAATGTGTATTTTACCCCACAAAACCAAACATTTTAGCAAACTACACACCCTAGGGTATTTCAAATGATAGTATTTTAACACTTTCCATGCACTAATTCTATTACCAGCCTTTGTCAAATTTTAGGTTAGTAATTTTTTAATGTTTTGTTTCCACATACATTGTACTTTGAGCATGAATTCACAGATCCTGTTATGTGTCAGTGCAAAACAACACCCCAATATGTGTTCAGTAACATCTCCTGAGTACAGGGATACCACCCATGCATAGGTTTGTTGGGTTGTTTGGGGGCTAAAAGGCCACGTTTTGGGGGGTTGCATTTCCAACTTGGAATTTTGACATGTAGTCAGCCTGCGCCCATGTTCCATTTGGGACACTTTTGAAGCCTGTCAAAGTATTTTACCCCATCAAACCATATATTTTGGAAAACTAGACATCCTAGGGTATTTAAAATTGTGGTATTTTAACACTTTCCAAGTACTAATTCTACCACCAACCTATGTCAAAGGGTTGGGATGTCATTTTGTCCCCACACACATTGTAGTTCAGGCAGGAATTTTCAGATTCTGGTATTTGCCACTGCCAACCAACACCTCAATATGTGTTCAACAACATCTCCTGAGTACAGGGATACCCCCCATGCATAGGTTTGTTGGTTTGTTTTGGGGTTAAAAGCCCACATTTAGGGGGGGGGCGCAATTCCAACCTGGAATTTTGACATGTAGTCAGCCTGCGCCCATGTTCCATTTAGAACATTTTTGAAGCCGTCCAATGAATTTTACCCCATCAAACCATATATTTTTGGAAAATAGACATCCTAAGGTATTTCAAATGGTGGTATTTTAATACTGTATATGTACTAATTCTACCACCAGCCTTTGTAAAAGTTTGTGGTAGTACTTTTTTGGGAGTTTTTTTCCCACATGCATTGTACTTCAGGCATGAATTCACAGATTCTGGTATATGTCACTGCCAAAATGTGTTCAGCAACATCTCCCGAGTACAGGGATAGCACCCATGCATAGGTTTGTTGGTTTGTTTTTTGGCTAGAAGGCAACATTTGTGAGGTGCGCATCTCAAAATTCCAACTTGGAATTTTGACATGTAGTCAACATGCGTCCGTGTCCTATATGCGATTTATCTTTGAAGCCAGCCAATGTAATTTACCCCCACCAAACCATATAATTTTTAACGGTAGACACCCATCACTCCTTGTTGCAAGGGCTCGGCAGCCACCGATACATCACTAGATGATGTATCAGAAAGCTGACCAGGGTCAAAATCGAACCCTGAGTCCGCGGCCTCAGAATCAGTGCATAAGCAGTGATCTCGAGCAAAGAAGGGGTTAATAGCTCTTAGAAGAGCCTATCTAGTACTGTAATACATTACAGTACAAAGTAATTAATCCATAAAACAGTGCAGACAGCAAAACATACTGTTGCTGTGCAAGATAACTGCTTATACAGTGATGAATGGCAGGGAAGGGGTTAATACACAGTGAAAGACTTTCATAAAACCTGCCAATTTTATAAAATGTTATTTTATATCACTAATACTGATCTGTCTCTTTCCGTCACAAAAATGTAAGTGAGGAGAGGGAGGCAGATCAATATTTGTGAATATTGATCCGACCAATTTTGATCTGACCAGGGCGAATGGTGAGCTTAATTGAGAAATCACCAAACCGCCTTTGCCACTAATTCGCTGTTACTGATCGCTATGCGCTCAGACAGCTTAAAAAAAAAAAACTCTAATATTATTACTTTACATGTAATCCGCTAGCGGGTATGTGTAAAAAAAAAAAATAAAAAAAAATATGCAGACAGATAAAAATTACTTTGGCATTAATATCATTGCGTAAGCAGTGATCGACAGCAAAGAAGGGGTTAATAACTCTTAGAAGAGCCTTTGTAGTACTATAATAAATCACAGTACAAAAAAAATGAACCCCTAAAAAATGCACAAACAGCAAAAATAAATGCGCTGATGTGCACGATCGCTGCTTACGCAAGATCAGTGGCAGGGAAGGGGTTAAACGCAGGGAATTTCTTTAATAACATTTTTTTTATTGTTTTATTATTTGTGTGTTGTGTGTTTATTGTTTTTTTTTTTTACTTTTACTTACTTTGATCTGTCTCTCTCCCTCACTAAAAAAAATGTGAGGAGAGGGAGACAGATCATAACTGGTCAGATCAATATAGGGTTAATATTGATCTGACCAGTCAGTGGGGATGTTCAGCAGAACATCCCCACTGCCTGTCAGTGTGCCTGGCAGTCATTGATTGCCTCTGTGAAGAGGCAATCGTGTGACAGCCAGAGAGCACAGGAAGCAGGTACTTCCTGCCTCCTGTGCTCTTGCCCTTAGAAGGGCAGCGCCATCTTGGTCACTCAGTGACCAAGATCGTGCATTTTTTTTTTGTGTTCCTGATTGCCTCAACTTGCGAGGCAATCAGGAACACTTACTGAGCATAGGAAGCGAAAAATTTGCTTCCTAAGCTCGTTTTTTTAATGCACGTGTTTTAAAGGCTCTGTGCCTTTAAAACCGGCATTTCGATCGCTCTCCGGAGCGATCAAAATGCCGACGGGCATTTTTTTTAGTATTGTACGATGCTTCCACACAGAAGCATCGTTACAATACCATTAGAGCACTGAAAGCGAAAAAACTCCGCTTTCAGTGCTCGTTTTGACACAGGACGGACTAGGTCCGTCCTGTGTCACTAACGCCTCGGCACACAGGACGGACCTAGTCCGTCCTGTGTCGCCAAGGGGTTAAATACAGTCATATAACAAAAACAAAAAACATATCTGAAATCAACAATACAAAATAAAATAAAAAAAACAACCTTTTCATTTTTTGGTGGGAGTGTCCCTTTAAAGCCACCGTAATGTTTTTTTTTACAGAAGTTCCTTATTTGAGCATAGGTGTGACTGTTTGATAGTGGGGCTGTGGCAGTAGTCATAAGCCCTGTGACAGTGATGTTTGACCGAAGAATATACATATATACACACACACACATAAAGATTATTTTCAGTGTTAATATTATCTGGTCCTTCAGAACATTTTCAAAAGCGTATGGTCACTCTTCCTCAAATGAAATATGTCACCCAGCCAGTAATAAGTTAAAAAGCATAGTTTTTAATATATAATCATAAAAAAATACATGGCAGCGGGCAAAAGGGGCTATGAGAATTAAAAAAAAAAAAAAGAGAATAACGCAATATGATTCATTGGTGTAAGAAATCTTGCATGGCACAGCACAAGAACTCCACTGGTCTAGATAATGTAAATCAGTCAGCACAATGAATACTGATTGAGTTTGCACAGATTAAAGTAAAGCTAAAATTCCTCTGTAATGACAGAAATTAATATAATCATTATCCCAGTGCAGCTATTTTGGATACATTGTATTTGATTCTTGCCACAACTATGATGAATCAATAATAAGGTTCATGGCCATAACTAGCCACCTTTTGTAACTATACATTCTGTTATTAATGTGTGTGTAATTCTTTGTAAAAGGAGCTCTGTGAGTCAGTAAAAAAAAAAACCCTTCTGTTCATTTTTTAGATATACTTAATTAATTAACAAGGGATTTTATGTCTCAATGACAGTCTGCCAGACCAAAAACTTGGCATGTTTGTAGGCTACACCCACTACCACAGAGTCTATGTTAACTAGTGAATTGCCAATGATATTGTATCATTACCATATTACTTGGACCGCTGAAATTAAGCCCTGCACATTTATGCTATTATTGAAACAAATTATTCTAATTATATAGTTTAAAAAAAATAATGCAATTAGTCACTTAGATTTAAAAACTCCTAAAAATAATAATAATGAATAAATATTCTAGCTTGCATTTAAAGAAATATACACATTATTCCTGTTATAACTGTGGCTGCAATACTTATCTCTAAAACTACTTCCTCCATTTATCCAAAGCCAATCTAGTCCCACACAAATACCTGAGGACATCAAATGCTTTTAAACTATTTTTTTTTTTCTTATTTGTACATCATTTTATTTCTGTGAAACAGATCTGGTTTGTATCTAGCTTGCTAGGCACTAAATCAAGGACTGATTTTAAGTAATAAAATCTATTACAGTAAAACTATTGAATTTGTGTACATTCAGTATGATACAGTGTTGTGGTTATGTATATAGCAGTGTATGTCTATAATGAAGCATGTATGGGAATAAAGATTACTGATATTAAGCAACATTATTCTTTAGTTACAAGATATGTTTATAAACTACAAGAAGTCAAGTTCCCAGGCTGAGTCTATCAAAAGCTCTCCTGAGAATACAGATTATTGCACAAAGATGACCAGATGCTTGTGAGAAATGAAAACTCATATACTGAATTGGCTGTAGTTCACGGATGGCAATATTTTTTACCATATATATCTTGTGCTCAAAATATGTCTGGTCCAGTTATGTTCCAACAAATGATCCTGAGAATTCTGGTTTGGTTTACGTCACTTGTTAGAGCATAAGTCTAGTGTAATGCACACTAAATACATTCCAACTTATTCAAAAGATCAATGAAATAAGAGTTGCAGATGGTTGTAGTTCTCTAGGATTTATAGCATCTTAGAGGCAGTATTAATACAAATACACCGGCATGCGGATTATTCAGGTTTTCATGCATTAATATAGTGCCATCTTGTGGATGTTATATGATTACAATCATTTTACTTTTTATACCTGTATTTACATCCGAACTGACAATATGGGGGTCTATTCACAGTAAAAAAAAAAAAAAAAATGGCTTTAATAGCATAAGTATAGTTAGAAAGATAATCAATTTCGAGACATTTTCAGATTGGCTATGTTTTTAATATCTGTACAGGGGAGGGCTGGCAATCTAAACTGATTCAATGGGCTGGGGCTGCACCACGTGTAGCAAATCAGTCTTTCTATCCCATCATCTTATATGTTGATCAATCGGTCAGCATATCTGTTGTGCCTGTGTATTTGTGTCTGTTTTCTGATAACAGGTGGGCTGGTAAAATTGCAGTAAGAGCCATTAGATAATTTTTGACTGCTAGGCAACTCATTGTCAACCCTCCCCTGCCCCATTTTCTCCTTAGTGGAAGTATGTCAGAATTAATTACAATCTAATACAAATTTCTGTGTTATAGCGGGTCCATCCTATTGATGACACTGGAAGTTTAACTTGATAATCAAGCAGTAAACATTTTTTTTAAAACAATTAAAAACTGGTTTGGAGCTAATTGTTCCAGTACATGTCTCATTTAGAATTATGAGGATAATGCCATTCAAATGAATGGAATTTCCTGTTGCTCTAGTGATGTCATCAGACAGTGTGTCTGATGACATCACTAGAGCAACAGGAAATTCCATTCATTTGAATGGCATTATCCTCATTGGTTCCTGCAGCAACAACAAAGGAAATTGACTTTTACTCAGCTAGTGTGGGTAGTCCTGATTTCTTGCAAACTGCTGTAATTTCCCAAAGTCATCTAAGTGTAAGTTGTTCATATTTAAGCAATGCAAAATGTTAAATATTCATTGTAAAGTACTTTGAATCTACTTTAATATGCATTAACATCTGGAAGAAGCATTTTTGGGACAGTCTCTTAAAGTTTGAAAATCCAATATCAATTCTTTCTTTTATGAATAAAGCCTTTGGTGTTTGTACTATAGTCCCACTTCCTTTCCTCACCAACAGTTTGTACTATTTCCACAATAATTAACTAGCAATTTTGTATGACCAACATCATGGTGAGTTGCAGTCAACAAGAGTTACACTGGTCAACCAAATTTTTTTTTTTTTTCTGGCCTGGACTTTTCCAGCTGTTTTAGACTAATTTCAGGGTGCTGATTCCACATTTGATCTCAGATTTGCTCTATCACAGCTCATTTGTATGCTATCAACAAACACCATTATCATTGATTTTACCCGAAATTAACTCTTTGTCACTTATGATTGCAAGTTGTTGCTAGTCAGTGACTGCTTTAGTGATAAAATATGGTGTATTTGTAGTATAGTGTGTTAATATGTTTTTATGTTTAGCTCTTCGTATATGAGCATAAATTTGCTGTTTTTATTGAAAATGCAATTTTTGATATCTCAAAAACCTGATGTGATAGACAAAAACTGATGCCAGATTTGGAATCGTGTTTTGTTGAGTAGTGTAGATCTGAGATGCACAGCAAGCATTCTGTTATTATAAAAAAAAGAGGGTAGTTAGTGGATAGCAAAAAGGGACCTTCAGGCTTGGATGCAAAATTGGACATTTGGGGATCTTCTCAATAAAGAGAATTGCAGGAAATTAAGATGGGAATTTCAAACTTTAGAAAACTTGGAGAATTTGTCCAACACAGCTACTTTGGACATAAGTTTAAAAATTCCTGTCCCATTTCCCTGCAAATCTCACTTTATTGAGTAGACACTTTGGTAGTTATACAGCAGTGGTGGCTAACCGTTGGTACTCCCGGTGGTGTTGTAAAATTTCTCATGAAGGATGGCAAAGAATAGAAACATAGAATGTGTCGGCAGATAAGAACCATTCGGTCCATCTAGTCTGCCCAATTTTTTTTTTGAGTACTTTTATTAGTCCCCCGTTCCCGGTCTTATAGCTAGGATAGCCTTGTGTCTATCCCACGCATGCTTAAAATCCTTGACTGTGTTTACCTCTACCACTTCTGCTGGCAGGCTATTCCATACATCCACTACCCTCTCAGTAAAGTAATACTTCCTGATATTACTTTTAAATCGTTGCCCCTCTAATTTAAGACTATGTCCTCTAGTTGTGGTAGTTTTTCTTCTTTTAAATATACTCTCTTCCTTTACTGTGTTTATTCGCTTTAAGTATTTAAATGTTTCTATCATATCCCCCTGTTACGTCTTTCCTCCAAGCTATACATGGTAAGATGCTTTAACCTTTCCTGGTAAGTTTTATCCTTCAACCCATGAACCAGTTTAGTAGCCCTTCTCTGAACTTTCTCCAAAGTATCAATATCCTTCTGGAGATACGGTCTCCAGTACTGCGTACAATACTCCAAGTGAGGTCTCACCAGTGCTCTGTACAATGGCATGAGCACTTCCCTCTTCCTACTGCTAATACCTCTCCCTATGCAACCAAGCATTCTGCTAGCATTTCCTGCTGCTCTATTGCATTGGCTACCTACCTTCAAGTCCTTCGTATTACTAATTATTACTCCTAAATCCCTTTCATCATAGGATGTGCATTACCTTGCACACCAGTTGTTGAGTACTCACTTTTCAGATGAAAGTGAATGGAGAGGAGACCAGCTACCTGGAAAGGAAAAGAGTAAACCAAACCACTCTGACAGCAAAGGGGTGTATAGAATGAAATTAAAGCTTTTTTGCTGCACTTGTGTACCTGTCAGGTGTGTTGGCTTTCTCTGTTAACCTAGCCTAGATTAGATCATTAAAAACGACACATTTCTAAAATGGTTCAGTAGTTTTTAAAATCCACATCAAACTATTTGGATACTATGGATGACTCCCATGATGCTCAGCCATCCTTGACAAAGCTGTGGTGTTCCTGCATTAGAACAAATTATTTCCATGCACCTGATTGTTCATTCCTACATGGCTTCCCAAAACGTCCATACCAAAATTTCCAGGCAGAAAGGTAAAATGTAACAGTAAATAGACAGTTTAATGTTCCTGTCGAACATTTCATTTAAAGTTTAGCAGCTACATTGGTATTTTGTTTAGAGAGTTTACATTCAAAAGAGCAGTAGAATCTATATGGAAGCATTGGAAACCTAAATATATCCTGATTAAGGGTTAATAAGAAACAGGCACATGCTTCATAGCTTCATAGATAGGACTGTTGTCACCAAACGACATGCAGGTCAGAAGTTTAAGTACACCTGCTGGGAACTTGATTTATTTAATAATTGATAATCGTCTATGTTTTGGCAGAAAATCCCTCAACACATTTCACATTTTAGACTGACTTGGCTTCATACTGAAATCCTTTTGCTTTAATGGTTACTTTTTTCATTTAAAATTTTTTTAGTTAGCTTATGTAGTTAAATAATAAGTGTTTATATAGGATAAAACACAGTTGATCATGTGACATTTGCTAACAGTATTTGGTTAAAAGGAATACAATATGGGTTTGTATGGTTAGTAGAACTACAAACTACAGAATATATACTTTCGTAGCAACTATCTTTGGTCTAACTTGGCCTAAAAAAAATTACTACTTACCACAGCAACAGCCACTGTCTTCCAGAACTTGCCGGGCATTTTGTATGTGTCAGCTTTCTAAATCCAGGGTAAAATTAATCTTTTTTAAAAAAAAAAATTCAGCTTAAATTAATAAACCATTTTATAAGCAGAAAAAACCATATACAAGCTCTGTCTCAAAGAGCATTTGATAGACTGCTAGAGTGGGATGTTAGGTCAGTGACCGAACCCAGCATATTAGTACCACAGAAGTACCATGTGAATGGGACAGACAAAAATCAGTTGTATTGGTGGGAGGAAAGGCTGCATTGTAGACATTTTTGGCTGTAAAATGCATTCTTATGCTACGGTTAAGATTCCTTGTGGAATGGTATGTTGTGGTGTGACACATTATGTAATGTGCTAATGCAATCTGTGTCTAAGGGGCAGAAAAATATATATACCCACACACACAAATGCTGTCATGTTGAAAGAGTTAAATATATTTAACTTTGATTTTTAAGACGTGAGTGAATAGTTATTTATGGTTTTATAAATAACTATTAATACTAGTTTTTTTATAATAAATTAGTTCCAGGGGAATTTATTTATTCTACATGCATGGATAGTTGTGTACTGTTTACATTTGCAATAGTTCAATTACTGATTAACCCCTTCGCAACCTTATGGAAAGTTAACTCGTCATAAGAGCCACAGCGTTAGTAACCTTATGACGAGTTAACTCGTCATGCAGTTACGCTGGTGGTGCGCTCTGTGCGCACCACCAGCTGGTCTGAAACGGGTCCAGGACCTGGATCTGATTAGTGGGTTTCCGGGCATGTGTTGTGGGTCAAGTGATCACCGCGATAAAAAATGCTAATTAGACGGCAAACTCTGTGTTCACACATTGACTTTGCCTCTAATTCACACTCTGTGCTGCACGTACTTACAGTGACGCACAGAGAGTGACCTGCAAGTGAAAAATAAAGAAAAAAAATTTCCTGTAAAAAAAAAAAGTTAATTCTTTCCTTGCTGATCATAGTTTCTTACTGTGATCAGTTTCCTTCCTTCTTTATGGCCCTCATTTTATTTTTTTTTTCCAAACTTTTTTGCTTTTTGCAATTCTAAAGTTTTTTTTTTTTAAATAAATACATTTTATTGTAATATATTAATTTAATTACGGTTAACCCCTGCATGCCTGTTCTGTCATTCTTATGGCTTTGACATCGCACTGGTCAGAGTATTTTGGGGGGGTTTGGGAACCTTTATTTTTATTTTTTATTAGTTAGTTAATTAGTTGGGTTAAGTGCGTCAGTCTAGGAACAGCATCAGAGCAACAGAAGTGAAAGTTTTTTCACTTCTGACGCTCTACCCACAAGAGGGCAGCAGGCGTACTGGAGATATGCCATATGCGGATATCCAATATCGCTCCGTGGATTGATTGCGGGTGCCATAGGCACCGGATTTCAGTGTTGCTTTATGCCTCAACCTTGAGGTATTAAAACATCACCATTTTAGTTATGTTTGTGATCTTAGATTGCAAACACTGCTCGTTTAACCGCCAGGCGAAATAGGTCCATCCAATGTCGGCAACGCTTTTCGAAACAGGACAGACCTAGTCCATCCAATGTCGTCGGCATGTTAATGGGCAAACTGACTGTGGCATATTAATGGACATAGAGTGCCATATTAATGGGCATACTGGCTGTGACATATCAATGGACATATTAGCTGTGGCATATTAATGGGCATACTGGCTGTGGCATATTAATGGGCATACTGACTGTGGCATATTAATGAACATAGAGTGGCATATTAAATTGCATACTGATTGTGGCATATTAATGATCATAGAGTGGCATATTAATGGGCAAAATAGTGGCATATTAATTGGCATACTGACTGTGGCATATTAATGGACATTGAGTGGCATATTAATGGGCATACTGACTGTGGCATATTAATGGGCATACTGGCTATAGTATATTAAGGGGCATACTGGCTGTGGCATATTAATGGGCAAAGAGCGGCATATTAATGGGCATAATGACGGTGGCATATTAACGGGCATACTGGCTATGACATATTAATGGACATAGACTGGCATATTAATTGGCATACTAACTGTGGCATATTAATGGGAATACTGGCTATGGCATATTAATAGCAAAGAGTGGTATATTAATGGGCATACTGAGGATGGCATATTCATTGGCATACTGGCTATAGCATATTAAGGGGCATACTGGCTGTGGCATAATTAATTGGCAAAGAGCGGCATATTAATGGGCATACAGGACATACCTCCAATGACAAAATTTGCACTCACAGAACTCTCACAGCAATCGGTGAAATGCCACGTTTTTACTGAGCGTCGGGACATCATGTGACACCTAGCACACAACTTATTCTGTAAGTAGGGCACGAGTAGGCGAAGTCTGCATAGATTGCTTTCCCCTCGTACCGCACAGAAAACAAAAATACTGATACGAGGGCAGGCTATGCTTCCGAAATCAATCACAGGTTTGGTGAACTTGAAATTTTTTAAGTAACGGTTCATATGGACTGGAGCGAATCCCACCACTGATTAAATCCCTTTAACTGGTGTTATTTACCCTCTATTTTGTAAGCTTGTGAACAGAGCTCTCAAATTCATGCATCAACCTGTCTCTGTCTTCTAACATAGTCTAGAATTCTCTTTTTTTTACATTTTTTTTAGAATTCTCTTTTATTCCCTGCACCAAGTATATTGTAAATTGCTGGTGCTGTATAAATAAATGTTAATGTAATGTGTTTTTTACAAGTTTGTGTGTAACTTTGCAGGTGGTTAACCTTCTATTTCTCTGTGCGAAGTCTATTGCTAACAAAAGATGCACACAACCAGATGTTACTGATACATCCTCTTTACTGAAGCTTGACTGCAGTGGGATCCCCTCTGTCAGATGAGAACACTTTGAATGGCCTTTGTTTGACATGGTCAAACAAGAAGATATAGTCTTAAATTAGAGGGGATCATGAAGTATTACTTTACTGAAAGGGTAGTCAATGCATGGAATAGCCTTCCAGCGGAAGTGGTAAAGGTTACATAGTTACTTGCCTATGATTAAGTGACATTTTTTTTTCTATCTGCTGGTTTTGGGCTTTCATCTGTGCATGCCGATATTTTAAGCTACACATTAAAGCACTTTTCATTGAACAGAACCTTCCTGTTTTTCTTCTCCACTTCCCAGTTTGTTGTGTACAAGTTTTCATATGAGCTGCGTAGCTCATCATTGAGAGGACTAAAGGATGCCTGCATTAATCCAGTTTTACATTTGGAGGAACAGTGTGTGGGAGGATTGCAAGACTTCTTTATGTGCTTATCGTAGACATAAGACAAGGCCAGGGACTAATAAAAGTATTTAGAAAATAAAGCAGATTAGATGAGCCGAATGGTTCTTATTTTCAGGGCGCACGGGAGGAGAGGCGCCGCAATCACAGAGCGCGACGGGAGCGGAGCTTGCACCCGTCGCGCTGTGCCTGCGGTAACTGCACCTCCCTATCACACCAAGCACAGTGTGACGGGTGTAAGCTCCGCCCCCATCATGCTCTGATTGGCTGCAGGAAGGAGGATGGTCCTCAGGCATCAAGTTTCTTCTGCCGGCAGAAGAAACTAGATGCCGGTGTCATCCTCTGCAGACACCATCGGGAACGTCCTCCTCCCTGCACATAAAGGTAATTAGCAGGGAGCGGGACAGCATACATTTTTGTATTTATGTGTGCTCTTTCCAAGGGCGGACTGACCATTCCGGCACTGCTCGATGGCCCATCACTTCCTCCCAGCTAACAAAGGGCCATGCGGGAGGAGACCGCCGGGGAGGCAACCACTAGACCCCAGGGAAGTCACCCTCCTGCACCTAATAGGTAGGAGGGGGACAATTTTTTTAACAGTTTGTGTGTGTGTGTCTATCTGTGTGTGGTATGACTGTGTGTGTGTCTGCATGTGGGTCTGTATGTGTATCTGAATGTTTGTCATTAACATGTGTATCTCTTTGCCTGCATGGGTATTTGTTTGTATGTGTATCTGAATGTTTGTCATGTGTATCTTAATGGTAAACATTCCGATACACATACAGACAAAGAGATACACATGTTAATGACAAACATTCAGATACCTACAAACAGATACCCATGTATCTGCATGCTTGTCTGTATGTGTATCTGTTTGTCTGCATGTGTGTCAGTGTGTGCCCCTATGTACCTGTATGTGTGTCACTGTTTATAATCTGTATGAGTGTCATTCTGTGTATGTCATCCACAGTAGGAACTGAAGAACCCCCCCCCCCCCCCTAAAAATAAAAAGACTGCTGGTGTGTGTGTGTATGCATGTGACTGACTGCATGTGTGACTGTATGTGTGTGTGTTTCTGTGTGTATGTATGTGAATGTGACTGACTGCATATGTGACTGTATATGTGTGTTTCTGTGTGTATATGTGTATGTGACTGACTGTATGTGACTGACTATATTTGTGTGTATGTATGTGACTGTATATGTGTGTTTCTCTGTGTATGCATGTGTATGTGATTGACTGCATGTGTGACTGTATATTTCTGTGTCTATGTAACTGTGCATACTTGTATATGATTGTGTGATTATGTGACTGTGTATTTAATTATGTATGTGCATGCATACATAATCACATATACACATTGGGGGGCATGTATAAACACGGCACACACTGGTGCAATCAGCGTGTGCTCCAATGTATAAAACAGACTCACGGGAGTCTGGGAGATTTAAGTTGGTTCACGCTCGTTGTGCCGGCGCAGCCTATGTGTAAACCATAAAGCACTGAAAAGTGCCTGATATGGGGCAGGAGTGGAGACAGAGAGAGAGACAGACATGGGGCAGGAGTGGAGACAGAGAGAGCGAGACATGGGGGCAGGAGTGGAGCGAGATAGATAGAAAGACAGACATTAGGTATGAGTGGAAAGCAGTGGCGTAGCGTGGGTTGTCAGCACCCGGGGCAAGGCAAGTAATTTGCGCCCCCTAACCCGTGGATTTTAGCACTCGAGTCTCTTCTACTAGATTAGTTAAAGAAACCCTTACCCCCCAAGCACATGTATTGTTTGTTATGAAAATACTTATGTAATTAAAGTAAAATGCATCTAAATACAAGTTTATTTTCCAACACTTTATTGAGTGCGAACATGCATTACACACATTCTCCACATTTTCAGCAGGTCTATGAATACAAATATACACATGTAGTAACCTAGCATGGGCCATGCTATTATATGTCGTCTCACAACCATCGTAAACGACAAAAAATATCAAGAACAAAAACTAAACATCAAAATGGAACCATACCCTGGAGATGATCCAAGACTGGGCTAGATGGAGCCAACTTCCTCAATCCTGTACCTCTAATGTTACCACACCCCCCCCCCCCCACACACACACACACATGCCATAATTGTTGTGCCATTCAGATGCCAGTAATATTGTAACTTTCGGATGCCAGTATTATTGTGCCAGTCAGAGCCCAGTAATATTGTGCCAGTCAGAGCCTAGTAATATTGTGCCAGTCAGATGCCTGCAATATTGTGCCAGTCAGATGCCTGCAATATTGTGCCAGTCAGAGCCCAGTAATAATGTGCCAGTCAGATACCAGTAATATTGTGCCAGTCAGATACCAATAATATTGTGCCAATAAGATACCAGGAATATTGTGCCTGTCAGAGCCCAGGAATATTGTGCCTGTCAGAGCCCAGGAATATTGTGCCTGTCAGAGCCCAGGAATATTGTGCCTGTCAGAGCCCAGGAATATGGTGCCTGTCAGAGCCCAGGAATATGGTGCCTGTCAGAGCCCAGGAATATGGTGCCTGTCAGATGCCTGTAATATTATGCCAGTCAGATGCCTGTAATAGTGTGCAGTCAGAGGCCAGGAATATTGTGCCAGTCAGATGCCTGTAATATTGTGCCAGTCAGATGCCTGTAATATTATGCCAGTCAGATGCTTGTAATAGTGTGCCAGTCAGAGGCCAGGAATATTGTGCCAGTCAGAGGCCTGTAATATTGTGCCAGTCAGATGCCTGTAATATTGTGCCAGTCAGATGCCTGTAATATTATGCCAGTCAGATGCCTGTAATATTGTGCCAGTCAGAGCCCAGTAATATAGTGCCAATCAGATGCCAAGTAATATAGTGCCAATCAGATACCCAGTAATATAGTGCCAATCAGATGCCCAGTAATATAGTGCCAGTCAGATGCCAAGTAATATAGTGCCAGTCAGATACCCAGTAATATAGTGCCAATCAGATACCCAGTAATATAGTGCCAATCAGATGCCAAGTAATATAGTGCCAATCAGATACCCAGTAATATAGTGCCAATCAGATACCCAGTAATATAGTGCCAATCAGATGCCCAGTAATATAGTGCCAATCAGATGACAAGTAATATAGTGCCAATCAGATGCCCAGTAATATAGTGCCAATCAGATGCCAAGTAATATAGTGCCAATCAGATGCCAAGTAATATAGTGCCAATCAGATACCCAGTAATATAGTGCCAATCAGATGCCAAGTAATATAGTGCCAATCAGATACCCAGTAATATAGTGCCAATCAGATGCCCAGTAATATAGTGCCAATCAGATGCCCAGTAATATAGTGCCAATCAGATACCAAGTAATATAGTGCCAATCAGATGCCAAGTAATATAGTGCCAATCAGATACCCAGTAATATAGTGCCAATCAGATGCCCAGTAATATAGTGCCAATCAGATACCCAGTAATATAGTGCCAATCAGATACCCAGTAATATAGTGCCAATCAGATGCCCAGTAATATAGTGCCAATCAGATGCCCAGTAATATTGTGCCAATCAGATGCCCAGTAATATAGTGCCAATCAGATACCCAGTAATATAGTGCCAATCAGATACCCAGTAATATTGTGCCAATCAGATACCCAGTAATATAGTGCCAGTCAGATACCAGGAATATTGTGCCAGCCAGCCCCCCCCCCCCCCGTACTTACATGAAGCTGCTCCGTGTCCCCCGCCGGATGTCTCCTCCGTGCAGTCTTCCCTCTTGCACGGAGGAGGGAAACAGAAACCGGATGTGACGCGACGTCACATCCGGCGGCAGTTTTTTTTTTCCGGCCGTCGCATCCATCGGATGCGGCTTGCCGGAAAAAAGCGTTCACAAGCGCAATGCGCTGTGAACGCGGCAGCAGGGGCTGGGGGCCCACGGGACAGCTGCCTTGGGGCCCCCCAGGAGTAAATGGGCCCAGGGCAGCTGCCCCGTTTGCCCCGCGTTAAAGACGGCCCTGGCGGCCGCATAGGGCTAGTGCGCCCCCCCAGATATTGCGCCCGGTGCGGCCGGCCCCCCCTGCACCCCCCACGCTACGCCACTGGTGGAAAGAGAGACAGACATTAGGTATGAGTGGAGAGAGAGACAGACATTAGGTATGAGTGGAGAGAGAGACAGACTTTAGGTATGAGTGGAGAGAGAGAGATACAGACATTAGGTATGAGTGGAGAGAGAGAGACAGACATTAGGTATGAGTGGAGAGAGAGAGAGACAGACATTAGGTATGAGTGGAGAGAGAGAGACAGACATTAGGTATGCGTGGAGAGAGAGAGAGACAGACAT
Source organism: Pelodytes ibericus (assembly GCA_036172795.1). Lineage (NCBI taxonomy): Eukaryota > Metazoa > Chordata > Amphibia > Anura > Pelodytidae > Pelodytes > Pelodytes ibericus. Next base: position 115,982,901 of record CM069861.1, on the reverse strand, counting down.
TAGGTATGCGTGGAGAGAGAGAGACAGACATTAGGTATGAGTGGAGAGAGAGACAGACTTTAGGTATGAGTGGAGAGAGAGAGACAGACATTAGGTATGAGTAGAGAGAGAGAGACAGACATTAGGTATGAGTGAAGAGAGAGAGACAGACATTAGGTATGAGTGGAGAGAGAGAGAGACATTAGGTATGAGTGGAGAGAGACAGACATTAGGTATGCGTGGAGAGAGAGACAGACATTAGGTATGAGTGGAGAGAGAGAAACATAGAAACATAGAATGTGTCGGCAGATAAGAACCATTCGGTCCATCCAGTCTGCCCAATTTTTTTTTTGAGTACTTTTATTAGTCCCCCGTTCCCGGTCTTATAGCTAGGATAGCCTTGTGTCTATCCCACGCATGCTTAAAATCCTTGACTGTGTTTACCTCTACCACTTCTGCTGGCAGGCTATTCCATACATCCACTACCCTCTCAGTAAAGTAATACTTCCTGATATCACTTTTAAATCGTTGCCCCTCTAATTTAAGACTATGTCCTCTAGTTGTGGTAGTTTTTCTTCTTTTAAATATACTCTCTTCCTTTACTGTGTTGATTCCCTTTATGTATTTAAATGTTTCTATCATATCCCCCCTGTAACGTCTTTCCTCCAAGCTATACATGTTAAGATGCTTTAACCTTTCCTGGTAAGTTTTATCCTTCAACCCATGAACCAGTTTAGTAGCCCTTCTCTGAACTCTCTCCAAAGTATCAATATCCTTCTGGAGATACGGTCTCCAGTACTGCGTACAATACTCCAAGTGAGGTCTCACCAGTGCTCTGTACAATGGCATGTACCTACCTTCAAGTCCTCTGAAATTATGGTGCATAATCTTGCACTTGTCCACATTAAATGTCAGTTGCCACTGCTCTGACCATTTGTCTAGTTTAGCTAAATCATTTGCCATTTGGCTTATCCCTCCATGAACATCAACCCTGCTGCAAATCTTTGTATCATCAGCAAAAAGACATACTTTGCCAACAAGACCTTCTGCAATATCGCTAATAAAAATATTAAAGAGAATGGGTCCAAGAACAGATGGGTCCAAGAACAGATCCCACTAGTAACCAGTGCTGTATTTACCGCGAGGCATCCTAGGCGGATGCCTATGGCGGCAAATTTTGGGGGGCGGCAGCGCCCCCCAGCACTGAAAAAAAAAAAAAAAAATAAAAATAAAAAAAAAGCGGCCCTTTAAAAAAAATAGACCGCGCTTGCAGGCAGAGACAGAGGTGAGAAGGGATCGGAAGATCCCCTCTCACCTCCGCTCTGCCTGCCGGGCTGCACGGGGAGCCGAACAGGCAGCACAGAGAAACCTCCGTGCTGCCTGTTCGGCTCCCCGTGCAGTGTGCCGACAGTCACGTGACGGGCGCGCTGATGTCATACGCGCGCCCGGTCACGTGACCTGTCGGCACAATCGCGAGGAAGCCGAACAGGCAGCATGGAGGGACCATGCTGCCTGCCTCAGTGGTGTATCTTGATTTTGTGCTGCCCTAGGCAGACAAAATCCGGGCACCCCCCTACCCAAGCTGTACACCCACGTTACACACCTAAGACATGCCCCATCATTCAGACTCACATCAAGCTCATACTCCCATCACACACACACTCCCATCACACTCAGTCACACACTCCGACTCCCATCACACTCCGTCACACACAGTGTCTCCCATCACACACACACTCCTACTCCCATCACACTCAGTCACCCACACTGTCTCCCTTCACACACACTCTGACTCCCATCACACTCAGTCACACACACTGTCTCCCATCACACACACACTCTGACTCCCATCACACTCAGTCACACACACTGTCTCCCATCACACACACACTGTCTCCCATCACACTCAGCCACACACACTGTCTCCCATCACACACACACTGTCTCCCATCACACTCAGCCACACACACTGTCTCCCATCACACACACTCTGACTCCCATCACACTCAGCCACACACACTGTCTCCCATCACACACACTCTGACTCCCATCACACTCAGCCACACACACTGTCTCCCATCACACACACACTCTGACTCCCATCACACATGCTGCCTGTTCGGCTTCCCGGCGATTGTGCCGACAGGCCACGTGACCGGGCGCGCGTATGACGTCAGCGCGCCCGTCACGTGACTGTCGGCACTTCCGTGTCGGCACACTGCACGGGGAGCCGAACAGGCAGCACGGAGGTTTCTCCGTGCTGCCTGTTCGGCTCCCCGTGCAGCCTGGCAGGCAGAGCGATGGTGAGGGGGGATCTTCCAATCCCCTCTCACCTCCGTCTCTGCCTGCAAGCGCGGTATATATATTTTTTTTTTTTAAAGGGCCGCGTTTTTTTACATTTTTTTTTTCACATTTTTTTTCTTTTCAGTGCTGGGGGGCGCTGCCGCCCCCCAAAATTTGCCGCCCTAGGCATCCGCCTAGGATGCCTCGCGGTGAATACAGCACTGGCCTGCCTGCCAGGGAAAGGTAAGTGCTGATGGGAGACTGTGTGTGTGTGTGTGTGTGTGTGTGTGTGTGTGTGTGTGATGGGAGTCAGAGTGTGTGTGATGGGAGTCAGAGTGTGTGACTGAGTGTGATGGGAGTCAGAGTGTGTGTGATGGGAGACAGTGTGTGTGACTGAGTGTGATGGGAGTCAGAGTGTGTGTGATGGGAGACAGTGTGTGTGACTGAGTGTGATGGGAGTCAGAGTGTGTGTGATGGGAGACAGTGTGTGTGACTGAGTGTGATGGGAGTCGGAGTGTGATGGGAGTAGGAGTGTGTGACTGAGTGTGATGGGAGTCAGAGTGTGTGTGATGGGAGACAGTGTGTGTGACTGAGTGTGATGGGAGTCGGAGTGTGATGGGAGTCGGAGTGTGTGACTGAGTGTGATGGGAGTAGGAGTGTGTGACTGAGTGTGATGGGAGTGTGTGTGTGATGGGAGTATGAGCTTGATGTGAGTCTGAATGATGCGGCATGTCTTAGGTGTGTAACGTGGGTGTGCAGCTTGGGTAGGGGGGTGCCCGGATTTTGTCTGCCTAGGGCAGCACAAAATCAAGATACACCACTGCTAGTAACATGACCTTGCATCGAATATACCCCATTGACTACAACCCTCTGTTGCCTGTCACTCAGCCATTGTCTAATCCATTCAACAATATTGAAATCCAAACTCAAAGATTTCAGTTTATTGATAAGCCTTCTATGTGTGACAGTGTCAAAAGCCTTACTGAAATCTAGGTAAGCAATGTCTACTGCACCACCCTGATCTATTATTTTAGTTACCCAATCAAAAAAATCAATAAGATTAGTTTGGCATGATCTCCCTGAAGTAAACCCATGCAGTCTCTGATCTTGAAATCCAAGCGACTTTAGATGTTCAACAATCCTATTCTTTAACAAGGTTTCCATTATTTTCCCCACTACTGAAGTAAGACTTACTGGTCTATAGTTGCCCGCCTCCTCCCTACTACCTTTCTTGTGAATGGGCACAACATTAGCTAATTTCCAATCTTCTGGAACTACTCCCGTTAACAATGATTGGTTAAATAAATCTGTTAACGGTTTTGCTAGTACACCACTAAGTTCTTTTAATAACTTTGGATGTATCCCATCAGGTCCCATCGACTTATTTGTCTTTACTTTTGACAGCTGAAGTAAAACCTCTTCCTCTGTAAACTTACATGCATCAAAAGACTCATTAGTCTTTTTCCCTAAATGAGGTCCCTTACCCTCATTTTCATTTGTAAAAACTGAACAAAAATATTCATTAAGGCAGTCTGCTAAGCCTTTATCCTCTTCTACATAGCATCCTTCTTTTGTTTTTAATCTAACTAATCCTTGTTTTACTTTCCTTTTCTCATTTATGTATCTAAAAAATGTTTTATCCCCCTTTTTCACTGACTGGGCTATAGTCTCTTCTGTGTGTGCTTTGGAAGCTCTTATAGCTTGCTTTGCCTCTTTCTGCCTACTCTTATAGATCTTTCTATCATCCTCACTCTGAGTATTTTTATAATTACTAAATGCTAGCTTTTTATTTTTTACTATTTTAGCTACCTCTGCAGAGTACCACAGTGGTTTCTTCAATTTTTTGCTCTTACAAGCCTTATGCAATTTTCTGTTGCCTTCAGTAGTGCAAGTTTTAGATAATCCCATTTCTCCTGGACTCCATTCAAATTGCTCCAGTCTGATAATGACTCCTTTACACCTAATCTAATTTTAGAAAAGTCTGTTTTTCTAAAATCTAAAACTTTTGTATTTGTGTGGTGTGACTGCGTCACTGTTCTTATATTAAACCACACTGTCTGGTGATCACTAGATCCTAAACTTTCACCTACAGTAATATCTGATAACAAATCTCCATTTGTGAACACTAAGTCTAGTATGGCCTGCTTTCGAGTTGGCTCCTCCACTACTTGTTTTAGAGATAATACCAGTAGGGAGTTTAGGATATGCGTACTCCTGGCGCAAGTAGCTGTTTTGTATTTCCAGTTCACATCAGGAAGATTAAAGTCACCCATGATGATCACTTCTCACTTCATTGTCATTTTAGCTATTTCCTCAACTAGTAGATTATCTAACTCCTCTATTTGTCCAGGGGGCCTATAAATCACACCTACCCGAGTTACCATATGATTACCAAATTCTAATGTAACCCAAACTGACTCTATGTTCGCCTCACTAACTTGTATTACGTTACATTTTAAGCTATCCCTCACATACAGGGCCACCCCTCCCCCTTTTTTACCTTCTCTGTCTTTTCTATATAAAGAGTACCCTGGTATTGATATGTCCCAGTCATGTTTTTCATTATACCATGTCTCAGTAACAGCCACTAAATCTACATTCTCAGTTGCCAATATTGCCACAAGTTCATGGATCTTATTCCCTAAACTGCGAGCATTTGTAGACATGATAAAGAAAGTGAGAAAAGGAGCGCAATACAGATTGATACCGTGTAATAATAGTATAATATGTGAATATCAGTGAACAAAAAATTAGTGAACAAAAATTGTGATACTTATATTCAGATAACTTGATTGTAGATTTTGTGAAATGCTCATAAAAATAGAGACAGAAAGAGAAAAAAATAGTGCTTTCCGGTTGGGCAATAACAATGGAGATGAGGGTAATAGGAGTGGTACTCACAAGGTTGGAGCAGATTTACTGCTCTATGTATGTGCAGTAGGGAAGATCCCTGGCCATATATAGGGAACACCAGCCTCTTTGTACTCCACTGTATATCCAGGTAGGGTATTTGGGTGAACTTCCCGAGTTACATACGACAAGAAGAAAGAACTCTCATGGTGTAGTATATAAAACAGTATAAATTTTAATAAAACAAGGCTTACTTAAAAACTATGTGAGTGCAAGAATTGACTCACTAAAAACGCTTGTATATTGCACAGAGTAGCCAGGCGAAGGGATCAAATAGCTGTATGTGAAGGAGCAGTGTCCAGAGAGCGTTTGGAGAGCGAAGTCCCTGAGCATCTACTCACTGTATCAGCCAGAGATCAAATGCAGAGAAGTTGCGGAGAGGAGGGGGCGTGTCCTACGCATTTCGCCGGGTGTGGCTTCATCAATTCTTGCACTCACATCGTTTTTAAGTAAGCCTCTTCATTGTTTTATTAAAATTTATACTGTTTTATATACTACACCATGAGAGTTCTTTCTTCTTGTCGTATGTAACTCGGGAAGTTCACCCAAATACCCTACCTGGATATACAGTGGAGAACAAAGAGGCTGGTGTTCCCTATATATGGCCAGGGATCTTCCCTACTGCACATACATAGAGCAGTAAATCTGCTCCAACCTTGTGAGTACCACTCCTATTACCCTCATCTCCATTGTTATTGCCCAACCGGAAAGCACTATTTTTTTCTTTCTGTCTCTATTTTTATGAGCATTTCACGAGATCTACAATCAAGTTATCTGAATATAAGTATCACAATTTTTGTTCACTAATTTTTTGTTCACTGATATTCACATATTATACTATTATTACACGGTATCAATCTGTATTGCGCTCCTTTTTTCACTTTCTTTACCTGATCTATTTGTGTAAAACAGAGGTGTTTTTCCACTGACTAGTGAGCTGCATTTTTTAAATTTTCACAATTATTTTTTTAATATTGAGTAGCGCCTAGCACTACCACCTATTCACATTTGTAGACATGACCCTAAGCTTATCATTTTTCAGCACACTGACTACAGGTAACTTCTGTACCTTTTTTGGGGGGCAATTGGATTGATGTTTTATCGCTATTTTGCCCCCCTCTTTTAGTTTAAAAACCTCCTAGCAAAACCTCTGAACTGCTCACTTAGAACATTCGTTCCCTTTTGAGAAAGATGCAAACCATCTTTTTTGTACAGTTCCTTTCTATCCCATAGTGAACTTCCATGAGAAACAAAGCCAAATCCTTGCTCCCGACACCATTCTCCAAGCCACAAGTTGAAGTCCCTAATACGCATCCGTCTATCATTCTGAATGTTATGCACAGGCATAACTTCAGAAAAGGACAGTGTGGACACAACCTGCCGTATATCATTGGCAAGAACACGAAAAGCTTCCTTCACCTCTGAAACCTCATTGCAAGCCAAATCATTTGTCCCTAGATGAACCAGTACATCCAATTCTCCTTCCTGATTTGCTTGCTTAACAATATTAGAAATACGCCTCCTGTCTCTGCGAACAGTAGCTCCAGGAAGACATCTCACTAAGCCAATACTGTCCAACTCCGCACCTCTTATGATAGAATCGCCCAACAGCAACTGCTTTCTATCAGGCCTCACCTTCTCCTTGCACACCTTAGCCACATAGGAAAGTGGTTCCTCAAACTCTGCGTCTGAGCCTGCCTCCACAACACCACTGCACTCTGAAAGTGCTGAAAATGAATTCTGGACAGCCACAGACTGCGGGACATGCCTTTTATCCACAACTCTAAGCCTACCAGATCCAACAGTAACCCACCTGCCATTCCTAGGAAGCCTCTGCGGCAATGGCTTCTGTGGCAGTGACTTCGCAACAGTCTCAGCTCGAGTTTGTTTTACAGATAAATTACAAATCTTGGACTTTAAAAATGCAATCTACAAATCTCGGACTTTAAAAATGCAATCTACAAATCTCGGACTTTAAAAATGCAATCTGAGTAGAGAGAGAGAGACAGATATTAGGTATGAGTGGAGAGAGAGAGAGACAGACATTGGGTATGAGTAGAGAGAGAGAGACAGACATTAGGTATGAGTGGAGAGACACACATTGTGTATGAGTGGAGAGAGAGAGAGACACACACACACATTAGGTATGAGTGGAGAGAGAAAGCGAGAAAGACATTGGGTATGAGTGGAGAGAGAGACAGACATTGGGTATCGGTGGAGAGAGACAGACATTGGGTATGAGTGGGGTAAGAGAGAAAGACATGTGGGTATGGGAAGAGAGAGAGAGACATGTGGGGATGGGGAGAGAGACAGACACGAGGGTATGGGGAAAGAGAAAGAAAGACATGAGGGAATAGGCAGAGAGAGACACGCGAGTGACTGGCATGGGGGAATATTATTCATCTCTCCTTGTGTACTTCTTTTCCAGCGATGCTCAGCCAGACTTTGGCTGGATGGACATCATGGGAACGGAAGTAAAAACTCATTCTGCTAGCCAGCCAAAAGTCTCCCATGTTGCTGGCTGAGCATCATAGAAATAAATAAAACCACTTCACAGTATTATGGCAAAATATATATCTTTATTTAAAATAAAAGTTTGTGTTGGTCCTTTACAGCAAAATAAAGTTTGTGCTCTCCTCCCTCTCTCCCCAATAATGAAATGGGCATGTCTGGAACAGAAATGTCTAAAGAGGAGGAGTTCATAATATAACCACGCCCACCTTTGGGCGCCATAAAAAAACCTGCACCCAGGCGCCCGTGACCCTAGGATCGGCCCTGCTAATTTGCCGACACATTCTATGTTTCTATGTATATGCAACGATGCTCAGTGTGCGCCTGTTATTTTTAACTAAATAGCACCATGCCTAAACTTTCGGGTTTGGGAATGCCTCTGCAACATCACTGGGAAGGTCACAAGGTCTAGTGTAATTTCCCCTTTCAAGGTGTAGAGCCTGTAAAGACCCTGGTCTTTGCCAACGTGCCCCTGGCCCCTATCTTTTTGTAACTGGGGATAAGAACCCAAAATTGCTGTGTTGAAACTTTTATCCTTAAGGACAAAAACACCATACAGTGGCTAAGGGTTACATTCTGAGTCACTGAGCCCAGCAAATTTCCACCATGAACAATGGTTTTGCCTACACCTGCAAGTGTCCAGAGTTCAATTTTTTTAATGGAGTCTGAAATGGTAACATATCAAAGTTATAAGTAGCAGTGGTTATCCACTTATACCAGGGGTCCTCAAACTACGGCCCGCGGGCCACATGCGGCCCGCCGAGCACTTTTATCCGGCCCGCGGGGGGTGCTGCCGGCAACGGTAACTGTGTTTCCCTCCTCCGTGCAGGAGGGGAACACTGCGCAAGACGTCTGGCCGGGGACACAGCAGCTGGAGGTAAGTGATGGGGAAGCAGGGGAGGAGGGAGGTATAACGAGCACTGCAATGGGCAGTTTTTGGGCATCTGACTGGCAAAATATTCCTGGGCATCTGACTGGTACAATATTACAGGCATCTGACTGGCAAAATATTCCTGGGCATCTGACTGGTACAATATTACAGGCATCTGACTGGCAAAATATTCCTGGGCATCTGACTGGTACAATATTACAGGCATCTGACTGGCAAAATATTCCTGGGCATCTGACTGGTACAATATTACAGGCATCTGACTGGCATAATATTCCTGGGCATCTGACTGGTACAATATTACAGGCATCTGACTGGCATAATATTCCTGGGCATCTGAATGGCATAATATTCCTGGGCTCTGACTGGCATAATATTCCTGGTCATCTGACTGGCATAATATTCTTGGGCTCTGACTGGCATAATATTCCTGGGCATCTGACTGGCATAATATTCCTGGGCATCTGACTGGCATAATATTAATGGGCTCCGACTGGCATAATATTCCTGGGCATCTGACTGGCACAATATTCCTGGGCATCTGACTGGCATAATATTCCTGGGCTCTGACTGGCATAATATTCCCGGCCATCTGACTGGCACAATATTACTGGGCTCTGACTGGCATAATATTACTGGGCTCTGACTGGCATAATATTCCTGGGAATCTGACTGGAACAATATTACTGGGCTCTGACTGGCACACTATTCCCATTGAAATACTGGTAAGTTTGTTGATTTAACTTTACTTAATTTTAAATATTGTATTTGTTCCTGTTTTGTTTCTTCACTTCAAAATAAGATATATGCAGTGTGCATAGGAATTTGTTCATAGTTTTTGTTTTTACTATAGTTATATAGTTATAATATAGGTCTGAGGGACAGTGAACTGGCCCCCTGTTTAAAAAGTTTGAGGACCCCTGACTCATACTGTGGATTGGTATGAACTGACATACCAGGTCAAAATATTCAAGTTGGAACAATTCTCCACCTGACTATTTTTTTTCAGCTTTGCAAATAGAGTGTGAGGTGACACCATTCAATGTTCATAGAATATTTATATTTGTTCTTTGTAGCTTTTGTTTATCTTGTGCCAACTTGTACTATATTTCTTGAGACAGATGTTCAGTATTATGCAGCATTAAGAGACTATTATGATTAAAAGATACTGAGATTCATTATGTATGAGTGATCACAGAGGAAAAAAAAACATAAGAGGCAGCATATTCTGTAGTACTGCACAATGCACATATGATACGGTATTTCATGGGGTGACAAACCCCGTTGTGTGTCAGTGATTACTAAAGCAAATCAGGTCTCCCCAGCTGTTATGAACTACATTTCCCTTCTTGCTAAGCCTAATTAATTCTAATCAGCTACTTAATGTCACGTTATCATTACACACAGACTATATGTAATTAATTATACCTTGGGTCATCACAAACTGCGGGCACATTCACAAGACCACATCAGCAAAGATGTGGGCAGTGCCTCCATTAGGCTTGTGCGCTCATAGTAGTGTATATCCAGAGCAGAGCAGGGAGTAAAAAGCACCACCTCCCACCTCCTCCCCCACCTGGCACGCCAGGCTCCTCCCCCAACTCCAGCTCCGGCCTCCTGTTTCCTCCCCCTGTGCAGGCCTGGCTCGCTCTATAGTCTTTCACTATTTGTTCTTGTGGCCTGGTTTCTTGTCAGGAGCCGGAGTTGGGCTTACGTTTCCTCCTGCCCGCCTTTCTGACCAAATCCTGGACTTCTGCCGTGTGTCATGGAGTGAGCTAGAAGATGGCGGGCAGCGGAGAGAGCCGCTTAATGGAAGGTGAGAGTTGGGCCCTGTCTGCTTCGTGACAGTTGGTTTGGATTCGCCAGTACCGTCCTATGTTGTTTTGTCTGCGATTTTTGTGATGGTGTCTATAATTAGGTCTGCCTCTGAGAGCACTCAGAAGGTGGTGCCAGATGTCCCCTCAAAGGATTCTGCTTTGGAGTGCAGGATGGGCACCTCAGAGGGCTTTGGCATGAGATGCAGGCTGTGCCCCTCACAGGGCTTAGGTATACTCTGCAGGCTGTGCCCCTCACTGGGCTTAGGTATACTCTGCAGGCTGTGCCCCTCACTGGGCTTAGGTATACTCTGCAGGCTGTGCCCCTCACAGGGCTTAGGTATACTCTGCAGGCTGTGCCCCTCACAGGGCTTAGGTATACTCTGCAGGCTGTGCCCCTCACTGGGCTTAGGTATACTCTGCAGGCTGTGCCCCTCACAGGGCTTAGGTATACTCTGCAGGCTGTGCCCCTCACAGGGCTTGGGTATACTCTGCAGGCTGTGCCCCTCACTGGGCTTGGGTATACTCTGCAGGCTGTGCCCCTCACTGGGCTTGGGTATACTCTGCAGGCTGTGCCCCTCACTGGGCTTGGGTATACTCTGCAGGCTGTGCCCCTCACTGGGCTTGGGTATACTCTGCAGGCTGTGCCCCTCACTGGGCTTGGGTATACTCTGCAGGCTGTGCCCCTCACTGGGCTTGGGTATACTCTGCAGGCTGTGCCCCTCACTGGGCTTGGGTATACTCTGCAGGCTGTGCCCCTCACTGGGCTTGGGTATACTCTGCAGGCTGTGCCCCTCACTGGGCATTGGTATGTGATCCTCAGTGGCTTCTGGCATGGGGGGAGCATGCTGTGCCCATCCCTCAGCGGCTTCTGGCCTGGGGGGCAGGCTCCGACCCTCAGCAAGAGCTGGCATGCACATTTTTAGAGGCTCTAGTGTAAATGCAACTTTGTAAATCTCCCTGCCTCTCTCTGCATTTACAAACTTCTTTTTTGCTCCCTTATTTGAATGGGAATGACCAACGCACTTACACAAGCATTTTCAGGCATTGTGGTAAACTTGGGCGCTCACAGAGGGTGCTCTCGTCATCCCATCCCGCTCAACTCTTTCCACCTGTATTGGGAAATGGGAATTATTAGATGTCCAATATTTAAATTAACTCCCAAAGTTACTCATGAAAACAAAAATCAGTCAAACATTACCTCAACAACACATTTATAAATAGTTAGGGTACATACTAAACTACACCAAACCACAAGGTATTATTAGAGAGTTATATTCAATAACCAAACTTAATATCCACACAACTGATTAGGTTAAAGCATAATAAAGTTGAATGATAACTCAATACAACAAAATCAAATATAAGTTATACAAATAAACAATAATCATAAGCTATAATTCTCAATCTATTATTATAAACCATTTATAAGACCAACAAACTAGCCTAAAAATGAACCATGTCCATATCACCCCTGACTCTAGTCAAACTGAGCTACAGATGTCTGCATTGACATGGAGACCCATGTCTCCAATTGAGCCTCTAATGTTACTCAGTCACTTCTCCATTGAACCAATGCTGAACTTCAGTGGACAAGGTTACTGCACGGGTCCTCTTTTCTTTCAAATGGCAGTATGGGAGATACTTAAGACTTTTCTTTCTAAAATGTTTTTGGTGAAACCCTGCATCAGGTGAGGGGCACAAAAATCATGTACATTGTACAAGTAATAGATTTCCAGTTGCACCCAAGTTACTTTGGTTCCTGAATAGTCCCTTTGGTTCCTGAATAGTCCCTTTTTTACCAGTTAGTGACATGACTTTTTGGCCTTGTCTTACGCTTGGTGACATTTAACATTTTCTGCCTAGTTTAGCTTTCATATTTAGCACTGTGCACTACTTCTAAGTCTATTGGCTACAATTGCTCCCTAATCTTTTTCATAAGTAATTTCCCCAAGGAAAACATATTTAAACTATGTTGCATTTTTATTGTTCTACCCAAAATGCATAATTTTACACTTGTGTACATTGAATCTCATTTGCCATTTAATGTGTCCAACTCCTCTTTCAGCGAAGTTGCATGTAGTTTAGACTGTATTACCCTACTTAATTTTGTGTCATTGGAAAAAACTCAGAGACATGGCTCACTATGCCCACTGGGAGATAGTTAATAAACAAATCGCTATCAAAATGGCATGATGTAACAGGTACATTCTTTGTCACTATTGCGATTTTTTTTCCGTGATGCTAAGGGGTTAAATGTGTGGTGTCACCTGTTACTTTCTATGCAGATTAACACCATTTCTTTTTTAAAAATTCTTAATTTTTATTATGCAATAAAGATTTACATAATTGTGTTTGCAACTGATGTAAGAAGCTTACATTATATGTAATATTCATCAGTAAGATTGTCCTAAATTTTGGACAAATAACATAAGACAGCACAACATATAATGACTGGTTGTTGTGGCTTAAGATAGAAAATTGAAAATTATATCTACTGGAGTCTACCTTATTTTTCTGCTTGTCATGCGGAGCAAAGTTTATATGTGAAAACCAGGGTGGATTAAAATCAATTTTAAAAAATCGGATTTGTTTTAAATCAAATTTATTTTAATGACGTTTTTGGAGGAGAAACCTATCTATAGATACATTATAGTTCAAAAGGTTATTCAGCGTCAAATACAGCTTAGTTATGTAGAATGAGGCTGTATATCGGTTTCAATCAGACCCATTGCCACTGGTGTATAAAATGAAGCACCTAGCCATGCAATCTGCATTTACAAATATTTGTGGAAACAATGGGTCGTTATAAAGAGCCCAGTGAATTTAAGCATGGTACTGTGATAAAATGACATCTTTGAAATAAGTCATCCCTGTTAGAAATTCCATGTTCAATTGCAAGTGGTGGAATTGTAAAGTGCAAGTGTTTAGGAACAGCAGCAACTTGGCCATGAAGCAAAAGACCACATAAAGTCACACGGTGTGTAAAAATTTCCAGTGCTCTGCTGATTCCGTATCTGAAGAACATCCACTGGCATTAATATCCGCACAAAAACTGTACAGCACGAGCTTGTTTGTTGTATGCAAGCTTTGGATCGTCTAGTGTGTGCCACTGGACTCTGGAGCAAATGAAATGTGTTTAGTGGCTTGTCTGATAGAAGAGTCTGGATTTGGTGCATCCCAGGAGAATGTTACCTACCTACCTGACTGGTATGTGGATGTTTTTCAGGGGTTGGGTTAGGCCCCTTGCTTCAAGTGTGAGGTAAAACCTTAACACTTGGGAATACCAAGACCTTTTGGACAATGCTATGCTTCCATCTATGTGGGAACAGTAAAGGGAAGGCACTTTCTATTCCAGCATGACTGTCCCCCTTTGCACAAGGCAAGGTTCATAAAGACATGGTTGGATGAGTTTGGTTTGAAAGAACTTGACTCCCCTGTGCAGAGCCCTGACCTCGACCCCATTGAACAGCTTTCGGATGAATTGAAACGAAGATTGTGAGCCAGGCCTTCTCGTCCACCATCAGCGCTTGACCTCACAAATGCTCTGCTGGATGAATGGGGAAATAAATCATATAGAAACACTCCAAAATGTTGTGGGAAGAGCTGTTGTATCTGCGACTACATATTAATGTTACAGTAATGCGCAATTGCTATTGCCTGATGCCTGGGCTGGTAGGTTTTTTTTCTACTTTTAGCCCTACTGTGGGCATGTCTCGATACCGAAATACACTTAGCAATGTCTGCTGAGGCCTACCCCAAAACATCCGCTCAATGTGATAGCCAATCACAATGACCAGGTGTTTATAGCTGTCAAAGCAAGTGCCAGCTTTAACAGCTATAGTCTCTCCCTGCTCCACAGCAAACCTGGGGTAGAGAGAGACTAAAGATATTCGTAGTAACCTGTTCAGGGTCCTTCAAGTATCCAAATGAAACCCCCCTTTTTTCAATTAAAAATAACATATTTAATAAAATAAATACAAATAAATTATATAAAATATATATTTTAAAAACTATTTTTTTTCCTTCTACCCCCAGCCCTAGAGTTTATTATAACCCTAAATAAATAACTAAATTAACTAAAAAAAGAAATAACCCTTGGGGCTGGGGTTGAAAAAAAAATAAAACAAAAACATATAAAAATGAATTTAAAATAGGTAAATGAAAGAAATACAGATTATGTAAAAGAAATAAAAATAAACAATTTTTTTTTATTTAGAAAGGGATGTCCTAAAACTCCCTGTTGGTGTAATGGTCATGTGTCTCAATACTTTTGACATTAGTTTTCCCTGTATGACTGTATTCATGGTTTTGCAGTGTACGATTACTTTGACCGTTCTGTTATCTCGCCTAGCCAGATTAAGATACTGTCTTCATGTTTACAAATTGCAGCTCTGTTTGTGTGCATTAAACACTACATTTTACCACTATCATTTGATACCATTTGTTCATGCATAATCCTGTAAAAACATATGTATAAAGTCCTCTCGATCAGTGGTTCTCAAGCTGTTTAACCTCAGGACCTACATTTGTCCTTGGTCATTAAGTCATGACCCAAAACTAATTTCACTTCCGCATTATAATTTATTCCACAAATCAATTTGTACAGTATCCACCATGTATATATGCACTGTAACACGTAAGAAACAAAAAACAGTTTTATCCGAGAATGAATAGTGCAATCGCAGTACAAATGAAAGTACTATTTGGCTAAAAATGCAATGACACTAATTAGAAACAGTGGGAAAGCTGGGGACGCTTTGTGCTGTACATTCGAATTCAAAGGGCTTGAGACGAATGTTGGTTGAAATGGAGCACTGATCAGTTCGGCAACTGGTTTTTACTCCTGATAAGTTCAGGGTATTGGTAGACAAAGCAAGTCTGAGGACGTGTTCAATGTCCATTCTGTTCTTATATGTTATCTTCAGATGGACCAGAGCTGAGAAGCCACTGCCGTGTACTTGAAGACCAAACGTCACTTAACCAATCAAGGCAAATTTTTAAATTGTGTACCTAAAGTAAATAGTAAAGTATCTGCTGTTTCCTAATCCTTGGGGAGTTACTGGAAGACATAACAATGGCACTTGATGGGCTTCTCAGCTTCAGATTGTGAATGCAATGTGTGTCACTATGTTCCTTGCCCAATAAAACGTTAGACTTTTTAACGAATCTGAAGCACACATCCCCTACCCCCTTTTTGGTTTGCGGAAATGCATGTTTTGCATTGTTTAAAATATAAAAACATGGTTACAGAATTTGTAAAAGTACAAAAGTGTGCACATATTCAGGCCCAACCCCCCCCCCCCCTGCCCTGGCTCAGTAGGAAATTGTTGGTCCCCCCCAAAACATTTGCCACCGTTCGGTTAAGATCTTTAACCCTTTAATAAGCAGGGATTTTCCTGGGTAAATGACAGAGCCAATTTTCCATGTGGATGTTTAGATGAGAAAAAAGAGAAACACACTCCGCCTAGATGTGATGGCAATAGCAGCAACAAAATCTACCAGTGTCTCACTCCTGCTATATAATAACAAACAGAACAAAAGGACAGTTGGTGCTTTCTTCGGGTGCCATATACGTAAAATCTACAATTTGGTATTTAAAAATACATATAAAAGGTAAAGTAGGAAGGAAACTGATCTCCGTAACAAACTGTGATCAGCAAGGGATAGGAAGGGTTTATTTGTATTACATTTTTTCCAGGAAATGGTTCTGGGCCCGTTTTCACACCAGATCCATGCGCACCGCCGGCATAGAGAGTGATTATTCTTCAACAGGTTAGAGGGCAGTGGTTCAATATTGTGCTGTACATACTGCTCCTTGATTTCTATTTGTCATGGTAATTTAAGCATTTAACCCACATGTTGGTGAGGTGGAGTCCTGCATTGTGGACCGTATGGAAACTGTCTGCTCATGCAATCCACCCTATTAGTTCTGTACACAGCTAATGAAACCAGTTTCTTAATCCCAATAAAGTACGTTATTTGCATGCTCAAACAATCTTGTGTAAGGCAAGCATCAATAGCATTTTTGGGAGCATTTTTTATCAGGAACATTAAGCATCTTGTAAAACCCAGATGTGTGTTGTCTGCATTTCTAATGCAATTAATGTCTGTCACTTGATTCAAACTCACGGTGTCCCATTTCATTTCAGCTCTGGATAGAACACAAACGAAGAAAGATGCAGGGTTTAAAACCAACTGGACTTTTGATAAAGAGGAGGAAAGTGAAGGTGATGTTGAAAAAGAGTAAGTACTGTGACTACCATCTCAGTTAATTTGTTTTACTGCAACACTCTAATAGAAATAAGGCCAGAATCAAAATGATTTCCTGCAGCAGGAAGTTTATACACTACAAAAATATTCTTCTACTTCTGGATATAAAAATGTATTTCAGTTGTATTATTTTATATAGATAGATATAATCTCAAAAGAGGCAAATTTATACTTTTTATCAAAATCACTTATGAATTGTCATAAAGACAGGTTGCATCGATTTACATAAAAATACACTTAACGAGATAAGAAGCACACTAATAGCAGTTTATAAAAACTGCATATTTATTTAATATAACACAGCACAATAAGTCACATGAAAAATCTGTCAAATGAAAGAAAATAAAACTACCTTTCTTAGTGCCTCTACTTCTATTAGATTAACAATTTTGAGTCACAAAAGCTCAGAGTTCAAGATGCTAGGTACATATTTATATACAGTGAGCTAACAAAATAACTTATATTTAATTGAAAGATTGTATCAAGTGCAGATGGTTTGTAATGAAATTATATAATGAAAGAATACAAATTAAGTACCTTTTATTGAGCATTCTTTTCTCAATATCAGGGGGCAGACGTTGTTTAGAATCTTGGGTCAGATCTTCACTCACCTTGGTTCAGATGAAGATCTGACCAAAGATTCTAAACAAAATGTCAGCCTCCTGGTAGAGCTAAATGGCGTAAAGAAGGCTCAATAAGGTATTTTATTTTTGTTCTTTCATTGAAGCATTTCTATATATAAAATGCCTACACTTGATGCCATCTTTCCATTAAACAAAACTTAATTTTTTGCTACAATTATCCTTTAATCATCATTACTAGTGGCCATATTTTGGATATGTAATAGGATTTAGCTTAAACTAACCTCCCCCAAACTTGTGCTTCTAATAAAGAACTGGTGAAAAATGTAGTGCCCCTAGTAGGAGGATAAACTTGCATGTACTTTTGATACATCATTGTTGACATCCTCTGAAAACAATTGGTTCTCATAAGTGTTAACCCCCTTCGCGACAATGGACCTGTCGGGCACATCCTGCGGTGGAACAAGCAGTTTTCGCCGTCAACAGTCGCGTAAACCGCTCTGACAGTGCTGATCTATTGCCTCGAAGTCGAGGCATTAGGCAGCACCGAAATTTCGGTTCTGCGTCACCCATGATCACTCCACGCATCGATCGTGGGTCCATATTGGATAGCAGCATGCTTCTCCAATATGGCTGCAGCCCTCTTGTGGGTAGAGCGTCACAAGTGGAAAAAAAAAATCACTTCTGTCACTCTGATGCTGTTGCTTGACTGCCCCTAGAGTCAAAAAGACTTAATTAGCTAAAATCTAGGGTTAGAATAGTTGTTAGGATTACAATTAAATTAGGGTTAGTATATGGGATATGGTTACAATTAAATTTAAAATTAGAATATATTAAGGGTTAGCATAAAGGTTAGAGTTGGGTTAAATTTAGGGTACAGGTTCAGGTCAACTGGTCACTGTAGGCAAAAAACACTATTTTTGAAAAAACTGCAGAGAAACAAGCATATTTCTGAACTCAGGACACAAATTAGAAACTATTTACATGGGGTCTTTTTTATGATTGTATTTGTGTAAATAATTTTTTAGGTCAGTTAGAAAGTGTTTTTTTCATATTTTATCATTTTTGTAGTAAATTAAAGATATAAGGAACATAATGGTATCTATTGAAAGCCCTTCTTATGATAATAAAAACAACATATAATTGTGTGGGTACAGTATGTGAGAGAAGAAAATTACAGCTAAACACAAACACCCCAGAAATGTCAAAACAGCCATTGTCACCATGGGAAAGACAAGGTCAAAGGTCATGTCACTAAGGGGTTTAATATGAAAATGTTATACACGTTGATACTATCAGAAAAAATATATATTGTTTTCCCTATGAGCTTTAAGTTTATGAAAGAGAGTGATATTAATAATGACTTTTTATGTATGTATGTGGGTTCCCTGAAACATGAATATTATTTCTGCCAGGGTAAAAATGTTGGGAAGACAGAGTGACTGTCACGATGGTTTTCTGGTATCTGCACAAGTATGAAAGAGCTCCCTGTGTAGTAACCAGGGTTTGCCTACTCATTACCATTTTTCATACTCATGTATGCTTAAAATATAGTTGTTGGTTCCAACATTTTCTTTCCTACTTTAGTAAATCTATTTTGTTTTCTTGTCTACAGTGAGGCAAGTCTACTCAGCATAGGGGACAGTGATGGGGACTCTCACTTTTCTGAAGAAAAGGCAAGTGATACAACAGGAGATATGTATGGATAACTGTTCTATTTCTAGCTTTATGCATGAGCCCTTCAGTCTTCATTTTGATTTTGCACTTTCATGACAGTTCTCCAACTGTTAATACGGGCAGGGCCCGTTTTATGTCTCTCTCCCTTCCAATGTATGTCTCTCATCCCCCCCCCCCTCCCCCCCATATCTGTTCTCTCTCCTACTCCCCAAATCTGTTATCTATTTCTCCCTTCCCATTTCTATTCTCCTCCCCGTACCTTTTCCCCTTCCCCATATCTCTTATCTCAGGGCTTGACAAATTTAATTTGATTTTAGGAGCCAGACATAAACGCAGACATAAACGCAATTCATAAACACACACGCCTACTTCACATTTATACAAACACACCTACTTTACATATACACATATATACAAACACCTCACACACACCTACTTTACATATACACATATATACAAACACCTCACACACACCTACTTTACAATATATACAAACACACACCCACATCACAGTCTTTTCTTGGTTTCTTAACGTGTCCCCCCTTCCTGCTGCTTTACCTCATTGCAGGGAGGGGACATTTTGTGCTGCAGCATGTCTTCATTCATCGGCCTGCTGAGTGCCAGGATGTCACGTGACGACACTCGGCTCTCAGGCACGCGTTGCGCGAGGGGGTGGAGCTTGCAGTCTGTGCCATCCCCATATCTCTTATCTATCCTGCCTCTCCCCGTATCTTTCCCTTTCCCCATATATCTTTCCTCCTTCCCCTATCTGTTCTCTCCCCTCCTTCCCCTATCTGTTCTCTCCCCTCCTTCCCCCATCTCTGTTCTCACCTCCTCCTCCTCTGTTCTCTCCCCCTCCTTCCCCCATCTCTGTTCTCACCTCCTCCTCCTCTGTTCTCTCCCCCTCCTTCCCCCATCTCCGTTCTCACCCCCTCCTCCTCTGTTCTCCCTCTGCCTCCTTTTTTACTACCTTCCCCTACCATTCTTACTTAAAGCACGGGGAGCATAAGCTCTGTGTGTTAAACACATACGGAGCAGTAAGTGCTGCTCATGCACCCCGCATGCACTTACTGAGCTCAGTGTGTGTTTAACACTCAGAGCTTATGCTGCCTGCGGCTCCCCCGTTCACAGGGTGAGGGCGGACCTTCACCTTTCACCCGGTACAGTCCGCCCCCTCCCAGGATCCTCCACTCCGGCCGTGTAGAGGGCTGGTGAGGGGAGATCTTCTGATCAAAAAACTTTATTTTTTAAACTGGCGCCCCCTGGGGTGTTGCTCCCTGTGTGGTTGCACACCCCAAATGCCAGCCCTGTATATGGGTTTTATAAATGTGTAACATAGGGATAATAACTTTTGACTATACCCTCCCTTTGCAACTTTTTGTAGTATAATTACATACATAATACTATTTGTAGTGTAATAGTGTGAAAACTGTTGCACTCTTCAATTTTAGTTAAGGTCCATCAAAATTTGCATCATGATTTTTAATCAGTAAAATAGGGTAATCAAAGCATACAGATAATAAGGATCACAAATGTAGACGAGGTCAGGACTTAACGTGAGCTGTGTTATAACTGTAACTGTACTCGATCCAAGAGTGTGTGATGTTTGGGAACTACAAATCCCATAATTCTCGTTCATCCTTCTGATTGAGTATCGTAGGGTATGCAGTTCCAAGCATCCTCAAGTTCACCTTCACTGCTCTGTGCTGTGTACAGTGTGTAGTCTTTTAAAGTTTAACGCAAAAGCTGAAATACACAAAATAACAGATAGTGGCTGTGGACACAGTTACCTGAATTTTTTTTTTTTTTCTTTCTCAAGAACATTAACCTGTGCATAAATTCTGTTCTTGATGATAACCTGGTTGTGATTATTCATTGAAATCAGTCAGTCTTATACCTGCAAACACCTCGGGACTTGGTCCTGGCATAATGCAGGGTAGAGCCAAATAGGGACTGGGTCATGTGATGTTGCTGGAGATTGAGCTCCAGACTCCTCAGTACAGGTACTGGATGTCGAGCTGACCTCTTCCATTTAGGCTTTGTGCTTCTTGTGCACAGTTCAATGCTCTGTGCATAGGTAGCAGGAAAGACAGACAGACCAGAATTTGAACGGAAAGGTCCCCAAACGACAAGAAATTGGCCATCAAATCTGGGACTTCTGGCAAATATGCAGACCATGTATAATACATTTTCTTTGCACCATCATATACCACTTTAAATCTGTTTTTGCCCAGTGCTGATGACTTTTAAATCTGTTTAGTATTTTTTAGTAAAATTGAGTGAAAATTCTAGCCAGCCTGTATTTCATGTACGTTCACAGGGGCACATATTGTATCCCCCCTCCCCCCACACACAAGTTCTCTGAGGAGCAGATGACGTAACTCCATCTGCACACTAAAAACAAATCATATTTTTCCATGCTAATTAATGCTTTTACTTGGTAACAATCTTTTGATTTATGTAAAGAAATTTAGCAAGTCTACTTTTAACGATTTCCTGTGCTAGTTATTACACTTTCACCATTTCAACATTTTGTTTTATTTTTCTCCCTCATAAGTTTGATTGGTGTCATATGCTCTTCTCTAATTAATACTATCTTTGTACAGCCTAAACATGTCAGATCTACTACAGGCCGATATTTTGCAGAGTCTCTTCGAACATATGAGAGAAGGAGCAAAGGTCTTCATGGAAGAGTACTGAGAGGGAATGCAATTGGCCTTAACATGTTGGGAACCAGCAGGAAACTTGGGTACGTATTTACTAATAATTAAATAGATAATATTACTACATAGAAAAATACATTGGCGGGTCCCACTAACTTGTGCGTCAACATGAGAATGTCTTTCTCAACAGGGAGTGCAGCTTTGAGAGCCACTTAATCCCAGATAGAAAATTCAATCTTAAAAAAAACCCCACAAGAACGGCTGCTTGCTGTAAGACTTTTATAGAGGTCAAATAAATCAATTTGTGTGCAATTCCAGGCACGTCTGGGAAAAGAATATTTAAGTAAAATGACACTCCAAACATCATCCAATAAAAATGTATACTTTATTTCAGTAGCTTAAAAGGAAATACAACAGTAATGTACACAGAGAGCAGCAATGTAACATATACTTCACCAGAAGGTGCACATACCATCCCACAAGGGTTGTCCTATGCTGGACCGTCCCTCTGTACTACTGTGGAGTACTGCTCTTTGAGATGGCAGCTCCCTAGTTTTTGACTTTGCAGACACTGTGGCTGAATATGCTTTTGAGTCGTGTACAATTGGTGTGCACTCTTCAAATAGCAGCTTTAATGAGGCAGAAGTGGCCTTTTGCTTTATGAACACAAATGTATGGTTCCTCTTCTGTACCTATTCATGGTTCATACTGTGAATGCAGAGATTAAAAATGCAGAAAAAAAATATATGGTGTTTTAGCAATATTACATGAAAATGCAGAAGTTAGGAGAAAGTGTTTTAAATTATGTCTGTGGTGTCTTTTGATGACATCACCTATGCCTTGATATGCAAATGAACGATTTTTAATGGTAAATGTGGTTTTGCTTATCAAGCCACAAGGTAATGTCATCAATGAGACATCACACACACATTTTGAAACATATTTCCTTTAATTCATACAGTTTTTTTTTTTTATTCTCTACATTCACAGTATAAATAATGATTAGGTCAGGGCTTGATACATTTAATGGAGTATTTGGAGCAAGGAAAAAATATAAAGTTTTGTTTAATTTACTCACTTCCTGTGCACCTGGAATAGAATACATTCTGTTGGCTGTGTAATTTCACAGTTTCATCTAGCTGTAAGTATTTTTTATATTTTAAGCAATGCAAAATGTAAAATATGCATTTTAAAGTAGTTTGAACGCACATTAATGTGCATTAATATTTGGAAGATGCATTTTGGGCACCAGACAGGTTCTTTAAGACCATTTTCATATTCCAAAAATAAATACAGAAAAAAAATATGTATTGTGCAATATGTACAGTAAATAAGCGAGTGATGAAATTACTGAGGGTAATGGCCATTTACTGCTCAAGGAATGCACTTTTCTTGCCATGTTTTAGGGCATGTCATGAAAAAAACAGTTGGAGAGGCCAACTACATTTCTGTATTTAGTGCACAACCCACCTTTTTTTTTCTACTGAGATATGTAAGTAAATTTCACTTTAAATAGCTACATATTTTGTTGTTATCCTGTTTAAATTTAAAATATTGCAAAACACTTTTAATGTTCAGAACATAAAGTTAGACTAACAATAATAATGATTCATGGTAGTGACATGCCGCTAAAGTTAGTTTTTGTTTTATTTATTTTTTCTTCCAGTGAGAATGCCCAAAACATTGCAGTGAGTCCAGGAACCATGGTGCAGGGAAGACTTTTTCATCACACTAATGTCCAGCGGTCTTCTGTGAAAACTGCTGCACAAAGGTATTCTACCATGCTCTGTTCTCAACAATGCTACAGGTGTCATGTTTACGTGATGGAGTAGCAGTTATTTTTGTCTTATCATATTAACAAATGTTTGTGCCCATTATGAGCCATAGAAATGACACTTTCATAGACTTCTATGTAAGGCAATGAAAAAAGTTAGAAGCCAACAGTAGGTATTTTATAAGGCCTGACTTCTGGGAAGTTTCAAACCCTGAAGTTATTATGACTATAGGAGGGTGATTGGGTAATAGTTTGATATAAAGTTCAAGACCTCTGCATATTTAACAACTCTGTATTAACCCCTTCCCGACATTGGACGTGTCAGGCAGGTCCTGGGAGAAACGCCCTTAATGACAAAGGGCGTACCTGACATGTCCTGCACTGAATCAAGCACCGAAGGCTCCTCCCCCCCCCCCCCCCCCCCCCCGCTTTCTGCCTTTAAAATCAGAAGCGGTGAAAAGAGCTTTTTTTTTTTGGCCCTTTCTTTGTCACTTTCAGTGCTCTGGTGTATTGCTACAATGTCTCCGATAGAGGCATTGTGCAATACTGCAAAAAACAACGGATCGCGCCAGAGAACGATTTAAAGGCACACTGCCTTTAAAATCGGAAGCGGTGAAAAGAGCTTTTTTTTTTTTGGCACTTTCTTTGTCACTTTCAGTGCTCTGGTGTATTGCTACAATGCCTTCGGTAGAGAGGCACTGTACAATACTGCAAATACCTCCTGATCGCTCCAGAGAGAGATTTAAAATCTCTTTTAAAGGCACAGTGCCATTAAAACCTTCGGCGGTGTAAAAGAATAGGAAGCTAATTTAATCGCTTCCTATTGCTCAGTGTGTGTTGCTGACATGGCCTTTTGAAAAAGCATTGCACTGCTTATACGTATTGCCCTGTGACCTGAATAAAAAAGCATAACAACATTGACTATTTCTAAACTCATGACAAATGTTAGAATCTATTTAACAGGCATTTTTTTGTTTGCTTTTGTAGCCGAGTATACGATTTTTCAAGTAAAAGTCAGAAATATTTATTTCATCAATTTTTATTTTATTTTTTTTTACATAAAATTATATGATCAAATGAAAGCGCTTCTTATACCGAAAAAGCTATATATAATTTGTTTGGGTACGCTAAATGAGAGGAAACAAAAGTACAGTTAAATACAAACACCTCAGAAATGTTAAAACAGCCATTGTTACCAAGGGAAAGGCAAGGCTAAAAAGTCTTGTCACTAAGGGGTTAAATAACATTAGGTATGCTGTGATTCATAGCATCCACTCTCTGGTGACATTGTTTTACACATTGTTTCTGGAGAGAAAGGTCTTCTTTGTTCTGCATTATCTATACGTTTTTTGATTTCATGATTTTTTCTTTTACATATTTAGATCAGTTTGCGGTATTTTATTCTGTAGCCTGTCTCTTCTGATTCAGGCTTTGCTTTGGTATTGTATTTTTTTCCTTCCCTGTTCATTTCCCTCCCCAGTATTCTTTTTCACTTGTTACGTCCAAACTCCAACTGATCTCTTAATATTATTTTGCCTATTAAATGGCAGGTCAGTCCTGTATGTTGTGATTACTTAAAAGTGAAAGTGTAAATTGTTTTTGTATATTTAATTCCATTAACATTTCTGTCAACAACAAATGTAGTGCAGCATTATCATTATTGTCTGTACCCATTAAAACCAGTCGAATAGAAGAATGCCATATGAGCATTAAGCAACACTTTACAAAAAGGTCTGTGTGTCTTACACCTTCTTTTCTTTTTCCGTATAAAGCAGTCTGGATAGAAGGGAAAGGTAAGTTCTTAGTTATGAAAGCATACCATAAACCTAGTGTACAAAGTTCAATGTGCAGTTCAGTAATCATACTTTCTGTATTTTTGTGAAGTGTTTGTGGTGTGACGTGCTATTTATTTATTTTTCGGCCTGGTTGTGTGCAGTGCTTTAGAGTTTTCATATTTTGCATTTTGTTTTCCTTACAGGAAGGAATACCCGCCTCATGTTCAGAAAGTAGAAGCTGATCCTAGCAGAGTTTCTTCATCTCATAGATCAGGTGCGTTAAATGGTGTAATAACGTGTGTAATAATGTGTGTGTTTGTATACTCATGTGGTTTTTTTTTACCTAGTACACATTAATATAAATGACTTTTCTTGGCGTAACCTTTGAAAGAAATTTTAAGAAAAAATATACTCTTGTCCCATTCTATTATTTGTTTAGAAGACTTGGAAGATTCCGGTTTGGAACCAGAGTCTGATATACGGAGAAAAGTTCAGCTAAAACGTTGTAGCAATTCCTATGAGACTGATTTACCCATACATAATTCGGCACAATTATGTGCAAGCCACAGAGAGGTATGTATGTAGGCCTTACATTAAATTGCTGTAGCCCATGCTTTACAAATCTCAAGAGCCATGGCCCCTAAACTTCCTAGTGCTTGTGACTAACTTTTTTGCTTGTTTTACATAGAACTGGTCTGCATGCCTCCTAAAGTCAGCAGATATTTTCCAATCCTTGCTGTAGCCTATACGCCAACATGGGAAATAGTGTGGAAAATTGCTTGACTTTATTTTTGTGGTTGCACATTTTAGTAATAACTTGTTAGACAGAAGTATATCATAAATTTTTTTTAAAATGCTTCTTTCTAAAGTAACAAAAACATTTTGGGGGCATAAATTGGATATTTTGTTTTATTTTATGTGTCTATTCAAATACAAATCTATAGAAAAGTTAGTGTGACTCACCTTGGATGAAAAATAAAATAAATTATCTGTTAAATGCAGCGAAGTTACTAGTGATAATTATGTAGATTATTTTTGTGAAAAGTTCCCTGCTTGCACTTAGAAATTACCTTTCCTCCAGAGCATGGAACAAAGTGGAAACTCACAATATTGTACATCTTGTGTGAAAGAGAATAAAACTAAGACGAGATGCCAAAGTACTGGAGATGTACAAAGACTCTGCAAACCAACTGCTTCATTGACAGACTCATCACCTCTTTCTCGGCCTTCAATCCATCAAAGCACAACAGGAGAAAAGTCTGTCGGATTAAATGCTAAGAACTTTTATAGCGCGGTTTACAACAAGCCTCACATTGACATCATATTGAAACAGGATTCCCCGAGAATTCGGCAACATTCTACAAATGGTAAAATTGGACTTTCCACTGAACTCACTTTCCCCAAAGGTACAAAAACAATAAAGCTAAGGGGTGCAAGATCATCCGAGCCAAGCGATCCAAGTAAGTAATGCTTTTGAAACCCCTGTGCCCTACATCTGACACTTTTGAGGTACATGCTACTTATACATAAATAAATATGGCGCACTAAATAGAAGATCTAAACTTTAACCTGGATGGTAGAAAAACTGTAGCAAAATACGGTAGGGATACAAAACTTCTCTGATTTAATGGATCAAATACTTGTTCTCCTGTGAAAGCGGAACGCTGGACATGAAGCATGCTGCAATGTTGCCAAGGCCACTGCCGAAGGAATATAGGCATAGACCATTTTCAATCCCTACCATGGCTTGCTACATTTTTGCTACCATCTGGATATTACAGTGCCAGACAACCTAATTGGTGTTTAGCATCTGCAGGTTTTTTTTTTACTTTTATATTTGGTATTTATCGGCCGGTTACCTTCCCTTTTATTAAACAGGTTTGTAGATTCTTCCATTAGGAGCACTTCCTTGAAACTCTTGTTTGTGCACCCTGAGGATTTTTGAGCAGTTAATTTTATTGATATATATTTTATATCTTCTATTTAGTGTGCCTCTCATCTTATCTAGTTTTGTATTTAGCATTTTGGTGTACCTCTATCAAGAGGCAAAAGCATTTTTTTTTGTTTGTGTTTGGAATTAATTCCAATTGTGCATTATACATGCAACTAATAACTTTGAAGAGCTGCTGTTTGCCTAGGTTGTAAACACACGCCACTAAATGCTTTGGATAAATATGCACTGTAGAAAGAAAATCTGTTCACCTTGTTCTTGATGTTGTGAGAAGGGCCTCATAACATTGTGAAGTAACAGCTGGCCTGGCAGCCTTGTCTAGTTATTAACTAGCTATAGTTAAAATATAAAATTAATATATAATATGGATTATATATATTTTTTTTACTTTTTAATGTTAAAATAAATGCCAAATGTCCTAAAATTGTCATTTGCATGTTCTCACACATTACTTTTTATTTAGACTCTTCTTGTTAAAGAAAAGCCAAATTACTTGCTATAAAAATGGGAAACATACTATAGAGTGCATACTGCTCCAAATGTATTGCAGATACATTTAGTGGTGATATTTAGTGTTACACAAATAAACAGAATATGTACACCAACTATTTAGTAACATTGTTTTGGTTGGTCATTTAAACTGCCACTAAGCTAGTTTTGTCTACATTTGGAGCATACTCCACCCACTCAGTCTTTTATTTTAAAACATTGAATGTACAGCTGTACATTCTAAATTGCATGTGCCCATAGACTGGAAAGGAAAAAAGATATGACTCTCCATATAGTTTAAATGACGTTATCCAATGCATAGGCATCTTTAGGAAAGTGTACTGGGTGCAAGTCCCAAAAGCACTGCTTATTTCTGTCCCCAGAGTCACCCTATAGTCCTCAAGGATGAAAATACACAAAAATTACTTTCACATTTGTCTGCACTAAAATGTATTAATGATGTAAAATGTGTTTTTCTTCAAGTTGTATTATCCAGTGATGATGAAGACAATGCCAGCACTGGAAGTACAAACCGAATGGAGAGCATCTCTCCCCGGCCTGCTGATTCTGCTTGTTCCTCTCCTGCTCCCTCATCTGGGAAAGTAGAAGCTGCCCTGAAGGAAAATAGTTTTATACTGGATGAAATGTTTTGTAGCCGTCACCCTGTTCCTGATCTTAGCATTACAATACCCAGGAAAGCAAAAATGAAAGACCAGGTAACCAGTGTTCTTCTAATTGTATGTAAGTAGGTAAAGATGGGTTAACATAAACAAAAGATTAATTCTATAGTGATTTGTAAATGTTTCCCAGCATGCATCTGATCTTTTCTTCCTTGTTAGAGCAGAAACTGGCATTCAGAGATCTGTACCCCACAACATGTAACAGTGGTTTTAGGGGTCTGTATATAACATCCTACCAGCCAATTTTATTATCTCCGAAGGCCCTCCCCAATTCTATTTATCTGTGATAGATAGATGCAGTGGGAAGACAGCATTATTTATTTTTTCTCCTTGCCAGTGTTGATGACTGATACGATTCTATGAAGTTAATTATAATGCCTCTTGCTTTTTACAGTATGGTGATCCTGTCACTCCTGTTAAACGTCGCAAATATAAAACTTTGGATTTTCAGTGTGAAACCACACCAGCAAGCTGTACAAATTCTTGTGAAAGTGTTATCCTGCGCTGTCGAAATGTACGAATAGGAACCTTTTGCAGATTGGTGTCGGAGCCTGCAGTGGTAAGTTTAAAAAAAAAAAAAAAAAAAAGTATATATATTTATTTCAGGTGTTGTGGCACCGCATCCACAAAATGCATGGAGGAATGGGATCATTCCCCCCCTCACTATGTTTACCTGTAATATCAGTTCCCTGATCATTCCATGGTACTGCTTCTGTAAGATGTGTAGACAAGTAAGATATACACCATAGAAGAATCTCTTTTAGAGATGCGGAAGATTTTTTTTTTTGTTGACAGTGTATTTTTTTTTTTTATGCATTTGTAGTAATTTTTCTTGAGTTTGTGTGTGTATATAATTGTTTTACTTTGCTTGTTTTTTCTGCAATACGGGTGTTAAACTATATATAACCGTTAAGAGCAAAAAGATCAAAGCCCACCTAAAAAGACTGAACCCAGATGTGGTGTTCTTGCAGGAGACCCATTTCTCTTGCACATGTCCTACTGACCTATGAGACACATGGATCACAGACTGCGTTAAATCTGATTACAAACGGAAAGCGAGGGGAGTAGCTATTGTGCTCAGTAGACATATCTCATATGGAATTCAAAGAAGTGTGGTAGACACCCAGTGGCGGTATCTTATCTTATAAATTACTATCACTGATCAAAAAATGTTATTGGTAAATATCTACGCCCCTAACTACCCTAATCAAGACTTTTACGTATCTTCGGTCAACAAACTCGCCGACTTACCTGACGTACCTTTGGTGGTGGGAGTGACTTAAACACCATTGCTAACTCCCGCTTAGATACATTGGCCGTCCCAAGACCACACCAATCCTGCACTGACGAAGACAATGACTTCCTAACAGGACATCTGGGCTTGAACGATATCTGGTGTATTTTAAACTCCACCTCGAAATATGCACACTTATCCAGGGTACATGATACGGATTCCCGCATTGACTACCTACTGATATCAACCCATTTACTGCCACACACATCCAAAGCGGTTATTCATACCTGGGTTATTTCTGACCACTCACTGTTCTGTTTGCAATTTTGGATAAAAAAAGAGTAGCCTTCTCTAACTGCCTTCAAGGAGAAGCTCTTTTTTTTTTTTCAAATGTGTTGGTTGACTGCCCAAAATGACAAGACCCAACGCTCAAAACAGTTTTTTACAGACTGGAAACCCTATATTGCCGTGCTACCCATAGAAACGAGGACACAAATCAAACACATCTTCCAAAACGCTCCCTGGTATATGAATCTGTTACCCTGGATAGCTAACTGACCCATGACATCGGCATTCCCTGACTGATCACTCAAGCCAAAGAGGACTCTCTCTTCCATTACATATCTGGATGTTTATTATGATGTTTAACTTTAATATGCTCTCGTTTACACCCCCCATGGAGACAGTTGTAACAATAAGTACACTTTTTGACATAGCGACAGGATTGTTTTCTTTAGACAATGTTAGTATAAACTTGTGATGGATTAGAAATCTTAATTTTTTACGTTTTTTTTTTTATGAGATGTTCAACTATATCTTCTCTTGATAACAATAAAAAATATTAAATAAAAAACATATATACATACATTATATAGTGTGTATTGAATACAAATTATTTGCTTTTGCTATTTTCAACATATTATTGATCCCCACATCCTTTATTTATATCATAAACCCATTGTGTGTCTAAAGATGTTCTCTTTTTGCTTTTTTTGTTTTTCAAAAAAGATGATATAACTCAATGAATTGAACACATTGTGTGCCCCTTTCTGCTGCCAAATAAAAAGATAAAACATATATTTGTGCATTTTTATTAAAGCTGTATATTTTAGTTTAATATCACATTGTTTTAATTACCATCTTTTGATTTTACTTATTTTTTTATTACAGTTTTGTCTTGACTTCATACAGATAAAGTTTGAAGGTAGGGAGTATTTGTTTTTTTTGTATCGCGCTCCGTGTAAATAAAATGTACTGTTCAAGGCATTGCATTGGTTAACTGTCAGCCAATCATAAGCCTCCCTATTCCAGTCCTACCATCGGCTGGGTTCGGAAAATGTGATCCAAATACGTCCAGAATTCTGAGGCACGATTTCAGTGCCAAAAATCTGCGCATATTGAGCACACACTCTGGAATGTATCAGCAGATAAAAACAATTTGGCCCGTCTGGTCTTCCCAATTTATTCCTCAAAAAAAGAAAATATTATTACTTTCAGAAGTATAAATAATAATAAGGAGAGGAAAAAGAGGGAGGGGGTTTGGAGCTGCCATTTTTCCATCATTGTAGTAATCAATGGTCAGTCTGTTTGCATAGATTTTTGCGTACAGACTGTCTATTTAAGGAGGCACCTAATAGTTATAACACTCCTAACAAGAAGGTGGAGGTGCATCGGGCTAATACGGGACTTAAGGAGTTGCAATATAATGTCCTAACTGAGTAATGGAACCCAAAATCATCCTCCCCACATTATACACAGGGTTATCTGCCACAACGTAAAACTAAGAGTTGTATAAATAAATAAACAAAAAATATATGTTTAAAACGAAGTAGCACTAAACCCTGTACTATTTTCATAAATAACTCTGTTTGAGGAAAGGGATTTTTTTTTTCTTTTAATGGTTTTACATTTAATTTCTATCCTTTTTCCACTTCTTTCTATAGGTGTACACTGTGGGGTGTGGTGGGAAGCCAATTAACCACCATTATAATTTAATAATACTGATTAAAAGTGAATTGTTAATAATATACAGATCCCACAAAGCAAATGATATACTAATTAGGTTTCCATTACCTTCATTAGGGAATCTGGAACAATAAATGGAGCCTAAAGAAAGGGCCTTTTTCTCTATAATCTTTATATTGCTTTCAGAAGTCCCTGGCCGTATCTTGTATCTACAATAACCTTATGCATGCTAAAACTCCTTCACTGTATTAACTGCTACCACTTCTACTGGAAGACTGTTCCATCCACCCACTACCCTCTCAGTAAAGTATTACTTCCTGAAATTACTTTTAAACCTTTGTCCCTCCAATTGAAGACACTGTCCTCTTGCTGTGGTAGTTTTTTCATCTTTTAAACATAATCCAAGATGCGGATTCCAGTACTGTGTACAATACTCCTAGTGAAATCTCACAGTGCTCTGTACAATGGCATGAGCACTTCCCTCTTTCTACTGCTAATACCTCTCCTATACAACTCTATACATTATACATAGATTAGTATTTAGTTTGCGAGACATAGATGTGATACAGCATTGGCCCAATAGTACATAGCAAGTCACTTACTATATGTAATCCGACATTGGTAACCTCTTTGAATATTCAGTTGGCCTATGGCGCCAATTAGTATGTAGCGAGCCAGAAACCAATGTGTTGCAGTACTTAGTTAGCCAGACACAGATGTAGTGTGGCACAGTTTTTATATGCAGACTATTCATATCCTTAGTTGACACAAGAATTTTCACTGGAAATCCCTCTGGACATAGTTTGTGTTATATTTTGGGGGTGTACAGGAGACTTGTTTATACCAAATATATTTCAAAAATGCTATTCAGAAAAAAAGTTGGAAGAAGATGTTGAAAAGAAGAAGAATGTAATAACCTCCCAAAGCACTGATAAGCATTTACCCAATACAGCACTCTGGCTACACTACTTTGCTGACGGAGGCTTTATGTAGTTGCATTTTCTGACACGCGGTTATGCAATATTTGAGAAGATGGTGAAATTGTTTCCTATTTGCATTTATTTGTTTTCTGTATACTGTTTTAATATGCCATCCTTTTGCGTATCTAGCAAATCCCGGAGAAGACGATGGATGCATTTCGGAAATACATTTAAAAACATCAGATCTTACCAAATCAGAATGGTGCAGTGCCCGGAAACTCCCAGTTATATTTTTCCAAACTAAACCTACTACTTGTCAGTGCCTACAAACACAGCTTAATATGAGCAGAGAAAATGGCACTGGTTGGTATGACTGCAGATCGGCAAGTAAGTCAACATAATGTTGTTCCAAAGCATTATCTGTGTTTTTTTATTTTTACATTCAGCAGTCATCGAATGAATGCTCTGCAGACCAGACATATGACTCTCAAAGGATCTACTAATTGACACTCTGCGTCTTATATTAATATATTTTCATTTAGAGATACAGTAGAGGCAGTATGATACAGATTTCTTTTGATAATTATAATGTACAGAATGTGAACACCTTTTTAGCAGGACTGTTGTGAATTGCTTACTGTATATACCAGATAATGTATTTCTCTATGGTTACATTTAAATATGGTTGGCATGAGCAGGCAATGTTTTCTCCTTGAATATTTAGAATTGATCATTTTCATTCAGTGTCTGCCATCCAACAGCTATCTGGATGGGAAGATTACATACAATATGAATGCTTCACTTTGGCGTTTATCCACTAAATCAGTGCTCCTCAACCTTTTCTCACCCAGGGCACACCAAAGCTCTTATCAGAATTCCGTGGCACACCACAAACAAAAATATATAAAAAATTAAGTTATAAAGTCAAGTGCATACACAGAACATTAGAACTAGATGTCTTTATTTACCTTTAAAACCAAAACAAGTGTGCAGAATAAATAATGAATGCACAAACCAAACCAGTGCATTACAAAATCATAAATGGACAAGCCAAACCAGCCACTGCCAATTTGCCCATTAGTATTCCAGTATTACTTTTGCCATTAATATGGTAGTGTTATTCTGCCATTAATATGCCACAGCCAATTTTCCCAATAATATGCCACCTCCCTTCCTCAGTACTCGCCTCCTTGCTGCTCCGTGTCCCGGTTGTCTCTTCCGTGCAGTCTTCCCTCCTGCACTGAGTAGGGAAGCACAACCACCGTATAGGACATATTGTCATACACTGAGGCAATGATCGGGCTCTCCTCTATGGGCCCGGCGGCCGGCATCTGCTTGATGTGGCACACCTCCCAATATCCAGTGGCGCACCAGTGTGCCGTGGCGCACTGGATGCGGAGTGCTGCACTAAATGGTACATTGTGGTGAACTGACAAATTAACTGGAAGCAATTGTCAACTTTGTTATTTTAGAGCTAAGCTTTCTCTAGTGGTTTGCCTTGTCACCATACTTAACTGTTTAGTGATTCCATAATGAAATTATTAACCTTTAATCCCACTCTATACAAATCTCTTAATCTGTTCAAATCGATGGGAAAATGTATTTGCTCTCTTCCACATTTGTTCTATTTTTGCTTATTTGCCACATTTAAATGTTTCAGGTCATCCAACTATTTTTAGTACAAGACAAAGACTGTGAGTAAACACAAAATGCAGCTTTTTAACTTATCGATTTCATTTGAGGAGCCATGTGAAAAATGAGGCTTTACGAGAATGAACTGCTTGTTTTAAGGTTATGCCACAGGATCTCAATCAGCTTCAAGTCAGGATTTTGACTTGGCGACTTGCTTGTGTCTGTTAGATCATTTTCCTGCTGCTTGAGCTTTAGGTCACAAACTGATGGTTGGACATTCTACTAGAGGATTTTCTTGTAGAGAGAAGTATTCATGTTTTCGGCAATTATGGCAAGTCGTCGAGGTCTTTAAATAGCCATAGACCATCACATTAGCAATGGTGTTCGACTGTTGGTGTGATTTTCATATTGTGGTATTCTGTCTTGGCTTTATGCCAGATGCAACAAGACTTATGTATTCCAAAAAGTTCCACTTTTGACTCCTTAGTCCACAAAATATTATCCCAACAGTCTTTGGAAGCGTCAAGATACTTTTTTGGGGGAAATATGAGATGAGCATTTTTGTACTTTTTGGCCAGCAGTGGTTTTTGTCTTGCAACTAACTCTCCCATGGATGGTATTTTTGTCCTGTCTTTCCTATTGTGGATCATGAACATTCTTTAGTTGCTATTCTGGGTTCTTTTGTGACCTCCTGGATGAGTTGTCAATGTTGTCAATTTTGGTACATAATGCCTCTAACCATAATTCATTACAGTGCCAGAGCCTTTCAAATGATTGTGTAATCCTCTACAGACTTATAGATGTCAATGGCTGTCATTTCTCATTTGTTCTTGAATATCTTTAGATCGCAGCATCACATGCTGTGTGTGTGTGTGTGTGTGTGTGTGTGTGTGTGTGTGTGTGTACGTACATACAAACACATATACATGCATGCCTGGGTGTGATAATTAAACACAATTATCAATTAACTTTGGTTAATTGATTTAAGCGTCTAATAGGGCAATTACTTTTTCATATTAGGCCAGGTAGGGTAGGATAGGTTTTTTTTTTTCCCCCTTCTTTACATGAAATCCTCATTTAAAACCTGCATTTGGTGTTTTGTTTTGGTTATTTTTGTCTATTATTCAAATGAGTTTGATGGTTCCAAACATTTTAAGTGTGATGAATTAATGAACATGGAATTATCAGAAAGAGGGGGGAAATCTTCTTTTTTTCACAGAACTGTAAATGTAGTCTTACTGAAAATCTATCACAAAGGAAAAACATTGACCATCTTACTATCCCCCTTTCTAATGTCGGACCTTTTTTTTTATATATAGATGTGGATGAGCAGTACGTTGTTCTTATCTTTGAAGATGCTCTTCGTCCTCATGAAAATGCAGTTTTTGAAAAAATTCTCTTGGACATCGGTATCAAAAATCGCGTCTTGAGATTTTTCTCCAAAATTACGTTTGACAATGCCAATGGGAGGCTTGTAGCCTTTACTAAACATAATGAAGACTTACCAACCCATAAGGACACAGTACCCCAAACTGTAAATATGACATTTTTTTTATACATATTTTCTGTTACGTTGGTTCATATTAACAAATGTAGTTTATAGGATTATTGATTACTTTTTTTTTTACTATTATCTATCTTTCAGCTGTGGTAATTCCTAACATTCTAGCTAATAATTATATTTGTACTCCTATGTCCTTCCTAATTTTATTTTACATGTCCTACAATCATTAACTGAATAATAGTTTAATACTTTAATAATTTTCTTTGACTTTGTACACATTAAGATTGCACCTTCTGCAATTTTAGATTGATAAATTTGATTGTCAAGACACAATATATTTTACAGTATGTAAAATCAATTTATGCGGTTAAAGACAAGCATGGATATTTGGACATAAAACAGTATGTTGGTTTAACGCTTATAAAAGCAGACAAATTTATGGGGGCACCAGAAATACATGTGTCTACCAAGGGATAGTTTAAAAGTGACTAGTAGAGTCACACAATGTAAGTGTATATTAAAATATTGTTTATTTGATGTCCCATGTAGGAAACACGGCGCAGTGCTAGGTTGCAGTTCTTTCAGGATGACGATGAAGTTGGAGATGCACATTCAGTCTTTGTGGGTCCAATTGAAAAGTATGTTCTATATATCTTCACTGTTGGTTTTTTCTTCCGCACACGAAAATAATGTGCATTTGTTGGGGAAAAGGAAAACTTGAATTTAGTGCAAGATGAAGATTACTGCTTGTATAGTGCACAGGCTTTTTTGTGATTTGATTCAGGCATTCTGCATAAATCACATTTTTAATATTTGACTCAAGCCCTTCCCCAGTGATATAAAGTTTTGTTTAATTAAGCAGTTCCTGTGCTGCTGGAATAGAGTACATTGTGAGGACTGATAAACTTGCTCTTGTACACAGTAGGCTCTCTTAACAGTGCAACACATTGTCTGATGATTACTAGAGAGAAAGGAAATTACATTGTTTTGAATGAAATTATTGTCATGGGTTCCTGCTGCTGCTGCAAAAAAGGAAAAGTATTTTATATTCTAAGCAATGTAAAACATGCATTTTAAAGTACTTTTGAAAGCACATTAAAATTCATTTTGGGCACCAAACAGTCCCATTAAACATGGCTGCCGAGGAAAGTTGAAACTAACATTTTGCCTACATGTAAACAACGCTTACTTTGACCTTTTGTGGCTGCTGTCAACAGCATACGCTGTTCGTGTGACATTATAAATGGAGGTCACATGGACTACTAGCAAGTGGATGAAGTATGTAAAGCTCAGGAGATGTTGCTGTGCAGCTGAATAATTATATGTTGTACTACTTGGCATATTAAAATAATCTGGAACATTTAGATGTGACCGCTTGTAAAATATGCTTAGAACTCCACCAAAGTTTTCACTCTGTTAACACTTGAAATTAAAGTGAATGCAGACAAAAGGAGGTGATTGAGCAAAAAGTGAAAAAGACTATTATAAAACTTTTATGTAGATTCCTTTTCAGTTGGATACAATTCTGGGTACATGTAAATATAAACAGAATCCCAAATATAGTGCAACATTGTCAGATATATACACAGTTGTCGAAGAAACGGAAGTACTGGTTCCATTGGCACTCTAGAGCGCATTATTATGCTCCTCTATCGAATCCTATTGAGAGCCCAAAAGGCACACAGATGTAACTGGAAAGATCACTCATGTTGCACTACATGTGTGTTTCTTTTCTTTTATATTTACATGTACTGAGAATTGTATACTTCTGAAAGGGAATCTACATTAAGTTCAGTTTTAAAAAATAAGTATAATTGTTTATTCACTTCTCTATAATATATATAGTCTTTCTCACTTTTTGCTCACTCACCTCATTTTGGCCCAGGGTTGGAAAATACCATATTTATATAAATATCAAATATTATCGGATGCTTATGATAAATATCAAATGTTTGATATAAATCACTTTTTTTTTTCCCAAAACAAGAATGACACTATGCTTAATGCATAAATGACTTGCAATCGTGCAGACTAATTTTGTTAGCCATTAAAATAATTATAATGGGTGGGCGGGGGGAAAGCTTTGTTCCTCATTTGAAATAATAAGGTCTTATTCAGTGAACGTAAAGGGGACCTGTCCCCAATATACTGATCTAAATCAATTTTTCCTGAAGTTTAACAACATTTATTAACGTTTAATACACACTGTGGAACAAACCTTTTTTGATGAAGTATTTGAATTATTATTTTTACGGCTTGCAGCTTAAATGTCATTGGCACTCCATCTCCTAGTTTTCCAATCGAGTCAGTCAGTAGAACAAGATGAGGAATCAGAATCCCCATTGTCAGAAGGGTGTTCTTCTTGAAACGGAATTTCTTCATCTTCATTTTCACACTCATCCCCTTTTATCACTCTCATTTTGGCTTTGCAGCTCACCCTCGTCCTCAGGTTCACCCCAAATCCATTTTCCAGCATGAGTTTTGGTTTATGTATTTGATCATAAATGTTAGCTTACTTGCTTTGAAATTTCCCAGTTCACCTTTTATTGTTTTCCAATAACCCTCACCCCACTGCTGAGAGTCTTGAAAGTTGACTGATTTCTACCAAGTCAGTGGAGTTGAACGGAATTGATTTTCAAATAGATAAGTCTTTCCACTCATTTTTAGTTTCAGTATCCATATGTAGGGGATTACTCATTTCATCATGAGCTTTGCTAGTCTGATCTTTGCCCAATTTTGGAATTGCAGTAGAAATAATGATACATTATTTTAAGATTTAAATAAATATTAACTAATAACGAAATAAATACAAAAATTTTAACAAGTCAAATTAAAAAAAGCTAAGTTAATATGTAAAAGACTAAAAGTACAGCAAGTTAGTTTGCATGTGATTTTAGTATAATCCTTATTTCTGACAAGATAGTCTTTGATACAGAATGTTGTCTGTGTGTCCCATCTTGGATTTGATCACAGAAGGAAAGCAGGAAAATTGCATTCTAACTTTGCATGCATTGTAAAAAATACCTCCTTGCTTCTTACAGAAATATTCAATTTTATTTTTAAGTTTTAGTGGCAAGTGTAACCATTTCATTTCTTTTGACAATGTACTATATAAAATTACTAATTTTGATTTTTTTTTGAAAAAATTTCTGAAAGGTTGATAGTTTATCCTCCTCCACCTGCCAAAGGTGGGATCTCTGTGACTAATGAAGATCTCCATTGTCTGAATGAAGGAGAGTTCTTAAATGATGTAATTATTGATTTCTACTTAAAGTAAGTAGTATATTTACTTTGTTAGTAAAGCGCAATTATACTTTCATCTGTGTTTTAAAATGTTGTTGTTTCTCCTTTCCAAAGATCCTTAAAATTCTGCTTTCAAGAGCAGTATTTCACTTCACCTTAGTGTTTTCAACTTGGTTCTATAAACCAAGTTCAAAACACTTAATGTGGTACGTGTTCTTTTAGTCTATGTATTCAGTTTTTATGGCACAGACATGAAATAGATGGGAAAATAGAGGCCAAAATTAAATTCAGAGACTTAACTAGATATGACAGTAGTGGACAACTTTCTGTCATTGGTCTATGCCACTAGTTTGTGAAATACCCATACGAACGCTGGGGGAGATTTGTGTTTTGCGTAATAATAATTGGACGGTATCCAATAAGCAGCAAAATGAGGCATCCTTAATGGGTGTCATTTAAATGTGGAAAGAAGACTACTTGAACCCTGGGGTAACGGCACCAGAGGAGGGGCAGTGATAAATATCCTCCCATACTGCTCGAACACAGTGCTTCTCTACCTCTCCAACCTCAGGACTCACATCTGTCCTTGGTCATTAAGTCACGATTTATTGCACACACAAAAATGTACAGTTTAAATCTACAGTTCAAAACCTGAAACAAACAATAAATAGGGCTTCATCACAAAACGAATCGTGCAGCAATGGCAGTGAAAATGAGAGTGCATTTGAGTTTAAAAAAGACATTAAAATAAAATAATGAAACAGATAAGACTAATTAGAACTAATGAAAAAGTTGAGGATGCTTTTGATAAGTCTGAGGTAATGGCAGACAAAGCAACTCTGAAGTAGTGTTCAATGTCCATTTTGTGCCTATATTTTGTCTTCAGTTGGACCAGATCTGAGAAATGCACTTTAATTTTATGTTGACTTAGCATTGTATTATTACTTCTGATGCAAAATCTTCCCTAATCCACTCACAGTGCTCAAATCTTGAGATAATGTTAATTTATCAGATTATATTATATTTTTCTGTTTCTAGCTCAATTAATATTGTCACAGTTTCAAGTAGACTAAATATTGCTGAGAGGATTATGTGGCAATTTAAAATGTCTGATGCTACCACCTGGTGGACTGAAGTCGCCACAGTGCAATGCCTTTAACATATGGATTTCATTAGCAAAATACTCAAATCATGGTACCTGAAACATCCTAAGAAACTTTACACTGTAATCTTGATGAAGATTGTTTCTAATTTGAGTGCACTGCAATAAATATAGAAATAAACTGATTGTACACTGAAATTCTAACTTGGCCACCGTAATGAAAGGATCATCCCCAATTTGCATACGAAATGAAGAATAACCAGGATAACATGGAAGCAATGATCATAATCAAAAGGGGATTTCTGGTGATCATGCACAAACCATTTTGTAAATGCACAGAATGTGTTAAAATAAAGTTTGTTTTTATTTTTAGTATTTTAAAATATTAAATATATCTTTATGAAAGATGCGTATAATTGTGTTGCATATTATTTATGGCCCAAAAAACACTTTTGGGGTGTAAAAGAATGGATTTTCTTCAGAGTTGGGCATATCTTCTATTCTGTGAATAGTTAGGACACAGGCGTAAAGTATTTATGCTAATAGGATGTCTTTCCCTTTTGTTCAGGTATTTGGTACTTGAGAAACTAAGAAAAGATGCAGACAGAATCCATATTTTTAGTTCATTCTTTTATAAGCGTCTCAATCAAAGAGAGAGACGGAATCTCCAAGATACGGCAAATCTCACGTAAGTCTTCTGGATTACCAACAGGTTTTAGTGTGATCTCCATATAAGGTTCTACATTTAGGAGCTTGGAGTTGTGTTTTTTTAGGTGGAAGTGATTACATTGCACTATACTTTTTGGTTTTTGGATCAAATTTGTAATTATTGCTTATTTTAAAATGCATTAAAATCCTACAAGCCCAAATTGTAGATATTAATCGTGCATCATCTAATATTAAAATGTTAAGGAATCTTGTCACAGTGCTGTTTAATAGCTAGGAGACAACCCTGTAACAGCATATTCCTTTACTTTACTGGGGTCTGTGGTAGACCATTTAATGATTTTCTATAGATCTTCAGAAGCCTTGCCATGGATATTGGTGTTCTTGTATGGGCACTTTGCCTATCCCTGGTTATGACTCCCAGCATCTCCTTACATATGCAGAATACACATTCAATATTAATGATTTTCTGGCCAAATCATCTTCATGTAATTGACTATTTCTGGGCAGTCAGTTACTAATAAAACTGTGCCTAATATATTCTAAATAATATTACAAACCAGCACACAGTTGAATAGAATAAAAATGTTGACCTATAAGAAAAAGTTTTAAATGAGGATGTATGTTTTCCCTGCATATAGTGGCAGTACATATAGGTATAATTTTTCCTATGGTAGTCTGAAATCTAAAAGTAAAATAAGTAGCCCCTTAAGTAGTAGCAAGCCCCGAGATCCTTTTGTTCTTTCTTGTCCCTTTCAGGGATGGACAGTAGTGAGTGGCTGATGGGTTACATGGGTTTTTTTCTGGGGGTAGAATCTGATTTACTCCGTGTGTGGTGAGCAGAGTGATCCAGACCTCTGTGTTTCTTTCAAGGTTACGGTTTTCAGGCAGGAAAAGTACTTTTCTTTCTCCTTTCCACTATTTATTAGATTTGTAATCCATTTTATAGATGTCTAGTCCTGCATCATCTGATAAGGGAGATTTTAAAAAGCCGTCCTTTTTTATAAAAGTGACCTCTAAAGCGAACATTAACCAGCCAATTTTGCCAGTCCCCTTCCTGGGTCACAGCATCTCTCAGCTTCTTTTAGGTCCTCAGACCACTTGTACTTTCTTGTACCGACTGAGGATCTTGGGGCTTGCCTATTAGATAAAGGGTGAATGGGAGGAGTTTTACGTTTACATTTCAAGCTACTTACTGTACTGCCACTATACAAGGGGAGAAGATCATTTATTGTAAGTAAAAAGTTTTTCATATTAAAGCAGGCAAAGCTATAATTTATGATTAAATACCTTGTCCTAATCAAAATGAATGTGCTTATCTTATTATTTGCCTTTCTCCTTCACCCAGGTTACAGCAAAGAAGACATGGAAGAGTGAAAACGTGGACGCGACATGTTGACATATTTCAGAAAGATTTCATTTTTGTTCCGCTGAACGAAGCGTATGTAAAATGTTAAAATGTAAATCACACATTATTTAGCTTGCTCCATTGCATAGTCTCCTGTAACACCACATAATACTACAGCAGGTCTCAGGGCTGCGTGTGAGTTAGGTTTTCAGAAGTAACTGTGTGTAATATGCAAAATTTGCTTTATACACCTGTGTGCACATGAAAGACTTTTTATGTTAAAGAATCTGGGATATTGTCAATGCCAATAACGAATGACATAGCTAGACAGATTAAGAAATATGTTTTGTGTTTTCAAATTTATATACTTGATTGTGAAATGGAGAGAGAGAAATACATTTAAAACCATATTACATTTAATGCTCTTTTTATTTTATGAAACTATGGTAACTTTAACTGTGATTTCCATTTTGGCTACATTAAGATGACATCACAATTTTGGAACGCTTGGTTATCCTCTCATCAAAGTCTGTTAAATTTCCAAAAAAGGGGGATGCTCATTGTATATTTACAGGATGTCGGTGATTTTACCAGTGATGCCAAAAAAAAACCCACTTTCTCCCCCCTTTCTCAAAATGAAAAAAGTGAGGCAGTGACTAGCTTCAGAATGTTGGTCTCTACACTTGTTTGTTATTGTAATGTTTTTATTTGAATTGGTAAAGTTGTTTAACAGAGGGTCTTAGTATCTTGCATGTTATTTGATGGGTATGGGGTGCACTCTAGTGGACGACTGTAGTATAATTTCCACTCTACTTCAGTGCATTAATCGCTTGGATCAAAATGGATGACATGAAACCAAATTTTCCATTTAAATTACTGTAAATTGAAATGGGGGGGGAATAAGCCTAGAAGAAGGGAAGAGGAGGAGACAAGGGTAAAGAGTAAACTTATTTGAAAAGAAAGTGGGGGTAAAAGGTTATTCCAAGAGAGAGGTTCTCTGCACTTGTGGATCCTTTGCAAGTAAAACAAGAATAAACATAAACAAATGGGGGCTAGCGCAGGAAACGGAAAATTATTCTCTTAATGCGTTTATATGCAAGATATATGCAATGTACAGGTACACTCTACCAGATGCATCAAACAGTTTGATGCCTGAAATTTCATTTTAAGCACAAAGAGTAGATCATCATTTAAAGAAGATGGCATGATTATTCAACACTTACATATATTTTAAATGTATATATGTTTGATCATTGTTGTTCATTTTCAAAAATCTGACTGTTTGCAGATTGTAAAGTAACATTCAGTAATTTTTCTTCTAGCGCTCATTGGTTTTTGGCAGTCATTTGTTTTCCTGGATTAGACGCTCCAGAGCATTATCCAAACCCTTTTTACCAAGGGACTGTGGCTGCCCCTTCCCCTGCTTCCATTTTAGAGAACAGCAGTATATCTTCGACACAGAGGAATTCAGAGACCTGTTTACAGGGCACTTCTTCCAAATCGCCCCCAAAGAAAACACCCAGCAAGAAGCAAACTCCTGTCTCTCAGGAGACCAGCATTGGTGCTGATGAAAGTGACACATCTGGACATAGAAGCCTGTGCGTGGGAAGGCACAACCTTAGAAAGATTAGTCAAGGACTGCATGAAGTAGACTTTGTTAGAAGACCTCCTTATCCAGAAATAGACTCGAGTACAAAAATTGTAAATGGGATTCCAAGCGAATGTAAAACTCCATTGAAACAGGCAGGTGAGTGTTTGAAACCAAGTTTCCAATATTCATTTAAAGGACACATGTTGGCACAAGGGAGACATTTTTTAAGAATATATATCCGTGCAATGGAAAAGTGTCTGGACAACCATGTGGAGAGCTGGTCTAGAAAATTAGCCGCTCCCTCAGCTCTCTTACTGCCAATCTGAATGGGCATGCTGGATTCCATAGACACATCTGTAACAGTAAAATTATTAAGGCTACGGTATGGCCTACACTTTTTTGCTGTGCATGTTAATTAAAAAAAATTGTCTACTTATTCCCGTGGGGTTTTAATGTCAGTGGCACTGTTTACTTTTCGTGTTGATGATTTATACCTGTACAGGTACATTTTGGAGAGAACATCACTACTTTTGTTATTGTCACACTTTTAAACTCTTTAGAGATTG
This sequence comes from Pelodytes ibericus, assembly GCA_036172795.1. Classification (NCBI taxonomy): domain Eukaryota; kingdom Metazoa; phylum Chordata; class Amphibia; order Anura; family Pelodytidae; genus Pelodytes; species Pelodytes ibericus. The sequence continues at coordinate 115,938,881 of CM069861.1, read as the reverse complement.
CTGCATAGAATGTAAATGCCAAAACATCAGGTTACAGTATAATCCTACAATACTGATTTAAAACCTAAAGTATATGCTCATTCATTTGTACGGTCTGTTTTGGGAGCGGAAAAAGCTAAATTCACACTAATTTACCTATAAAAATGCTTGCACAATTTGTAAATAAAATGTACACTTGAAAATTGAAATGTAAAGACATCTACGAAGACGATAAAGATTCCAAACACCTAAAAGTCATGATTATACAAACTAGTACAATTGCTAGCACAATCTATAGGTCTTTTTTTTTTTTATTATATATATATATATATATATATATATATATATATATATATACACACACACACACACACAAAACAGAATTGAACACATTTTATAAGCTATAATTTGGCACAATAAATATGGAATCATATTGTGTTTTTGTTTTTCAAACATATTTGTAACTAAACTCCCAGCCTCAGACATCATTTGAAGAGTAAGCAAAGCTGCAGTTTGTTCAATCTCCTGCTCTGATATTTTGTCTAGCCAGAGTACATAACTGTAATAGCTTTCTGGAGGGTTTTAGTATATATCTACTTGATGTGGTGTTTAGATTGTTTGTTTGTTTTTTGTTCTATACAGATGGTTTGCACAGAATACAGATAAGCTACAGCGATTCACCAGATGACATGAAGAAAACAGAAGAAGAATTCATAGATTTTTCTGATGATCAAGATAATATGGTATACCGTATTTTAACCTGTTTGAATACTTTGGCCCCCATTACAACAAGTATATATGTAGCCAAATTGTCTTTATTAAGTTATTCAAATCGCATGAACACAAACCTGATCAGTGCTGAGGGCTCCCAGTGCTGAGATTTTTATGAGCTGACCTCCAACAATCATTGATGTTCACGTAGCTGGATGAACATCATTAAGGGCACAAAGCAGGAGTTTCTTTGCCGTTGTTGTTCAACCAGCCAGAAGATTAATTACAATTTGATTAAAATACTGGGTGGACAGATTACCTTCACAATTTGAACCCTATTTTGTAAATATTCCAATTATGCCTTTTCTCCTTTAAGTCAAACCTTGCTTTGTGAAGAGAATGAACATTTTCAAATAGAGATCACATGAAGTCTTTAGAGGATAGACATGTTGCTTTTCTTTTTTGGGGATTTGTGTTAATCATGGTTTTTTGCCATTCTAATTGTAGTATGATTTGAAGTATCCACCTGTAACACACCTAGTTTTTGCGGTGATTATTTTTCTTAGGATGAGAGCAGTGATGATGGAGGGCTTGCAGATGACAATTGCACTTCAGAAGCCGGGAAGTGGCATCTTAAACCTACATTTTGCAAGCAGTAAGTATTTTGCATTTGGAAAATCTCATTTTACTTGAACTTAATTTGAATTGATTCCTCTACTGTAGTTTTATGGTTTCATTATTTGCTGTGTACCATTTTGCAAGGCCAAAAAATATTGCTAAATAGTGAATGAGAAGCAGATATTCACAACATCTGTCAACGTATCCACAACAGTGCAGGGTTTTGGTTTTTTCAGCTATGCGGAAGGGATCGTAGACCAATCAGAGATTGCTTGCTCTAACTGTGCTCATATGAGTGGATTCGAAGAACCTGGACTATTGTGTATACTTGGGAGCTATTCATACACCCTGGTTTTTTTTTGTTGAAAATTATAAACCCTACCGCCACAGGTTTACCTGCTGAAATCTTCCTTACAGCAGCTGTCGTGTCAATAAAGAATTAAAAAGGGGCTATACCCTTTGTGATCTTTTAATCACACCTGCTATGTTGTGGAGATGGATCCTCCGTAACAAAGCAGTGCTAATTGCCACATCTAATATACCAAACACGCCTCCAGCCTGAGAAGGGATGATCTCCTCCCCACTCATTGGCTTTGTGGCTATCAATTGATGCATGCACAACACCAACGACAGACAATTGTTTTACCATCTCTCTATGCAGACATGGAGCTATGCTTTGTCTAGTTGTTGCATGGTCAAAGATTAGGGGACAATCTCTTTTGTGCCCTTCTGAGTTTACCAACTCTTATTATATTTTTTCCTGGTTTTCCTTATTAAAGAACTTTCAGCATTAAATAGGTACACTTTCTTGTGGGTGTCTTCTTCAGTGCTAAGGCCTATACACTTTCTGGACATAAGACACAGACCATCACTATCCATTATGTGGATTTATACAGCAGAGCCTTTTCTCAGTTTTTCTAGTTTTCTTCCTTGAGATTTGTTCAAGAATTCCATAGACATGTTCTTTAATGCAGTTATGATGTTGTCTTCGAGTAGATATCAATAATGCAGAAATAATATAGAATTCCCTCAATAACTGAAACTCGTATTCTATTGCGAGTGCCTCTTTTTGAGATGTGGTCTGTCAGTACAAGCAGGTGCAACATACATACTGAGCAAGCAAAGCAAAGTTCAAAATGCATAGGATTTGTGTTTAAAGCAGCTGTTTCACCTGCATATTAAGGAACAATTGTCATGCCGTAAGTGACTGTCTAAAATAAATAAATAAGCCCTAATATATAAGCTGTGCCATTTTTACAAAAACAATTCTATACAAAATGTTCCATTATTTTACTATTTAGATGCACATGTAATGGCTGCCATCTTATCAGGTACCTTTTTAAAGTGCCACTAAACATGCTTTTGTGGCACTAGTACCAGGATAAACGGTTGTACTTTTTAATATACATGCCAGTTTATCCATCCAGATCTGATGTTGCTGACATTAACTAGGCCTCTCTGTTGGTGGAAATAAAAAAAAGGTCTCGCGCACTCTCTCTCTCTCTCGCGCACTCTCTCTCTCTCTCGCGCACTCTCTCTCTCTCTCGCGCACTCTCTCTCTCTCTCTCGCGCACTCTCTCTCTCTCTCGCGCACTCTCTCTCTCTCTCGCGCACTCTCTCTCTCTCTCGCGCACTCGCGCACTCTCTCTCTCTCGCACTGACCCATATGGTTGGTTTACTTGAGGAAGGGGAACACTTTTTTGTTGTTTTTAAACCTTTGCTTCCTCTAGAAGCAAGGTTTTAAAAAAAAAAAAAAACTTGTCCTTTTAATATGTAAAATTGGACACAGTCTATGATGCTTGATTTTAGTGATATAAAAAAAATTGATGGTTTTTTTAGCAGAAGCGTCCAGGTTTTTCCAAAAGTTGGCCATATTTTTATAAATGTATTTCTTTGTGAGCTGCTTTTTAATTCATGTTCACTATACAAAATTAGGGTAATCATTAACATAAGCGACTGCAAAGGGTTGAAATTAATAATTTACATCCCTCTTACACAAATGGTATCCAGAAGGCAAAGTGCATCATTCCAAAGAGGTGATTGTGTGGCTGGCATGAATAGGAGTTGTTCTTAGTGGATTTTCGAGTGTTTTACCTTTTCACACACCGACACCCGGAAGAATTGAGAAATATTTGGTTTGGAGCCCTTAGAGTTTATCTCTGGGATTGAGGGGGTATGCTGCTTAACTTCAGAATAGCAGACTGATTTCACCTTAAATCAAAAGCTACTGAGTATAAGATTCACTATAATTTTTCTAAAAACAATTCTGCAGACATTTTTTTTTAAATTTTTTTTTTTAAGGAACTTACTGTGTCTTTACTTTGCTAAAATAAGTAAAGACTAGAGTATGTTAACATAATTCAGAAATATGTCACACCATTTTTATTTTTTCTTCCTTCTGATGCAACCCCCTAAATAGTTTTTTGTAGAGTTTCCCCAGGAGAGGACACTAGTCCCTCCAGCATGGCAGCTGCCATATCATTTGTGTGTCGTTGCCAGATGGTGTTTATTAATATTTATCTGTATGATGCTGTCAAATGAAATAAATAAATGCAGAGCAGGAAGAACTAACATTAATGAACAAAAATACAAATGTTGTGTTTCATGAATACATGCAAGGGCAAAACCGCAAAAGTATAAATGTTTATAGTATTTTTTTTATTTGGTACTTTAAAGTGGCAGTTCCACCTAGCTTCTTTACTGTATGTTGTGTGTGTGTTTAACCCCATCGTGTAGATAACAACACCAAGCCACTTGGCTTTGTAACATAAGGCATATGATCACAGTGATCATATACCTGGTAGGACAACTTCAGTTGCCAGACAAAGTCTTGCACCAGCAAACATGGGAGCATTGTTGCTTTTTTAGATTGGGTTAGGGGTGGGGTTGTCTCTGTGTGTGTGTGTGTGTGTGTGTGTGTGTGTGTATATATATATATATATATATATATATATGTGTGTGTATGTATATAATATCAGCATGGTCTGCGAAAATCATCGCTTGCTGGGCTTGTATATATACTTTTTGCTTTTGCAAAGGTGTTAATTTCACCGTCTCCTCTAAATTCAGAGACACTCTCGAAGGGCGTGGTCTGTTGGTATGGCAATTACAATAACTCGTGCTCGAAGTTCGTGGTCTGTTGGAATGGCAATTACAATAACTCTAACATTTAATTTGCCATTTTTACTAGATACAGTTGTATCTAGTATTATATAGTTGTATAAATACTGAAAGCACAGTGGCAAACCAGCTATTTTCACAATTAGTAAGTAAAAAAAAAAAATATGAAACGTGGCCTAATACACACATGCATTTGTGAAAATACGGCCCACTTCAGAAAACTTGGACATCTCTGTGCTAAAGTATACTGCATATTGTAATTGCCATGAAACGGCAAAACTAATGTTAGTTTGTCTTCTTAACATGTTAATCTGTGACTGTGTTACCACAGAACTTAAACTATTCTTTACAAGGTCCCTACCAATGTATCTGCCTTAGTTGTTTTTGTGGGGGGGTGAGTCATCTTTAAAAACTATTAAAACTTAAACTGCTATCCCAGTGGAGTTGCAGCCAACAACTCCGATTTCAGAGTTCTGTACATGTCTGAATTGAGAGAGCTTCAGTTTCCAAAACAAAGCTGTAATTGTGTTTTCTCACATTGAAAGTGGCCCTATTGTTGTAAACAACACCAGCATTTTAGTACTTGCCTATACTTTATGCTGCTTCAACAACTAACTCAGGGAAACAAAATAATCAGCAAGCAACTAAAACATTTTCGTTGGTCTCCTCTGCACAGTTGGATGCTCGGAAGTATTCGGCTCAGCAAATACCAGGTTGTCATTGACCTGCTGCTGGCAGTCTAACTATTTTTCAGTCACACTTTCTGCCGATTTGTAAAACAATTTAAGGTGGCCTAATTCGAATTGCAGCTAAATTTACTGTAGTTTGGTTAGATAATATAAATCATTTGGAAATTGTGTTGTAAACAAATATTAAGGAGACAAGGTCAGCTGTATTTTGGGTATCCTGGAAAAACAACCATAATGGAGTCTAACAAATCTTAGATTAGATCATCCTTTCTGCTGTTTCATGCACAGTTATAAGGTAGTGGCCTCCTTTTAATTTTGTTTTCATTAACTACCCATAATGCTGCACTTAATAGCATATGAAGAGAATTCATTTTACAGTTCACAAATTTTTCAGATGTTCTTTCTTTTTGCACCAGCATCAGATAAGCAACAATTTGCTAACGGTTTTATTTTTCACTTATAGGCCCTGCATTTTGTTGATGGACTCTCTGAGAGGCCCTTCTCGCTCCACAGTGGTCAAGACGTTACGAGAGTAAGTAACTGAGTAACACAGAATTTCAAGCAAATTAATAGTTAAACATTTGTGTTCTTGTTTCTGGTATTAGTCAGACAGAGTCAATATAAAATTGTTATAAATACTTCAGTTGTATCTTCAAATCCCAGCAGGGTCAACTCAGCCCTTCAGGTTATTAAATAGGTAGCATTAAGAAAGTGATTTAATTAATTCTGTGAGCATGTGCTAAAAAAGCTCCACAGGGAGAAAAGCATTATGTAAAATCAAGTTATATATGAATATTTATATACTTATATAATCATACATAGTGCTGCAGATATAATAAATAGAATCATTCTTCTCAGATTTCCTCCACCCTCAAAGGACTTCACTGCTGTTTTAAGGCTTTATTTTCCATTTCTTACATATTTCCATGTTGTTTTTTCTCTTTTTTTTAATTTCGTTAAGATACCTTGAGGTAGAATGGGAAGTCCGGAAAGGAAACAAAAGAAGTTTTTCCAAAGATGTTATGAAAGGTTCGAACCCCAGAGTGCCTCAACAAAACAACTTCAGTGATTGTGGAGTATATGTACTTCAGTATGTGGAGAGCTTTTTTGAGGTACGTATTTTTTAAATACTGTATTTTTGTTGGAGTAGCATCTTGAATAGCTATTTGTAATTTACATTACTGTATTAATATGTCCACAAGTACGTGTTTACCATTACCAAGGCAGGGCCCTCGAGTCTTTTTCTTATACTCACTACTTACTCATTATTACTAATTAAGAGCCTAAAACCACTTATTTGTCTTCCCTGACTTCACGCAGTAGGATGTAAGGTTAATATGTGCATTTGTAAAATTGTTTTTAACATGAAAAAATTGTGCATTTTTTATGCTATGTTACTAATAAATCAAATTATAGTAATACGTAGGTAATGTAATACAGTGCATTCTTTGTGGTGTTTAATTTTAAATATTTTCCATATGCATGAAACATTGTCCTTTCACATGAAAAAGGAAGTTGTATATGATGCAAGGGACTTCTACATTTTGTTGGCCATAAGTAGATATGCACTAACCTGTAATGCAGTAATTAAAGGCTTGTCCATAAGTCTCTCTTCAAACGCCAGGCTTTCCAAACCCCAAAAGCACAATGTTAGAAACAAAGGAGGGACAACAGAGACAAATAGGGGGTGATTTAATCTAAGGGGTTAGATGCAGGTACAGTTGAAAGAAACTGACCAATGTGCTTTACGTGTTTCCTGCCCTCTGGCATTTAATGCTTAGAATTAAATGTTAGGGAGCTCGAAATGCATAAAGCTTATCACTGGTCGCTTTCTGTCATTTGTACCCACATCTACCCTCACACTGAAACACCGCTGGACTGACTGACTGACTTGTTGGATCTGTCTCCCCACCGTCCCTTCTTTGTAACATTTAGCTTTGAAATGAAAAAGGCATGAGTTTCAGAGGGCTGTACTTGATTGGAACTTGATTCTGTAAATATGGACTACAAAACTGAAGATGGAAACAATCCACACTTTAACCCCTTCACGACAATGAACATATCAGGCATGTCCTGCCGGGACCTGCGTTCCTGACGATGGACGTGCCTGACGAGCGGTAAAACAGCTCTAACGGTGCTGGTCTGTTGCCTCGATGTCGCCCCATGGAGCGATTGTGGGTGCCATATTGACTGAGCAACATGCTCTGGCAATACGGCTATGCCCTCTTGTGGTCAGAGCTTCGGAAGTGAAAAAAAAAAATTCACTTCCGTCGCTCTGAATATGTTGCTTGACTACCCCTAGAGGCAGTCATCAACATTGCAATGTAAAAAAAAAAAAAAGATTTAATGAGGTTAAAACTAGGATTAGGGCTAGATTAGCTGTTAGGGTTAAATTAAATATTTTTTTAGCAAAAGGGATAGGGTTAAAATTAAATTAAAATATATTAAGGGATAGCATAATGGTTAGAGTTGGGGTTAAATTTAGGGTTTGGGTTAAATTTAGGGTTTGGGTTGGGGTCAAACAAAAAAAACACTATTTTTGGTTTTTTCCCCATAACTCACAAAACAATGCAGAAAAATATGGAAACATGCATATTTATAAACTCTGGACAACATTTAGAAACTATTTAGACAAGGTATTTTTTAATGATTTGTGTAAATTATATTTTAAGTCAAAGTTTCAAAAAGTGATCTTTTTTTATTTTTCATATTTTATGATTTTTTTGTAGTAAATTATAAGATATGATGAACATAATAGTATCTAATTGAAGCCATTTTTATGACCATAAAAAAGGCATGTAATTTGTGTGGGTACCGTATGTGAGAGAGAAGAAAATTACAGCTAAACACAAACACCCCAGAAATGTAAAAACAGCCTTTGTCACCAAGGGAAAGTCAAGGTCAAAATGTCTTGTCACTAAGGAGTTAAAGATATACTATGCAAAATGTTTTTGTTAAATACAACACATAAAAGTAGGACCGACTGCTGACTAAAGGAAAAATCCATAACCAATTACCACACACTGTGCCAAGTAAAATAGTAGGTCCAACACACATGTATGTAATAGATCTAACTCTGGGATTTAGACACATGTGTACTGTACCAGAGTCATGATGTATTGTGCAATTGTACACTGCTTTTGTTATTGCTTGTTTTATTTAATGATAGTCTGTTACCATTACACAATGGCACATTCTCAGTTGTTTTGTTTGTGTTTTTATTCTATTGTTATGTTATCATTTTTTCCCAGAATCCTATTCAGAGTTTTGATCTGCCCATGAATTTGACTGATTGGTTTCCACAACAAAGAATGAAAACAAAGCGTGAAGAAATTCGGAACCTTATCCGTACTCTACAGGGACTTCAAAGCAAAGACAAGAAAGGACAAAAGGACCTCAGCACAACACAGCCTGCGTCACAGGAGGGAACAGAACAGTTTATCAGCAGTGGTTCAGACTGAATGTCTTGTCTGTTGCATGCTACTTTACGACCAGAAACTTATTTGGACATATTTTGCAAATTGCTTTACCAAGACTGAATATCTGATTTATTCACTGCTCATGGAGGGGTTTGTGAATGTCAGTGGAAGTGTAAATGTCAAGAAAGGATTGGTCCCTAAGCAGATAATGTGTAAGAAGCAAAAACTGGTCTGTACATATGGTATTGAGGCCATTTCTTTTCAGTATTTATAATTTCCCTAACTCTTTATTTCCCCCTTCATTCACTAGGAAGAGTTTATGTATTTCCATTGACCGTAACTGAACAACAAATTTAAAGTATACTTCAAATAAAAGACTATTTATAGGATCCCACTTTAATGTGTATTCTTATTCAGCAAGTGTTGTCCTCTCAGCACATGCATATTTTATTTGCTTTAAATCAGTATTTTTGTTATTTAACACGTTTTTTGCATTTAATTATTTTATAGAGCAATGTTGCTGGACAAGGATTTGTTAATAAGGGAGTGTTTTCTTTCTTTTCCCCGTCCACTATAATTATAATAATTTTAAAAATGTTCTATTGCTGCAATGAGGCATTACTTGTCAAAAGCGCTAAAAAAAGATAGCTTAAAAAAATTATTATAAAGGACAAAACATAGATTTTGTTTACTTATTTTTTTTTAATGTCCTTATTTTTTCTTCCTTGGTTGTTTCATGAAATGTTCAACATTCCTTTCTAAAGTATATACATACATCAATGTAATCAAATTTAAATTAATTTGTTTATGAAAATCTATAAACTCCTATTACCCAATTTGTTCAATAAGGCATTGTTCGATTGGAAGAGCACGTGTGATGAGACAAGCATGAGAAAGTGATAGGCTCTGGACGATCACTTATGGGGGGGGGGGGGGGCGAAAGTATACTCAAACATGTACTGAAACAGGGCTATTCACTGTGATGCTAATCCATGCAGATGTGTTCAGTTATTTTTTTAGTCTAGAAATAGTTTTGTGTGTACTTTTTTATATATGTCCCTGCACAATAGAATGTTCCTCTCAGTGCCTTGCATTTCCTGTGACATCTATCAAGCCTGCACCACTGCCAGCTGTTTCATGTTCTCCTGAATGAAGAAAATCTTGGAATTGGAGCATATGTCTCCTGTTATGTTAATGTGTGGACTGGTAGTGCATACTAATTATCTTAAGTACTGTAGTTTGATATGTGCAAGCATTTTGACAGCTGATTAGTATAAAACACACCTTTTATTTTCTGTATTATAACCATAGACAGCTGCAGAAACCGTATCCGTTACAAACCAAATTCTATTATTTGGTGAGCCAGTCCGTAGTCTCGTTTGTTCATTACTTATTATGCAGTGTTGGTCCTGGTTTTTCATATTTTTTTTTTTTTTTTGCTTAGATTTGGTTTATTCAGCTTAAACGCGATCATATAGTGTGTTGGGCCCACATTAAGTAGAAAAGAAAAACTTATTTAAGGTTTAGAGTCTTTCATTTTAAAAAAAAAAATTTGCACAGAGATTTTAAATACTGTATTAAGATGCTGAGATTAAAATTGAACTGCTAAATTTCGATTTAAGTAATAATTTGGTGTTTACTATGTGATCAGCCTTTCACTCTGAGCAATAAAAATGTAACTTAATAAAATGTTTTTATTGTCTAGTTGCCCATCCATACCTACCTACATATTTGGGTCATTTTTCCTTGAGTTTCGAATATAGCAGGAAAATATAGACCAGGGGTTGGAAACCTTTGGCACTCCAGATGTTGTGGACTACGTTCCTCTTGATGCATTGCCAGCATTATCACTGTAAGAGCACTATGGGAGATATAGTCCACAACATTTGTGCTGAAGGTTGCCTACCCCTGATAAAGACCATTAGCACATGCTTTTTATTGAACATAAAGTGCTAAGACAACTATCACGGACTGAATAGGATTCCTTCCTGTTTTTGGAAAGACAGTCATTGCCACATATCGCCAATTAGTAAATAACCTAAAATGATCACAAACCAGTAGAAACACAAACGTGAAACTTGTTTTGTTAGCACTATCCTGGCAGATAAATGCCAAAATATACTTCAAGGTTTATTATCCATTATTTTTAACCCTATGATCATCTGTCTACAAATTTTCCCTTTTAATATGAAATAGAATAGTCAAATTAATATTGCAAATAGCCTACTTTTGAGGTTTAGGTCTGTGCTAGGCTAATTCTTTAGATAACCTATTTTATTATTTTTGAAATAGTCCTTTACACATATTTTGTGTTTCAAGCACATTTTTGAGTAACTGGTGAGTGATATCCTTAATTATGTGTGGTTCTGTTAGTTTAAGCAAAATAAATGCTTAATAAGAACTATTGATCTAGGAGAATTACAAGTAAAAAATACATGTTTTTAAAGTCGTTATTTGACCTAAAGAAATAAAATATATTTTGAAAACCATAGCAGATCAAACATTCTGGTTGTTAACAGTAATAAGGAGAGGTAAGAGTAAAAGAAATGCCAGGGACACTCAATATATCCGTATGGTTGGCTTGTGAGCACTACCCAGATACAAATTGAATACCAAAAAAGTATATACATGTGTATATCATATCCAGCAATGAATGGTAGGTAATAAAACCTATAATGCCAGAAAGTCCTAAGAAGAATGTGAGGTACCAAAGACCTATAGACTGAACCTGAGCAAGTCTAAATAAAATTGAATCCATATACTCCTGGTCCTTTCCCATACTCCTGGTTTTTTTGGTTTTTTTTTTTTTTTTTTGAGTCCTAGGTAAAATATTAGTTCATAGTAGGAATGTAACAAAAACACATTTAAGGTAAGTCTATAAGGAAAGTCATCAAGTTTATAAAAGTAACAAAAGTTCCAAGATTTTAGACTAATAAAGACCTGGAGGCTCATATTATGCTCATCTCTTTCTTGATTGTGAGGGAAAGCAGGGTAAAACACAGATGAAATAGAATTCTTTGTGCCCCTAGAGATATTAAACTAGACCACATCAGGTGAATAAGAGCGAGAGGACACATCCAATGCTCTCACATCAGAAACCCATTTACAGGATATAAGGCAACATAAAGTGACCAACTTAGCAGAAAGTTGTTTCAGGGACAAATCTTCATTAACATGCCAACCTTCAAACAAGATTAGCATCCCAAATTGAAGAATAATATGGTAAAGGTGACCTAGCCAATCTTATGCCTTTTGAGCAGGCGACATACTAATATGTGTGTCCCAGCTGGGAAACCCTCCAAGCCAGCATGACCAGCAGAAATTGCTGACCAATAAACATTCTGTCCTATACGCTTTACCGGTGTCAAAGAAGTGAGAAAACGTAAAATATCAGGTCCTGAAACGGAATCCATGTGTTGTCCCAAGCACCAACCAGCCCATTGGCGCCAGGCATGACGGTAGGAACTTATAGTCCCAGATGCCCAAGCTCCCTCCATGAGTTGATTGTGGAACATCAGGTACAAACCAAGGTCCCTGGAAACCAGCCACGCTAAAAGTGGAAATTGACCCATATCCAGTAAGGGATGAGGAGACCCCCGAACATCTGTTAGGAGATCCGCGTAAGACAGAAGTAGACAAGGGATATCCATCGCCAGTTCTAGCAAAGTAGGGAACCAAGGTTGCGTGTCCCACCAGGGAGTCACCAGAACCAAGGATCCCATGGTCTGATGTAAATGAAGATGATCTGCTGCCAGGGCTTCTGGGTCCGATCTCCAACTGAAAAACGTGGAAGTTGAGACGAGAGGCGAACAGATCTATGTCCAGTGGGCCCCATAACAGCTGGCGTTGATGAAAAACTCTATGGTGTAGATGCCAATCGCTCGGATCCAGAAAGTGACAAGTGTTTGATGTAATGGACCGCAGAAACGTTGTCCATGGGTAAACGAATTGAACAATTTTGCGAGGACTGAGCAAAACTCCCGAACTGCAAATTCTCCAGCCAACAGATCCAGGCAATTGATGTGCAATTTAATTTCTGAACAAGACCATTGACCTCTGGTGGAGGAAGTCCCGCATTGCGCGCCCAGTAAACTGGCATCGGAATCCACAATGAGATCTGGTACAGTCCCAAAAATGGCTTTTCCGATCCAGGCTTCCATATGAGTGAGCCACCACTGTAGTTCCTTCTTTGCTTTCAAATCTACATTATCGTAAGATCATGATCGGATCTTTAATTGTTGTAGACCTCTGTAATGGAGTGATCCTGGGCAAATGGCCTGGATTGAAGCTGATAACAGACTGATGACTCTGGCTAAATGACGGATCAAAATGAGCGGAGACTGCAAGATTTTCCTGATCTCTTTATGAATCGATTTACCTTGGAAGGAGGCAGGTGCAAGGAACCCTGAATTTAATTGATCATAAATCCCAGGAATTCCATATTTTGGGATGACGTCGGAGAGGATTTCTCCCAGTTCACCAGGAAGCCCAGATTCTGAAGCAGGGACAGCATCCATTCTAAGGGGAGCTGCAAAGTCGAGATGTCTTGAGACATAATCAACAAGTCATTCAGATTATTAACTGGGCGCTTTTCCTGCGTAGGGAGCCTATGACTGGTTTCAGGAGATTCGTGAAGCACCAAGGGGTGGACGAGAGACCAAAAGTCAGGCATGTAAACCGCCATTGTTGGTGGCCCCACGAGAATTGGAGAAACTGTTGGTGATTCTTCACCATGGGTACCGGGAGGTACGCATTTTGAAGGTCCAGTTTGACCATCCAATCTTCTAGTAAGAGCAAATCACTTAGGCAATGAATTCCCTCTATTTTGAAGTGTTAATACACTACAAAAGCATTCAAGCAACGTAAATTGATGACTGGGCGTATACCTCCGCCCTTCTTGGGTTGCTGTGGAACCTGGCGAATTGTGTCGGTACTAGAGTAATGGCACCCTTTTTAAAAATATTCTGAATTTCTTAGGTTACCGAGACTGTTCTGAAAAAGAATGGATTTGGGAAATATAGATTGCACAGGGAATCTGTACGGTATCCTGATAACATCTGAAGGATCCATGGATCCGCTGTCAGCAGTGTCCATTCTGTGACAAAATGTTTTAGCCTGCCCCCATGGGAAGAAGGGTGAGTTAGATGGGCACTTACAGTAAGGACTTCTGGATTTGTAAGATCCTCTAGATCCACGATTTTGCCAGGACCTGCTCCGCTGCGGTAAGAATGCAGGAGGTGCTGGCTTGGTGTCAGGGAAGGATGTCTGTGAGTGACAGGGACCTCTTGAACCACAAAATGGTCCTCTGCAACCATGGCAGGGCAGACAGCCCCTAAATCTGCCGGCCCAGCCAAAAACCTTAGGGTTAAAGACCCTTTTCCTATTGGCCTGGGCCTTGTCCAGGGCGGTAAAGTTATGGACAAATGATCCCAGCTCCTTGACAAAGTTATCGCCAAACAACATGCCCTTAGCCTGTGCCCCTGGTTCTGACGTGGCCATGTTGACCAGTTTGGGTTCTATTTTAAACGAAACAGCTTTGTGTCTCTTGGTTGCCAGGGCAGTATTGGCATTGCCAATTAAGCATATCACCCTCCAACCCCTAAGGGTGAACAGATCAACCAGGGTATCATCAGAGAGGACGGTTTCAACCATATCAAAAAAAATTGTAGGCGGGCCCAAAATATCCAAGAACTTATCCTGGCTGATGCACTGGGAAACATCTAGGCCCTTTTTGGCTTTGCAGCTGGATTTTCCCAATAATTGGGCAATTTTGGGGTCTAGGTCAGGCGTGTCACACACCATATCAGGGGCCGTAGGTCTCGCGCATTCAGCATGAAGCTTATTGTGAGATGCTTTATCCAGGTGTTTATGGACCCTCATTGCTAAATATTTGGCTACGTGGTCCGTAGGGAACCATTCAGCTGAGCGAGGGTGGTGCAAATCGTCTGGGTCAAACAGATGTTCGCCCTGAGGGTCCAGTATAATCGCATCAGTCTGAGGGATAGGTACAGTCTGGGTGACCAACCCAGCATCAGTAATGGGGACATTATCTGCAGATGTGTCTGGTATCTCGGAATAGTCCAAGAGTTCAAAATCCTCCTCTGATCTTGATTCAGAATGGGATGTATCATGAGTGTCCTTAGCCTTTTTCCATTTAGCCCGGTGGGGAGATCTTTTGCTAGATGCAACCACTCCATCTGCGGCTGGATTAACCGAGTCTCTCTTAGAGGTTTTGGAGGCCTGGTGTGTGACATCTCGCCTTACCACCAGATTTAGGCTGCGCTGCTGTCCCTTTAAGGGCCTGATATGGTTGACCATCAGGAGTGTGAGTAGCCAGCAGAAATAGATTGAACAATATTAGTGGACAAAAGTCCCATTGCTGATTGCAGCACCTGGGATACAGACTTGGACATGGACATAGATTATGGAATTCCTCTTAATTCAACAAGTCAGAGGAAGGGTCATCAGCTTTAGGAGAAATGGGATCCCCGTGTTCAGGTGACATATAAAGGGAAGGCAAATCATGGTGGGCATCCATGACAAAAGGCACAGCGAGGTTGCACAGTGGAAAAAGGATAAATTTATCCGAGATAGAATGGATTATATGAATGGTTTGGTGTACAATTGGAACAACAAAAAAGAGTCTACTTACCATAAAAATAGAAATGAACGTAGGAATCCAAGAAAATCCATTCTAAAAACTAACAGAGACAGGGGAGTGTCCTTCAGCGAAGCCGAATCATCCACCTACTCGGTTGGCTCCTCCCCCACTTCTGCATCATCAGTGGCTTCCTCTGGAGAAACTTCTTTGGACTTAATGAGCAGTCGACAAAGAAAAATCAAACAAACCTGGAGGATTCCAATAAATCTTTCAATCCTACACCATCAAAAAACGTACAGCGACATCTGTTCACCAAAAAACGGAAACAAAAAAGAAAGTACGCCATGGAGGAGGAGGCAGAAGAGGAAGAAGAGCAATATCGCTTAAGAAAGGGTTCATGCAGCCTGAAGAGATGAATCCCACCAATGTAATTAATCTGTCGGACTTTCCATTATCCACCTCAGAAATGCAGGTATTATGCGTTGGAGTGTCTTTCTCACCTGAATGCCATTTTGACTGCTTTGCAGCCTTGTTAGATGTCAATCGCTGTTCACAATTTAACAGTAAAGAGACATTTTAAGTGCATTGAAAATAATTCTGCGGTGAGTGTCACTGAATTGCAACATTTGAAAACTAATCATGTCTATGGTGTTTCTAATGATTTAACTGATAATGTAACACTTGCGGATAATCTAACTTTTGTTGACAAATGTCTGCTCAATACACTGCAGGATTTAGAATCAGAGCAATCTAGTTCACAAAAACGTTATAAATTGAATACCCCATTAAAAAGCAAGTCTTACTTTTACCCAACTAACAGTAGAACACTTGAAACCGACATATTCCAAAAAACAGTAGAAAGGGAACTCCTTAATTTGTCTAAAAATAAAAATACTTCTATTCATCACAATTTAACGGGCCAACAAAGAGCCGCTTTGTCTAAATTGAGAAACAACAATAATATAGTCATTAAAGAAGCTCTGAAGGCGGCTCTGTTGTTGTCTTAAACAAAAGAGATTACTTAAAACAAGCAGAGAGACAACTATCTGACACTAATACATATACTAAATTGTCAGTGGACCCCACCTTGGGCTACCTGAAAGATCTTAGAGACATTTTGGACACTGGTGAATTCCTGGGCGTTCGAAATCATGTGGAGGTTGAATACCTATATAAAGAAAATCCCACAATTCCTATATTTTATTTTCTACCAAAAATTCACAAGATCCCCAGGAGTCCACCAGGACGTCCCATAGTCTCCAGTATAGGTAGCCTGGGTGAGGGCTTGTCAGAATGGTTAGACTTTTATCTTCAACCACTGGTTAAACAACAGAAAAGTTTTCTGAAAGACACTAAGGATGTTCTTTCACAATTGAAAGACTTTCGGTGGCAAAGTAATTATAATTGGGTTACTATGGATGTGCGTTCACTTTACTCTTGTATTCCACACCATTTAGGATTGGATTCTTTACAAATTTTTTGATGAAATACCGTAACTATACGGAAGACAATTCTTTTTACAATGTCAAGGCACGGCCATGGGATAAAAATTTGCCCCCTCATATGCAAACATTTATATGGCAGCCTTTGAGGATCAGTTCATCTTTAGCCAGACTAACCCCTTTCGTCAATGCATCGCCTGGTATGGGCGATACATTGACGACTTGTTGTTTGTCTGGCAGGGCTCTTCCTCTCAACTAAATGCTTTTTTCAATTTTCTCAATGATAACTCACTTAATCTTCAATTTAAACTTGACAGCTCAAATTCATTTTTTGGATCTCACTCTTAAGGGGGACCCAACTACAAACACTATAGAAACAATGTCTTTCAGAAATCCTACATCTGGCAACTCGGTTTTACATGCTAGGAGTTGCCATATGAAACCAGTGATTAAGAATATTCCAGTAGGCTTGTTCATCACTCCCAGACGCAATTGCTCTGATTCTACTACCTTTGATACCAAATGTTTGGAACTTACTAGTAGACTACTAGATCGAGGATATATGATGTGGATGATTAAAAGAGCTATACGAATAGCCACAACACGCAGCAGAGATTCCCTACTACAGGACAATAGTTCATCTAATGAAACAAATTTGTCTGCAAAGAGATTTAGAAATAAAAATAAAAATAATACAATCACAAATAGCAAGAATCTTTTTGATTCTCAATCAACAGACAATACACCTATTTCTTTTTTAACAGCCCACAGCTTAGAATTTTCCCAAATCCGAAACATCATAAAAAACAATCTATCCATCTTAGCGGCAGATATGATATATAACGATATATTATCATCAGGTGTCCGTTTTTCTGCACAAAGATCTAGTACTTTAAAAGATATATTGTCACCAAGTCTCTTTGTTTCACAAAGCACTGACTTTCATACATCCCGATGCAGGTGGCTTGATGTGTGTGCTCTCTTTTTTTTAAACTTTTATTTTTGAGATTTTTCTTTTATATACAAAAGTACAATAGAAGCTTGAACAAAAACAGTAAGATACAGAAATATTGACGATTTGATGGTACATGTTACACTTGTTAAAATAATATGATATAATATATAATATGTAAAATACTGTTAATTCGTAGTCTTACTTTTAATAACTATCAAACCTAGTAATAAGTAAAGTAGAAAGGCGGTTTCACGAGGTCTGCCTCAAAGGGAGTGAATTTTCCAGATTGAATATATTTTGTGGGGAAAGAATGAGGGAAA
Source organism: Pelodytes ibericus (assembly GCA_036172795.1). Taxonomy (NCBI): domain Eukaryota; kingdom Metazoa; phylum Chordata; class Amphibia; order Anura; family Pelodytidae; genus Pelodytes; species Pelodytes ibericus. Next base: position 115,921,027 of record CM069861.1, on the reverse strand, counting down.
TTATAGGCGGGTGGGGGATTAGATGGTTGGGGGAAAACAAGGAAGAAAAAGAGGAAAGGAGGGAGAAAATAAGGGAAGGAGAAAGAGAAAAAAATAAATAAAAAATACTCCCTCCTGTGGGATAACTTCCACGGGATCCGTCACCTCCGCTGAAGACCCAGCTCCCCCGCCAGGACCGATTAGGACCGCCAGGATGATTAGTTTGGAAAGCATTCACGCCAAGGACACCAGGTTTTATAAAAGGATTTTGAAGAGTTGTGGAGCAGGGCTGTTAAATAGTCCATGTCCACCACTTCCTCCATCATTGTTTTGATTTTGGAGATAGTAGGTATGGAAGTTTGGTTCCATCCATGGGTCAACGCTCTAAGGGTTGCTAGTGCAATCCGTGCTATGAGACGGTTTTCATATCCCGTACAGGACTCATGGGGTCTAGATAGGAGGTAATTTCCCGAATCAGTGGGGGCCGGTTTTTGAAGAACTCTAGAGATGAGTTTTTGAATTTGAGACCAATATTGTTTAATCAGTGGGCATTCCCACCACATGTGATAGTAGGTGCCCTCTTGCCCACATCCTCTCCAAACACCCGGGGGAGGGGACCCCACCCATCTTCACAAGTCTGGAAGGAGTTAAATACCACCTCAGTAATGTTTTGTATGCCTGTTCTCTGTGTTGAACGCAGGTTGAAATTTGGCTTGTGGATTTCCAGATCTCTCTCCAGTCCTCATTTTCTATTGGGTGACAAAGATCCCTTTCTCAAGCCTTGACATAGGTAAGTGTGACCTTAGATTGTGGAAAATTTAGGGTAGCGTACAATTGAGAAATAATTGAGAACTTTTTTGGTCTGGGGTTGAGCTGAGAAATCTCTAAGCTGAATGTAACGGAAGTAGTCCCTAGTGTGTAGTGATAGGTTTTCAGATAGTTCAGGAAACGACTTAGGGTGGCCTACTCAATATAGATCAATCACCCTAGAGATGTCTCCCTGGTCATAGTTTCGAAATAGAGTCGGGGTCATCCCTGGTGGGAAGCTCAATTTTCTGTATATCGGGGCGAGTGGTGAGTGTGCTGTCGTGAGGTTGTATTTTATTGTGTGTCTGTCCCATATTCTGAGAGTTGAGAATGGAGGGGCATTTGGTGTGTAGCATCGGGCGATTTTGTCTCCATAACCATACCATATGTATTGGGAGAGAACATCTGGTCTAAACATGTCATGCTCCAGATCCACCCATCTAGTATGGGCCACCGGTACATGCCATGTCGCTATTTGTGCCATATGGGCTGCTATGTAGTATTTATTCAAATCTGGGAGACCAAGTCCCCCTACTGATTTGTGCATGTACATGGTAGATTTGTTTACTCTGGGCTTTTTGTTGCTCCATATGAAATTGTCTATGTTCTTTTGTAACCATTTAAAGTCTGAGGGGCGAAGCAGAATAGGAAGTGCTTGGTAGAGGTAAAGTAGCCTCGGTAAAATATTCATTTTAATGGTGGTTAGCCTCCCTAACCATGATATGGAGAGAGGCGCCCATCTTTGAAGGTCTGCTTTCAAAGCCTTAAGAAGAGGTGTGTAATTCAGTTCATAAAGTTGGGAGTGATTTCTGGTCAATTTGAGACCTAGGTATGTCAGAGGTTTTTCTGTGAGTGAAGTCAAAGTTCAGGCGTAATAGTTTAACTGTGTGATTTGGTATATTGATGTGGAGTGCTTCAGATTTGTCTGTGTTTATTTTAAAGCCCGCCAGGTCTTGATAAAGTGATAACTCTTGGAATAGGTTAGGGAGGGACGTAAGTGGGTTGGTGAGGGATAGCAGGCTGTCATCTGCATAGGCGGCCACTTTGTATGTTTCGTTTGCCATCTTAATGCCTGATATGTTCGGGTTATTACGGATTGCGTAGAGTAGTGGTTCTAGGGAGAGGGCGAATAATAGGGGGGAAAGGGGGCAGCCCTGTTGTGTTCCATTATGGTTATTAAATCGCACTGGATCTGCCCCGGTATTTTAAGGACTGAAGGTGGGGTGTGATATAGTGCGGATAAGCAGTTTTGGAAATTCTGTGGGAAGTTCAAATGTTCCAAAGTTAGTCTCAGGAAGGCGCAGTCAAGGCGGTCAAACGCCTTCTCTGCGTCCAATGAAAGGAACAGAGAAGGCGTTTGTGTTGCCATCCATAATAGATCTATACACCTTCTTGTGTTATCGAGGGCTTGTCTCTTAGGAATGAAACCTACTTGGTCAGGGTGTATCAGTTAAAACTGTGTTAAGTCTGGAAGCAAGTATTTTTGTGAATATGATATAGTCCAGGTTAAGAAGTGAGATGGGTCTATAATTAGAGACCTTGTCTTTCGGTTTTCCTGATTTATGAATTAAGATCATGTCTGCTTCCAACATTTCATCTGGAAAATAACAACCGTCAAGAATCGAGTTATACATTAGGAGGAGATGGGGAATCAGTTCCTCCTTGTATATTTTGTAGTAGGGGGCTGTGAAGCCATCTGGGCCAGGGGATTTGTTTGGTTTGAGTGCTTTTATGGCTTCTAGGATCTCCTTCTCTGTTATTGGTTCCTCTATGGAATTACTTTCCAAGTCTGATAGTTTGGGCATGTCTAGTTTCCCCAGGTAATCGAGGATTGCCTGCTGCTCTCTGTTTTTTAAGGTGAGAGCCCATGCTTATGAGTAGAGTTGAGCGAACCCGAACCGCAAAGTTCGGGTTCGTACCGAAAATTAAGATTTTTGGACCCCGGACCCCAACACAGACATTCCACTGTATGTCCGGGTTGGAGTTCGGTATTCGGCGATTCATATGGCTATTGCTGCCCAGTCACTAGTAAAATAAGACCCCCCCCCCTGGTCCACACCCATTGCCCGTGGGTGGGGACCCTAATAATGTAAAGGGGGACCTAATGTCCCCCCTCGGTCCCCACCCATTTCCGGCGGGTGGGGACCCTATAATAATAATGAGGGGGGTACCTAATGTCCCCCCCTGGTCTCCACCCATTGCTGGCGGGTGAGGACCCTATAATAATAATGAGTGTCCCCCCCCTGGTCCCCACCCAGGAGCGGCGGGTGGGGACCACAAATAAAGTGACTTATTCCCCCTCCCCCCAATAAAAAAAAAATGCCTACCTACCCCCCCCTCACCCTTATAATAGTGAGGGGGGTGGGCAATAAACTAACCTGTAAAAAAAAAAAAAATTCATACTTACTATTTGATGTCTTCTTTTTTCTTTCTTCTTTTCTTTAGCCCCAAAAAAGGCCAAAAAAAAAACCATAATACGCACCTCAACTGTTAAAAAAAAAAAAAAAAAAAAAAAACGAGCACAAAAAAAATTATTATCCACTGGTGGGTGAAAAAATAATCCATCTTTGCCCATGAAGGGCCCCGTGCAGACTGAGCTCTACAGAGTGGGGGAAGGCTTATAATGCCTTGCCCCGCCCTGCAATTAAGCTCAGAGCACTCTGATTGGTTGGTTTAAGCCAACCAATCAAAGTGCTCTGACAGGTAAATGAAGAGACTGACAGGTAAGTCTCTCCATTTACCTGTCACAGCACTCTGAAAGGTTGGTTTGAAATCCAACCAATCAGAGTGATCTGGGTCATTTTACACAGAGTGGGAAAGTTCTTTGGAATTGTCCCACTCTGTTTAAAATGGCTAGAACTCTTATTGGTTGGTTTAAGCCAACCAATCAAAATGCTCTGACAGGTAAATGAAGAGACTGACAGGTAAGTCTCTCCATTTACCTGTCACAGCACTCTGTAAGGTTGGTTTGAAATCCAACCAATCAGAGTGATCTGGGTCATTTTACACAGAGTGGGAAAGTTCTTTGGAATTTTCCCACTCTGTTTAAAATGGCTAGAACTCTGATTGGTTGGTTTAAACCGAACCCGCCAAACCAGAACATCCAGGTGTCCACTCAACTCTACTTATGAGCTGTCCTCTGCTCACCTTTCTTGTGTGCCTCCCAAATGATTTGTGAACAGGGCCGGCCTTAGGGGTGTGCGACCTGTGCAAGCGCACAGGGCGCAACACCCCAGGGGGCGCCCGCCCGCCCGGTAAAAAAGAAAAAAAAAAGTTAAAAAAAAAAAAAAAAATGCCGGTAGAGACACTGGCTGGGGGAGATCAAAAGATCCCCCCTCACCAGCCCTCTGCTCGGCATTCTCTGCTTCGTCCGGGGAGGGGGCGGAGCTAACCGGCTCAGCGTTGTAGCTCCGCCCCCACTCCGGGAAGCAGAGCAGAGTCTGCTTCACGGGGAGCCCCGGGCAGCATGAGATAGTGCTGCTCGGCTCCCCATGCCTGCATTAAGCATGGGGAGCCCGAGCAGCACCTTCTCTTGCTGCCCATGGCTCCCCGTAATGCAGACTGTGCTCTGCTTCCCGGGGTGGGGGCGGAGCTACACCGCTGTGCCGGTTAGCTCCGCCCCCTCCCTGGATCCACCTGAAAAGGCAAAGGTAAGGGGGGGGAGAGAGAGACAGAACAGGGGTTAGGGGGGGAGAGAGAGACAGACAGAACAGGGGGAGGGGAGAGAGACAGACAGAACAGGGGGAGGGGAGAGAGAGACTGACAACAGGGGTTAGGGGGGAGAGAGACAGACAGAACAGGGGTTAGGGGGGAGAGACAGAACAGGGGGAGGGGAGAGAGAGACTGACAACAGGGGTTAGGGGGGAGAGAGACAGACAGAACAGGGGTTAGGGGGGAGAGACAGAACAGGGGGAGGGGAGAGAGAGACAGACAGAACAGGGGTTGGGGGGGAGAGACAGACAGAACAGGGGGAGGGGAGACAGAGACTGACAGAACAGGGGTTAGGGGGGAGAGACAGACAGAACAGGGGGAGGGGAGAGAGAGACAGACAGAACAGGGGTTAGGGGGGAGAGACAGACAGAACAGGGGGAGGGGAGAGAGAGACAGACAGAACAGGGGGAGGGGAGAGAGAGACAGACAGAACAGGGGCAGGGGGGAGAGACAGAACAGGGGGAGGGGAGAGAGAGAACAGGGGGAGGGGGAGAGAGAGAGAACAGGGGGAGGGGGAGAGAGAGAGAACAGGGGGAGGGGGGAGAGAGAGAGAACAGGGCTAGAGAGAGAGAACAGGGGGAGGGGGGAGAGACAGAACAGGGGAGCGGTGGGAGAGAGACAGACAGAAAAGGGGCAGGGGGTAGAGACAGAACTGGGGGAGAGAGAGAGACAGAACAGGGGACGGGGGAGAGAGACAGAACAGGGGACGGGGGGGGAGAGAGACAGAACAGGGGACGGGGGGGGGAGAGAGACAGAACAGGGGACGGGGGGGAGAGACAGAACAGGGGACGGGGGGGGGAGAGAGACAGAACAGGGGACGGGGGGGGGGAGAGAGACTGAACAGGGGACGGGGGGGGGGAGAGAGACAGAACAGGGGACGGGGGGGGGAGAGAGACAGAACAGGGGACGGGAGGGAGAGAGACAGAACAGGGGACGGGGGGAAAGAGACAGAACACAGGGAGAGAGAGAGAGACAGACATGGCAAGGAAGAGGAAAGGGACAAACATGGGAAGGGAGAGATACACAAACATAGGGGGGTGAAAGAGACGGGGGGGGGGGCGCCACGTGGGAAGCCCGCACAGGGCGCCGGAACACTTAAGGCCGGCCCTGTTTGTGAAGATACCTCAGGTGTTGCGTTTGTTTGAAAATAAGTGGTGAGGGCATCCAAGATTTTAGTTACATTAAGTGGGTCCTTAAGCATATGTTCATTGAGGCGCCAGTTATATTGTCTTTGTGACACTGAGGGTATTGTTAGCGATACAGCTACCGGCGCGTGGTCGATCCAAGATATCAGGGTCACTCGTCAGGTGTAAATGTTAGTGGGAGATGAAAAGCATGTCAATACGTGAATACCTGTTGTGTGGGATGGAGAAGAATGTGTAATCCCTGTGTGTGGGGTTGCATAGCCTCCATATATCTGCCAATTGCGTTTGCATCAGTACCTGCTTAATTTTCTTAGTTTTGCAGCGGGAGAGAGCGGACGTCCCGGTGGAGGAGTCCAGTGCAGGGTCCATCACCACGTTAAGGTCACCACCAAAAACCATGATGCCCTCAGCAAACAGTTCAAGTTACTCCAGTATAAATAAAAGAAAAAGGGACTCATTAGAGTTAGGAGCATATAAGTTTGCAATTGTTATACATTCTGTGCCTAAGTTACCCTTCATAAAGATCGCCCTGCCATCATTATCAGACCAGGTAGTGACATTAGTTAGTGGGAGAGATTTCACCACATATATCGCAGTCCCTTTGGTTTTTTGGAAGGGTGAGTGGGAGAAATAGCCCTGGGGGAAATAATAATTAGTAAGAGATGGGAGTTTAGATCTGCAAAAATGCGTTTCTTGAACCATAAAAATGTCGGCTTTTTTATGTTCCACTTGTTTGGTGAGTTGAGACCCTTGGCGTTAATCTATATGATTTTTACTTTTAGTACTTTATCTAGTGCAGACATATGTGGGGGCGTAGTGGAGAAATATTTTGAATCTCTGGCCTGTACAGGTGAGTATTAGGCCTATCCCATATTGTGCCATATAGTGCGGGGAAGAGGGGAGGGAAAATAATAAAAGAGAAGACAAAGAAAAAAAAAGGCGGGGGGAATCTTTGAACTGGGTAAGGGAGTATGTAGAATACTCTCAGGTAGAACCAAAAAATAAAAAATAAATCAGAATAAAGCAAAGACCATTAATACATGGACAAAGGAATGACCTGGCTGACGACCGCGGGGGCTCAACATGAGTCCTCAGCCAAATACGCAGATATATGGAGGTCGCTGTTCCATCCCCCTATTACAGCTGAGGTGGAGGCGGCCTGATATACAAACATATACATCTGCAGCAGGCAGGGCCGCCACCAGGAATTTCATGGCCCCTTACTGAACAAATTTTCTCCCCCCCCCCCCACCCCCCCCAACAATATCTCCCACTCGCTCCACCTACCCTCACAAGCATGTTATCCCGGTCTAATTTAATATGGAGAGTGGTTGGGAGCAGTTGGTCAATATGCCAGTAATATTTTGCCACTCAATATGCCAGTTATATTTTGCCACTCAATAAGTCAGTATTTAGCCATTCAATATGCTATTCTTTTGCCATTCTTTTTAGCCATTCAATATGCTATTTAATATGCCAGTATTCTGTTCCTCAATATGCCAGTATTTTGCCCCTCAAAATGGCAGTCTTTTGCCCCTCAATATGCCATTCTTACCCCATTATATGCCCATAGTTTCCCCCTCAATATGCCATTTAATATGCCAGGATTTTGCCCCTCAATATGCCCCTTCATCAGTACTTACCTCCTTCCTGCTCTGTCTGTCTCCCGGTGCAGGTCCGCGTGAGGGAAGCGTTGTGCGGTCCCCTCCAGCCATGCGGATTCAATAAAGTTTGATAAAAACAAAAATGTGACCGGAGTTAATACGGGTGATTTTTTTTATTTTTTATCCTGGCGTGACCCAGGCCCGCCGAGCCCAGGACGCCAGTATCGCCCTTCACCCCCTGACGGCGGGCCTGGCAGTGGGGGTTGAGAAGTGGCTCTGAACACCACCGAGAAAACGTGCAGGTAAAAAACCATTGCTCTGTCCCGCTCCCAGAAAACCACCTAAAACTTAACATGCTAAAATTTAAGAGACATTTTGGAACCAAATGAGAAAACCTGCTTAGAACTAACAAAAACCCTCTCAAAGAAGGAAAAGCTTCAGTAATAGGGGCAGCAGGCCCTCCGCCCGATTGACTTAGATAGTGGGGACTCCGAGTTGTGACGGGCCTTCCTCCTCTTCATGTGTCCATGTAGGCGAATTCTCCTATATAAGGTGAGAACATTTTTGGTAAGTCTGAAAGGATTGAGTCATATGTAGTCTTGCTTAATGTGTACCGTGCGGACCATACAATTCTCTTGTTCACTGAGGGCACTTAAGTTCAAACAACATAGCGTTCTACCATGGCCACGTTTGGTGTGAGACACAAAATTGCGCCTGAGTAGTCGATTGTCGGATTACCCTCCGCTGGGGCTATCATGGCGAGCCCCGTGCCTGTGGTCTAACAGGACCTGGTGCACGGTCATTGGCGGTATTCTGATCCTGGCGTCGCCGTCTCTACGGCCTAGCCTGCCAAGGTTGATTGAGAAAATGTAGGTGTTGCATCGTCAAGGCGCCATCATGAAAGGCCTTCCATTCACTAAGATCGGGTTGGGGTATCTGCAGTGCTGCACAGAACCCGGGTAAGTCGTCTGACATCCGCAGAGTGTGGGATTTCGTGCACACCAGGACTGCCAATGGGAAACCCCATGTAAACGGGATAGAAGCTTCTTTTAGAGCATCTGTGAGAGGTTTCAGCATTTTGCGCTGATATAGCGTAGCCCCTGAGATGTCCGGTAGGATTTGTATCTGGGCCTCCATAACTTGTATTGGCCTGGCACGTTGCGCCACCCTGAGTATCTCTTCCTTTAGGGTGTAAGAGTTCATGCAGCAAATAATGTCTCTGGGTACCGCATTGCTGTAGGAGCATATTAAACAGATTACTCATGATTTGTTTGGTGTCTTCTGGGCCAGCACTTTCTGGTACAAGTGTCCACCAGGTGTTGGTACAGTTGCAGGGTAACTTGTTGTTGGGTTTTTAACTGCCTGGTCAGTGATCCAACCACGTCTTGTGTGAGTTGATCTGCTTCAACCGCGTGCAGCCTCTGGCCCTGTTGGTGCAAGTCTTCCTTCAGCTCCGTTAGCTCGTCGCGTATTGTGGACCTGATCTGATCTACAGCGGTGGTTATGTTTTTCTTAACTTCATCCGTGAAGGCGGTGAAGTCATTTTTAGTAGTGATATCTTTAAGTTGCATCAGTAGGACCTCCATTATGGATTGTCCCTGATCTTCCTCCTCTTCTCTTTCAGATCGCGGGCTGTTTCCTGCCATTGGGCTCGACGCCAGATTGGAGGTCTCGTCGTGGAGTCCTTCCCAGGGGGATAAGGTATGTTGACAGAAGATTAACCTGTGTTTTCTTTTTGACTGCGATGCGGGAGTGTTTGGTGTCTTTTTCTTAGGCTTGCCCATGTCCGTTTCGTGGTCCATATGCCTGTTTGTCTCGTTTAGTGGCCCTGGGAGCGGGAGCAGTGCTAGGATGCGACCGCCTACATTGGTGGTTGGCCACACCCGCCTGGTTATATTTTCTTTGCTGCTGAGGGAAAAAAAAATAAAGAGATAATAGGAGCCTCTGTGTCTTTATTAACTGATACATAGTAACGCATATCTTAAAGCAGCGCTCCGCAACCAGTGTGCCATGGCACACTCGTGTGTCGCTGGATGATGGGAGGTGTGCCGCCCAGCATCCAGTGGATGCCAGCCACTGGGCACAGAGTGGAGAGCCCAGTGTTGTCTAAGACTTAGACAACGCTGGGCTCCCCTCTCGGGCCCAGCAGCCGGCATCTGCTGGAAGCAGCTGCAGAAAAAAATAAATAAAGTTTAAAATAAAAAAACAGTACGTCATATCCGGTGGCTGTGTATCCCTCCTCTGTGACCGGGGACAAAGAGGTGAATACTGGGGAAGGGGGAGGAGAGTGGCATATTATTGGGCAAATTGGCTGTGGCTTATTAATGGAAAAATAACACTGGCATATTATTGGGTAAATTGGCTGGGGCATATTAAATGGCAAAATAACACTGGCATATTATTGGGCAAATTGGCAGGGGCATATTAAATGCCAAAATAATACTGGCATATTATTTTGCAAATTGGCTGGGTCATATTAAATGGTGAAATAATACTGGCATATTATTAGGCAAACTGGCTGGGGCATTTTAAATGGCAAATTAATACTGGGATATTATTGGGCAAATAGGCTGGGGCATATTAAATGGCAAAATAGACTTCCCTTTAACTGTCATTTTTGTTTCCTGCTATCTTAGCTATCCTTCCCCCTTTTTCTCACTTGCCCCTCCCCCGTCTTCCATACCGTGCCTTCCTGTTCTGCTCGTTTTTCCTGCACCCCCACATCGCTGGCAGTCAGTCTGTGCCATGACCGGTAAGTTGGGGCCTGGACCTGGGTTGTGAACCCAAAAAGGAGCTCTACAACATACCCCATGTATTAGCTTGGTGGGTAGACCCACTCTTTGCGTGGCTTACCCACTACTGACCGGTAAAATATTGTACACTGCTGACTGTTAATTATACCTGTCCTTGTTTGTTTCCCTCTTCCCTCCCTTGCTGTATTGTTATACAAATTGTTGTTTATACCTCTTGAAAAATGTAATAAAGCTGATTTAAAAATAAAAAGAAATTGCAAAATAACACTGGCATATTATTGGGCAAATTGGCTGGGGCATATTAAATAGCAAAATAATACTGGCAATTCATTGGGCAAATTGTCTGGGGCTTATTAATGGCAAAATAACAGTGGCATATTATTGGGCAAATTGTCTGTGGCATATTAAATGGCAAAATAATACTGGCATATTATTGGGCAAATTGTCTGGGGCTTTTTAATGGCAAAATAATACTGGCATATTATTGGGCAAATTGGCTGTGGCTTATTAATGGCAAAATAACACTGGCATTTTAATGGCAAAAGTAATACTGGCATATAAATGGCTAAGTAATACTGGCATACTAATGGCCAAATTGGCTGTGGCTGGTTTGGTTTGTCTATTAATAATTTGTAATGCACTGGTTTGGTGTGTCTATTTATGATTTGTAATGCACTGGTTTGGTTTGTCTGTTTATCATTCGTAATGCACTTGTCTTGGTTTGTCTGTTTATCATTGTTAATTCACTGGTTTGGTTTGTCTGTTTATCATTGGTAATGCACTGGTTTGGTTTGTCTGTTTATGATTTGTAATGCACTTGTCTTGGTTTGTGCGTTCGTTATTTATTTTGCACACTTGTTTGCTTTTAAAGGTAATCTAGTTCTTATGTTCTGTGTATGCACTTCAATTTATAACTTATTTTTTTATATATTTTTGTTTGTGGTGTGCCACGGAATTCTGGGAAGAGCTTTGGTGTGCCCTGAGTGAGAAAAGGTTGAGGTGCACTGTCTTAAAGGACAACTAAACTTTTTGGACTCAGTGTCAATAATTTACTTAAAATTATTTTTTTTATTTTTGTTTGGGGGGGTACTTGCTGTATAGTTTATTTGATTTGTAAAGTCCCCAGCCCCTCCAACTTTCATTCCTGACTCCTTGGTTCAGACACAAATGAGCCAAGGGGCTGAATGATGCATCCGAATTGCATTTCTGACACAGCCTGTGTTGGGAATGCAATTCAGTACAATGCCTAAACTGTGCGTGCATGCCTGGCAGTGGCTTCTAAATGAAAGCAGGATCAACTACATTTCCCATGATGATGCGGTGGAAGAAGAGAAAATTTGCGCATAGCGCACAATTCATTATTTAAAATTTAGAGTTTTGTGTCCGGGAACCTCCACATCGCAAAGTGTCGGGAGTTTAAAAAAAAAAATTGCAATCGCTGTTATGCATAAATACATAGTAGTTATTGTTGAAAAAAGACTTGCGTCCATCAAGTTCAACCCTTTTCCTATCCCATGTTACCCACTGTTGATCCAAAAGAAGGCAAATAAAAACCCCTTCAGCATTTTCAAATTCTGCCTTCTTGACTCAAAATGGCAATCAGATTTCTCCTTGGATCAACAAGCACTAAATAAATATTAATGTCTATACTAAAATGCACTGCCCTCTATGCTCCGGCTCATTAAAAAAGTATCCAGGCCGCTTTTAAAGCATCTAACGTATTTGCTAGAACCACTTCTTCAGGCAGTGAATTCCATATCTTAATTGTCCTTGCTGTAAAAAATCCCTTCCGCTGTCGTAGACTAAATCTCCTTTCTTCAAGTCTTAGCAGGTGACCGCTTGTCCTTTGTACTGTTCTGTTAATGAACAGGTCTTTAGAAAGCCCTTTTTATGGGCCCTGTACAAATTTATATAGCATTATCATATCCCCTCTCAGCCGCCATTTCTCTAGCATGTACAGATTTAACTTTTCCAGCCTTTATTCATAACTAAAACTTTCCGTTCCCCTGATGATTTTTTTTAGCCCTCCTCTGCACTTTCTCTAGTTCCATAATGTCTTTTTTTTTTTAAAAGGCGGCCAGAATCAAACCGCATATATGTAACAAATTCCACCCTGGATTAACAATCTATTGTTACTAACCCTTCATTACACATTATATGTCATTTGTGTACTTGCATTTAGCAATCCAGCTGAATATTTGATAGAATCTCTTACATAGAATGGAGGGAAGAACATGTCATGTCTGAAACCAGTCATATAAATAGCCAAATGAATGTTAATCTCACCACTCAACCTGCTGAAAGTGCATCCTTAAAGTACACTTATCTCAAAACATTGCTTCCTCGTGTACCAAACGAAAATTATTTACCTTGGCTGCTTTGTTTACTAAAATAAATGTAAATCACAGCCAATTACTTAATTATAGATTAACACAGACTGTTACTGAAATTAGCCAACAAATTGGCCTGTTCTAGCCCAAAACAATGTTTATCCCATAATAGCTGCACTGTGGTAATCTCTTACTTTGGAATTCTTGCCAGCCGGACACTTTCTCTTAGCTAAGCCTAATGTCTCTCTGCCCAAGAACATCAATATTTTAAATGCACTAGGTTTTGGAAATGCTAATGGTCATTTCATAAAAGAATATAATTAAATTCCCCTTATGTTCAGCCCCACAACCTTCTTAAAATCAACCTGCAGTTTAGTGAATAGATCAATATGGCTACTTATTACCTCGCATTACTATACGTGTGTGAATTGGAGTTGGTGTTTTATACTTTTTTGTTTTTCGTATGCATGGCAGCACATCACCTAAAAAGAAACATAATACATACACACCTGGCTTTCTACTTCTGATTGGCTGCTCATTTTCCATCACTTTAAAGAGAGACTAACCCCTCCCAGAGATCTTTCAATGATAATAAAGGGAACGTCTGTCTGATTAAAGAACAATGAAACTTTTTTAAACCCTTGCTTCCACTGTCTCTTCCATGGGAAGCCTGGTCAAGTTGGCGACTGTCTCTCTGCTAGTGCAGAGAGTGACCCTCGTTTTTAGGACCTAGTTAACATCTCCTCTGATGATCCTAATTAAAAACTGGTTTGTGGAAGAAACTAAATTCATTTTCTCTTTAAATTCTTATTTTATTTAAAACATGATTCATTTCCATGTCACACTCCTAACAGCTGGAGATGAAGCTTGTAATTTGTATTTGTTTCTTTTCATGAGGGCTACAAGTTGTACATTGTGGGACATCTCTAAGATTCTGCCTTCTTGAAGATTCATGCCTTTGTGTACAGGCACAGCTATCAAATGGCTGACTAATTAGATGCTCCTGTTGTATTGGCTTTCAGGGTAGGATAGAATAACAGTTAATAATTCTTCTAAAAAAAAGTTTTAGATTACTCAACATAAAAAATGTATGCATCTCTAGTCAACGTTTGCATGCCGATTTCAGAGCAGGAGTGATATTTAAGTATCCCCTTGAGGTGATCTGCTGTTCTATTGCTCTACAGCTGCGAGCATGTTTTTCACAGGAGAGTAAATTACGTCAGATGTTTGCTGGGGGGGGGAAAACGCAATAGTTTGGTTTCATTGTGTAATTCTGAGATGGATTGAATGCCTTGTTCTTTTCAAATTAATTTCAGCATACAGGCAACCTAAAGCGGTACCCTTTTCTCAGAAGCTAAAGAAAAATTCTGGTCTGGGATTCAAATAGTAAAATGGTGCATCCCTTCTGCAGCTAATGTAGCATATTACTAAATTACTAATAAAGAATGTACCTTATTTTTTAATTCAAAAGGTTACATTAAAAAGAGGTTTAATATCCACCAAACTTGCAAATTACTTTTACAAGTGCATTAAATATGTATGCCTGTAAAATCAATGACCAGGCATCTGTTGACGGACTTCTGTGTACATTCGTAAGCACCACAGTCTCTTATACAGAGCATTTGGGTATATAAGAGCACAATTTTCTCTTTTTCTTAAGCCGATATCTGAAACTGTCAGAATCATATGCAAAAGGAATAGTAATTAACAATAAAAAATGAAATGGCTTAGAGTGGAGCTCAGAAATTGTTTTGCACCATTATTTAGAACTTATCAACTGCTTTATGTGGTATTGATTATATTTAAGTTTGTTTAGTAGTTGTGTGCAATATTTCTAACAAATCTATATGTTTCTTTGAGAAGGAAGCATCCTTCTGTACAGTGTAATGCTGCAACCAGCTTAGAAAATCTCATGTTCTGTGTATCTCATGTTACAGTGAATTAAGCAATCTTTTTCCCTTTACGCTTTGATTCCTCTCTTCATCATTGAGCCTATAGAAGAAATAAGGCCAATTACCTTTTATGTACATTTCTGTATGGTACCATGTTATTTGTAAGCCAAGGTAGACTAGATTTATGTAAAGGCCCACTCAAAGCATCTTTTTCAGCCCTCTGTTTGATTATTCATATGCTAAACAGTCATTATTTGCAATCACAGTTTAAGAATTGCAACTGTTTCCTTGCTATTACTCCTGCTTCTGTTTCCATACATATATACGTATGTATGATGACAATATATTGATGGAGACATATAACGTTTACATGCTGCCCTGCAGAATTCATGTGCCCTAAATTAATTAATCAAGTTAGTTCCTAAGGGATTATGTTATTGATTAATTAACTGGTCCCAACTGGTCTGACTTTTAGGAAAGCATGTAAGTTACATGTGCCTAGTAAAACAAAATGTCTGACCTGGCAACCCTAACTGTACAATTGGTGGGAAAAAAAAACCTGCAGATATGTCGTATATGTGCAATATATGTATGCACACATTGAAAGTATATTTATTATTTGGGGATGTTTTGTTTCAAAATTGTAATACATTGCATGTGCTTAACAAAATGTTGCTTTGTGACTGTGTTGTATAGAGGTAAATCTTTATAGGCTATAATATGTAGATTATCAATCTAAAGCCAATGATATTGCTTGATGTACTCAACAACTAGTATATATATGAACCATGAATACATGGAAGAAGATAATCGGAGAGTAGGGTTTGTGCATTGTATCGATCGAAGAATTGATAAATCACTCCTATTAAAAGAAATGTAAATTCTGCTAGTGAATATGTTTCTGAGAAATAAATGTCTTGTTTATAATAAATATTGTGGGGGGGGGGAGAGCCTATTCATTAACCAATGTCTATTATTTAAAGGCTATCACTCTGAATTTATAAAAGTTATATATATTCAGTAGTCCAGAAGATTTTCCCAGAGAGAAAAATACATTGGTAATAACATAAGAGCAAGTGGTAAGAAAGTATGATTCACTTTTGATGGGTCCTTAAATAGTTTGTAAAGTATTGGCAAACAAATACCCAGGTACCTGTCACAGTGACAAACTACAAATAAAGTTTTGTAGCTTCAAAACCTGAATTTATTAAGCAAGTACCTAGCTAAAGCTGGTTAATATGTCATGCATTGTATCAGTGGGGGATTGAGTTGTGCATAGTAATACAGTGGTAGTTATTAACAAGCAATGCACACAGCTAACATTATTGAATATAGAATTTTTATTCTGAGAAATGTCAGTGGGTCAACTTGCACTTTTAGATAGATCTCCAGGTAATTATAATTAGAATTCCGTTTATGTTCTACTTTTAACCAATTATTTATCAAGGGTTTCTGCTTCTTTGACCTGTACATTTAAATAGACTCCTTTAATGGTAGCTGAAGTAAATGTTTCTTTTTCCCTCACTGTGAGGGCACAGTTTTTACTTGAACATGTTGCTTGGGGAATCATTGCTTTAACCCCTGCATCTTTATAGTGGAGCTTTATGTCTATTCACTGCCCAGGCGCACAGACATATTTCCATGCTGTCTCTTCACTCTCCACACAAGTTCTGAGGTCAGAGCGTTGGGGGTCATGTGACCTGTCGGCACTCAGATTCCAAACTAGACAGAGAGCGCAGAGGCAGCATGGTAAGATGCCTGGACAGCTGGAGGGTGCTGGCTGGGGCAAGTCTTGGGCGTGCAATGTGGGTGATGCGGCATGTCCTTTGTGTGCAGTGTGAGTGATGGGGCATTTCCTGGAGGTGTAATGTGGGTGATGGGGCATGTCCTGGGGGTGCAACGAAGTTTATAAGACATGCCCTGTGTGTGTAATGTGGGTGATGGGGCATATCTTGGGTGTGCAAGGTGGGGCCATAACAAGGGTTGTGGGGGCAATAACGAAAGGAGTGCAGGAGAAATAGGGTGGGCGCCCAGACCATGTAACGCAACCCTACAATTTCTGATGGCGGCCCTGTCTGTAAGCACCAATGTATAATGCTAATACTAATAGAATTTGGGAGTTCGTGCTATGATAGCTGGTCCTGAACATACGAGTTGCACTTAGCGCCTATTGAGAAGTTCACCAGCAATTTCAGAACTCTATGTGATTAGGAAGTACAATATTAGGTGTTGGGCTAAAAGTAATGACATCACTGGTATGTATTAAAAAGGTGAAGTTACTGCTATGCATAAGAACTGAGTGACTGCAACTTTTTTACTTTCGCGATACTTTTAGCTACACCATTTTTTATTCATCCACCATTGTTCCTGTGGGAAACAATAGGCCAGTGATGGTGAACCTATGACACAAGTGCCAAAGTGGCACTCAGAGACATCTGGCATTCAGCATGTGTCTACAATATCACAATTAATTAAACAGGACCCAGTAAATGTTATGATCAAAGGCTGACATTTGTAGATATTAGGCACTTACTTGAACTCACTGGTGCAAGAGAAATTATAGGAAGGGAAGGAAAGCAAGAATGAGCAAGATGGCTGATATTCATAGGCAGAAAAATTCCTTAAATGAGAGGACACTTTGATAACATCATCTTGGCTTCCTGCAAAAGACTGGACACTCAAGTTTAAAAATGGTTGCCATCACTGCAGTAGGCCAATATAATAAGCCCAGACCCTTTTACTTAGATGACCATGAATCCTCTATAGCAGCTACAGTGTCAAAGGCTTTAGCTGCCACACACAGAGTTTGTATCTGCAAACAGGAGATATTTATTGCATTGGGAGAGCATGCACTCATCAGCCCAAACAAGAAAAGGTCTGACGTGATTTGTCTTGATGTCAAGCTCTAAATCAACAAAACAAATGTAGTTTCAATGAGGTTGTGTAGACTTTTGAAATCCACTGTATCTGGACAAAGCTTAGGATCTGTCCCTGTACAGCTGAAACATGTGGTCACCATACGTCTTTCTCCCCTCAAGTAAGAGGGATATACATTAAATTATAACCCTCTTCTCTTGACAATACGCACATAACATGAGAGTAGGAAGGCATCTTGCACTCAGCTTAACATCTGTTCCCTGAAGAAACCTATTGTTCCAGGTTGTAACAGTATCTTCAATGCATTTTTAACAGTTGACCTTTTCTTCAGTTGTACACCTACAAATAATACATATGCATAATGTTTGTGCATTGTGATTTGCAATTTTACACAAGACGTTGCTGAATAGTAAATTCATTCAACATTGAATTTTTTGCTTTTCTGTACTGTGTATACAAATAAAAGAGAGAGAAAAAATATAATACATCTAGGTATTGTAAAACCCACAAAAAAAGCGTGGTCAACTATAATATGTTTATCACATTTTTGTAAATATTTTATTATATCTTTTCATGTGACAACACTGAAGAACTGACACTCTGCTACAATGTAAAGTAGTAAGTGTACAGCCTGTAAAACCGTGTAAATTTGCTGCCCCCTCAAAATTAACTCAACACACAGCCATTAATGTCTAAACCGTTGGCAACAAAAGTGAATACTCCACTAAGTGGAAATGTCCAAATTGGGCCCAAAGTGTCAACATTTTGTGTGGCAACCATTATTTTCCAGCACTGCCTTAACCCTCATGGGCATGGAATTCACAAGAGCTTCACAGGTTGCCACTGGAGTCCTCTTCCACTCCTCCATGACGACATCACGGAGCTGGTGAGTGTTATAGACCGTGAGCTCCCCCACCTTCCGTTTAAGGATGCCCCACAGAGGCTAAATAGGGTTTAGGTCTGAAGACATTCTTGGCCAGTCCATGCCCTTTAACTTTAGCTTCTTTAGCAAGGCAGTGGTTGTATTGGAGGTGTGTTTGTGGTCGTTATCATGTTGGAATACTTCCCTGCAGCCCAGTCTCTGAAGGGAGGGGATCATGCTCTGCTTCAGTATGTCACAGTACATGTTGGCATTCATGGTTCCCTCAATGAACTGTAGCTTCCCAGTGCCGGCAGCACTCATGCAGGCCCAGACCATGACACTCCCACCACCATGCTTGACTGTAGGCAAGACACACTTCTGGTTGCCGCGACACACGCTTGACACCATCTGAACCAATTAAGTTTATCTTGGTCTCATCGGACCTTAGGAAATGGTTCCAGTAATCCATGTCATTAGTCTGCTTGTCTTCAGCAAACTGTTAGCGGGCTTTCTTGTGCATCATCTTTAGAAAGGCTTCCTTCTGGGACAACTTCCATGCAGACCAATTTGATGCAGTGTGCGGTCATATGTCTATTTTCCGAAGGCAACCTCTGGATATGATCCTGAGCACGTGCACTCAACTTCTTTGGTCGACCAAGACGAGGCCTGTTCTGAGTGGAACCTGTCCTGTGAAACCGCTGTATGGTCTTGCCCACCGTGCTGCAGCTCGGTTTCAGGGTCTTGGCAATCTTCTTATAGCCTAGGCCATCTTTATGTAGAGGAACAATTCTTTTTTTCAGATCCTCAGAGAGTTCTTTGCCATGAGGTGCCATGTTGTACCTTCAGTGACCAGTATGAGAGAGTTTGAGAATTTAACACACCTGCTCCCTATTCACACCTGAGACCTTGTAACACTAACCAGTCACATGACACCGGGGAGGGAAAATGGTTAATTGGGCCCAATTTGGACATTTCCACTGAGGGGTGTACTCACTTTTGTTGCCAACGGTTTAGACATTAATGGCTGTTCGTTGAGTTATTTGAGGGGACAGCAAATTTACACTGTTATACAGGCTGTAGACTTACTACTTAACATTGTAGCAGAGTGTCATTTCTTCATTGTTGTCACATGAAAAGATTTAATAAAATATTTACAAAAAAGTAAGCGGTGTACTCACTTTTGTGAGATGCTGTAAGTCCCGGCTGGAGAAGCAATCCATCATACAGCATGAAATCGACTAAATATTTTAGCTCCATTATATAGCAAGCTACTCATTTTAAATTCCAAATAAAAACTACTCAATATATCAATGACATCCAAAGGTACCAGCTGGGTCAAACACACAAAGGCTTAGAAAATAGGCTGTGCACTCTTTTGTTACTAAAAACAAGAGGATGAAATAATATGTTAATTGAACCCATTAAGTTTATCTGTTAGCTAGCTTGTTTGTCAGGTTTCTGACTGTAGAGAAACCAGGCCTATTGGGAATTTTTATAAGGTAGGTGGGGAGGGGTAAAATTTGGACCAAATGGGGTATAGCTAAATGATGCCTTGAAAGTGTTGTCTCTGTTTGTGTGTGAAATAAAGTGGCTGGGTTGGAAAATTATGTTCCAAACATTAACATTGGAGGCTTAGACAAATGCAAATAATTATAATGGCAATTTTGTGTTGATGTTAATTTCCCTAAACTTTGCACTGGTATGCACTTCCTGCTTTAGGCAACCCCTATTCCCAGGGGCTTTGTTGTCTCCAGTGTTTCTGCTGTGAATTAGAAGTAACCAGATGTGAAAGCAAAAAATATGTAGATCACAACGCCAATGAAAAAACACAAACAGAATTAATGAGGAAATAAAACAGTGACTGTCATTTTATGCTGCATCTGTCAGTATTTGTTACATATGGAGAATTAGCCTTTTTCCTATATAGTTGAATGTAAATCCACATGATCAGATCAACATCTCTTATTTTATATGCTGTTCACTGTTTGTATGTCTATTGTACAATGTTGCTAGATATGGTGAGAGTTTAAAAATAAATGATAACTGGTTTTTTTTTAAGACGGAGGCACATTTACCTGAGCACATGGAATTGAATTTCAAATCTTGTACCAGCACATGTTAAGTGAAAGTCAACAAACATACAAGTGATACTTTTTTTGACATTCGATTACACAGTCACCAATTCCATATATCACAGTTATTGCTAAATCAATTATAGACAAAAGTGCTAACAGAGAAACAACCAGCAACGTCATTCCATTGGTTTCCATGGTATGAGTATGAGGATATAGTATGAGGATAAACTGACATATACTTTTGATAGTACATGCACAGTTTATACAACTGCCATGATTCCATAGAAAGCAGACAGCCGTGTGGTCAGTGACCGGCTCTCTCTGCTAGCGCAGAGATAGCCCTTCGTTTTTGCATGTGATCAGTAGGGGGATCTTAATCTGGAAACAAGGGTTGAAAAACAGTATAGTGGTCCTGAAAGAAAGGTAGCAAACCTACTCCTCTGTGCTACATTTATTTTATATATTTTTTCTACAATCAAATATTTAATTTTTGAATAGTACTGGACTTTTTTTTTATTTTTTACCACTTGTTCAGCCACTGTGTGCGCCTGTATCTTTTGCCCTAATTCTGGATGTTTTCAACTCCCTCCCATACCAGCTTAATCTAAATTGTACATATCATTAACATCAGCTACTCACATTTATACATACATAAAGGTTTTACACTGCCCAATAAAAATCTATTGGGATTACTATTTAACTGCAAATAAAGTGCCTAATTTTGCTAAATAGCTGCAATTAATTGAATGTATATTGAACAACAACAACTGATAACACCACTAGTAATTAACACGTGGCCAATACTTAAGTAATATTGGTTATAGTTAGAATGAATACGGTTAATCCATAATAGCATTTCTCTTAAAAGGCTTTACTTTAGATATTGCACTGAATACAGCTTCATAGCTAATTATAAGATTAAAAACATTGTTACTATTACCTTTGTATGCCCAAATCCAGTCCAGAAATAATACACATCAATATTTGTCTTTCCCATTTTCTCCAAGATGGACTCAGTGTAGATTATGGTATTGATACAAACAAGGTCCACCAACAGATTGAAAGGCCTTGATGCCATAACAGCAGAAAACATTATTTGAACGTTGTATTTATGATATTTTTTCATACGTTTATAGACAGTGAGCAAACATTAAAATGACAGATCAGCTTCATTTTCTTTGTTTCTCACTTTAGATTACTTACATTTATCAAGTAAACGAAACAAAACTCAAAGGTCAAATCAAGTAATAAGTCACAGACCAGGGTCTGCAAAACTGTCAAAGATGTTTTTATAGAGACTAGAAAAAGGGTCATGTATTTTGATCTAACTACACCATGTGAAATATTTTGATTTTAAAGGGATCTAGTCAATAAACATGTCCTGGGTTCAAACTCTATTTTTTTTTAGATGAAAATCATAGAAAATAACAGAATGTGTCGGTAGATAAGAACCATTTGGCCTATCTAGTCTGCTCGATTTTCTAAATCCTTTTATTAGTCCCTGGCCTTATCTAATATCTTGGATAACCTTGTGCCTATGCCATGCATGCTTAAACTCCTCCACTGTGTTTACCTCTACCAATGATTTTAAAGTTTCACTTGGATGAATTTGGCCACAAGTCTCGTGGGCATAAGAGTGTACTCAATAAAGAGAGAATTGCAGGGAATCGAGTTGGAAAAATTCTCCTTTTTCTCCTCCCTCCCAATGCCTGGTGCCTTTTTTTAGTGTTGTTCCCCTCCGCCCCTTCCTCCAATATCTTACCTCGGGGAGCATGAGAGATCTCTCCATGCTCTGCATCATCATTGTGCAGGGAGCGCAAGCAGCACGGACAGAGCTGATGCTGCCTGCTCCCTGCGTGGGTGCGGACTGGCACCTCTACTCCCTTTGCACAATGGGGAGAAGAAAAAAATCTCATGACTGACTGCCGCCGGGATAAATGTGTCCTGGCAGCAGGCACCCCCACAAAGCTGGCACCCTAGGTGAAAGCCTAGTCAGGGCCGATCCTGGGCGGGTGCACGGGGTGCACCACGCCCAGGCGCACGGGAGGAGAGGCGCTGAAGCAGGGAGCTCTTTCCCTGCCGACCTCCTCCTTGTTAAAGCAATCACAGCACGAAGGGTGCAAGCTCCGCCCCCGTCGCGTTCTGTGATTGGCTGCTGCAGGTAGGAGGACGTTCTCTATAGTATCTGCCAAGACACCATAGAGAACGTCCTCCTCCCTGCAGCCAATCACAGAACGTGACGGGGCGGAGCTTTCCCCCGTTGCCCTGTGCTTGGATTAACAAGGAGGAAGAGGTGATAACAGTTTGGGGAGGGGCGGTTAAAATATAAAATAAAAAAATAAAGAAAGTGTGGAAGTGTCTGTGGAAGTATGTGTGAATGTGTATAAGTGTGTATATGTGTGTAAATGTGTATAACTATGTGTGTGTTACTGTCTGTGGAAGTGTCTGTACGTGAGTGTCTGTGCAAGTGTATCCTATGTCTAAGTGTGTAAAGGTCGCTGTGTGTGTATTTATGTATGTGTGACAGTGTGTATAAGGGTGTCTGTATAAATGTATGTCTGTGAGGGTGACTAAGTGTGTAACTGTGTTTGTGTGACTGTGTGTATTTATGTATGACTGTGTATTTATGTATGTGTGACCGTGTGTATAAGGGTGTCTGTGTAAATGTATGTCTGTGAGGGTGACTAAGTGTGTAACTGTGTTTGTGTGACTGTGTGTATTTATGTATGACTGTGTATTTATGTATGTGTGACCGTGTGTATAAGGGTGTCTGTGTAAATGTATGTCTGTGAGGGTGACTAAGTGTGTAACTGTTTGTGTGACTGTGTATTTATGGATGACTGTGTGTATTTATGTATGTGTGACAGTGTGTATAAGGGTGTCTGTGTAAATGTATGTCTGTGAGGGTGACTAAGTGTGTAACTGTTTTTGTGTGACAGTGTATTTATGGATGAC
Organism: Pelodytes ibericus; assembly: GCA_036172795.1. NCBI lineage: Eukaryota > Metazoa > Chordata > Amphibia > Anura > Pelodytidae > Pelodytes > Pelodytes ibericus. Next base: position 115,898,037 of record CM069861.1, on the reverse strand, counting down.
TGTGTGTATTTATGTATGTGTGACAGTGTGTATAAGAGTGTCTGTGTAAATGTATGTCTGTGAGGGTGACTAAGTATGTAACTGTGTTTGTGTGACTGTGTGTATTTATGTGTGACTGTGTGTATTTATGCATGACTGTGTGTATCTATGTATGACTGTGTATTTATGTGTGACTGTGGGTATGAGTGGCGAGAGAGAGAGACAGACATGGGGTATGAGTGGCGAGAGAGAGACAGACATGGGGTATGAGTGGCGAGAGAGAGACAGACATGGGGTATGAGTGGCGAGAGAGAGACAGACATGGGGTATGAGTGGAGAGTGAGAGACAGACATGGGGAATGAGTGCAGAGTGAGAGACAGACAGACAGACATGGAGTATGAGTAGAGAGAGAGAGACAGACATGGAGCATGAATGGAGAGAGAGAGAGACATGGAGCATGAATAGAGAGAGAGAGAGACATGGAGCATGAGTGGAGAGAGAGATGGACATGAGGGTATGGGGAGAGAGAGACAGACATGAGGGAATGGGGATAGAGAGACAGACATGAGGGTACGGGGAGAGACAGACAGACATGAGGGAACGGGGAGAGACAGACAGACATGAGGGTATGGGGAGAGACAGACAGACATGCGGGTATGGGGAGAGAGAGAGACACGTGAGTGACTGACTTGGTAGAATATTATTTATCACTCCTTGTGTACTTCTTTTCCAATGATGCTCAGCCAGACTAATGAGAGACTTTGGCTGGTTGGGAATCATGGGAACAGTAGTTAAAACTCATTCTGCTAGCCAGCAAAAAGTCTCCCATGTTGCTGGCTGAGCATCATAGAAATAAATAAAACCACTTCACAGTATTATGGCAAAATATATATCTTTATTTAAAATAAACGTTGGTCCTTTACATTAAAATAAAGTTTTCTCCCTCCCCCTCTCCCCAATATTGAAATGGGCATGCCTGGAACAGAAATGTCTAAAGGGGAGGAGTTCATAATATAGCTACGCCCACCCTTGGACGCCAAAGGAAAACCTGCACCCAGGCGCCCGTGACCCTAGGATCGGCCCTGAGCCTAGTTCACCTATAATAAGCGCCGGCCCTGATCAGGATCTATAAAAAGGTGCAATCGCTGTTAAACACAAAAAACAGCCGTTGTGCTTTTTTCCCCAAAAACTTTTCAGTGTGGGAGATGTTATACATGCCCCCCCTTTGTCTACCACTTGTGAACTGGAAAACGAAAGTAGCTGGTACTGCCAGGAGTAATGATATTTTAATTTCCCCATATTAATAACCTCTAAAAGTAGTTGAGGAGCCATATTAGATTTAGTATTTATTAAGATTTGACATTACTGTAAGGTTTGGGCTCCACTGATAACCAGTGAGTGTAGTTTACCTCAATGAGTGTCTGAGATACATCAAACTAAAGTAAAGAATTTAGATATTAGAAAGATTAACTTTTTGAAAACTAGATTATATGTAAGGGAGTCATTATCAGATTGGAGCTTTTTAAATGGGAGTCCAGTAGAAGTGGGATTATTTCAAAATTACATTACTGAAGATAATAGTAGACTTGTTAGGATGAGCAATAAAGTCGAAAAAAACATAACATAACATTATGACGTACAGGTGGCAAGCTGGCGGATTCAGTGTGATGCTTTGGGTATCAGGGGGTGACGGTCTCTATTAAGCCGGTCCGTGGCTGTGAGGGAAAGCGTTGTGCGCTCCCCTCCAGCCGCGGGGCTTCAATAAAGTTTGTTAAAAAAATGCGACTGGAGTTACTCTTGAAGCCGCGTGGCTGGAGAAGAGCGCACAACGCTTCCCTCACAGCCGAGGACCTGCACAGCAACAAGGAGGTAAGTACTGGGGAGGAGGGTGGCAATATCCTGGCATATTGGAAGGGCAAAATCCTGGCATATTAAATGGCAAAATCCTGGCATATTAAATTGCTTAATCCTGGCATACTGAGGGGCAAAATCCTGGCATATTAATTGGTAATATCCTGGCATATTAAATGGCAATATCCTGGCATATTGAGGGGCAAAATCCTGGCATATTAATTGGTAATATCCTGGCATATTGAGGGGCAAAATCCTGGCATATTAATTGGTAACATCGTGGCATATTGAGGGGCAAAATCATGGCATATTAATTGGTAACATCGTGGCATATTGAGGGGCAAAATCATGGCATATTAAATGACAAAATCCTAGCATATTGAGGGGCAAAATCATGGCATATTAAATGACAAAATCCTAGCATATTGAGGGGCAAAATCCTGGCATATTAAATGGCATATTGAGGGGAAAAATACTGGCATAATAAATGGGAAAAGAATGACATATTGAGAGGCAAAATCCTGGCATATTAAATGGCAAAATACTGGCATATTAAATTGCAAAAGAGTGGCATACTGAGGGAAAAATATTGACTTATTGAGTGGCAAAATATTACTGGCATTTTGACCTATTGCTCCTAACCACCCTCCATATTACATTAGAACGGGATAACATGCTTGTGAGAGGGGGGGCTAGAACATTTCTTCAATAAGGGGCCCTGAAGTTCCTGATGGCGGCCCTGCGTACCACCTACCTAAGCATTTTTGCAGACCATGTACACCCCTTCATGGAAACTGTATTCCCTGATGGCATTGGCCTCTTTCAGCAGTATAATGCACCCTGCCACAAAAATGGTTCAGGAATGGTTAAAGATTTAATTCAACAAGAAAGCAATACCTTGCTAAGTACTATTAAGCAGTACAGTTCAATCTATCTATACAGCTCAGGACAATTCCTACATTGTGTACAGTAATGTGGTAGTTACAGTAGCTCAATAAAAGGGAAATACATTTTATCTCATAGTTGTAAGACTGGTTACTTTTTAATTAATCTGTTTTACAAGCAATCTATTTTGGATATAATTATTATTAGGATTAAACACAAGCTCTTTAATTTCTGATTGCATAACTAGTCTATGACATGAACAAATAACCCAATTCAATCCAAAAATAACATTTCCACCTAGTTTATTTTTTGTTTTACACGTATTGTATGTGAAATTAACTTGTTTTTCATTTATTCAGTTCTCCTGTAGTTTTACATTAAAAATAATTGACATCCAGTAAGGAGGGATAGGGCAGCGCTATGTGTGTAATATGGGTACTGGGGCAGCTCTATGTGTGCTTTCTGGATGCTGGGGCAAATCCTACGTGTGCAATCTGGGTTATGAGGAAAGTCCCGTGGGTGAAATCTGGGTGCCCGGCTCCAGGGCCTTCCACCACCAGTCAGCGGGAACCCCCACTTGCTCTGCTTAACAACCGTCGGGGGGGGGGTGGGGTGGGGGGTGGTATTTTTATCCTGGGAAACGGCTGCCTCAATGGACATACAGAACAGAAGGAGGGAGATAGGCAGTGCCTTCTAGGTACACCTCCTATTCAGCATTATAGGAAGGGGAGGTACCTGCTATTGGTGGGTGGGGTTATTGTCCTGACTCCCTATATAAACCCTGCTCACTTGTCATTCCATGCTTGTTTATTCTCAAGCTAGTGCCCTCTTGTGCTTGTTTCCTTACCCGTGCTTTTTGCATATTTACATATACTGATTGATTTTTGACTCCGTTGCCTGCTCCTACCACGACCTTGGTTTCCTTCTCCTTGCTCACAAACCTTATCTGCCGGCCCTGACCTTTTTGTCCACACTTTTACCATCCTTTTTGCTGTGATCACTGGTTTATATCACATTCTGTGCTACACTCCCCCTTGTCAGATAGCTAGGCACATCTTACAAACCTATTACAGCAAACTAGATGTTCTGGCAAAAAATATGGGTGCATTCTGATTGCTGGGTATAATCTAGGTTCTCTGACAAGACCTATGGGCAGGGGCGGGCTGGGCCGGGGGGCAGGGTGGCAATTGCCCCCCAGGCCGCCCTAAACTATGTAAAACACGGCCGCTGGGCCAGTGTTTAAAAAAAAAAAAAAAAACGCGCTTGCAGGCAGAGACTGAGGTGAGAAGGGATCGGAAGATCCCCTCTCACCTCCGCTCTGCCTGCAAAGCTGCACGGGGAGCCGAACAGGCAGCACAGAGAAACCTCCGTGCTGCCTGTTCGGCTCCCCGTGAGTGTGCCGACACGGAAGTGCCGACAGTCACGTGATCGGCGCTCTGACGTCAGACGCGCGCCGATCACGTGACCTGTCGGTACAACCACCGGGAGGCCGAACAGGCAGCATGGAGGGACCATGCTGCCTGCCACCAGGTAAGTCCTCCTGCCACTAGCCACCAGGGAAGTCCTGCCACAGCCACCAGGGAAAAAGGTAAGGGGGGGGGGGGCAAAAAACACTGGCATATTATTGGGCAAATTGGCTGGGGAATATTACATGGCAAATAACACTGGCATATTATTGGGCAAATTGGCTGGGGCATATTACATGGCAAATAAGACTGGCATATTATTGGGCAAATTGGCTGGGGCATATTACATGGCAAATAAGACTGGCATATTATTGGGCAAATTGGCTGGGGCATATTACATGGCAAATAAGACTGTCATATTATTGGGCAAATTGGCTGGGGCATATTACATGGCAAATAAGACTGGCATATTATTGGGCAAATTGGCTGGGGCATATTTCATGGCAAATAAGACTGGCATATTATTGGGCAAATTGGCTGGGGAATATTACATGGCAAATAGGACTGGCATATTATTGGGCAAATTGGCTGGGGAATATTACATGGCAAATAGGACTGGCATATTATTGGGCAAATTGGCTGGGGAATATAACATGGCAAATAAGACTGGCATATTATTGGGCAAATTGGCTGGGGCATATTACATGGCAAATAAGACTGGCATATTATTGGGCAAATTGGCTGGGGCATATTACATGGCAAATAAGACTGGCATATTATTGGGCAAATTGGCTGGGGCATATTACATGGCAAATAAGACTGGCATATTATTGGGCAAATTGGCTGGGGCATATTACATGGCAAATAAGACTGGCATATTATTGGGCAAATTGGCTGGGCATATTACATGGCAAATAAGACTGGCATATTATTGGGCAAATTTGCTGGGGCATATTACATGGCAAATAAGACTGGCATATTATTGGGCAAATTGGCTGGGGCATATTACATGGCAAATAAGACTAGAATATTATTGGGCAAATTGGCTGGGGCATATTACATGGCAAATAAGACTGGCATATTATTGGGCAAATTGGCTGGGGCATATTACATGGCAAATAAGACTGGCATATTATTGGGCAAATTGGCTGGGGAATATTAAATGGCAGAATAACACTGGCATATTATTGGACAAATCGTCTGGGGAATATTAAATGGCAGAATAAGACTGGCATATTATTGGGCAAAATGGCTGGGGAATATTAAATGGCAATTAACACTGGCATATTGGGCAAATTAGCAGGGGCATATTAAATTGCAGATAACCTTGGAATATAATTGGGCAAATTTACTGAGTTATATTAAATTGCAGAATAACACTGGCATATTATGGGACAAATTGGCTGGGGAATATTAATGGCAAATAATATTGGAAATGTGTATGTAATGGGGTGATGGAGGCATGTAAATGTGGTGATGGGGCATGTCCTGGTGTGCAACGTGGGTTATGGGTCATGTCGTAGGTGTGCAACGTGGGTAGGGGGGGGGGGTGCCCAAATTTTGGGATATTGGGTGTCTAAATCCTGGAATGTTGAGGGGCATAATCCTGGCATATTGAGGGGAAAATCCTGGCATATTGAGGGGGCATCATCTTGGCATATTGAGGGGAAAATCCTGGCAATATTCGTTATAAAACAAGGAAAAGATGGCCGTGGATGGGGAGGCGATTCGATGGTGCAATGGGCCACTTGACTGGATTTGCCCCCCAGGCCTAAGGCTGCCAGACCTCCCCTGCCTATGGGTGTAATGTTGGTACTCTTGCAAGATCTGTGGTACAACCTGAGTGCTCGGTGTAATCTAGATAATCTAACAAAACCTGAGGGTACAAGGCAGGTGCTCTGGGTGCAATTTGGGTGCTAGGTGTAATCTGGGTGCTCTAGCACAACCTGTAGGTGTAAGCTGGTTGCTATGGGAAAACCTGAGTGTGCAGTCTAGGTTTGAGTAAGTCCTGTGTGTAATAGATGTTATGAGAGGGTGCTCTTTGGTATAGTCTTCCCTACTAAAGATCGTTAAACGTAAGAAGGAAAAGAAGGAAAAATCCGGTACTTTGTCTTATAACGCAGTCCTGGGGGCACAATGTGGGTTCTGCAATGTGGTGCTGTAGCAAGTTATGTGATGGCTATCAGCTGTTGTGGGTGCAATTGCAAGGGATGTGGGGCAATCACTAGGGTTGGTGTCACCCCCCTGGATTTCCTCCAATACCATACCAAACAGGTTCTTTAATAATGCCAGTCAGATGGTCTATTAAATATGCCACACACAGGAGCCCAATAACTATGCCACACACAGGAGCCCCATAAATTATGCCACATCTGAGCCCCATAAATTATGCCACACAAAAGAGTCCCTTAATTATGCCACACATGGGGCCCAATAAATATGCCACACACACTTGCCCCATAATTATGCCACACATGGTACCGCCATTAATTATGCGACACACAGGAGCCCCACGAGGTGACAATTGTAAATTCTAAAACAATACATATCTATACATACAGACATCTCTCTCTCTCTATAACAGCCAATTTGCCAAATTATATGCCAGTATCATTTTGTCCTTAATAAGCCATAGTTATGGGGCTCCTGTGTGTGGCATAGTATATAGGCCATCTAACTGGCATTACTAAGGAATCTGTTTGGCATTGTAGTGGAGGAAATCCAGGGGGGTGACACCATGAGTTTCCGCACCGGGTGACACCAACCAGTGGTGTATCTTGATTTTGTGCTGCCCTAGGCAGACAAAATCCGGGCACCCCCCTACCCAAGCTGTACACCCACGTTACACACCTAAGACATGCCCCATCATTCAGACTCACATCAAGCTATTACTCCCATCACACACACACTCCCATCACACTCAGTCACACACTCCGACTCCCATCACACTCCGTCACACACACTGTCTCCCATCACACACACTCTGACTCCCATCACACTCAGTCACACACACTGTCTCCCATCACACACACACACACTCTGACTCCCATCACACTCAGTCACACACACTGTCTCCCATCACACACACTCTTACTCCCATCACACTCAGTCACACACTCCTACTCCCATCACACTCAGTCACCCACACTGTCTCCCTTCACACACACTCTGACTCCCATCACACTCAGTCACACACACTGTCTCCCATCACACACACACTCTGACTCCCATCACACACACACTGTCTCCCATCACACTCAGCCACACACACTGTCTCCCATCACACACACACTGTCTCCCATCACACTCAGCCACACACACTGTCTCCCATCACACACACTCTGACTCCCATCACACTCAGCCACACACACTGTCTCCCATCACACACACTCTGACTCCCATCACACTCAGCCACACACACTGTCTCCCATCACACACACTCTGACTCCCATCACACACACTCTGACTCCCATCACACTCAGCCACACACACTGTCTCCCATCACACACACTCTGACTCCCATCACACTCAGTCTCTCACACACACACTCTCCCATCAGCACTTACCTTTCCCTGGCAGGCAGGCAGCATGGTCCCTCCATGCTGCCTGTTCGGCTTCCCGGCGATTGTGCCGACAGGTCACGTGATTGGCGCGCGTATGACGTCAGCGCGCCCGTCACGTGACTGTCGGCACTTCCGTGTCGGCACACTGCACGGGGAGCCGAACAGGCAGCACGGAGGTTTCTCTGTGCTGCCTGTTCGGCTCCCCGTGCAGCCTGGCAGGCAGAGCGATGGTGAGGGGGGATCTTCCGATCCCCTCTCACCTCCGTCTCTGCCTGCAAGCGCGGTCTATTTTTTTTTTTAAAGGGCCGCGTTTTTTTTTTTTTTTACATTTTTTTTTTTTTTCACATTTTTTTTCTTTTCAGTGCTGGGGGGCGCTGCCGCCCCCCAAAATTTGCCGCCCTAGGCATCCTAGAGGATGCCTCGCGGTGAATACAGCACTGACACCAACCCTAGTGACGCCCCTGGTGATAACTGGAGTGTGGAGCCAGGGATTCTGTGCACAAGAGATGGAAAGAAGTGAGTGCTATTTCACATAGTGTTGCACACCATTACTTCTGGGAAACACATGAGCTCATTTAAACAGTTAAGCCAAGGGGGGAATGCACAGACCTCCATTTACATATGGAGAAGTGACAGCATAGGTTCGACTTCACTGTTTTTGCATGTGTGAGAAAGTCATGAGGTCTGCTGCAGGGTTGTAAACCAGTCCCATTATTTGGGCCAAGCCTGTTGTGGAATTACTATCAATAGTAGGGCAGGCCCTGGTGACACCTGCAGTGAAAAAGCATGCGCACTTTTACAATGGGATATTCTGTTTGTTTCTGTATGGGGATTGGCCCCCAGCTTGGATTCTCCTTCTATTCTTATTTTATAGCGAATGTCAAAGTGGAAAATGCAGCCATGCTTTTTACTAATTTCAGTAACACTTAAGTAATTTATTCTCTTCTTGCAATATACAATTTTGGTTTCAGTTCCCTGCATTCTGAACCGCTAAGCATGTAAGCCTCAGTTAAACTTTTACTTTGCCCTACACAAACAAGACACTACTTATACTTAACATTAACAGTTACTGTCCATCCATGACAACACCTGGGAACATAAGTAGAACAGTAGCCTGGAATCCGCCCTTAATCCCTCCTTAGGGTCAGGAGTAAGACAAGAATGGAGTGGGGCTTTTCGTAAAATATGTAGGGAAAAGTATGGTTGAATGCTCTCCTGGAGGGCGAATGGAAGACCTGGCAAATTCCTTTCTCCCAAAATTCACTGAAAGCATACACTTTACACTCACACAGGTCTCCAGAAGTAGAGCATGGTGCAGCTCCAAATAAGACTACATCTCCAAATTGCTGTCAGTACAACCCCACACAATGACCGGTACGTCTGCAAGTGCTCCGACAAGCACAGGAAAAACCACAAAGAAATGTAAACTATAAACGTACAAAAAAAAGATGGGCAAAATAATACTGGCATATTATTGGCAAAATAAAATTTGGAGGAGACGGCCAGGTGAGTACTGGTGAAGGGGGGGAGGTGGTGGTGGTGTATTAATGGCCAATTTGTCTGTGGCATATTAATGGGCATATTGTCTGTGGCATGTTAATGGGTATATTGTCTGTGGCTTATTAATTGGCACATTGTGTGGCATATTAATGGGCAGGCTAATAGTGGAATTTTAATGGGAAATTGTCTGTGGCATATTAATTGGCACTCTGGCTGTGGCATATTTATGGGCAGGCTAATAGTAGCATATTAAAGGGGAAAATGGCTGTGGCATATTAATTGGCAATCTGGCTGTGGCATATTGATGGGCAGGCTAATAGTGGTATAATGGGCAGATTGGCTGTGGCATATTAATGGGCAAATTGGCTGTGGCCAAAGTGATACTCTTGCATGTTCTGTGGGGCAAAATAACATGTACTATGGGGGATGACACCGTGGCATGTTCTGCAGGGACAGTCTACTTGGACAAAAGGACACTGTGGTATGTTCTGGCGGTAAAATTTACACTGTGGCATGCCAAATTGTGTGGGAGCAATATGAGTACAAGCCAAGAACTGTGGGTACTGTATGGTGCTGTGTTAAGTCCTTTAAGTGCAATGTGGCTGCAGAGGAAAGGAATACAAATAAGAAATTAACAATTTTCAATAACATTTTTACTACATATGAAAATAGTTGAATATAATATTAAAAAGGTTCATTTAAGTATAAATGCAACTAGTTATATACATATATTTGGGTCCAGCTCAAGCTTTTGAAAAGGCTGGAAATATTTAATATTTTAATGTTTTTTTTGTGGTCAGAAACGTAATATTACTTTGCTGGGAGGGTGGTAAGTGCATGGAATAGTCTTTCACAGTGGCGTACCTACCACTGGTGCAGGGGTTGCAGCTGGAGTGACGGGCCCTGCGACCCCTGCACAATTTTTTTTTTTTTTTAAATGTGCGGGCAAACGGGGCAGCTGCCCAGGGCCCATTCATTCTTGTGGCCCAAGGCAGCTGCCCCGTGGGCCCCCGCTACCCGTGTGACTCTCCCCTTCCCCAGTCAGTACTTACCTCCTTGCTGATGTCTCCCGGTGCAGGTCCGTAGCTGTGAGGGAAGCGTTGTGCACTCCCCTCAGGCCGCGTGGATCAATAAAGTTTTAAACTTTTTTTTTCAACAAACTTTATTGATCCGCGGTGCCGGAGGGGAGCGCACACCGTTTCCATCACAGCCACGGACCTGCACCGGGAGACAGCAGCAAGGAGGTAAGTACTGGCTGGGGAAGGGGGGAGGAGAGTGGCATAACGAGCATATTGAGGGGCAATATCCTGGAATACTGAGGGGCAATAAACTAGCATATTAATTGGCATTATCCTGGCATATTAGGTGGCAATACCCTGGCATATTAATTGGCAATATCCTGGCATATTAAGTGTCAATATCCTGGCATATTAATTGGCATTATCCATGCATATTAAGTGGCAATATCCTGGCATATTAATTGTCATTATCCTGGTATATTAAGTAGCTATATCCTGGCATTTTCATTGGCAATATCCTGGCATATTAAATAGTAATATCCTGGCATATTAAATGGCAATATCCTGGCATATTAAGTGGCAATAGAGTGGCAAAATCCTGACATATTAAAATGGGAAAAGAATGGCATATTGAATGGCTAAATCCTGGCATATTGAGGGCACATAACACTGGCAAATGGGCACAACACTGGCAAATGGGCACAACTGGCAAATGGGCACATTACACTGGCAAATGGGCACAACTGGTAAATGGGCACATAACACTGACAAATGGGCACATAACAGTGGCAAATGGGCAAATAACACTGGCAAATGGGCACATAACAGGCAAATAACTGGCAAATGGGCACATAACTGGCAAATGGGAAAATTACACTGGCAAATGAGCACATAACTGGTAAATAACTGGCAAATGGGCACATAACTGGCAAATGGGCAAATAACACTGGCAAATGGTCACATAACTGGCAAATGAACAAAATAACACTGGCAAATGGGCAAATAACTGGCAAATGAGCAAAATAACACTGGCAAATGGGCACATAACTGGAAAATTATGGGCAGAATAACACTGGCAAATGGCCAAATTAACACTGGCAAATGGCAAAATAACACTGGCAAATGGGCAAAATTGGCTGTGGCATATTGGAAATCTGGCTGTGGCATATTGGTAATCGTGGCTAATCGTGGCATAATGGGCAAATTGGCTGTGGCCAAACTGATAATGTGGCATGTTCTGTGGGGCAAAATAACATGTACTATGGGGTAAAAGGAACACTGTGACATGTTCTGTGGGGCAAAATAACGTGTACTATAGGGGAAAGTGACACTGTGGCATGTTCTGCAGGGACAGATCAGTGGGACAAAGGGACACTGTGGTATGTTCTGGCGGGAAAATTTATACTGCAGCATGCCAAATGTGGGTGCAATATGAGTACAAGCCAAGTGCTGTGGGTACTGTATAGTGCTGTGTTAAGACCTTTAGGTGCAATGTGGGTGCAGGGAAACGTAATAAAAATAAGAAATTAACAATTTTTCAATAACATTTTCATTACATATGAAAATAGTTGAATATAATATTAAAAAGTTCATATAAGTATACATGCAGCTAGTTATATACATATATTTGGGGTCCACCTCAAGCTTTTGATAAGGCTGAAAATATTTTAACATTTTTTTTTTTGTGTCCAGAAAAGTAATAGTACTTTACTGAGAGGGTGGTGGATGAGAGGTTAATATATGAAGGAGTTTAAGCATGCATGGGATAAGCATAAGGCTATCCTTGATATAAGAGAAGGCCAGGGACTAATGGAAATATTACTTTACTGAGAGGGTAGTGGATGCATGGGATAGCCTTTCAGCAGAAGTGGTAGAGGTTAATACAGTGAAAAAGTGTAAGTATAAGGCTATTCTAGATATAAGATGAGGCCAGGGATTAATGGAAGTATTACTTTCTGAGATGGTAGTTTATGCATGGAATAGTCTTCCAGCAGAAATGGTAGAGGTTAAAACAGTGGAGGTCAGAAACTTTGTATTAAGAGTTTAAGATAAGACAAGGCCAGGCACAAAGCGGAACAGTTGGGTTGCATGTAAGTGGTATTTCTGGGGTGCATGGTTGGGTCGGGGGGCCCCGAGGCAATTTTTGCACCGGGGCCTGGTGGTTTCTAGTTACGCCTCTGGTCTTTCAGCATAAGTGGTAGTGGTTAGTAAAGGAGTTTAAGCAGGCATGGGATAAGTATAAGGCTATCCTAGATATAAGATAAGGCCAGTGACTAAAGAAAGTATTACTTTACTAAGAGGGTAGTGGATGCATGGAATAGCTTTCCAGTAGAAGTGGTAGAGGTTAATACAGTAAATGAGTTTAAGCATGCATGGGAGAAGCATAAGGCTATCTTTGATATAAGATAAGGCAGGGACTAATGAATATATTACTTTACTGAGAGGGTAGTGGATACCTTTCAGCAGAAGTGGTAGAGGTTAATACAGTGGAGTATAAGCATAAGGCTATTCTAAATATAAGATGAGGCCAGGGATTAATTAAAGTATTACGTTACTGAGAGGGTAGTAGTTGCATGGAATAACCTTCCAGCAGAAGCGGCAGAGGTAAACACAGTGAAGGACTTTAAGCATACATGGGATAAACATAAGGATATCCTAAATATAAGATAAGACCAGGGACTAATGAAAGTATTACTTTCTGATAGGGTAGTGGATGAATGGAATAGCTTTCCAGCATAAGTGGTAGAGATTAATACTGTAAAGGAGTTTAAGCATGCATAAGATAAGCAAACGGCTATCCTAGATATAAGATAAGGTCATGGATTAATGAAAGTATTACTTTACTGAGAGCATAGTGGATGCATGGAATAGTCTTCCAGCAGAAGTGCTAGAGGTTAATACAGTGAATGAGTTTAAGCAGGCATGGGATAGGTATAAAGCTACCCTAGATATAAGATAAGGCCAGGGACTAATGAAAGTAATACTTTACTGATAGGGTAGTGGATACATGGATTGGCCTTCCAGCAGAAGTGGTAGGTGTAGACACAGCTCTTTGACTGAAGCACATCTAGGGTTGCCACCTGGCCGGTATTTTACCGGCAGGCTGGTAAAAAATTGGCTTGAGTCCAATGTTAAGTCTATGGAAGCACCAGCAACGCCAGTGTTCTATCAAATTTCTCGAGCAAATTCTACTGCACAGGCACAGTAGAATTTGCTCATTGCGCACCACAGTGCATGAGCACACAGTTACAGCTGTCAATCAGCCGTAACTTTGGCAGAAGTGCGCCTGCGCGAGGGACACACACCACCTCACGCCCCCTCCGGATCAGCTGCGGTGACAGTATAAGTATAAGGGTATTACCGATTATTAAGAAAAAAGGAGAAAACGCATGTGCACTCCAGTGCCTGTATGAGCCTTCAAATTCTGCCTCTCGGTCCTCCACCGATCAGACTGAAGTAAAAAGAAACAAAGTTCCAGTTTGGGATGAGGCAAGATGAAATGGCGTCACAGCGAATAATGAGACAAACTTCTGGAGGTCTGTGCATAAACGTTTTATTAAGTAAACGGCTCAGACATCTGCTGCAGTGAAAACCAGGTGGGTATGACAAAAAACTCCTACGCGTTTCGCGCCTGCGTGCTGGCGCTTCGTCAGTGATGATTACTGATTATTGTAATTTACTAGCGTAGCAAGCAATTGGTAAAACTTATATCAGTTACATGCTACGCCAGTAAGTGGAAGACACACACGGGGGACATTGGTCGCAGGCTGAGCCAACAACTTGTGCAGCATGAGGGGAGGAAGCTCCGCCCCCTCACACTCTGACCTTGTTGGAGCTCCAGGAGTCAGTGACATCCCGGTGCTCCAACAAGGTCAGAGTGCGATGGGGCGGAGTTTCCTCCCATCATGCTGCACAAGTGGTTGGCTCAGCCTGCGACCAATGTAAGAAGGGCTCAGGTGCGCCAGCGGGCCGCATGTTGGACGCCCTGGACCTAAGGCCATTCCCGAACCAAATTTGCCACATTTTGAATTTACCAATTAAATTGGTCACCTACATTCAATAGGAAATGTATAAATTGCATGCCAACCTACAAGGTGATATAAACACCAGAGACACATAAAAAAAACAACTAATAAATGAGTAATATATATATTATTTATTCTCCAAATTCACAGCATGAATAATCTTTAGATAACAACTTTAAAGAGAAGACAAGGTTTCGATTACCAAAGTTTTCTATGCTCTAGTCTACACGAATACTGCAAATACAGTCTAGCTGACAGAATGTACAACTCTCACCTAAGCAGCAACAGTTCTAAAAATGGTGCATAATTATACTATTATAATTATTACAAAGAGCTTTGACTCTACTATAATATTATAACTAGTCGGAATTATGTACCATTAAGATTTCACAATCAAGAAAACAGCATCCTCTTGTTATCGGAGCATGATGAGACAGCAGGATTGCTAAAGTTTAGCCATCATTGCATAGAGGTGTGCCTGATGCTGCAGGTTGGGTCTACCCCTGTCCAGGTGCTGACTGTTACTCCCAGGCACCTCCTTGCAACCCTGTGGGATAGTTAGCTCCGCCCTGTGACGTCGGCAGTGGCTGTACTCCGGCACTGGGCGGTGAGGGTGAGCTGGAGCTGCAGGGCTAAGAAGTGCTCCCCGGGTTAGAGGGTGAGTGAGGTCCCGCTGTTTATCTGAGTGTCCCTGTGCTAGGCCCCGGGTCCGTGGACTCATTGCAGGAGGTGCTGGGGTGAGTGAGGGCTCCTGGAGGCTCTACATGGATTACTAATCTGTGCTCTCCTTCAGCTTTCCTATATCACTCAGTGCAGGGATTCTTGGTGGAGCAGACTGTGTGTCACA
Source organism: Pelodytes ibericus (assembly GCA_036172795.1). Classification (NCBI taxonomy): domain Eukaryota; kingdom Metazoa; phylum Chordata; class Amphibia; order Anura; family Pelodytidae; genus Pelodytes; species Pelodytes ibericus. The sequence continues at coordinate 115,882,961 of CM069861.1, read as the reverse complement.
GGCCCTGCCCTCCCTGCCTGACTGGATCGTTCATTCCTGTCTGAATCCCATGTACATACTGTTTAGATTTCTATTTATCTTTCCTCTCTCTGTCTACAGCCCCCCTAACCAGGCTGGACATAACCTCTGTTTCCTGGATTTCCCTTTTAAAAAAAGTTTCCTTAATTAACTCAACTCTCGAATCCTGTGTCACTTTTCCTGTTCTTTCTCTGTCAGTAGAGTTGTTGAGATTATTATGCAAATGTGATTCACCCACCCATTGAGTTTTTTTTATTTTCTGCTACACTGGTATTGCTTTCTGTTTATGTCATTGACTTATTCTTGTGTTTTGATGTGGCAGAAAGATTCTAGTAGTTGTGTGGGAACTTTGCTCAATATTTCAGTCGTATATTAATAATTTTACCTATATCAATAAAAAAACTATAAACCAAATAAATTATACATATATAGGTGAGACTATGACTATACAGTATATATTCGGTCACTCACAACGTTGTCTAATATCTCAGACACAATGTGGTATTTTAGTGAGACCATTAAATATTTCATTTAGAGATGTTTTTAATAAATTACTAATGTTGCTTGATTAAGCTAAAAAAAAAAAAAAAAGGTTTTATCCCTAGCTTTACTTTTCTACAACAGGCGTATTTCTTTTCAACCTAAATTGAAGTCATAAATGGGTCTTGTAGATGAAGTTAACCAGTTTCATAGTACGAGGGTGATAGTAGCTGTAATTCATTGTACAGTTGTCTATTAATTAACAGACTTGAAGAAAAACCTTACATAAAAAAAACACTCATTTACTTTATTTCAGAACTCAGCCCGTGTGAAGAATTTTACTAGGATAACGTGTTAAATCTATTCCCTGAAAAAAAAAATCTCATATTTGTCCTCTTCCTGAGTTATATAATATTTAGGTTTTATGCAATACTTTAGGCCACAGTTATGGGTTTCCAAGGTAAAGCTTATTTAAAAAAAAAAAAAAAAAAAAAAAAAAAAGCATGTCCTGTTGACCGGTATAAGAGAGAACAAAAGTGAATATGTTGGTTTATGTTCATTTCTTTTTTTAAAGACTGTATAATTAGTGAAAGTTTTTGTTTTTAACCCTATTGGATTTATTACTCTGTGACTTAGCAGAGGTGATGATTAAGCTTAAAGCACCAGTTGTACCTACAGTGTTCACATTTTGTTTAGTACTGTTGCATCTAAAGTAAAGAAACAGATCTAATTTATCAGATTGTTTTTCTCAACACCTTAAATGTGTTAAAATCTGATCATATATTGTAATAGTGTTACTACTGGTACTATTTCTTTGAGCCCTCCTTAATGGGTGTCACTGAATTTAGAGACCTTTGTGACATAATTTTCAATGTAAAACGACAAGAGAACTGCTAATTTAAGATTTAAAAGTGAAATTCACATTTACTACACATATGAACAACATAAATAATATAAACTAGATGGAGCTGTCCCTTTAATTCTGTTTTGTAACTTTTTTGTATATCATTTTAGCCTCTGAAGTGATAAAGTGACATAAACATCCAGTTGTTATTTAGCATGAGCTTAACTGGTGACAGATATTCAGGATGCACTATGCCAGTTTATTAATCTATTACCCATCCATTGACATTACATTTTAAAGGACAACTGACTGCAAAAAAATAAGCTCTGTTTGATTGAAAGATGACATCAAGTGTAGACTTTTTAAATAGACATAATTTAGTGAAAGATAAAAAAAAAATATTGTATTGCTCAGGAATGGACATGTTTAAAACCTTGGGTCAGATGTAAACCCCCTGATAGAGCTATACAAGGAGAAGGTGCTCAATAAGGTGCTTTATTTATATTATTTCACTAAATTATGTCTATTTAAAAAGTTTACGCTTGATGCATCTTGTGATTATTAAGTATGCTTGATAACAGAAGAAAATAAACTCTCCTCTAAATATGCCAAGTCCCTTCCCACTCACTCTCTGCGAAGTACAAAGTCAAAATTAAGCCGTGTGCTAACTCAGTACAAATCCTAGGCTGCGACGGAGGCCTCACCACATCTCCAAAGATGATGATTTAAAAATAGAAATACACGGCTTTGTTGTCAGCACACCCCTTTTACCTTAATAGAAAGAACAAGTAAGTTTACATTGCATAGGATATGTTGTCAGGTGTCCTGATACTCCCAAAGATACCTGCTGTGTGATAACACCCTATTGTATTGGGTCCACTAAAAATGTAAAGTTTACCAGCAGCTTGATGTTCACTATCCCTTTTTAATAACCACTAACATGACTGAGCAGACTCAATTACATTTGAGGAGCCAACTTTATTTTATACAGAAAACCGGAAAAGAGACCGTTTCAGCTCTGGTATTCACTAAAGATGGACCTGGGGTCCAACTCGGCGGTGGAGACTTGTTAAAACCCCCAGCAATAACTGCTGAGTCCCTCAGCACCTGGGGTTAGGCCATTTGTATTTGAATTGCTTACCACATGTACCAAGCCTCCAATGAAACAAGTGTTAAAGTGCTCAGATCACACAGGCATTTGAGTTACCCTACATTTTAACTTGTAAGTTAAACCTAGAGAGGTTTGTCAGGACGAGAGGTTGGGAGAAATAAATAGCAGACCATCGTGAGTTAGAACTAAATGGACCGGACTAGTGACATAGTGGATCATTTGTTACGTTGAATATTTAGCTGCATACCATTCAAGGCTCTCATTTGCTCTAGCAAGCGCTAACCACAAACAGTAGCTGAACAGAATATAACTAAACTAAAGCAGATACAAGCTTCTCCCTTATAGTTGGCTAAAACTGATTACTTGAGCTGTTTAACTGCAGGGAGCAGACACACTAGGACATTGATGTCCAACTGGTGGTCTGGATGAGACCCTCCATGGTTTTTTGTGCAGCTCTAATACAGGCTATAAAGCCTATAGGTTCTAATGTATTATGTCATAGTATTAACAGTATCCAGGACCCTAACCTAAACTGCTGCTTGCTCCAGAATAAAAAAAGCTGGTGTACAAGGGTAACAGACGTTCCAAATAAGAACCAGCAAATAGTATAACACAGGGATTGTTACTGGCTTAGCAAGCAGCCAAATCTCTGTGTGAGGGTGCATACTTTAGCAGCAGATGTTATGTGATCATGATCTCCTGTTTGGAGAAGGTAATGGTGGACACTTTCTGTCTAAGCAGTTACCTACAGTCTTAAAGTAAACCGTTGTTACAGTCCATTATACTTAATGAAGTGACACAATGAAAATGCTGATTATCATCAAATAACCAGTTTAGCGGTATTAGAAATTCTTGGCTATTTTAGAATTATTTCTTGCTATTAGGTGGGTGCTTCCTTTTGGTGGAATTGATTTGATATAGAAAGCTGGTTGTTAAGATGAGTTCAGAAAAAGGAAGTCATTCTAAATGCAGGTTTAGCCGTCCACACCACTGAACTCCTCTCTGCTGAGGAGTCTTTAATCCAAACAAAAATCTGCCCTTATCTTTTAAGCCAAAAATCTCAAATCTCAAAATCTCAAATCGCTCTGACTTTGCGATAAATATAATGAGGCTGAAAGCCATGTGATAAGTTCCACTTTGAGTTGTTAGAATCTGCTAGACTTTTTGTTTCTTAAACCACTATCTGGGCACCTTCAAACAGTTTAAAGAAATTAAGTTTAAAATCTGGAGGTAATATCAATTTTGTCCTTTTCTCCTTGGTTTTAAAACTAGTCAGGCACCTGTTAATTTCTAATGTTAGCAGGGTCGATATAAAACTGCACACATTGTGGCTAGATGTGAAATTGAGCTAGTTTCAATGGGAAATGGTTAATTTACATATCATACCACATGTGATGTCATAAACAGGAGACTCCACAGACGTTTATAAATATTTCATTTTGTTTCCTAATGTATGAATTTGCTTGCTATTTTTCGAACACAATGTATAGATTATTTTGCATCATTGTATACTTATACCATATAAACAATGTTTAAATTATACTTATGCTGAAGTTTCTATTCATAACCACATATCCTATCCCAAAGTAAATCAGCTCTATATATTTTGTAAATAATTATTTTATTAATTTATTCCACCTACAGTGTTCCAAATGTTTTAGATAAGTGCTGTATTATGTCAAGTAAAGTTTTTTTTTAATCAGCACATTCCCATCTCCAAAACAATTGTTTTAAAGTAAAAATAAGTGCATTCCACAGGGGATGGTCAAACTAGAGGTTGAATAGAATGGCCATGTTTTAGCTTGTCAACATATATCTCTCAGACCGACTGTCTGGAGTAATATTCTTAAAATAGCATTATTGTGGATAATCAAATAATTAAAACAAACAAGCAATATAAATACAATTTGTATATATCAATATGTTGAAAAGGATTTATATTCATCTTGTACTTCTGAATTAGTAAGCTGCCCCTGCATTGGTTCTTCTTCCAATATTGTCATTATTCTGTCCCATGCAAGGCTCATCCTCAGAGTAAGTGGAATGTTTTTACATTTCCTGTAGATCCTGTATAGCAAGGTATTCAATTTCGTAAGCTAGCTATTAGAATATAACTCCAAAAATCCTGTGCAGAGAAATGGAGTATAAGAAGCTGTTGTGGGATCCAATCAAAAGTAGACTCTGGTTTTCTTATCCATATATTTGAAATGATGTAAGCGCCTATGGGACGTGATACATACTTGAAATTAATTTTTTAGTGTTTTTTTTTCTTTTCTCTTCCTGTTTGTAGTATGACATTGCTCTGGGTTAAGTAGTTTTTTTTTTATTTTTAATATTCATCTGCCAAAATCCCCAGCCAGAGATTCCTGTCTGTCTGAGGATTGTGAGAGCTGTAGAGCTGCCAGATTTGACCATCATTGCTACTCTATTGCAAAGAAATACCAAAAGCCTTGTGTTGAATCCATAAAACAAGGACAATACAATGCATAGCTCAGACAAGTAATGATGTCGCTTTTTCATGTGCAGCAGAGAGGAAAATCAAGTTATTGGCAATGTTTACACTTATGGCTGTTTGAACTCTGTACTTGTGAGAGTCCTTGGAACTACAGGAAGAAATATTGCTGTGAAAATTCATTCCCTGTGAAGTTTGTTCTCTTCAGCAGACATCTGATTTTTCTTATACATACTAAACGCATTTATTTCTAACTGCTTTTAGAATATCTTTGCGCTCGGTGCAGTGTTTGGGGAAGGACAACTTGTTATTTTGTATTTGTAAGACAGAAAAAGATGTAATGAGTTCCTAGGTGCAGCCTTGTGTATAGTCTCATGTTTCCCATGAAGTGATGCAGCGTTAGAGAGCACCTGACTGCCAGCTGTCGTCTTTAAAATTTAAACAACATTTCAGTGACCTGCATCTATTCTGCGCATTAGCATATATTCACAGGCCTGGAATCTGCATATTGGAATTGTACTAAATGAAATTTGTGAAGAACATATCTGTTTCTTCCTGCCCACTGTTACTATGGGTACAAAGTGCAGGCAGTAATGATTCTGTATCTAGGGACGCAGCAGTATCTACTTCTCCATATATATATTATTATACTAGTGTAATTAAGCTCAGGTGTTGCCAACAGACAGCTTGCATTGGACCTGCCCCGTAGCCATACTTGGGCTTGCCAGGTGCTAGCTTGAAATCATTGGCATTGTAATCTAAGAGCCAAAGGCTTTGGTAGGTATGTCTGAGAATTATAGAAGGTAGGGATCGACCGATTATCAGATTAACCGATATTATCGGCCGATATTCACAGTTTCCTAAACTATCAGTATCGGCATCTAACTTTACCGATAATGCCGATAATATTGACACTAAGGCTAAGCAGTTAGGCAACAAATATAGCTTAACCCCTTGCCGACAAAGGACGTGCCAGGCACGTCCTGGGAGAATCTCCCTTAATGACAAAGGACGTGCCTGGCACGTCCTGCAGTGAATGAAGCAGTTTTCGCGATCAACGATCGCGAAAACCGCTTTAACAGTGCTGGTCTATTGCCTCAACATCGAGGCAATAGCCAGCACCGATATTTCTATTTTGGGACCCCCACGATTGCCCCACGGAGCGATCGTGGGGAGCCATATTGACAGAGCATGCTGCTCCGTCAATATGGCTAAGTCCTCTGCCGGTCTGAGCTTCGGAAGTGAAAGTAACTTCACTTCCGTCGCTCTGAATATGCTACTTGACTACCCCTAGTGGTAGTTTAGTAGCATTGCAATGGAAAATAATTAAAATACATATTTAATTAAATAAAAATAGGTTATTTAGCTATATTAGCCTATAGGGTTAAAATTAAATATTTTTTAGCATAAGGGATAGGGTTAAAATTAAATTAAAGTTAAAAAATATTAAGGGATATAATAAGGATTAGAGTTTGGGTTAAATTTAGTGTTGGGGTTAAATTTTGGTTTCGGGTTGGGGTCAAAAGATCAATATAGGAAAAAAACAAAAAACACTATTTTTGGTTTTTGCCCCATAACTCGCAAAAAAATACCGAAAAATATGGAAACATGCATATTTTTGAACTCGGGACAACATTTAGAAACTATTTAGCCGGGGTCTTTTTTAATGATTTTATTTGTGTAAATTATATTTTAGGTCAAAGTTAGAAAAAGTGGGTTTTTTTTAAATTTTTCATCATATTTTATGATTTTTTGTTGTAGTAAATTATAAGATATGATGAACATAATGGTATCTAATGAAAGCCCTTCTTATGACGATAAAAACAACATATAATTTGTGTGGGTACTGTATGTGAGAAAGCAAACAATTACAGCTAAACACAAACACCCTAGAAATGTCAAAACAGCCATTGTCACCAAGGGAAAGTCAAGGTGAAAATGTCTTGTCACTAAGGGGTTAATTAAGCTGTTTTGATGCCTTGCTTATATTTACTGTAGTGTCCCTTTGATATAATTGCCTATGTCATTGCTGCTCATTTTACTAAGATTTAATCTAAGTATGGACTATGTGCAATTGAACATTGTTGTTCTTGTTACCTTTTGACTGATATTTATTTAAAAAAAAAAAAAAAAGTGGTCCAATTTGTTGTATTTGACCATATCACCATTGTTTTGCTGCATTATTTATTTTTATTTAGCAATGAAAAAGATTTACAAAAAAAAGCTAAACGTTAACAATAAACATGTTCATTTAACAGCAGATTTGTGTAGAAATTGTTTTTTTTCCCCAAAAATTAAAATGCACGAAATATCGGTATAAGTTATCGGCCTGAAAGTTCACAGGTTATCGGTATCGGCTCTAAAAAATCAATATCGGTCGATCCCTAATAGAAGGTATAGTTCAGAAACAGATGAGAGAGTTTATTTTGGATTCTCCTGATCTAAAATGTATTATGACATCTATAGCACTAAAAGAGATGTAACTTTATTTAACTCGTAGCATGAAACATGTGTCTTTATGACTATCTCGGTGCCCCAACTTCGGCTGTTGAACTAAGGCGGAAAGTGATGTGGATATACAGAGTGACACCTGGCAAAACAAATGTTGGCTCAGTCCCTGTTTTCTTTAATGAATGTTACTCTGACCATTTCCAGATAACAATGGGCTGAAATATAACTTGTCACCTGAAACACAATCCACCAGCTTGTCTATCTTTAAAGGAAGAGGTTTGCATCAGGCTTTAGTAGGATTTGTAGACACTCAAGACATGTTTAATATATACATTTCTTAATCGCCTCTGCTATACGAACACTATAAACAGAACACTGTCTGTATACAACAGTATAATTAGATTAATTTGTAAATTATTATTATGTCTAAATTATTATTATTATCTTTTAGGCCAATAACAGCATAGTCTAAGAAATTCCACTTAGTGCCCACAATTTCACATTTAGCTTCTACTCCCATACCAACTTATCAAAAAAAGTCACAGTAAATCCAGCTGCATTCATTGTGTTAGTTTAAGTAATCTGGAGCTCTTTGAATAAAAACAACAAACATTTCAAGACACTCTTACTGTATATAGGAGGAATGCAGTCAAAAATGCAAAAGAATTGGAGTCTACTAGAAGTATCGGGAAACCTAGGTTGAATGTTTGAAGCCCATTCATAGGTTCAGAGCTGCTTCAAAATAAAAATGAAAAATAATGAAGTACTGACAGGAGCAATTCCACAAAATAAATAGCAGGACAACCACTTTAAACAACCACTAAACTTGTGGTTTTTTTTACATTCATTTTTGCTTCTGTCATATAATATCAAGCCTCAGGTGATGTCATAAACATGAGACACCACAGACAAATCTATAACATTTTTCTCTTTTATAGAGATGATTTTTTTTCTATACTCTACATTAACAGGGTAAACAAAGCCTTAATAATAAAGTCAATTTAAAGCAGTATGGGGGAAAGTTAAACTGAATAAGCAATTAAACAATTAAAGCATTCATTTGCTAAGTGTGTTGGGGTGGGATAGAGGCCTGTATGGATGCATTTACTTCAACTGACTCGTTATTGACTACTAAAATCTGTATTTAAAGGGACACCTTTTTTTCACATGTGCTTCTAATGTAGGAGCACAAGTGAAATGTCCGTTGTCAATAGTATGAGGATAAACTGGTGTGTACTTTTGAGAGCCCCTGCTCTGATTGGCTGTGCGCGTGCTACCGTTTGTCAGCACACGGCAACCAGGAACTGCTGTGTCTCGCATGTGAGACGCAGCATATAGTAAACCCATGTGTATCAATTAAGAAACACGTCGGGTTTAATTTCAAAGTGTGGGACATGTTGTTTTGTTTAACCCCAAGAGTTTAACAAGTTGGAATGTCTTTTTAAAATTGTACTGTCTCTTACATTACAGTGCAACTTCCATTTGCTAATCACTAAAAATGTGAACGGTCACCTAAAGGCTAGCCTTGCAAGTGAACTATATAATTAAGGTGAATGTTTTCCAACTCTACTACCAATGCATGACTTCTGTAGTTTTCTTCTTAGTTCAATTTTAGTGAATAATCTCCTATTTTTCACCATTGCTGGATTTGATTATACCTGGTTGAATGTTGATGCATTTTTATTCCTTCCTTACTTCCCTCTCTTTAGAGGTGTGGCTAGCTATTTTTTGCGCCCGAGGCAGAAATATCAAAGTGCGCCTCCCAATATAGTGTTTCAAATCCCCATTGACTTCCCAAGGGTCTATTGTTCTGCCCATAACCCTATTCATTGTCTGTCCCTGTACCTACCATAGCTTCATCATTTCTCAAAGTGTCTCACCCACTTCTCAAAGTGTCATGAACTGGATCTGACCCACCCATAACCTATGAATTACCACATTATTATTATTTTTGATTGTTATTTTTTAATGGAAGTTGAATGTGCTGGTGGTGTGGAAAGTGGCATTTGTACCATGTTCCTTGGAGTATTACTAGGTTTGACAAGCTATAAATTTACTCATACTACAGGGTACACCTGTGATGCTGCACAGACCTACACCTTATGTCCACTATAGTGCATTACATGGGCTATACTGTTTTGCCTCCATTTCTCACCCTCAAACAAAACAAATGATGCTTGAAGCACTGTGACGTCTCTGCAGGGTGCACGTGAGCAAATCATGGTATTGAGCGGACTACGTCAGGGGTCTGTTTTTTTCTTTTTCATTTGTTTTATTAATGATCTCCCAAGTTGTGTTGAGAGCATATTCTCAGTGTTTGCTGATGACACTAAACAAAGATTAATCTTGATGTTTGTTCTTCACAGGAAGATTTGGACAGAGTGGGGGACTGGGCAATTAAGTGGCAAATGAGGTTCAATATAGACAAATGTAAAATGTATGCATTATGGGAAAAATAATAACAAAAGCAACATATACTTGAAATGGTATTTCCCTTGGAAAAACTACTAATGAAGAGGATTTAGGAATAGTTGTGGATAACAGACTTGGCAAAAGTGCTCAATGCCAGTCAGCAGCTGCAATAGCAAATACGATATTGGCACGTATAGATTTACAGGAGGAAGATATCATCTTGCCTCTTTACAATCAATGGTAAGACCTCACCTTGAATATGCAGTACAATTCTGGGCACCAGTCCTTAAAAAGGTTAATATGGAACTAGAAAAAGTGCAAAGGAGGGCTACAAAATTATTAAAATTGCATTTAAATACATTAGAAATGTAGGCATCTCAGAGGGGATATGATAACATTATATAAATATGTGCAGGGCCAATATAAAGAGCTCTTCAGTGACCTTTTCATTAACAGAAATGTACAAAGAACAAGCAGTAACTTCTTGAGACTGGAAGAGCAAAGATTTCCTAGAATCCAAAAAAAGAGATTCTTCATGGTAACTACAATAAAGTATAGCCAATAGAGGTAGTGCAATCAATTACAATAGATGCATTTAAAAATGGTCTGGATGTTTTTATTTTTTTTATTTTTAGAAAAGCAGAACATACAGTGCTATTAATAATAGAGCTTATTGATCCAAGGAGAAATCAGATTGCTTAGATAGGTAGGAGAGTTGAACTTGATGGACTTGTGTCTTTTTTTCAACACAAATTACTATGTTACTGTTTCTTCAACCTGGTATCATTGCTTGCCAGTGCAAAGTAGCGGAAAACCACATAACTTCCTTATCCCTCTCTGGATACCTCCTTCCAGAATTATGGCTGCTCACATGCTGATTTCTGCATATGTATGTATGGCTCTCCTTTTACATTTTGCACTTTACTACCTGTGTATATGTAGTTGTTTTGCAATATTCCAATAATTGTTTCTAGTTTGGTGGGTCACTGGGGTAGGGCTAAGTTTTGGCTTGGTGGGAAAAAACATTTTAGTGGCCCACAATGCAACTTCCTCAGCCCACCCAGAGATGGACATAGACAGACATGACCAGTATACTGACAGACAAATTACAGAGACTGATAGACAAACCAGGCAGTTGCATAGAAAGCTTGGTGCACTGGTGCAGAAGTGGTGCAACCCCAGCCCATTGAGTCAGTTTAGAAAACAGTCTGGGGAGCAATTGCCAGTGCTCCCTTGAAGGGTCTAATGGAGCCTGTTTTATATTTTGGGTAGCAACCATTTCCCAGCAAAAAAAAATATTTTATGAAAATAAACAAATATTGATTAAACGTATATTTACAACAGTTTGAGAAATTTTACTAGAGAACATTTACATCCACAAACATGTTCTATTGTTTTAATACCTCTATATAAAATCACATATTGATAATCTCTAATACTATGACTAATGATTTATGCTTAGCTTATTATTCTTAAAGTGTTTGTGGCATATGTGCTTTGACTGCTTCTTTATTTAGCAAAGGTGTGGCTTTGTTGGACAGTTTTGAAATCAGTGAGGCACCTATTTAAAGGTAAACATCACAAAATAATGTTAGTATGATATAAAGTTTTGTGATATTTATGAGGTGTAATATCGTGCTTTACACAGGTGTGTAAAGCACCATAATTATTTTATGTAATGAGCATCCTATTCTGCAGATCTGTAAAAAAGCAAAATTTACAAACCGCAAGTAACATAAGTTTAGGCATGCTGACATGAATGATGAGACTGGCCCTTTTCAAACCAGCTTTTAATGGGAATACAGACACAATTACACAAGAGGTAAAAGTACAATAGGTTAAAGTGCTTTGTTATTCTCACATATTCAAATGGTAAGATATGCCGCCAGATATGCAGTAATAATTTTTTTAAAGGACAACTAAACTTTTTTTTTTTTTACTTTGTTTTTCAACACCGAGTCAATAAGTAACTTAATGAAACATTTCGTTTTTTTTGGGGTGGGGGGGACTCGCTGTATACTTTACTTGATTAAAAAAGTCCCCAGCCCCTCCTACTTTAAATTCTGACCTCTTGGCTCAGTTGTTTCGCCGACACACATGAACCTAGGGGCCGAATTTGGCATCCAAATTGCTTTTCTGACACCGCCTGTGTCTGGAATTCAACTCTGTATGATGCCTGATCGTAGATCTTAAACAAAAGCAGAATCAATGTGAACTAAATTTCCCATGGTTCTGCGGTGGAAGGAGCCAAAATCGGGCATGCGCACACAAGTAAAAGTCCCCCCACGCCCAAAATAAATACGTTCACTTAAGTTAATTATTGACTCAGTGTTAAAAATCACAGAGGGGCTTGTCCTTAATAAGTCTTGTGGGCATTGGCATCTGGTGGAGAATGAAAATCGCTTTATTTCCCCTCTTGATAATGATGAGGTAAGATCTCCCCTAACAAGACCAGCAACCATATAAACTGCAAGGGGGGCCTACACAATCAACTTTATTGCCTCCATCCATAGCGCAGAATCCTCTGAATGAATGTTAGAGTTCCGGGTGTACATTATCAGTGAGTGCAAATGATGATGATGTTCTGGAAATAAGAGATGAAATATGATTTATCAAACGATTGCGGAGAACTGTCGGTTCGGCCATAAAATATTGTAGTGGAGCAAAACTTTGCCAGCCCGATTTTGATATGATGCATGAACATCCACATCATCAGGGTCAGTATGACTACCTATTGATTGTTTTGTCTCAGATCCCGAATATTCTAATGTTATAGAGCAGAGGTTTTCAACCAGTGTGCATGTGACACGGCGCATCTGTAGATGTGCAGCCAGTCTGTCACCTAGACTGCCGCAGGTGACAATGGTGCGGGGGGTGCAGTCTACCTCTAATTGCACTCCGGAACCATTATCAGAAAAGGAAGAAGGTGTGACAGACTGGCAGCACCTGGGGGGAGGGCAGGAGACAGGAAATGGAGAGAGAGGAAAGGAAGACAAAACAGCAGGGAAAAGGGAGAGTAACATGTTAAATACTGATGGTGTGGCTCATTGTGCCTTGCGATGGAAAAGGTTACAAAAATACTGTGCTACAGGGACTCAAATATATTAAATAAAACTGAACTATAAATTGTAATTTTAAACAATACTAAATCAGGTTCATCCTTCCAGTTATCCCCTTGGCGACACAGGACGGACTAGGTCCGTCCTGTGTGCCGAGGCGTTAGTGACACAGGACGGACCTAGTCCGTCCTGTGTCAAAACGAGCACTGAAAGCGGAGTTTTTCCGCTTTCAGTGCTCTAAGGGCATTGTAACGATGCTTCCGTGTGGAAGCATCGTACAATGCTAAAAAAAATGCCCGTCGGCATTTCGATCGCTCCGGAGAGCGATCGAAATGCCGGTTTTAAAGGCACAGTGCCTTTAAAACGCGGGCATTTAAAAAATGAGCATAGGAAGCGAATCTTTCGCTTCCTATGCTCAGAAAGTGTTTCTGATTGCCTCGCAAGCCGAGGCAATCAGAAACACAAAAAAAAAATGCACGATCTTGGTCACTGAGTGACCAAGATGGCGCTGCCCTTCTAAGGGCAAGAGCACAGGAGGCAGGAAGTACCTGCTTCCTGTGCTCTCTGGCTGTCACACGATTGCCTCTTCACAGAGGCAATCAGTGACTGCCAGGCACACTGACAGGCAGTGGGGATGCTCTCCTGAACATCCCCACTGACTGGTCAGATCAATATTAACTCTATATTGATCTGACCAGTTATGATCTGCCTCCCTCTCCTCACATTTTTTTTAGTGAGGGAGAGAGACAGATCAAAGTTACAAAAGTAATTAAAAGTTAAAAAAAACAATAAATACACAACACACAAATAATAAAACAATAAAAAAATTTTTATTAAAGCAATTCCCTGTGTTTAACCCCTTCCCTGCCACTGATCTTGCATAAGCAGTGATCGTGCACATCAGCGCATTTATTTTTGCTGTTTGTGCATTTTTTAGGGGTTAATTTTTTTTGTACTGTAATTTATTACAGTACTAAAAAGGCTCTTCTAAGAGTTATTAACCCCTTATTTGCCGTCGATCACTGCTTACGCAATGATATTGACGCCAAAGCAATTTTTATCTGTCTGCATATTTTTTTTTTATTTTTTTTTTACACATACCCGCTAGGGGATTACATGTAAAGTAAAAATATTTGAGGTTTTTTTTTTTAAGCTGCCTGAGCGCATAGCGATCAGTAACAGCGAATTAGTGGCAAAGGCGGTTTGGTGATTTCTCAATTAAGCTCACCATTCGCCCTGGTCAGATCAAAATGAATCGGATCAATATTCACAAATATTGATCTGCCTCCCTCTCCTCACTTACATTTTTATGACGGAAAGAGACAGATCAGTATTAGTGATATAAAATAAAATTTTATAAAATTGGCAGGTTTTATGAAAGTCTTTCACTGTGTATTAACCCCTCCCCTGCCATTCATCACTGTGTAAGCAGTAATCTTGCACAGCAACAGTATGTTTTGCTGTCTGCACTGTTTTATGGATTAATTTCTTTGTACTGTAATGTATTACAGTACTAGATAGGCTCTTCTAAGAGCTATTAACCCCTTCTTTGCTCGAGATCACTGCTTACGCACTGATTCTGAGGCCGCGGACTCAGGGTTCGATTTTGACCCTATTCAGCTTTCTGATACATCATCTAGCGATGTATCGGTGGCTGCTGAGCCCTTGCCACAAGTAGTGATGGGGGTCTACAGATAAAAAAATATATGGTTTGGTGGGGGTAAATTTCATTGGCTGGCTTCAAAGATATATCCCATAAAGGACACGGACGCAGGTTGACTACATGTCAAAATTCCAAGTTGGAATTTTGAGATGCGCATCTCACAAATGTTGCCTTCTAGCCAAAAACAAACCAACAAACCTATGCATGGGTGCTATCCCTGTACTCGGGAGATGTTGCTGAAAACATATTGGGTTGTTGTTTGGCAGTGACATATACCAGAATCTGTGAATTCATGCCTGAAGTACAATGCATGTGGAAAAAAAACTCCCAAAAAAGTACTACCACAAACTTTTACAAAGGCTGGTGGTAGAATTAGTACCTATACAGTATTAAAATACCACCATTTGAAATACCTTAGGATGTCTATTTTCCAAAAATATATGGTTTGATGGGGTAAAATTCATTGGACGGCTTAAAAAATGTTCCAAATGGAACATGGGCGCAGGCTGACTACATGTCAAAATTCCAGGTTGGAATTGCGCACCCCCTAAATGTGGAATTTTAGACCCAATACAAACCAACAAACCTATGCATGGGGGGTATCCCTGTACTCAGGAGATGTTGCTGAACACATATTGAGGTGTTGGTTGGCAGTGGCAAATACCAGAATCTGAAAATTCCTGCCTGAACTACAATGTGTGTGGGGAAAAAATGACATCCCATCCCTTTGACATAGGTTGGTGGTAGAATTAGCACTTGGAAAGTGTTAAAATACCACAATTTTAAATACCCTAGGATGTCTAGTTTTCCAAAATATAAGGTTTTATGGGGTAAAATACTTTGACAGGCTTCAAAAGTGTCCCAAATGGAACATGGGCGCAGGCTGACTACATGTCAAAATTCCAAGTTGGAAATGCACCCCCCCCTAAACGTGGCCTTTTAGCCCCCAAATAATCTAACTAACCTACACATGGGTGGTATCCCTGTACTCAGGAGATGTTTCTGAACACATATTAAGGTGTTGTTTGGCACTGACACATAATAGGATCTGTGAATTCATGCCCGATGTACAATGAATGTGAAAAACAAATTACTATCCATAACATTGACATAGGCTGGTGGTAGAATTAGTGCATGAAAAGTGTTAAAATACTACCATTTGAAATACCCTAGGGTGTCTAGTTTTCAAAAATATATGGTTTTGTGGGGTAGAATACACTTTTTGGCTTCAAAAATGTCCCAAATGGGACATGGGCGCAGGTTTTCTGCACGTCAGAATTCCAAGTTGGAAAACCAAAAAGCGCACCTCTCAAATGTGGCCTTTTAACCCCCAAATAACCTAACCAACCTATACATGGGTGGTATCCCTGTACTCAGGAGATGTTGCTGAACACATATTGAGGTGTTGTTTGGCACTGACATATAACAGGATCTGTGAATTCATGCCCAAAGTACTATGTATGTGAAAAAAAATTACTATCCATAACATTGACATAGGCTGGTAGTATAATTAGTGCATGGAAAGTGTTAAAATACTACCATTTGAAATACCCTAGGGTGTCTAGTTTTCAAAAATATATGGTTTTGTGGGATAGAATACACTTTTTGGCTTCAAAAATGTCCCAAATGGGACATGGGCGCAGGTTTTCTGCACGTCAGAATTCCAAGTTGGAAAACCAAAAAGAGCACCTCTCAAATGTGGTCTTTTAACCCCCAAATAACCTAACCAACCTATACATGGGTGGTATCCCTGTACTCAGGAGATGTTGCTGAACACATATTGAGGTGTTGTTTGGCACTGACATATAACAGGATCTGTGAATTCATGCCCAAAGTACAATGTATGTGAAAAAAAATTACAACCCAAAACATTGACATAGGCTGGTAGTATAATTAGTGCATGGAAAGTGTTAAAATACTACCATTTGAAATACCCTAGGATGTCTAGTTTAAAAAAATATATGGTTTTGTGGGGTAGAATACACTTTCTGGCTTCAAAAATGTCCCAAATGGGACATGGGCACAAGTTTTCTGCATGTCAGAATTCCAAGTTGGAAAACCAAAATGCGCACCCCCTAAATGTGGCCTTTTAGCCCCAAAACAAACCAACAAACCTATGCATGGGTGGTATCCCTGTACTCAGGAGATGTTGCTGAACACATATTGAGGTGTTATTTGGAAATACCCCTTCACATTTTAAGGTAATGTTTACCTAAATTGCAATATATGTGAAAAATTAAAAAAAAAGATTTTTTGCTGCAAACTTTGGCATAGATTGGTGGTAAAATGGCTACATGAAATGTGTCAAAATACCCCAAGTTAAATGCCCTGAGTTGTCTAGTTTTCAAAAATATGTACATGTTGGGGGTCATTCATGGATTTAGTACAGAAATCAGTGTATCAATGTCACTATCGCTAATTTTGAAAGAAGGGATTTTAAAATAGCTTTGCACCACTTATAGTTCTGGCCCTGTAACATGAATAAAAAAGCACAAAAACATAAAAACATGGGCTATTTCTGAACTCAGGACATATATTAGAAACTTTTTAGCAGTGTTTTTTTGTTGTCTCTTGTACATGAGTATACGATTTTTCAAATAAAAGTCATAAAAAAATAATTTTTTCAATTTTTTTGCCATATTTTATTATTTTTTTTACATCAAATTATATGCTATTATCAAAATAATGGTATCAAAAGAAAGCCCTTCTAATGACGATAAAAACGATATATAGTTTGTGCGGGTACACTAAATGAGACAGAAATAAATTACAGCAAAACACAAACTGCTCAGAAATGTTAAAACAGCCCATGTCACCAAGCGTCGGACAAGCCAAAAAAGTCATGTCACTAAGGGGTTATACTATGTTTGCCAGTATTTATTTTTAAGATCTGATAAACATCATGAAGGCATTTGCTGGGGAAACCACTCACATTAGGCAAGGGTGTGGTACCAAGCATTGAATTCTGCTTTGACCACATACAGTGTAGTTTACTGTCCTTTTATTATAGGTTGGAGATGTTTGGAGAAGCTTTTACAGTGCAAGCACTATGAGTTTTGGAGGCAATTCAGAAGGTTATGGATACATTGGAGAGTTTTTCAGAGAAAGGCTATTAAACTGGTTCATGGATTCCAGGACAAAGCTTACCAGGAAAGGTTAAATAATCATAACATGTATAACTTGGAAGAAAGACGAGAGGAGATGTGATAGAAATATTTAAATACATAAAGGGAATCATAGAAAGTGAAGAGAAAACAAGTGTACATCTAAAGGGCAAATTATACAGCAGGGGGTGAAATGAAAAACACAAAAGACAATCTATAGTGCAATGTGCCATGGAGCAATAATAGATGCTTATGAATGTTCAATAGGAGAGACTCTTACAGTAGTTGGAGCAATTTAAGCTCAAAAACAGCGCTCAGGACAACCCTTTGATGTCTTGACAAGACCAGTGATTTTCCCTGAAATGGTTACTCAGCAGTGTCAGCGATTTGAATTTCAGCAAGCATAAAAGACAAGAAGGTGAACGGAATGTAGGAGGAGCATTGCATATAATAAAAACCATAAATAGTATCTCTTACATTTAAGCATGAGTAGAAGAGTTCCCACACGGAGACATAGTATTAAATTAGAGGGGAAAATGTGTATTTAAAAGTAATATCTGGAAAGTAGTGGATACATGTAATAGCCTTCCAGCAGGAGTGGCAGAGGTTAATACAATGAAGGAGTTTATACATGCATCGGATAGGCATATCTTAGATATAACATAAGGCCATTGACCAGTGAACATATTCAGAAAATTGTACAGACTAAATGGGCTGATTGGTTTTTATCTGCTTTTATATGTTTTGATCATGCAAGAAATATTTATTTGGTGTAATGGCTTAGAATATTGTAAATTAATGTCACTAAGGGCTGGTCCGTCACAAGACTATGTTACAGGACGGACAATAACTATTTAAAAATGTGCAGTTTAATGTATGTGTATAATTTCTTTTCTTCTAATAGACAATATGATCTAGAAATTTACTCTGTACACCATACAGAGAACGTATTCTTCCTTTGAAAGCATTTTCTATTTTGAACTTCGTCATGTTGCCCTCAAGGCAAAGAAAATTGTAGTTTCATCTTTAAAATAAACATTTTCAGAACTAAAAACCACTACACAGCCTGATTGTTCCCAAAACTTCAAGAAACAGAGCATAGATCAATTGGGGAAAGCCGGATTTCACATGTAGAACATTGAATTGCTCTATTCATCCTCTTTATCATAAAAAGAGGATACTTCATATCGGTTCATAGTGGTCATATAGTAATAGCAGCTTATTTGTGTCGTCACTGAAGTCTCCTTGTGTGTAGGAGAATTTGGATGCTAGGAACATCCAATTTGAAATAAACACAAAAAAACATGCAGTCATGTTTCCCAAGCATAGGACTGTAATTGGTAGTTTGTTAGCAATTCTTGGTCAACTTTAAAGTCACCATTTTTCTTGTATTGTTGAAAATTGTTAAATATTTTGTCTATTTCTATGTTTTTCTATTTCCTTGTTGTCAGCACCCTAATCATGGGGTGTTGTCCATGGCATATGGATGGCTAGGATGTTGTTGGATGTGTGTGGGGTGAATTCAGCCACAAAAGCAAAGCATTGGAACTTGTTAGTGAATCATGCAAATGCGTTTGTGTGTAAACATAAAAACCCTTTGTTCACTGAACACGTGACACCAAGAGGGTGCTCTGACTTTACAAGTTGCAGGTGAGTTGAGGGGAGATGAACATTTTGTCTCAACGACTTGCCTAACCTGGTAAGTTTCTCCTGTGAGAAGAACAAAATTGCCCTGCACAATGCATATTGAGGATTCTACAACGCTTGCATTGAGCAGGATAAAGTCACCATGACTTTTATTTCAAATTAATCTTTGAACTGTTTAAAGGTATTAAGTACCATATACCATATAAATGTGTCTGCTGTGGAGATAGGTATATCCAAAACAAACATGAGGCAGTGAAGGTTACAGTAAGACACACAGAAGTGCATTGCTTAAATAGTGCAATGTAACGAAAACTCTTTTTAATGGGCAGGATTAAATAGCATTTTGAAGCTAATGCTAAAAGGCAGATAATTAAGTGTTATCTTTGAGATTTTCATTCAGGCTTTAGCACCCACAAGCTGCTACTACAATAGATTTCAGTTTCTTGTAGTGAAGTAAACCGCACATATTTTTGGGCTAGTTTCACAACTACTTTTTACAACATTTTAATACAATGTTTGGGATTCCCTAATTAAAGTACCACACCAAGGTTTTTTTTTGTGCCAAAGTGCTCCTGGTCATTATATAAAGATAACTTTTATAATCAGATACACTGGTAATAATTATTGGATTCACCTAGAGTTGAGTAATTTGATTAGAGACGACCCTTTGCCAAACTAGGTTGCTGTTGCTGTCCATTACATAAAAAACTTCTTGATTAGTGACTTACACTTTGTTAGGTATGTGTAACTTGCTGTGTTTTTTTTTTTTTTTTTTTTAAGCACAGAACCATTTTGTTTTCTTTTTTGCATATCCTTACATTTTCCTGGTTCAAACATTTTCATACATACCTGGGTTAACATCAGCAAACCAGTAAAATAAAACTATATAAAATGTGTGTGTATATAAAGGTTGTGGAGTAGTTGGTCCTTCATAAAAGCACATGCTGTCTTATTTGCACTTGCTAGTTTACTTATTCATGTCTGCTTTGTCTATGCTAGAAATACAGAAAACTTTAAACTTAGATCAATGTATGCAATGGCTCCCGTTAATAAAGAAATGGCATTAGTATTTAATTAATGGGCATTGCTGATTCAGTGCCTGCCACTAACACCATTAACATGTAATATTACTGCACCCACTATAATCCTCCATACTTTTTAGGGAGGATTACCTGATCTATGGCAAAAACGTCATTGAAACACTGTTCTGTGCGGTATTTTCTGCACAAACAATGATTCAAGAACAGCCGGTAAAAACGGGCAAAAAAATCTTTCAATTTTGCCTATCAATTTAACAAAAAAATAAGCACAACACATTTCCTGTGGCCCCAGTACACAATATTGCTGACCCCCTGAGTCCGCAGGCTAGCAATATGTCTGCAGACATTTAATAATATAATTATTGCCCTCATGGGGCAAAGCTCATAGGGCTGGTTCCTTTAGGTATACTAGCAGGCGGGCCAGCGCATAGTAGTGAATACCATGAGGCCATAATTATTTAATTACACGCAAGTGTACTAGGCGTGGTTAGTATCCCTCCAGTCCCCTAGTGTAAATTTAGTGGGAAGATGGGGAATAATGAAATTTTAAACTAAATGTCGTTAATCGCTTACAGAAATACCAGTGCTTTTAACGCACTGGATATTGTCTGTCCTCATTTTAGTTGAATAGCGCGTCATTTCCCTGGCTCAATACATAGCGAGCATCAGTAGTATTGTATGTTTCTTATAGCGAAAGAAAGCCATTCCAAATTAGCTACATATTTACATTGGGGTAAGACAGATATTTAATATAAACATTGTTTCATTGAGACTGAACAATGGATAATAAATACCCTATATCATTCAATATAATACAAAATAATACACCAAGATGCATGCTAGTAAGTATAAGGCACCATTTGTAATTTGTGATTTTTACCCTTAAGTGCAATTGCTTCTAACTGGCTGATAGAATAAGAAAGAAATAAGTTAGTAAAATTGGAAGATTATCAGAGAACATTATATAATTCACTTGTTCACCATGATATTGTTTCACTAACCGCCCTATTCTAACCTTAAAATCCACCCCAGGCAGAAATAGTTAAGTCAAAACTGCTTTCTTGGGATTTATATGTTGCTTGCAGATGATCGTACAATACAATGGGATAGTGAGAACGTTTTCAGAATATGATAGGCCTTATATAAGAACAATATAACTGTATCTGTGGCATAAAAGGTTCTTAGTAGAAGTGGAGTGTAGTTTTTTTTTTTTTTTTAAAGAATACTGAACTCAAGGAGTTATTAGTAATTAAAGACTCACAAGAGCTACCCAGTGTTGACAGAACTATTAATCATGAATCACATCATGTGCACAGAAGCTGAATGTTGCATTGAAAGAACGCCCAGCTATGAGCTCATTTTTACAATGCTTTTGTGTTTTGTTTACTTTGAATTCTCTGTTTAGCATACACCCCCATGTAAAAGCTGAATGTATTGCAAATTCTGTGTTTATATACAAAGGATGGGCAAAATAACAGGAACATTTAACTAAATATTAATATCAAGAACCTAATAAGGAGGAAACCAACATAGAACATCTTCAGTCCTTCTATGAATGCGGTTTTGCAGGCCCTGAACTGTATGTATGGTGATATCACACCATTCTTCAAACTTTTCACTCTGCACTACAGAGCTTCACATAAATATTCATGGATGTTTAGATACAGTGATTAGGGAGGCTGCGGAAGTTAGCAGAATGAATGAGGGGGTAATACCATCCTGGTTTATGGCAAGTCATGAAGGAACTGTTTTTGCACCATTGCACCCTACAGTTGGTTTTGTAAAATGGCCTCATATTCCTTGGTTGTTAAACTACCTAGGGACTCCCAGATGAACCCACACAATCCTTTACAGTCTGCAGCAAATTTTGTTGGTTGAGGGCATCGTTTTGGATTTCTCCATTCTGATTCAGTCCTTTTTTTAAATTTTGAGACCGAGCTGGTTGAGTATTTAGCAACCAACCTGTTGAGTGCCCATCTACCCTGATGGTGAACTTTGACTTGTGACCACTTCTTTGATATATAGTTTTAAATTAGAGGGGCAACGATTTAAAAGTAATATCAGGAACTTTTACTTTACTGAGAGGGTAGTGGATGTATGTAATAGCCTTCAGTAGAAGTGGTAGAGGCAAACATTCAAGGAGTTTAAGCATGCGTGAGATAGGCTCAAGGCTATCCTAACTATAAGATAGCGAACTGGAGACTAATAAAATTATTTAGAAAATTGGGCAAAACTAATGGTTCTTATCTGCCAACACATTCTATGTTTCCATATGACTTTTTAAAACTATGTGAAGCAACTAGAAAAGTGTTAATTGTCGAGCCTCTTACACACATCAATTTTATTTGTGTGTGTAATATATATACTAGTTGGCAGTCAATCTACTTTAACTTGCCTTTGCAAATGTGTTTGTAATTATAATTCTGCTACTTTTGTCTTTTTTTCAGTTGGAGGTTATTTTGTCCAGCATCTGTATGTGCCTTAGATGCCCATAACTTCAGAATTGCTATTCTAATCAAAAGAATGTGCAGAATGTCCCACAGAGAAAATATCCCCCACTCTGCAATGCTTATCTGTCACTAGCAATGTTTTTGTGTTGGTTGTAATTTGTGTTACATTGTCTGTCTCCTCCCACGCAGGCCATAGTAGGAATTTTGAAATATTTTAAGCTAATTAAACCACGCCATGTTTACCCCCCCCCCCTTTTTTAATGCAAACCATTCTTCACTTAATAGACTGATTACAAAATACTTGAATGAGTAAAGCCGTATCAAATTATCATATGTTTATAGGGAGGTTGGCTTACTTTAGGGAACATATAGAAAAACACAATGACTCTCTGTGAAACCAATCCACAGAAACAATACAATTTCTGTACCTCAATACAAAATATATACCTTGGTGCAATATTTACCTAATCAAGATACTTGTTGAATATTTCATATAAGTGTTCTGACTTTTTATATGTAATATATTCATTTTGAAGTATATATTTTCTACATATTTATATGTAATTATTTTTATATAGGCATTTTTATATTTGAAGGTGATTCAATAAAGTTCACCTTTTAATATATCTGTGGTGTGCATTGTTATTTCAGCATAACATTTAGTTCACAGCATTATAGCATCGTGGGGACTGTGCTGACACTCGGTGTGGGATGTAATATGTACATTCTTTGTGAATACTCTTCCTCATCATACATGTTTATTATTTAATCCATTTGACATGGCTCATGTAATTCTATAACACTATATGTTTCTGAAGTGCTTCTGGAAGGCACAGCAAACATTTGGAAAGGAAACCAGACAAATAAGACTGGTTAGTTCTAATGTTTATAAGCTATTTTGCCTACTATGAAATTGGGATAAACTTAACTCTTGACAAATGTTGCTTTTATTTCATTCATAATGATTATTGGTGATGAATAAAAATTAAATGAACTTGGCTTTTATCAATTGTTACATATAAGATAAATTGTTTTCTCCCTTTTACACATAACTAACTATATACCCCACAAAATCCTGTAGTAGATATCCACAAACTAAGAAATAGTGGTAACTGCCTGCAAAACAAAGGAAACATATTTATATACAGGTTGAGTATTCCTTATCCAAAATGCCTCGGACCAGGAGTATTTTGGGTAAGGGGTCATTACATATAAAGGATAATTTTCACCAATAAGATATATTAAAGCTTCTCAGCACTCATGTACAGTAGTATCAGTGCAAATAAGTCACTTTTACTGTAAATTATTAAGGATGTGACATGTACCATTGTATTACGCATTGTGGGTGAATCTGGACATGCATGGAAAAGGTATATTGCAGTTTAAGGGGCTGGACAATAAACTGTGGATAACGGATTTTTGGATAAGGGATACTCAACCTGTATTGCTGTCACTCATCGTAATAAATTGCATACTGTCAAACCAGAATTGGTGGTTAATAAAAAGGGGACAGACCCATAGCATGTTCATGTAGATAATACAGCTGGTTTTGTATTACATTTCTGACAAAATACCAGTTTTGTGTGCATCTGACGTTCTTTTTTGAATGATATTAAATCAAACCATGGATGAGTTAACGAGATCGTGGCAGATAGTGTCTATTGGCTCTTGGATCAGTGACTTAGTCCAAATTGATAAATCCAAGGAGTCATAAAATCCCTACTGCTGGCTCCTAAGTTTATTGATTGCTTCACATAACACTCTATTGAATAATTGGTCTACAAATATTTGCAAAGCATTGACTTTGAGTTTTTAAATAGGTACTATCTAATTTGTTCTTTACGTTCATAGCACTTAGCTCCTTCTGTTAGCCTGTCACTGGAAGAATAAAGTTTATTGATTAATCACACCCTCTCATTTTAAACCCTTCCAAGTACCACAAGTTGGGAAGTGCTGCATTAACACTTTCATGACAATGAACATGCCAGACACGTGTCGACATTAGGCAGCACCCACGATTGCTCCACAGAGCGATCATGGGCGCCATATTGCAGGATGCTCCTGCCCTCTTGTGGGTAGAGCTTCGGAAGTGAAACAAAATTAACTTCCAACACAAGCTGTTGCTTGACCGCATAATAGTATCTAATGAAAGCCTTTCTTATGACGATAAAAACAACAAATCATTTGTGTGGGTACAGGATGCGAGAAAAAATTTCAGCTAAACACAATCACCCCAGAAATGTCAAAACAGCCCCTGTCACCAAGGGAAAGACAAGGTCAAAAGGTCTTGTCACTAAGAGGTTAAAGGGAAGCTACTGACACCATAGCAGACAGTGTCTAGGGAGGAACCAGGGGTTGCCTGGTTCCTGTCCTGAATGGGCATGAATATAAATTAAATTTTAATTCATAACGCTAGAAAGAAAAGAAGAAGAAATAACAGGAAACAAATCTGATTGTTCCTCTTAAAGAATACTTCAAGCAGGTTCAGAGGGTGGTGTATAAAAGAATAGAAATAGTATGTGTATTGTTTCTTTTATCTCTGAGTTTAGAGAAGTCATGTTTAAATTCTCCATGAACAATCCTCTTTGCTGTCATGCTTTTGTCATTTGTAATGTAAATCAGAGGGAAATGTGTACACCTGTGTAACCGCAATATACAGCCTCCTAGTAGCACTCTCACAAAAACATCCTTAGACATAAGACATGGAGTGCACAGAATCAGATGGGGGGGAACAAATATATTGTGTAGTATGTCCCAAATAAATTATGCTGGCACTCAACCAGTAAAGAATGCACTCACACACACATGTAATATATTAGACATTGTGTTAAACTTGCCAGAATCCAAAGGGATCCTTTATAAAAGTTTAATGATGTCGAGAATGATTAAAGAAACAGGAATGGGGTAAAAGCCCACAGCATGGAGCAACTTACTAAACAATGTCCAACTGACTAAACAAAAGTGAGCAACTAGTGCTTTATATAGAATAAAGATCACCGGGATGTCAATAACATTGACTTGAACATTGACATCAACATGACTTGATGCATTTCTCCGATGTTTGTCCTGGCTTCTTCAGGAGCAAACTTTTCATAAATGACTTCTGAACACTCTCCTTCAAAAGTATCTGCTACTCCCCATAGAAAACATTGACATTCAGGGATAGGGTGCTCATTAGACTTATTATTGATATATACCAAAACAAGATGTGGCATACGCCTCACTGCAAAGTAGGTCTGTGTTTTGGTACTCATGATACATAAATAAGGAGAAAAAAAATATTATAAAAGTAGAAAATATATTTATTGACTATAGAATTTCTGCCATCACAGCATGCCAAATGTAATACAATAATAAAATGTTATAATAAACTAAAAAAACAAAACCTAACCTCTGCAGGGCTGAATGTATGTATAAATCAAATGATCCTTTCCAGGACTGTGGAACATGCCAAATACAACATACTGCAGCCCAGAAAAGAATGGATTTGCATACCTATAAATCCATATGATAGCATAAAAATGACACCTGCAAAAATAAATATCTTTATCACAAGGAAAATAATTGATAAAAGTGATCCTAAGATAACGGATATGGAGAAATAACTTTATTAAGCGCTCTAAAGTCATAATAACCACACTATATCCTCAAACAGTAAGTTTGCCAGGAAGTAGCTGCAAAGCCAAAATCACTGCAGCATAAACAGTGAAAAAAAAAAAAAGTGCAAAGCTTTTATTAGAATGTAGACATCCCCACACTGTCCTCGGTTAGTGTATCCAAAATATTTGTGAGCATGATGTCAAATGCAATATGGCCAATAGTAAAGGCAAATCAGAAGTAGCACAACTGTAATGTGTTATAGTATCTCTTCCAATCACCGAAAGCAGGATGCAGAGAAAGCTTAACCCCTTCGCGACAATGTACGTGTCAGGCACGTCCTTCCGGGAACTCCGTTCCTGACAATGTACGTGCCTGGCATGTCCTGCGGTGAATCAAGCGGTTTTCGCGATCAACGATTTAACAGTGCTGGTCTATAGCCTCGATGTCGTGGCAATAGCCAGCACTGAAATTTCTGATCTGGGCCACCCACGATCGCCCCACAGAGTGATCGTGGGAGCCATACTGACGGAGCAGCATGCTCCGTCAATATGGCTATGCCCTCTGCAGGCCTGAGCTTCGGAAGTGAAAGTAACTTTTTTTTTTTTTTTTTAATTAACTAAAAACTTGTTATATAGTTTAGCCTATAGGGTTAAAAATTAAATAATTTTTAGCATAAGGAATAGGGTTAAAAATTAAATTAAAATGAAAACAAATTAAGGGATGGCATAAGGGTTAGAGTTGGGGTTACATTTAGTGTTAGGGTGAAATTTTGGGTTCGGGTTGGGGTCAAAAGGTCAATATAGCAAAAAAAAATACCGAAAAATATGGAAACATGCATATTTCTGAACTTGGGACAACATTTAGAAACTATTTAGATGGCGTCTTTTTTTAATGATTTTATTTGTGTAGATTATATTTTAGGTCAAAGTTAGAAAAAGTGGGTTTTAAAAACATTTTCATCATATTTTATGATTTTTTTTGTAGTAAATGATAGGATATGATGAACATTATGGTATCTAATGAAAGCCCTTCTTATGACGATAAAAACAACATATAATTTGTGTGGGTACAGTATCTGAGAAAGAAGACAATTGCAGCTATTCACAAACACCCCAGAAATGTCAAAACAGCCATGGTCACCAAGGGAAAGTCAAGGTGAAAATGTCTTGTCACTAAGGGGTTAAATTAGATGCGAAGATGTGCCGTTAGATAAGTCATAACTGAAGCTCTGTAAGAAAATAACTTCTTCTGAACGCTGATATTACATACATCATTTCATATGCAGTGAAAATATCATCTATGCAGGTTTCTATTCACAGGGTTACACCATGAGTAGCTTGGAGGCACCAGATTGTAACTCACTGTCCGTGAATCACCATGTTCCCATATTTCCTAATATTCCACTCCTTGTGGTAGAAACACATTGCACTGGGCTTCACTCTCCTACACAGGGGAGTTAGTCGAACACATGCACCTCTCAATATCTGCCTGCACACAGCGGACCTTGGTCTCCTGCAATGAAGAGTGCATTCTTCCCATAAGCCAGAACTTGCAAAAGCTGCTCATGGTCAAAATTGAAAAGACACACGTGTGTGCCAAACACCCCAGGGACTGCTCGTCCTACATCTCAGCTGGCAGGGTAGCAAAAAGACAATCCTCAAATAGATCTTACTGATCAACAAGCATTTCGCCTGTGCGGCATCCTCCAGATTCAATGTCCACTTTATCGTGTGTGTGTGAGGATATTCATTATTGTTTGAGAATTGCCATTATTTATTTGGCACATACTACACTATATATATAAATATATATATATTTTTTTTCAAGTTATTCTTACCGTTCCCTGTCTTACATATATGCTTTGTCATTTCTCAAGTCCTCTATAGTCAGACATGATTTTTTTTTTTTTTTTTGAGTTGCTTGACCTGTTTATCTTCAGAATATCTTTTCAGTAGATTGCTCAGTGGTATTGGATGCAATTGTGTTTTCCAGCAAAGCTTATTGCTGTCATGATGAGCATATCTTGGCTGATTAGTGTATCTACAGAGAAGGTAGAATTCTGATGAGATAAGCAATTAGAACATGTTGGGTAAACAAGTCTTTATATTGACACTTATTCATATGGAGGGAAATTGCTATTTAAAGAGTTCATTTTACCTTTCATCTTGTTTTGGATTTATTTGCCAAAACTCTGAGCTAGAAACTCTCTGCTGTCTTTATTCTCTACTATTTGCCATGGAAATAAAGACAGCATTGTTAACATCTTGAATAGGTAACCTGCCTGTGGTGAGCTCTGAGAAGGTCCATAGAACGTCATTAAGTTGTCTACCACAAACCCCAGTGAATGTCCACCATAAGCAGTGTAGGTGCCTAACCCTAGTTAACACTACAACTTGAATCCAGGTTTTACACAATACTATGTGGCATGTCTAACAGAAGCGGTAGTTATTGGATCCATCCCTAACGTGTGACCATTTGCAAACACGTGGTATATGTGAAATGTGAACCTCTCCGAAACAGGGCGTAAAGTGTAAATTTACAGTATACAATCTCTAGATGTCCTAACCCCCAGACCAGCACAACATGTAGAAGAAAACTATATCGCATCCTAATGGAAGGATCTTTAAAAATGTTCATGAAAAAAAGCAAAAGATTGATTGTAGTTTTCCGTATGTAGCATAGCAGATTCTCATGTCGTAATTGTGCTATTAATGAGGTTTGATACTTGTATAGAATTCATATCGCTGTTGTGTACAACCCGGCTCTGCGTGTTTTACCATTAGTTTATATGTTGAAATCTACATTCTTGCCATTTAAGCACATTTATATTTTTATTTACCATATTGTGTCCAGAACCCAGTTTATTAGCGTCTACATTAGGCTTTATAGACACATCTCCCCCACCCCACAAATTTCCATTGTTCAGTGAATACAACAAACAGAAATACTAAAAACTCGCTATAG
This sequence comes from Pelodytes ibericus, assembly GCA_036172795.1. Taxonomy (NCBI): domain Eukaryota; kingdom Metazoa; phylum Chordata; class Amphibia; order Anura; family Pelodytidae; genus Pelodytes; species Pelodytes ibericus. Next base: position 115,853,666 of record CM069861.1, on the reverse strand, counting down.
TTAGATAACATTGTACCTTACATTTTAGTGCCTGGATGTCGAGCAATTAATTTCTTCAAAGCCAATTTACTGGTACTTTAAAGGTTAGATTACCATTAAAAGTTTTATATTTCATAGAAAGCGATGCACTAAATATGTATTTCTTTTAATCACATATGGTAATTAGTAAGCGGATGTATTCTTTTATAACTATTACAATAGGATGCATTTTATGATAAACTGATTTTTTTTTCCCCTCTAGAATAATTTACACTGTAAAAAAATGTCATTTAATATAATAAGATAAAAAGGAGTTTATGCGTATTGCTATTTTTATTAGATTCCTTGCAGCGTTACTTAGGTTTAACGTATACTCCCTAGCAAGTTTATGGATTTAATGCTGCTGTTGATGAATCATTGTGATTCAGTGGATAAGTGGGCTTTGCACTGCATTGAATGGGCCTCTGCATGGGATGAAATCAGCCTGGTGACCGCTCATAGTCCTGCTCATACAAGCACTGGAGCTGTAAACTGGGCCAAGCGCCAATGTTGCTACAAGGTGGGAGAGTGTTGCCATGAAATTACAAATGAATCCTAAGCTGGGAAGAAAGTGAACTGTAGTGAGTGTTGTGGTTGTCTGGTTAAAGTGATGCCAACATTGTTTATAAAGCAAGCTGCTCTTTTAGGCTAGGTTGTAATGTCTGGAAAGTGCTCCCAAAATTCTATATTAAATATGTTGTCACATAAAATATTGATTCCTTTCTTATATTGCATATACAATATTTTACATGTGGCTGGATGCATATATTAACCTTACAGGTTCAACATACTTGGTAAACCAATGTAATGGTATTTATGTACCTCCTCCAAACACAAGTTAGAGCATAAAGGAAAATTGCACCTTGTTCAAGGAAGCAAGGGTTAAACAAAACATGTCCCTGACTTTGAAAGTAAACCTGACGTGTATCTTAAAGGGACAGTCTAGTCCCCAAATTCACTTTGGTGCAAGATGAAGATTACTGCTTGTATAGCGCACAGGAATTTTTTCAGTGTGATTTGATACAGGCATTCTGCATGAATCCCATTTTTAATATTTGACTGAAGCCCTCCCCAGTGATTACTCTGCATGTTTACTGCAGGTGCAGTAGCACTGATTATATAGACACTGTGGATATAAAGTTTTGTTTCATTTAGTCACTTCCTGTGATCTTCCAATTCAATACATTACATGGACTCTGAGTGACCTTGCTCTTGTACACAGTAGGCCCTTTGTGCAAAACATTTTCTGAAGACATGACTAGAGAGACAGGAAATTCCATTCATTTGAATGAAATAATTATTCTCCTTGGTTCCAGCAGTTAGAAAAAAAAAAAAGGAAATTACTTTTAATCGGCTAATGAGGGCAGTCCTGGTTTCTTGCAAACTGCTGTAATTTCACAATTTCATCTAGCTGTGAGTATTTTATATTTTAAGCAATTCACAATGTAAAACATGCATTTGAAAGTACTTTGAAAGCACATTAATATACATTAATATTTGGCAGATGCATTTTGGGCACTAGACAGTCCCTTTTAATAGACACATGCTGGTTTACTATCTGATGTGTCACAGCAGTTCCTGGCTCTGACTGATACACAAGTGACTAGTGACTAGCGCAGAGAGAGCCCTTCGTTTTTGCATGGAAGCTCCCCCCTGCTGATCCCATGCAAAAATGAGGGTCTCTCTCTGCACTAGCAGAGACAGCCGGTTGCCGAAAATTAAGGTTGTGTTCCTTTAAAGAAACAGGCAATGTTTTTTAAACAGCTGTGTCAAATCATATCTAATTATGTTAATTGAGAAATATTCCATATAGTCACCTTATGACATGGGCACCCCACCCTGTCTAACAGGTTTCTGTGTTGCCATAGAAAAGTGGAGTGTCCCAAAGGTCTTTAAAGAAAGATGAGTCGTCATAAATGTTCAGTGCTGAAACCTCTACACACTATACAGACTGGCTGTGTTATAAAGGGGCTTGTGTTATAAGTATTTTGCCTGTATGCCACTGGACTCTCTTCTACTGAGGTAAAAAATACCTAACCATTCCACCAAAAGTGTCAAAATCATTAACCATTATTAATAATTGCTACGGACAACCTTTTGAGAAATACATTTGATAACCCTTAATTATGGATGTAGAAGCAATTAATGTGTCCAGTTTATTATATGTTTTACGAAAACAATCATTGCTTTTAAGATGGTGAAGCAAATACAGCAATTCTCCTGTTTATTCCATTTGGGGCCTACAACCTCTCCCAGGGTATTTAATATAAAATGATTCACTCTTCGGTTGACTCCATGAGAGAGGGCAAGTGAAATTTCTTCAAGTCAGAGCAAATGCTCTTACTGACACCACTATATTACTGAAATAAAGAATGATTTTTCACACCCCAAAAGCCAGGGGCCCCCATTGTTAACATCCATCCTATGTAGACTGAAGAAGGAAATGGCGGCTGCCTTCACTTGCAAGTGACACTTCAGAGGCAAACCACTAAGACACGTAGCCCATAGGAGGCGGAATGATGGCACTGCTTCAATGTAACTGCTCCAAATCATGGTATGTACATCACTAACAGATAGTACTGCCACTAAGTGGGAAAGCAGAATTGTCAGATCAAGCATTTTGTTAATAAGATCATCTAACAGACAACAACAGGAGATAACGCTCCAATAATATTATCTGTGCTATTTATTTCTTCTAAGAAATTAGATTTTGTTTGCATCTGCCACATTTCAATAATTCCTTATTTCTATCCAAAACACAATCATATTCAGTTTTATAGTTTCAATCCCCCCTTGTTTACGCAGTTTAAATAATCCCTTACATTTATATGCAAAGTAGATGGTTTGTTTTTTTACAATTTGAGCAAATAGACATTGTGATTTTGTGATTAGAATACTATTTTGACATCTTTGTATTGTATTTGAAATCTTGGTAGCATAGTACCGGATAAAAAGACCCAGCAGTAAAAGAAAACACGTATCATATAATTGCCTTTTTGTAAGGAACCCAATCACCCGTGAAGTGAAAAACAGTACTTTCTGCCTGTATGAAATGCACGATTTCCTTTTCTTCCATGGTCACATTTAACTCTAATCTGCTATCCTACATTTTGTTACTTTTTTTTCCATCTGGAAGAAAGGAGTTGTGTAGCGTTATGTGTTTAGCCGGATATTGTGTGTGCTGTGAAGTAATTAAAGAGACACACATTTTTTTTTCCCCCACTTGTGCATCAAATATAGTACTACTAGTTATAACTGTGCTTTGGTCGTTGGAGGGTAAACCGGCATGTAATTTTTAGGATGTATGCCATTTTAGCCTCAAATTGGTTGCCATGTTGCTTCCCTGCACTAACATCGAGAGACTGCGTGGGGCAAACCAGTGGGGCATCAGTATTCAGACAAGCTTTGCCTCAGCCAAGAGTAAACCTGAGTGTATCTGGTATTACACGTCTGGTTTATCCCGCACCAGTGGCAAAAGACTTTTTTAACTTTTGCTTTCATCAGTGATTTAAATAAACCTTTAAATGAGTAATACCAGCTATATAAATTAATATTCTTGCCTGATTCACATGGGCAGCTTGCAGCACTTGCTGTAGCTCACCATCATGGTTTGTCTTCTCCACAGCAGCTTTTTTAATATTAAGTAATATTTTCGAAAATCGTTTTTTGTAAGAAAAATACTTTGTTTTTTGCTGTGAATATACATATTATTGGTTAATCAACAGTGATGTCACAAAACACCAAGAAAAATATTGCTATAGTTAGTGTTTTTAAGCATGTTTTAGTAATTCATGGTACACAATTACCTGTAATTCTTGGCAGTCGTTCATTTTCTGCATTCAGGGATAAAACAATGCTTATATGACAAAGGATAAACAAAATGATCTATATGTTGTGTTAACAGAATCGCAAGCAGATGCATAATATTATTTTTTTTAAAAATGTGTCTGGTGTCTCCAGTGTATGAAATGCACTTTAAGCCACAAACTGTTGTCATAAAGATGCCAAAGAAGCATGTAAAACCTCTTTTTTAATTGTGCATTTTCTTGAAGTTTGCTAACACCATATCTAGATTATCTTTGCTACCTTCATTCACAGTATAAACTGTGGCATCTGGTTGTATGTGGAGCCAGGAGTGGGGATATTTTTCATGTAGTTTGTTAAATTGTTCCCAAAGCATTTCATTGTTTCTTTTTGTCATTATATTTTGAATGTTATTTTTCTGGCATTTACGTTGTATTTTACAATTTGCCAAAAAAATAATAATTTGATAAAAATGTTGTATTTTGAATAAATCTAACCTCTAGGCCCTTGGAGGGTTGACATTTTGCCACGTTTATTCTTTTGATGGTGGTATAATTGTCATGGTATGGCAGAATTGCTGTTTTTATTTGTATTGTTGTCTGGGCTAGTTAGAATGACCATGTATATTATTTGTGATGGAGATATTGATCTCTATCGAGTTCAACTCACCATTCTGTTCTTTCTTCTTGAACTTGATAGACAGAAATTCTCCGTGTGTTTATGATTATTCTGATATGGCTGTTCATCATTTTTTTTTTGTGACCTAATATACTGGGTCTGATTATTGGATTGACTATAATATCTGGCCATCATGCCACCTGTATCACAGTACCATTTCATGCCCACAGTGTGGATGAGCATATTGCTTGGCAGTGCACCATTGCCCACTGTTGACATGAAATGGTACTGTGATACTTGTGGCTTGATGGCGGGAGAGTACAAATAACCTAACAGCTGTTGACAGGGAACAATAACATTAACCCTTTGGCGACACAGGACGGACTAGGTCCGTCCTGTGTGCCGAGGCGTTAGTGACACAGGACGGATCTAGTCAGTCCTGTGTCAAAACGAGCACTGAAAGCGGAGTTTTTCCGCTTTCAGTGCTCAAGCGGCATTGTAACGATGCTTCCGTATGGAAGCATCGTACAATACTGAAAAAAATGCCCATCGGCATTTCGATCGCTCCGGAGAGCGATCGAAATGCCGGTTTTAAAGGCACAGAGCCTTTAAAACGCGGGCATTTCAAAAACGAGCATAGGAAGCGAATTTTTCGCTTCCTATGCTCAGAAAGTGTTTCTGATTGCCTCGCAAGTCGAGGCAATCAAAAACACAAAAAAAAATTCACGATCTTGGTCACTGGGTGACCAAGATGGCGCTGCCCTTCTAAGGGCAAGAGCACAGGAGGCAGGAAGTACCTGCTTCCTGTGCTCTCTGGCTGTCACACGATTGCCTCTTCACAGAGGCAATCGGTGACTGCCAGGCACACTGACAGGCAGTGGGGATGTTCTGCTGAACATCCCCACTGACTGGTCAGATCAATATTAACTCTATATTGATCTGACCAGTTGTGATCTGCCTCCCTCTCCTCACATTTTTTTTTAGTGAGGGAGAGAGACAGATCAAAGTAAGAAAAGTAAGTAAAAAAAACCCAATAAATACACAACACACGAATAATAAAACAATAAAAAAAATTTTATTAAAGCAATTCCCTGCGTTTAACCCCTTCCCTGCCACTGATCTTGCATAAGCAGTGATCGTACACATCAGCGCATTTTGTAGGGGTTAAATTTTTTTTGTACTGTAATTTATTACAGTACTACAAAGGCTCTTCTAAGAGTTATTAACCCCTTCTTTGCCGTCGATCACTGCTTATGCAATGATATTGACGCCAAAGCAATTTTTATCTGTCTGTATATATTTTTTTTTTTTTTTTACACATACCCGCTAGAGGATTACATGTAAAGTAAAAATATTTGAGTTTTTTTTTTTTAAAGCTGCCTGAGCGCATAGCGATCAGTAACAGCGAATTAGTGGCAAAGGCGGTTTGGTGATTTCTCAATTAAGCTCACCATTCGCCCTGGTCAGATCAAAATTGGTCGGATCAATATTCACAAAAATTGATCTGCCTCCGTCTCCTCACTTACATTTTTGTGACGGAAAGAGACAGATCAGTATTAGTGATATAAAATAACATTTTATAAAATTGCCAGGTTTTATGAAAATCTTTCACTGTGTATTAACCCCTTCCCTGCCATTCATCACTGTATAAGCAGTAATCTTGCACAGCAACAGTATGTTTTGCTGTCTGCACTGTTTTATGGATTAATTACTTTGTACTGTAATGTATTACAGTACTAGATAGGCTCTTCTAAGAGCTATTAACCCCTTCTTTGCTCGAGATCACTGCTTACGCACTGATTCTGAGGCCGCGGACTCAGGGTTCGATTTTGACCCTGGTCAGCTTTCTGATACATCATCTAGTGATGTATTGGTGGCTGCTGAGCCTTGCCACAAGGAGTGATAGGGGTCTACCGTTAAAAAAATATATGGTTTGGTGAGGGTAAATTACATTGGCTGGCTTAAAAGATATATCCCATATAGGACACGGACGCAGGTTGACTACATGTCAAAATTCCAAGTTGGAATTTTGAGATGCGCATCTCACAAATGTTGCTTTCTAGCCAAAAAACAAACCAACAAACCTATGCATGGGTGCTATCCCTGTACTCGGGAGATGTTGCTGAACACATATTGGGTTGTTGTTTGGCAGTGACATATACCAGAATCTGTGAATTCATGCATGAAGTACAATGTATGTGGGAAAAAAAACTCCTAAAAAAGTACTACCACAAACTTTTGCAAAGGCTGGTGGTAGAATTAGTACCTATACAGTATTAAAATACCACCATTTGAAATACCTTATGATGCCTATTTTCCAAAAAATATATGGTTTGATGGGGTACAATTCATTGGACGGCTTCAAAAATGTTCCAAATGGAACATGTGCGCAGGCTGACTTCATGTCAAAATTCCAGGTTGGAATTGCGCACCCCCTAAATGTGGCCTTTTAGCCCCAAAACAAACCAACAAACATAGGCATGGGGGGTATCCCTGTACTCAGGAGATGTTGCTGAACACGTACTGAGGTGTTGGTTGGCAGTAGCAAATACCAGAATCTGAAAATTCCTGCCTGAACTACAATGTGTGTGGGGAAAAAATGACATCCCAACCCTTTGACATAGGTTGGTGGTAGAATTAGCACTTGGAAAGTGTTAAAATACCACAATTTTAAATACCCTAGGATGTCTAGTTTTCCAAAATATATGGTTTAATGGGGTAAAATACTTTGACAGGCTTCAAAAGTGTCCCAAATGGAACATGGGCGCAGGCTGACTACATGTCAAAATTACAAGTTGGAAATGCACCCCCCCTAAATGTGGCCTTTTAGCCCCCAAACAACCCAACAAACCTATGCATGGGTGGTATCCCTGTACTCAGGAGATGTTGCTGAACACCTATTGGGGTGTTGTTTGGCACTGACACATAATAGGATCTGTGAATTCATGCCCGAAGTACAATGTATGTGAAAAAAAATTACTACCCAAAACATTGACATAGGCTGGTAATTTAATTAGTGCATGGAAAGTGTTAAAATACTACTATTTGAAATACCCTAGGGTGTCTAGTTTAAAAAAATATATGGTTTGTGGGGTAGAATACACTTTTTGGCTTCAAAAATGTCCCAAATTGGACATGGGCGAAGGTTTTCTGCACGTCAGAATTCCAAGTTGGAAAACCAAAAAGCGCACCTCTCAAATGTGGCCTTTTAACCCACAAATAACCTAACCAACCTATACATGGGTGGTATCCCTGTACTCAGGAGATGTTGCTGAACACATATTGGGGTGTTGTTTGGCACTGACACATAATAGGATCTGTGAATTCATGCCCGAAGTACAATGTATGTGAAAAAAAATTACTACCCAAAACATTGACATAGGCTGGTAATATAATTAGTGCATGGAAAGTGTTAAAATACTACTATTTGAAATACCCTAGGGTGTCTAGTTTAAAAAAATATATGGTTTGTGGGGTAGAATACACTTTTTGGCTTCAAAAATGTCCCAAATTGGACATGGGCGAAGGTTTTCTGCACGTCAGAATTCCAAGTTGGAAAACCAAAAAGTGCACCTCTCAAATGTGGCCTTTTAACCCACAAATAACCTAACCAACCTATACATGGGTGGTATCCCTGTACTCAGGAGATGTTGCTGAACACATATTGAGGTGTTGTTTGGCACTGACATATAACAGGATCTGTGAATTCATGCCCAAAGTACAATGTATTAAAAAATATTATTTGGAAATACCCCTTCACATTTTAAGGTAATGTTTACCTAAATTGCAATCCATGTGAAAAATTAAAAAAAAAGTTTTTTAGCTGCAAAGATTGATGGTAAAATGGCTACATGAAATGTGTCAAAATACCCCAAGTTAATTGCCCTGAGTGGTCTAGTTTTCAAAAATATGTACATGTTGGGGGTCATTCATGGATTTAATACAGAAATCAGTGTTACAATGTCACTATCACTAAGTTTGAAAAAAAGGATTTTGAAATAGCTTTGCACTACTTATAGTTCTGGCCCTGTAACATGAATAAAAAAACAAAAAACATAAAACATGGGCTATTTCTGAACTCAGGACATATATAAGAAACTATTTAGCAGTGTTTTTTTGTTGTCTCTTGTACATGAGTATACGATTTTTCAAATAAGTCATAAAAAAAAAATGTTTTAATTTTTTTGCCATATTTTATTATTTTTTTTACATCAAATTATATGCTATTATCAAAAAAATGGTATCAAAAGAAAGCCCTTCTTATAACGATAAAAACGATATATAGTTTGTGCGGGTACACTAAATGAGACAGAAATAAATTACAGCAAAACACAAACACCTCAGAAATGTTAAAACAGCCCATGTCACCAAGCGTGGGACAAGCCAAAAAAGTTAATGTAATGAAAACCTATTGCTGGTACAACTTCACTGGCATTGTTATGATACAGCTCTTCTGGCTGTTTATAAAATGATATATGATTAGATATGTATGTGACCATTCCTTAAAGGGACACTCCCACCAAAAATGATAAGGTTTGACTGGGCCCTGCCATTTTGTGAAATATAGTGATTTTTGGATGACACCACTCAGAGACTTTTACAGCACACATTTCTCATTTTTGGGGCTTGAGACACAGAATGCAGTCTAAAAGTCAGAATTCTGACCATAGACTTGTATTGAATGGGAGGGTAATGTAACTACTACATCACAAGGGGACAGAGTTATGCTCCTGTTTGATCAGGTTAATCTACTCTCTTTGTGTTGGAAGGCAGGTAAAAAGAGTTGTACACTAGTCCTGCCCACTATGATATACAGGAGACAGTAAGAAAGCTGGGAAGTATCTTCTGACATCATCATGCAGGCTTTGGCAACAGTTGTAAAGTGGTATTGGCTGGAAGATTTTGGATGATGTTGCATCATGGGAAATATTTTCAAAATGGATGCTGGATATAAACACCTAATTTTATTTTTCCTTTTATAAGCAATTAATTCAATCGGATAAAAGCAAACAAACAGCGGCATATGATTTATATATGTGTTTTTTTTTTAATGACCAGGTTATCTAGTTACATCTTATATAAGTGGTAGTGTCCCTTTAACTTTTACTTGGGTTACTAAGTGCCATATTTGGTAAGTGTATATTATGTAACATTATGTGTTCATTAATGTGGTAATTGCACCATTTATGCCGTAATAGCATATTTTAATAATTAATTACACGCATTCTCTTTTTTTTTAAATTCTTTTAATGTTTTTTTTTTTTTTATATTTATTGTAATAAATTTTCTTTATTTTACTTTAGATTTTATTTTAATATTTAATTTGATTTAATTTTTTTTAAACGATTGTATTTTTCATTTCTGGGCCATTTCGGGAGGACTATGTTTATGTTCGCAAAAGCCTAAGTCCTTTCATCGGAGTCTATGAGAGGATTATTTCTGTGATAGTCGAGGTCCCCCTGAAAAGGCCCTGAAATAAGTCCTCTCTATTGAAGTCTATGGGGAGGACCTAGGCTTCCATTTCAGCTACTGAAATATCTGCACGAAAAAGGGGACTTTAGGGCCAAATAGAGTTCAAAACTCAGAGCTCTGATTTCCTGCAAAAAAAATCAGAGCTACCAGAATCAACTCTTTACTCTTTGTTTAAACTCTGGGAATTGCTTAGTGTTTGACTCTTCTATTGAAGTATAACCAGTTTTTTGCTTTTTGTATGCAGTATTTTGTGTGTGAATTCCATTACCTTATAATCAAGAATTTTGTCGTTTTACAATGAGGATAGCAGGACTACTACACACATCATTCTGTGTCGACTTCTTTCACCATTTTCTTTTCTCACTCATGTATTTAAAATATTTTATTTTTTAATAAAAAAGGGGTCAAAACCTGGGAAGAATAGGCGAGGTATGAAGGTATGCTCCTTCTCCCAAGCTCATAAAAGAGAGAAGTGCAGGGAATTGAGATGGGAATTCAACTGAATGGGAGAATTTTTCCAACTCTGCTACTTTAGCCTTAATTTTGAAATTCCCTTCTCACTTCCCTGCACTTCTCTCTTTCATGAGTAAAGCCCATAATATAATGAGCAGCACATTCACTCATAATGTATGGGTTTAACCCCTTAGTGACATGACTTTTTTGGCTTGTCCGACGCTTGGTGACATGGGCTGTTTTAACATTTCGGAGGTGTTTGTGTTTTGCTGTAATTTATTTCTGTCTCATTTAGTGTACCCGCACAAACTATATATCGTTTTTATCGTTATAAGAAGGGCCTTCTTTTGATACCATTTTTTTGATAATAGCATATAATTTGATGTAAAAAAAATAATAAAATATGGCAAAAAAATGTAAAAAATTATTTTTTTATGACTTTTATTTGAAAAATTGTATACTCATGTACAAGAGACAACAAAAAAACACTGCTAAAAAGTTTCTAATATATGTCCTGAGTTCAGAAATAGCCCATGTTTTTATGTTTTTGTGCTTTTTTATTCATGTTACAGGGCCAGAACTATAAGTGGTGCAAAGCTATTTTAAAATCCTTTCTTTGAAAATTAGCGATAGTGACATTGTAACACTGATTTCTGTACTAAATCCATGAATGACCCCCAACATGTACATATTTTTGAAAACTAGACAACTCAGGGCATTTAACTTGGGGTATTTTGACACATTTCATGTAGCCATTTTACCACCAATCTATGCCAAAGTTTGCAGCAAAAAATCTTTTTTTTTAATTTTTCACATATATTGCAATTTAGGCAAACATTACCTTAAAATGTGAAGGGGTATTTCCAAATAACACCTCAATATGTAGTACAGGGATACCCCCCATGCATAGGTTTGTTGGTTTGTATTGGGTCTAAAATTCCACATTTAGGGGGTGCGCAATTCCAACCTGGAATTTTGACATGTAGTCAGCCTGCGCCCATGTTCCATTTGGAACATTTTTGAAGCCGTCCAATGAATTTTACCCCATCAAACCATATATTTTTGGAAAATAGACATCCTAAGGTATTTCAAATGGTGGTATTTTAATACTGTATAGGTACTAATTCTACCACCAGCCTTTGTAAAAGTTTGTGGTAGTACTTTTTTGGGAGTTTTTTTTCCACATGCATTGTACTTCAGGCATGAATTCACAGATTCTGGTATATATCACTGCCAAACAACAACCCAATATGTGTTCAGCAACATCTCCCGAGTACAGGGATAGCACCCATGCATAGGTTTGTTGGTTTGTTTTTGGCTAGAAGGCAACATTTGTGAGATGCGCATCTCAAAATTCCAACTTGGAATTTTGACATGTAGTCAACCTGCGTCCGTGTCCTTTATGGGATATATCTTTGAAGCCAGCCAATGTAATTTACCCCCACCAAACCATATATTTTTTTTATCGGTAGACCCCCATCACTACTTGTGGCAAGGGCTCAGCAGCCATCGATACATCGCTAGATGATGTATCAGAAAGCTGAATAGGGTCAAAATCGAACCCTGAGTCCGCGGCCTCAGAATCAGTGCGTAAGCAGTGATCTCGAGCAAAGAAGGGGTTAATAGCTCTTAGAAGAGCCTATCTAGTACTATAATACATTACAGTACAAAGGAATTAATCCATAAAACAGTGCAGACAGCAAAACATACTGTTGCTGTGCAAGATTACTGCTTACACAGTGATGAATGGCAGGGAAGGGGTTAATACACAGTGAAAGAATTTCATAAAACCTGCCAATTTTATAAAATGTTATTTTATATCACTAATACTGATCTGTCTCTTTCCGTCACAAAAATGTAAGTGAGGAGAGGGAGGCAGATCAATATTTGTGAATATTGATCCGATTAATTTTGATCTGACCAGGGCGAATGGTGAGCTTAATTGAGAAATCACCAAACCGCCTTTGCCACTAATTCGCTGTTACTGATTGCTATGCGCTCAGGCAGCTTAAAAAAAAAAATCTCAAATATTTTTACTTTACATGTAATCCCCTAGCGGGTATGTGTAAAAAAAAAAAAAAAAAAAAAAATATGCAGACAGATAAAAATTGCTTTGGCGTCAATATCATTGCGTAAGCAGTGATCGACGGCAAATAAGGGGTTAATAACTCTTAGAAGAGCCTTTTTAGTACTGTAATAAATTACAGTACAAAAAAAATTAACCCCTAAAAAATGCACAAACAGCAAAAATAAATGCGCTGATGTGCACGATCACTGCTTATGCAAGATCAGTGGCAGGGAAGGGGTTAAACGCAGGGAATTGCTTTAATAATTTTTTTTTATTGTTTTATTATTTGTGTGTTGTGAATTAATAGTTTTTTTTAACTTTTACAACTTTGATCTGTCTCTCTCCCTCACGAAAAAAAATGTGAGGAGAGGGAGGCAGATCATAACTGGCCAGATCAATATAGAGTTAATATTGATCTGACCAGTCAGTGGGGATGTTCAGGAGAGCATCCCCACTGCCTGTCAGTGTGCCTGGCAGTCACTGATTGCCTCTGTGAAGAGGCAATCAATCGTGTGACAGCCAGAGAGCACAGGAAGCAGGTACTTCCTGCCTCCTGTGCTCTTGCCCTTAGAAGGGCAGCGCCATCTTGGTCACTCAGTGACCAAGATCGTGCATTTTTTTTTTTGTGTTTCTGATTGCCTCGACTTGCGAGGCAATCAGGAACACTTTCTGAGCATAGGAAGCGAAAGATTCGCTTCCTATGCTCGTTTTTTTAATGCACGTGTTTTAAAGGCTCTGTGCCTTTAAAACCGGCATTTCTATCGCTCTCCGGAGCGATCGAAATGCCGACGGGCATTTTTTTTTAGCATTGTACGATGCTTCCACACGGAAGCATCGTTACAATGCGGCTTGAGCACTGAAAGCGGAAAAACTCCGCTTTCAGTGCTCGTTTTGACACATGACGGACTAGGTCCGTCCTGTGTCACTAACGCCTCGGCACACAGGACGGACCTAGTCCGTCCTGTGTCGCCAAGGGGTTAATACTATAACCAGGTACATGGGATGTTTAATGCCATGTGTATGGACTTTTATTGCCATGAATATAAAGACTATATATAAAGATGAATCACTATTATTCATATTGAATGTGATAATCAAGTGTGAAAATAAAAATAATATGAGATGATAACATTGTTTCACACTTGATTATCACATTCAATATGAATAATAGTCATTAGTCACATTTTCTCCTAGTAATCTCACTGGGATTCACACTCACACTCTGCCACTCATAACTCTGCCACTCACGCTTTCACTCTCGCACACTCTGCCACTCGCACACATACACACGCACACTCATAACTCTGCCACTCATGCTTACACTCACTCACTCACTCACTCACACACACGCACACATAACTCTGCTGCTCACACTTAAACTCTCACACACTCTGCCACTCACACACATACACATGCACACTCATAACTCTGAGACTTATGCTTACACTCACTCACATGCTTACACTCTTCCAAACACTCACTCTGCCTCACACACTTACACTCTACCACTCACACTGCCACTCACATACACACTCACACTCGGCCACTTACACACACTTACATTCTGACACACACACACATAAACACACATACACACTCATAACTCTGCCACTCACGCTTACACTCACACACACTTACGCTCTTCAAAACACTCACTCACTTACTTACTTATTTAGACGCTGCCACTCACACCCACTTATACTCTTCCACTCACATACATACACATGCACACTCATAAATTTGCCACTCACACCCACTTACACTCTGCCACTCACATACATACACATGCACATTCATAACTCTGCCACTCACATACATACACATGCACATTCATAACTCTGCCACTCACATACATACACATGCACACTCATAACTCTGCCACTCACATACATACACATGCACACTCATAACTCTGCCACTCGCATACATACACATGCACATTCATAACTCTGCCACTCACATACATACACATGCACATTCATAACTCTGCCACTCACATACATACACATGCACATTCATAACTCTGCCACTCACATACATACACATGCACATTCATAACTCTGCCACTCACATACACTCTGCTAGACACTCACGTTCAAAGCTCGAGGGGCGGAGTTAAGCGTGAGGTGCGGAGCCGAGCACGAGGGGGCGGAGTCTGGGGCTGCTCAGCACCCAGACTGCAGTATGCAGGGGGCGGGGCTGAGCGCGAGGATGCGGGGCTGAGCGCTAGGGGCGTGGTCAGAGTCTCCATTCGGGGCTATGGAGGGGGGATCCGGGGCTTCAGCCCCAGTAGCCTCCCCCCTAGCGACGCCTCTGCCAACTTGTATATATTTTGAAACTTAACTTATTGATGTTTTTGTCCTGTACGTTATTTCACATTATAGGATGAACAAACGTATAGTGTGCTACATTATTTATCATGTGCTGATAATAGTGCTAACTATCACTGCTTGCTACAGTTTGAGCAAAATGACTCACTTTTACCTAACTATTACATGAAGAATTTTTGGAAACCTGCTGTCTGTGTGTCAGGCCATTGTATTATCCTTTGTGGGTGTGCTTGCATAGGGGAATCTGGTCATGCATGGAAAAGCTCTCTTTTGAACTAAGCTGTTTCAAGTGCTTGGTTTCAGACCGCTTTGTGTGCTGTGATGCAGCAGAAGAGGATGATAGGCAGACTATTTTACAGCAACAGCTGTTTATATGCAATATTTAAGAGACAAGCAGTAATGAGGGAAACCACAAATTAAGGAAATTCATTCTGCTGCTCTTATCGAGTAATATGTCCCCTTTAATAAAGGGACTTTGTCAGTGAAGACTACACTGCAGGAGCATCTTTACGAATTGCATATTTCATGATTTTTAGTTGACTTTAAATACTTACTGAGAATAATGGGATATATACTTTCCAAACACCTGCAGACCTTCGTCTGCTGCTAATTAAAACTGATTTTGAATGGTGCACCTATGGCTATGATAGCAAAGGCATTTGAGCCAAAGTGCCAATTGGTTTATAACATACAAAGATACCAGTACCAATACTGCCTAGATTATTACCCGCCTCCTATTTTAGAGATTGACTCCAAGCGGCAATCAGATTTCTCCTTGGATCAATAAGCTCTTTTATTAATGCTTATTCTATTATTAATAGCCCTGTATGTTCTGCTTTCCTAAAAAAACATCCAACCCATTTTTAAATGCATCTATTGTGGTTGATAGCACTACCTCTCTTGGCAGGGAGTTCCAGAACTTTATTGTCCTAACCGTAAAGAATCCCTTCCTTTGCTGTCTATGAAATCTTTGCTCTTCCAGTCTCAGGGGGTGACCGCTTGTTCTTTGTACCTTTCTGTTAATGAACAGGTCACTGGAGAGCTCTTTATTTATTTATTTATTTATTTATTTATTTATTTATTGGCATGTATAAAACGAGGTATAGATTCACGGGAGGAGGATATCATCTTGCCTCTTTACAAATCAATGGTAAGACCTCACCTTGAATATGCAGTACAGTTGCACAAATTTATATAATGTTATCATATCCCCTCTGAGACGCCTTTTTCTAACGTATATAAATGCAGTTTTTTAAGTCTCTCTTCATAACTAAGATCCTCCAATCCCCTTATTAATTTTGTAGCTCTCCTTTGCATTTTTTCTAGTTCCTTAATATCCTTTTTAAGGACTGGTGCCCAGATATCCTCCTCCCGTGAATCTATACCTCGTTTTATACATGCCAATATCTTATTGGCCCTTGCAGCTGCTGACTGGCATTGGGCACTGTTGCCACGTTTGTTATCTACAATTATTCCTAAATCCTTTTCATTAGTAGTTTTTCCCAGGGAAAAACCATTTAAAGTATATGTTGCTTTGTTATTATTTTTCCCATAATGCATAACTTTACATTTGTCTATATTGAACCTCATTTGCCACTTTACTGCCCAGTCCCCCACTCTGTCCAAATCTTCCTGCAAAGAAAAAACATCAAGATTAGTCTTTATTGCCTTACCTAATTTAGTGTCATCAGCAAACACGGAGACATGGCTCTCAGCACAACGTGGCAGATCATTAATAAACAAATTAAAAAGAAGAGGGCCCAAAACAGACCCCTGAGGTACTCCGCTCAATACCCTTGTCCAATTTGAGGATTTTCCATTTACAACAACCCTTTGTGTTCTATCTTTTAGCCAATTTTCAATCCAAATACATACATTTGCCCCCAAACCTATTTCTCTCAATTTGTAGAGTAACATTTTGTGTGGAACTGTATCAAATGCTTTCGCAAAATCCAAATAGATCACATCAGCTGCCACACCTAGATCTATATTTTTACTGACGTCTTCACTGAATGTTAAGTTTGTTTGACAAGACCTGTCTTTCAAAAAACCATGTTGACTTTTACTAATTATATTCTGGTTCAAGATGTATTCTTGAGTGTATACCTTTAGCAATCCTTCAAATAGTTTCAAATAGATGATAGTGACAATGCAGTGAGCTGCTGAGTGCCACCTCGGGCTGCAGAGTGCCATACGTTTAGCATCACGTTATGTTCAAAGGCAGTTTTTATTAGGCAGACATGCTCTTCTACTTGGGTATAACAGATTTTAAGTTTTAGTACCTCTTTAAAGACCCATTCTTCCAAGATAGTTCCGTTTTTTTTATTTCATAACGCATGCTGCTTTAAGCATGCCAAATATTTATATGCCTGTATATGCATAGTTTTTGCCTATTTATGCTTGCAGTAAAGAGACATATAT
The DNA here is from genome assembly GCA_036172795.1 of Pelodytes ibericus. NCBI lineage: Eukaryota > Metazoa > Chordata > Amphibia > Anura > Pelodytidae > Pelodytes > Pelodytes ibericus. Next base: position 115,836,482 of record CM069861.1, on the reverse strand, counting down.
TGCACCCGTGACTTAGATTTTAAAATCCTGAACATGTAGCCTTACCCAAACTCTTAACAGTGGACCTGTTTTTCCCTCTGAGCTATGGCTGCTAGAATTAATGATTCTAGTGCTTAACCTATAACACTCCATTAAAAATTGGTTTACAAAATATATGTGTGGCACCTAGATTATGCCAACTCCCGGCATTCCCTTACACAAAGGAGTAAGCGCAATGCCCTTGCCCAAGGCTACTACAATCTTTCTGACCAGATGCCAAGTTAATAGAAAAAGCAGTAGCAGAAAAACAATCTTAAATATCTGTGTGGAATCCATGTAAATATTGTGTGTTTGTGTGTGTATAATCTGGCAGTATTGCTGCAAATTGATAGTTTGATATACCCTATATTCACAATACATGAAATGTAGGTGATAATGCCCATATTTTTAAAAGTATTATTTTAGCTTGCTCGGACATTGGGGTTGAACATTTTTCCCGTTCCATATTCAGATGACCGAACGAGACCTTTGTGTTAATTTTCATAACTCTCTTTCCAACAGTGAAATGAAAATACATTACATATGTAACAATCGCTGATACTTTAAAATGTCATTTTAAATTCATTCAAAATCAAACACACTGCGCTAAACACTGTTTATACAAAGACCTAGCTAGTTTTGCCACCGCATACAAAATCCAATTACATAAACAATAACATATTCTCCCCATTCTCTACTAATGAGAATTTTTAATAGAAGATGCATAATAGTTCCAATGTGTATTCCAGTAGTTACATATTTCTGCACCACTGCATTCCATTTTATTAGAGTTGCTTCTGTTTGTTTGTTTTCACCAATTAAATTCATTTTTCTTTTATCAACATATAAGGAAGCCGGAAAAAAAAAAAAAATATAGCCTAATCACTAAAAGAGATAAATATATTTAATTTCCATGTATTTTAAAGTGTACCCAGTTGGATTCGCACCACTGTACACCTTTAAATATGCTCTCACTTTGAGAAGAAATGTACCTACTTTGAATATAAATATATAAACAAAGAAGATTTAAGGCTGCTGTCCACTTCTGATATTCCGAGTTCAACAAATGAGCTGCCTGTTAGGAATCTGGCACAATTCCACATGCACAAATATTAGTGTGTGTGGGCACAAAATCGGTATAATTGGACTTACAGCCCACCTGTCACTCAGGGGCATGATACGCCCCTGGTTATAAGATGCCTTGCAGGTAATAGAATATCTCCCCTGGATCAGTCATATTAAAGGACAACTGAGCTTTCTTTTTTTTTTTTTTACTCCATGTTTTTCAACACTGAGTCAGTAAATAACTAAAGTGACTTACTTTTTACTTTATTTCATTCATAGTCTCTAGCCCCTGCTAGGGACTCTGAATGTTACATCCAAATGGCATTGCTGACAATTGTCTCGGCACTACAGTTCGGAAGCTACCTGACTGCCAAATCGCATTCACACAGTTCAGACGTTCTGACAGGCTGTGTCAGAAATGCAATTTGGATGCTTCTGTACAAAAAAAAAAAAGTTTAGTTATCCTTTAAGTAGACTTATGTGAGAGTAATACGGCTCTGCAACTTTACTTCATTATCTGTTTAATAACCTTGGGGTGACTGGTACATTATATCCCATATTTTGTTATTATTAAATGTGATTATTATTATTATTATTAATAATATAGAATTGTTTTCATAAGTAGTATTTACTAAAATGAATACAATAACTATTACAAAATATTATTATGTGGCATGAAATATGTAGAGGACAAACGGGAAAATCAGAGCTCAAGAGGTTAACAGATATATGGTTCCAGAATATTGTTTGGTGAGATCAATGGAAGTATGCATATTTTATATACTTCTCCATGTCCACACTCTAAAGTGTTTTTGTTGTTATCACATCTTGCATGTTTGTGACTAGGGACACACTGTGATATGATCCTATCTGCTTTTTCAACCTGAAACAGTTCTACTTTCCAATTTCCTTAATTAGTTGATTTAGTGGTGAGGATGCTGCTCTGTTAAATAGTAAAATGATCGTCCAGAGATCATGTGTCACAAGTCAGACTGTGCCCGCCCTTAGTGACAGAGTGCTATGCTGCATTTGATGTACTTTGAACCAGAATTCCATTATTTTTGTCGTGTTTGCTGAACTGTGAATTTCTTTCTTTGTGTTCAGTCCAAACACACAAATATATATCATTTTTTTAAAGGACGGATGGGGCTTTCATTTGATACTATTATTTTCATCATATGATATAATTTATTAAAAAATATATAAAATATGATGAAAATATGCCATAAAAAAAAGTTTTTTTCTAACTTTGACCGTTTTTTTTTTTTTAAACAATTACAAATGGTAAAAAAGACCCGTCTATATATTTCTAATATTTGTCCTGAGTTTAGAAATACTAATGTTTCAATGTTACCCTTTTACCCTAATTATAATCCTAACCGTAGATCTAAGGTTAGTAGATCTAGGGTTAGCCTTTTCCTTTATTTATTTTATTTATTTTTCTAATTGTAATGTTGATGACTGCCTCTAGGGGCAGTCAGCAACCATTTCAGAGCGACGGAAGAGTTTTTTTTCCTCACTTCCGTCGCTCTCTGCTGGGCACACTGTATTGGAGGAGCATGCTGGGGGGCACAGAAGGTGTTGCATGATGCCTCGATTTGAGGCATCATTGCAACACTTTTCACACATAGCTGATCACTGCCTATGTGTGTTTAAAACTCGTACAATTACATTCGCGGTGATCATATGCGCGCAGGGGGTCGGGGGCCGGAGGTTTTTCACAAAGGCACTCTCAGAGGCTGCTTTGGATCCGAAGCAGCCTCTGATGAAAATTACAGGCCTCTCTCATCTTTTTATGTGGGAGAACTTGCACAATTGGTGGCTCACTAAATACTTTTTTGCCCCACTGTACATAGCCAAGCGTGACAATTTTTCCAAGTGTGCTGTTTTTGTTTTGCAGCGTGATTAGTAAATAAACCACATGTTGGCATACAGTTCTAACCCCTTAGTGATATGATGACTCTTTGGCAGTGTATTTTACACATCTACAAATGCATATACAAACAAATAGATTCTTATATTTGTCCTGAGTTTACCTGTTTTTCCCCTAACCATAAATATAACCCTAGCCCTAACCCTAATGTAAATTTTCACCCTACTCCTAATGCAAACCCTAATGTTAACACTAACACTTATGAAATCCCATCCTCGTCGCCAGTTTAGTGTATTTTCATGTTATATATTCACCAATGGCTCTCAGACAAGTAGTAATATAAGACTTCTCTTTACTTCAACTACACACATAATGACTATAACACAAGAGAGACTAACACAACATAAGTCATAACTTCACTATACTGCCATCTACTGGAAGGTGGGCTGCATAACACCCCAATACATAACACTAACCCCAACCCTAGATCTAAAGCAAATTAACCTTTTTTTTTTTCTTGCTGTGAATTGTTGCTGTCTGTCTGTAGGGGTCGTCTAGCAACAGAGCGACAGACGTGTTCACCTATCACTTCTGAAGCTTTTGGCCACAACAAGGCAGCGCCATATTGGAATTTCCTTTAATGCCCTCCAATTTGGTGCCCTTGATTGCTCTGTGAAGTGATTGCGGGTGAATTAAGCAGTGAATTTAGGTGTTGCTTAATGCCACGATCTAGAGCTTGAGCAGTGTTGGCGAACAATGATCTCATATTTTTATTAAATATGAAAAAACAGTTTACATGTGAATATTGACAAGTAAAACATTTAGGTAGCCTTGTATTTTCTTTTTTTTCCTAAATGAATATCCAAAGTTTGGGGGGTCGTCTTAAATTCGAGCAAATACGGTGATTGCTTTGCCCAGGCATATAAAAAATAAAACACAAGGATGAACATCACTGCCCACCCCTCTGGTACACAAAGGGTGCTCTGTGAAAAAAAAAATGTACCAATTTAACAAGTGCAAAACGTTTTTAGCCCAGGGAAAGGTGCCATCCAAAAAGGTTTACTATTAAACAGATAATCTGTGATCGTGTGATATTAATTGCACACAGGTGGACGCCATTCAGCTAATGATATAGCTTCTAAAGGTTTTTAATTGCACCAGAACTCTTGTAGACATGATACAATGTCCAAATCTCAGGTCTTTCCGTGACAAAAAAAATATAGATTTTATGTTAAAAACAGTTGAGAATTACTGTTCAAAATAAAATATCTAGAGATGAGGCTATATCATCAACTGTATGAGTTGTATCGATGAGCACAAAGGGTATTACTGAATGGATCTTTTTGGACTTCCAATTTTGTACACAACCTCTAAAGATAATTGTAAGGTCAAAGCTCAGATCAATACCGCTCTCTGTGACTTTGATGTCTGCTTTCTTACACAAACACTTTACTTTCTGTATAAATAATGCCTGTCTATATGTATTGTGATCACATATTTTAGTTTTCTGTACCGTGGTGCTATAGAAGGGACAGTGCACAGAATAGGACACGAAAATCACTGGATCCTGAAAATCCTACATAGTGATACCAACTCTGACTTGTAAATTGAGAAAGTTTAATAATTATATATGACATTTTACAACAGGTGAAAAAAGTAGGTGATTTCCAAGTAGCAGGTTTTTCATCTTCTACTGACCTCCACTTAGCTATCTTCATTTGGCAGGTTTCTGGACATGGAAAAGCAACAAGTGTTTCAAAAATGCAAAAAACAAAGTCTCCCAAATGGTAACTATAAATGTAATGTTACAAAGCACACATCTTGTGTTCAGGTGTATAGTTAGGTATGCCAGGTCAGCCGGTGTTTTATTGGGCACTTATAACTTTAACATGCTCCTCTGCAGAATGTAGTGTCCAGGCAGAACCACTGTGTTAATGGAGAGGATCTTAGTTACAATGATTCATTTGATGATTATCCTCTTAACCCATTCATTATTCATTCGCAGGGCAACATATAAGCTATATGTAGGGTTGCCACGTGGCACGTATTTTACCGGCAGGCAAGTAAAAAATTGGCTTGACCCAATGGACTATAGACTTATTGGCATTTGCATGGCTGGTATTTTTTTTTTTTAAGAAAAGGTGTCAACCCTAACTAAATGTGCCCTGTAAAAAAATATGCAAGGAATTTAAATCAGGAGGAGTTTAATAACAAGAAAACAGTAGCAACTCAGTGTTATTGAAAGGAAGCTGTGCTTATGTTTTAAGTAGTGGGTTGTTATGTGTGTTTATGGACATTGTATCTGGAGCAGACTGTATGAAATGGTATTCTGAAGATCTAGTTTTGTGCTGTATGTAATAGAAAAATCAGCTTCTGTTCATATTAAAATGAAAATTTCCAGCAAAAAGTACTTTTATATCCAACAATATGATGGAGATATAACATCCTACAGCTTGCTTTTCTAGTTAGTAGCTGTCCATCTACCAGCCTGTATCCTGGATGTATCCCCCTAGGGCTTTATGTGTAGCTCTGTCTATTCTTGAACGTGCCATCCATGATATAACGCCATAGTCTTTGGAATGATATATGTCCTCTTAACTGGAGAGGAAATAATGGAACACATCTGATGGATTAAGCCTTTGGCACAATTTATATCTCACTGGTGATCAGCAAAGATCTTGTACAAATTGTGTGCTCAGTCTAATAGCTTCTCATGTATGTGTTGGCAATCTTTCATTTTCCACAGTCACTTGTGCAATCCATATTCCGTTTATATGATTTGGCCGCAGATAGGCTGAAGTATGAAAGGACGTTCCTATTATACAGTTGGCTGTTTTCATTTTTGGAATATTAACCATAGTTGCTGATAGCGTCAGCATCATATCTGTAATTCTGAAATAAAGCATTACTATTGCCATACTTTTTACTTTTGAAAACTAATACAAGCAATTACCCTTTAAATAAATATACGAAAAATAAGAAAAAGTAAAAAAGTCTAACGACAATGCATTCTTTTTTTTACATTTTCTTTAATAGAAGTTCTCTTTAAAGAGCCATTCAGTTTTTTTTCCACATTTGCTTGTAACCTAGAAGCACAAGTGAAACATTTATCCTAGTTTGAGGATAAACTGGCCTATCCTCTGACTGGCAGCCATGCTGCTTCCCTGTTGCTGACGGTCTCTCACGGCTAGCGCAATGAGAGACCCTCATTTTTAAAGGCCACAAACAGAAGGGATCTTAACTGTCAGCTAAGAGGCAGAGCTCAGAGTAAACCTGTGTGTATTACACATCAATTTTTTTTATGGTTTTCTTCTACTAACGAATCTGGATGTGGGGGTCGGAGCTTGGGGGTAAAATGACAATGCCACCACGCATCCGAAAAGCGGGACATGTTTGGTTAGGGTCCCTTTAAGCACGAAGCAGTGCCGAACAAAACAAATAAAAATTCCCCCATTTTAACCATAACTCCATTTGGGCTGAGAATTTGGGATTTTCCATTCCAATATTATTAACCTGTTTTGTAATTTCAGTAAATTAATTTTACATTTGTTTTATATATTTATTACACATATATAGTTTTGCTTGGAGTAGGCCTTTAGCCCCTTAATGCTGCATTGTGGTTTTATCCTGAAGTGTCCACAGAGCAGCTCATCACAGGGGTGCCACAATGATGAGCTGCAGAGTACAAGACATTATATGCCGGGGGTTTGAGCATCTATTTACAACAAATCCTTACTCACTCAGTGGCTCCTACCCATTTTGTCTAACTCCACCACTTACTCAAATCAGAGGAAAGAGGGGTTTATGATAGCAAAATTCTCTGATGTGGCCAAGGGGAAGCACTACAGTATACTGGACTCCTTTTTCTAATAATTTGCAATACTCTTCTGCACAGAACCCTGCCCAAAATATAGTGTTATACTCAAATCCATTTTTTTTTCTATCCTTTTTTTCATTTGCACAGATAGTCTAGCTCACTAGATGCATACAATTTAAGATTATTTTTGCAAAGCAATTTGTGAACCATTGCCAACTTGATTTGAATGCAGATTTTGTTTTGGAAAGCTTTGGTCAACGAACGATTAGCGTATGACTGGGATAATCTGGTATTTTAATGGTCATAAGAACTTACCTAAAATACACACAATACCAAAATATTATTTTCTGCTTAGTTCACATTTATAACTACATTTAACTCTGGACACTACAACACATTGTATCTCTAAATAGGTGACAGGGGAATGCAATCCAAATACATTGTGATTTAATATAGAAGTACAAGTGAAATGTCTATTGTCCCTGGTATGAGGATGAACTGGTGTGTACTTTTGATAGTACATGCCAGTTTATCCTCTGACAGACACCTGCCATGCTTCCATATTAAGCAGGCAGCCATCTGGTCGGTGACCGGCACTCTCTGGTAGCGCAGAGAGAGACCCTCCTTTTTGCATGGGATCAGAAAGGGGGACCTTAACTAGGTCCTTAACAAGGAAGCAAGGGTTAAAAAAGAAGGTACAATGTTTCTTTAAGAGAACTGAAGTTGTCTTCATCTATATGAAAACCAAATCAAACCTATAACGTGATTTTCTATTGGATAGCTCATGAACGTTGGTTTCTATTTTTTATTTTTTGATTAACTGAAATTAAATGTAAAATCACTTAATCTATTAGTCACTGAGATTCTGGGGTCATTGGTGAAATGTTTGTGTGAAATGTTTTGATCTTCATCTGTACATATGAGAGACCAATTATCTGACTCCAGAGCTCATCCCGCTGAGGAGATATTGCCTGTAAGCATAAAATGTTTTTTTTTTTTTAAAAAGAAGCAGCTAATGAAAGGTATATTCAAAAGAATAGGGTAATGTGATCAAATGACAAGCGGATAACAATCAATCAAGCCAAGCAGCTAAACTGGAGAAATAGGAAAGTTGGAATATTTTTCTGTCTCAGATATGATTGCATGATTATTGCTATTTGGTTGTTGGTCCTGTTGTCATATATATTTATTTACATATTCTATATTTACACCACCAAGACACATAAAATATAACATTCTATATTCCAAAAACATTTTATGGCTTTCTCTAATGGAAATGAATTGGTGAATCTCCAAATATGCAAATTGATGATTATTAAATACCTCAGGGGACTGGTTTTACAAACTAGTGGCACTGAGGATTCTACCATCATGTCAGAAATAAAGCTGATATAGATGGACTTTATAAACCTATGACGGGAGCTCACATTTCTGCTTTTATTTAAGATGTTAATAAAAATATTAATCTATAGAACGCAAATGTATTTGTTCGTCAATGATCAAAGTAGTTTCAATGAATACTATGTGTGTTACTAGCGTAGAAAAGGAAGCCATACACCCCATCCTTCCGGGATTGGATCCACACGTAGAGCACACCCACACACTGGAAAACCTCAATGCCAGAACAGGCAATCAGATTGAGCGACATAACCAAATGTGGTTTTATTGGGCCAAATTTATGCAGGACCTAAACACTAGATCTGTTATAGGCATCAAATAATACAAATGAGACCCATATGAAACACATTCACCCCTTTCTTTCTTCTCCTCTTTATGATCTCTTCTCCTTCTGTATGATCTCTTCTCCTTCTGTTGCTTTCCTCCTCTTCTTCGTTCCCATGTCTGAGACTTATTTATCTCCTTTTCCTACCCCCCATCCCTGATGACTTCAGACTTGATTTACACACATTTTTGGTATTTTCACTGGTTAACACACTGACCCAGTAATGCTACCACCACGACACTGGAATCTTGCAGCATAGTAGTAATGCCTTACCTGTTTTGATTCTATACAAATGAATCTACAATAGTAACTGTGACTTTTATATTTTCTCTATGCGTCTGCTCTGACAGCACCCACCACATAAGTATTCTTCCTCTGTTAACACCCTCCCACCCACCCTTCTTGTTCCCTTGATATTAAATATGAGAAAACAATAAAATTGAGGAAGCCAAGGTGAGCTAGTTTATGGTAAAAGGTGTCTTACATTTCTATAAGGTAAAAGCTGGTTTTGATAAAAGTATAATCTTTTAACTTTTTTTCTTCTGTGTACAGGAAAAAGTGACACCCATTTGTAGCACCATGGACGATGGGAAGCCAGTGTGGGCGCCACATCCGACAGATGGTTTTCAGTTGGGCAACATTGTTGATATTGGACAAGATTCCTTGACAATTGAGCCTTTAAATCAAAAGGGAAAGGTAAGTTATCCGATGGTTAAATTACATCCTAACCATCAAGTCTAATACATAAAAGAAAAAACCGTAGTGATCACTTTTGTTAGTAGTACCGTACATATTGTGTGATGAATGTTGATAATACTTTTACAGTTTATAGTGGATATTTGTGTTGATATGCTAATGATAAAACACTATATTGAAACATGTAGGGCTTAGTGATTCAAGTTTATACCATGCCCTCTTTCAAGATAATGTTAGATGTCACAGCTCATCTCCTGGTTGTTTGGCAATAGTAACATCCCCAGGCCATACTTGAAAATTAAAGTATATCTTTATGCAACCTTCCTAGTTGAATCGTTTGTTCTTATTATAATGGAAATAAAGGCAATTGTAGTAATGAACTTTTGGTTGTTTTCTTCCCTAGCTGGCCCCTCCCTCAGCATTACATTACCATGCCCCTTTGTTTTGGGGGGGGGGGGGGGGGGGGATGAAATCATGTGAAAAATGAACCAATTAATGCACTTCTAAGGTGATATTAAAGCATAACAGTCAGCAAAATCTTGAGCCCTCTTTCCTTCCATATTTCTATCAAGAGGTGGATTTTTGGGGTCAGATGGGTCACATGTTCATTATCTGAGCCAAGATTCTAAACAAGGCTGCCTCCTGATAGTCTTTTATAAGCAAAGCGGGTCCACACTATTGTCTCCAAATTGTTGAGGAATGTGATTCCAAAATATTGTACAGTTCTAGCTTGATGCACATATATTTAAACAGATGTTGAATGGCACTGTGGACAGGGATAGGTACCAACGTTTGTTCATGGTGGATGTTTTTTAGTCCCATAAGTGAATATTCACATGACACCAGCGGAAACACAGTTCCCTTATTCCATCTAAAATCTAGTATTGTAGTTAATTGAAAACAACACTTCAAATCTCACATTTTTTTCAATTTTTTATGTAACAGACATTTTTGGCTGCTATAGACCAAGTGTTTCCTGCAGAAGAGGACAGAACCAAGCATGTAGAAGATAATTGTGAGTATGCAAGTGCACATTCGAAAATGGTCATGGTTTGAATGACCGTATAAATAACATTCAATTTTAACTGCTAAACTGTAGCAGTAAGTACAATTTGAAAATGGTAAGTGTACATACAAAAATAACCATTTTGTTATAGATAAAAAAAAAAATAATAGACTTTACCCCCAAAACAACTAAATATTTTCTATGTAGCATGTCATTCCAAAACAGGTTTTCTCTGTGAGTATGGATAATAAAATGTTCTACACCTGTGCTATTTTAGCTAAGTGAAGGTGTGGTAATACAAAAAGCATTTCATTTGTCCACATACTACTCATTGCACAAAACCAGTTTGTCAGTGTTCCTCCCACATGGTGAAAACACCCTTCCTTGCTTATTTTTGCTTTTTAGTGTTCATTTCTATGTATGTATTGAAAAGAAGTCAAGGAAAGTAGATATTACTTACAATACAAAAACAGTATAATAATAAAACAAAATATGCTGCCCAAGTAAAGCTAGTGAACCTAGTTCTACAACTTGTTATACTAATGTAAATTGATATCCCAGCATTGAAGTATTCCAAATAATCAGTTGATAATTCAGTTTAATCAAAATTTGAGGTCTGTTTATAAGGTAAACATCATGTATACTTCTTGTATTGTACCGGATACACAAATCAAGAGGCAGGAGGAGGATGATATGTGTGTGGGTTTTTTTAATTTTTTTTTTTTTTTTTAAAGTCCCATCATATTCAGATCCAAGGCACACTTTTTTATAATTTTATTTAATTGACTTGGAAATGCTTTTCAATTATTTTATTTTTGGAGATCCATGATATCACATCTTATACAGGAATTTAGCACTTTCATGCAAAAAATAACAAAAACAAAACACATTTTATTTAAAAACCATGCAGTCAAATGAAAATGCATATTAAGGCCAAGACTGATACACACATTAGACGGCACATCGAATAAGCAATTTCATTTTACACAGACTGAATGCTGCAAGTGTGGAGGAATCTGCACATGATATGCCTTGTAGCGGTTTCTGAATAATAAGATAGAAAATTCTTTATCCAGTTAGTTTTTCCATTGGGAAAGCTTCTTAGTTATATCCTGACTGACTGCTAAATGAGCATTTTACAAATTACATTGGGAGCTCTGCCGCTGTCATAAGTCTCGAATAATAACAAATACATATCTTACTAGTCTGCTGCAGAATCTTACATTAAAAGGAGCTGGACATCAATTGATAGCAATGATGACAGCCTACACTTTTTCCTCTCTGTCAGTATTGCAATAATCTAATACAATATGCAAAACCTTCTCTTGCTGCAGGGATGCAGATTATCACTTTATATTTCTTGGATAAATTACCTATCAACAATGCGATGTGCTAATCCCAGCATTTCCTCAATACATTTATAGCAGCCAATAGTAGTTTAAAGTTCAAAAAGAAACCACTTCCTCCTTTTTTTTTTTTTTTTTAACACGGTTTGCCACCTGAAAATAAGATTAAGTTAATTAATAGCCTCCATACACTGCTTTGCTCATCTGTTTTCATGCAGAGGACTTCGTTCAGTGTTTGAGGATCATTGCAATAGAGTAGTGATGGCTAACTTTCGCTATGCAGATGTTTAGTAGCCAAATATCTCACTCTGCTCAGTCAGCCCTATGACTCACTGAGCATCATGGGATATGTAGTTTCCCAAAACAGCCACAGTGCTAAAGTTTGCCCAAGTTCGTTATTAGAAAAAACTGTCTGTTAACCTATTTTTAAACCAGTTTAGTATTTTTATCATAGCATGTTTTTATAATGCTTACTGGGAAACCCATTATTATTATTTTTTTAAACCAAATTACGTTTTTTGTGTTAGGAAGCAAGTATACATGGCAAGAAACATGGTAGAAAAGATTTAAAACCTATGCCAATCAAACAGATTCCCAAGTTTGCCTGTCTCTCCTCTGCCTTCCCATGTCCATCCACTACATACTGGGAAACATTATTATTTTTTTTTTTAGGTATGATAGACTGGCAATACTTAACTAAATCAATATTTTGCCTGTTAAATCTTATTTAAAAAAAATGTATTTAAAAAAAAAAAATAAGAATTCTTACCTCTGTGTGTCTTTTGCTTCTTTGCTTCAGGACAGGACTGGTCCTCCCCTTTTCTAACCAGTCAAGTGGCTTTCATTGAGACAGTGCATCAACTTATTATGCATTTCTATACTCGAACATTAGATTAAAATAATTGGTGGTGTTACATGATTAGCTATACCAGAATAAAAAGAGAGCTATAGAAATCTACTTATAGGTAGAAAGCATTATATCTTCTTGAATGGTGTTGTGTAAAGATTTGCTTAACAGTCTTAAAACCGCAATATTAATAGGATACAATCTAAGCTTGGCATTTACTGTGAATTCAGGATTAAATGTGCATGTTTTTGTACACAGTGAAGTGTTTAGCTACCTCAGTCGTTTGCCTCTTGAACAAACTGTACATTCTCAACACTATATTTTAAGAGTCAGCTTCAAAACAAATAACAAATAAAAAAAAGGCCAGCAATAGTTGTTTTGGAAGTTTACAGCACCCAGCCTGTTAAACATTTTTTTTTTTTTTAAATCACTTTGAAAAAAAACAATAAAAATGCTAGCTTTCATTGGTACAAAGGATTATTAAAGCTGATTCTCCTTAACAATATATTGGTACCTATTTCCAAAACTGGAATTTTAATTTTTAATGCTCCAATGTATTCTAAAACACAGTACAGAGTGATAAAGGAAAGAAATTCAGAGATTTTTGAACAAAATGTTTGGAGGGCTCTCCTCAAATGGACGTTCTGTCTAAGAGCCTGGTAGTCTTGATGCACAAGAGACAAAAGTGCAATAGGTCTTCAGTATTTGTAGGGATTATGGAGTGAGGACACATCCCTCCTGTTTTGATAAGTTTGCTGCAACAAACAGTTTATATCCTTGACTGACAAAATTGTTGCAAAAAACAGTTTACATTCACCAGAGCCTTTTTTTCCTGCTCTTTTCTAATAAAAATATAAGGTTGAATTTTTTTACTTCCTTTGGAATATTTTGAGAGTAATGCTCAACACTATCCGCTAATTAGGACTGTCTCTTTCACCTTTTCTTGTCAGCACAAAGTTAGGGCTGTCAGATATTGAATTAAAATGTTAGGTCACTTAATATTTCAGTGACCGAATAGTTGTAATGTTCAATGCAGAGACATGTATATTCCAACTACTCCATGTCAAAAAATATGAATCTAAATGTCGATAGCCATCAGTTATTCATAACATCAATGGGGGAGTAAAGATGTATTTAATTTTTAACATTTGTTCAGGAACAAATGTTACAAACATCTATATTAATTATAAGCGCAGCCAATATTTAAACTGTACTGTATATATAGATTGATACGTTAACAGATTCTAAGATGTTATGCTCCTTTTTCTAATTTTTTATTTCTTCCACAGGTTCTCTGATGTATTTGAATGAAGCCACTCTTCTTCATAATATTAAAGTGCGGTATAGTAAAGATAAAATCTATGTAAGTAACATTGCTTTAATATTCATGCATACTGCAGGGTGCATAGACCAGGTTTCACAATACAAAATGCTCAGTACTCCAATTAGTGAAGGGTGTCTTATTCCACTAGTGGCAACGTTTCGACCGCACAGATCTTTCTCAAGCCATGGTGTGGTCGAAACATCACCACTTGTGGAATAAGACACCCCACGTGTTGGAGTGCTGAGCATTTTTTATTTGTGAAGTTTTGTCTGATTTTGAAAGCAATATCCACAGAAACTGGCATGCCAACGATCACCTATAATTTAAAACTCTCATGATGCACAAGGATGCAGTACAACTTTGAGAGCTATTTCATAAAACTGAACTGACAGATGAACTGTAAAAACTGGGCATTAACAGCCAAGTTGAAAAGCTAGTCAAGTTGGGTGGGCAGTGGTGACTGTGAGAGATCCCTGCTCGCAAGCTTAGAATGTAGAGAGAGTTGTGACATGATACTCATAAGGGAGTGAAGAAGTCAGAGATGGTCATAGTAACAGTATTAGGGATGGTTGGAGCTAGATGGGTATATTTATTTATATGTCTATATATAGATGTAAATACATCTACACACACACACACACACACACACACTATATATATATAGTATTTATTTTCCCCATTCAGAGACATTTAATTTGATAAAGTAAAAAACTTATGGTTGCCCATGGTATCTTGCATTTGAACTGTAATCTACAACCTTAGCTTCATGTACCTGACATCCTATGCTCTGAGCTGCTTGATGTTTAAATTGATGTAGAGGGTCGTTTTCAATGCCATTTATATAGAAGAGGTTAAACAGATAGTACTGTCAAATTATACCCTTTAATAGACAACTGAGAATTTGTTTGCAAGCTTTGTAGACTTAGTTGCTGGTTGATGGTGCATTTCTGTTTCCTATTTGGTGAAGGTCTGTTTGCACCTGCTCATCTATTTCAACTCTGGGTATATGTCTTTTAATAAAGGCTTGATAAAAGTGCTCTGTCTTTAATTGGGCATTAATGCTTGATTATATTCTGCATTGGTGTTGGGCAAGCTCCACCATCTTCTGTTTGCAGGAACTCTTATGTTTCCAAGCAGTTTTAAAATCATTGTATGTGTGCGAATCCGCACTGACTGCTGAAGACCTGAGTAGGAAGAGAAGGTGACCATTCTGAGTTGACCTTTTTAGTCAGTCGGAGTTGGCCCTATATCTTTTTTTTTTTTTTTTATTTATTTTATTTATTACCTTCCTAATTCCCTCGGGTTCCCATAGATCATACTTGAGACAATGCTCCTAGGTCTAAGTCAGTGTAACACACATTAATAGTGAAATAACTTTATGGAACAAGCTTAAACTTCTCTAAAAAAATAAAATACTAATAAAATTCCCTTTGCCCAGTGGTCAGTTGTATTTCTCTTCATTGTATGTATTATTATATGTTCGTAGAGATACCCTTTCGCTATTAATTGTACTCATTTTGTACTGCTATGAGTCCGGTATCCTTGTTATCTTTGTTATATATGCACTCTCACGTGAATAAAGAAATTTAAACAAACAAAAAAAAATTCCCTCTGCCTAATATTCGCATTTATCATGGATATTTGACATACATAGGGCAGCCTACAAATCGTGATGATCTGAATTATAATGAATATATATATATAAATATTTGACTGCTCATCTCTGGCATGACAATATGCAGCTTGGATACGTCTAATAAAGCAAGTAATATTTGAAATTGGAAGTGTAGTTCTGATCTACTTATAAATCTTCGCTTTTCCTGGGCTTCCAATCCTAAAGGGTCTACTCAATAAAGACAGAATTACAGGGTATTGAGACAGAAATTTCAAACTTAGGCACAATATAGACAAAATTGTCTCATTCAGCTGCATTGGAGACTTTTTCCAGTTCTGCTACATTGGCCTTAAGTTTGAAATTCCCATCTCTATTCCCTGCAATTCTCTCTTTATTGAATAGACCTTTGTGTGTAGAGGTAGATTTCTGTTGGTGATAACATTTTGCTCACTTCATTTCTTCTTCCTTGTTTTTGAATGAGGTAAACACATGGTTTCTTTGACACCTACTGGCTCGAATGACAGACTTAATCTTTTATACTACTATCAAATGACCTAATTGTGCTTAATTAATTCTGACCAAATTGCAGCAGTAATCTTGCCATCTGCCAAGTCAGAGACAGCTGTAATACAGGTTCAACATCAAATGTTTCCTGAGAGAAATTATGGTAATTGACACCAAGTGACCACATTTTACCTTCTCTTGTTCTTTGCATCTGTTTGTTCAGGTTCACTGGAAATTAAAGTGTAAAAAGCAGTTCATGTCCTGACTGTTCTGTAGGTTTGGTTTATAGTTGCCTCCCCCCCCCCCCCCCCATGTACTTTGTGTGGAACCTATGTATTCACAAATTACTTAACCGGGGTGGTCTTTTTCCTTGAAACCATCTACATTATACTTTAATAAGCAACTTGTAAAAATATTCTTTCATGTTTGTACCATCAAAGAGGAGGTAGTACATGACTGAATGTTCTTCTTCTATGATCTAAAACGATGCTCCAAGTTTGTACAAGTGCTGAACCCCCCCCCCCCCCCCCAAGTACTGCTTCTTCTTAGAAAGAATCTCCAAATGGCTTGCTCAGTCTGAGACCACTTGTCAGTTCAGTTTTATGAATAACCACTGTGCACAACATGCAGACGCAGAACGCGTCTTAGAGGGCACTCTTAAGGTTGTACATACCTCCCAGCTTTGCCCCCTGGCGATTCAGGACACCGGGGGTCGGAGACTGGGGAGGGGGCAGAACACCGGGGGTGTCAGTGCTACTGCTCATGTGCAGTAACACTGTCACCCATTTTAGATCCTGCCATCTGAAGCCAGGATCACCACAGGAACACAGGATTAACTCAAGTTATGCTTGATAACCAGGTATAAATATGAAACTTCAAAAGTGGTCCGTCTAAAATTAGCCTGCAATTCTATATTAACTATATTCTATATGTTTTGTATCTTGTTAAATGGGAAAATAACTGCTTGTGCATATTTTTGTAAGTAAAAAAATAAAAAAAATAAAATATAAATATAAGCTGAAATAATTGGAGGATATGGAACCTAGACCACTATTGTGTCTACCACAGGATGGAATTTCTTTTCTCCTTGACTTTTTGGCAAAAAAAGAATACGGGGATCCAAGGATATTTATTGTACAGGAAATCCGAATTATGTTTCGTGATCACCCCCTTCTGTAACCTATTTTCCAACAAGCTCCTACGCTGATCACTCAAACATTCAATAGGGTCATCAAACAATTATTCATATATGTTCTTGTCACTCAGTATTTGTTCTACTCCATCGTAATCTCTGCTTGTGACCACAATACGACTTCCCACGTCACGTTTAAAAATTTTGTTTGTGTATGCCTTGGTAAGGGTTTCTTACATTGTTTTTTTTATGCAGCAATCATAATAACCCTTAAATATCTTTGTTTTTCTAGACTTACGTGGCCAACATCCTGATAGCAGTGAATCCATACTTTGATGTACCAAAACTATATTCTTCTGACTTCATAAACAAATATCGTGGCAAATCTCTTGGAACCCTACCACCACATGTTTATGCTATAGGTAAGCATGCCTCATGTTGATTTTGTACATGAATTAAGAAGTTTATTGATTCCAGATTTGCCAAATAAAAAGTGATGTATGCAACAGCAGAGCTGTCTAAAAACAAATAAATAAATGAGCTTCCTACTGTAGAGCGAATAATTCCTACTGAAGAAGCCAATGCAACCACTCTTTGTAATAGTCACTCTAAACATAACTGATGGAACTCCTGGCTGTATGCCAGGGACTGACACTACTATGAAGGTGTGGGGAAAATAAGTTGGCATACAGTTTTATATATTTATATATTTAGCTTTTTTGGATTATACCATTTAAACACATTTTGTTTTCATTACTGTAATTATTAGTATGATGTTGCACACATTTCATTTTTATTTCTAATATAGGCTGTTTGCTTTGATTTTGGGCTTTTGTAATTAACTGTCTCGTTTTGTTCAAGCAGCTGCTCCTTTTGGTTTGTGGTTTTGTTTTTTCATGCTTTTTTGTTTGTATTCCTTCTAAATTCTTTACTGGATACATGTTCTTTCATTCATAGTAATTACAAATGATTATTTGCCTATATCATTTTGAGCCACAATAAATGAATTACCCAAGAGACATTAGGGATGACACATGTCCAGAGAGACGTGAGTTATAAACCTTTCAAATCCATCAATTGTATGGAATTTGTAAAATCCCTCCAACCCCACAATAACAAAACCTCTTACCACGCTAACTTTTCATGTAAAGATGCTCGAACAGTAAATAACATTTAAAACAAATGAAAACTCACTCTCAATTGCCAGACCGCTAACATGCTTATTGCAATCCATTTTATTCTAGCTGATAAAGCCTTCCGTGACATGAAAGTGCTTAAGATGAGCCAATCGATCATAGTGTCTGGGGAATCGGGAGCTGGAAAGACAGAAAACACAAAGTTTGTTCTGAGGTTTGTATGTAGTATATTAAACATCGATCCTAGATTATTATTTCACAATCAGCGAGTTGTGGTTTCCATCTCCGCATATGAGGACCCATATCTATTTCCGCTTGTGCGAATGTATACAACACCCAACAGCTGTTTGCTTTTTTTTTTTTTCTGGGCTTCTTTGATTGTGTCATATATCGGACAAAGTTGAGACTGTATACCGTATTTGCTCGAATACAAGACGAGCCTGAATATAAGCTGACCCCACCCCCCACCCCAAACTTCGGATATTACTTTAGGAAAAAAAGAAAGTCTGAATATAAAATTGCCAATCTCTCCCCTAGTCAATGCATCCCCCCACAGAGTCATCTGTCCCCCCCTCCTCTGATGCCGCCCGACACTTCCGTCTTCTATGACAGACTGCAGGAAGGAAAGGTGACCTCCCGGCTTCTGTCATAGAAGTCCCGACGGACGTGCCTGGCAGCACCAGAGGATGTTTGCGTGTATCATGCGAGCAGCTCTGCGGGGGACCTGGATCCCAGTCTTATAGTCAGACCTTTATTTGAGGTCTGATTATAAGACGGAACTTGAATGTAAGATGAGGGGCATTTTTCAGAGCATGAAAAAACCTTGTCTTATATTCGAGCAAATACGGTAAGTTAAAAAAAACATACATACTTTCTCTATTCTGTATTTAACACTACAGTTAAAATATATACAATAAATATTGTGGTCTGAATAGGTTGTCACATTCCAAAGACCTAAAACTCCATTATGTACTTTTTAAGATGGCTAATACCTCTTTAATGGTGTTTATAGAGGGTGATGTATAGAATTGTTTATATGAATAACTGACTGACAGACATATTTCCCTTTTAGGTATCTGACTGAGACATATGGATCTGGACAAGACATTGATGAAAGGATTGTGGAAGGTACGTGCAATTATCTAACTATATGGTCAGCAAGTACTAAGTGTCAAAAAAGCAAAAGGGCATAGACTAGCAAGGGTTATGTATTAAAGTCATGGTCTGAGAAAATGTATAGTTAAAAATTAAAAGTGACGGATGGAAGCACTTGGGGGTCTTGTCACTAAAAGGTTAGATGGACATTTGATTTCACCATTTTAACTATACATTGTGCAGGTACAAACCTGGTGAGTTCTCCCCTTAAGCAAACCCACCAAGATGCAAAATGTAACGCCAAATTGATGAGATTAAATCCTCATCTCTCCTTTTAGTGAATAGACCCCTTAGCATAAGGGAATGTGGTTACTCAGGGAGTGCTGACATGGGAGAAGCTGCTTTAGGTTACATTATCACTTGGCCATTTTTCTGCCACATCATTGGATTTCCTTGGCGCTCTGAGATGCATGCCCTAAGCGCACATAACATTATAAACCTAGTACTGATCTTGTAAATTGTAATAGAAATAAGGTGGCTAGACACCGTTATCCCAACAAAAATTCCGATTTTCTTTTCCCTAAAAAAAAAAGTCCAATTCTATTGGTTCTTTAATCGGTACAACACATTACAGTATTCTACTACATACACACTGCTGTAAAATAGTTTTTGAAAAGCACATTTAGTTAAAAATAGCATAAAATGGAACAGAAATACAGATAAGACAGTGTTAATGTTGTAAGTGAATATTGTAGCTGGAAATGGCCGATTTTTTTTAAAATAACCTTTTATACTGGTGTCCGAGAAGGTACAAAAAAACCAAGCAAAAGCAATGGTTGTACATCCGCATATCCATAAAAAGAAACCCGCAATTATTGTTGGATAATTGGATATGTTTTCAAATGTTAACTTGGTTTTTAGGCTATTTTGACTGAAAGAAAGTTTGCAGAACCTGCTGAGAATGAAAGCTTTTTTTGTGTGAAATATATGAAGAATGTGTTTATTTCAATGAGCAAGGAATACTTCAAAAGAAGCAGATTATTTCTCTTTAACAATCAATACGTTATTACCTTTTAAATCTTAGAGCAAAGAACAACCTTAAAAACCCCTTACTAAAAACATATCCCAATCTGAGAAATCGTTAATATTTTACTCAGTTTTATGTGTTCATTTTTTTCATCTCTGTCGGTCTCAGCTTGTGGTTATTTGCTACTTTTTCTGAAGACCTTTTTTGTTTTCAGTGCCTGTGGTTTTTCTTCCTAGTTAAGAAAGTCAACTGGGATTTAAAAGGCCAGTGTTCTAGATCCTGAGTTTGAAATTGGTCTTTTTTTTTATCATCTTGAACAAGACTCTTAAGATTCCCATGCTTCACAATGATTCACCATGTAACCTCTTTACTACTGCCCTTTCAAAGAGGTTTCCATGAAGATGTGTCAAGAATACATATTGCATTTTTTCTGTACTTTAAATGCTCATGGTTCTTTAAAAGGTTATTATCCCACAGTAATGCAACAATTCACTGAGCTTCAGACTATTAAAGCGATAAGTGTTTAAGAGTTAAAGACAAAATTTATAATGCTCAATCAGTGCATAAATTGACACAATTGTCTGTCACAATGTTAATACATTGAGA
Source organism: Pelodytes ibericus (assembly GCA_036172795.1). NCBI lineage: Eukaryota > Metazoa > Chordata > Amphibia > Anura > Pelodytidae > Pelodytes > Pelodytes ibericus. The sequence continues at coordinate 115,815,652 of CM069861.1, read as the reverse complement.
TAAAATGCATAAAAAATTACTTATTAAAATAAAAACAGATTTATAGAGAAAAATATTTTTTACATTTTTTTTATACCTTGAGTAGATTTTTTTCCCTGTATCTGAGGGTTCACCAGTTGTTGAGTGCAAAGATAATGCACGTGCACAGTAGACTTATGTGTTTTGCAAAAATGGTTCTTCAGGCATTCTAATCACAAATAAGCTGTTTGTGATTGTCAAGCGATTGCAGCACAGGTGAAGAGAGGAGGCAGTATGGGGGGGGGGAGAAGCTGAATCAGCAGGGTTTATTTTCCTCACAGCATACCAAAAGAACAACAAAAAAAACTATTTGTTTCACCAATACAAATATCAAAGTTGTAGTTTTGAGCACCACCTAGGAATCTGGGTCTGACCTGCTCCAAACTCTATTCCAGTTTTGAAGGACACTTGACTTTCAGTAGTCAAATGGCATAAACATGATCTACCCTGTTGGAGGTACACTGAATTGACAAAAGAATTGGGACATCTGACCATTACATTAATAGGGACTTTTATGACATCACTAAATACATACACAAAAACAATATGTAGTTGGTCCCCCTTTTGCAGCCACTCCTCTGGGAAGATTTTCCACAGGATTTTGGAGTGTTTCTGTGGCAATATTACCCATTTATCCAGTAGAGCATTTGTGAGGTCAGTCACTGATGCTGGATGAGAAGGCCTGGCTCGCAAAATCTCTGTTCCAGTTTATCCCAAAGGTGTTCGATGCAGTTGAGTTCAGGGCTCTGTGTGGGCGTATTCATTTATTTTAGACAGTCACTTATGGCATGAAGGCAGAGCTGCAAAGACAAAACATATTTTGAAGAGACACCGTAAAAACGGAAGTTTTATGGTACTGCAGGTCAGTGTTAGGTTTGTATGTAGGTGCGTGGGAGCATTTCAGGTGTTCCTTGTACCATTTTGTAGCTTTGTGTTGAATCACCAGCTGCCATATTTCACTCAGGATGTGAAGTCGTCCTCCGTACGAGTATAATAAAGCAGACAATAAAACCCTTAAAAACACTGAAAACATGATGTATCTCTCCTTAGACAACAAGAATATTTGTGAATTTGAAAATTATCAACATAAATACTGTAGCAGTTTTGCCAATTTGTGACTTTTTTTTTTTTGCAGTAGAATATTCTTAGCACAGTCTTGTTCCTGTTTGCATGTTGAAGTACCTTGTTTATGAGAAAAACACTTTGTATTCACACAGCAAACCCTCTTTTGGAAGCATTTGGAAATGCTAAAACAGTCCGCAATAACAACAGCAGTCGTTTTGGAAAATTTGTAGAAATCCACTTCAATGAAAAGGTATGTACTCTTCGCTGTATAGATTTATCTTTAAAAATTGTACCTTTCTCTTGCACAATATTTTTTGAGTGTGTAATTCAAGCAGAAGAGTGACAATGTAATTGAATTAAATTATTGTAATTCAAAAATATTCATAAAATTGGTGAAATTGTTGTTTTAAGTTAGTGTCTCTACTTTATATATTTAGAACATAAAGGATTTTCATGGAAAAAAAAAGGAAAAACACAAGTACTAATAAATCCACTATAAATAAGGATTTAATGCTGTCACCAATAGAAATCTTGTATTCTAAGATTTTGTGGACCAAAGCTAACTTGCCTGGTAACATGTGGTAATAATGCCAAGAGGGCATTTAAAATAATGCTTATTGGCAGAAACCACACTCTAAGCACTTTCCTCCATCTGCGATCCTTACCGTTTGAAACTCTAAAACAGCATTTATATGTAGTGTGTGCAGTGCTGTATTTGGTGTGAGGCAAACAAGGAAAAAGCACTTGCTTTTGTCTGCCTCTGGGGGGTGGGTGCAGATAGGTCATGTGACCTAGCGATCTCACGTCAGACAGGCACCAAGTAACGGGACCTATCTGCACTCACCGCATGGGGAGCTGAACAGGCAGCATGGTGTCCACTAGCCACTTGCCAACAGGGACCAGGGTAAGTCCTGAGGTGCCGGGGGGATGGGTACATGTGATGGGGGTCATGTAATGGAAGTGATGGGGCATGGAATTGGGTGATGGTGATGGAGGCATTTAATGGGTGTGCAACATGGGTTATGGGGCATATCGTGGGTGTGTAATGTGAATTTCGGGCTACTAGGTAGACCTGATGTGCCTCTGAATATGTCTGCAATTCGGACATCATAGCTGATTCCACTCCAAAATCTCCTGACACCAAAAGCAGCCGAAATGCACCAAAACTAAGTGGTATTATCTGCCCTTCCTGTAAACTTCTATGGGGAAGACTTTGGATTTCAGGGCCATTTCGAGAGGACCTCAGCTATTATGAACTTAAAACCAATAAAAAAAACAACAACCCATAAAGCACGATACATGAATTAAAAATAAAGTATATTAACATAAAATACTAAAACATATTTTTATATTCACATTTGCTTAAATGAATGTAAATATACCGTATTTGCTCAAATATAAGACAAGGTTTTTTTCAGAGCAAATGCTCTGAAAAAGACCCCATGTCTTTTATTTGAGGTCGTCTTATAATCTGACCTCAAATCGAGGTCAGATTATAAAACTGGGATCCAGGTCTCCCGCAGAGCTGCAGGGGACCTGGATCCCCCTCGCTAACAGCCGGTGGATGTCTGTGCAATGCGCGCAGACATCCTCCACTGCCGCCCGTCACGACCGCCGGGACTTCTATGATGGGTCCTTCCGGCTTCATCATAGAAGTATCGTGCAGACATCCCCCAGCTGCCCCCACTAGCCACCCAGCTGCCCCCACTAGCCAACTAGGCTAAGTTGGAGGGTGGGGGAGAGAGACAGACAACATTGGGGGGAGGGTGGGGGAGAGAGACAGACAACATTGGGGGGAGGGTGGGGGAGAGAGACAGACAACATTGGAGGGAGGGTGGGGGAGAGAGACAGACAACATTGGAGGGAGGGTGGGGGAGAGAGACAGACAACATTGGGGGGAGGGTGGGGGAGAGAGATATCCCTGGCTGCCCCCACTAGCCACCAGGGAGATATGGGTAGCCGGGGAATGTCTGCACATATCGTGCAGACATCCCCCGGCTGCCCCCACTAGCCACCAGGGAGGCTACGTTGGGGGGAGGGAGAGGGGAGACAGACAAAACTGGGGGCAGGGTGGGGGAGAGACAGACAACTTGGGGGAGGGTGGGGTGGAGAGACGGACAACGCTGGGGGGAGGGCAGAGAGATGGACGACGGAGAGAGACGGACGACGGAGGGAGGGGGAGAGAGACGGACGACGGAGGGAGGGGGAGAGAGACGGACGACGGAGGGAGGGGGAGAGAGACGGACGACGGAGGGAGGGGGAGAGAGACGGAGGGAGGGGGAGAGAGACGGACGACGGAGGGAGGGGGAGAGAGACGGAGGGAGGGGGAGAGAGAAGGACGACGGAGGGAGGGGGAGAGAGACGGAGGGAGGGGGAGAGAGACGGACGACGGAGGGAGGGGGAGAGAGACGGAGGGAGGGGGAGAGAGACGGACGACGGAGGGAGGGGGAGAGAGACGGACGACGGAGGGAGGGGGAGAGAGACGGAGGGAGGGGGAGAGAGACGGACGACGGAGGGAGGGGGAGAGAGACGGAGGGAGGGGGAGAGAGACGGACGACGGAGGGGGGGAGGGGGAGAGAGACGGACGACGGAGGGGGAGAGAGACGGACGACGGAGGGAGGGGGAGAGAGACGGAGGGAGGGGAGAGAGACGGACGACGGAGGGGGGGAGGGGGAGAGAGACGGACGACGGAGGGGGAGAGAGACGGACGACGGAGGGGGGGAGGGGGAGATAGACGGACGACGGAGGGAGGGAGGGGGAGAGAGACGGAAGACGGAGGGAGGGAGACACCGTTGGGGGAGCATTGGCACATAAAAGGTAAATAAAAACAAGAAATGCATTTTTTTTATATCATAAATTTTTATTAAATATGAAAAAGCAATTTACATGTGAATATATACAAGTTAAACTTTTTTCCTATAGGGTAGTCTTATATTCAAGCTTTTAGTTTTTTCCCTAAAGGAATATCCATAGTTTGGGGGTTCGTCTTATAATCGGGGTCGTTTTAAATTTGAGGAAATACGGTACTTGTAATATCAAACATTTATATTTTATATTTGTATATAAATATTTTTGTTTACAATATGTTTAATTCTTCTATACTGTTCTATTAAATTCTAGCTAAAATCTGTTTAATTGAAATGGGTGAATCTTGCCTATGTTTCCTGAATGCAGAATGAGTTCAGGTGTGATTGTCATATTGGGTATCCAGGATATTAAGTAGCCGCATTTTGGCGATTTGTGAAATGAGCTACTTCAGTCAACTCTCTTGTTCTGCTTTAAATACCCTTTTCCTCTACATGCATCCCTGATTAGGCTTACCAAGGATCTGTTCCCTTTGTGTCCATAGCCATGGAGCAGGATGTGTGAAGGCTATAATGACATCATCAATTAGTCTAATGTAATGATATGACCAGGGGCGTATTGTGCCTCTGATTGACAGGCGTGCTGCCAGCCTGGAGCATGCCTGTCACTCGGAGGCACGCCATCTCTCGGGTATTTCCGAGAACAGCCAGCACATTAACCCCTGGAAATACCCGAGAGACGTTGTTACATCCGAAATTTGTATTCTTTTCGTGCTTGTTGAATTGGCAACCGAGTGAGCGACTCTGTTGCCGAATTCTATGCAGCGTCGTCTTTTGGTATTTCTGGGGGTTGTGTGCTCTCTGCTCGGAGCACACAAACCCCCATAAATACACAGCGCGGGTGTGCGACGCACACCTAGCACATATGGAGCATCCGCCACTGGATATGACTGGATATATGTTAGCGGAAGTGAAGTGGATTCATCCCATTTTGGTTATATTTGCATATTGCATGGTCAATCTCTATCCATAAATGAAATAGTGCATTATAAATGTGTATTGTAGTATGTAGTATGTAGTTTTTTTTTTTTTTTTTTTTACTTTGGACATAGTTATTTTCCCTCATCACTTGTTATGGTTTAGTGAGAAGCAGTATAATGGCAATAACCAGAGAAGTACACACAGTACCAGTAAATAGTCATTCTATAATTGCATCTTACATAAATACTTTTTATTGAATTAGGAAATATTATAGCTATTTTATTATCTCCACAAATCACAAACTTGAGTACATTCATTAGCACATGCTAGGTACACCATATATAATGTACAATGTCTTTTTTTAGTCTGGAAAAGGTCACTTGTACAATTTTAAAGACTCTCTGATACTGTCAATACAATGCAATTGTATGTGTTTTTGAACATGCAGGTTTCTCTTAAAAAGAAGCCATACTCATATTATTCAATTCACTTTCATAAATAACAGTCTTCCAGCTACTATGTGGCATTTTTTTTGTCAGATTTGACTCCACTATTTGAGGTTACAACCTTTAATATTGTCAAACCTGATCTCACAACCTGCCCTTTTAGAATAAATAGAAAACAAACAACACATATGTTCCCAAGTGTCCTCTGCATAGGTTTGTATCAGAGAAAAGGTTATCCCAGAGCTGAGTGAGCTTTTATGTGGAAGCCAAGTCAGATAATGAGAGTAACCTTTTCCGGTAAAATGACACAAGACTGCAGTTTTCTTCAGCACTGATAAGGTATTATAAGTGGATGCTAGATTGGGTTAAGCAAGCTGTTATGCACTTGTGTAAGGTTTATGTATGGGGGATATTTACTAAAACGCAACTGACTAGTGAACTGAAAAAAGAAATGGGGAAGTTGGAGAATTGTTCCAACAAAGTTGCCTGATCATTTAGTTTTAGTGGGTAGCCATCTATATTTGTGTATAATATACATACATCTGAAAAGCAAGGATTTGTATTCACATTACAGTGTGTCGAAGATCGTGCAAGGATGCTCACAATTATTAAACAAATTATTCTACCAAATGAAAATGGTTTTGGTCTCAAAACAAAGGTGTTAACTCTAAGACTACAGATGCACTGTCCGCACCTACTAAATATAAAAAAAAATGAAACATATCTGCACATGTAAACATGTGGATATAGGGGAGACATGTTCAACACTGGGTGGTCTGTGGGCAAAGTAATTGGAGTTCCAGACAAGATTGGAAATAGATAATATTGGTGGCACCAACACTTAGCCATATTTGTATCACAGTGGGAAATGCCAAATTAACAATTTTAGCCCTGTTATCTGGCAAGCACCTAGTTGCTCCTACAAGGAGCATACATACATCAACGATACCTGTTTAATAAAGGACTGAACACTTTATAATATGTAAACATTTCATATAAATAATGTATCACTGTACATTATAAAAACATAAATCAAATATTGTATTAAACCCCAGATTGAACTATGGAAAATTATCTCTACATGGTAATTTTGCTGTGATCCTGTAATAACTTAACACTATCAATGCGGTCACTATGTCTTTAAGAGCATTGTGTGAATTATGTGTAGTGTAATCTTAATCTTCTTCTTTGCTGCCATTAATAATTTTTCCTGGGGCTGCTGTAGATGTGACAAGTGACCCCACCATCCTCTTTGCAAACCAGAAATGAGATTTCACTTTTTATGTGCAACTAGGGACCCATGAAATGTGCTGGGCAATAGACGATAACTTTGTGAGAAATCACTGTTAAGCCTTTTTTAGTTTTACTGCACTAGGTTCAAAATCAATATTTTAGTTGCAAGCAAGAGCCCATGTAAAACATGTAAGACGTGCTTTAACAATAGTGACCATGACAAAGTTTTAAAATGTCAGGAAACTTCTGTATGCAAATCTTTCATAAACATAAAAGACAACTGAGCACGTATGGAAAAGTACTGAAGAATGCAGTTTACAAGTGGGCGTGGATATCTTTTAAGACCTTGTTTTTCTCTGCCTCTACCCCTGTGGTTCTGAACTGGTTTTTATTATACTTGAACCTTTTTACGTTGAAACCCCCACATGTTTATAAGCAATTCCTGATCCATTCCTTTAGGTCAATTCGATTTTTCATTGAGGATACCGGTGCATATGTGAGAATCAGGCATACGTGACCTCTCCCCATGCTAACTGCTTCCCCAAGTATTTTTAATTGGGGAAAAAAAGTTGGGTATACAGAATTCTGACATGTGAAATTTGCAAAACTGAGACAGGATTTAAGCATACCTATCTCCTTGCATTCTCAAATCTGCAAACTAAGAGATATCAAAACAATGGGACGTGCTAACTGCAATATGCTATACCGTAAGCAAAAAATATGTAATAATTATTCCAATTTAATAATGAAATGGAATGGCTTATTGAGCACAATAATAAGTAGCATAAGGTATTTTTTTTTAAATAATATATCAGTGTCATTTTACATGCAGTGGAATCCATCTGACTGCTGTGTCCTTTGAAGTGTTCCATGTCATTGAATGTGTTCTACTTGACCTGTTTACAGGCAGAATACTTTGATCTGTAACTTTTCCTTTGCACAGCAGTGGTATTCTGTGAAATTCCAAGCTACACTTCAACTTGTAAAATGCTTAAAGGAATATTAATTGTGAAAATGTAAATGCTGCTTTAGGGAGAACATGTACTTGCAGCAACTTCATTTATGATATGAACTTCTATTCCCCTTGCCTCCAAAGTGATAAGTCATTCTAAAGACGTAGGTGCTGCAAGGACTGTAATGTGTACTGTAAAGCAATCCACATTTTAAAATAAACAAATATATAAAATGCACACAACACAGATGTTTTAGAGGTAAAAGGTCAGAAAAAAGGTTCAAAGGAGAAATTGAACTGATCATAGGACTAGTTCTCTAGTTGTAGCAACACAAGCACTGCATCAAAGTAACTGCATTGGGTAGCTCTGGAGCCAAGTGATGAGCATCTAGGTGGAGAACATCAGCAGCAAAGCAGCTACCCAACCAACATTGGCATACCTTTGTATAATCATGTGCAGAACTAGATTTCTATATTATGCATCGCTCAGTGTTTAACTAGATATTGTATATGGTAGATTCCCTGTAGCATGGGATTCGCTTACAATATATATGAAGAGTGTTGGGGCAAAGGCTACTAATCTTGTGGATAGAAAATTATGTATTTTTTTTCTGTGTGCGGTATTTAAAGTGAGTACTATATTCAATGCATATTAACAAACGGTCACTATATTTTTATTCCCTGCCTCCTCCTCTGATAACTTTCTTTCTAGGACAGATGTGTTGTAGGCCAGTTTTTGTAAAGCATCTGCTAGGATTGAAATATTTCAGGTAGCTAACACTGAAAACACAGAGCTGCCGCTGGTGCATTGTTCAGCTGGGTGAACAATTTTAACGTTCATATCTGCCTCTGACCAAATTTTCAATTAACAAGCTAAAATACATTACGTGATAGAGATGTATGCTGCTGCAATTTGTACACCTCTCATGCCTTATAACAGTGTCAATTCTCAGTGATGGTTCTGTGATTTTACATGTCACAGAGTATGCCCTTTCTGGCTCCCCTGCACATAAGCACGGTGACTATATCTATAAGCAAATGTGCTGTACCAAACATAAAAAGCATATACCTTGGAAACTTTTTCTCTTAATGTATTGGATTTAAAATAAAAATCTTATTCAGATTTTTTCCCAATGGTGATTAATTTGAATAATTTACATATGTGCAGATGTTGATTGTAATGCAGTTGCATGACTTTTCTCTCTGTTAACCATTATGCATGGCCCCTGGAGTTTTACCTGCCAATGTTTAACTTGCCTGCCGGTACAATTCTAGCTCAGTGGTAACTCCAATGTCTCCCTCATTATTTTTGTGTGTATTAGGCAGTTTTTTTGAAAGCAGAGAATTGATTAAATCAGTAATGCTTTTTTTATTTTTTATTTATGGTACTCAGTATAAAAAGCAACTCGGTATTAAAAAGTATTTACCCATTTTGGGTTCACTTATACAAGTTCATGATGCTATTTCTTTTAAACTATACAAAGTATACATTGCAGAATTTCTTTTTACTCTTTGATGGCAGTTTACACATGCTTTTTTCTGCATTGCATTAATGTTATAACAAAACCATGTAATTCCTATTTTACTTCATCTGGTATTTGCAATGCTTCAGTCTTTGTTCTATTAGTTCACTAACATAATATCTCTTTGTATGTAGTATTCAGTGGTGGGAGGATTTGTGTCTCACTACCTCCTGGAGAAATCTCGAATCTGTGTGCAAGGTCAAGATGAAAGGAATTACCACATCTTCTACCGGTTATGTGCTGGGGCACCTGAAGACATAAGACAAAAGCTCTTTCTGAACTCCCCAGATCATTTTCGGGTGTGTACCATTTGTCTTTTGTTTCACATTGTGGATCTGTTCATTTTGTAAGGGAGTTATCATTGTGTATGGTTAAGCATCTTTGCAGTGGTTATTGTGAAGGACATGCTATCCAAACTGTATGCCACAGTCATTATTTATTTTCTTTTTTTTTATATGTAATGTGAGTTTCACAACAAAAACTTAATGTATATGTTAAAACACAATATCAAAAATTATGTATCAAAGTATCATTCAAAAATACATGAAAAGACACACAGTCCACAAAACAACCTTTGGCATTAAACAGGTAGATAAGCACTTTACAGTAGGTGATATGCAATCTCCACTTTCACCTTTTGTTTTTAAACAAAATTAAATAATGATACAAAATATAAAATTAATGGTAAAAATTTAAATAAAACCTAAACCATAAACAACCTTCCAGGTATCCCCACCTCCTTTTTCTGTCTTAATGTTGGATACAAACGAATATATTGAGGGTTGGTTTGGAAGTACCTTTTGGCAGTACCAATCTGTGTAAATGTATATGGATGAATGAGTATCTGTTTGTTAGGGGTCTCCAAGGAGTTAACCCCCTTAACTCCATTTCTGGAGATGTTACAATGGGTATTACGTGTACATCTGGCACATGTGCCAACCCGTGAGTGCTAATCCATATGGAACTGGCACACTTAGCACTAACTCAGCCCATGTGTAAAAGTAATAGGAGCAGGTTTGCATCTAAATATGCTGATCAACCTCAAAGAACAGAGTTACTTTTATACATAAAATACTGCTTCCTGACAATCTGCTCTGCTCCCCCTTTAAAAACAACCCACAATGTGTTAAATGTTAAATTTTTACATTTTTGTGCATATATTGTTTTGGGTTTTTCTACCTTTCTCCTTTTGTGTCTGTTGGTTGCCAAGTGACAAATGAAACAAATGCTATTGCTTTTATTGGAAAACAAGCCGGTATTAAATTATTAATTCATTGATAGCATTGTTGGCATTCTCAAAAGCTCCCTTCTCAAAGTACACATGTAGCTAGATGCTAGTGTTCTAAGTGAACATTTTTTGTATTTGTATAATGGTTAGAATGCATCTAGATCTTTAAAAATGTTTATTTTTATAAGAAATGTAACACAAATCTTTTCACTGGCAAGAGTACACTAGAGTTGTCAGTCAATGTACGGTATATCCAATTCTAGACTTAAAAACAATAAAGTTTAGTCTTATATGTTTGTATAGCTGTAAAGGTGGTGGGGGGGGGGGGGGGGGGGGGTTCTGGGCTGCTGCGCAATCTTGGGCAGATGAAGGCAGATCTCACCCAAGCTTCTAAATAAGGAACTATATTTGTATTCATTAGTTAAAGCATTTCTGTTTAAAATGCCTACACTTGATGCATTATTTAAAAAAATGTTTAATAAGCGACACAGGCAAACATGGATTTTATTGTGAGTGGTGGTTGCTGTGATTTACAACAAAAGTATTTTTGGACTTCATATTAAATTATATAGTTATTTCTACAAAATGTATTTAAATTGTAGCAGCTGCTTTATTTGAAGTTGGCAAGAGATACAGCGGCTGAAGTAAAAAGACTCACCTGAAAGATGTAAAAACCTAGGAAGATGCACACAAATACCCAAACATTTTTTTTTTAGCGGGAAAATAGTAATTGTGAAGAGGCTTTAACTACAAAGTTACATTTTTGTTAAACAACGTGCAAGGCTTCAAAGAAAGCAACCCATTCAGGGTAAAAAAAAAAAAGACCTTTTGTGGAATTATTTTTGTGAGAAATCATTAAACCACTCCCTTTTTTTCCTGACTTACCAGTGAGACTGGGAGCACGGTTTTGGGTAGAAATCTTTCCTAAAATGTTTTTTTATTTTGCCAATTTAAACGCATCACAAACAAGTTTACTGCATCAAACAGAAATTCTTTCCATTTTGACAGCAGCACTTTTGTATAATCTTTAGCATAGATACCAATATTCTACTTTTCAGCATACGTTCGGAACACAAGGTCATGTTTCTTGTGAATCCAAGCAGAATCAATAGGTCGCTGCCATTCAGCCAGCAGTGAATTGAATCAGATAAGAATGTATTGAAATGCTTCCGTCTTATTTCTTGAATAGCACTTGCTTTGTTGTTATGTACCAGAGGTCAGGACAAATTTGGAAATGTGCACGGCAAACATTTATTTTGTGACGGCCATTTAGAATTGCCATTGCTATATACCTAAAAAAAAAAAGATGAGAGGGAATCTATAAGGGGAAAGGATAGGGGGAGACAAGTCTCACTTCAAGCTTGTTTAAAACTATCCCCAGCATTTTGTATTATGATATGTGGAAATTAATTGAGTTGCTTTGAAGGGCACACATTTCTCAAACAGATTGCTGTGTTATGAATCATTTCAAATGTCATGTTCATTTAAATTTCCTTCCATTCCCCAATTGAAATGTTAAAAACGTCGAGCATGATTTGCAGTCATCTACATGTGATTTAAACAAGCACAGGGCAATTCTCCACTTGAAATGGTAAAACAATATGACTGGCTTAAGCACATGCGAGGCAAGCATCGCTCTGCATTTTGATTGCATATTTTGCAATGTGTCTATTAAATAAAGAGGATCATTTTTTATGATGTTGTGAGGTTGCAGGTGGGTAGAACTAAAGAACCAACACATATTGGAAGGTTACATTACGTGTGTGCTAGTAATGGCAAATTTCATAAAAAAAAAAATAAAACACAGCCATCCTTTACCCTCCACCATAAGACCCCTAACACAAATCCCTATCATGAGTGTGTCTTACTAGTTACTGGTGAGTTGACCATTCTGGGTTCTAGATGAATCACCCCATAGGCACAGAAACATCAGGTCTGATAGCGGAGTTCCACATCCGAGCAGGGGTTTTAAAATTAAGCAATATATTTTTTTGAATATAATGCAATCACACAGGGGAAATGTACTGAGACAATTTATTTTACCTCCTGGTAGCTCCTTGCCTGCTGAGCTTTGGGTCCCCAGCCTGACCGTACGCTTTTACCATGGTTTTTATTCAAAGTTCAGTTCTACCAGTATTAAAATGTATTTCCATGGTCAAACTGCTTAGCTTGGAATCCGTGCCAATAATTTTAGGTGACTTAATCATCCTCAGTGGGTTATAAACCCTGTATGTTTCATAACCTTCCCTAAATGCAGGGGCATGTGCACTTATTCATTTATCTACCTTTATAAGTGATGCAACTCACATATTTCCTTGTTTTCCTAACTCCCAATGAATTCAGTCAAAAATAAGGCTCCCTCCTGAACAAGATCGCAATATAATATAAGTAACAAGAAGGTACAGGAGCAGACCGAATATTTGACGTGTTTTCCACCAATGGATATTCCTTCTTGCTAGTTATATTTTATTGTCCAAGGACACTCATTTTTACACTTTAGTGCCCAGGGGAAGCAATACGCGCATCGATCACCTATAGGAGTCTGGAGTCTGCTGCATGTTTCCCTGCTGCACAGTTCCCTTCTGTCTGTTCTTGACTTCACAGCTTTGAAGAATAGTTTTTAGAAGTGGGTGTATTCTACTTATGGGTTTCAGAGATGGAACTCGGCAGGCACCTGGGGCCCTGAACTGTACACCTTAAATGTGCTATTCTTTTAATCATCTACCCTTATATAGATCATATTTTCCACTTACCAGTCTTAAAGTTGAACAGGGGATACGGGTGAGCGGTCGAGAACCCTCAAAATGGATAATCTTGCCTTTAGTAAGGTGTTGTGTGGAGTTTGCAGGCCGAATGCTTTATTCCTGCTGAGAAGTCAGAGGGATTAAAAAAAAAATGAAATGATTAAAATTGAAATGAAACCTATTTGAAGGTGTCTCTCAGTGGGCTGAGACTGCAAACGGAAATGTCAGGTCTATTGAAGCGGCAATTACTTTAAAAGATAAATTGTAGCTGAGCTTATGAATAAGATGTTTAACTTTCTGGTCCTGCAGATGTCTCTGGTGATATATGATAATCTATTTCCCATTTCAACAGATAAAGCCCTAACTGAGTGTTTGCAGGGCAAATCGTAAATTATAATGTGTTGCTGTTTTTTGTTTTGTTAATTTTTTCTTTTTTTTTTTTCTTTTACCTTTACAACTGCTTTGGTTAAAGAATGACCACTTTTGTTTCTGCTAAACTGTGCTCGGAGAGCTACACGAATTTAAAGTTTTATTTGGGATCAAGGATTTCCCTAAAATGTTGTGTACACTTGTGTGTCACAGCTGGTGCCCAAATAGTTGACCATTACTCCAATTATCATGAACTGGTTCCAGCCATTAGACTGAATTATGTAGCTGAAAAACTGGCGGGTCCATTTAAATGTCAGTATGTCTGGGGCGGTACCTGCCTATTTGGCAAGTGTTTCTAAAGGTGCAGTTCCACCTACAGTGTCCAAAAATATTTTCAGATAAATATTGTATCATGTAACTTCCTATCTCCTAAAACCTGCAAATGTGTTAGTTATTGCTGTTGCTACAGCAGAAGTCCAGCCTATTTCTCCAAGTCCTCCTGATAGCTAAATGTAGAGGCCCTGGTGAAATTATGTGTAAAAATTACAGGAAAACATACATGTGTATTAAACACCTGCTCAATATACATAAAACAAGCTAGGTGGAACATTCTCTTTAAAAGCTGAGGAAACTATCCCTTAAACTCATTGACAACAATTCCTATGTCCTTATGTCTTTGATGGGCATTGCAAGGGATACATTATTTGACACACATTTATTTCTGTGTTCATCCTGACTTTGTCTGTTTTCATCTCTTCCCACAGTATTTGAACCGAGGGTGCACAAGGTACTTTGCATCCAAAGATACTGATAAGCAGATTCTGCAGAACCGCAAGAGTCCAGAGGTATAGTATTTATTTTTTTGCCTGTTGCCTATTGTTGAACTACATATATTGTGTACAAAATACACCTTCCTAGACAGGGGATCAACCTAATTAATTGAATTAGTAGGGCACAGTTAAGCCGGGGAAACAGAGATTTAGCAACATATAATTGGCAGACAGACATAGCATACAGGCTACATAAAAGTTTAAACAAATTATCAAAAAAAGTGAGCAGATCTTTACAGTGAGCATCTTTATTTAAATGCAAGTGTAGATATAGCTACTTGATGGGCATGCAATATGGAGTAAGCACTACAGGAAGCTCTCGAAAAGCCAGCAGCAATTTGCAGTATAGGCTGCCATCTAATTGCCCACTATACAAAGAATCCCATCGAGTGCTACAGCTTTGATTATACAGAGCACTGTTACTTCACAGCAGCAGATGAACATGTTATTTAAAGCTTCAGAGATGTTGACCTTGTAATATGTTTTGTATCCACTAATTATAGTTCTCTGAAAAGACTTGGCTGTAATTAATGTTTTTCTTACTTTTTTCCCTTTCCACCTGGTTCCCAAGAGATGCAATAATGTTAACAAATAACAAGGGTGTGACAGCGACACTCTTATATTAAAGTGATTAGATGCCTCTTTTTAACAGTACAAAAATTATATATTTCGATTGATGTAATGTATTTTAAAGAGCCAACCCATCCCCCTCACCTTTAGGGAAAACACGGCTGAGCTATCTCTGATGCAAGGTTTGGTAGTGATAGCATACTGATGTGAAAAACATGGAAGCATTCTAGATAAAATAAATTAACTTATGCAATCATAAACGACTCAGATCTACTACACGCATGTACCCTTGACAATCCATGATTTGCTTTTACTCAGAATCTGTTTCTTGCTTGTGTTTTCAGTGACACAGATTAATTGATCAATTCTAGTGATTTTACGTATTGTTAGCAGCTGCTCCCACTCCACCCACCTCGTCTTCAATGCATTGTAATTTATATAATACTGATGAAGCCAATAGGTGCTAATTTGCATTCATCTTGGCAATGGAGATGGATTTTCTGGGCTGCTCCAGATTAGGTTAATCACTAGGCCTTATTACTGTGCACTTATTTTCACATAAATTAATCTCTCTTTAGGAGCAGAGGCTTTTACATTCCATGGTATTGTGTATTTTTGCACTCAGTGGGTTCAGATGATTGTGACATGTTTCTTCAAAAGGAGTGCAATGTTTAAATAAGAACAGAAATTTAAATGGAGACTCATTTTAGTTATTTCACATCATTTGTTTTTTTCACATCTGTACCCTGAACCACATAAATATTGGAGCCAAACGCCTCACAGATTTGCTGATATAAAGTCTTTAGTTTTGTTGGAACACATTTATTTCTTCAAAAACTATTATCTCTAGTATATTTGGAAATTCAAATATATGTCCAATAACAACAGGAAAAAAAACAGCCAACGTCCATCAAATGCCATGAGGAAAACAACAAGTGCTAAAATAAGAAACAATAGGGGGAAAAAAAGACCTGCTTAATGTTGCCTAGTCATATTAGATGATATTAAAATAAATAATTAAGTACTTGTGATTTTCACACAGAGGGAGAAATGTCAGTTTCATAAAATGGGGTATGTTAACAGCGCTGAATAGCAACTTGATTGGTTTTTCCTCAAGAGCTTGACTAAAATGATTGCCTTATTTCACTGCTAGGGCTGCATTTACCAGAGAACACTTGTTATTTATAAAAGGAGTGCGAGTAACATCTTTAACCTTTAACTTTCTAGATATGTGTTCTGATCATAGCTGTGCTGTTTATATTTTTAAATAAGAGAAATCTTTTATTTTGTTCAACCCGCTTATGACTTGTCAGCCCATATGTTGTTTATATTGCGGTGGGTTCTTTATCAAGAGCAATTTTGAGGCAAGGTTCTAAAACTGCATTTGTCTGATGGAACCCAATAGAATGTTCCTCAGAACCTTGCCCCAAATTTCACCTCCACTCCAATGTGTCCAGATTAACATAAAGTGCCTGCCATGCTAAATGCCTCAAGTGGTTGTGCGATATGGGTCACCGCTAACTTTGATGGCTTTGTAAATTCGTAGTAGCTTATGCACTTTTTACAATGAACAAATTGCCGGTTTAGAGACACCGTTTGTTATGTGGGCAGTTAAAAATTGATTAACACAGTACCAGAGGGCTTGCAATACTTAACACATTATTCTCAAACCAAAATGGGTTACTAGACTGTGTTGAGCTGGGTTTTAATACACACTCAAACTGAAAATAATTTAGTGATGTAGATATGTTCCAAAATGTGGTTTATTTTTCTATTGCCTTTAAATTTGGGGGAGAATGCTAGGTTATATTAAAAAGAGTAATTTTCAGGTAAACGTTTCCAAATTGCTCTTTTTACATAATCTATAACAGGGCTCGACAAAACCCGGGCGCCAGGTCGCCATGGCGACCTGGAAATTGAGCCTGGCGCCCGGGTGCCGTTACCTTAATGTTCCCCTTGCCGCTGCTATCCATTTTTTGCAGCGCGAGGGGGGAAGTCTGTGCGTATTGCACAGATGGCAAGCTCCGCCCCCCTCGCGCAACGTGTGTGTTAGTGTTCAGCCGAAAGAGTAATGAGGATCGGCTGCAGCACGAATGTCCCCCCTCCCCAGCAATGAGGTAAGGCAGCAGGGAGGGGGAACATTCGTGCCGCACCCGTTCTTCATTGCTCTTTCGGCTAAGTGCTGGGTTGTCAAGTGACGACACCCAGCACTCAAGTTAAGAAAGGGGGAAAAAAAACTTGTATATGTGAAGTGTGGGGGGGAGATGTATATGTGAAGGGGGGGTATATATGTGAAGTGTGGGGGGAGATGTATATGTGAAGGGGGGGTATATATGTGAAGTGTGGGGGGGAGGTGTATATGTGAAGGGGGGGTATATATGTGAAGTGTGGGGGGGAGGTGTATATGTGAAGGGGGGGGGGGTGTATATATGAAGTGGGGGGAGATGTATGTGTGAAGGGGGGGTATATATGTGAAGTGTGGGGGGGAGGTTTATATGTGAAGGGGGGGTGTATATGTGAAGTGTGTGTGTGTATATGTGAAGTGGGTGTGTGTGTGTGTGTGTGTGTGTGTATATGTGAAGTGGGTGTGTGTGTATATGTGAAGTGGGTTGGTGTGTGTGGGGTGTATATGTGAAGTGGGTTGGTGTGTGTGGGGTGTATATGTGAAGTGGGTTGGTGTGTGTGGGGTGTATATGTGAAGTGGGTTGGTGTGTGTGTGTGTGTGGGGTGTATATGTGACGTGGGTTGGTGTGTGTGTGTGTTTATGAATTGAGTGTATGTTTGCGTGATTGTCTGGCTCCTAAAAAATTTTGCTGGCTCCTAGAATAAAATTACATTTGTCAAGCCCTGATCTATAACATCACTGGCTTGATGATCCCAACATGTAACAGTCTGTAAGGAGCAGTGCTACTCTTACCTGTTGCAGCCCACCTGAGACTTGTCTTTTCTATGTAAAGTGCTGTTCTAATCCAAACTCCTTTTTCCCCCCCTTGCCTTTGCCATATTTAATCAGGAAGATGAGGTATTTTTCATGTAACCTGCAGCTTTTTAGCTTAGTGTTGATGGTGTGTAGAAATTGTGAGGTGATGCATGGTGTTTGTGTATGCAATCAATGCAGCACGACACAATCTGACATTCTATGATTTCCCCCCTCTTTCTTGTTTCACTGAAATAGCATGGATTATATATATTATTATTATTTAGGAGTATTGTGACATTATGCATGAGTCTTTGTTTTATGGGCGAGTGTCCACTATCATATAATGTGTTTATGTATATACACTCACCAACATATTTGTCTCATTATTATTAATTACAGACATATCAAACTCTCCATAAAACAAAGTAAATATTTTAGTTGATTTTAGCTCCTTTATCTATATCTAAAATCTTATTGTTGTTTTTTCAATGTATTTATTCAGAAGTAGTTGCAATTGCGCAGATTTCTCTATATGGATGTGCGAACCTGCCTCAAATCAATAGATATTTAATGGCTTGTTTTGTGTTATTGCTTTGCATGCACATTATGCTTTTCTTTGGAATGTTCCTATGAAGGAGACTTTTTTTAATTGATTTTTTTGACAATTTTATGTATGGAATAAAATGTTTCCGTTTTTTGTTTTCTTTTCAAACTTTTAACTGAGTAAGTTTGCAATTCAGCTGCTGGTTTCCATTCATGAGTTTTTCTCCTCTAACAAATGCATTGCAACTGCTTTTTTCTGGTTCAGGATAATTGGAGTTGCAGTCCACTGGTAGCTGATTGGATACATATTGATCATTTCTTTCTGCCTCTTCTCACCCTAGTACCTCAAACATGGCTCCCTGAAGGATCCTCTTTTGGATGATCACGGAGATTTCAATCGGATGTGTGTTGCCATGAAAAAAATTGGCTTGGATGACACAGAAAAGCTTGATCTTTTCCGAGTGGTCGCTGGTGTCCTGCACCTGGGAAATATTGATTTTGAAGAAGCTGGGAGCACCTCTGGTGAGAAAACCTAGTATTCAATGATTATATCAGTGTAAATGTCATTGAAAGGGCCAGGAGTTTGATGTGAGTGACACGGCACACTCTTTCTTTTAAAAAGGAGAAAAAAATGTTCTGTTGAAATTGCATTTTGAAATGTATTAAGCGAGTACACTGATGGTTTAGTTGGTTTAAATGACAAATGGGTTTTGAAAATGCTTTACCTGTGAGGGTAAATGAAAGCGCTGATTTGATTACCAGTAAATGAAGCAGCCATCTGCACAGTTCATTTGTAAAGGTCCTTTCTAAACAATAGTTCTGTGACTGCTGCAATGCAGGTACACTGCAGTGCAGACCCTTTCACAAGTCAGTGGCTGGGCTGACAGTCAGGCAGACAGAGTGCTGTCACTGGATCTCCCCAAATGTGACCACAAACACAATACTTCATTCAGTGTGGGGCTACATTTCTCACATATTTTAAAGGGTTCATCTTTTCTCCAGTGAAACAACATACTTTTTATTTGTGTTCTTTAAACATCAAAAACACTTAATGTGCAAGTTCTTGATATTGTGTCTAACTGGTTAATGATGCCAATTTTGTACACTTAATAGAAACCCAGACAGCTGTAGCTGCACTAGCTTAATTTATGAAAAAGGGAATTGCAAGGAGTTAAAAAAGGGAATAGCAAAATGAAGCCCAGAACAAGTTTGACGTATAGCTGAAGATTATTTCAACTCTGCTACTTTGGCCTTAACTTTCCCTCTTTCTTGAATAAAGCCCTTAATTTTGTTCCAGCAATATATTATCCGTTACTTATCTATGCCAAGTAAACCATGATTCCTGTATAAGTCAATTGAGATTTCTTACCAGACAAACATGGCTTTATCCAGAAAGTTTCCAGTTAAGAAGTGCTACATATGTCTCTATCTCTCTCACTCTTTTCCTTTCGCTCTCATTCGCCTTTTCTCTCCCCTGAACACTGCTCTAAATAGATTATCCATAATTTTAACTACATAAATTAGTCAATAAACACTCAGTATTTTATTATGTGTAGTTATGCAAGCCCATGACACTTGAGTCTGACATACGTGCATGCAATAGTTAAAAGGATTGGTCCAAGTATTGAATGACAAAAAGCCGCAACCAATACTGTGAACACCCCAAATCACAAATCTGTTAAAGTGCAAACAGTAAAAAGGTGTCATTGTGCTTCAAAACAAAAAACTCATAGTCCCCAACACATGTGAGATTATAATAATGTCTAGAAAGGTACAACCTGCCATTGCTGGATCTCTAGTGGATAGTTCTTTAAGTCCACAGACCTGTTATACATGTAATACAGCTAATAAAATTATAGTATATTAGCTTGGAAGAAGTCTTCTCCAGACGGCTTGAAAAACCCCCACCAGGGTTGAAACGCTGCCTATGTTTTGAATAAAACTCTCTACTGCAATTGACTGAGTGCTGGATCCTTTATTTGATTTTTATGCACTGTTGGCTTGGGTGGCGCCCCAGGCATCGGCACCTCCACACACCTTGGGTGCAGATACGGATCTATCTTTATCTATTAGTGAGATGCAGGCGGACATTTCCTCTCACTGACATAACTATATATTGTGCAAGAAGAGACCTGTTGGGTTTCTCGACTAGAAAGAGCTTAGGTGGCCATGCATAACGCATCATTAAATCTTAAAATATTAATGAAATATTCATCGCAACTCACCTGCACCTCACTTTTAGTGCATAGCTCCCTTAGTTTTCAGCAAGTGTACCCAATCTTTTAACTTGTACTGTACATTTATATGCACACAGCGATAAATCTATGGTTTCATGTATAATTTTTCTTCCTGTGTATTTCTGGAGCACACTGTTCTCGTAAAGCTTGTTTTACAACTTGGTTTGCCCTTGTCATGCTGCGTAATATTGTAGCTCTGGGTGGCGAACACAAGTTGCATGTGTTGAATGTTAGTAGAGCCAAGGGAATTAATTCACCGTTCTTCTCACTGACTCATAAAACACAAACCTGAGTTTGTCAGTCACTTTTGTTTTTTTTCTGTTTGTGTTTGTGGGAGTGGAATCGGCACCTCAGTGGCACCTAACTAAAAGTTTTATCACTTGAACACTGGGGATTTAAATGGTTTTCAGAGGTGCTAAGAACACATAATGTGTAATACATATAATGGCTTCCTACTGAGCTATCTTTTATGTTTTAAAGGGCCTGGTGTGTATTTGTGTTTGATGTGTGCCTATAAACTAAAACACATAGATGTACACAATGTTTCACCATAAAATCAGGAAATATCAAAATATGATGTCCTGAAACGGTCTCTCTTCAAGCAGTACACTTCAGATTTGGGAGAGCAATCCTGTGGTTCCGATTTTCCTTCTCTTGGGCAGTTGAGTGACAGGGCAGTAGCCCTGACACTCCAGCAATCAAGCCCTGCCCCTCTGGCACCCATTGCTTTGGCATGTATGTATGTATGTATGTATGTATGTATGGAGTCTGTAAGTTAGCTACCAGTAACTGGGGTTCACAATTTTCATACACATGGCGCCCTGTAACCAAACGTTTCCTTTCCTTTTATATTTATCTGGCATTTGTGGGGTAGCTGCCAGACAGATTGCAGCTTGTGTATATCTCATAAAGCACCATACCACATTTTCGCTTTCCTTGCAGTCCCATCAGTTTCCCATTGCTGGTACTGTGTCCATGCTGACAAAAATCCATTTTACTAACTTTGCAATGTTCTTAGCCAATCAGACTTCAGCTAGAATTTAAATTGTGATGAAATAAACTCGGCTCCCTGTAAAACTGGTGAATCTCATAACATTTACACGTATGTCAAAGCATTACTTCCTTTCAGAGAGAGACATGTGAGAAAGAGATTTGTTTGGTAGGGAACCCTGCTTTGTTGATTTTGTTTTTATTTTAATGGGTTCTTTTTTAGTCTAAATCCTATTATTTTAGAATAGTACAGCCCTATAGCTTGTATTATACCCTGTGTGCTTTGGGAGCGCTGGCCGTGTAGAAGGTTAATGTTTGTGTACATTACACACATGTAAAAGAGATGTATGGTTTTTGCAGTCTTTTTCTATCTGACATAGCAATTTTATATTGTGTTTATTGGACAATTAGCTGCACCTGTCTTATTCCACTTTGCCATCTATGCAGAATACAGTAAACAGTTGTGTTTTACTCCCACAATCTGCCAGGCTTTTTGTTATGTGTCTGATGCACTGTGTGTTTCTGTCTGCCAGGGAAATGGATTAAAAGAGCAGATTGCCTAATACAGACTACTAACGCCTTTTGAATTGCTCATAAATGCCAAAACGCTGTTAACTGTTTGTGCACCCACTGTTACAACCGTCTTATGATGACTCGTATATTTTATTGATCACAGGTGGCTGTAACCTGAAAAACCAGTCCAGCAAGTCCTTGCAGTGCTGTTCTGTGCTCCTGGGTCTCGATGAAGATGATCTGCGTGTCAGTTTAACCACAAGGGTTATGCTTACAACAGCAGGGGGCGCCAAAGGCACAGTAATCAAGTAAGACCAATCTGTCTTTTTTTTTTTCCATTTCTTTTTTCGCTTTCCTTATGTGCAAACAATACAGGGGCAAACCAGCAATATTTCTCGAATACTACATCACCCATCTCTGTGAAAAGTAAAAACACAAAGCCCTGCTCTCCGAAACCCTTATTTTCTTATCTCACGTCTCTGTAGCAGCTGCTGAAACTCTAGAGGCGATTCTGACATTATTAAATCCAATCTAAATAATGTGCTACCTTACCGGCACCGAAGCTGGCTGGATAAAATGTCTTCAGCAGTTTACTGTTTCTCCTACAGTATAGCTGGCCATGTTGTGTAATGTGGTATGCACTAAGATAGGCCCATCTCGGTTACTGTGGTACCTGAGAACACCAGGCAGGCCTGCCCATCATGATCCCAATTCCTTTGGAGCACTAAAGCAATTTGTGGCTCCACAAATGACTGGGAAACCAATTAACCCAGTATTGGGATCATCTATTTTACCCTACAGGCTATGACCATGCTGCCATGATTTACCTGTGCACTGAATAGCACGAATTGGTAAGTTTGGATCGCTTGAGTGGAACAAAACTCTTCTCTTGTGCAGGACAAATGGTTCACGGTGCATTGAAAACACCAAGGTTTAAATTAGATTTTGACACGCAGCTTTTGTTCCTCTCTCCCTAAGTTACAACATAAAATTCCAGTCTACGTAGCTAATTTGTATATAAGAAAATATATACAAATTTATAATTGCGCCTAGTCGAAGATCATGGCATTAAGGGGGCTACAAGAAAGTGGCCATAATTTTTCTGAAATATAGGTAGGCTGCACCTGTGTTCATAAAAATGTTAAGAATGACAAATCATTTGTAACTTAGGGTTTTTTTTTTTTTTTTACTGCGTGGTATTTTCATTAATTATATTTGGTCCTTTTCAAATGAGGTTAGAATGAGACATAATATCACATCTGAACAGTATTTACATTTCTAAAAAATGATTCCCGAACCTGAGCACATGCCAAACAATTGCAGGGCCTTTTACATTTTTTTTTCTTTCTAAAACACATTGCTGTATTTTTTCTTCCTTTCATTTATTCAATAAATGACAAAATGTGCATTGTTGCAGAATTCTGGTATGTAAGCAGCGAAAGTCCTTTCAATTAAAGGTGGATTTCAAAGCTGTGCTGGAATAGCAAATAAAATTATTTATTTTTTGTATGTGCAGGCCATACTTTTTTATTTTTAGATTTTTGTGTAGCTATTCTTACCGTCATTCTGAAGTAACCATACTAAATGATCAATTGATGATATCCAAGAGCCTACTGAACAATTTAATATGAGTCTTGTATTAATGAATGAACATATTTAGAGTTTTATTTTCTTGTACTAAGATGTAATATTAGCTAATGCCAGTTTATAATCATGTATGCACTTACAAGTGACTTATCTTATTGTGGTCTACCAGGCATGCTTGTAAGGTATAGATTTTTTTTTTTTGTACATACCATTTGCTATCATCAAGATCTGCCATTTATTGAAAGGAAATGAAAATAAACTTTTTCTTTTTTTTTCTTTATGGCTACAAGGATCAAAATAAGCAATTGATGCTTGTGTACTGTGCAGCATTTATATCCTTCCTCTATGGCAGTGGTGTCCAAACTTTTTTCAAAGAGGGCCAGACTTGATGAAGTGAACATGCGTGAGGGCCGACCATTTTGCCTGACAGTTAAAATTAAGTACAAATGAACTATTTTATGCAAACTTTATTGCAAACGATTTGAATGACAATTCTAAACAGTAGTAAAATCACTCTGCCTTTCATATCTGAAGGCCAGATGAAAAAAAAACAACACAGGATGCTGAAATATACGTCATACGCGCGCCCGTTCACGTGACCTGTCGGCACAATCGCCGGGAAGCCGAACAGGCAGCATGGAGGGACAATTATGCCATTCAGAAGCCCAGGAATATTATGCCAGTCAGATGCCCAGGAATATTATACCATTCAGATGCCCAGTAATATTATTCCATTCAGATGCCCAGTAATATTATGCCATTCAGAGCCCAGTAATATTGTGCCATTCAGATGCCCAGGAATATTATGCCATTCAGAGCCCAGTAATATTATGCCTTTCAGATGCCCAGGCATATTATGCCATTCAGAGCCCAGTAATATTATGCCAGTCAGATTCCCAGGAATATTATGCCATTCAGATGCCCAGGAATATTATGCCAGTCAGATGCCCAGGAATATTATGCCAGTCAGATGCCCAGGAATATTATGCCATTCAGATGCCCAGGAATATTATGCCATTCAGATGCCCAGGAATATTATGCCATTCAGATGCCCAGGAATATTATGCCAGTCAGATGCCCAGTAATATTATGCCAGTCAGATGCCCAGTAATATTATGCCAGTCAGATTCCCAGTAATATTATGCCAGTCAGAGCCCAGTAATATTATGCCAGTCAGAGCCCAGTAATATTATGCCAGTCAGAGCCCAGGAATATTATGCCAGTCAGATGCCCAGGAATATTATGCCAGTCAGATGCCCAGGAATATTATGCCAGTCAGATTCCCAGGAATATTATGCCACTCGGAGCCCAGTAATATTATGCCAGTCAGATTCCCAGGAATATTATGCCAGTCAGATGCCCAGGAACATTATGCCAGTCAGATGCCCAGGAACATTATGCCAGTCAGAGCCCAGTAATATTATGCCAGTCAGATGCCCAGGAATAGTGTGCCAGTCAGATGCCCAGGAATAGTATGCCAGTCAGAGCCCAGTAATATTATGCCTCTCAGATGCCCAGTAATATTATGCCTCTCAGATGCCCAGTAATATTATGCCTCTCAGATGCCCAGTAATATTATGCCTCTCAGATGCCCAGTAATATTATGCCTCTCAGATGCCCAGTAATATTATGCCTCTCAGATGCCCAGTAATATTATGCCAGTCAGATGCCCAGTAATATTATGCCTCTCAGATGCCCAGTAATATTATGCCTCTCAGATGCCCAGTAATATTATGTCTCTCAGATGCCAAGTAATATTATGCCTCTCAGATGCCCAGTAATATTATGCCTCTCAGATGCCCAGTAATATTATGCCTCTCAGATGCCCAGTAATATTATGCCTCTCAGATGCCCAGTAATATTATGCCTCTCAGATGCCCAGTAATATTATGCCTCTCAGATGCCCAGTAATATTATGCCTCTCAGATGCCCAGTAATATTATGCCTCTCAGATGCCCAGTAATATTATGTCTCTCAGATGCCCAGTAATATTATGCCTCTCAGATGCCCAGTAATATTATGCCTCTCAGATGCCCAGTAATATTATGCCTCTCAGATGCCCAGTAATATTATGCCTCTCAGATGCCCAGTAATATTATGCCTCTCAGATGCCCAGTAATATTATGCCTCTCAGATGCCCAGTAATATTATGCCTCTCAGATGCCCAGTAATATTATGCCTCTCAGATGCCCAGTAATATTATGCCTCTCAGATGCCCAGTAATATTATGCCTCTCAGATGCCCAGTAATATTATGCCTCTCAGATGCCCAGTAATATTATGCCTCTCAGATGCCCAGTAATATTATGCCTCTCAGATGCCCAGTAATATTATGTCTCTCAGATGCCCAGTAATATTATGTCTCTCAGATGCCCAGTAATATTATGCCAGTCAGATTCCCAGGAATATTATGCCAGTCAGATGCCCAGGAACATTATGCCAGTCAGATGCCCAGGAACATTATGCCAGTCAGAGCCCAGTAATATTATGCCAGTCAGATGCCCAGGAATAGTGTGCCAGTCAGATGCCCAGGAATAGTATGCCAGTCAGAGCCCAGTAATATTATGCCTCTCAGATGCCCAGTAATATTATGCCTCTCAGATGCCCAGTAATATTATGCCTCTCAGATGCCCAGTAATATTATGCCTCTCAGATGCCCAGTAATATTATGCCTCTCAGATGCCCAGTAATATTATGCCTCTCAGATGCCCAGTAATATTATGCCTCTCAGATGCCCAGTAATATTATGCCTCTCAGATGCCCAGTAATATTATGTCTCTCAGATGCCCAGTAATATTATGTCTCTCAGATGCCCAGTAATATTATGCCAGTCAGATTCCCAGGAATATTATGCCAGTCAGATGCCCAGGAACATTATGCCAGTCAGATGCCCAGGAACATTATGCCAGTCAGAGCCCAGTAATATTATGCCAGTCAGATGCCCAGGAATAGTGTGCCAGTCAGATGCCCAGGAATAGTATGCCAGTCAGAGCCCAGTAATATTATGCCTCTCAGATGCCCAGTAATATTATGCCTCTCAGATGCCCAGTAATATTATGCCTCTCAGATGCCCAGTAATATTATGCCTCTCAGATGCCCAGTAATATTATGCCTCTCAGATGCCCAGTAATATTATGCCTCTCAGATGCCCAGTAATATTATGCCTCTCAGATGCCCAGTAATATTATGCCTCTCAGATGCCCAGTAATATTATGTCTCTCAGATGCCCAGTAATATTATGTCTCTCAGATGCCCAGTAATATTATGCCTCTCAGATGCCCAGTAATATTATGCCTCTCAGATGCCCAGTAATATTATGCCTCTCAGATGCCCAGTAATATTATGCCTCTCAGATGCCCAGTAATATTATGTCTCTCAGATGCCCAGTAATATTATGCCTCTCAGATGCCCAGTAATATTATGCCTCTCAGATGCCCAGTAATATTATGCCTCTCAGATGCCCAGTAATATTATGCCTCTCAGATGCCCAGTAATATTATGTCTCTCAGATGCCCAGTAATATTATGCCTCTCAGATGCCCAGGAACCACCCTCCTCCCCATCACTTACCTGGTAGCTGCTGCTCCGTGTCCCTGGACGGACACCTCCTCCCTGCAGAGAAAAGCCCGCGAAACGGCCGAAATCTCGCGTCTCGCGAGAATTGGACTTAGAAAAAAAAAAAGAGACATTGATCAGCCGTGTCTCCGGGGCCGTATGGAAGTAAAGGACGGGCCGCAACTGGCCCGCGGGCCGGACTTTGGACATGACTGCTCTATGGCCTATTCTCACCACCATAGATGGACGTAAGAGTTCATTTACAACATAAAATGCTGGCTTTGATCTGTCCCAATTAGAGTCAGGTCTTAAGTTGTTGTATACGTATATACTCATGTAACGCTTACATACACTGTGAGCAAGGCATGTTTCAAGCTAGGGGGACATTAAAAAAAAAACCTTTTGGAAACATATTTTGGTTAAATATACCCAGAACAGATCTCCCTGCACTATTTATACTCCCTGCAATGCCACTTCAATGACATATTAAGGTAATGCACAGAGGGAGGGGGTACCACACAGTGAATGTTTGTTTATTTGCTGTGTGCGGATTTAATGCTTGTTATCACAAGTAATGCTTTTATGAGAAATCACTTTGAGACCATATGCACAGTAATTAAGTTCTAATTCCTTATGCTTAGGACTATCATCTTGTCAGATAATACCATGGGAATGCTAGCACTTTTCTTGACGATTAAGGGAAATTGTACCGTTCTATTATAGAACAGACAGAAGGAAATACAGATATATAAATGAACCATTAAATGGCCTGCATGCTTCATGCTTCTACTAGGTTGGTGATCTATATTTCCATAATACACCAGTTTAAAGTATGGTCCTGAACCAGGAATAATACAGTCTGTTCTCGTACAGAGATGCATTTTGGTTATGTATGTGTTTTTCTGGGCCAGTATTCAAATCACATACTATTTTTTATCATTATTTCATTGGTTTCATCATGATAAAAAAATGTAATATGAACATGAAAACTGGAATCTCTAGCACAATAACAACCTAATTCTACAAGACTAATTAATAAATCCAAAAGGAATGATGGAAAAGATAAGAAATACGTTGTGGTAGAGAATTGGTTGATGCTATGGCAAAAATATAAAAAAGCCAGTTCTGCGATTGTTGGAATTTTTTCTTTCACCATGACCAGTCTCATATACACTTCTTGGCCTTAAGTTGGAAATTCCGTTCTCAATTCCTTGCAAGTCTCTCTTTCTTGGATAAAGCCTTGTGCCCTTTTCACTTCCTTTCCAGTGTGTGT
This sequence comes from Pelodytes ibericus, assembly GCA_036172795.1. Lineage (NCBI taxonomy): Eukaryota > Metazoa > Chordata > Amphibia > Anura > Pelodytidae > Pelodytes > Pelodytes ibericus. Next base: position 115,787,273 of record CM069861.1, on the reverse strand, counting down.
GTGTGTGTGTGTGTGTATATGTATGTATGTATTTTTATTCTTTCCATTCACAGTACAAATTATGTTTATATGATAGTGTCCTGTTAATAGGAAAAGGAAATGCCATTTGTTTGAGATCGTTTTTGGATGGTACCGTTTAATTAAACCCAACTTTTGCTTTTTTTTTGTCCATAACTGAAATCTCATATACCTGTTATTCATATTATAACCCAGCTCAACATGTTTCCAGTTTTGTGTGAAAATTGGTGTCAAAACTACACAACAGAAACTCTGGGGGAGGGAATCTTGTCATCAATTTACTGGATAAATAGAAAGGAGCAATTTTTCTTAATTGTTGCAGAAACCTATTGGCCACTGAATGACATTTTACACCGTTGCCAAGTTTATTGACTACATTGATTGAAAAATGTTTTTATATAGCCATTTACCTAACACAAACCCAATTAGTAAGCAGGTTTTGGTATTTTTTTAGCTTAATATTAATCTGTGTCATCAGCTTTGTGGTGCCCCTTCTAAATATGTAATAACTAAAATAAAGCAAGGTTATTATTTGGATACACTGAATTCTGAATCAGAATTATTATTTTGTAGTGGAGGACCTGCAGATATGGGAGGATGGTATGTAGTGCTGCTTGGCAGGGGAGATCTAGATTGCTATGCAGAGCTGTATGCAGTTCAATAATGCCAAACAAGCAGCATTTACTGCTTATATTTTCCCATCCATTTCTCAATATAATGAAGGCAAACATTCAAAAGGACAACAAGCATCCCCCTTTGGTTTGAGAAGCACTTGCTGTTCACATTATCACAATGATAGAAAGCAATTTAACGTTCATAGAATTCTGAAAGGTATTTGTTGTTTGGCGATTGAATCATATATTTTATGTCTAAGGGTCTACTCAATACACACTGATCTTGCTCAAAATGGGTCCAGGTCGGTATTTGTTTCTGAATTGCAGTGAAATAAGCTATTTGGCTACGCAATAGAGTTGATTTTGTCCAGAAATGGTTAATTTGCTGATCTCGGGACATATTTCAGATACAACTGACTTTTAATGGGCTAATAATAAAAAAATATTAATAGGCAATACCATGTGTGCCATGGAGTAATGAGACTTTTATTTCGGCTGCCCATATACTCAATATGCACAGATCTGTACCGAAATGAGTTCATATGAGGCATATTACCCAAATCGAAGGGATTCCTGAAATGCAGCTACTCAATATGCCTCGATTCAGATCCGAATCGGCAGTTTGGCCATTTTGAAACCAAATCTTTAGAATAGAATTCGGATTTGGGGATGTTTGCCGCATTTAGGCATCATATCCTGATCTGAAGAATTGAAATAAAAAAAGTTATTTTGGAGAACTTCCCAACCTTTAAAATATTGATGGGGAGCCAGGGAAAGTAGTTCACAGAAGTAATGTCATTTACATTCTGTGTTAAAATGATATGACCTCCACATAGATGTGCATGTAGTCTGGCAAGAGCAGACTACATGGCGTATGTACCAGATATGGATATCGGCACAGTCCCTCAAAGGTAATATCTTGATAGAATACACTAGTGATAAGAAAGATGTTCACGTTGATGCGTTTGCGCAAGCTTACTGTACAGCCTATTAAGGTTGATTAATGATGCGTCAAAGTGGATTGATTTCTCTCGTGACTGACCAATGCAGTTTTAAACACGAAAGTAAAGGATAAAGATAAACTGTAATTGCCACCAAACAGCAGGTACAAGAGTGGTTGCAGGGTAATACCAGCATTTCCTGTCAGGAGGAATTTGTGTATACCAGTTAACAATGGTTTCAGGATATTTGGAGCCAATTTTTGTTGTTTTGAATTATAAAGATGTGACAGGTGTATATACTAAATATGGAGTGCTTTTTATTTATTTATTTATTTTTACAATTTGTGCTGCGTATTAAAACCTGGTGTACCAGGCAACAACTTCATGCAGTTTACAAAACTGCATAATATTTGGCCCGAGACAAATATGTCACTTAATATTAGCTATGTGCTGCAATACAGATTTTTTTTTTTAATAACTATTGAACAGGTCTGGCCAGACCACATGAATGAACTTAGCAGCTGTTTGGGGCTCTTTTTAGCATGCCAGATAGATTTCAAGTGGAAAGATGGCATCTGTAAGGCAGCATGTGTGTCCATAGCTCCAAGAACCATTGGACAGTACATTCTGACTCTGAGACTACTCTAAGAAAGTGAAGTTGTTGAAGAAAAGTGGTCTTCCTAACTAAAAATCAATACTTTCAGTAGCATATGTAAATGTGTTGCTACGTTGCATCATTTTATAATTATAACATTCTATTACACAGAAGCCAAAACTCAGATTGATACTTTTTTGTTTTCAAGTTGTCACATTGTGCAGGACATTTCAGACCTCTGGTATCTCTGGCTATAATCTCGTTACAAATTCTCCTTTAGGAGGATTAAACAGCCACATGCCTGAAGCGCAGCCATTTTTTGCGGAGAAAAACATGAATGTACTATATTTTATATGCAATTTCACATTTGAACTTGCTGTGTAACTAATTAGCTGCTTTTCCTCGGGTTTCCCTTTTGTGCCTTTGGGGACAAATTGTTGTTCAAGCTGGAAGTTAATTAGTAGCTATACCCTTCTCTTCTTGTTTCCCTCATCTTTGCTACCCAGAGACTATTGATAATATGAATTGCAAATGGAAGTAAATCTGTAGAATTTCAAAGCTTCATTGGCTTTTCATCAACACTTTGGCTGAGGAAAATCCAGTTTCATCTTTAGGCACACAGACTTAATGTGGACAGTTTGAAGTTTACTGATGAGACGGTACCATTTGCAAATGATATCCTTAATGTTTCTTCTAACGTACTTTCTTTTTGATTGTTGTTTTTTTTATATATATATATATAGTTTCTGTGTTATCAAGAAAGCAGATACGAACTGCATTTAACCTGTTCATTGGCACGCATTGTTTTTATTATTACTTTTGTTTAGTGGAAGATTTGGAAATGCTAGAAGAAAAGTAACATTTTAAAACTGGAATGTAGTTATGTGTGAGGCATAAACAGAAAAAAGCAGATCCAATACTATTTGTAAATACATTCTGTACTTTTCACAGATGTAACTATTTCAAGGTGGAAAAGGTTGTAAGAAATGTGACAGAGCCTTAATACGTGAATCATTGATACATGTTGATTTAATGTACTGAGCTTCTCTGATAGAGAGCTGAATTTGGGTGCTTGCACTCCTACATGTGTAAGCTATATCAGTATGTTATATTTGTGGCCTTACTTTCCTTCGATCCACTGATTCAGTCAGTGAGCGTCCAGCAGGCAATGCAGATATACTATCCTTTTGTAATTTCTGGGATGAGGTGAGATGAACGTTGTAAACCTTTGCTTGGCAATAAAATGAAATATGGTTGAATTCTTGACCAAACGATACTGATAGTTTATTGGAATCATCACACAGAGACATATTAAATTACCTTTTTTATGTGCTTTGGGTCTATATGCCAACTGCTCAACTGCTCCTCCAGCTCTGTTAAATTCAATGTCCCTCTTTTAGGTGGCAGTAACAGTTCTTCTGATGTTACCTCACTCAGAACAAGACCATAAGTATTGAGTATGGTATTTTATGTACTTCCCTTCCAAAGCCACTGGTCCTTCTCAATGCCTAGAGGAACTATCATGCACCTGGATCTGTTTTAATGACTAAAGATCACAGGGTCTTAAAGTGAGATCTAAGCACCATTATATACATATGGAGAATATTTCTTTCTCTCTTACAGTATATCCCAATGTTCCATTTTGTGTTAAAGGAACCTGTGCACATAAAGCATACACAGAAATATATATCGGCAAAATAATGTTGCTGCAGCGGGATCCGAGCATAGCTCATCACGGCGAGCCTTGATGAACTGTTAAACGCAGGACGTTCTATGCTGTCCTAGCATCTTTTGGCACCATACAAATGGGAGGGCATAGAACAAACTAGCGACGCAAAGAGGTTAATATATATTATTGGTAAACATGATCTGTAACCAAAATACTTCTGGTCCCAAACACTTTGAATAAGGGATAACCAACCTGCAAAAGAAAATTTCCAGACGGGGTGTAAAACAGATGCTTGTAAATGAAATACAGGAGTGGTGTGTAACTTTGGATTACATGGTCACCAGGTAATGTTATTTGATGTCCTGTTTAGGTTTCTTGCTAAACAATGTTTTATTGGAATTTCATGTATTTTGGTTTGTTTAGATTTTGCATAGCATCTTTACCTACAAACCTTTTTGCAATATGGGTATTCCTGCAGATAAATAAGATTACATGGCATAGAACATGGTGATGTCTGGGATCTCAGTGACAGGTGCTATGTATCTCTCCAGGGATTTCCCATTAAGCTCCAGCATTCCTTTCTTCACAGGCTGCAAAACTGTCCAGAATGAAGAGATAATAGCCCTAAACTCTCTGAACCATAATATTGTAATTAATTTACAATGTCATTTAACAGTTCTGTCACATTATTGGATGTATTTATATGTAATAAAATAATGTGTCCATGGCAAGGTCTGTAATGGTCGGTAGGACATAATCTCCAGTAAATGAACACTATGAATCATGCTAATGAATACCCCTGCATATCGGTAGGATGCAATTGATTTTCAATGCTGAGCACCAGTTCCTAATGCATTTGGACAAAAGCAAACACTAAGGGGCTTCTGTCTCTCTCTAAGGGGCTTTAGCCTCTTTGATGTCACAGCAGGGCTCCCTGACAACAGAAAAAGATGGTCATCTGATAGTCACTCTCTGACTTATTGGAGTGGCATGTGATTGACAATCGCACACCACAAAGCCGGAGGATGTGTTCATTGTTATAGACGCCGCCCACCAGTCCGCACTGACTGCTGGAGAAGAATCTACGTGACATGGCGACCTGGAACTCGCTCCTTCTGTCTGATTAAAACAAATGATGGTTTTGTTCCTTTTGCATAAATAATTATGCAGAACATTAGCAGGGTCCATTCCCTGGTCTACTTTTTAAAATCCCAAGTATACAGCAATACATTAAATTTAATGTGGTTAAGTAGCCTCATACACATGCTTTTGGCCCTTTTATAGGAGCACTGTTATTTACTCCAGGACACAATGGGGATGCCTATTTTTAGTATACAAAAGACAAAATATGCAGGTAAATATTAAATAACAACTAATTTATGTCAGAGCAGTCCTCTAACCAACCATTTATTTGCTGAACATGAACAATATTTAACTGATATCCTCTTTCATTGTAAAGTGTACCTTTTAGTGGTCTTGTATTTGATAATCATGTAATGTCTCCTTTCCTGAGTAAGGAAACCTGTTCTGAAAAAGTGTATGTTAGTCTTTCTGCAGAAGTGATAAAAATATCATAGTAGTTTTATTTTCAAACTAATAGCTTTTTCATGGGATGAAAATGAGCTGTTTTATTGGCTCCGTTTAATTTCCTACTTTTTGCCTCCATCATGTGTTATTACTCTTTTCTACATTTGAACTGCTCATCCTTTGATACCTAGCTGACTGTCTGAATGACATTGGTTCCTTACATTACATAAAAGGACAGGCAGTGAATCACCATAAACCTTGAGGATTAGCACTGCTGATCTGTGATTATCAGGAGACACTGTCAAGGTACGGTACCCACTCTCTATAAGATGCCTGTCATTCCTTGTTGGCACAAGATAAGTTGGGTGGGTATTTACTGGAAAAATCTTGCCATTACTTATCTAATAATTAGCAGCAATCATTATATTGGACTGTAATTCTATTATTGCTACATGGAAAATAAACTTTTTAAATGCATACCATTTTGTTTTTAATTAGTAATATAATTGCGTATATTGCATTTACATTTTTTGTGATACAACTATAATTTTTTTTTAACATAACCATTTCAGCACCTGCAGCGATAACTGGTTAAACCTGTAGCTCTCTGGAGTCCAGTGTTTCAGTTATTAGAAATTACATCTGTGATGGGATTACAGGAGTTATGAAAAAATAGTAGCGACTTCTAACAGCAAACATTCGCCGAGTATAATTCATGCCGTGCTTATGTTAGATTATGGAACAAGTTGTTCTAGTGAAATGAAATAAGCAGTAGGAGCCATTCAACTGCTCGTGACCTACAACATGAAGTGACTGAAAGGTCTGAGTGCAGATCAGTTTGTTTTCTAAGAATTTGATTGTAAATATTCATTTTTGTTTTTCAAGCAGTGTTCCTGTTGACTCTCTGCTTGTTGCCCAATTTTGACTAAGACAAAAAACAGCAAAACCTCCTAGAATCAAATGCTTAACTGCTTGTTGTACACAAGACTGAGGGTGATTTCTTCAGCATTGGAAAATGTAAGGGGATATGAAACCCATGTATGACAATGGTGTAAGAGCAATTATTTAAGATAGAAATAGTTCACCAAGTACAATGCCAAGCATTGGATTGAGTGATGTAAAGAATTCTGCCACTATACTCTGGAGCAATGGAAATGTATTCTATGGATTTGGTAGTCTGATGGGCGAGTCTGTGTTTGGTGGATGCCAGGAGAAAGTTGCCAGTAGAACGTGTGGAGGAGGAAGGATAATGGTATGGGGCTATTTTTCAGGGTTGGCTAGTGCACTTCCAGTGAAGGGAAATCTTAATTCAGCATACCAACATATTTTGGGCACTGCTATGCTACCAACTTTGTGGGAACAGTTTGGGAAAGGCCCTTTTCTATACCAACATGACTTTTGTCCAGTGCACAAAGCAAGGTCTATAAAGAAATGGTTGGATGAGTTTGGTGTGGAATAACTTGACTAACCCTCACAAAGCCATGATCTCAACCTTTGGGTTGACCTGCAACGAAGATTGTGAGCTAGGCATTGTTGTCTGACATGAGGGTCTAACCTCACAAATACTGCTGAATGAATGGCCACGAATTCCCACAGAAGCCACCTCAAATCTTGTGGAAAGCCTTCTATTTATTAATGTCTATGTACTTAGAATGCAATGTTATAAAAATCACTGTTGGTGTAATGATCGAGTGTGCCAATGCATTTGAAATACAAACAGGAGAGCTCACGATTCTTCAGAAACCAGCGACTCCGTGATGTTACTTAGAGCAGCAGCTGATAATAAACCATCCAAGGCACAGAACGCCACAGCAGGTAAAGTAGAAAAAACACAGACGGGCTGCTCAGGATGTAGAAAACACGTACAAAAATCCTTTATTGGTGAAAGTCTCACAGATAAATAAATAAACTAGATCCACAGTGCAGATAAAACCAGCCCTAGATAAGGCAAAAAAGCAGCCTGACGCGTTTCGTACCATTAAGGTACTTGGTCATAAGCATGCTAGTACCTGGGGCACCCTCCCTTAAATAGTGCCCTGAATAAACAAAGTGTGTGCTCATTAACCAATTAAACAATTACCAAACACATGAAAGACAAGAAAAAAAAAGCAAATTAATCCTGCTAAAAAAATCTTTTGGTTAGAATCATCAATACATAAAAACAATGGAACACAAATATTTAAATGTATAGATAAACAAATGTCTACAAAGTATGCAAATAAATTGCTAAGAAGAGAGCCATAGAATATTAATAATGTAGCAATACTAAAAATTAGGAAACAGACACAATGTCCACAATAACAAAGTGCTTTTGTCCATATAGTGTATGTATGTATGTATGTGTGTGTGTGTATATACTACCATTTAAAGGTTTGGGGTCACTTATAAATTTCCTTGTTTCTATGAAATCAACTGAGAATTTGGTTGCAAAATGAGTAGGAAATAGTCAAGACATAAACAAGATTAGAAGCTAATATGAAACGCGTGAGATGCATTCTTCTCCCCATCAATGATTTTAATGAAGCTTTAAAGGTTGTGTTTTTATGTGGCCCTCCATGATTGAAACTCTCATTCACAGGACAGAAGGTGCACTCATTTATATGCTACGATTTTTTTTTTAATCTGTTGCTGAGCACTTTTTACATACCATATGGTCAAGCTGCTCCCACAACAGCTCAGTAGGGTTAAGATCCAGTGTGTGTGATATTGAGATTAGCACTTGTTTTCTAGCTCATTTGTGCACTCTGGCTTCATACTCCCCTTTCTATTCTGGGTAAAGCCATTGTGTGCTGTACTGTGAAGGGAGTAGTAAACAGTGTTGTATGAGTTCTTACATTTCTTTGCAATTTCTCGGCATGGAATAGCCTTTCTCAGAACAAGAATAAACTGGTGAGGTTCAAATGAAAGTTATCTAAAGACATTTGTTTAATAGTTTCACAGTTCTGGAACTGCTCCCTTATTAAAATCCTTCACAATTTTCAACCATATTGGATTATTTTGCGCGCTTTTTTTCAAAGGAACATAACATTTAATGTTTCAAACACTAACACTTTTATAAAATATATTTTCGTTGCTCAGTTCTGTCTTTTTTTTATTTTTTTTTTGTATTTGGCTAGACCTTTACCTGCAATAAAACAAATGAATGTTGCTAAGGGTGCAAGGTCATCCCTTGCACCCTTAGCAACACACATTTAAAGAAACATTGATTAATTTATCGAGGCTAATTCAATCATTTCCAGACTCTGGAAAATGCCACAATAAAATAAATCAATCAAACAATAACGTCAATGGATTTTAGGAAGTGTTGAGGTCAAGCAATTGGCCTTATCAAAATGTTATATGATTGAACACTGTGTTAAAGGAACATCCTAAATGTGTAGCAGTGCATACTTGTGCAGTCCTGTATTATAGAAACTATACGTTTCAATTATAGCCAAGTAAGTCTTTAATATTCACAAAGAACTAAAATAAATAATTTTGAACATGATGAGTTAATCCGAATAGCAGCCTAGTGTTTTCGAACTTGTTCCTAGACAATCATTTTTCAATAATGCAGCTAGAAATGGAAGACTATGCAAGCTGGCAAACTACAAAACTGAATGTATGGTAAAAGATTCCTGAATTCTTATAGCTTAACATTCTAAGTTTTAATAACATGCTTACAAGTGTTGGAAACTGTTTCCCCAGCGGGCAGTTATTTGAATTTATTGATCTGTAGGGGCTTAGAAAGTGACCTGTAGACTCAATTAATCAAAACTGAAAAACAAAACACTTTTTCCAACGTTTACTGAAAAAAAATGTTACTCCTCCACAAAAGGTAATAGCATATTGCTATTTCAAAACCAGCTTTTGTCCTCAGAATTAATCATGGTGACATTGTAGCATTGATACCTGTGATGAATCACTGAATCACCACAGACATGTACATATTTTTCAAGTAGACAACCCAGGGTATTCAACAATTTTGGGTATTTTGAGACCTTTCAAGCAGCCATTTTAATGCCAATCTTTGCCAAACTTTGCAGAGGTAAAACATGTTTGGTGATTTTTCACACAGATTAAATTCCAGGTATAAATTTAGTGAGAATAAAGTGTTACTGGCAAACAACACCACAATATCTGTTCAAAGACATCTTCAGAGTACTGTGGTACCAAACATGCATTGGTTTGTTGGGTTGTTTGGGGACTAAAAGGCCACATTTGGGAGGTGCACATTTCAGGATTCCAATTTGTATTTTTGAAATGCCATAATTGAGACATTTTTGAAGCTGACCAATTCAATTTACCCCATAAAACTACCGTATTTTCTCGAATATAAAACGGGTTTTTTGCAAATGCTCTGAAAAAGACCCCTTGTCTTATATTTGAGGTGGTCTTATATGACTATAAGACTGGTATCCAGGTCCCCCACAGAGCTGCAGGAGACTTGGGTCCCCCTCGCTAACAGCCGGTGGATGTCTGACCGCCGGGACTTCTATGATGAAGCCATGTCCTTCTGGCTTGCCGGGCAGCAGCGGAGAATGTCTGCGCGTATCGTGCAGACATCCTCCGGCTGCTATTATGACGGACCGGCTGTCTGTCCTAATGGATCGAAGTGTCGGGCAGCATGGAGGATGTCTGCATGTATCGTGCAGACATCCCCCCGCTGCCCCCACTAGCCACCAGGGAGATATGGGCAGCCCGGGGATGTCTGCACATATCGTGCAGACATCCCCCAGCTGCCCCCACTAGCCACCAGGGAGGCTACGTTGGGGGGAGGGCGGGGGGAGAAACAGACAACATTGGGGGGAGGGTGGGGGAGAGAGAGAGGCAGACAACATTGGGGGGAGGGTGGGGGAGAGAGAGAGGCAGACAACATTGGGGGGAGGGTGGGGGAGAGAGAGAGGCAGACAACATTGGGGGGAGGGTGGGGGAGAGAGAGAGGCAGACAACATTGGGGGGAGGGTGGGGGAGAGAGAGAGGCAGACAACATTGGGGGGAGGGTGGGGGAGAGAGAGAGGCAGACAACTTGGGGGGGAGAGAGAGAGGCAGACAACTTGGGGGGGAGGGTGGGGGAGAGAAAGAGGCAGAACTTGTGGGGGAGAGAGAGAGGCAGACAACTTGGGGGGGAGGGTGGGGGAGAGAAAGAGGCAGAACTTGTGGGGGAGAGAGAGAGGCAGACAACTTGGGCGGGGGAGGGTGGGGGAGAGAGACAGACAACGCTGGGGGAGGGTGGGGGAGAGAGACAGACACCGTTGGGGGGAGCATTGGCACATAAAAGGTAAATAAAAACATGAAATGTTTTTTTATATCATAAGTTTTTATTATATTATATAAATTAAATATATACAAGTTAAACTTTTTTTTCCTATAGGGTAGTCTTATATTCAGGATTTTAGTTTTTTTTTCTAAAGGAATTTCCATAGTTTGGGGGGTCGTCTTATAATCAGGGTCGTCTTATAATCGAGCGAATACGGTATATCTTTTTGGAAAATAAACAACTTCAAATGTTAGAACTTTCTGTACAGTCATTCTACCATCAGCTTTTGTAAAAACTTGTTAGTAATTTGTGTGTTTTTTTTTTTTCACACACATTGAACTTTCTAGTAAGGTTCTAGTATGTGTCACTGCCAAACAACAACACCCCAATATGTGTTCGGCGAGGGTCTCTAGCTGCTTAACTAGGTCCCCCCTGCTGATTCCATGCAAAAAAGAGGGTCTCTCTTTGTGCTAGCAGCGAGAGACCCTTTCTGTCGGATTGCCCCCGCTCTGATTGGCTGTGCGCATGCTGACGTTTGTTGCAAGTCCCCCCCTAAGCATACCTATGCCCCCCAGCATTGGCTGCCCATTATTTTTGGGAAGTTAGTGCACCAATTTTAGAACTTGCTCATAAAAATGGAGTAGTAAAAAAAAAAAAAAATGTTCCCCCCGGTATCCTGATTTGCTGGGGGCAGAAGTTGGGAGGTATGTACCCTTGTTTCTTTTAATCTGTAAGTTTCTTAAAGCAGGGCCTTTATCATCATTCTTTTTTCACATTTGTTTCTCAGAGAATGATGGCACCAGGTATTTCCAGTATGTAGGGTTTTTAGATACATAAGTAGTTGTTTCACTCTAGTGTATTTAGAAAATTCCAGATCAGGAGACATTTACATTATTATTTTTTTTATAACCCCCAGTGAGTTTGAGTTTTGCATGACATTTTTTTTTTTTTTTTAAATGATTACAGTCTTAAGCTGTGCGCAGACAGCAGAACTGAATATTTGAATTCTCACGTATTTTGTTACCTAAAATATCAGACGTGCACGTATTTGTATGAGTATATAAATGATGCGCCTAATAAATTCTCAAGGAGACCATTTTGTTAGTCTTTTCTCTCCCTTGATTGCTAGAGTTGACATATTCTATAACTTGACATTTCAAAAGTGTGCATTCCTAAGAATGAGATATTAGCACATTGTCAGTTAGAAGAGCTTTTTGATAAATTATTCAATCAGAGTTTAATGACACCCTTGTGCTGGGTAATACACTTAACTTTCATATAAAAGTTAGAGATTTGTATATTTAGCGTGTTTTTTTTGGTGTGTGTGTGTGTGTGTATATATATATATATATATATATATATATATAGCTATAGATATAGATATATATATATATATATATATATATATAGATAGATAGATAGATAGATAGATAGATATTTATTTATTAAAAAAAAAAAAAAAATTATTCCATTTATGTAATAGTTCACCCTACGTATTTATTTACCATTCATATTGATGTTATAGATTCTATGTATATTTCCAGTCAGAAGTAAACGTTGCCCTAGGGCAGTGATGCTGAACTTTATTGGGCCCGAGTGCCCAATTTTCTGCATGAAGCCAAGTTGCAGAACTCAAAGTGCCACTTCTTTAAAACAAACATTATTATAGGCTTCCCTGTCAACCACATGACTTAAAAGTACTATAGAGATTTGCTCTCAGGATTTGCACCAGCAGGCAGCACCCAGATTTGCACTCACAGGGCTTAACCACAGCACCCACTTTGCACTCAGGACTTGCCCCAGCGGCCAGATTTGCACTCAGGACTTGCCCCAGCGGCCAGATTTGCACTCAGGACTTGGACCAGCGGCCAGATTTGCACTCAGGACTTGGACCAGCGGCCAGATTTGCACTCAGGACTTGGACCAGCGGCCAGATTTGCACTCAGGACTTGGACCAGCGGCCAGATTTGCACTCAGGACTTGCACCAGCGGCCAGATTTGCACTCAGGACTTGCACCAGCGGCCAGATTTGCACTCAGGACTTGCACCAGCGGCCAGATTTGCACTTGGGACTTGCTCCAGCACCCTGCCGATGTCGCCCTTTTCACCTGACACCCAGTGCTCAGATCATTTATCCGTTTAAGGACGGAGGCTGTTTTTAGACTTCTGTAATTTTATTACATCTCATTTAATGTACCCACACATGTTATATATTGTTTTATCACCGTAAGTCAAGCTTTCTTAAGATACCATTATTTTCATCATATCTTATAATTTACTTTAAAAAAACAAAACAATCCATGGATTTTAAAACAGTCTGGCTCTTGAATTCAAAACATCAAGCATGTTATGTGATCTGTAAGGTTCCCCTGTGTATTGTATGGACCAATATGCAGTGATACATGTTGATCAATACTTACCAGTGACTTTATTGACTATAAAATCACTGAATTTATTTTCTCAAATGCTCACCATCCTGCTCATGAAACATAAAGAATAATGATTTTGTTTTCACCATTTCTATTTTAGAGTCCCACTAAAAGTGGAGCAAGCAAACAATGCCCGGGATGCTTTGGCAAAAGCCGTTTACAGCCGCCTGTTTGACCATGTGGTTAACCGGGCAAATCAGTGCTTCCCTTTTGAGAGTTCATCTTTCTTTATTGGAGTTTTAGACATTGCTGGATTTGGTAAGTAGCCTCATTTATCTTCCATTACCTTGGTACATGTTTATTTTATCTCATATTAGGGTAGAACTTGTAGTTCTTCATTCAGGAAACAGGGAATTGCAGACAGAATTGAGAAGGGAAATCCGAACTTAATGCCAAAGTAGCAGTAGGAGTTGGAAAAATTCTCCCATTCAATTATACTTCAAACTCTATTTTGCAATTCATTCTTTTTATTAATTAAGTCCATAGTTAAAGCAAGGCTTGACATATGTATAGCCTTTAGGAGCTAGGTAGACCAATTGAGTAGCTGAAAATGGCCTCATCTGACACTGGGGATCCCACTGCAATTCCCTGTTGCGGAATCTGCATACAGCTCATCGCGGGGAGCCTCATCTTGCAGTGGGAACCCTGCTGCAAGTCCCTACAGCGGGATCCGCACACAGCTCATCGTGGGGAGCCTCATCTGGCAGTGGGAACCCTGCTGCAAGTACTGCAGCGGTATCCGCACACAGCTCATCGTGGGGACCCTGCTGCAAGTCCCTGCAGTGGGATCCGCACACAGCCCATCGTGGGGAGCCGTGATGAGCTTTTAAACTCAGAATGTTCTATGCCATCCTACTAGCTTTTAGGCACTGAAAAGTAGGATGGCAAAGACCGTTGTGCAGATGGGAAGGGGGTAATCTATGCAGCTGTTTTGTAATTCTCTTATCACAATGTGTACATAATTATTCTCTATATCACCACTATAAATACTATATAGGTGCCAAAGAACTTTTTAAGCAAGTTATTATATTTAATGGGAGTGCTTCTGGCAATGCATCCTAGAAATACATTTGCTGTACAGGTGAGAGAGCATATATTTAGCAAGGGGAATAAACAGGATATGCAGAATAAGATCTCTCTAAATAGATTCCATGCATCATATTGCCTTGTGATGAGGGTGTTATAGATGTCATGAGCAGGTGTCCACATTATCACATGACTGTGTGAATCTCCCTCCATTTATAATAGCCACTTTCCCTCATTCATCCAATATTTTTTATTCCTCTCTGTTGTATGGATGTGAGTGCTGCTTTTTTTCTTGGTCTCTAGGGTTTAATGTTAACTCTTTTGTACCCATTTATATTCTGTTTGTTTACTCGGTTACACTTTTAAATCAGTGGTTAATATTTCATCACCTGGAGGGGGTAATAGATCGGCATTTCCCAAAGGATAAACAAATGTATGTTCACTAAACAGTGAATTACATTTTTCCAGCTTGGTTGACAGATATGTGTTTTGAAGTTCCTTGACCGATTCATCTTCCTTCATGCTCCATAAAATACCTACAGGCTTCATATTAGTTATTTTAATGTTGTCCCAAGTATCAGCAGACGTATTTTTATTTTTGCACGCCGACTTTATGCACCAAACAAGATGGATGGCTCAGACTGCATTAATTGGCTAATGACCAATAGATTCAAGCAGTCGAGATATCATTGGAAAGAGTCGTGAGTGTGAACATGGCTAATGTAGATGTATAATGAGACTCAAGAGCAGGGATTCCAAGTCAATAAAAACATAAATCTGGTGGTTATAAATGTGCATAGTTACAATGAAAATGTAAAATATATTCCACTATAAATCCCCTTGAAAACTGTTTTTATGGTTGTAAAATGCCTCACAAACATAAAGTCAAACATACAGATGTAATGTGTTCTTACCATATGCTGTCTCACAACAAATCATAGTGATAAGGCCTTTGCCTTGCCTTAACACATTGCGGTCTGCAATAGCCGACCTTTCTGTTGTCGCTGTATCGTGACCTCCACCAGTACCTTGACTGAGGATAACTTGACTAATAATGTTTCATTGTATATGGGTCATGACCATTTCTAAGAAAACTATATTAGTACCTACAGAGCATATTGGGTGAGCAATGTCTTTCACTCAAAAATACAAAAATGGATTTGAAATGTGCAGCTTTGCATTACAGCATAACAGGTTTTTTTTGTTTGCTGTTTTCCCCACAGAAAAACTTTTTTTTCATGAAAGAAAGAGAACCAAGATTGTTTCATAGTAGTTTAATACTATGCTGGGCAGTTTCTGAAAATAGGATTTTTTTTTTTTGTTTTTTTTTTAACTAATTGTGCTTTTTATGATGATGGTTTATTTCACTTTTCTATTTCCAGAATACTTTGAACACAACAGTTTTGAACAGTTTTGCATTAACTACTGTAATGAGAAGCTGCAGCAGTTCTTTAATGAAAGAATCCTCAAAGAGGTATGGACATACTGCCTGACATGTTACCTGTGAAACCTATTTCAAAAAGCCTTACCTCTGATCTGAGGCGTACACATTATCTCATTATGAGAATATGTAGGTGTGCTAGTTTATTTATGTACATATTACTTTTCTCATATTTGTGTTTTAAGGTCAAGTACAATTTAAATCTCTTGGTTCTCACACTTGGTTGATGTGACTGAGGGAAGTAAACTCCATGAACTTTCCCAGATTTCCCATAAGGCTGTCCCCAATTTGAAGCCTTGCAACAGCCCAGCCAAACGTAGACTAACTGCACCCACTTTCTATGTTTTTATCAGGCCTGTTTTGGGCTAAATTGTGTTTTCTTTTCTGGTGATTATATTTCTTAGAGTCTTTATGTGCGTGTAGATTAATTAAAGGACAATTAAACTTTGTTTAACCCTTGCTCTCTCTTTAAATCTAATAGCTAGCTCTTTTTTACCTTAAATTCGGGATTTAGTCTCCTCCGTATAGTAGTTGTAATGCATATACGTTTTCACTCTGTCTATAACCATTATCAGTGGAAGGTATTGAGGGCTGAACATATTGAATATGAAGGTGATTATCCTTTGGTAGTAACAGTTCCTTATTTTTTGACAAATAGAATGTTATTTAGTTCATCATTTCCCATTTGTAACTCATATTTTTTTGACTGCTCTATTGACATCAAATTGTTTTTTTTGTTGTTTTTTTACAATGTTTGTAGCTGTATTTGTACAAAAAAAATAGAGTGCAATGTATTTGCAAATTAAGGTTTACATTCTTATATATATGGTCTGCGCCTTCGCTTTCACGTTGAGCCTGTGGCTAATTTCCTTAAGGCACGAAATGCATAGGACATCGCACTGGTGGTCTCTGACTGTACCCGCTAAACTATTTTTGAAAATTATCGTTGAACTTTAACCCGTTTATTGATTTTGTCTCTCCGCTGAGAGTTCATTTTTAATTTGTCGGGAAAAAAAGTAGTATAAGCTGCGGGAACATTCTATTAGTTTCCATGGTGATTGCACCACTTTTAGAATTTACTTTTATAAAAAAATATATATATATTGTGTCTGTAAAACTATGTTATGAAAAAAAACTACTCCGAAGTCAGCAGTGCAAACACAGAAATCCATAAGACTGTGTATTGATCAGAGTGTTTTCATAGCACTTAACACAATATTTACTACTACTTTAAACTAATAAATACAGACACAGCTAAATTGGATCTGTCACATTCCCAAATCCTACATTTTACAGCTTAGTTTATTTAATAAGCCTTTGTAATGGTTTATAGAAATTAAAACAATCAATATACATCAATATTATATCAGAGATCCCCTGAGTGTGTGTCAGTGAGCCATAAATGCTGTCCTTGCATTATCAGCCCATGTTAAATAGCTGAGGTGGAATAGTTGGTAATTTTGTAAATTATTCACTCCAGAATTTGGGGTTTTCAATAGACACATTTGATGTGGTTAATGATCCAGTGTAGGTGGAAAGATGCCTGTAAAAGCAGCTGTTGTTGTTTCATTATGACAAATAAACAAACATTATAGATGTGTTTTCACAACTTTGTTAGTCACCTGCAGATGACACATTTATTTTGCTTATGATTTATAAAAATAAAAAAAATTAGAGTATTACTGAGGTAAATGTTGATCTATCTTATAGACAAGGCTTGTATTTTATTTTATTATCCTTCCAATTCATTTTACTCGGGGTTAGCTTCCTCCTGATATGGAACCTGAGATCAGAGATTTGGAGCCATCCTCTATAGCCCTGTCAGTCTGAGTTTACCAGAACTGAAAATCGTGCGTTACTCACAACAAACACTGAACCAACTTTTCAACAGAAAATGTTATGAGAAGCTATGTTACTTAAACAATATTCGATTTTTCTGTTATACACACTGAACCTTAATTCCCCACTTCTGCGGGACTACTCTGATTGGCAAGTAACGTCATGTTTGCATAGTTGCCAGAATTTGGAGAGAAAAAATCCAGGACATTGTTTAGCACGGCTTTCAATTACTTACTTGAACATGTATCACACCCACTGCCCCAAAGCTCTGCCCACTACCCAACCCACATAATGTAGCTCTACCTAGTTATTATGATGTAGATTAGATTGCTAAATTCCCAACAATCTGTTTTAAGAAAAAATTCTCACTGCATGTTAAACCTATAATTATGCTAGGCCTATAGCACTGCACCATTCATTTTTTGTTCAGAATAAGGAAACTGCATTTTTAAAGCACACGTTTTATAGGTTGAGCACGTAAAAGGTCATAGAGCTTAATAATTATGCATACCCTCATTAAAGCGCACACACACTACCAGCTCTGCACTTTCTCCCCCTCTCACTACTCCAAGCCATCTCTCTCCCAGCTCTGTAATGTCTCCCACTCCTCAAAAGCGATTTCTCTCCCTTTCTCACTGCTCTGATCCATCTCTCTGTTCCAGCCCTGCACTCTCTCCCACTCTCACTGCTCTGATCCATCTCTCTGTCCCAGCCCTGCATTCTCCCCCACTCTCACTGCTCTGATCCGTCTCTCTGTCCCAGCCCTGACCACTTTCTTTCATGGTCACTATTGCAAGACAGCCCTCTCTCCAAGCCCTGTTCTATCTTTTGCAAGCCAACTCTCGCACCCAAACGCACACTTTGACCTGCATCCACGCACTCACACACGCACATTGACCGGCTCCCACGCATCCACATGCGCACATTGACTGGCGCCCACGCATCCACATGCGCCCATTGACCGGCGCCCACGCATCCACATGCGCCCATTGACCGGCGCCCACGCATCCACATGCGCCCATTGACCGGCGCCCACGCATCCACATGCGCCCATTGACCGGCACCCATGCATCCACATGTGCCCATTGACCGGCGTCCACGCATCCACATGCGCCCATTGACCGGCGTCCATGCATCCACATGCGCCAATTGACCGGCGTCCACGCATCCACATGCGCCCATTGACCGGCGCCCACGCATCCACATGCGCCCATTGACCGGCGCCCACGCATCCACACACTTCAATTGACCGGCGCCCACGCATCCACACACTTCAATTGACCGGCGCCCACGCATCCACACACTTCAATTGACCGGCGCCCACGCATCCACACACTTCAATTGACCGGCACCCACGCATCCACACACTTCAATTGACCGGCGCCCACGCATCCACACACTTCAATTGACCGGCGCCCACGCATCCACACACTTCAATTGACCGGCGCCCACGCATCCACACACTTCAATTGACCGGCGCCCACGCATCCACACACTTCAATTGACCGGCGCCCACGCATCCACACACTTCAATTGACCGGCGCCCACGCATCCACACACTTCAATTGACCGGCGCCCACGCATCCACACACTTCAATTGACCGGCGCCCACGCATCCACACTCACACATTGACCTGCACCCACATGCCCACACGCAGGTTGTCCTGCATTCACATTTGCTTGTGCACACACAATGACTCGCTCGCACAGACACCTTTTGATGGCAACACTCCAGCCATTCTTTTCTGTCTTCATTTAAGGACAATAAAATGTTTTATGTAATAAGTACAACTATTTCAGCACAGTGATTGATTTGTCTATCGCTATCTAAACAATCATCTCCTCCCCCGCTATTAACTGTGCTGTGCGATAGACCCACATACACTAATGATGGAGGGAGGCCTTCACGGGAGTGTCTCCATCTGCTGTCACTAAGCACTGCTCTATGAGATGGCCCCCTAGTCTTTGCTTTCTCAAACACTAGAGGTGAATGAGGCACATTAAAAGAAAGAAATAAATAAAAGACTCCCTCTTTATGTATTCAATACTATAAAATAAAATAGTTATTTCTAGATTTGTCACTATCCCTATATCTGCTCAAATATGAGTTACAAAATCCATATTCATTGCTACGTAATTGAAATGACATAATGATTGTATTTTAGTAAAACAACAAAGACTAATTTGCTGGCTAAGCGTCATGGGAGTCGTGAGTGAACTTTGGTTTCATGGTAAAGACAGCTGCATGTTTATTTAAATAAAGAGTGGCTGCCTATGCGGTGTCATTTAATGATTAGTAGTATAAATAAATAGAACGTTAATGTTTTTCACAACGTAACTTCAAGTAATTTGCCCACTGCTGTGGACTTGTAATGAGTGTCTAGCATTGGTTGCAGGTAGCGTAACCCCACAATGCCTTGAGTAAATAAAACACCAAAACACTCTCCCCAAACTAGATGTAACAATGCAGATCAGTCATTTTATGTAGCAAGTGAGTTATAGTGTCCGCTTCAGAGAATCTGTTCAGTAATTATTTACGTTATGTTGCACTTCGGTGTCGCTTCCCAGTGGTAAAGTGTCAATGAAATGCTTTACACATGTTGCATATTGATTTTAGAAGGTTATTGCACTATGGTGTGCAATTAATTCATTAGTTAATTAAAAATTCCTTCGGAAGTCAAAATGTAATATATTTGGCGACTCAAAAGCAGAACACTCCTTAGCAGAACATGCTTCCACAGAATGTTTCTCTCAATCTTTCAACTCACATTTCAAAGAGTTGACTAAAAACACCCCTTAAATACCTACTAATCCTACATGTGACAGACCCCAAGCATACCTTCCAATACATCCTTTTATTTGTGCCTTTTCAAAAACCCTGTCCGCAGAGTTCAGTCTGCCTCCTGATTTGTTTCAGTAAGTTGTATATGAAGTAAATGGACAACCACCAGATAGAGCTCCAATGCTAAATAATTATGTCAGCCCATCAAAATGTCCTCAAGCTGCTGCTTGATAACACCTCTGAGATTACTCAGCCGGAGTTTTACTGTAACATAGCATTCTGGGAGTTTTAGCATAGGAAGATCTGGAAAGTTCCAGATGGATGACTTGGCTTTATTGTGCTACCCAGTTTGCCAAATGAAAAATTCAGACCTTGGTATTTGGCCTCAAATAAGACATTTTTGTGGATATAACCCTTTCTGCTCTGTACGCGGTATTAAAATCCCATTTAAAGGAACATTAAACATTGTTTAACCCTTGCTTCCTTAATCAAAACATGTCCCAGGACATTTTAGTAAACCCGACGTATCTTAGTAAACCCTCGTGTATTTATTATCTGCTGTGTCTCACATGCAAGACACAGCAGTTCCTGGTTGTCGCATGCTAACAAATGTCAGCCGAAAGTGAGGGTCTCTTGCTCCTAGCGCAGAGAGAGACCCTTATTTTTGCATGGGATCCCATGCAATAAATTAGGGTCTGTCTGCGCTGGCAGAGAGACACAGTCGCCGACCAGACAGCTGCCTGGCAGCTGTCGGACAGAGGATAAACTAGCGGGTACTATCAAAAGTACACGCCAGTTTATCCTCATACTAGGGACAACTAAAATTTCACTTGTGCTTCTATATTAGAAGCACAAGTTAAAAATAACATTTAGTGTCCCTTTAAGAATATGCAAATACTATAAATTATTGTGTGGTTAAAAGTAGGTAATCTTTTTAAGGTGCTTTTTTGAACACATGAATTATATTCTAATGTTCCAGCTTTTATTGCATTACAACTATAAACTCTGCATATATACATCTTTTTTTATTTTCTTCTTTTTTTAAAGGAACAAGAACTTTATCAGAAGGAAGGCCTCGGTGTAAATGAAGTGCACTATGTGGATAATCAAGATTGCATAGGTATAACCTATATCTAAACCCTAATTGTCATAAGTCCGTTCTTCTATGCAATAAGTACCTAAAAAAATAAAATACAGAAACATTTATTATTTTTATTATATTTCTAAGAATCCTGTTAGTTTTCCTCCACGTTCGTTTAGGTGCTACAGTAGCAATTAGCATATTGAAGATATACTCTTAAATTAGGAATATATTTATTATTCTATCTAGAACAGTTAAAATGCTGTCTCTGTTTTAATTTTCTCTTCGTTTTCCAGAGACAGATGTGCATTTCTTTTTCCAAAGATAATTATCTGGTGGAGGGATCCTTAGCATCTCAAAATGTTCATTTAAAATGAATAATGTATGCTGAGTAGGAATAGTCCCATACCATACAGAGCGGTACAATTATTCCATGTTGTTTTCTGTTATTAGTGAATCAATGCAATATTTTTATATCATTCACGGCCAACTTGGCTCTAGGGTTTTTGTGCGGCCCCTATGCCGGCTAAAAAGAACTTAGGTTCTGTTGTACTATATCATGAAATTAATTGTGTCTTATGGGCAGATAAAATATCTTCATATGTGTTTCAGAACAGATGCAGTTCTCAGTTATCCAAATATAATAGGTGTGCATGGGCATTTTCTATGATTTTAGGTAACATAATGCTTCAGTTTGGGTTTGAAATGTTTTTATCAAGATACTATATATTGAAATGGCATATTATAGCTTAGACCATCTCCTGCATCATAATATACAGAAATTAAAAATAAAGCATTCAGTACTTAAACTTACTAAGGTCCCTGGGTGCATGGCAGCACTAGAGGCACAAATATCTTTACAATCCCTAAATAAAGAGAAATAAACACTGTCCTGCACATTAAATAAATCACCTTATAGCATGGTATTTAATTTTATGATAATTTGAGAGGTGTGGCATCAGCCCAAACCTGATAATATGGTTCTAGTCATGTAATTAGGCAAGCACATTCTCATCTTACAGCTTACATCTTACAGATGTTAGCTGTCACGTTGTGACCTTTTCTCAAGGTAATTCTCATGCTGTAAAGAGTGAAATGGATAAAGACTAAATAGATTATTCAGTGTATTTATTTTACTTAAATAAGGTAAATACAATTTTCTTCATAATTTCATTCAATTTGTATTTTTATTTTTTTATATTATAGATTTAATTGAAGCAAAATTGGTGGGTGTCCTTGATATTCTGGATGAAGAAAACAGACTCCCTCAGTCAAGTGATCAGCACTTTACTGCTGTGGTCCATCAGAAGCACAAGAACCATTTCCGCCTCACTGTAAGTATTGCCTGTAACAAGACCGCTATGAAGTATTTAGTGTGCAGGAAAATTCTATACGTTAAGCCTGCATCCATAAAAGTTCAAGTTTGAAAGGGTAGGATTAATTGGGCAGAAGGGGCTGAGAGCAATTATTACTTAAACAAAATCATAACAGAAAGCATCTGTCTGTTATTGCATCTTTATACCGCTGTCCTGGGGGCACACACATTTTATTATTTAATTATTGGTATTGGTTTTGTCATTAAATGTGGGTGCCAGACCTCTCTGTCAGCAGCTTTATATGTTGAACAACTCCACAAACCATATGGGAGGTTGGTCTCCAGATTTTTGTTTTGCATGTTAGTTGATGCAGCCAGCAGAATCCTACTAAAAAACTAAGTAGAATAGAATAGAAGTACACTATTGGCAGAAAATATCTTTACAAACATTGTATACTCTCCTGTATTGGTTTTCCAGGGATTCCTCCAGTCCCACATCTGGAACAGATTATGAGAGACCAACTTCAGTCTTTCTCAAGTGCTACAGAGTCTCATAAGAGACAATACAGGAAGGGAAGTACATAGCGTGATATGTACACACACTTTTTTGTTTGGAAACTCCCTACCTCATCAGAAAGATTACACTCGGGGAATATTTTCTTGGGTTGTAATGATGAAGTTTGAATATACCCAACCAAACATGTAGGGCGACCTTGTTAAGCTCCTTTCTGCTTTTAATGTAATTTATAGAAATGATTATACTCTGTCCTGACACCCCCCGTATATTGATTAGCATCTGACCTGGACTTTTGGTGGCTGTAGTATCTAGTGTACCCTTTTCTTCTTATATCTTGGGTGAAGGATCCTCCCATTTTATACCCTAGCATCCAGGATTTCCATTCATCACAATTTCTGTTTCAGGGAGTTTATGACCGGTAAACCAAACCTTTATTAAACAAGCTGGTCTCTTTTGCACATTGCATTTGTGAGTGTAATTTCTATCATTTGTATTTTTAGATATTTATTTAAGTATTAAGCTTTGCACTTCCCTTCCTTTTTTCTATGTGGTATGTTTTGCCTTTTATGAGACACTATAGCACTTCTTCTCACTAAGACAGAGAGGTTGGTCGCTCGTATTCTACATTCCCTCACCTAACAGACACAGATATGTGAGGCTACTTTAACATTCATCTGTATTCAGTTTGGTAGACTTTAGATTTTCTCTGTTAAAAATATAGCAAATGTGAGAAAACCTTATGGACAAGAATGTCTAAGCATACCAGTGATTTTTCTTTTTGTACTACTATTTAATTCCTAACTCCATATTTTAGTTAATTGTAATGACTTATATAGATCTCATTAATAAGAAGCTATATAGATCTCATTAATAAGAAGCTATATATATTGTAAATTGAAAGACTAGTCATGCCTGTAGGTCAGTCGATAATGGTTTCTGGGCTAACTCAATGAATATTAGCTGCATTGTAATTTTTCCAATTTATAATTTAATCTAACGCTGCTCCTTTATCCCTCATATTGCAGTAGGATTTATTAGAGATATAAGTGTTTATGACTGCAACACATGGAGTAAAGGAGATCCAAGCCTACACTGCCTTCTTATCTTTACATAGCAAATAACATCCACGATTTTAGCAGTGATAAAGCTTAACTGGATGACCGCATCCCAGGACGCTGCTTTTCTTTGACTGTTTCTTTGGTAATGAAATATTTTCTAAGTGTGCATCTTGGATAAGCCTTTGTGATACAAATCTCCATTTTCAAACAGTATGAGATTTCATTCTTCTCTTTCTGCAAAAAACACACACAATTTGCTTGATGGCAAAGGATAGACGCCCAACCAATAAATGTTTAAGAGCATTTTTATTTTTGACAGTTATGGAATATGTTTCTGTCTTACATGACATTGCTTTAATACACTATGTACTGCAAGTGACTGATTTCTATGTCCGTTACGTTTTAAGGTTAGTTACCTGTGACAATATAAAAATACAATTCATTTGCTTTATCCCTTTACTAACAATACAGGATTTTAAGGACCAGTTTATTGCACTATAGCTTATAATAATGTGTTCTTATTGCAGATTCCCAGAAAGTCGAAACTTACAGTTCACAGGAATATCCGAGACGATGAGGGCTTTATCATCAGACATTTTGCAGGAGCTGTGTGCTACGAAACCGTAAGCTTACCCTTAAATAATACTGTGTCTGGTTGTAATCTGCAAAAGGAAGAGTATGAAAATTAAAATCTATATGTGATCTATATTATTGAAAAGCTTTAAGACTTTGTGTTATACGAAGCAGATTGGCCATTTGGTGTGCTGTGCTCTTCATGCAGATGTTGTCTGTCACTCAAAAGGTTAATACATCTTTTAAGGATTTTCATTTGTTTGCAGAAAAAACAATAACAGCCTGATTGCATACTGCACGGACGGCAAACAGTCTTGTGCAGAACAACTCATTTTAACTGAATATATGGAGCGAGCACAGAACAAATAGCTCTGTGTGAGCTACAACAATAATCAAAATCTAAAATTAAACTAAACTCCCATGTGTAACTTTTGCAATGAATGATCTTAAAGTTTTCTCCACATTTTGAAATTAGTACTTGTTTTTTATTCTTTTCACCAAAATTCCTTTAGGAGTAATAAACATGTTTTTTAAAGTCCCTTATGCTGCATAGAATATAGTACCAGCAGGTCTGCAAATACCCCAATGAGTAGGAAATTCCATGTGAGAGCAGAGTAATAATGATGGTGAGCCGACTGAGACAGTAATCTGAGGTGCACAAATGTGAGGTAATGCAGCCATGATGGCTACATAACTAGACTGATGGCTTCTAATGTGCCTTCTGGCCCGTATCAGTAACATGGTGTTCAGGACTAATCATTCCAGAGTGTGGGATGTAAAGTCATATCTTGGCACCTCAAGAGAAGAGGCAAAGACCTACAGCTCCCCCAACACCTATACTCTTAGAGAAAAGCCCACAGAGACCTGTATTGAGGAAATGAGGCAGTGTAATTTTCTCTTGTTGCCTCTGGTGCAGAAAGAGGTAGCTATGGTCATGTCATGGACTAGATTTCTGTGATGACATGGCCAATCATTCCTTCTTATGCAAATCTTGCAGCTTTGCGAATCTGTGTGTTCCTGTAGGTTATGTGTGGAACAAAGGCACTGGCTCTGTTACCATGCCCCTCACGTCCAAGGTTTGAGTGAATCTAGACAGGACAAATGTATTCAGCAGACAAGTTCAATCAGCAGACACTTTTTATGGTTGAAGGACTTAAGTCCTCATTTACAATTACAGTTATGTTTTCAAATTTTTTTTTTTTCCTTCCTTCTCTACATCCCATCTAGGCTTAATAACACTTTGTCACAGCTGTCTGAATTTTTTGCCTTAATTTCTTTATATGGTGAATGTGCTAAACAGATTCTTCAAAGCTCTTTAACTTTTTTTCTTACTCTTTATCCCTTCAAAAATGTGTACAAGGTTACAAAACAAGTATGAAGAAGCTATGATTAATATGCCATTACCTCAATGTTCCCTTTAAAGTGAGCAGATCAGCAAGGGAAAGGATAAAAGAGGACTCGTTATAAAATATGTAGTTTATAGACTTGCTTATTGTTTTTACACGTGCTGTGTTTTATCATAAGTTCATTAACTGTTTAAGTGCTGATTTGCCCACCTAATAGGAGACACTAGAAACAAACCCAGTGCAATCAGATGTACTAGCATATCCTAACATGCATTTAGATTATTGTTGATATCTAACAAAGATTAGCATTTTTAATTACAACCTGCTTGTAATTAAAGTCATTTCAAACACTGGCTTGGTTTAATTTCAGCAAAGTTATTTTATTTTGCTCTTAGACACAATTTGTGGAGAAGAATAATGATGCTCTGCATATGTCACTTGAATGTCTCATATGCGAGTCCAAGGATAAATTTGTACGGGAATTATTTGAATCCGTCAACAACCACAAAGACTCCAAACAGAAGACAGGAAAACTTAGTTTCATCAGTGTTGGCAACAAGTTCAAGGTACAGTAAACATGTGCTAAGTGAAGCATTTCTTGTAAAACTTATGTGGATAGAGGAAGTGTGCTGCTTCTTCAGATGATAAGGCTCCAACAAGCTTTAAAGACCGTTTTAATCAGGGGAACACATTTAAATGACTTTTGAAGTCACCGTTGAGTACATATTACTGTATATTCCTAAATCTAACAAAGACGTCTAGGCTGCTATTCATGTAGCTTAGCTCCATGAGCCACTCTTAGTCGGGTGAGTGACCAGAGCTCTTGGCTGTTGTGTTTGGACATATCAGTCATGTACTGATGTGCCTCACGCAATCCTAAATTACGAGGAGATAAACATCTCATGTCAACTGAAAGGTAGTTTCAGTGAGTCATACACTGTAACACTGATAGATGGGCTAGAGATTCATGACATGGCCTCACAAGCAAACAACAATATCTTTTAACTAGTGCACATTAACTATTTTTTTCTGTTGTTTAATCCATCCTTAATCTAAGAAGAAGAAATGATCTTCTTGGGTGCTTAATTGTTATAAGCTCCAAGAGGTTTCTTTTGAGGGAACTATATCACAAATATGAGTATCTCTCCTGTCAGGACTGGCAAAACAAATGTCTGACTGAAAAAATGAAATAACCCAGAGCTACTGCTTTACATGTTTATAACATCAGAATTTTGTTAAAATAAGTAAAACACTAGAATGTGAGGCGAAAAACTGTCCTCTGACTCTAAGACTAAAAACGTATAAGTTAGTCCTCTTATTCCAGGTTTAGGAGAGACTGCATATACAGATAATTTTAGTGTGTATGTAACTGCAAAACATTCGCAGCATGTTTTACAGAGGTGGGTGAATGGGGCAAAATGTTACATGCCCCTCCCAGCTACCTCCTCAGCCCTCTCTTGATTGTTTTCCATTAATGGCTTGGTAATTCCTGGTGTTCCAGCATTGGGGTCTGAGCGGTCTGTGTGTATTCAAGGCAAGCGGTTCCTTACACACGTTTATGTGCGCTGACTCTCATGGAAGAGTAAAGTAAGAAAGCAATGTTGGCACAATGGGAGTAGGGTAGAGTTTGTAAGCTGCAGGTGATGAGCTGCACCTGGGTACTGTGTATACCAATAAACCATGGATCCTAATAAGGTAATATATAAGTAAATAATAATAGATTTTATTAGGTCCAAAAATGAAAAACTAAAAAAAGCCATATATATTCAGCAAGAAATAATATATAATAATAATGAACACATGAAGACCGCAATCACACAAACAAACTGGGTGGCAAAACAGAAATATGTATATTAGCAAAGAGGTAAAACAAGCTAACAGCTTGGATTTTCCAGGGTAAAAATAAGTGGTATCGAGCAGGTTTCACAGCCTCCGAGAAAACAGCTGAGAACAGATACAGTTAAAAGGGACTCTGTCAACCTAAGCATTGATCCTAATGTGAATGTAGAGTGTAATGAAATGAACAAAGATCTGTATTTTGAGCTTGCAGAATCATATGCAAATGCATAAAATATGCATCAAATAAGAGGAAAATATCTTTGAAATGTGTTTCATTTGGAAATGTGTAATTTGCATATCATGTTTCATAAGCAGGAGGCGCCACAGACACATTTAAAACATATCCTTCTCCTATTTTATGCATTTGTTGTCATTTTGCCAACACAGTGTATAGGTAATTTCATTTTTTTTTATTCTCTACATATGAAAAAGTATATTTAATGTATTGAATGTATATTAAAAAAAGGTGCAATCACGTTTATGAATTAGACCTTTTTCTTATCACTTCCTGACTCGTTGCTTTATGGGAATTTAATACATAACTTCCCCTTGTGCATAACAGTTCAGTGTTATCAAAAATAAAAAGCCTCATTAAAAGCAATAGTATATGTTGATGCCAAAAAATGTGCGGTTGAAACAAGGATAAAGGCTATGTTTTGTTCTTTACCTTCATTTCCATGACATTTAATGTAATTAGCATTAAAACAACAATGCTACAAATGTCATCATATTTTAAAGAACCGCTTTTACATTCAGCAATCTATGTATTGTAGCATGAATTTAATGTTAAACTAGCGATACATAATAAACAAACCCAATCTAATTAGTTAATTTTATTAGCTCTCATGTGCATCTGATGTGGCCTAGTGCTGTGCCATGCTCGAATGTAACAGGCTTGACAAGACTCCAAAATATAATAAGCACAGTTTTGGGGCTATGGCTATACTATAGTGACCTTAGTGTGATCCGGAATTTATTTTTCCCATTGTTTATGATAAATACAGATTTAAACTGCATAGTTAATGTTGCGTTTTTCCTGTGTTTCATTGTGTATTTTCCTGTTGTCCTTTTCAGACTTTTCTATGTTTCCTTTGCAGAAAATAGTAGTAAATACAGCTATTCATCTCTTGGCTAGTGAGTAGCAATAAATGCATTGCACATCAATGGTCATGTTTTAATGTAGCTTTTGTGGTCCTTTTGTACTGACTGCACTTCCACGTGCCATGATGTAAACCAAAACATGCACTGCCGAATTTAATGCATGCACTTGTCACCATGCTGCATGCATACCCATTACACTGGAAGGAGCAGACTCTTCTATGAGTAAGTATCAGGATTAACTGTATTTCTCTTTTTCTTTCTTCCAGACACAATTAAATTTGCTTCTTGAGAAACTTCGCAGCACGGTAAGTAAACTATGGCTGCTTTTATTTGTATCTCGCTCTTATAAGTCTCGCTGATGGCTATACTTGGTCCATCTCTTTCCAAACTGCTCCTGTGCACATTGATACACTCACACAGGGGCTGTATATGACATTGTAGTGGCACTTTTCTGATGTTTCCCCCATTATTTTTAAGAAATGCGTATACCTAGTGATTCTGTGTTGGAAATAATAGGGTAGCACTAGAAATGCATACCTCCCAACTTTGTCCCCCAGCCAATCGAGACATCGGGGGGCGGAGTCTGGCTGCCGTAACACTGTCACCCATTTTTGATCCTGGCTCCTGAAGCCAGGATTGCTACTGCGCATGCAGTTCTGTTGTACCTCTGTCCCGAAAAGCCGGACAGTGGGACATACCTCCCAAATCGGGACTGTCCCACAAAAAGCGGGATGGTTGGGAGGTATGGAAATGCACAGTTCGGAGCCTACAGCTCAAGATCCTCAAAATTTAGACAGTGGATGGAACATACCAATTTTCTGCGTGTTAAAATATTCAAAAATAATTAAGATTTGCTCTATGCAGCATGCTGCCTCACATGCATATATTTAAAAAAAAAAAATTTGAGCTAGGTTTTCAAACCGTATACACAATAACTTTCAGCATTATGTTCCTTCTGCAGTCAAAAACAATGTATTGCGTATTGGCAGCAATAATATTTATAAATACTTTGTTATAATGAAAACATATTTCAGTGGAGTGTGTCTGAAGTGATGCACTCCATCTGCATTCAAGGGCAATTGAAATCAATTGGTTTAAAAAAAAAACCACACAATGTGTTTTTAACTTTCTTTGTGGAGTTTGGTAATAATAGAAACAATACATTTATATTACCCACTATTGTGAACAATGCAATAAATCCACATTTCCACCTGCAAAGTGTTATTGTGCCTGCTAACACAGTTTGATAATGTCTTTAGGAGCCTGATAATCTGCCAGCAATGTGTCTCCATGAATGCTCCAGTAATGCTGATAAGCAGCTTCATTGGATAAGCGTTAAGGAAGTGTGATAGCCAAATAGAAAAGAGAATTAGCAAGGAGATAAACGCAAACACTTGTAGTTCTAGTCACAAACCTTCTGCCAGAAGAATCCTTACTGCATTTCACAAACCAATAAGGGATCTGACAATTCCTTGTTTCTCCATCATAGAAATGAAGGTAAAAATAAAGTTCTACAACTTGAAATAGGGGTTTAAGATGGAGTTTTGAATAATTTGTGTCAAGTTAGGCCAAGCTGCTGTTCAATCACAGAAGCCCAGCCTGAGAACGAATATTATGATCTCACCATAAACCATTATGTCACTCATTTGACTGTCTGTGAGTACAATATAGCCAGATCATGTTACTTGTTCAAAAGCTTTGTTAAATTAGAACTGATCTTTATGTGAATCAATTTATAAATTCGAACATCAGAAATCTGATCATTTGTATATTGCCCCCATACAATTTACAGGTTAATTATAGAAGTGAAGGAAAAATCCAATATTAACAGTTTAATTATTTTGAAAAGAGGGGACTCTTTGCATTCTCTCACCTTTGCCCACTAATACAAACAATGACTTGCCATAAGGAAGTATGCCTAAAATCATCTTACCCTTCTCCACACGGTCTCTACCATTCCCAGCCCTCCTAACATGTTATGTTGGTTAATTGTGCAAATAACAACCTATCCCCGGCTCTCCATCTCCACTGTCATATTTTCTGCCTTTTTACTTCACCTTCACAAAGCAACGATGCAGCGTTTCCCTTTGTTTCACTGTTAAAGTTTCTATTACTTTATTCTGAAATCAGACCGCGTTTTTTGAGCGTTCTGAACAAGGTGATTTCATTAAGAAGTCTGTAAAGTGCTCATTATTTTTGCCCTAATCATAGAACTTGAGAGACCTCTTAGAGGAGACATGCCATTTCAATTTAGGCCTGCACTAATAAAAGACCATTGCCTTTGAAGGATAAATTAATATTTTTGAGCCCAAAGAGGTCAGGTTTTCTACTTGAACTTTCTGTTTTAAATGCAGTTGATCAGTCTGGACATCTGCAAAATGACTGTACAATGTTATCCAGCTTAATCCATTTTACAGACACCTGGATGTAGATGACTGTTTAGCAAAGTCTGAATACAACTTTATTATTTGGACTATATTTAAAGTGACGGTACAGCACCTGGGCAAGAGTCACATTGATGTTTGGTTGAGTGCTGATTCTCATAACTGTTTTTAATGTATATATAATATGTATGGATATATATGTATATATATTTATATTTATATATATATATATATATATATATATATATATATGTGTTTGTGTGTAATGGAAACATGAGAATGCCAATGTAGGGCACCAACTTCTGGGCTTTACTTCTACATTGTGTTGAACCATACAGTTTCTAAGATTCTGCAATAATGCAATCAACCTAATACTTTAAATTGTACTGGTTTCTTTAAAAAAAAGTTTGCTGGCAACTTACTTCAAAATGTAGCTATTACCTATGACGCACTCTCCAGTTCAGTTCAACTGCTGCCTCTTCCCATTGTAACAGACTTTGTATTGTGTCCTGAGCGAATGGTTATCAGCAGTGTATTTTTTGTTTTGAGCTTGATTGAGGAGCAAATCTATTTTGTATAAACTTATTAAAGTCACAGATGTGAAATGTTTCTGAGCAAGATAATAATTCAGAGACTGAACAAACAGCCTTTAACAACCTGTCCAAGGACATTTATCACCAAAATTGGAATACTTTTGCTAAGTCAGGATAATCAATAAAAACATTACAATTTGTGGAACAGCTCTATTCTGTTTCCAATACTTGAATGCATTTTAACTCTGATCTTTTTTTTATTTTTTTGTTCTCTGTGTTCTGAAGATCATTTTCAATATAAGAGATTAAAAAAACTGAGAAATGTACATTATTGAAATGCTGAGTTGGGAAATTAAGAATAATGCATCCCGTGTATTTTTTTGTCTTTCCTCTGCATTTTAGTGACTACTAATTATATTCCTTGTGCACATTTTGAATGTGATGACCTAGTTTTACTTTTTTCTTCTTGCTTGGTGCAGCCATTAAATAAGTATTCGTGTTTATTTTTTTTTATTTACAAATTATTTTATGACATTCCCGCAGGGATCAAGCTTTATCCGTTGTATCAAGCCCAATTTAAAAATGACAAGTCATCAGTTTGAAGGAGCACAGATTTTGTCACAGCTACAATGTTCAGGTAATGTCAACTGGATTATTTTTTCTGACAAAATGTGTTAATTCTGCCACAATAGTGTTAATTTTGTATTTATCTGCTGTGCATTTCGAAAAAATTGATATTCCTTGTTCCTCAGGATGTGCTCATGCATATAAAATTCATTAGTTTTAGCCTTTACATTTTTGCAACTGAAAGAATATTGCAGGCATCTAGTACTGTTTCTATAATATAATTGATTGTGTCACTTTGTTCTAGTGTCTTGACAATGGTACCTTCCCACACTTTATTTAAACTATCACTGTATCTAAGGGTTTATTCACGAACTGATGAGGTTTAGACAAAACTCAAAGGAATTTCGATATACTCAGCCCACTTTCCTATAGTTGTCTCCCTAAGACTGGTGACAGAAACACCACTTGAATAATTACTGTTACTTAGTTAAAAAAAACACAGCTGCAAAATTCAGTGATATTAGATTGATTGCAAATTAATATTAGATCTGTGTTGGCTAGAAGAGGTCTGACAATTCTGAAGAAGCCAAATAGTTGATGCTTGAATCACAAATTCGAAAACTCCATCTGTCTCAAAAATCTTGACGATATATACCAAACACTGACAGACATGATCAGACTGCATGTACTTTCTTTACTGCTGTGCTCCACAGTGGGATGCTGGGAAGTAGTCACTGTTTTTCTGGGAAGCCGACTCCCTTCAACCAACCTGAGAGAAGATGAATCCTTATCCTGTGATTGGCCAGTCAATAAGGAGAGTTCTTCCTTTACTGTAATTGACTGTGCTGTAGTCAGCAAGTTGCTGCTCTGCGCAAGATGTGTAAATATGTAGTTGTGTGTGCCTATATATACATGTATGTGGATGTGCATAAACTGGTGCATATATACATATTTAGAATAAAGAATAAATAACCATGCTTGAAGTATAGAACAAAATAATAGATAATGATGAAAAATAAAGAGAGAAGCTGAAAGAGGAGGAGGGATTGACAATATAGTAGCTAAATATACTTTAAACAAATAAAAGCAGTCAATTAAATACAGTTTTTAATATATAGATAAAATAATACAAGTAACATATAATAAATAAAACGATAGGTGATGTAGAACCCAATGTGATGGTGCAAATGAAAGAAACCTGACGCGTTTTGCTAACAAAACCTTCTACAGAGGTCCAAACATTACTTCACATACTGGGAAACGTATAATAAATAGCAGATTTAAATAATGAACTCGAGAAACATGAAAAAAAATCTTAACTTATATAGATATAATGTTACAGTTACACTAGACAAGAGCATATATAGCTAAAATTGTCAGTAAAAGTCTCCATACGACTAGATGTACATTAGTGTTTTAGTTATGTTTTGCCTCACATAACTACATAAAAAACATAGTATTTGATACATTGAAAGATCACACATTTCCATATTTAAACACAACTTAGTAAAAACCTTTTTTAGAAATAGAGCACTTCATCTGAGCATTCATAGATAAATGTTTACACCATTTTTTTTTTAAAAGGGTAATTCCCTAATTAATAATAAAATAAAAGAAGTAAAAAAAACAACAACTTACATGTATATAATACAGATGTAGCTAAAGAAACAGATATGGTATAGATAAGATACAACTGAAGTATCTATAGAGAAGAAGAGACAAATATTTATGTTTTAAAATATAAGGTTAAAAAAATGATAATAGTAGCATGTTGATGTTGAAAAGAAAAAAATCGTATTTGAAAAATACCAAATTTATTAGGTGTCTAAACTGATCTAATTTAATTTAGACAGTAGGGGAACATTTTTTGAAGTGAATACTGCACGGGAAAAAAAGGGAGTTATAATAAATAAACTGTGAAACATAAATTTGTAAGGTTAGTTATTCATCAAGAGTAATTATGTCTCTGCAATGTGCTTTAAATTATGTGAACATGTGAAGTGATGAACGGAATCTAGCCTTGTCTACAAATACTATATGTGTAAGAGACACATGGCAGTAAAGGACAGAATTTTTTTTTCAAAAAGCTTAGAATAGTTGGTAAGATAAATAGATTGATACCTAAAATATAACGCTTTCCGTTCGTGGAACAAGAATCACGAGCCTCTTATTTGTGCTCTCTTATTATTTTCAACCGAGTGAGAACTGATGTGGCGTTGTATCAGGGTGTGACAGCTAGCCTCTTATTTGTATGTTGCTGTTGCTCGAGACCCAGTGAGAGCTAATGTTTCGTTGTTTCCAAGTGTGTCAGCTAACCTCTTATTTGTATTTTGCTGTTGCTCGTGACCCGGGGAGATCTAATGCGGCGTTGTATCGAATTGTAGCAACTGGCCTTGTATCTGTTTCGATGTGTGCTCGGCAATTAAGCCGATTTGTGCAATTATAGGGGCTTAAATAGTGAATGTGGTATCAATTACCAGGTGAACAGACGTGATTAACGCAATTTGAATGAATTTAAACAAAGCTTAATTTATGTATGAATGTATGTTTCACTAACAGGTCCCAAGAATAGGAAAAATATTAGAAATGTATGCTCAAATGAGTAGTTATGAACACCAAAATAAAACAATATAGATGAATGTTATACATATTACAATAAAAATAAATAAGAAAACAACAACAAATGAAAAGCGAATGAATAATGGATGTAAATAAATATAGATAAATATTACAGATGTTTCAATAATAAAATAAATGAAAAAGCAACTGCAAATGAAAAGCAGATGAATAATCAATGTAAATGACTATAGGTGAATATTACAGATGTTACAATATTAAAATAAGCGAGAACAATGCAAATGAAAATCAGATGAATAATGGATAAAAATAAAAAGCAAATGAGAAGCAGATGGCTAATGGAAGTACATAAATTGATACTGAATATAGATAAATAGTTGTAAGTAAGTCGTAACTGAAATTGTAAAAATACAATAACAAGGTGTGTATAGAGCACCTATATATATATATATATATATATATATATATATATATATATATATATATATATATATATATATATATATATATATATATATATATATATATATATATATATATATATATATATATATAAATTGTGTGTTTATATTAAGGTAACCCAAAAGTAAATGTAGAAGAGCTGTAATCAGAGATATGGAATTGGAGATATGGAAACGAGTCTTCAGTTTTTATCATAATTAATGCAGCCCTGCAGTTTGTATTTCTAGAGGTGCACCTAAATAAAATGATCACCCTTGTTTATATAAATATTTGCACCAATGGTTACAAGTTGAAGCTCGCAGATAGACAACGGCTTGTTGTTCCAGAAGTACAGCACCAAAAATGAACACAAAATTGAATTTTGAACACCACCATTTTCAAAAACTGTACACTGTAAGCTTCATAAAGCTGGAAATAATGGCATGGCTGCCAGTTGGTAACGGCAAGATGAATGCTGCACTTGCTAGCTTTATCTATACCACTACCAAAATTATTAAAAATGCACACTTATCATAATCCAATAGAATTTAACTAAAAGTGCAGCTTACTGAATAGCTGAGATGCAGAAAAATGTAAAGTTTGTACCACTTAAATCTTATCTCCAAAATTTTTTGAAACGATGGCTAGTTATTTAAATTTGGTTTATATATATATTTAAGCTCTGTTGTGATGAGGGGGAAATAAGTAGTAGCTTATAAAAAATATATAAATCGCATCAAATCTCTTCAACTGATAACAGAATCTTGTGATTTGGATTCAAGGGGAAAACAGTAATATAATATTAGCAATTTATTTATGCATCTGCCATACCTGATAACTGACATGTGCTTGTTGTAAAGTAGTGTATGCCTTTTACTTAATGCTGCTTCTGTATCATTTTATGGTGTATTGTGAATCATATCCTAGGTTAATGTTTGTGGCTTACGCATTTTCCAAATTCAGTTCTGCATTACAATTCTTCAGTGTCAGAAGACAGATTTACCTCAATCTCTGTCTTACCACAGTGTCTTGTGCTAAAAATAGATGGTAAGCTCTGTGCAAGAGAATCTCCCTCCACCTGAAGAACTCTTTGCCATTTCTACCTACGAACACATATATGTGCGTGCTCACACTCCAGCAATGCATACGTCAAGCATAATTAGATTGTCCACGGAGGGGTCTTTATAATGGGTTGTATAGGGGCCAATAATGAAGTCCTGCTGTGCAATGTACAGGGGATGTGTATGTGTGTGGATGTCTGCATTTAAAGCTAATGTGAGCTGCTTATCATTGCAGTCACTCGATGCTGTTTGCAGCTTGCCGAACTGTCACATTCTCTCTATAGGATTTGTTTCAGTTTAGTTAAACTGCAGATGAGGGGATGACATCAAAAGAAATAATACTTGAGCCCCAGGCAATTTATTTCCACGCTGTTCACCTGCATTTGAATTAAAGCTTCATAGCAAAAGTTATTTCTGTGGATTTTCACAATTTTAAGCTTAGCCGGAGTATTCTTTTGCCGTCTGGATCACACTACCTCATTAGGGTTTTGTGAATTGTTTATAATTAAAATCACATTTGAACGCCTCATGTTCTTTGAAACAAAGAATTATACTTTGATAGATGAGACCATCCTTAATCCCAAAGTATTGGTTTCTGCTGCTACGTTGCATTTTGTAGATATAACATATCTTTTATTCAAAATAGGCTCCATCTTGTGACCGCTTATGGTGCAGTGTCTAATCTGTTCATTCTGTAATTCTGTTTCACAGATGTGAGATCTTACACATATCAGTATTTCTTGACCTAGTTTCTCAATTAATCACCTTTCTAAAACCAAATAAGACACATATTATTGTCTTCAGCCAAAAAAGGCCATTTTTTTGTAAGAGTTAACTGCCATACACAGCAAATGATTGTACTGAATTACACCAATTCATACGTAAGAAGAGAACATGCTAGCCACCCTGTAATACACAGATTAATACAGACTGTCCCTAATTGCAGTGTAAATCTATCCAATCCGACACTAATGCAAGAAGAGTATGCACAACTAGAGGACATAGTCTTAAATAAGATTTAAAAGTAAATACAGGAAGTATTACTTTACTGAGAAGAGTAGTGGATGTATGGAATAGCCTTCCAGCGGAAGTGGTAGAGGTAAACACAGTGAAGGAATTTAAGCGTGTGTGGGATAGGCACAAGGCTATCCTAGCTATAAGACCGGGAACTGGGGACTAATAAAAGTATTTAGACAATTGGGCGGACTAGATGGACCGAATGGTTCTTATCTGCTGACACATTCTATATTACCTTTTGTCTGTCTTTATAAGTGGGATCTTTTGGTGTGGGAGGGATGATCTATATAGCATGTTTTGATTTTGCTTCAAAATACTCCTAATCTCCTAATGGTGGCTTCTCTTTGATGCATAAATGATATTAATAGGTTCCATTTAACACCAACCCAACCAGTAAAGCGGTATTCCATGAGATAAAGGGAAAAAAAGGCAAAGGCTGAAATAAAATTGCTGGAAATATCGACAAAATGATATACAGGCAAATTGTAAAAGCAGGAATTATCGCATGGCAAAGTTATGAAGAGTCAATCAAATTACCAGGAAAGGCAACAGACAAGAATAGTCATAGAAATAATACTGTCAAAGCTCCAAAAGCGCAATAGTCAGAAATGGCTTCCCAGACAATGCATGGGCAAGGAACTGCCAGGTGTTTTGGTCAATAGTTACCAGTCCTGATTATATTTGGTGAATTGTATCCTTCATGCTTTCCAGAATAAATCATCTGTTTAACATTATAGTTTTAGACTTGTAAGCAATAACATTTGTTGGAAAACCTGAAAAATGCTAAGGTGGAATGTGTACCATAGAATCGTTGTGCTCTAAGAAGGCTTGGCTTAGAGATAATATATACATGTTAATTAACATTCCATTAGCAAAATTCCATTCTAAAACATGATATACCAATATATTGTCATAATTGTTTAACATGGTAGTCATTCTGAACACACCGCTATACATTTTAGGTAAAGCTATATATGCTGTATACAATTACAAAATCAGCGATGCCTTCGGGCTTATGTAACATCTGAGCCTGGGCCGCTAATTACATCAATTGAAATATAATGCAATCTCACATTGTTTCTATACTGCTAAGTGAGTCTTGTTTAGATTGCTTTCAAATACTCTGTATTGGCGCATTTCTGTCTGTCAGTGAGGCAGGCTCCACAAAACGGGACAGTTTGGAGGAATGTGTTTCACATTGATAAAATAAAGTGATGTGGGGGTCTGTGCTAAATACTGTGCTTTAAAAACCAGACATTAGTGCCTATCTATGTATTGATTAGTGAACTGACCTGTGTTTTAAATTTCAATACCCATCAAATTGGAAGTAAACTGTAAATGTTATGGAAAGCATTCACAGTATAATGGTAATGTAAACTAAAATTAAAAAGTGCTATTAGTAGTTCACTACTCATTTCTCATCCACACTGCATCCGTCATCCATCAGAAAGTCTGTCAATAGCCTGAACGATGTACAATTAAATCTCTGATATGAAGTTTTTATTGTGTTAAATGTTTTATTCTTTGTTGGAACAATTGGTACGTGCCAAGCATCACTGTGCTGTTCTCCGTACAATAACTAATTACTCTCTAGTAAGTGCAATGTAATGCCCGTAATATTGTCTCTTTGTTCAGCAATAAAACTTTGATACGTTTAAATTATGTGTTTGCATATGAAGGAACTTATTTTTATTCTGGTTGTTTTATGTGGTTATACAAAGTTATATGTATCATAGAGCCAGGCTTGATGTTCATGGTAAGAGAAATTTGAAGAGCTGGGACTATTCCTGATATCCTGTGGTTTAAAGGCATATTCTTTAAATAAACTTGATTTATGCAGACAAAAGCTGATCTCTTAAAACCTGTCTAAATCACATTTTTAACAGCTAATGCACTACTCTTTGAGCATACTCAATTGTGGGTGTAGAACATTACATTAAACATTTTCAAATGACAGGGAGGTATTTGCAAAAAAGAGAAATTATTGACCTCTGTCATACACAATAACAAAACTGTTTCTGAGTGGCCTTTAGCATCATATTTACAGGCAGTATTAAAACTAAGGTATTTATTGAAATGTTTTACAAAATATTGTCATGTGTAGTGTTGGCATTAATTTACACTTATTTATAACTGAGAAAATGGATGTGATGATAACATTTCTGAAGAAAAATGTTGGCGACTCCCCAATGATTCCTTCATTAAATAGGAATACATTTATTCATCCTTTTTCATCATATGCATAAAAATAAATCTGGAGTGACTGTGTCCTTTAAGTATGTTTCTGGGGCCTCAGCGCTAATAAGAAATATTGACTATGTTTTTTGCCCTCTCCCCAACAGGAATGGTGTCTGTTTTAGACCTAATGCAGGGCGGATTCCCATCCAGAGCATCATTCCACGAGCTCTATAACATGTATAAGAAATACATGCCTGCGAAGCTCTCCCGCCTAGACCCAAGACTTTTCTGCAAGGTATTTCGTGTTGTGAATAGAAGTTTTAATTGTACCAAAAAAAATCCTTTTTCATGCTGTGTAAAATCATCTAGTAAAACCTCTCATGTTTTAATAATTTATTGGACGCTTTGAAGACTATTTTAAGAGGTATAAATTCAAGCCTATTAATGTGTTTCTTTTATGTTACAGGCTCTGTTCAAAGCCTTGGGCTTAAATGAAAATGATTACAAATTTGGGTTAACTAAGGTGTTTTTCAGGCCCGGCAAGGTAAGTGTCTTCTCTTTTTTAATATTAAATCTGATGATTCTAGAATAAGGATACAGCCATTTTAAAATCAAATGATTTATTCAGCTTGTGATATGAACCTTTCCTTTTATGTGCAAATAGGTCTCCCTTTACCCTTGAAATTTACAATATACTTGGAAATTAAAGGCATTATTAGTCTGTGTGAAGGTGTATCTTTATTGTGTTCTCTACAGCTGTCAGAAGTAGCTTCATACCCAGACGCCTACCCTAGGTTGTACATTGTATTCATATAATATTATGTGATTTCAAGCTGGATCCTCCAGGGATTCTACATGTTTAATTTCAAAAGAAACTTGTCAAAATCAAAACCTCTTTACAATGTAGATGACAATCTTCAGCTTATTTACAAGAGCCCTCTATCTTGAAGTCAAATCTGCAGTATAAATGAAACCACATACTAAACTACCGTACTTTGCTTTGTCAGTTCTTTATTTAATGTTTGCTTAGTTGTGGTATAGCAACTAACCCCTCCAAATAGTCTCCTGTAGAACGACCCCTCTGAATGTCCATCCTTGATGTCTACTATGCTGGTGAAAATCTTTTCTGTGGACCTTCACATGTCTCAACTATTTATCAACAATTTATAAATTGGACTATAAGAGCACCCTCAGTCTTTACTAACATGCACTAGCAAGGACTAGGTATGTAGACACGAGGATGTGGTGAGATCTATAGTTGTTACACTATTTATACACTGCTCTGTCTATTGACTTAGTCAGATAACCCCACCAAGTTTAATATTAAAGTCTAAATATTATTTAGACTGTGAATAGGGTTGCCACCTGGCCGGTATTGGCTTCAGGCTAATGCTAAGCCTGTGGAGACAGAAGCAAGGCCGGTATTTTTCTGAACAAAAGGCGGCAACCCAAACTGTGAATATAGAGAATCCCCCCAAAAATTCAGAATTATATGCACCTTCATAAATTGTGTTAATGATGTCTCCTGTTAATGACATCATAAACAACATACGTGGCTTGATATGCAAACCAAATATTTTCAATGTGAAATGTTTAATTTGCATACCAAGCCACAATGCAACATCATAAATAGGAAACACAACAGACGTCTTTAACTCCTTAGTGATAGGACTATTTTGAAATTTTTGTACCCTTGCTGACAATGACTGTCTTAACATTTATGCAGTGCTTGTGGTAAGCTGTCCTTTTTCTCTTTTTCATTAAATATACCCACAAAAACTTTTTTTTTCCCGGCATAAAAAGGGTCTTTCTCTAGATAACATTATTTTTATCATATCATGCAATTTACTATAAAAAAAAAAATCATAAATATAATAAGAAATTGGAAAAACTAAACACTTTTTCTAACTTTTAAATGAAACATCTTTTACACAGCTGCAAACACAAATTAAAAAACAGATACATAGTTTCTATTTGTCCTGAGTTTAGAAATAGCCATTGTTTACAAATTTTCTGTTTTATTGCAAGTTATAGGGCAATAACCAAAAGTATTGTTTCATAACCATTTTCTCCTACGGTGACCTTTTTTTTTTTTTTTTTAACTGCAATGTTGCTGACCTCTTGGGGCACCCTAAAAACAGAGTGATGGAAGTGGCATCTGATCATTTCTGGAGCTCTTGCCAGCCAGTAAGGCATCGACTGTTTCACTGCAAGACAGATCAGAGAGTCCTGTGTCACAAAGTGAAAACTTTTCCATGATGTACCTTGTATGTACATTGTTGTGAAGTGGTTAAAACATTTTTCTTCTTCTTTATTCATTCCCATGCATTTCTGCTTACACAATTCATACATTTGTCATAAATTATTTATTCTAATCATTCACAGAATAAACAATGTTTAGCTGATGGAACTTGATTCTATCATACAGTTAAACAAAGGTTAGTTGTTTCTGACAGTTGTCCTTTAACTTAAAAAAAAATTGACATTTATAATTATCCAAGTTAGTTAGGGTACCCGCCAACAAAATAAATGCCTCATGTATACTCATGGTCTTTCTGAGCTTTTACTCCAAGTAAATCATACTCGTTTTTGTAGCATTTACTCCTGAATTGAATAACAGTCCATTCTTTCTTATGGCAGTACAGCAGCATTTTAGCACATGTTTTTTTGTTGAGTTATTGATACTTGAGGAAGCTGCTTAACTATCTTTTTTCAATGTCTGTTTTTTAACCGCACACATTTAAAACTAATTTTCAACCTTATTTCAGTTTGCCGAATTTGATCAAATTATGAAATCTGATCCAGATCATTTAGCAGAACTAATTAAGCGTGTCAATCACTGGCTTATCATCAGTCGCTGGAAAAAGGTTCAGTGGTGTGCGCTTTCAGTTATAAAATGTAAGTACCCTTTGTATTGGCAAGGGTCTATATTCAAAGACTATAACTAGTATAGGATAGTCTGTACAGTCATTAAAAAATGGTTTATTACTGTAATTCTCTATATTCGCATAGCAATGACAATTTACACGCAAGTTCACAGTAACCTCCGTTTTACAGGTAGGGTTGCCACCTAATCCTCCAAAATACCACTGATAGGGGAGGGCGTGGCTACAAAACGGCAGTGCAAATAAAGGGTTGAGCCACAAAAGGGGTGGATCAACTCGATGTTGTATACCCCTATGAGATTAAGCTTCAGGCTCCTTGGTAGCACTGTGGACATCCTGAAGGATATTCCCATAATGCTCAGCCTGTCAAATGTTTAGCTGAGCATGGTAGAAACTGTACTCCACATTATATGAAATTCTACATGCAAATTTCCTCTGGCCGACTTGTGGTATTACAGTGGTTGGGGAATATAGATCCCCTAATGCTCAGCCAAACATATGGCATCTTGGAGATTGTATTCCAAAAGACCTGTATTGTCAAAGGTCAGCTCTATCATGGCAACTGTTGTAGACTACATTTACTATGCTCCGTTCGCTTAGGAAAGGCTGAGCATTATGGGGAATGTAGTCCACACGTCCTATAGCCATGTCACTCTCCTTACCATAATGTAAAGAAGGTGGAAAATGGATCCTCTTCCATCTGGAGGCTGTCCGTCCTTTTTCTGCAGGCTGGTCAGCATGTTTTTTTGATGAGAGGAGAGGAGGTCAGTTCTGCTGAGGGGGGGAATGGCTGTATTTTTGGTGATGGAGGGAGGTTTGATGTACCATCATCAAAAATACAGACTAATCCCTGCCCACCAAGCAGCCTCTCTGGCATCCTAAAGCCCCCTAAACAGCCTCTCGCTGCAACTCTAGCCCCCTAACTTTCTCTCTCTGCCACCCTAGCTCCCCCCAACCAGACTCTCTGCCACCCTAGCTCCCCCCAACCAGCATCTCTGCCACCCTTGCTCCCCCCAACCAGCCTCTCTGCCACCCTAGCTCCCCCCAACCAGCCTCTCTGCCACCCTAGCTCCCCCCAACCAGCCTTTCTGCCACCCTAGCTCCCCCCAACCAGCCTTTCTGCCACCCTAGCTCCCCCCAACCAGCCTTTCTGCCACCCTAGCTCCCCCCAACCAGCCTTTCTGCCACCCTAGCTCCCCCCAACCAGCCTCTATGCCACCCTAGCTCCCCCCAACCAGCCTCTATGCCACCCTAGCTCCCCCCAACCAGCCTCTATGCCACCCTAGCTCCCCCCAACCAGCCTCTCTGCCACCCTAGCTCCCCCCAACCAGCCTCTCTGCCACCCTAGCTCCCCCCAACCAGCCTCTCTGCCACCCTAGCTCCCCCAAACCAGCCTCTCTGCCACCCTAGCTCCCCACAAACAGCCTCTCTCTGCCACCCTAGCTCCCCCCAAACAGCCTCTCTCTCTGCCACCCTAGCCCCCCAAACAATCTCTGCCACCCTAGCCCCCACAAACAGTATGCAGGAAGTGGCAGTGATGTCACTTCCTGCATGCCGCATCTGACCGTGTGCAGGCAGAGTGAGAGAGATTGGTCAATCTCTAGACTCTCTGTGCCTCTAGCTGCAGAAAAAACTAGTGGCTTTTTTAAAAAGGCGATCTCCAGACTGCACTGCAAAAAATGAAATACCGACTTTTGTATTGTCAGTATTTTACCACTGTCGGCACCAAATATTAAGAGTAAATTACTGTCCGTGCCGGTTTCCAGGTAGAGACACACTGATGTATAAGGCTTATATCATACAAGAAGAGTGGAATGGTCATGCACAAAATATGGAAAATGAAATAGCAACAAACAAAGACAGGTGTTTCCCTTAAACCTGGTATATTAACAATCCCTCACCACTGTCTGGAGGTCCTGCATAATACTGTGACTGTAAATATCTCTGTTATTAAAGCCTATGATTAAAAGACAACTATCAACACAAAATATCATGTTTCATTGAAAGAGTGCATCAAGTGTAGGCATTTTAAATATAAATA
This sequence comes from Pelodytes ibericus, assembly GCA_036172795.1. Lineage (NCBI taxonomy): Eukaryota > Metazoa > Chordata > Amphibia > Anura > Pelodytidae > Pelodytes > Pelodytes ibericus. The sequence continues at coordinate 115,742,639 of CM069861.1, read as the reverse complement.
CTTTAATGAAAGAATATACATAAAGAACCTTACTGAGCCCTCTTTTCACCATATAACGCTAGCTGGGAACAAACATGTTGTTAAGAATCTTGGGTCAGATGAAGGAAGATCTGACCCATCTGATCCAAGATGTCTGCCCCGTGATAGAGCTATACAAGCAAAGAGGGCTCAATAAGAATAATAAGAATAATAAGAATATTCTTTCATTATAGCATTTATTATTATTTAAGATGCCTACACTTGATTGACTCTTTGAATTACACTTTAGCTGACAGTTGTCCTTTAAATGTTTAGCGCAAAACACATAAGGCAGTCAAGGGGTACTGTTGTTTGCATCTGTTTTCTTCTTTGTTTGATTTGACTTCAATAAAAGATATTTCAACATCATAAGGAGTGAGCACCCACTGTGTATTGCAAGAAAGAAAGACCCATAGTCAAGTGCTCTGTGTCGGCTAGATATCTGGAATTGCTAGTTTTGGTTTGGATTTTTTAATAAGAGGTGAGTTTTGAAGAAAGTCTTGAAGAATTGAGAGAAAGCGGAGCAGAGTTATGTGATTTGTGTGAAGGGTAATTCAAGAGAAGCGTGAATGGGAAAGGTGCAGGAGTGTAAAGAGTGCACAAGGAGAGCTCTTAATGATGAAGGTGGAAATTTGTGTGGCATTTCTGAATAAGAGAGGACTTTTTATGTTACAGTAAGGATTTAACATTTGCTGTTTGAGTGAATCGGAAATGGAGGACTTTGTTGAGTGGAGCAGCAGATGATGAGTGATAAATTAAGTCTGGCAGCAGAATTTTCCTTAGATTGCAGTTTCGTTAGTGGAATCAGAGTACGTGGCTTTCATGAGAGTCATTGAGAACAAAGTATAAAAATAATTCTTTATGGTTATAAACTAGTTTGCATTTTGGTCAATCATATAGATTCCCAAATGCCATATTTTCAAATTCTATTTTTAGTTGGCACCCCAGTGAAACTGGTCATTGTTACATCCTATTCTGTGCAGTTTTTATTGCTCACTGAATCAGAATGACATTACCGATCTGTGCTGCTGGAGCGGGACTGCACTGTTAAGGGTATTTGTGACTGTCCGTTATTTACGTAAGTGAGAATTTGTATATAAGAGACACAGCAAAGTAGCACTTGACTATCATACTAAAAATCCAGTGCACATTTTGTCCTAGTGCTTGGATGATGTTACCAGAATACCAAACAAACCTATTTGAATGCGTATGCCACTTTTTGGGGGCTTTAGTTGGAGGAATATAAAAAAAAAGGATCTGTTATTTTACAAAGTAATATCTTCTTTTCTGGAGGAAACCATTCAAATGTACAGATTATCATTCATTCCACGAGTTGCTTTAGTTAGTTCTTGCTGTTTTGGTCTGTGATGTTTGTCTTGTTCTGCAAATGGTACTAAAATAAAATGTGCATTAGCTGAAAGGCTGAGAGCTTGCCTTGGAATGCTAGATCATTTTGAGTGTACAGAACAGCTTTTATATGTATGTTGAGTAGGATGTTGCCACACAGTTGTGCACAAATTCTCTCTCTGCAATGACAAGCAAACACTTTTGCAGATGGAGACATAGCAGGGAATACAGTTTTTTCCAAGGACTTGTAGAGTTTAACTGGACCACTTACCCCCTTATCAGAACCAAGGCGTCAATCAGTGCTTCAGTCATTGTGCCCACCAGTGCTTATTACAGAGACACATTTTATCATCCAATAATTTGAAAGAAACCCGGGTTTGTAAATAAGATGCACCAAACTAACAAGATTGAGCTGCAGCACTACTATAAACAAGGCCTTCATTCTGGGAAATAATAGAGTAAAATAAGAACTAAGCACACTAACTTAAATGTGAAATGCACTAATGTATTGGATGTGAAGAGCTGACAGACACTCAGTTTTAGGGCACAAGCCCTTTTTTCAATTAGAAAATGCCATTTCACATTGAAAAAGCGGTTCTACCCCGAAACGTCTGTGTGATTGTCTGGTCTTCACATGCAATACATTTATGTATTTCACATCTAACCTACTACCTGTGCTCTTGCTCCTGAAAATTGTGCTCAGGTCACAAGACTGAGGTTGACCTGTTTGAATTCTTATGATGTAACAGATGCCAACAGTTATTTAAGCTGTCTCTTCATCCAAATAAGCTTATTCATTTCACTGCAATAATAATGAAAGTATGTAATGGAACTCTTGCATAATTCTTTTTCTGTGTCTTGATTTAAAATTGGATTGCTTTTTTATTTTGTCAAAGTCCTGTTTCTTTATTGCTAATCACCTCTTTGTGTCTTTTTAATGTTTTAGTAAAAAACAAAATTAAATACAGAGCCTCTGCTTGCATTAAGATGCAGAAGACTATTCGGATGTGGCTGTGCAAAAAGAAACACAAACCACGGTGAGAATATGTATTGGATGTACAATTACAAACCTGCCCTTCTACATAGAGGTTTTCTTTTTCTGCCATAAAAACAGTATAGCTTTTGTGTTTTTATTTATCATTTGGATTGCTCACAGTTGCAGTTTGATTTCAGGATGTAGTTCAGGTGTTCAATACCTATCAGCAGGAAGACATCCATCATAGATTCCTAAATTGAGCAATTCATACCAATCAGCTGGCAGAATGAATGATACACTTCCCCTAAAACATCAGAAACATAACTGCCTTCATTTAGCCGTTACATTTGAACCGCTACTTTTATTCCAACAGATGCCTATCGGTTTGTGTTGTAAGCCGCTCAAAAAAATATGACCAAGTCCATATAAACATTAGAGTGAAGAAATCCGTACCCCAATTCATTTGTGCTAATGATACGTTAAATACTGTAGAACATGTTATTTCTCTTTTTAGTCGGATTTCAAATGCCTGTTGTAGCACACGGTGTCTTAATGCAAGCTAGTACTTCATAGAAACTGATGTTCCTTTTTCTAGCATTGACGGTATAATTAAAGTACGAACATTGAAGAAAAGGCTTGATAAGTTTAACGAAGTTGTTAATGCTCTAAAAGAAGGGAAACAGGAAATGAGCAAACAAGTGAAGGAACTGGAATTCTCCATTGATGCGCTTCTATCTAAGATAAAGGTAAGATGCCATATGCATCATTTCTGAAACATTGCACGTTCTTTATTCTAATAGAGATCATTATGCAAAATACACTTTCACAAACTAAATGACTGTCTTTATTCTGCTTTTGGCATGCTATTTGCAGTCTGTAATTGTGCACAAAGAAGCATAAATTGCACCGATGGTCATAAAATGCTCATCAAAGATGATATTCTAACTGTGCTTGGAGTGATTCATGTAGTAGACAGTTGGTAAGAAATTTTGAACTACTGTTCCTGTGTATATTATTTAGAGAATATAGCCTTGTAGACTATAAAAAACAATCTTCCAGGGTGTAAGTGGTACGGACCATAACCTCTTTTTGATTTCCACTATCTCTGACATAAATACAGAGGCCTCGAACTTCACAAGTATAAATTCACGCTTTTTACAAATATCCTTCTATACTCCATTTTGAGCCATTCAATGCTCTGAGTGAATTTTCTACCCTGCTATGTGGGGAATCAACAGCGGTAGGGAGAGTTAATTTTGCATGTGCTAGATTGCTTGCAGGGTGTGTTTGAGTTTCCAAACTTCTGAACAGATTCTAGTCACCTATTCTAAGTTATTCTGCTTGCCAACAATAAAAGGTACTTATTAATCTCCCGTTCAGTCCTCTAACCTTTCTCCCAGCTCTCATGGGAAATAAAGTGTTCCATACCACATCTATTTTCCTTCTGATTCACAAGTGACCCAATTAGTTGCCAAAGTTGCCCTCTTTCCATTATTCTCTATAAACTACATCGACTCCCAGTCAACCACAGTCTTTTCCTACAATGTCTAGCTTTTGAGTGTTGGGCATAGCAAGGCCTTTTTTGCGTTGGAGCAAATGAGAAACAAACTGCAGTAATTAATTCATGAACTGGCGCTGTAACATTCCAGTGTGTTTGCTTAATATGTGTTTTTCCTACATTCTACATTTGTCACCCCATGTGTGCGCTGACAATCATTCATAAGATATTCTAGTTTTTTAATATTGTTTTTGTAAAGGATATCTACACTTATTGCTCTTATTACAGTGCAAGTTTTGTGATAAAGATAATATCATACACGTTTGTCGTCCGTAGAGAGCAATTAGGTGGCTTCTTGCCAGTAGGTAGATGAATGTACTTGATTTCATTGTGTGTGTGTGTTGTATTTGTGTGTGAGGGTAGATTGTGGTAATGTATTGCTGAAACCAACTCACTATGCCAGTAGAAGATTTATTGAATTTCAGTCATCCTTTACACAGCTGCAAGAGGAGCTGCTGGCAGATCACATAAACAGCTGTGCTTGTTTTGTACATGCAGAATGAAGTCACAATAACACTGATACTGACTGCACACATGAAAATTGTTATAATGTAGTAGTGTAATTGCTAATGAGTTGAAAACCATCAGTATAAAGAGAATTTGATAGATCTCTCTCTTAGAGTATGTTTTCATGCATTTGATGGTATCATAAGGTAATGTCATTTCATATAATGCAGAATGTGCATTCTTCCACTGTAGCAAGGGCTGACCTGCAGCGCATGAGCGGTGGCTGGACTGCAACTCCCATTACTGTGATAGTGATGGAGGTTGCACGCTTAGTTAGATGGGCAGTTTGGTCTATATGAATGCAACAAAAGCTAAGTAGGAGAAGGTATGGAGCCTCAGCTGAATAGATGGAAAGGGGAATACTTTTTCAATGTTACCCTTTTGTAGCCTCTTGCCCTCACCCCCTCCAATGATGGTCTTGTGGGAGTAAATGTGCATCACTCATGTGACATCGCTTAGTTCATGTGACCCTCTCCCCTGTGCTATCAACAGTAAGACATTTGAGTACCCAAGTAGAAAAGATAAGCAGTGCATGCTGGGTAGGCACTGCAGCACCTCTGAGCTGGTTGAATACAATGTACCTGGCCATGGTGCAGCTGCCTCAGATTGCCCTAGACTTTTTTTCTCATATTCTGTGTACAATATATTGTTGATTCTAAAATGATACGTCATTGGTATGGTTGAGCTATGCTTTCTTGAGAATGGTGTTTCTTTCCTGTACTTTTACTCCTTTTGCAGTGTGGCAAGTCTTCATAATTTTCCCATTGCTGCAATGTGTTTAAAACCTTTTTCTTTTTTTTTTTGCTTTGTTAGATCAGCAACACATTTTTGCAGTCAGTGAAGCAGTAACATATTATGGAGCATTATGATAGTTTAATTTCGAGTCCTATTACAGGTATCAGTTTAGTTGTGATTCAAGATGGCAAAGAATATCAGTTTCTGCTTAATATAGCATGAAATGGCAAGCCGGTATACATAAACCTGTCGTTTTGCAAAACGTGGATATAAAGTACAGCTTCAGCTTGAAACATTTTATCTCCTAATGTACTACTGGGACCACCAGCAAATATATACATATAGATTACAGCATATACTTACCTGAAGCATGCATCTGCCATCTTTAAGAAGGGTCTTGGACACTTCATCGCCGCGGCTTCATCGCTGACAGTTCAGCGCGGCAGTTAGAACGCTGAACTGTCAGCAATGAAGAATAACGCAGCCGTTTCATCGCGGAGGCGGCTATGTAAGAGCTGACAGTTCAGCGCTGAACTGTCAGCTCTTACAAATGTACAAGTAAAAAGAAAATACCCCCCAATAAATGATTCCCCCCCCCCAAAACTAATACTAAAATTAACCCCAAAACCCAATACTAAAATTAACCCCCTAATACTAATACTAACCCCCGAACCCTAATACTAACCCCCTAAACCCTAATATGAAAGTTAACCCCGAACCCTAAAAACTAATTCCAACCCCCTAAACCCTAATTCTAACCACCCTTAACCCCAATACTAAAATAAACTTACCTATAGCGATGTAATGTCCCGCGATGAAATCTCCCGCGACGAGCTGTCGTGTGGTGAAGTGACAGCGGTGGAGCGGCTGTGCAGATGCAGCCGCAATGAAGTGTCCCATCCCCCTTTAAAAATACAGGTGCATTTGTCTTCCTTCAAATGATGACGTCAGCATGCCATAAAATGTATACGTGTCTGCATGCCTATAGCATAAAGGTAAAGCTGAAAACAAAATGTAATAATATTTTTTCTATCCATGATTTATAGAAATTTGTTATCTACAAAGTGGAACCGTATTGTTTTTGTTAAGATCAGTTGATTATTGCAGTCAACTGGAGACTGAACCTTTTGGTCAGATACAGAGCTTCAGAATATAAATATTTTAGATTTTGTCTTCATTGTCGCATATTTAAAAGAAGAGTATTGTTTTTGCAGAGTACCATGATGACTCGAGATCAGATAGACAAAGAATATGATGGCCTGGTAAAGAGCTCAAGCCAGCTCCTTAACGCTCTCCAGAGAAAGAAGCAAGAGGAAGAGGAAGCTGAACGTCTGCGCCGCATCCAGGAAGAGATGGAGAGAGAGCGGAAAAGACTGGAGGCCGAAGAGGAAATTCGTAGAAAAGAAGAAAATGACCGGCGGTTGTGAGTTGATCTAAATAAATAGATGTGTTTCCAAAAAGCTTGTCCTTGTATAAATTAGCAGATTATGATATTTTAAGAAATTAAATGTAATTATAAGCAGGTCACAGTTCTTATTTATTTTTCTGTAGGAAAGCAGAGATTGAGGCAAAACGAAAACAGGAGGAAGAAGAGAGGAAAAAAAGGGAAGAAGAAGAAAAGCGAATTCAGGTTTGTTCGGAATTTGCCTTAACGTTTAATGATTGTGTCATAATTTGGTTTTCTGGCTGTTCTTGAATGTATGAGGCTTGTGTTAGTCTGTTGGTCTTAGATTAATCTAACATTTCTTGTGCTTCCAGATGCGCAAGAGTCTGTTGGTTTTTCTAATTTGATATAAACCTTTAATGAAATACTTGACTTTTTCTGCTTTGGATTAATTTACTTTCATTTTTGGGGGGAAAGTGTTGAAAAGGCACAGTGTTTTACATTTTGTTAGTATAGCTGCTAGACACACTTATTTGCCATTTAAATCCTTTTGGAACCATTTTTATATGTATAATGTATATTTGTTAACTTTATCCTCTTTTCAGCTAGTATTGAATACTACGTGTTCGTGTATCACATATTATGATGTATACAGTTTGTTGCATTAGTCAGTACATGTTGGAATCTAATCACTAAACAATAAATTGTGGTGCATTGCAAACAGAGTTGTAAAGTTTATATTTACGAATTGGAAAAATATCTGAGTTTGTGAATTTTTCCAGCGTAGATGTTGTCACTTAAGTTTTGTAACCCGGTTGTTACGGTTTTGTAACCCGGTTAGAGACCCATTAACCCTTTGAGGACCAGGGATTTTCCTAGGCCAAAGACCAGAGCATTTTTCAATTTTTAATATGCGTTTTTTGAAACATCATTTTCCTCTCTCTCATTTAACGCAAACATAGAAGTTATATGTTGTTTTTTTAAAGGACAGTTAGAGCTTTCTTTGGATACCCTATACATAAAAATTATTTACATTTTAGTATTAAAAAATACATATAAAAAAAAAAGAATTTCCCCATTATTTTCCCAATAATAAGCTACACAACTAGTGCAACACTAACCCACTTATCCCACCTACCGTATTTGCTCGATTATAAGACGAGGTTTTTTTCAGAAAAAAAAATCTGAAAACTACCCCTCGTCTTATAATCGAGGTCTTCTTATAATCTGACCTCAAATTGAGGTCAGATTATAAGACATAGATCCAGGTCCCCAGCAGAGCTGCAGGGGACCTGGATCCCCCTCTCTAGCAGCAGGGGATGTCTGCGCAACGAGCGCAGACTCCCCTGCTTCCACCCGGCACGACCGCCGGGGCTTCTGTGAAGAAGTCGGGTACTTCCGCTTTCGTCACAGAAGTCCCGGCGAGCGTGCCGGGCGGCAGCAGGGGAGGTCTGCGCTCATCGCGCAGACTTCCTCTGCTGCCCCACTAGGCACCAGGGACAATCGGGCAGCTGGGGGATGTCTGCACTATACGTGCAGATATCCTCCATGCTGCCCGACGCGGCAGACTATTATGACGGACAGCTGTATCGTGCAGACATCCCCCGGCTGCCCCCACTAGCCACCAGGGATCAAGGTAAGGGGAAGGGAGGGAGGGGGGGCAGAGAGACAGTGGGAGGGAGGGAGAGAGGGAGGGGGACAGAGAGACGGGGACAGAGAGACAGGGGGGAGGGAGGGGGGCAGAGACAGAGTCAAGGGGAGGGAGGGGGTTAAGAGACAGAGACAAGGGGAGGGAAGGGGTTAAGAGACAGAGACAAGGGGAGTGAGGGGGTTAAGAGACAGAGACAAGGGGAGTGAGGGGGTTAAGAGACAGAGACAAGGGGAGTGAGGGGGTTAAGAGACAGAGACAAGGGGAGTGAGGGGGTTAAGAGACAGAGACAAGGGGAGTGAGGGGGTTAAGAGACAGAGACAAGGGGAGTGAGGGGGTTAAGAGACAGAGACAAGGGGAGTGAGGGGGTTAAGAGACAGAGACAAGGGGAGTGAGGGGGTTAAGAGACAGAGACAAGGGGAGTGAGGGGGTTAAGAGACAGAGACAAGGGGAGTGAGGGGGTTAAGAGACAGAGACAAGGGGAGTGAGGGGGTTAAGAGACAGACAAGGGGAGTGAGGGGGTTAAGAGACAGAGACAAGGGGAGTGAGGGGGTTAAGAGACAGAGACAAGGGGAGTGAGGGGGTTAAGAGACAGAGACAAGGGGAGTGAGGGGGTTAAGAGACAGAGACAAGGGGAGTGAGGGGGTTAAGAGACAGAGACAAGGGGAGTGAGGGGGTTAAGAGACAGACAAGGGGAGTGAGGGGGTTAAGAGACAGAGACAAGGGGAGGGAAGGGGTTAAGAGACAGAGACAAGGGGAGGGAAGGGGTTAAGAGACAGAGACAAGGGGAGGGAAGGGGTTAAGAGACAGACAAGGGGAGGGGGGAGAGAGAGAAAAATGGGGGCAAGGGAAAGAGAAAGGCAGCATTGGCACATAAAAAGAAATAAAAACTATAAATACATTTTTTGATATCATAATTTTTTATTAAAAAAGCAATTTACATATGAATATATACAAGTTGAACTTTTTTCCTATAGGGTAGTCTTATATTCAGGCTTTTAGTTTTTTTCCTAATGGAATATCCAAAGTTTGGGGGGGTCGTCTTATAATCAGGGTCGTCTTATAATCGAGCAAATACGGTAATTAACTAAATAATAAAAAAGAAAAAAATTGGTTCCCAAACCCCCCTAAACAAGAAAGATATAAAAAAACTGAAGAGTGTGATGTCAGATCCATAAAAATCGTGCAAAAGGCATGCAGGGGTTACATTTTATTAAATAAATATATTACAATTACATTTATTTATTAAAAGACTTTATAAATTGCAAAAATAAAAAATAATTGTAAAAAAAAAAATAACTAAATGAGGGCCATAAAGTGGAAGGAAACTGATCACAGTTACAAACTGTGATCAGTAATGAAAGGGTTAATATTATTTTCTTTTTTTTCTTTTCTGATACAAGTTTTTTATTTATTTATACTTACAGGTCACTCTCTGTGCTTCACTATAAGAACGTGAAGCACAGAGAGTGAATTAGAGGCAAAGTCAGTGTGTGAACACATTGACTTTGCATCTAATTTGCATGTTATCGCGGTGATCACGTTATCACCGCAATCACATGCCCGGAAATCCACCGATCGGGTCCAGGAGCTTTGCAGACTGGCTGGTGGTGCGCACGGAGCGCACCGCCGGCTAGACTGCATGACGAGTTAACTCGTCATAAGGTCGCTAATGCTGCGGCTCTCATGACGTGTTAACTTGTCATAAGGTCACGAAGGGGTTAAACAGTGCTCTTTAAAACAAAACAAACAAAAATGGAAGACCATGCGATTATGTGCTTTGGGACAAATTGTGTTTTAAAGCAGCACAAACAATACATATAGCTAGCAACAAAATGTACATTCAAAACATTACCATAATGTCTTCTACTCATCGTCATTTAATGCTATTTTAATCATTAAAAGGCTGAGGTGGAGGTGCAGCTGGCCAGAGAACGAGAAGAGGACTCACAGCAGCAGACCATTCTCGAACAGGAGCGCAGAGATCGAGAGCTTGCCATGAGGATTGCTCAGAGTGAGGCCGAGCTGATCAATGAGGAGTTTGGCCCAGATTCAGCACTGCGCAGGTAGGTCGTGTCAGTTGTCCTTTACAGACCCACAGTATTGATTGTGTAGATAGACACTTTTGTGCTGGCCCTCAGCTTCCCTTTAGAAACCAGAACTCTGCATTCTAGAACAAAGCAATATTTTAGTTTGTCAAAGTGACTTTGTTGCATTATCATTGTACGTTGGATGTGGAATTATTTCTTCCGCATTATACGGAACCTCCAGCCAGTATGCTGTGAATATATTAACCTTACAGCATCAACTAGTCTGAATCTCCTAGTACAAAGTAAAGCATGCATTAATCTCTCCAATGCCTTAACCCTCTTATTCTTTGGGAAAAAAGGTGTTTGAAAGCCATCCAGGGCCGAAGGGATTTGATGAAGACAGGTCTGGTTTACCAAGGCTTAATTTTACCTTAGGTTCTAATTATTAGTTTTGTTGTAACTGATTTATACAATATGTTATACCATTTTTATATATGCCGATGATTATATATATATATCTAATTTTGGATGGGGAATCACGTATCTACTTGTTAAACTATTCTGTATATTAGCACTCAATATTTGAATTAAAGAGGAACTGCTGCTCAGACAGCTGCATAAGATCTGCCGAGCAGGTTTCAGTTCCTAATGGGGAAAAGGTTTAAAAAATAAATAAATAAATAAATACGGTCTTTTAGTAATATATGTTTTTAGCCCCAAAGCAGAGATGAAGAACTCTAAAATACTTTACTGCGCACTGAAAGAGTTAATGTAACTAATGATTTTGCGTGATGTTGGTCATTCTTTGCGTAATGATCATTTTCTACAAATAATATAGCATGTACAAATACCATATCTTGATATCTCCCCGTGATGAATATCTCTCCTTTCCTACTAAAATAAGAGCGTTCATTAGTTTGCCACTAATATTTATAGATGTCATTTGTCTCAAAGTCTCATTAGTAAACTTTACTTTCATCGGGAGGAAATGTGTTCATGGTGACTTTGCACACGATTTGAGTGAATCTCGTGCAGCATCCGCTTTTCTAACAGAACTTGTGTGGTCTCAAAAGATAGCGGTTTATTAAATGCAATTCATGTGTGAGAGAACTAATCTCTTCCCGGAGGACACAGAACCTGAAAGAAATACATGTTGGCAGATGCCGTTTTATCTTAAAACAAGGTCATTTGAAATCACAATGAAGAAAATGTGTTTTTCCTTTCATTTTATCCATTTCGTTACAAATCAGGATTCTGCTTAAAACTGTATTGGGACACGCTTGCTAATTACAGCATGTGTTTTGTTTGTAGACAAGCATTGACAACATGAAATCGCAGCACATTTCCCTTATTGATCACATATACTTTTGTAGAAATACTAGACGTATGCAAAATATTATACAAATGTGTCATCTAGTGATAACAACACTCAGCTAAGATTAAAGTCCAACACATTCTCAGCTTTATTTTGTAATTAAAATGAATTAAAAGTTACATATATTGGGCTGGGGCCTGCAGGAGCAGCCAGGAAACCCAGTGATGTGAAGAAACATACAAATGCTATCCCAACATGGTCCACATCATCGTGCATATTCTGCACGGAATTATTGGTACATGGAGAGATGGTAGCCCTATTGTTGGAGCATTGATTTTCAGATCCTGACAGACTATGTATAATAATACAAACTATATTGTCCAAACATCTTTACCAAAAATATGTCCATTAAAAGCAAAAAATGGAATAAAAATCTGAAATGGGCTAACGTCATATCTGGATTTACTTATACCCTAAATATAAATTTGGGTGGTGTGTTTGTCTTGTGTCATGCAATTGCAGAGCTCTGTGCTTGTAATGCTGCTGTCTGCACTGACAGGCCAGGGATGAGATGAAGAGGCAGGGTTGGGAAGTGAGCATCATATTTTGGTATGAGTTGTATTATAGAAATAGCATTTAAATTGAAGGTATATTATTTTCACAAATTACTGGACTGTATAATAATGACTATTTGTTTTCCTACATATTATAATACCATAATACTGCTACTGAACAGAATGATCTATCTGCTGTTTAAAATCTGTGTGCAAACTAAAGTTCGTAAAAGTTGACAGATCTGTTTAATTTTTTTCTTTTAAATTGTAACTTGTATGCTAAACAAAAACAGTCACTGTAAAAAAGCAATTGGTTTGAATAAATCTAACATTTTGTTTTTGGGACTAGTGAACAGTTCAAAGTTGTATAAAGCACCAGCATGTACCATAGTGCTGTACAATATGCTGTTTGTTCTGCTTATGTGTGTTCACAGGTTAAATCAACAGGTTAATGTAAGAGTTGTATGAGGATCATGTTCATTGTAGAGGTATAATTACAAATATCCCCAAATTCTGGGGGGCTAACAGTTCTACAATTCCATATCTTCCAGGTTTCCCTCATGAGCCTGTAGAAACTCAGGTTTATTAATATTACACAGTAGTTTGGGTTGAAAAAAGACTTGTGTGCAACAAGTTCAACCCTTTTTCTATTCCTGGTTTACTTCTGTTGATCCAAAAGAAGGGAAAAAAAGTTTCAGCACTTTCAAATCTGCTTCAATGGGCAAAATATTCCTTCTGGACGCCAATTAGCAATCCAACTTCTCCTTGGATCAACAAGCACTATCCAGACCCCTTTTAAAGGCATTTGAAAGCATCACCTCTTCAGGCAGTGAATTGCAAACTTTTATTTTCCTTTTCCATAAAGAATCCCTTCCGCCAATGTAAATAAAATCTATTTTATTAGTGGGTGACCCCTTGTTCTTTGTACCGTTCTGCCCTTTGTATGGGCCCTGAACATATTTATATATGATATTCATAACCCCTCTAAGATGCCAATTCTCTAGTGTGTGCAAATTTTACTTTTCTAGCCTTTCTTCATAACAAAAACTTTCCATTCCCATTAGTAGTTTTGTAGTTCTCCTCTGCACTTTCTCCAGTTCCATAATGTACTTTTTCAGATAAAAGCACCCAGTGTTCAACTCCACATTCAAGGTGAGGTCTTACCATGGACTTGTAAAGAGAAAAAATATATTTCTCCTGCGAGTCAATACATACCAATATCTTATTGGCCTTTGCAGCCGCCAGCTGACACTGCACACCTTGCAAAGTCTATTGTCTACCTTTACTCCCAAATCCTTTTAATTAATAGTTTTCACCAAAAGATATGCCCTTTAAAATATATATGTTGCATTTTTATTATTCTACCCAAACTGCATAACTTTAAATTTGCCTGTTAAATCTCATTTGCCCTGCCCAGTTACCAAATATATCCATATCCTGTTGAAGACATGTCCAGTTCAGATTGTATTACCCTACTTAATTTTTTGCTTTGGCAAACACTTATAAATGGCTCCTTTTACCCACTGGGAGATCATAAAAAAAAAAAAAAGATTAAAAAGAAGAGGACCCAGGACAGATTCCTGGGGTACTCCACTTATCACATTTGTCCAATTTGAGAATTTCCCATTTACCACCAATCTTTTCATGCTTCTTTCAGCCAATTGTCAATCCACATACATGTTTACTATTAAGCCTTTTTCAGTCAATTTGTACAATGATGTTTAGTGTGGAATCATATCGAATTTCTTAGCGAAGTCGTCATATATCACCTCAACTCCAGAACTATATTTTTACTCACTTTATAAAATGCAGACCTGTCTTTCATGAAGCCATGTTGGCTCCTGCGTATGATATTCCTGTTCAGTATAAATTCTTGAATATATTCCCTTAGCAGTGCAATGCAATACATGCAGTGCAACCTTATAAGTAGCACAGAGCTGTAAAGCAGGAGATGAGAGACATATCTCTTTGACGCAACACATCAAGGATTGGTCCTTGTACTTGTACCTTGGTAATGCTGTTAACCCCTTCCCGACCTTATGACGAGTTAACTCGTCATAAGAGCCGCCGCATTAGCGACCTTATGACGAGTTAACTCGTCATGCAGTCTAGCCGGCGGTGCGCTCCGTGGGCACCGCCAGCTAGTCTGCAACGGGTCCAGGACTAAGCCTCGCACCCGAGGCAAAGCTCCTGGACCCGATCGGTCAGTTTCCGGGCATGTGATGTAACATGCAAATTAGATGGCAAAGTCAGTGTGTTCACACACTGACTTTGCCTCTAATTCACTCCCTGTGCTTCACATTCTTATAGTGAAGCACAGAGAGTGACCTGTAAGTAAAAAGAAATGAATTACATACACATAGGTAAAAAAAAAAAATTAAAAAAATTAACCCTTTCATTGCTGATCACAGTTTTTAACTGTGATCAGTTTCCTTTCACTTTATGGCCCTCATTTAGTTTTTTTTTAACAGATTTTTTTATTTTTACAATTTATAACGTTTTTTTAATAAATAAAGGTAATTTTAATATATTTAATAAAATTTAACCCCTGCATGCCTGTTGCATGATTTTTACTGATCTGACATCGCACTCTTCAGAGTTTTTTTTCTGTCTTTTTTGTTATGGGGGGTTTGGGAATCAATATTTTTCTTTTTTATTAGTTAGTTAATTAGGGGGGATAAGTGGGTTAGTGTTGCACTAGTTATGTAGCTTATTATTGGGAAAATAATGGGGAAAAACTTTTTTTTCCTCAAAAATTTCCTCTTTTATATGTATTTTTTAATACTAAAATGTAAATCATTTTTATGTATAGGGTATCAAAAGAAAGCTCTAACTGTCCTCTAAAAAACAACATATAACTTGTATGGGTACGTTAAATGAGAGAGAGGAAATTTATGTTTCAAAAACCGCGTATTAAAAATTGAAAAACGCTCTGGTCCTTGGCCCAGGAAAATCCCTGGTCCTTAAAGGGTTAACTTTTAGCTTATGTTTATATATATATATATATATATATATATATATAAATATATATATATAATATATTGCTGTTTAGATCTTCTTCTTCTTCTTTTTTCCAAATATTCATACTAGATGGCAGAGCTAAAAACATGAGTGATAGCCTAAGGTACTGCAGACTGCATCCCAAGTGCCAGTGACTAATCTGCCATTATTCCCTGCCGGTGCGGACGCCGGGACAGTAAGCAGAGTATGAACAGAGGCAGGAAAAATAATTTAATGCAAGAACGAATAGAGCAGATTAGTTTATTTCTTTATTATTTTTAATAAACTGTTTGCTTACGGAATGAAGTCTGCTATACGTTTTACTGGTTCCCTAGTTCACCATTTAATTGAGGAATTCTTGCCAGTAGCAGCATTTCAATATGTTTTTCCTTGGTATGCACAGTTGGTCTATTCTAAACTCTCCTGCTCCTTTGGGAGCCATCAAAGTTGTGCTGTTTGTTGATATATGTGCAATGCCACGTTTATGTTTTAAATATGTTGGTATTGAAAAAAGTTTGTTAAACTTTTTAGTTTCTGGTGTCTTTAATTTTCCGTAATAGCTTTGATAGTGGTTCCTAGTAAAAATGATGTTAATGTAGGTAGTTGAAACATGTACAGTCATTTTAACTACACTAAAGCATGGTCGGTGAGAGGTGCTCCATAAGTAAGCCCCTAATTTCTAAACTTCAAAATTTGAAAAACAGTTAGTTTTTATTCTCCAGCCTACTACGAAGGTCCTACATAACACGTTTCATGGATTAATACTTTTTGTCATTTTTAAATCTAACTCACAAGACTCAGATGTTGTATATGCATTATCCATGCTTAATTCAAATGATGTAACATTGTTTGATAACTGTAAATATTTTTTTATTTTATTTCCCCAACAAACTTGCTTTGGAAAGGTACAAGTAAGCACTTTATTGGCTTAACCCTTTACCACCTCCTTATCTTGGCCAACTCCAACGTTGTTACTTATTTTCTAATTTGTGCAGACTTGTGTGTGTGTATATTTGTCTATTTACTTAATGTGTTATGTCTATTTACATAAGACGTTAGACAGCCTTTAACAAAAGGTGTGCAAGTCCCTTCCCAAACACACTTGTGGTGTTAGTCAGTGTATCAAACTGTTGCTCTCCAGCTGCTGATGGCTTACATCTCCCTTAATGCTAAGAATCTGGCAGGAGAGTATGGGCAATGTAATTCTCGAATAGTTGGAGGGCTGCAGTTTGAAACCCCTGGTCTAATGGAATTAATTATGAATAATTCTATCCATTTGATACGTTTGAAATATCACTGAATGCGGTTGGGGGTTGGTTTTTTTTGCCTTTTTTCACCTGATTTTTGACCTTGCAAACCGGTACAATATATGTTTCTATGATGTCTTGTCTTTGTATTAATTTTAAAATTTCTCCCTACAGTGGAAAGACAGAAAGCATTCAACCCTCTCCAGTACATTCTAAGTATGAAGCAATGCATCCTACACAAATATTTGTTTTGTAATTATTGAACTACCACATTTGATTTTAAACTGAAGGGAATTTTTTTTTTTGAAATTACTAACAAATCAATGCAGATGAATATGCAATTAGAGAATGCAGAAAGTTCAAATGGAATAAAAGAGATTGTGGGGGGTTTGTAGAAATAATTGTTAAAGCAAGGGTTTTTTAATTATCGGTAATTTTATTTTTACTAATCATTTTACCCTGTGGAAGAGTTGAAAAGATTAAAATGAAGTGGAAAATAATTTCTAATCCTTTTCGGAGTTCAAACAGAGATCATTATATATTAAATCATAAGGGACCGGGTGCATGGGGTGCCTCTAAAATCTCAAGATTTAAAGAATTAATTGAACAAGCATTTTCAACTAACTTGATATATCTTCTGTTTCCAGAGCTGGCGGAGAAAAACCCAAATTGACAATGTATGTCACTTTTTACTTTTTTTTTATTACCGTTATTATTATTTTTGTTTTATTGCATTAAACAAAATTAGGGACATAATAAAACATAATCCCCATTAAATAGGCACATTTTTCTTTCTGTGATAGATACAGGCTTTACCAAGTTTTGGCTAATTATGGGTTTTAGACTCATTTTCAAATTGATTTTAAATGTTCTTTATAATTTGAAACAATGAAGTTGTTTACCATGATGACTACCAACCATCCTCCAAAAGTGAAATCCCAGTGACCATATACTGTCATGGTGATGCTGGAAAATAAAAAAAGAGTTCCCAGGATATTACATATTTAAATAAAAACAAATGCATAATAAACCAACTTACTGTAGTTTGACATTTGATTTGTATAAAAGGATTTGGTACTTAACTATATTTTTTCATTGTGCCACTCCTCATATATTTTTATGTACTATGAATAGTAGCATCCCATTCAAATTGAATTCACAAGACTGAAGTTAAAAATGCAGTCTTTGTCCCTTTAATTACCCTTCACAGTAACCATGCCATTCTGTTCTTCATCAAAACTGCAAGGTTGTGCTTAAAAAAAAAAAAAAATCACCTTACTGATTATCGTTCCTTGATATCCAGCTGAATACTGTGACAGGCTTGCTCACACTTGAGCTGTAGATGAACTCTTTACAGCTAATCATGTGCACTAGAAGCATTATGAAAAGCTTAGTCTGTCTGAAGGAAAGACGAAAGGACCTCCTTTAGACACTCAAAATTCTGCTTAAAAAGTAACAATGTATTCAATTACTTGTACATTATTTGTTGTACCCTTTATAATAACTTCAATATAATACACAATGATTTTTCTGTACATAGTTATTACTGATTGTGTCTGTCCCAAGATGTCTGCAATTTAATTCTCGGTTACACTGTCAATGCTCATATGACTAGCCATCCTTCTGGGGTGATCACTACTATCACAGCCTTTACATTTTTACAAACAAGCTTTTCTTGTAGAACTAAGCCCTGTAACTCTGCAAAATGTGTAATTATCAAGTCTTTCCAATATAATGTAGAAATAATGGCTAGAGGAGCCCACTGCGCTTCTTTTTACTCATTAGTTTACATTTTCGTTTTAAGGTGGTACACTGATAAGTGAGCCATAAACATTATCTGACGGTTGTATATGTTGGATAACCTTTGCGGCTCGCTTAACAATTTTCTGTAAGTCTTTACAATAGAGCAATTATTTGTCCATACACAGGGTTGTCCAATATTAGTCTTTTAGAAATGTAAACACACCAAGTCTGTAGAATAATAATAACCATATTGCTTGGTGCACTGCCGAATTAAGGGTATATTAATACTTTCTGAAGACAATTATGTAGCCTCATAATTGCGGCTTTCAACCGCTTTTAGCTATACTAAACTGAGGGAAGCCGTATCTTTTTTTGGAGGTCTGTGCAATTCTTCATTTGTGTTGCTGGGAACCATGCACCTAATGACTTGGCTTCTATTGTTGACTGGTGTAAGATTCTGTCAATAGGAACTCCCAGGTTATCATCTGGTTTTCAAAGCAGTCTAGTTCATGGAGACCCAGGGGCTCTGGATGTCCTCAACAGAATTCTTCCACAGACAATGTAATGGCTTCATTAATATTACATGTTTGTAAGGCTATATACTACAAGATGTTTAACCATCCAGAGTGTTACTGTACAGCATGCACTTTGTTTTAACTTGTATGCTCTAGAAACAATATCCAATTATCCATTTAATGTTTATACTTCTTTGCAGTGCAATGAGGTTAGAGAGGATTTAAAAAAAAAAAAAAAAAAACACTTCAAAGTAAAATCTTACAACACCTATCTTTATATTGACATGTCTCTACACCCACTTCATTTTCAAGTTTAGTCTACATCATATTCATAATGCTGTCCTAGATATTCAAATGTCTTTCTTGTTTTTAATCAAGGAAAGGAAAAATAGGATTTGTTTTTAATGAGATTCTTCAATATCACCATTTAATAAACCTTATCTTAGTTTCTTTTTTTCTGCTCCCAAAAAATATTATTTTTAACTCTTAAATTATATTTCCCATTAATAATACAGTCAGCTTGAGACATGCTAAACCACAGTTCTGCTTAATCCCATCTACTCAGCTCTTAATCCATGGTTAATGGTGACTGTGATGTTAAAGACTCTGTTACTGGCCAATATAGGGGAATGGAAATACACATTCAGAATATGATGTCCAATGTAATCGCATGTCATCTTCTTTTCTGATCTCCTGTTAAAGGTGTTTTGTCATTGCAGTACTATAAACTGTGTAATGAAGCACATGACAAGTAATTTATACATTGTGTGTTTAAGAGATAAATATGTTTGATCACTTGCGCATATGGCATTACATGTAAATGCCAGATTTTCCATTTTAGTTTGTTCTTTAGCATAATGCCGCAAAGTGATATAAATGAGATACAGCACAGACAAAATGTGTGTGTATATACACACACACACACACACACACACACTCATGCAATTAATTCATCTTGTCTTTCTCTGTCTGGAAAGGCCTGCTTAAAGAGACAGTTTCACCAACAGTTTCCCAAAAATATTTTTAGATAAGAACTACTTCATATAAAGTAAATGGATCTGGCTGATTCGTTTTTTACCTTAACACTTCCTGTCTTTTAAAAATGGCATTAAAGTGTTTTGTTTTTGTTGCCGTTGCTAAAGCAACAGTCCTGCCTATCTCCCCAAGCCCTCCGTATTGGATGTCACTGAATTAAGTGGTGTCTGTAATATTATCTTCAGTGAACTACACATATATTAAACACATATACAATATATATAAAACAAGACATCTTTAGAATACAACTCCAAATAGAATTCCCTGAATGTATTTTGAGAGTAAATTTAATTTCCCTTTAAATATTTTACACAAATAGTGTCAGTATTGTATGTATGGATCACTTAGGAAGCAATATCAACATTTTATATTTGTGTAAGTAGCTTTTTTTTTAATCAGTTTTGTAGGATGCTGGTTTGCTTGATATGTGCAAAAATGTCATGTTTATTATCATGCTTTTCTTTAAATAACTTATAGTCCTGTACTGATGAACCTTTTTCTTTAGGGAGGAAATGGCCAGAGAAATGTCAGACATTCTTTCTAGGTGGGTGAAAAAGTGCACATAATGTATAATCAATATACTTCAATCCAGGAATAATAACATATTTTTGTATTGTACTTTGATTATTTTTGTTTAATGTTTTAAATAATTCAATCTAATAATTTGATCTACAAAGTACAGTATAATTACTGTAATTTATTCTACAATTTCATGGAATGTTTTCAAGCAGATAATGATTGACACAAATTAATCATTAAATGAAATCATTTTTTTTTTTATTTGTAAACAACACTGTATTGTTTGTGATTTGGGAAAGAGCAAGTGGAATTATTATTAAGACTGTACTTTTCAAGTGGAAAGAAGGATACTGCAGTGCAGCAAAGGAGCCAATTAAATCTCTCTGAATAGATTTATTGCAGGGGGGGGAAATAAAGTGATCCAGAACCTACCTTTCCATTAAACAAAAGCCACACTATGGTATTCCTCGCAGCTGATTATTCTTTTTCAGAATGTTCAAACACATTGCAATTGGTAATACCAGTTTTATAAGTAATCATACCTTGGCTTATAATCACTTTGTATTAAACCAACTAATCAGAGATACTGGCCGAATACTACGGTATTTTGTAAAAAAAAAAAATAAAAGAATTCCAGCTGCTGAGCATTCATACTGATTTATTATACACATATTCTCATCTTTACTTCCACACTGTGAGCTGAGGGGAACAAAGGAACTTGACAGACACCATTGTTTCTAGCCATATTGTTGGATTATAGCTTATAATTCACTACTTACGTAAGCATAATGCCTAATGTGGCAGTGATAAAATGCGAATTTACCTTTTTTTTTTTAACCCTTTCATTGTCAAAGCGGCCAGCAAGATATTGTTAGGTCTCCAATTATTGAAATGCGTACTCCCTCAACCGCACACTTATACAATCACTTCCAGTCAAAAGTTTGAATACACTTGTTGGCTGTCGCCTTATTGGCAATGTTTTGTATTATATGACTTTCTGGAAAGAACTTTGAAATGAAAACCTGCTTCAGTGTTCAAAGACACAAACTAAGCCTTAAAGGGGCAGTTTCACCCACAGCACCTGAAAATATATTTTTTTAGATTAGTACTTTACCCCATGTAAAGAAAAAAAAGCATCAGATCTGACCAGGTATATTTTTTTTCCAACTTTCCTTACCTCTGCAAATACATGTATTGCTGTTGCTATAGCAACAGTCCTGCCTATCTTTCCAATGCTACTTCTTGGGTCACTGAATTTAGAAGCCCCTGTGAGATACTTTTTCAATGCAAATCTACAGGAGAACAGTAAATTCCTTTAAATTAAAAAAATAAATAAGTGAAATTACACATATCTTCAAACATGTAGAACATACTTCCTAAAAGTGCATAGTTTAGCTCATTTAATTCGAATGGAATTACCCGATCATTGCATAACAAAGTTCATGGAACTCGAGGGGTTAAGCACATTAATGAATTCCATACAGAATTCTGCACTGCTGTTTGATTACATTATTCATTTGAAGACTGATTTTCAGAGGTGAAGGGAAATTAGTGAAGCTGAGGTGTTTTTTTGTGTGTTAATAATGATGTTTGGTTTGAATTATCTGTAACTTTACTTGATGTTGTTGCTCTTTAATACACGATAATTGCAACCCTTGTGAAAAACTGGTAGAGTAAATCTTTCACAAAAGTCAATGCTGCTGTCGATTTATATGTTTGCAAAGGTGATCAATGTATGGACTTTTGTATCCAATACACTGTGTAGAGTGGTAAATGTGGCTAGTTCTGCAGTCCTTGACAGTGATCTATGAAATACTTGTGTCTCTAGTAAACTGCAGAAGGTGGATAATGCTGCATTTTGTGACACACTCAAGATTTATTACCTTCAATAGAGGGTCAGAAAATTGTTCAGGTTATAAATTGTTGCTGCTGCTAGCTTTTAATGGGTCCTTCTACATGTTTACTTACTCTCCTCTCCTTTACATATGTAGATAAGTTCAGCTTCAGGTAGGTATAAATATTTTTAGGGTTAACTATTTGGAATTTACAAGGGAATTGCAAAATTAAGGCCAATGTAGCAGAATTTGAAGTTGGAGAATTTTTCCAACTCTGCGACTTCTGCCTTCCATTTGCATGTCCCTTGTCAATTCCCTGCAATTCTCTTTTATGAATAAAGCCCGTGGTTTATGTCAGGGGTCTCTGTATATTGTGAGCTTGCAGGTATTTTGCCAATATCTCTGAGTAGCTCAAGCCACTTCCGGGATTCTGTACAGTACTGAACTGGTTTGTTAGGTTATTTAATGATATGCAGCTGCAAGTCGCAAGTTGTCCACACAAGTACACAATTGTCTATCACTGGAATTCAAAGTGGTGACATTGCAGTGCAGGTGTAGTAAACAACGTTAGCAGCAATACTGTTTCGGCTGGAATTGCAGTGACATCAGCAGGGATTGTAAGGCAGTCTGCATTGCTGGGAGCCCAGATGAAAGGTAGGATGTGCAATATAGCAGAAGGTTAGGGAGGAAGGGAAAGAGGAGTGCATGAAAGATTGTTACATATATGGATATGAAGGAGAGAAGGTAGTAGAGGGGACCAAATGAACTGAAGGGGAGTCGAGGAGTGCAGTGGTGAGGAAAGTGAGACGTGTGCAGGGTTCAAGGGCTATGGACTGCTCTGGGGGCATTAGGAAAACCAGGGGTAGAAATTAGACTGTTAAGAAAAGGTTATAATGTTGTGGAAAATAAATATGATGAGCAGTAGAGGGATATGGAGGACAATGGCAAAGTAGATAGAAGAGAATTCTGGAAGGAGGGCGATGGTGCTCAGTGAAGAGGATGTTATGAAGGACGATGAAGTTGTAGCAGCATGAAAGACATTGTGGTATATACAACCATTGTGTACTACCTTTCCAATCATTCTCACATAGCATATTGGGAGACTTTTGCCAGGATGTGCCTCTCGGGATCTATAGTTACCAGTAGAATTGCCAAACTTTAGCTATGAACTATAGTTCCCATGATGTTTAGCTAGCCAAAATTTCCCATGATGCTGGATGGGCAGCGGTATGAACAGAAGTATAAAATGACTATTTATTGGTTGCAGCTATGCTCTACCGCAGTCTAGGTAAATGGATTAGAGGTATACCAACCCTGGAATAACAAACGCTGGAATAACTATTTTTATTTGGTCTTCATACTGATAAATTGTCAGTCACCCCTTATCCCAAAATAGGCACTCTCTTTTTTACAAACAATTCCTGCTTAAAGGGACATTACACATTTTTTAACCCTTGCATCCTTGAAGCTCTAGTTAGGGTCCCCCTGCTGATCCCATGCAAAAACGAGGATCTCGCTCTCCGTTAGCAGATAGACAGTCGCCGACCAGACGGCTGCCTGCTTCCTATGGATGCATGGCAGCTGTCAGAGGATAAACTGGCATGTACTATCAAAAGTATGCACCAGTTCTTCCTCATACTAGAGACAACTAAAATTTCACCTGTGCTTCTATATTAGAAGCACAAGTGAAAAATAACCTTTAGTGTCCCTTTAAATAACTTAAGAAAAAATTGTATCATTATCATTGATAGCTTGAATCAAAGTTTATTGCTGTTATTACATTGTGAGAATGTATAACATACAATGGTGTCAATCCTTATAAACTTAACACTTTGTAAAATTCATCATGCAGCTTTGTTTTCCAAAATAATTACTCTGTTCATTTTTGTGATATGTTAATAAACTAAATAGATGAATGTTTAAATCCTTAATTTATAACCAGTTTGATAGTAAAGCTCCCACTGTGACTCTGTACACCTCCTGTAAACTCTCCTCCACTTCTACCCCTTACTATGCCAGGTTCGAGCTGCCTTCCCCTACACAGCACTTCTAACTGGGAACAAACTTAAACCAGCTGTGTCATTTTTATTTTATATATTTGTTTTAAATGTGCATAATTGAAACTTTGCACATAAAAGCACCTCAGGATATGCATGAAGTGTCCTTATAAAACACTTTACATACAATTTAAATCTTTGGATTACCGTGCCTACACTGCTCAAAGTGACGTTTTAATACTAAGCAATTAGAAATCCTTGTTATTACAGAATCTCCGTTCACTATATGGGCATGAAATTCTGAGAAGTAGTAAACGGTCAATAACTGTTATACAATATCTTCCCATTGTATGAAGTTGAATGTTTCTATATATAGTTAACATTGCTTTTTATCCATCTCTATGTAACTGTTGGCTCTTTATGTTGCCTTGGGGAAACATACAGACCTTTTTACTGTCCTTAAACGACCACTTTGACTTTGAAATTACCTACCTTTTTATTTCATGCGTATTACAGTTAAAGGACAACTAGAATTTTTTTTTTTTACTCTGTGTTTTAACTTAATTGAACTTATTTATTTTTTGTGGGTGACTTACTTTATACTTTATTTCATTCATAGAGTGCCCAGCCCCCCCCTACTTGTATTTATGACCCCTTGGCTCAGTTGTATAGCATCCAAATTGACTTTCTGACACAGCCTGTGTTGGCAATGCAATTCTGAAGATGCCATGTGGTGAACTGTGTGCGTTTGGGGATGTGCGCTTGAGGCTTTTGAAATACACCAGAATCAATGGGAACTACATTTCCCATGGTTCTGTGGTGGAGGAAGCGCATGTGCACTCAATTGCACAGTTCATCGTCAGGCATCTTCCAAATTGCATTGCCAACACAATTGTCAGCAATGAAATTCAGATGTAACATTCATAGTGTCCCTAGCAGAGGCTGGGGACTCTATGAATGAAACAAAGTTAGTCCTCCTCCAAAAAAATAAATAGGTTCAATTAAGTTAATTATTGACTCCAAAAAAGTTTTGTTTCGCTTAAACAGTAATAAAAAATGTATGCATGTATTCAAATTTGAGTTTCTGTGTTCTAAATAGGTTTTGATTTCCTGACAAATATCAGGTCTTCAGCTTCTACTGCTCGTCCCACCCAGATCTCAACATAAGGAGGGGAAAAAAAGCTATATTTTAAAGTGTTTCACATATTTATCTTTTGGGGCACTGCTTGGAATGGGCGCATACATATTGCACAGGAGCACACATCTGCAGGGTTCTTTTCCTTAAGGTGTTCAGCTAGAAATTGCCAGGTCAGACACTGTTTTGTTGTACACATTACTCTTCCCTGCTCCCCTGCAGAATGTAGAATCCAAGTGTCTTTAAGAGGAACCAGTGGATTCTATAGGAACTAGTTGATTAATCGAGGAGTGGATCCTATAGGATCTAGTTAATTAATTAAGGAGTGGATCCCTATAGGAACTACCTTGAATAGTTAAATGAATTCCCTTTGCACACATCTGAAGTATACTTTATGCAGGGAAGCATGTTAAAGTTGTATGTAAAATGGAATGAAAAGTTTGAGGAATTGATGTAAGATATATTCAGTGATATAGCATTGAAACAGTAGCAATTCAGATATGATGATTGACAAGGATGGCTGCTTAGGGTACAAGTAACAAAACAGTGTAAAACTATTTTTTGCTTGGAGTGAGCCTTGAAAACACCACTCTGACAGAAAGAAATTGTCTAGGTTTTATTACATCTTCAAATCAGAAATCCAAACAAAGCCCTCTGAGTGGTAAACTACATATTAGGTTGTCTGCAGACTCAGTGGGCACAGTTTGTTTCTTCTATGTGTCAATCTAAATGCCTGTGTTAGTGGTGAGGTTGGTGTTCGGCTCCATTCAGTAACGTGTGGAAAATAACAATTGTGTGTTACTATTTTAGGGGAGTCCAAGTTCAAGCCACAAAATCCGCTGCAAGCGTCAAAAAGCATGACTTAAGCAAATGGAAATATGCAGAGCTTAGAGATGCGATCAATACCTCATGTGGTAAGTCTACAATGCTAGTGATTATCTTGGAAGGGCAGCAATTAATGAAGATATGCTCATTTAGTAAACTGGATTAATCTGGCTTGGATCTCCCACAGGGTATGGTACAGCATATTTTGCAAACTAGGGTTATTTTGAAAGCAGAATTTTCTATAACCTTAATGCCAGTTCAATAAACGAGACACAGTCAGAATCCTAAAGGAGTTAGTTCTGTTATAGCACATTTTTTCTTTTGACAAACATTTATTTTCCTAACTCTGAGAGGTGCGGTGTTATCTTTCAATATAGCAATGAATTCATCTTAAGCAATATGAGCCAATCTTCTCAGCACCCCCCCAAAAAAATGTGAAGTAACTTCACAGTTAAAATATTGAAATATATATACACCAGGTGGCCTTATTGCAAAGAAAACAAAAAAAAAACCCAAACAACCTTTACTTAACATATCCTCACGGCAGACCAATAACTTGCAAATCACCAAACAAAATTCATGGTCCAGGGTTGGTATAATTCAATAATCCAAGGCTATCTCTAAGCAGGTTGGCTTGTAACGCATAAGACATTCCCATGCAGCTTCAGAACTTGCTCATTCATTGTTATCAGTGCTCTATTCCAGCCTACACATCTTTTCTTTGTGTTCTCTACATCCTTGCCAGGTAGAAAAAAAGATGTGATTTAACAGAACTTTGAATCCAGGACTGGCCTACAGCCATACAATATTTTGGGATGTATTTATCAAGATAAAAGTGAGGCAGGTTTTGTTTTGTTTTTTTGGCAAAGTGGTAGATTTGGAGCTTTCACTACAGAAATCAATAGAAGACTCTTACTGATTGTTACATAAATAGCAGGGTGCTACATAATTGTTCCATTTTCTCCTTGATAAATGTGATGAATTGAGTATTACTGTAAATTTCAACATAATCAATACTGCCTACAATGTCACTGTGCAATGTAATTTATACTGCCATTGCTGAATGGCAGATCAAGCCATCTTTCCCATGACTGTGTAGTTGCACTCTTCAAAGACAAGCCAATGTTTTTATCTTTTCAAGGTTACTTGCCCCAAACACGTTAGTGTTTTTACTATGTACATTGATGTTGACATGTTGTCTCCTAGGCATACATGACATCTGTTTTGGGTACATTTTCTTGAAGTTCTTTTCATAGGTGGTCTGGTAAGTGGTTTTTTAGGTGTGAACATTTGCCACTGTGATAACAGTTTAAAGATCATGGAGTCCTATTAATACAGTGATACACAACCTCCAGAGTATAATTCCAATGTCTTAAGCCTCTGCATCAAGCATTAAGATACAAAAGTCAAGCTGCAGTATCAGTCAGCACCCGAGAAAAAAATGCTATCTTTGTAAGATAGGCCAATTGAGGAAACCTTAATGAGGCAAAGTTATTGCAATACAGAGAATGAGAGAGACTGTACTTCAGTGCCACTGGCCATCTGGTTTTATCAAGTGTTACAGTACTTACATATAAAATATTTAGTTTGTAGTGTGTGTAACTGAGCTGCTGCATAACTGGCGATACCATCCGTGCAAGCTAGGGAAAATATTTTATCTAATATCACAGTATAGGTTTGTTTTTGATTTTTTTTTTTATACTTACAATATCACAGTCATTTTTTAAACATGCTGTGAATGATCAATTCTTCAGAGAAAATCTTCTTTTTTTTCTTTTAACCTTGCAGCAATTGAAGTTTTTTCAGCACACATTTTATGTCTTACATTAATTACTTGAACATGTCAGGTAGGTTTGTTTATAGTGCTTGTCTTCACACACCTGACTGCCCTTCTTTTTACGGAGTGTCATGTCAAGCAAGCAAATGTTTACCTCTGTGATTGACTATCATTAGTTGCCTATTAAAATGCTTTTGTATTGTATTTACTAAAATATTTTGATGACTTCCTAACCCTTAAAGAAATATAAATAGGCTTTGAACAAATCAAACAGACATAAGCGAAAGAAGAAGATATTACCCAGTGGTGTATCTTGATTTTGTGCTGCCCTAGGCAGACAGATTTTAATATGCCCCAGCCAATTTGCCCAATAATATGCCAGTGTTATTTACCATTTAATATGCCCCAGCCAATTTGCCCAATAATATGCCAGTGTTATTTGCCATTTAATATGCCCCAGCCAATTTGCCCAATAATATGCCAGTGTTATTTGCCATTTAATATGCCCCAGCCAATTTGCCCAATAATATGCCAGTGTTATTTGCCATTTAATATGCCCCAGACAATTTGCCCAATAATATGCCAGTAATATTTGTCATTTCATATGTCCCAGCCATTTGCCCAATATTAAGCCATTGTTCTTTTCCATTAATAAGCCCCAGCCAATTTTCCGAAGTTCCCCCCATCTCTCCAGCACTTACCTTTTTCCCTGGTGGCTAGTGGCAGGCAGCATGGTGTCCTCCATGCTGCCTATTCGGCTCCCAGGCAGTTGTGATGACAGGTCACGTGACCCGGCGCACGTATGAATTCAGAGCGCCAGTCATGTGACCCGTCGGCACTTCCCTGTCACAGTTCGTTTTTCTTTTTTTACATTTTTTTTTTTTCCTCTCTCTTCTCAGTGCTGCCGCCCCCCAAAATTTGCTGCCTCGCGGTAAATACAACACTGATATTACCATCAGAATAGAGAATGATTTAGTGGTTGGTGCTGTTCAGTCCTGATTATACAGAGCTTTTATCATCATGATTAACATTTCCTCTCTAGACTCATGCCTACCGCCATCTTTTTTTCCTCTCTCCGGTAATGGTTTGTTAAGCATTCCTACTACCCTTGTGTTACTTACCAAACGCCTTTATAAGAATCCCACTAACTCAAAACAAGTAAAAAATGTAGTGTTCCTAGTGTGAGGATAAACTGGCATGTACTTTTAATAGTGGATGTCAGCTTTTACTCTGACCAGCAGTTGCCATGTTTTCCTGAGAAGCAGGCAGCTCGGTCTGGTAGGCAACAGTCTCTCTGCTGGTGCAGGGAGGGACCTTTATTCTTACATGGGATCAGCAGAGGGAACCTTCACTTGATCCCTTGTACAAACAAGGATATCTCTCTGCATCAGCTGGACAGACACGCGTGGGCAAGCCCCCACTATGCTGTGGCCAAACTGTCCATATAAGCATGCGACATCAACTCAATGCAGGGGCCATTTCCATGGACATTTTAATGTTATCTGGACCTTCACAGATTTAACCGCGGACACCTTGTAACTTACAGCTCATTCTACTGCATTCTCCTGCTATTAACTTCCATATTTGTCCCATTGACATTGCAATATTTTACATTTATACTCTTTCCTACCTTATTGTCCTGCTAAATATTCAGAGTGCATTAGACTGCCAAATAGATATAAATCACTTGTGAACACTTGCTTTAGGCGTCCTCTTCAAAAGGTGTTTTAGATAGACAGAAGCAAGCTATCTGCCTGATTAAAACTTGGTTGGGGGGTTTAGTCCCTCGTTAAAGCTTCATCTCCGTCCGTTTACATTAATTACAGAAACATAAAATATACATGTGGAGATATTTTTTTTTCAAAATTACTCGGCATTGTTTAAAATATATTTACACTTCTGTTACGTGATTCATGCTCTTAAATCATATTTAGCAGCATACACTTGACCTCCTCCTCCCAATTTTAGTTTTTTTTGTATTTTCTTAAAATCTTTGCTGATTTGTGCACTCGTTAAAAAAAACGTTACAGTGAAGAGGTGGTGAGAAGTGTTAATTTTTTTTATCATTGTCTAATGAGCTCTTTCTCAGATTGAAATCTATTATTAACAATATGTTAAATGCTGCAGAATTACGTACATGCAGCAATAATCTTATGTTCAGATTTTTCACTGCGTTCTCAGATGATGGGTCATACTCTTATTGCCAGGCAAATAAACGAGTGTACTGGGAGTTGTAATCTACAGCAAACGGCATTCCAGAGAATCCCTACCCATGATTCAATATTATTCTGATTATAGGACTAATCCACACACTTTCCTATAAACGTGTTCCACAGATATTGAGTTGCTGGCAGCCTGTAGGGAGGAGTTTCACCGGCGGCTGAAGGTTTACCATGCCTGGAAATCCAAGAATAAGAAACGCAATACAGAAACGGAGGAACGCGCCCCTAAATCTGTCACAGACTATGGTACGTAGAAAAGTAGGAACCTTTAAGTAAACCTGAGGCAGTTCACTTTAAAAAAAAACAATCAATATTTTGTCTCCTCATATCTTACTTAGTTACCAGAACTAAGCAAATAAAATGTATACATATTGCCATAACCTAGTCTTGTGGTGCAGAATATATGGGTTTTAATACTCTCGTCCCCCCCATAACTTCCATTTATGAGTGCTTTTGCATTCATTAGTTGCAGTACATATGGATATGAAATGATACTTTTGTCCAATATCATTTGATGACTAATTAGCTTTACTATTAGAGAATTACCATGACTTTCAACTTTTCCAGTGAATGTTTGTTAACATCTTACATGTTTGTTTTCATCCTATGTATATCCCCAGTTTGGTATTGGTAAAGAGAAATCTGTCTTTAGCACATCCAATGCATATGCACACTGTCAACAGCTAATGTGTTGCTGATGTTTCTATTATCCTAGAGATCAGTGGCCATGAAAACAACTGAAGTGTCACTTCTTTGTGGCAAAACTATGGAAACTTTTTACTTTCCAAGAATTTTTTTTTCTGCATTTAGAAGATTTTTCAGATCATTAAATAAGTTGATGTTCACTGAAGTAAACAATCTAGAGGCAAAAAAATATCTGATGTAATTGTTTTAGATTAGCCATTTTTAACTAGCATAGCCGAAACGCCTGCATTTATCAGAGTTCCCCTGTTAATTTTGAATTATTTTTAAATTAAATATTTTTTCACATGTTCACACACACAAAAAAGGATTGATTTATGTATGCAGTAGAACAAAGCTCCCTGCTAACATTGTGTGAACCTATTTTAATTTCTTAATTAGACTGCAAGAGATAAAGAGAAAGTTGTTTTTTTTTAAGTTTCCACCTGGCTTACAATGATAAGATTCTTCCAGCAATGACCAGCCATTTAGCAACTAGTGTCGAATTTGTTTAATTTCCTGCACATAATTGTATGTTTTCAATTGAAAAAAATATCTGTTTGCAGATTTTGCTCCATTTATGAACAACACACGTAAGTTTGATGATGGTAAAAGGAAAAAAAAACTAACACAAAGGAAAAGGGAACTATCTAATCTTTATGCCACTAACCTCTATGCATTCTTTGCTACAGTTAAGGATTTAAAAGAAGCACACAACCTTAATTTCTGGAGGACATTTGTTGTTTTTATTGACAGGCCAGACCTGAATTTACATGCCTTACATGTGCTGTGACATTTGACCTTCCATGCAGCATATTGTAATTTAACCAGTTTCTCGCAAAGTGGCATCGACCATCCATTGTGCTGAGCGAATGTCCTAGTCAAATACACCTGGGCTCTGCAGAACGTCTTTATAGTTTCTGCAAAGGATTGTGTGCACCTTCATCTGTTGTTGTATTACAGTAACTGGAGGGAGACTGTATACCCAATTTTGATAGACAATGCAATGTTGATGCTGGTTTAAAGACACGGTCAGTTTTATAGCCACTGCCATAAGCTGCAGTAGGATATGACTGGTTAATACTATGAGAATAAAAAAATGCGCTTGCCTGAAATCACATTACTATACCTAACTCATGAATTATTTTCTGACATATAACTGTAGCAAAGTGCTTTGATGAGCCAAAGGCAATAATAAGGTGATGGATTTATTTGGTTTACAACCTAAAACTCTAACTGGCTGGCTGGTACTATGGTGTAGTGGATCTTTAAAATGCATAAACTGTGTTTTAAAATGCTTAAACCCCTTACTTTGTTAATTTTAAAAAAATATATTTTTTATATTTATTTTCTTCTTAAACTTCATGATGATTGCATTTGCATTTTAGACATTTGTATTCTATACATATGTGGAATTTTCTTTCATTTTCTGATTTTGATTGTTTAATTTCACATCCGAACAGTGAGAAAATTATAAAATGCACGAAAAATTATGTTTGAAGAGCAAATTGGGGGCAGTTGTAAAACAGGGCCCACTCTGCAAGAGTATCACCTTTGGTTTCCATGGTGATTGCTCTGCTTTCACATTTTACAGAATTAGACTTTGTATATGACTCACAAAATGTTCTTGAGTTATGGTCACATTTAGAGATATACATAACTCAAGAAAACGTGGCCATGACAAATCTTAGGAATATTTAGTACTTTAGAGAAATGATTTTCAAGCCAGTCTTCTGACAAAAACGTGAGCAAATGGACAGGAAGTGGCGTTGAATGAAATGCGTGAGAACATAATGGCGCATTTGCTAAATC
This sequence comes from Pelodytes ibericus, assembly GCA_036172795.1. Classification (NCBI taxonomy): domain Eukaryota; kingdom Metazoa; phylum Chordata; class Amphibia; order Anura; family Pelodytidae; genus Pelodytes; species Pelodytes ibericus. Next base: position 115,710,224 of record CM069861.1, on the reverse strand, counting down.
ACATCACTGATTTCAGTTCACAGACAAGACTCCAAACCACGCATGCGCACATCAAATGGTAAGAAATATGAGAGATTAGATGAGGGGTTAGGGTTAGAATAAAGGTGAGGATTAGGGCTAATGGTGTTTTGTCCCCCCAGGTACATACATTAAACCAGGGAGGTTAGAGTTTGGGTAAGGGTAACGGTTAGCTGTAATTTACAAAGTTAACTCTAACCCTAACCTCCTTAAGAGATAACCCTAATTCTTACCCTCATTCTAATTCGTCAAATGGCTCTCATTTCTTACCTTTTGATGTGCGCATGTGTGGTTTTACTTCATGTCCGTGGATCAAAATCAGTGATGTGATTTCGTGCACGTGCAGTTCTGTGCTCGCACATGTGCTTTTCATTCAATGCCACTTCCTGTCCATTTCAGTGATCTGTCCCAACCATGGCAGAGCACCTGTTTTAGAGGATGTGTGTTTCTAAATACAGCTGCATTAATGATAACTGTGATCCTTCTGGAGAACTGTGAACAAACTCTCATGGCTTTCAATTTAACTTGTTCATGTCAAAGCAAACTACGTGTTAGCCAATGTTAATGAGAATGTGAAGCGTTAGGATCATAAGGATCTACTTAATAATGAGAGAACTGCAGGGAATTGAGATGGGAGTTTCAAACTTACGGCCCAAGTAGCTGAGTTGGGAAGATTCTCGTATTTAGCTGCATTGGAAAAGGTTTGAAATTCCCATCTCAATTCTCTATTTGGTAGACCCTATAGTTATGTATGAGGAAGCAGATGGACAGTAAGAAGAAAGGGTGGGGGGGTAGAGGCCAGCGTCTCAGAGGAGTTGCACAAGATGTTGGAAATGGAATAAAAGGAGCAGCACAGGCAGGGCCGGCCTTAAGTGTTCCGGCGCCCTGTGCGGGCTTCCCCCATGGAGTCCCTTTCCTCTTCTTTGCCATGTCTGTCTCCCCCCCCCCCCCCACATGTTCTGTCTCTCTCCCCCCTCGCATGTTCTGTCTCTCTATCCCCCCTCCACCTGTTCTCTCTCTCTCCCCCCCTCCCCCTGTTCTCTGTCTCTCTCTCTCCCCCCCCCTGTTCTCTCTCCCTCCCCCCCCCCGTTCTCTCTCTCTCCCCCCCCCCCTGTTCTCTCTCCCCCCCCCCTGTTCTCTCTCCCCCCCCCGTTCTCTCTCTCTCTCCCCCCCCTGTTCTCTCTCCCCCCCCCCCCCCGTTCTGTCTCTCTCTCTCCCCTGTTCTGTCTCTCTCTCTCGCTCTCCATGTGCTCGCACAGGTCGCAGACCACTAAGGCCGGCCCTGAGCACAGGACATGCTGAAGATTCATAAATAAGTTGATTTTTCCAGCACATTTAACCAGGAAGAAGGTAAGTATTGGGTAAAACATTTACTGTGACTAGTCTTTCATTACCTCATACATTTCTTCCATACAGTACTAATTACTTGGTAACATTTGGTAGCATTTTACATTTCTGTTGTGTTATATATCGTTTCTTGTGACAAGAGACTGGTATGTATTCAGTAATAATGAGGTTAATTATGTTAAAGTAGTTCCCCTCTGGTAGAACAATTGGAAAGTTTTACACTTACTGTCTGCTAGTAAAGAATAAAAAAGTTTGGAAAGTAAGTGGGAGTCTGGCATTAAAGTGAACTCTGAGTGTCTGCACACTTGACAGCTCCATTTCACGCACATCGTGAGTCACAGTGCATTGTCTGGGCCACCCTTGTCAGCCTACATTATGTTTGCTAAATGAAAACTGCAGGTTTGATTTAGAGTTATGAGGGGGGAAAAAAATCTTTCAGCTGTTAAAAATACAAAGTATTGACAGTGGAATTATATTGTTTTGTGGTGTCAAAGCAAAAGTTAATAATTGCGACCAAATTTAACAAATCATGGTAACGAACAGTAGTTTACATACAATGATTGCACGTTACAGAACATGCACGCAGTTCATAGTGTGTAATGTGAGAGGCCGTAGTCCATCCCCAGTTTTTCTCATTTCAGTGCCTTCATTATGTAATATTTGTTTCATACACTGTTAGTAGTGATGGACTGTGACCGGAAATCAGTATTTGATAGAGACGTTTTAATTACTCCAAGGTATAGGATTCTGTTCCGTGTAAAATCACAATGCCTTTACCCTTCTTTATCTTCTTTTAAAATTATATTTTATTCACTAAAATCCCTTGAATGGCAAAAACCATATTCAAAGATGAAACATTTCTCATACAGGCATCTTTGTCTTAAACTAAAAAGTCTCCTCTTTCCTCTTATAGAGACTTGGAAACCTGTTTCACCACTATGTAAAGGTGTAATTGAGCATTTGTATTACTGCAGTCAAAAGGAAAGGGAAGTTACTGAGCCATGTAATGTAATTTCAGCCATTTTAAAAGTAGGCCATTTTTCATTCAGTCCTATAATCTTAATTCTGCACTAACATCATTGTAATAAGTGTCTCATAATAATACTTTCTTCTATAGGGAATAAAGGACAAAAAAGGGCACATGTCAACTCTTTGGTCTATTATTCTACTATGAATACTTTTCTTTTAGCCAAGGTTGCTTTAGGAATATTTCATGCTAATTATTATGTTAGAATAGTACCACTCATTTAATAACAATCTACATTTTCTAATGAGATTCTTCAAAGTTACTGGTATGTTCCACCTCTTTTTATATATAAAGTTCCAAAGTAAATTTTGATTGTCTGTGTAAACAGCCCAGCAGAACCCGGTGGTACAGCTGCCTGCTCGGCAACAGGAGATTGAGATGAACCGGCAACAGCGCTATTTCCGCATTCCCTTTATTCGCCCAGCTGACCAGTACAAAGAACCCCAGAACAAGAAAAAAGGATGGTGGTACGCACATTTTGATGGTGCATGGATTGCTCGTCAAATGGAACTTCACCCAGACAAGCCACCAATCTTGCTGGTAGCTGGTATGTAATGAGCACTTTAATGTCCATAATGCATTTTTTTGATATTGGGAGAAGCTCATGAAAACACCACATATTTTATGTAATAATGCTAAGCATTTAATGGTTAAATGTAACCCCCATACAGGACTCTTAAAAGATCACTGTGCTATAGCCTTACATTTGGTTAATTTAAATCACTCTTCCAGTCTGAAACAACCCCACCTTTCAATATACTAAAAGCAGACTCAGTATCAAAAGCAGTTGTCATTAACCTATAATATTAAACCACCTGCATATAATGTTAATATTAGCATGCTCATCAACTCTGCTTCCATCAGGTGATGGGAGAACGGAATTAAGTCATACAAATGTGTCTGCAACCTTATGGGGCAAAATTTACTTTTTGGGTGCTGAATATTACTTTTGTCATGGTACACATAGAGTGAGACTAACAGGAACTGGACCCTTGAAGGAAGAAGCAGTAGGCAGGCGGTGGCAGAGAGGCAAAAAGAAAGCAACCATCTTGCCCAATGGGTTGAGCCCCACAGGTAGTCACAGTTGGAACCAGCGCAGTACAAAATCGAGAGACAAAGGCAGACTTAGAATAGGCCCAAAAGTCAGGACTGGCAGTAATGGATCAATGTAGAAAAAGTAATTAAAAGAGTCGTTAACTAAGGCAAAATCGCAGATTTGTGTCACTGGATCACGAACAAAGACAAGAGACAAAACATGGCAAGTTTATCATTTTAATGGTAGGTGTATTTTAACCGTGAGAGACAGAATAACAACAAAAAATCCAGAAAAACGCATGTCAAAAAAGTTATAAATTGATTTTCATGTCAATGAGTGAAATAAGTATTTGACTTAGTACTGCGACTTAGTACTTGGTGGCAAAATCCTTGTTGGCAATCACAGAGGTCAGACATTTCTTGTAGTTGGCCACCAGGTTTGCACATATCTCAGGAGAGATTTTGTCTCACTCCTCTTTGCAGATCCTCTCTAAGTCGTTAAGGTTTCGAGGCTGACGTTTGGCAACTCGAACCTTCAGCTCCCTCCACAGATTTTCTATGGGATTAAGGTCTGGGGACTAGGCTACTCCAGGACCTTAATGTGCTTCTTCTTGAGCCACGCCTTTGTTGCCTTGGCTGTGTGTTTTGGGTCATTGTCAAGCTGGAATACCCATCCACGACCCATTTTCAATGCCCTGGCTAAGGGAAGGAGGTTCTCACCCAAGATTTGACAGTACATGGCCCTGTCTATCGTCCCTTCGATGCGGTGCAGTTGTCCTGTCACCTTAGCAAAAAAAAAAACACCCCCAAAGCATAATGTTTCCACCTCCATGTTTGCTGGTGGGGATGGTGTTCTTGGGGTCATAGGTCACAGGCAGCATTCCTCCTCCTCCAAACATGGCGAGTTAAGTTGATGCCAAAGAGCTCGATTTTGCTTTCATCTGACCACAACACTTTCACCCAGTTCTTCTCTGAATCATTCAGATGTTCATTGTCAAACTTCAGACGGGCCTGTACATGTGCTTTCTTGAGCAGGGGGACCTTGCGGTCGCTGCTGGATTTCAGTCCTTCACGGCGTAGTCTGTTACCAATTGTTTTCTTGGTGATTATGGTCCCAGCTGCCTTGAGATCATTAACACGATCCTCCCGTGTAGTTCTGGGCTGATTCCTCAAAGTTCTCATGATCATTGAAACTCCACGAGGTGAGATCTTGCATGGAGCACCAGACCGAGGGAGACTGACAGTTATTTTGTGTTTCTTCCATTTGCAAATAATCACACCAACTGTTGTCACCTTCTCACCAAGCTGCTTGGCGATGGTCTTGTAGCCCATTCCAGCCTTGTGTAGGTCTACAATCTTGTCCTTGACATCCTTGGTCAGCTCTTTGATCTTGGCTATGGAGGAGAGTTTGGAATCTGATTGGTTGATTACTTGGACCTGTGGACAGGTGTCTTTTATACAGGTAATGAACTGAGATTAGGAGCACTCCCTTTAAGAGAGTGCTCATAATCATTCAGCATCTCATAACATCTGATGAACATGACACCAATGGAGACTGAGATCTTTCGTATAGGAGTCAGCAGCTGGAGATGCAGAGGGTGCAGAGGAAGCCGGCAGTACCCATGGGTTGTACCTTAAGACCTCAAATAAAGGGGAACAGCAGATGTTGAATTGTAGGATAGTTGAGCTAGGTAGAGCAGGTCAGACCAATTGTTTAGTTTGGCATTAATGAAGGGGCACAAATATTGTTCTATTGTCTGATCAGTTGTAAACAGATGGATGTCGATTCCCAGATGCAGACATGGCGAACTCCAGAAAATTAATTGTGCTCCTTTATCATAGACGATAATTTTGGGAAGGCCGTGTGAGTCAGTGATGTGTTTGAGAAAGATGCAGACCAGTTCAGTGGCAGTGGGTAGTTTGGTTAAAGGCATAAAATGTGCTTGTTTGCTGAAGCGATCCACAACTACCAACACAGTAGTGTAACATACAAACATTGGGAAATAACAGAAATCGTGGGCCGATAAGAACATTTTTGCCTATTTAATCTGTCCAATTTCTGACCAATAAAAAATAAAAATCTGACTACTTTCATTAGCAAAAAAATTTAATATTTTTAGGGGCACAGTGTACTTGGACACTACAAAAGAACAACATATAAACTGATCAACAAGAGGAAGAGAAAAGGCAACTTTGTTGAGACAAGCTAACAAAATGCACTCAAGACTCGGGAGCATGAGTATCAGGCATACGTGCCACCCAATGATCGTCCACATGAATGTTCCCTGCGATAGCTACGCTGTGCAGACAAAGTGGACTTCACAAGGATCTTTTTGAAGATCCTTCCGATTTAAGTCGCAAAAATCCGAAGTCCTGTTCCAAACTCTGTGCAATGCTGAGAGAGTCTGCTTCCGTGTACGACGTCACGGGTTAGGTACGGTGGTTCAGAACAGGTTTTGACTTCCTCAAGGAACCCTTCCCTGCCGGCATGCTGTTAATTTTAATATCAAATTTTTTGTGGGGCTGAGGATTGGTTTTGCTCATCCCTTCACCTTTTGCTCCACTATTTTCATTGGCCCCTGGCATTATACTATATCTAGGATAGCCTCATGCCTATTCAGTGTATGCTTACACTCCTTCACAGTATTAACCTTTACTACTACTGCTGGATTGCTATTCCATGCATCCACTACTCTGTAAGTAAAGCAATTATTTTCGATGTTACTTTTTAACCTTTACCCATCTAATTTAAGACTAGGTCTTTTTCAGGGTTGACCACCAGAAATGATGCAAAATAAACTCCCAAGGATTTCATGTATCCCAAGTGGCCAGCTTACTGGAAACTAATTTTCCCGTTGCTGGATGATTTCTGATTTGGGAGCAGTTTCTGTAAAACGTCTGTGCTCGAGGTGGAAGCAATCTGGTTAGGAGGTATAATCAGATCTGTTATGGAGGTGTTGAGTGGCTGTTTTTTGTACTGATATGACATCAGCCTTGCCATTCTCTGAGCCAGGTCTGTAAAGTATTTACATAATTAAAGCATGAGAACAACAGAGACAACTGCTTGTCTGGCGCTGAGTTATTTTGCAGATTCCAATACACCAGATTTTTGTGATATGTAATGACTGTGTGGGGTCTTGCTTCCTTCCAAGAGGTGCCTCCATTTATCGAAAGCCAGTTTTGTATCAAGTAACTCTGTTTCCAACATCATAATTCCATTCTGCGCTGGAGAGGTGTGTGGAAAAGAATGAACATGGATGGATCTAGTTCGTTTGTGAGACCCATCGTGATGGTACAGCTCCAAAGGGTTCTGTGGGTTGAAATGATGCATAGGACTGGTGGTAAAAGTGAGTTTCAGCTTCTCAAATGCTGCCACAAGTGGTTCTTTTTTGGTGAGGGCCACATTAGGTATTTACCATCTTTTGAGAAATTTCTTCTGAATCAGTGGCAGTAAAGCTAGGGCAGTTTTGGATGACTTTCAGTTCAGTTGGCAGTGGCCATTCAGTGACAGCCAGTAGTTTGGCAGGGAACACGTGAAGACCATTGGCAGAGATGACATATCACAGGAATTGCATCTATTTTTTATCTAAGGAATATTTCCCAACCTTAGCATAGAGTTGTAATCTCTGCAGTACGGATTTGACATTGACACAGTATTCGGATTGGGAGCGAGAGAAGACGAGGATATCATCCAGGTAGATCATGACACTGAAGACTATGATGTCATAAACAATTTCATTAATGAAGGCCTGGTGAAATGCAAGGACATTACAAAGTCCAAAGGGCATGACCATATAATGATAATGGCCAATATGTATATTGAGTGCAGTCTTCCACTCATCTCCTTCCCTTATTCCGACTATATTGGACCCAAAAACACTGCAACACAAGTTGGAGAGGAGGAGGGCCAGTTAAAACCCTTGGCATGATTGTCTTTGATGTACTTTTCCAATACCTTGTTTTCTGGGTATGATGAGGTGGTGTGGTCCCAGGATGAAGAGCAATAGGACAATCAAAGGTTCAGCGTGGTGGAAGATGGTCATCTTCTTTGTTAGAAAAAGGTATTCCAAGTACACTGAAGGGACCAGTTTGCAAAGGTTTTTAACAAGAAGTTCCAGAACAGCATTAATTGATTTGTGCTTAGAGAGGCATCCGATTTTCTCCAAGAAGAAAGTTGATTATGCGTACAATTATTGTACACATTGTTGTGGGCCTGGAGGAACAGAATGATAAGCATCTTAGGTGCTTTGATAAGATAAAAGTTCCAAATGCAGGGCACCAACTGTTTAAAACAAGTCCCTTAAGGCAGTGTATAAGATTGGGATGTTGCTTAGGAACACCATATTTTTTCCAGCCCCCCAGGACAGGTTGCTAAAGTGGTAGTGACGGGAGGGTAGTCATTGTCCAAAGACTGCGACTGGAAGCACAAGGCGAGAGGGTGGACAGGGTAGAGAGGGCAGAATAGACTAACAAACCCTGCTCATGTTTGTCAAGGTGGGAGGGTAATTGGCTGCCTTCTTCAGGATTCATAATTGGCCCATGTGTGTGTCATGAGCAGCAGGGGAAGAGTTGACACTTTATTAAGCTTTAACCCAAACTATATAAAAAAAATAATCATTTTTTACTTTGCTTTGAATCAAAAACACAAATTCATAAATTATTTACAAATACATTTCTAGTCAAATTTATAGTTTAGCCAGAAAAAGAACCACTGTGAATCTCTGCCACAATGATAAAAACATAAGAAAAATGTAAACAATTAAATGGCAGGTGGGCATAGGTTATTTAACCCCTTCATGACGCTAGGTGCTTGCGTCCCAAACGACGCAAGCACCAAAACGTCACAAATTGTTCCTGGCCACCGATCACAAGGTGATCGGTAGCCAGGAACACTCTGGCAGAGACCCGATCAGGGTCTTAATAGACCCTGTGGGTCCCTGCCAAAAGAGACCTCCGGACGTCACGTGTGACGTCACGGAGGCGTGCCCAAACCCGGAAGTTCGGGCACGGCGCGATTTAGAGAAATGTAGCAAGCACCGGCTACATTTTCCCTGTCGGACTGAGGCCACTCAAAGTGGCCTCAGATGACAGGTGGGATCCCGCTGCAAGTGCCTGCAGCGGGATCCGAAAACAGCTCATCGCGGGGAGCCGCGATGAGCTGTTTAACAAAGGACGTTCTATGACGTCCTAACGACTTTAAGGCACTTAAAGTCAGGACGGCATAGAACGTCCTAACGTCACGAAGGGGTTAAGTGTCCCCAATCTTTTTGAGATTTGTGGTCTTTCTCAAAGGAATATTGAATAGTGGGATAGTAACGAGTGTGAAAGAGATGCAAAAACATAAAGATGGATGTACTGGCATAAACGGAAAGCAGTAAAAAGAGACACCCAGAATGAAAGACAGAAGATATATAGAAGAGTCAAAGCTTAACCAGTTGGCAACATTGGACATGTCAGGTACATCCTGGAGAAACACTCCCTTGCCAAGACTGGACATGCCTAGCACGTCCTGTAATTAAAATCATGGTATGCTGGCTGGCATACTACAGTCGGGCTGTAACGGACATGGCCTTTCCTTGGTGTTGACCACTTTACTAATCGTGGGGCAGGGAGAGAATAATGACAGAATGGGACAGCCTGCCCCTGTTCCCCAAGCACCTCTTCTTTGTTTATTTTTAAGGTTGGGTTAGAGTTAAGGCTACAGTATCACTATAGGTAATTCAGAAAAGAATGGTTAGGAAAAAGCAATGCACTACCTGAACTTTTTGCTCTTTAACCTGCAAGAAATGTATTAAAAAAAAATTAAAAGCAAACTCAGGACAAATATTAGAATCTAGCAAGTTTTTTAACTAGCATTTGTAGATGTGTAAAATATTTTTCACATGAAACTTAGAAGTGGTTTTGTTTTATTTCTAAATTCCATCATATTTTATTATTTGTTTATAGTAAATTATAGGATATGATCAACATAATGGTATCTAAAGAAATACCTTCTTACACTGATTTTTTTTTTTTTATATATAATTTGCCTGGTCACAGTAAAAGAGAGAGATAAAAATTACAGCTAAACACACGCCACAGAAATGTGGTAGTATGTAGTGGTTTTCTTTAAAGCCAAGTAGCTTAGGTTTTATGTCTAAAAAGAAATAAATAAACAAGTTTGTATTTTCTGCTCTCCAGGCAAGGATGACATGGAAATGTGCGAATTGAATCTTGAGGAAACTGGCTTAACAAGAAAAAGGGGTGCCGAAATATTGCCCAGACAGTTTGAAGAGATTTGGGAGCGATGCGGAGGAATCCAGTACTTGAGTAATGCGATTGAAAGCAGACAGGCTCGTCCAACATACGCCACAGCAATGCTACAGAACCTATTAAAATAGTTTGATAGTTTTCTCATGAATGAGGCACGCTCAAGAAATAATACCTTTGTGTTGCATAAAGGGAAACAAACCTCTGTGTGAGAGGACCTAGACATTCCATAATCGTGTAATAGAGTTTTAATATAAAGTGAACAGGTTTTATTAATTGCAGGGCTTTGATTGCTTTTTACTTTTTTTTTTTTTTTTTTTTTGTTTCTTTGGTAAAGTAGCTCAATAGTGATGTGAACCTAACAGGCTTTTTTTTTTTTTTAGCCTGGTTTCTGTTTTATTTAACTCAAACCTGAAATTGTGAGGCCTTACCTTTCATATGTAGTCTCTTCCAGTGTGCTTAAAGGGTTGTATTTTCCAGTGTGCTGTTCCATCAGTCAAGTTGCAGGGTTAAATGTTTAAATGTTGTTTTTAACTTCTGACAAGGCACCTTTTGAAAACTTCCCAAGTCTTAAACAAAGCTGCTGCATATTCTACTTTATCTCTCCCCCCCCCCCCCCCCCCTAGTGATTTATAAATATTGTGTCTAAAGGTAGACAGGAAATAGCTGATTGTAGTTCCCTAATTTAAAATCAAGACTCTAGAATGTTACAAAGTAAAAACTAGAGGACACTTTATTGTACTAAAAACAACATACACCTTACTGCACTGATATTTAAAAGTAGCATATGAATATTTTACCAGTTTTATCTCAAATATTTAGTTGATTACATTTCACCTGCATGTGTAGCAGCTGCTAAAAATAATCTGCACACCCACACAATTAGATTGTCAGCTTTAAAATTTGTGCCAGTGTATCCTGTGCTCATCGATTGGCTATTTTTGAATTTGTCAACACTGTTTAGTTTGTAAACTCCAAAATTCCTTAAGTGAATTTGTGTGATTTTAGAAGAAAGTGTAACATCTTCTATTTTCAATATGTGCAAATTGCATCATTTTATTCACCCATCAGCCTGACATTGCTACTTTTGTGTCATTTTGTTTTTACTTGTTTTATTGTTGTGATTTTTCTGAACTATGGTACCTTCTTTTCTCAGGTAATAAGTGTTTTTCTGAATAGAAAGTTAGAGGGACCTTAGTCAGGGCTGAGAAATAGGAGGCCTCAAGCTGTGTTTAGACTTAAACTTCACGAGGCTGGCAATGCATGCTGGAAGTTGTAGTGGAAAAACAGCTAAAGGCCCTTTGTTGTCCAGCTTGGTGTATTCTATAATTTTAGGATGTTACTTGTATTGAAGAGTGCAGATTTCAGTACCAAGTAAATGTAGTGTTTCTAACATATTGATGATTGAATATTGACCTTGTTAGAATGTGTGCCGTGAAATGTCACCCTTTATCATTTGTTCTTATTCTGCTATAGTCTGCCCTGCCACTCTCTTGTATGTGTGCGTAGTTGCAATCAACTGTTATATATTACAAACAAATAACAGTATAGTGTAGCAGGAGCCATTTTATTTTACACAATACTTCAGCTGAAGTAACTTGCTGTTATGCCAGCTGACAAATAGTCATTTTCCATACTTGAATTTCAATGGTTATAAATAGGATTAACTACAATGGCACCATTTTAATATTTTCCTTTTACATTTACTATAGTATCATGTTGTTTAGTACTGAGGTTATAAGACCTCAGCAACCTGTACAAGGAAATATTGTTTTAGTGGCAGGTTGCTCTTAAATATCGGAAAAAAGACAAAAGACAGAAGTGGTAGGTGCGCTAAAATACCTTCCACCAGCAAAACGAATGATAAAAGGAAGTATATAATTGCCATAAAGGGCGATTCACTCATATATGGAGCGTAATATATGAGTGAATCGCCCTTTCAGGCAATTATATACTTCCTTTTATCATATGTTTTGCTGGTGGAAGGTATTTTAGCGCACCTACCACTTCTGTCTTTTTTCTGTTATTCACGTGTGATTACAGAGAAACACACAGGTTGGTGCTGCTTTGCCACAGATTTAGTGCTAGAATTTACTTTTTTTGTTTGCCCTTAAATATCTGAAGATTGCAAACTCTCTTCATAAGATATTTTCTAGAAACATTATTCATTGTAGTAATTAAACCAAACCAAGGTTTTGTGGGTATAATTTCCCTTTAAAAGCATTTAACAAGTAGAAAAGCTAATTTGCACAGAAGCTGTCAGGTCTTACTTGAACATTGTCTTCTAAAACTAGGCATACAACCACTTTAAGTTAACAAAATGACACATTGTCTTAAGAATGGTAATTAAAGTCACATTGTGTTGAAATACAAACTGAAATTGTGCATGAAACAATTTGTTTTGTGTCATCACCTAAATCATCTCCTTGAATGGCATTTCTTTTAAAACTTGATCTAAATTGTAAATTTTTTATTTATGTTTTACCAGAAAAGATCTCATATAAATGTACTGTATTGTTAGAAAATAAAACATTCCCCTGCTAAAGTGTCTTTCATTTAGAGAATAAACAGACCTACAACTGAAAAATAATGTGGTGGTGGGGTGATTAAAAAAAATAATGTTTCACACTTTTCAGCCTGTTTTTTTTTTCCATGTCAATAAAATTGGTATTGGTATAGTTCTTCTGCAGTTGCACTACCGATGCATACAGGTTAATCAAAATTTGGGGATTTCAGCTCATGCTGTATTCTTTATTTGTTTGTACCCATTTATAGCAGATATAATATTTCTGCATTTTTTTCAGTTGTCAAATATTGTTACCCTTTAATAGCCTTCTTTACAACCATATGTTTACTGTAGTTGTGTGGACTATGCCTCTCATTTTGAGTTAAAGCGAACACACATCCTTGTTGTGGTATACAATCTGTGGGTTTTAAGGTTCTACACAATATGCACTGATCCAACCTGAAATTATTTGGGTTTGGGCATGTTAGCTGAATTGAACGAATCTCTGAAATGCAGCTACTCAATATACATGACAGTTGTGTGTCTGTTCAGAAACCAAAGCTTCAGAGGCCTCCAGATCGTGACAATTTTGCTCTATAAAGAATACAATTTCAGCTACTCAATATGAGAGGATCACCCCAAACACATTTCCGATTTGGGTATGATAGATGTATTTCGTAGAGAACTATGGAGATGATAGAGGTACCATTTCGGTTTGGTGCGTATCGGGCATATGCTGGTGCTTTCGGTTTCAGCAGGCCTCGACGTGTAATCGGATATGGTGTCTGAATTGCGGACCTATACATCATGGGAATATTGTGTAGCTCGACATCCTGTTCCTGATGTACCCCGAAGTTGATTGGACTTAAGAGACACCATTTTGGGCCCGAATGTCAGCGCATATTGAGTGGACCCTTACATTTTCCAGAAGAAACAGAGGTATAATTATGCAACATCAAATCCTGTGTTTTAAGTTTTGTACTCCATGCCACTGCTCATTAATTCTTATTTCCCTATTGATTTAAATAACTGCGATTGGCATGGATCAAGAGAAGAAACCTGTGACATATAGTTGGGGAGGTGGGGTGGGTGAGCAATACCTCCTAGGTCACACACATTTCTTCTCCTGACCAATTGCCACTGTGCACTGCCTGAGAGCACAATACAAAACTTAGTTCAATTTCAAGAGAACAACTTATGATCAAAACAAAGTTCAACTGTTACAAATGAAGCTTTCCACAAATGGAGGAGAGTGTCTGGTGCAGAAACAAGCTGAAAAAAGGAATCTGATACAATGATATATAGAACGCTTCGGCTCTCTGAGTAACAGCACTGAAGGAAGATACAAGAATAGTGCACACTTGTACTACAGGATGCACTGAACTCCCCACTCGTCTACTTTACATCCAGAAGATGCTATGTTTCAGCTGCATCACCTGTTGTAAAGTAAGTGGGAAAAACTAGTAATGGTCAATAGAGAAGCAGTTAATTTAGCTTCTATGTTATTGTAACAAATATTGCCCAGCAATATCACCCTGCACAATATTCTTAAGCAATAATCAGACCTTCAAAGTAGTCAACATGGCTCAAAATATCTATAGGATGCATTTGGTGCATTAGCCTTTTACACAGTACGAAGGCTAAACAAACAGAAGGCTTAAAGTCAGTTTTATTATTTCTTGGGGGTCAATAGAAACTGTAAAATACACAAGTGAGAGTGTATATTTTATGATACAAAATGTAACTATTAAATGAATATTGGTTTCAGAAAATCTTGCTAAAATGTGATAAATGAATACTGTTGTCTTTTAAAAATTGATGTGTACAAAACTGCAAAAAATGTGATAACTTGAATGCGTTACTGTTTTATTATTTTTTATGATCTTCCAACTGTTAAAACCCATTATTGCTAAATTATTAAAATGATGCTAGGTACCTTCAACCATTAGGGATATCTTTACACTATGAATATAAACTAGTTTTAGTTTCTCACCAGTTATTATTCTACTAACAAAAAAAAATCTGACTTGTTTTTGGATTTGTTATTATTTTATGGACTTTCCAGCTACCTGTAAATATGATACGGAATATTTCCTATCTCATCTAACAATTGAATCAAATCATTCCCTTTTATACAGGTTAATGCAGATATTGAAACTTGAATTGTTTAATGGAATAAATATAATTGTACAATAAATTGTAATGTTTAGTTCTCACACAACTAGTCTCTAACATTTAACACATGCTTAATATTGCATTCTAAACTAATATCACTTTATATTTGGGAAAGAAAAGCTTCAGCTTGTCTTCCTGGTATCGTTCGTGCAGAAAATGTCTTTTTTTTTTTTTCATGTTATGACGTATTCCATCTGTAAATAGGAAGATGTAAACAGGATAGTTATTAGTCTGTGAGAGATGCAGCAAAGTGGAGCTATGAATTTACAGTGATCAATATCCTGTAAAACATGCTTTTACAAAAAACACGATTTAATTAAGTTCATGGAAATAATTTACTCAACCAAGACAGATGTGAATACATATAATTCACTATAAACAATAAAATATGATGGAACATTTAAAAACAGACAACGCTTTGCCTGTGAATTCATTATTAAATACATAATATATGGCTATATATTGCCATAATTTCTAATATAATTCTTTGTCCATCATGGTGCACCCAAAGGGATGTTTGTTTGGAGGTCTAAGTTGGTCCTTGAATAACATGACATAAACATACTTAAGATCAAGCCTCTATTAAAAATAGCAAACAGAATCCAACACACATATAACACAAGTTTTCAAATACCAATCTTAGCAACAGTTCAGAAAGAATGCTGTTCTACATTTATAGAGCCAATTACAGTAAAACATATACAGTTCTTCTAAATAAAGAGAGAATTGGGGGGAATTGATGCAGGAATTTCAAACTTAAGGCCAAAGTAGCTGAGTTGGAAAAAATCTCTGGTTAAATTTTTCCATCTCTGCTGCTTTGGTCTAAAGTTTGAAATTCTCTTTTCATCCCTGCAATGCTCTCTTTACTGAGTAGACCCTACAGAGCGTAATATTCAAAGTAAATGCATTAAATCCAATTTTACTTGTTGTGCATGTGGTGTGTGTGATGTACAATCACGGCCCGCCCTTTAATGGGGCACAGTGGGGCAGCTTCCCCAGGCGGCACCCTGGCAGTGGCGGCACTTTGCTGCTCCATGCAGCAGTCTTTTTATTTTTTCCTGGGGGAGCTTAATGGAAGGAGGTCTCAGCCAATCAGGTGAAAGCTCTCAACTCCTGATTGGCTGAGAGGTCAGAAGCCTCCGTGATTGGCTCAGTCCCTCCTTCACACGCATCTCAAAGCACAGAGATGCCTGGACCAGGTAAGTTAAAAACTGTGTATGTATGTCAGTGTGAGTGTGTATGTCAGAGTGAGTCAGTGTGTGTATGTCTGTGGATAAAGGGGTTAACTCCTCTGACACTGTCTCTATCTGTCTAGCCATCCAGGGGTTAACTCCTCTGACACTGTCTCTATCTGTCTAGCCATCCAGGGGTTAACTCCTCTGACACTGCCTCTATCTGTCTTGCCATCCAGGGGTTAACTCCTCTGACACTGACTATATCGATCTGGATTTTATTATATGTCACTGGTCACATTATGTTTTAGGGAATTTCACAGCCTCTTATCATAATAATGTTTTACCATTCCTCTATTTTCACCTTATGGGTGAGCTCTTTAAAAACAATTTTTTTTATTATATATAGAAGTGCTTTAGTGGGCATATACAAATAAAATATTTTTTTCTAAGGGCTCACCTATGAGGAGAAAAGAAAGAAATGGTAAAACAAACATAATGAAAATAGGCTCCCAAAACATGTGACCTATAACATCACTCAAATATTGTACATTAACCCCTTCACGTTGGATGGTGCCTTGGTCCTTAACGACCAAAGCACCATCCAACGTCTGTGTGGATCGGAGCCAGGAACACGCAAGCAGGGCCATGATCAGGGTCTCTATAGAGCCTGTCGCTATCCTGCGATACTTCGTGACATCAGACTGAGGCCACTCAGGGACTTGCAGCGGGATCCTCAGTACAGCTCATCGCGGGGAGCCGCGATGAACGTCCTGCAGGTTTTTACAGTAAAATTGAGGCGACGCTCACTTTGAGCATCAGCTACATTTTCTGTCACCTGACCAGTGGGTCCCTGCAGCGGGATCCGCACACAGCTCATCGAGGGGGGCTACGATGAGCTGTTTTATGTAGGACGTTCTATGCCACCCTACTCTAGGCACTAAAAAGTAGGACGGCATGGAATGTTCTACAAGCGGGAAGTTTAAATGCTCAAACATTTAGGGTAAACATTTTAATCATGGCCTGCTTATACTCACTCCATATAATTTTGCATATAGAAAGGTGCTTTTGCATTAAATTATCACTCCCTTTTATTTTAATTTATTTATTTTTAATAAAGAATTGTTGTTGTTTCAAAACTGCATAATACAAAACACATTTATCACATTAACATACATTAGCCATTGGATTAATAATATTAACAACATTGCTGTACAATCTCCTGTTGCCGTGGATTTAGCCACTGCTTATTAGTTACGCAAACGTTTAGCATCCAGGAGGATGACGGCAACATCACCTTATTTCTTCCAGTAATCCAACTCCCTACATCTACATCCCCCATCCCTTCACACTCGTACTACCGGCATGGAGAGTAAGAGTAAAAGAAGAGAGTATATTTAAAAGAAGAAACACTACCACAACTAGATGACATAGTCTAAAATTAGAGGGGTAATGATTTAAAAGTAATATCAGGAAGTATTACTTTACTGAGAGGGTAGTGGATGTATGGAATAGCCTTCCAGCGAAAGTGGTAGAGGTAAACACAGTCAAGGATTTTAAGCAAACGTGGGATAGGCACAAGACTATATCAGCTATAAGATAGGGAACGGAGGACTAATAGAAGTATTTAGAAAATTGGGCAGACTATGGGCCGAATGGTTCTCATCTGCCGACACATTCTATGTTTCTATGGTCAGGGTCACCCTCAACCCACTGTGTCCAGGGTTTCCGTACAAATCTGTACATTTTATTTACACTGCCATAATACCCTTTCTCCATCACAAATTGCACCTGGATCTGATTTTTAACATGTATGCATAATATCTCAATATCCTGCCTCCATCTTCTTGCAATGAGTAGTTTTGTAGCGGTAAGTATATGCATGATCAATTCCATTCTTTCTTTCCCAATTCTATCCAAGTTCAGATGAAGCAGTGCAATTGGGGGTAAAAGAGGGAGATTTATACCCATGATTTCGTATATACAAAAATGATCACTTCCTGATAAGTTTCATTTTAGTCATATGACTGTGGGCTTATTTTTTGTTTTTCACCCCAGGCAACAGTGTCTTTGGATGGCCCTGGGTACAATTAACACTAAATATAATTAAATTCTTCAACAGTGAAGAGACTGCCACATTTAATGTTCTGTGGTGAGCATTAGTAAGTTAATAATCACTACATTATAACACTTTCAGGTAAAAGTACCAATTAGAAGGCAGTAGAACTTATGTTGACAGAATTGCACTGAGGAATTGAGGAACTATTCTGTGAATAATTAGTTTATCTTCTTGTGGCTGACTTAATTGCACCTAACATTTATCACTATTGGGAATGACCAAAAGAGAATATTTTAATTACACATGTTATAATCTAAACACATATTCTGCAGTTTAAACACACATTATTTATAGCTCCTTGACATGTGTACACACCAAATATTTTGAGCTCACACAAAACAATGACTGTATACAGTCATGGGAAAAAGAAAGTACACCCTCTTTGAATTTTATGGTTCTACATACTAGGACATGATAACAATCATCTGTTCCTTAGCAGGTATTAAAATTGGGTAAATAAACCCCTAGATGAGCAACAACACATGACAGATTACACCGTGTCAGGTAATTTAACAAAAATAAAGCCAAAATAGAGAATCAGTGAGGGTGTACTTTATTTTTCCTGTGACTCTATGTATGATGGACAGAGACATTTGGATACTTTTGAGGATTGAGTATGTACTTTAATTTTAATTGCTAACCTTGGTAGTTATAATTAAGGCTTAACGAATAAACCCCTATTTTTATATAATCCTCATTTTAATTACTGCCATTTCCTCTGTTAATGATCCTTTATCACATTGTATGTGCTAATTCCTGACACATGTCTTTTGTGTTCTTTAGGGATTCATTTTTCTAACTAAGTGAAGGGCACAGTCACAAACAAAATTTCACACGAATACGTTAAAATATAAAATGTGCTCTTAATTTTTAAATTTTTGGATAAAAAAATATAAAAAGTATTCCTATGTTAAATCATTCATAATCTCAAGTTTAAGTATGTGTTAATGCATGTCAAAGCTACACTTGTTGTATAATAGCATTTTTGAACACATCATTGTCCCTGTTCTACCATTTTATCATATTAGTAATTTTTGTTCTTATCTGACATGTGAGAAAATTACTTTTTTTAATAATCACTGAAATTTAACATGCATTGAAACAGGTAGGTAATTTTCAAGTCAGAACAGTCCTATAAATGTTAATCGCACCATTGTGTTGTAGGTTTGATGATCATTTTATATCTGAACATTCTGTACTATTGCCTTACCTGGAACGGTCAACTGAAAAAAAATTAGTTACATATTGGCACAAAATATAGAAAATAACAGTTGCTTACATATGAACAAATTAATTTGTTCAGCAACTTTAACAATACTTTGTCACCTAAGCAGTGTTTGCACTGTGAATCTAGAGTGTATCATTTTGTATTGAATACAAAATAATCTGTATATTGCATTGGCACAATTGCAAATAAATATATGGAATAATGTGTTTTAAAAATGTGACTGGTGCCTTTGGGCCTGTGTTGGCCTAATATACAAATTATTTTCACAAATAGATTTTCGATTGCTGTTTGTTTGTATATGGAGCTACAAGAAGATATCATAAATAGGAGACACTATACTCACATTCAAACACAATTTTATCTTTATCATAAGTATCTGCTTGCAGTTATGCAAACACATTGTTAAGACAAAAACAGAGAAATCCTGGACTGCCTTTGACGGTCCAGAAATAGGGCTTTGTCTGGGGTCCCAGGCAGCCTCAATCCAGGACAATGCAACTCATCCACCCCTTCCTCTTTAGGCTCCATCTCTGTCCCCAAACAGTTGATATGTGCGATCTCTGTTGCCAGTGCCTGCTCTGTCCCTAAATTGATTGTCTGTTACATATTTGTCCCCACACAGCTATTCAGTGCTATTTTTGTCCCCAAACAGCTAGTCGGTGCTATTTTTGTCCCCAAACAGCTAGTCACTGCTATCTTTGACCCCAAACAGCTTGTCAGTGCCATCTTTCTCCACAACCAGCTCGTCAGTGCCATCATCATCCCCAAACAACTTATTTGTGCCATATTTGACCACAAGCAGCTATGCAGTGCCAACTCTATCTCCAAACAACTTGCTAGTGCAAGTTTGGCCCCAAGCAACCTTGTCTGTACCATCTCTGTGCCTAAACAGCTTCCCTGTGTCATCTCTTCCCCAAACATCTTGTCAGTGCTAACTTTGTCCCGAAGCAACTTGTCTATGCCACCTTACTACTTCTCCATCCTCAGACAGACCGGCCTTGTTCTCCATGCACTTAATCATGACTTAGAGCGTCATCTTTTGATTCTTTAAGCCATTAGGAGCATGGTGAGTGTGAGGCACCCCTGGTTTATAGTTGAAACGCTTACATTTTGTTGAATTACTATAGTGCTATGATAAGAAGAGCAGTGTGTTGTTTCTAGGGTCTAATTTTTATTCCTTTTAGTTTTTTTCTCTTGCGCCTGTATGGTATGTATAAAACTGTCAGAATTGGTTTTATACATAAGAAAAAATGGGGCAAAACTATCTTTATAAGGTAACATAGCAGCATAGTTATTTAGGTTGAAAAAAAGACACAAGTCAATCAAGTTCAACCCTTCTACCTATCATTCCAGCTTTTGATTCAAAAGAAGGCAAAAACCCCTAAGGAAACTATTTCAAATTTGCCTCCAAGGTGGAAAAATTCCTTCTTGACTCCAAAGGGCAATCAGATTTCTCCTTGGATCAATAAGCTCTATTATTATTATTCTATTATTAACCCCTTAAGGACAGAGCCTTTGAAACATTTTTGTCCTTTCTGGACAATGGTTATTTTAACATTTCTGTGCTGTTTGTGTTTAGCAGTAATTTTCTTCTTCGTCATTTGCTGTACCCACACATATTATATATTGTTTTTATCGGGACAAAAAGGGCTTTCTATGGATGCCATATTTTTGATCATATCTTATCATATTATAAAAAATAAAAAAAAATATGGTAAAAAAAATAAAAATACACAAATTTCTTTGTTTTTATTTGAAACAACTTCTCCTCATCGACAATAGCGAACGAAAAAACATGCTAAATAGATTCTACTATTTCTCCTGAGTACAGGGATACCACCCATGCATAGGTTTGTTGGGTTGTTTGGGGGCTAAAATGCCAAATTTGTGAGGTGCAGTTTTTTGTTTTCCAACTTGAAATTTTTACATGCAGACAGCCTGCACCCATGTCCCATTTGGGACATATTTGAAACCAGCCAGTGTATTTTACCCCATCAACCCATATATTTTTTAAAAGTAGACACCCTAGGCTATCTCAAATGGTGGTATTTTAACACTTTCCATGCACTAATTCTACCACCAGCCTTTGTCAAAATTTGTGGTAGTAATTTTTGTGTGTTTTTTTTTCACAAATATTGTATTTTAGACATAAATTCACAGATTTTGGTATGTGTCACTGCCAAACAATAACCCAATATGTGTTCAACAACATCTCCTGAGTACAGGGATACCACCCATGCATAGGTTTGTTGGGTTGTTTGGGGGGTAAAAGGCCAAATTTGGTAGGTGCAGTTTTTGGTTTTCCAAATTAAAATTTTGACATGCAGACCGCCTGCACCCATGTCCCATTTGGGACATATTTGAAACCAGCCAGTGTATTTTACCCCATCAACCCATATATTTTTTAAAAGAAGACACCTTAGGCTATCTCAAATGGTGGTATTTTTACACTTTCCATGCACTAATTCTACCACCAGCCTTTGTCAAACTTTGTGGTAGTAATTTTTTTGTGGTTTTTTTTCACAAACCTTGTACTTCAGACATAAATTCACAGATTTTGGTATGTGTCACTGCCAAATAACACCCCAATAAGTGTTCAGCAACATCTCTTGAGTACAGGGATACCACCCATGCATAGGTTTGTTGGGTTGTTTGGGGAGTAAAAGGCCAAATTTGGTAGGTGCAGTTTTTGGTTTTCCAAATTAAAATTTTGACATGCAGACCGCCTGCACCCATGTCCCATTTGGGACATATTTGAAACCAGCCAGTGTATTTTACCCCATCAACCCATATATTTTTTAAAAGAAGACACCTTAGGCTATCTCAAATGGTGGTATTTTTACACTTTTCCATGTACTAATTCTACCACCAGACTTTGTCAAACTTTGTGGTAGTAATTTTTTTGTGGTTTTTTTTCACAAATATTGTATTTTAGACATAAATTCACAGATTTTGGTATGTGTCACTGCCAAACAATAACCCAATATGTGTTCAACAACATATCCTGAGTACAGGGATACCACCCATGCATAGGTTTGTTGGGTTGTTTGGGGGCTAAAGGGCCACATTGTGAAGGTGCGCATTTTCAACTTGGAATATTGACGTGTAGTCAGCCTGAGCCCATCTTTCATTTGGGACTTTTTTTTAAGTAGGACAGTGTATTTTACCCAAAAAAGTATATATTTTGTAAAAGTAGACACCCTAGGCTATTTTAAATGGTGTTATTTTAACACTTTCCATGCACTAATTCTACCACCAGCCTTTGTCAAAGTTTGTGGTAGTCATTTTATTGTGTATTTTTCCCCCACATACATTGCACTTTAGACACAAATTCACATATTTCGGTATGTGTCACTGACAAACAATACCACAATATATGTTCAGCAACATCTCCCGAGCACAGGGATACCACCCATGCATAGCTTTGTCAGCTTTGTTAGGGGTTGAAAGGCTACATTTGAGAGGTGCGCTTTTTGATTTTCAAACTTGGAATTTGAACATGTAGAGCAAGGAAGGGGTTAATAGCTCTTATAAGAGCCTTTGTAGTACTGTACAAAAAAATTAACCCCTAAAAATGCACAGACAAGAAAAAATGTTCTGCTGTGCAGTGATCAGTGGCATGGAAGGGGTTAATACACTACACTATACAAAAGGTATGGCTTTTATAAAAGCCTATGGGACTCACAATTTATTAACATTTTATTTAATTTATTACAATTTAAAAATTATGTTATACAGATCTGTCTCTTTCCCTCACTAAAACTCAAGTGAGGAGAGGGAGGCAGATCCATATGGGTCAGAACAATATTTACGAACCAGACGAATGGTGATGCTCATCTGAGAAATCACCAAACCACCTTTGCCACTGATCGGCTGTTACTGATCGCTATACACGCGTTCAGACAGCTTCAAAAGGAATACACGTAATCCCCTAGTGGGTATAATTAACCCCTAGTGATTCTGACAAAAAAAATGCTGATAGCAAAAAAAAATCCTTCGGCGACTAGATTGCTCCATATGCGCTGCTTAGGCAGTGACCATATGCGCTGCTTAGGCAGTGACCATATGCGCTGCTTAGGCAGTGACCATATGCACTGCTTAGGCAGTGACCATATGCACTGCTTAGGCAGTGACCATATGTGCTGCTTAGGAAGTGATATACGGCAAGGAAGGGGTTAATAGCTCTTAAAAGAGCCTTTGATATACTGTAATAAATCAAAGTAAAAAAAAATAACCCCTAAAAAAATGCACAGACAGCAAAAAATGTGCTGCTGTGTAAGATCACTGCGTACACAGCGATCAATTGCAGGGAAGGGGTTAAATACTGGAAACGGCTTTTATAAAAGCCTTTGGGTCTCAATTCTATTAAATATATTATAATTAAAAACTTACATTATACAGCTCTGTCTCCCTCCCTCACTAAAACTCAAGTGAGAGGGAGGCAGATCTACACGGGTCAGATCAAATATTTACACATATTGATCTAACCAGACGAATGGTGATGCTCATCTGAGCAAACGCCAACCCGCCATTGTCACTTATCAGCTGTTACTGATCGCTATACATGCGCTCAGACAGCTAAAAAAAGGCACTAGCGAGGCACTTTAACAACACCGGAGATGCTTAGAAATCTCCGACCGCTGGTCGCTTTCTTTACTCCATTTAGTGCATGACGTGCCAGGCACGTCACCTGTCGGCAAGTCCTCGATTTGCAGTGACGTGCCTGGCACGTCATCTGTCGTTAAGGGGTTAATAGCCCTGTATGTTCTGCTTGTCTATAAAAACATCCATACCATTTTTAAATGCATCTTTTGTAGTTGATAGCATTACCTCTCTTGGCAGTGAGTTTCATAACTTTATTGTCCTTACCATAAAGAATCCCTTCCTTTGCGGTCTATGAAATCTTTGATCTTCCAGTCAGGGGGTGATCTCTTGTTGTTTGTACATTTCTGTTAATGGACAAGTCACTGGAGAGCTCTTTATTTATATAATGTTATCATATCCCCTCTGAGACGCCTTTTTTTCTGACGCCAAGGTGCTCGGTCTGATTATATACAGGCCAACATACCTCTATAGTGTCCCTATAATGAACCCAATTCAGTAAGTCACACTTTCGTCCTTTGTTATCCCTCTTTATCTAGGAGCTCGGAATTTTTGGTGTCTGAGTGTATGAAAGGGCTCTACAGCAAACAAAATCTCTCAAGAAAGTGCGTTTAAACTACAGTAAAATGATTAAGATCATATTTTGTAAGAAAAATATTTTTTTATTTTAAATGACCGCAAATTACATGAATCACTATTAATTGGGGCTTATCGTGTCTCACATGTCAGCTACTCCCATTAAAACAAAATTGACACTCTTTAGCTATCTGAAATGTTGGGGGGGTCTGAGGGGCACAATATTACTGGGCTCTGACTGGCACAATATTAGTGGGGTCTGAGGGGCACAATATTACTGGGCTCTGACTGGCATAATATTACTGGCATCTGACTGGCACAATATTACTGGGCTCTGAATGGCACAACAATTATGGCATCTTAATGGTACAATAATACTGGTATCTTAATGGGCAAATTGGCTGGGGCATCTTAATAGTACAATATTACTGGTATCTGAATGGCACAATAATATTGGCATATTGATGGGAAAAATGTCGGTGGCATATTTATGGCAAAATAATACTGAATATTAATGGCAAAATAATATTGGCATATTGATGGGCATATTGACTGTGGCATATTTAATGGACAAACGGTGTCATATTTTAACAGGCAAACTGTCTTTTGCATATGCAATGACAAAGTGACTGTGGCATGTTCTCTGGGGAAAAATAACATGCACTATGGGGGAAAATGTCAATGTGGCTTTTTTATGCATGGGCAGTTCAGTGGAACAAAGTTAAACTGGTATGTTATGTGGGGCAAATTTACACTGTAGCATGCAAACTTGTGTGGGTTCAATATGAGTGCAAGCCATGTGCTGTTGGTGCAATATAGGTGCATGACAAGTGCTGTGGGTGCAATATAGGTGCAAGACAAGTGCTGTGGGTGCAATATAGGTGCAAGACAAGTGCTGTGGCTACTCTATGGGGCTGTGTTAAGTCATTTAGGTTCAATGTGGGTGCAGAAAAGGGGAATAAAAACAAGAAATGCAACTCTTCAATAACATTTTTATTACATATGAAAATAGTTGAATATAACATTAAGAAGTCCATGTAAGTATAAATGCAACTAGTGAGAGAGAGTGAGATGTGTATAGATATTTATAAATATATATGAACATATGTAAGTGCTCTCTAATATCTGTGTATATTTTTGTCATTTGGGTAATGAGTAGTTGTAGTACAGTGTTTCATAGTAAGATGGTATATATATTGCAGCCATATATACACATTTTGTATCCAAAAATACAGTTTATACACTGCAATTATACACGTAATATACACATTTTATTCAATGCAAAAAAAATACTTACTGCAAGAAAAGTCCAACTGTGTGTGTGCCTTTTTTTATGGGTTTTGTGTGTGTGTGTGGGGGGGGGGGGGGGGGGGGATGTGTAACATTGCGATGGATGGAGTGATTGCATGCAGGGGAGGGGGCAGGGTCCAGGGGATTTATCTATTCATAAATTCACATTTTTCATTAATCCTGTTTCGTTATAATACTCCTGGCCAGGAGTGGGAAGCAAGCAGGGTAGAGGTCTGTATTTATTGGTGTTATTACATGCATGGTTCTAGTCACAAATAGTGTGTATTATTTATATTGGTGTTTATTACTTTGTATCAGCAGTATCAAATGCTTATGTTATGCTGATGCTATGCTTTGTAGATCATTTCTTATTATCAATAGTGGTTTCTTAATTGGTTTTGCACTTGTATAATGTTGCTGGTACAAAACCTTGTACTAATAATATATGGTGGACCCACCTGAAGATTACATGGTGTGTTTTTATCATGTTTTTTTTTTATTTTTTATGTTTTAAATCAAATTTTGTGCTAACCTTTTTTTTTTTTTTTCAACCTACCTGCGATGGGGCCATTTTTGAGCACACCTCTAAACCAAGGGTTTCTATATTTTAGATACTTTCCTAAATAGGTTGCAAACATTTATAAAATATGGCATGGGCAACCAATTAAGAATAGAAGGCTAGGTGTATGCTGAATAATATAAACTACTCCACATGAGACACAGGAAATACAAGAGCAAATGTGTTATTAAAATATGCTTTAAAAAGCTACTGAACCATCTTAATGTTAATACAAAAGACTTTTTATGCTCCAGTTAGTGGGGGTTTTTTAGGTGACAGGCCTGCTTTCAACAATGTTACAGTTCATGTATTTTCTACAACCTATTCTTATAGAATTGAAACAGCTAGATATAGTGTCAATAGCATCCATGCAGGGTGTACTTTATAAAATCACACTCATCTTCATGTTCTTTTCTGGTCTAAAATATATTAAACAAGAAATGATGTCTATTCATTAAAGGTGTATACTTGGCACTTTCATTTGTTTTCTAAAATCTTTCTGATGGCATAGAGTGTACAGCACCCTCTATTTTCCAGTACAACATATATTACCTGTAGCATAGCGTGACTTTTATTAATCATCTTGCTGTCCTGAGTATAATCTAAAATTATACTGGCCGGTAAAAAATTGGCACCACGCCAATGTTAAGTCTATGGAGACAGTACCAAGGCCGGTATTTTTCTGAAGAAAAGGGGGCAACCTTATCTAAAATGCTCTGACCAGGAAGGTTAGTCACAGTATTTTACATTGCTAACATGCAAGGAAAATGACAAGCACAAGAAGACTTACTGTAGAAACACGTGCTTTGGCAAAGGGTTGGTTGTATCCATTGAGAGACCATTAAATTGATATATGTTTTTCTATCAGATGTAGCTTCCTTCTATGCATGCTAACATAACTCCCCCTGGCATTATCATGTTGATATACATATATTAATATGCAGTATTTTCATATTAATATACATAAAATCTCACTACTAATGTTTTCATTTTATTCAGTCATATAGACCAGGAAATCAAAATTAGATTCATCTTTGAATTCCTATGTCCTTTGAGGAACACTGCTATAGTTAGGGTGCTCCTTACTAAAACATAGTTAGAATTATTGATGGATGGTACAATTTATACAATTCGGAAACAATGAGAAGGTCTGTGGGAGACTAACATTACAAGTGATTTGGGGTACTTAATAACCCACAGATGAAGGTAAATGAGTAGTCTTAACTGGGCAGTCCTGTTGAGGTTTGACAAGGCTCTAAATCTTCTATATCATCCTTTAGTCTAATAGAAGGTAGCTTCTGTGTGATTTTAGAAAGGTTTCTTAACCATGCGCCTATGGTTCCCTACATCACAAAGGCATGCATTTAATGTACAAGATGTCTGTCATCCATGATGTCATACGAACTCAAGCTCCTTCATTTCTCCTCCTACTGCGCAGGCCAAACAGACACTTAACAGTGGAACTGCTGAGTGTCTGCTTTACCATTGAGGTGGTAGTTAAATATAAGAGGAAATGGGGGGGGCGGGGAAGGGGGTGGATGAACAGATAAACAGAACAAGCCTAGCTGCTACAGGAAGAAAGGAGGAATATAGAATGGGTTGGAGTGAGAATATAAGACAAACTGCAAACATGTACAAAAATTATGTAATCTATTATAGAAAAAATGGTGCTATTGAAAGAAAATCAGCACTAAAAAGGAAAACACTCTTATGGATAGAGTGAACTGCTTCACCTAGACAATGGGGCTCACCTCCTAACCCCTCCAAAATTAATACAAAAAAGTAGAATACACATAAGGTGTGGTGTGTTCACAAATCCACAGTAAAAAATGTGAAAAAAGTTAAATCACACATGTAACAGACAATATAATAATGATATATAATATATACATAATAATATAGACAGATAAATAATAATAATGAGGGGGGGACCTAGTGCCCCCCTGGTCCCCACCCATGAGCGCGGGTGGGGACCCTAATAATAATGAGGGGGGACCTAGTGTCCCCCCCCATTGCCGGCAGGTGGGGACCCTAATAACAATAATGAGGGGGGGACCTAGTGTCCCCCCCCCCATTGCCGGCGGGTGGGGACCCTAATAATAATAATGAGGGGGGGACCTAGTGTCCCGCCCCGGTCCCCACCCATGAGCGGCGGGTGGGGACCCTAATAATAATGTGGGGGGGACCTAGTGTCCCCCCCCGGTCCCCACCCATGAGCGGCGGGTGGGGACCATAAATAAAGTGACTAGGGGTGACCAGCCCAAGTCACTTACTCCCCCAATGAAAAAAAATCCTACCTACCCCCCCTCACCCTAATAATAGTGAGGGTGGTGGGCAATAAGCTAACCTGTAAAAAAAAACAATTTGATGTCTTCTTTTTTTCTTTCTTCAGCCCCAAAAAAGGCCAAATAAAGAACCATAATACACGCCGCAAAAAAAAAAAAATTATCCACGGGTGTAAATAATCCATCTTCTTTGAAGATTTAAAAAAAAAAAACATAATACGCACCGCAACTGTTAAAAATAAAATAAAAAACCCGAGCACAAAAAAAAAAATAATCCACTGGTGGAAAAAAAAAAATCCAACTTCGCCCATGGAGGGCCCAATGCAGACTGAGATCTGCAGGGCGGGGGAAGGGTTATAAAGCCTTTCCCCGCCCTGCAATTAAGCTCAGAGCACTTTGATTGGTTGGATTTCAATCCAACCAATCAGAGTGCTCTGTCATTTTACACAGCGTGGGAAAGTTCTTTTGAATATACACAGCATATGGGCTAAACCCTCCCAAGTCCAGATGGGAGATTTCACAGAAGGTTGTGGAGAATAACAAGGCTAACATCCTGTGGAACTTCAGGATCTGGCCAATCAATCCGACATAGTGGTACTAGTTAAGAACCAGAAGACATCGATGGTGATAGACTCTAGTAGTACCCTAGAGTGGTCAAGAATCAAAATCTTATTTTTTCATACAGTCATAAGTGGCTCTTAATTTTCGTTGTTCTCAAAAGAGGGGGAGATATACAGTGTACAGGGCCAGTGCAAAGATTTATTTCACCCATGTTCCTTTTCTGTCCCCCCATGGTCCTTTTCTGTTCTACCCATGTTTTTTCTGCCCCCCCCCCCCCCATGTTCCTTTCCTGTGCCCCATGGTCCTTTTCTGTCCAACCCATGTTTTTTTTTTTTTTTTTAATTATACAAATTACAAAAGTACAAAATTAACGTATTAGCACGACCAGAATCATATTCAATATTACTTGTTTGCCTCTCCTGTAGGAGAGTCTAAACTCTATCCTAGCTATTCCCGGTTTACGGACAACACTTATTAACATATATGACGTGTGACTTGGCGACCTCCCTCCTCTTAATCTCCTCTTAGTCTCCTCTCAAGGCAAATGGTACTCATGATATTAACGCTCAATTTCTAATAATGTGTTCCATTTATGCCATACTGATTCATAGTTCCTCATGGTACCAGTAGCTAAGTAAAATCCTTTTTCCATATCTCTTTGCAGGTTTATCTGTCTCTCCAGATGTATACAATTTATTTTATCCTGTTGGTTCCATTTCCTAGCTATTAGGATTTTCATTGCCATCAGCGTCTGGTTGATAATCCCTTGGTAACGTTTCGCGATTCCCCCCAATTTAGGTGAAAAAGTGCTCTCTGGGGACACGGGGCAATCTTCTGGCCAATTATTTCAGATAGTTTCCTAAATACTTTTATCCATGTTCCTTTTATCATGGCGCATTCCCACTACAAATGGGCCCAAGTGCCATGTTCTTTACCACATCTCCAGCACATATGTGATTTAGAGGAATCTATCTTATTCATTATTACTGGGATTCTATACCATCTGTGAACCAATCTGAAATATACTTCTTGGAGGTTCAGACAATGGACATGCTTCCTGACCTCATTCCATGCCCTTATCCAAAGTTCCTGATCATTTCTTTCTCCCCCCGTGTTGCTCAACTCTCCCTTTTGGGGGGGAAGGTTCTACTGATTTTTTTCAGAAACTCTAGGCATTGCTTCAAGGCCCTATTTTTTTTTTCTTTAGGTAATGACCGATCCTCATATGTTTAAATAGGTCCTTTGTTGATAAATTGGTCAAATGTTATCCTTAAATCTGAAAAATGTAGGGTAAGTTTACCCTCATGATATAGTTGGTGTGTCCTGTTAAGTCCTTTTTTCCCATCTGCCTATTTCTATATCTTGTATATTCCTTTCTATCACCTCCATGGGTGCTATTCGGCTGATCTTCTCTTCTATTCCCCATCTTTTCCTCTGTTCTTGCCAAAATTCCAACACCTCTCCCAAAGGGGAACCCCCAATATCCCCTTCTATCTCTTTATATCCGTCCTTATTTACCCACAGGCATTGTTCCAATGATTCCCCTAAAATCAATTCTGTCTCTATCTTATACCAATCAAGGTCTTTGGATTCAGGCCATTGAATTTTATTTATATGCATCAGCATGGATGCTTCCCATAAGGTCTTAAGATTGGGAATTCCCATGCCCCCGTTATTTTTATCCCTATATAGCGTGTCCCTATTAATTCTGGGTTTATTACCTCTCCAAACAAATTCCATAATACAGTTCTGAGTCTTACATTAGAGGGGCAACGATTTAAAAGTAATATCAGGAAGTATTACTTTACTGAGAAGGTAGTGGATGTATGGAATAGCCTTCCAGCAGAATTGGTAGAGGTAAACACAGTCAAGGATTTTAAGCATGCGCGGGATAGACACAAGGCTATCCTAGCTATAAGACCGGGAACGGGGAACTAATAAAAGTACTCAAAAAAAAAAAATTGGGGCAGACTAGATGGACCGAATGGTTCTTATCTGCCGACACATTCTATGTTTCTATGAGTCTATTTGATCCATTCCCGGGTAACCTCCTGAGGAAGTATAGCCATTTTGGCATAACATAGTCTTTTATAATATTAATTCGTCCCATCCATGAGATGGGTAATTGTCTCCACTTCCTCAGGATACTTTGGGTGGAACTCAATATACCTCTACAATTCGGTTCAAGTATATTTTGACCGTCCAAGGGTATATCCAGACCCAGATACTCAATCGTTTTGTCAGACCACAAGAAATAATACTTTGCTTTTAATCCCTCTTTTGTTTTTTGAGTCATAGCTATACATACCGCTTGAGATTTACTTATATTCAATTTATAGTTAGAGACTCCTCCATAGTGTGTTATTTTTTTCAGTAGTCTATCCAGGGACACTTCTGGATTACACATAGTTAACAGGATATACTCTGCATATAATGAGAGTTTATATTCTCTTTCACCTATGTGTATTCCCTTAATCTCTTTGTTATTTCTTATTTTTCCGCGAGGGGCTCTAGGATCATAATATATAACATTGGTGCCAGGGGACACCCCTGCCTTGTTATCTCTCTTTTGTTTCCCCACATTCCAAGGTAGGGTCAGGAATTCCTTCCGTTTCTCCTCTCCACCTGTAAATTATAGTTACCCACCTAGTTTCTTGCCTATAATTTTGCTTTCTCCCCTAGGCTTCTATCTTCCCTGGGGGAGTCAGAGGGGCCTTTTCCTAATCCTAATTGTGAACCCATGTTTTTCTGCCCCCCCATGATTTTTTTCTGTCCCCCATGATTTTTTTCTGTCCCCATGATCCTTTTCTGTCTGACCCATGTTTTTTTGTGCCCCTGCCCCATGGTCCTTTTCTGTCCCCATGTTCTTTTTCTGTCCCCTATGATTTTTTTCTGTCCCCCATGCTGCTTTTCTGTATCCCCCATGTTTTCCTTGCACTCATCTGCTCTCTATGACTTTCATTTTCAGCTCCCAGTCTCCCTCACATAAGGAGTGGAGTCATGTGAGTGCATCCTACACATGACCCGCCCCCCCCCATCGTGCACTGCCAACAAAGTTTCTGAGTTTTCCAGACCTCCTCCGTTATTATATGGAGGAGCTGGAGGACTTGCAGCCGCCCGGCATAGTAGTTGGGTGCAGTGTCCGGGTGGCAGGAAGAGAACTTGGTGCACACTCATTCATAGCAGCGTCTCTCCTGGCTCCGCAACTGCGGGGGTCGTCTGAGTGCCCTCTGTGTGCGTGCGCCCTAGGCCGGTGCCTACCTTTCCTATAGTTAGCACCGGCCCTGACGTATATAATTTAACATAAAAATATTTTAAAATATATATAAAAAATGGAGAATGAAACAAAATGTTATTTTAATTTAAATATGTGAGGCTTCATTGTTTTACATATGAAGAAAATAATACAACCACTCTTCTATCACTTAAAGGTTTATTAAACTGGCTATTTAAAAGTAAGACTTTTCAATATTAAAATTCATAAATCACACCACATCAAATGGTCAGTAAAGGGTCTTTCTTTATGTTGTTTCTTTTATTCATACCATATTATCAGATAATAGCTTTTATTATTGCATGGTTTTCTTAAAAGAAATCAGTGAGTAAAAGTGGTCTCTAATGTGTGATATATTGATTAGCTGATTACTGTTCTCTATTTGTGGTCTTGTACAATATAGACATGTGTGATATTACATTATTGATGGCTTTTGGTCATCAACTAGGGTGACAACCTTTTATTCACAGATGCCTATAATAACGGTGTACTGCAGGGCAGTAATCTGTAAAATATAGATCCATCTGCAGACTTCATTTTAACCTATGCAGCACTTGAATATGATTAATTTTATATGTGTTCCTAGTTAAAATGCCAGTATGGTCACCCTATATTCAACCTGGTGTATCCATACAGACAATCGCCATTCTGCTATACATTTACAGTCCATTCACGTGCATCTATGTGTCTTATCCAGGACGGTATGGAGGTGTCAGTCAGGCAGCTCTGTAGTTTTTATAGATTTTCTATCAACATAGAATAATATAGATTCTTATAAATAATGTGAAGACAGGAGAATAATGTAATGCTGCTGTAACAAACAGTGCTACTTAATTTTCTGTCTGTCTATATATTTTATCTTATGTTTAATGCACATTCTATAAAATGACTGAAACGCAATCTGTATTGTACATTACATTTCCAATATTTTTCATGAGTGTACAGTATCCAAAATTTACATCATTATTGTTCACACCTGGTAGAAGGAGAAAAAAAAGCAAACTCGGTACCTATACTCTCACCAGATTTGGTTTCTAGGGAAATACAGAGAAGGAATTAATGATTTTCACGGATAAGAAATTAATGATTGCACAGCTGCAAAACTTGTAAACCAATACAGCAAAGAGTGAGTAACTGCAAGATAAATAGCTTTATTTAATATATCTTCCTCTATTTCTACTCAGGACTTGTACCCCACTGTTAGATTTTTTCTCTGTCTTTCATTAATATTGAAGTCATGCTTCAGTATGCAAGGGGTTAACAAATGTCTTTTAAATCCTAGGGAATAAGGGTAATAAAGATGCAAACCTTTTATTTTTTTTTTTTTTACATTTGTTTACGAAAATTGCTGAAGAAAATCTTTTCACACTCCTCTTTTGAAGACTGGTTCGTTAACAGAGTCCGGAAATCTGGAAAATATAAAAAAGAAATGCAAAATCTTAAAAAAAATAAATAAATAAAAAAAAAATCCTTAAACACATAATGTAATGAGTGGAGGTGAAATGGAACAAGTCTTCAAAAGGCCGTAGATAGAAAGCTGCAGGGTTTCTGTGAGGAAGCTTTTGTGTAGGCACACGTGGGGTGGATTAGAAGCAAATTATCATTGTTAGTGATGTCGACTAGAGCAGGAAAATAGCAGCAATGATGGCTAAGCTACTTCATGCAATTATATAGTATTAGAATGAAGTGCATGAAAAACCCTTTGGTAAGAGACCTTTGTATATACTTTTACCTCCGCACACTGATCTGTGTGTGTTGAGGTGTGAGTCTTCTCTGATCAGTGTCCCTGATGCAGGAATTTGTAGTACAAGAGGTGCTGTCAGACCTTTTCTCAATGTCATCCTGGTAAAATGCAGGGTTTATTTTCCCCGAACTTTGTGGACTGTAGCTTTTCTTATTAAGTCTATAATAAAATATTTTGTACTTTGTGAGTATGTATGACACATCCAACTGTTCTTTAAATATATTATTGTTGCTTTCAGTATTGTTTATATCCATTTTTATAAAGCTTACTCTGAGTTTGTCTTGTGGTTGTATCCTCCATACATTTTCCCAACAAGTTTGATGAATAGAAATGCGAGAAAGAGGCCACCAAATGAAACAGCTATTATAATGGGGCTTAAATTCTCGCCCTTTGAACATTGGCCTCCATTGTAAAACCAGTGTTTACCTTTAAGGCATCTAGAATGAACAGAGGTGTTATAGAGCTGTCAGTAAAAACATACACAGATGTGAATTTTAGAGATATTGTTCATGCAGTTGGCATTAAAACAAAACAATGCAAAAAACAGTTTATGGCCTGAATGTAGAAAACTGATATCAACCTTCATTCTTTTCTACCTGCACTGGTTCTCCGAATATATTGAGCATGTTGTGTATTGAAGAAACATGTTAATGGCTTGATTACTATTAGGGAGTTTCTAAAACTTGGATTGAAGTATGACCTACAAGGTCTGATGTATACAGATAGATCTAGAAAAATTTGGACACTGACAAGTTTTGTTATTTCGACTGATTTCAAAAAGAAATTCAAGTTACAGTTAAATAATGAAAATGGGCTTAAAGTCCATTCTTTCAGCTTTAATTTGAGGGTTTACACATTCAAATTGGAGGAAGGGTGTGGGAATTGCAGGTCTTTAATATATATCCTCTTCTTTTTCAAGGGACTTAAAGTAGTTGGACAATTGGCTCAAAAGCTGTTTCATGGATAGGTGTGTCTACTCCTTTGTTATTTTTGTAGGGTCTGGAGTCAATAGCAGGTGTGGCATTCACATTTGGAAGCTGTTGCTGTAAAACTACACAACATACAGTCTAAGGAGATCTCAATGCAAGTGAAACAGACCATCCTTAGGCTGCAAAATAAAAATATCCATCAGAGATATAGCAGGAATATTAGGAGTGGACAAATCCACAGTTTGGTGCATTCTGAGAAAAAAGAACACACTGGTGAGCTCTGCAACACAAAAAGGCCTCAACATCCACAGTAGACAACAGTGGTGGATGATCGTAAGAGTCTTTCCATGGTAAAGAAAAACCCCTTCACAACATCCAGCAAAGTGAAGTACACTCTCCAGGAGTTGTATCCAAGTCAACCATAAAGAGAAGACTTTACAAGGGCAAATACAGAGGTTTCACCACAAGGTGCAAGCCATTTATAAGCCTCAAGAAAAGAAAGGCCAGATTAGACTTTGCCCAAAGAAAATCTAAAGAACCCAACCCAATTCTGAAACAGCATTCTTTGGACAGATGAAACTAAAATCAACCCATACCAGAAAGATGTGAAGAAAAAAAGTATGGCGAAAGCTTGGAACAGCTCATGATCTGAAACATACCACATCATCTACAAAACATGGTGGAGGCAGTGTGATGGCATGGGCATGCATTGCTTCTAATGGCACGGGACCACTAGTGATGATGTGACAGAAGCACCTGGATGAATTCTGACGTGCATAATGATATATTGTCTGCTCAGATTCAGGAAAATTCAGCAAATTGATTGGACAGCGTTTCACTTTACAGATGGACAGTGACCCAAAACATACTGCCAAAGCAACCCAGGAGGAGGCAAAGAAGTGGAATATTCTGTAATGGCCGAGTCACCTGATCTCAACCTGAGGGAGCATACATTTCACTTGCTGAAGACCCACGAACAAACAACAACTGAAGACAGCTGCAATAAAGGTCTGGCAAAGCATCATAAAGGAGGAAACCCAGCGTTTGGTGATATCCATGTATTCTAGACCTCAAGCAGTCACTGCCTGACAAAGTATTAAAAACAATAATATTTTAATTATGATTATGTTTATTGTCCAATTACATTTGAGCCCTTGAAATAAGGGGACTGTGTATGAAAATGGTTGCAATTCCAAAACGTTTAATTTGATATTTTTGTTCAACCCCTTGAATTAAAGCTGAAAGTCTGCACATCAACTGCATCTTGGTTGTTTCATTTCAGATTCCTTGTGGTGGCATGCAGAACCAAAATGATGAAAAATGTGTCAGTGTCCAAATATTGCCAGACCTAACTGTATATAATGGCCCTGTGATCTCTATAAGTCTCTACAAGTATTATGAATGACAGCTTCACTTTTAAATATTAATTAAAACATGATTTTGTGATTCTCAGAGTGAATTAATTGTTACTGAGAGAAATCTTGTATAGAAGGGTTGTTTGGAGCACCACTGGTTTAAAGGGAGTATTACATTCTGATGTTAAGCAGTGGCACCATTTATAATGCTTTGCCTTGAATCAAAGGCGATGCCACGTGTCACTCACCAGGAAGCACATAAGTGAGTGATAGTGCACCTCTTGAACTAAGAAAAGTGTTTGCTATTAAATAATTTCCTTTGGAATACAGGGAGCATAACCTATATGTCAGGGCATGCCGCTCACTGACACACTGCGGTTGCAGCTCCAAATTCAAACAGAAGAGATGACATTTGTACTGTCAGTGCATGTTAAGGCCGATACTTAACATGATAAGCAGGAACCACATGTTCCATATTATCATATGATAAAAAGCGCAAGCATCTATTGTATAAAAAGGTATTCGTGATCATTTTCCTTTAATGTTGCAAATGATGCTTCTCACTAATCACAACAATTCTATTTCTTTCTTCCTATTTTCTTAGTTTCCAGTCTATCAAATGTGCACATATGTAGCTCAGAAATCAGCATTACATGTCGTTGATCATTTTTCTGGTCCTTATTGTTAATTAAAAAAAAAAAAGAAGAGCCCCTTAGCGATAGAAAAATATGTATGTTTATACAACTGTAATAAAACACCAGTCTAAAAACTGTTTAAATAAACTATATTCATACAAAACTACACGTTTATAGGGCTAATAAAATATGTGTAGTCAGTTGGGCCACAGCATGGTAACTTTGGGAGCAAAGTTCTAAAAGTGACCTAATCAGAAGGGATATTGGTATTCCATGGTGAAATCAGTTTTAGGCCTTTCTCAGACAACACACCTTTCTACGCCTTATATATTTATTATTTTGGATTGTTTACATTTATATGGCATTTCAAGCAACAATAATGAATGACAAGCAGACAATATTTTTTTTCTGAAAGGAGAGTTTCAGTTCTCAAGAAGGGAAAATAAATCAATGAGTCATAGAAACCTATATTGTTTTCTAGTATTTTCCATAATCCCTTCTCTATACCTCAGCCTTGTTTATTGGTGACAGCCATTGCAATTAATTTTTAAAGAGCTGTATGTGCCATTTGCTGTATTTTTTTTTTTATTAATAGAGATTACTGGAGATGTTTAAATGAAAAAATACAGCTGTGACTAAAGGTCAAAGAAGGAATCGTGGTGCAAGTAAATAATACAAAGCAAGTGTACAGGAATTCTCTATTCCAGGGTATAATTACCTCAGAAAACTGTTTTTTTTTTTTAAATAAATGAAATTATGTTACTAATATTACGTTCCATGTACATTTTGGTGTAGTCCTGTCACAAGGGACTATCAATGTACGTCCAAGGTTTATTAGAACAAAATGTCACATATTGAGTAATTTGGGTTACTTAAATTACATTTTATTGCTTATAAAAACTGACCCTTGAGTCACCCTCACCAAGGTTATGAAGAAGATTTATTGTTAGAGAATTCAATATACTCCAAAAACCTTGTTTTATTATAAACTAGGGTTACCACATTTGACCTTTGAATAAACATGAATAAACTATGGCAAATATCACTGAGAACCACTAGTTTAAAACTTACAGAATATTATTAGGAAATGTAAAGCTTTGCCTTGTTAAAGGGACTCTATCGACCAAGCATTGTTTATACTATGAATGCAGAGAATAAAAATTATCTATGTATTATGTTAGCAGAATTGTAAGTAAATTCAAACATTTTAGTGCCTACTCACTAAAGAGAGAATTGCAGGGAATGGAGATGGGAACTACAAACTTAAGACCAAAGTAGCTGAGTTGCAAAAAATATTCTCTGACTCAGCAGCTTTGGAGAATTTTTCCAACTTGGCAACACTGACCTTAAAGAGACAGTCTAGTTCCCAAACTCACTTTGGTGCAAGATCACTGCTTGTATAAAGCACAGGCTTTTATTCTAGTGTGATTTGATGCAGTTATTCTGCATAAATCACATTTTTAATATTTGACTCAAGCCCTCCCCAGTGATAACTGCATGTTTACTACAGGTGTGGCATCACTGATTATATAGACACTAAGAATATACAGTTTTGTGTCATTTAGTCACTTCGTGTGCTGCTGAAATAGAATACATTGTGTTGACTGTGAAAAACTTGCTCTTGTACACAGTAGGATCTCTTAACAGTGCAACACATCTTATGACATCACTAGAGAGACAGGAAATTACATTATTTATTCTCACTGGAAATTACATTTACTCAGCTACTATGGGCAGTCCTGGTTTCTTGCAAAGTGCTGTTATTTCCCAATTTTATCTAGCTGTAAGTATTTAAAATTTTAAGCAATGCAAAATGTAAAAAATGCATTTTAAATTATTTTGAAAGCACATTAATATGCATTAGCCCTTTAGTGACATGACCTTTTAACCTTGTCTTTCACTTGGTGACATGGGCTGTTTTGACATTT
This sequence comes from Pelodytes ibericus, assembly GCA_036172795.1. NCBI lineage: Eukaryota > Metazoa > Chordata > Amphibia > Anura > Pelodytidae > Pelodytes > Pelodytes ibericus. Next base: position 115,671,610 of record CM069861.1, on the reverse strand, counting down.
CTGTGGTGTTTGTGTTTAGCTGTAATTTTCTTATATGTTGTTAATATGTTGATTTTATCGTCATAGGAAGGGATTTCATTAGATACCATTATGTTCATCATATCTTTTAATTTACTACAAAAAAAATCATAAAATATGATGAAAAAATAAAAATCACTTTTTCTAACTTTGACCTAAATTTACACAAATACAATCATTAAAAAAGACCCAATTTAAATAGTTTCTAAATTGCATCCCGAGTTCAGAAATATGCTTATTTCCATGTTTTTCTGCAGTTTTTTGCAGTTATAGGTCAAAAAACAAAAAGTGTTTTTTTTCCTACAGTGACCTTTTGACCCAAACAGTCAATTTACCCATAACCCTAACTTTAACCTTAACTCTAACCCTTATGCTAACCCTTAATTTATTCCAATTTTAATTTAATTGTAACCCTATCCCTAATGCTAACCCTAATTTAATTGTAACCCTAACAATTATTTTAACCCTAACCCTAGATTTTAGCTAATTAAGTTTTTTTTTTTTAATTAATGTTGCAGCCAAGCCAGATCATCAGAAATACGGAAGTGAATTCTTTTTCACTTCTGAGGCTCTACCCACAAGAGGGCAGCAGCCATATTGGAGGAGCATGCTGCTCTTCAATATGGTGCCCACGATCGCTCCGTGGCTCGATCACGGGTGCCCCAAATAAAAAATGCCGGTGCTACGTAATGCCTTGACATCGAGGCAATTGAGCAGCACCGTCTGAGCGTTTTTTCACCATCGTTGATCGCAAAAATGCTCATTCCCCCACAGGACGTGCCAGGTATGTCCATTGTCGCGAAGGGGTTTATATTTGGAAGCTGCATTTTGGGCACCAGGCAGTCCCTTTAAAGGGGATCCTGGCTTGTGTGCCTAACCAAATAATTTGTAGTGTTCTTTAAAGACAAAGTGAGACAGTCACTGCCGACCAGATGAGCCTGACAGCTTCACACAAGCATTATAACTGACAGTCAGAGCATAAAGCGCCATGTACCATCACTGTTCCTCAAACTAGGGGCATTAAACCTTTCACTGTGCTTCTATATTAGGAAATATGTGCGCTTGTGGCTTACAACCACAAGATCACCAACTCACTCAACAGTGCATGGGGAACAGAGGAAAAGAGAAGAAAATATGAGATGCACCAGATATTAGAAGTGCAGCAATACAGATTTTAATGTAAGATAATATCTACTTACAATACATACTGAAGGCCTCAGCTCAAGCTAGTTCTGGCTCACCTAAAACAGCATGGTGTCCATTGTGTCTTGATCCTCAGTGGTTTCTATGTCTGAGAATCTGGCACCTTCTCTTTTATATCAGCAGCATCTATGTGTTTCATTTATTCAGAGCTTTTTCAAATGATGTCCATATTTTATCAATTAATTGCACTGTGCTATTCAATTTGGCAGATACAGGAGTCCCACAGATTGTCACACACAGGAGTCCATTATTTATGCCACACACAGGAGCCCCACGAGGTGATAATTGTACAATTCTAAAACAATACGTATCTATACACACAGACATCTCTCTATCTCTCTCCCTCTACAACTAGTTGCATTTATACTTATTTGCATTTTTTATATTATATTCAACTATTTTCATAGGTAATAAAAATATTATTGAAAAATTGCATTCCTTGTTTTTATTCTTTTCCTCTGCACCCACATTGCAGCTAAAGGTCTTACCACAGCACCATACAGTACCCACAGAACTTGCCATGCACCTATATTGCACCCACAGCACTTAGTTTGCACTCATATTGCACCTACATTATTTGGCATGCCACACTGTCACTTTGCCCCACAGAAATAGCCAGTGTCACTTTCCTCATAGTACATGTTATTTTGCCCCACAGACCATGCCACAGCATCAGTTTGCCAATTAAAATAAACCAGTTTTCACATGAATATGCCAGTGTTTGCCCATAAATATGACACTGCCAATTTGCCCAATAATATGCCAGTATTATTTTGCCATTAATAAGCTAGACAATTTGCCTAATAATATGCCACAGCCAATTTGCTCAATTGTATGCCAGTACTATTTTGTCATTTAATATGCCCCAGCCAATTTACCCAATAATATGCCAGTATTTCTCTGCCATTTAATATATGCCAGTATTTGGCCATTCAATATATTCCAGTATTTTGCCACGTAATATATTCCAGTATTATTTTGCCATTCAATATGCCGGTATTTAGCCACTCAATATGCCACTATTTAACCCCTCAATATACCATTATTTTGCCACTACTATGCCATTATTTTGCCATTAATTATGCCAGTATTTTGTCACTCAGTATGCCAGTATTATTTTGCCATTCAATATGCCAGAATTTTGCATTTAACCCAATATGCCAGAATTTTGACACTCAATATGCCAGTATTATTTTGACACTCAATATGCCAGCATTAAACCCCTTAATATGCATGGAGGAGGGAAACACAGCCACCGGATGTGACGCCACGTCACATCCAGTCGCATTGATTTTTTTTTTCCACCGGCCGTATCCAGCGGATGCGACTGCCAGAGAAAAAAAGTTTAGCAGCGCAATACACCCCCCACACCCCTCGGGACGCCGCCGAATGCCTGTATTTATAAAACAGTATAGGCTTCCTTTGGTGTCCTTTGAATTTATATTGGAAGTGATAAGGAATCTGGAGGAATGGGGTATTATTAGACCAGTGCACAGCTCATTTAAAAATAATCCCATATTAGGAATGCTTAAGCCTAATGATCAATTTAATTTATGCGCCAACTTAAGGAAGCTAAATAAATGTGTTCATATGTCTGGCCGGCCCATGCCATATACTAAGCAATGCTCAGTACAAATGCAGGTATCCGAAAATTGTACTTACCTTGATTGTGCATAAGGAAATTGGACAGTTAACCCCCTTCATGTTTTCACTGTGATAAGCACCATCAACACTTTCCTGGAAGCCTGACAAGTAAGGATATCCAGGAAAACATAATAAAAATTTCTCCAGGAGTGCCCATGGGCAGTTTAAAGTGACATGCCCCTGACCACTATTAGTCGCACCCCCTCACCTGGAACACCCAGAAAGGGGGCTATCTTAGCCTATAAGAGCTGAGACAGACTGTGTCAGCCATTACAGTGAGGATTTTTATAAGAATAGGGGCATATCACAATCCATTGCAATCCTTACCCAAACTTGAGGGATTAGATAGGGTTGATTCTAATTGCCTTAACAGTTAGACAGTTAGGTTACATTAATTCTTGTCCTACATTTGCTGTGTTCATGCATAAGACTATGCCTGATGCCGCTGTGTGTAGTACCTTATGCTATGTAGATGATATCTGTCTCAAGAGCACAACATTTGAGACACACATGCAGGATGCCATATTCTAATGGATTTATATGTTATGATGACTCTGCACCCAGGAAAGAAATGGTTGTTTTCTCAATAAAGCTGAGTGCAGGAACCTTGGATATATATATATATTATATATATTAGTGTTTTATATTTGCTCCTCTATTTTTGTCCCTGGTCATTCATTGATCCCCTCTAAATAAAAAAAATAGTAAGTTAAGGATAAATAATATTATAATTATAAGCGACATAGGCATATCTCGCTTTAAGAACCTTCACTTTAAGGACTCTCACATGTAATGATGTTCGTTATTGTGCAACCATTCCCGTATTTTAATGATTTGGCGTCTAGAATGTATTTGTAGACTATATAAGATAAGTTCTAAAAAGAAAATGCAAATATATTGAGAGTGGCATGTACTAAAAAACACAAATATATTTTCTGTGCAAAACTATTTTATCCCTTTACTCCTTTTGCAATGTACTGAACATTTAACGCTCAAATAGTAAATACAAGCAAATGTGTATAAAAACTGACATAATTGCGAATAAAAAAATATTTTTTTCACACACAAAATAACAGTTATTTTTCACAAAATATTCGCAAACATCTTTAGCATGTGCAAATATAAACGCAATATATTAGAGCAACCGGAAAAATACAAACTACATAAAAATAAACAGAAGAGGTGCAAACTGGGAAAAACAGGAGCAAAATGTTACAAATATTCACAAAGTGCTTCTTACTCATGTTTTACCTACTTTTTTCCCCACTGCACTTGTTTAGTACATGAACCCCTATGTATGCTGATATGGGGCATACCTGTATTGGGGAATAGATAAACGTTTTTTTTTCCATTTAAACTGTATAGACAAATATTGTTAAAGGAATAGTAAGAAAAGGAGCAGGGACCTTTATTTCACCGGACAAGGCTTTGGAAAGGAACAAATGATTTTTCAATAAGCTGTAATATTGTATTTCCTTTAGGAATATTCTTCTGCCATAGTACCCTCACTTTATTTCCTATATTACTCCACAGTGTCTATAAACATGTCCCTAACAGTACCTACAATATAGAAAACGTTATTTCTTTCCTTTACTGTATTTAACTTGCCAGTGCATTTGGAAATGATTAATATAACAATCTCTCTAATCTGTCTTCTGGAGATAGTATTAAAGGGTTCATCTAAAAGGTTTCCTGATTACATTCTGTGGAAAATTATTTTTATTCATTTTTCTCCTTTCTAGACACAAAACTCTGGTGGCTAGTTACACACAGCACCTTAGGTGTATTTTTGTCCCATATTTATATAAAGTGACAGTGACAGCTGTCTCTGTCTGCTGCTACAACTCAGTAAATCTGTTTCCCTTGACAACCTAGCTTTTATGATGGGTTTCCTAATTGCTCTGTTATCATACGTACCCACTTAAAGAGAAATGATCACCTTATTGCAATTTTTTTTGTCAGTTTGTAAGAACAGATACAATCATAAAATACAGTATCAAACAACCTAGGATAGAAGTGAAGGGTATAGAATTATTTCTTCCACAGCTGATTATGTGCCTGATGCCAATTTCACTCTGGTAAGACTGTGAAGAATATAAAATATGACAGGCTCAAAAGTCCCATTTCCATATTTTAAGATAGATTAGAGAAAGATGTCTGCCTTTACTGACACATTCTCTTATGCTGTGTCTTGCTGATGCTCGATTACAGTAACACAAGGTTTTATTTAATATACCATGCTTGAGGTGACCACAATTCTTGCTTTCACTATCAAAGTCAAGCAGGTGCAGCAGCTAGACAAAAACACCCACAACACTACCATATTTAAAAAAAAATCTATTGTTTAGATTACAATGTGTGAGATGCTCAGTCAATGCAATACAGCTGGAATATCAATAATCTGCCCAACACCACCTTCAAAACTGATTTAATCTCAACCTACTTTTTGGACATTTCCCACGATCTTGTGACTTTGTCAGCATCAGTGTAACAATTTTTTTTATTATTTTTAAAATATTCATATTAATCTAAATATAATATAATACATAACAATAATATATTATAATTGTATATAAACATTTTTGTGTTTAAAATATGTTTACTTTACTTGAGCACTTTTCTATTCTAGTCTCCAAGTATAATCTGCATAATTGAAATGGGAGAATTTTGCCAATATTACATGAATTTGGAGTGTGATCGGCTCATCTTAGGCAGCGGAAAATCTATGCTTTTCATTATGAAAATGTCCTGATTCAAACCCCTCCAATGCTTTGGTTTCTGAACGGCCCGAACTGCCAATTCGGACACAAATTCTGGGATATTGAGTTTTTCGGAGTCGGATTTCGGAGAGTTGTGAAACTCAACTAGAGTGCTGAATCCATTTTGGGACAGTTCAGTGTATATTGGGTAGATCTTTATATTCCCATCATGCAGTCTGAGCATTATTACTTATTATCATCCATTATTACTTATGAGCATTGAAGAAGCAGTCCACAACAGCAATAATGCTAAAGGTTAGTTACTACTCACCTACTGCATTTAGAAGGAATTGAATAGGAAGTGGAGTGACGTTGGAAAAAAGCAGGGGAGAATTGTGTGGGGACAGGAGATATAATACCACATAGGAAAGTAAAAAGGATGAGAGCAGCACACAGAAACAATTCTGCACTGGGCATTATCTTTGTCTGCCATGACCACTAGGGAATATGCTCAACAAGTGATGCAAAGAAACCATCCAATTTTATGCTCTTGCTGTACATTTGCCACTGTACCACGAGGGATGTTAATGTGATACTGAAAAGCTGGCATAGGATGTGGGTTTTAATCAATGTTTTCAGTACACTATTTTTATCGTTTACTGTTTCTTTCAGTAGACTGTTTGTCCTACAAAATCTTTATATTTTCTTTTTAGTTTTGATAATTGACATCTTATTCCGGAAACACCACAAGTCTACAGAGTCTACATATTGTGCAAAAATATACCAATTGCCCCACAGGACGGACCTAGCACGTCCTGTGTCGGCAAGGGGTTAAATAAATATTGAAAAGCAGATTTCTGGGGGCTGCTGTCCCTTGTCTGTAGATGTAATACGCTTATAAATATTCCATCTACTCTCTCTGCTGACGGGGGCCCCCCCTCTGTTGATCCCAAGCAAAAACAAGGATTTTTATCTCTGCGCTAGCTGAAACAGTCGCCAACCAGACTAGGTTGCTTGCTACCTATGGAAGCATGGCAGCTGCCCGTTAGAGGCCAGTTTATCCTCACACTAGCTTTTCACTTGTGCTTCTATATTAGAAGCACAAGTGAACAATAAAGTTTAGTGTCCCTTGTGTGAAGTACAAAGGTCACTCCCCACAAGCCTAGCCCCTTGCTAAGGGACCTTTCTACTTCACATATCAGTTTGTCCTAATCTGTCAAACGGAGTTTAGAATACTAAGTACAACTGCTGCTAAAGCAAGCACTCCATAAATTGTTGGCGCAACATAAACAAATGATAATAATAGCAGTGTTGCTATTAAAGCTGTTGCTATTGGTAATCAGTTAAGGTTTTTATTTATGCACAGAGCATATATTTGTTTACAAAGCCCTCATGTAACTATAATCTTCTAGCTATAATATATCTAACTAAATCCTCTACCTTAAGCAATGGGCTACTTGGGTTTCAATACTGCTGTAAAATCTTTTGGCTAAATGGACTATTGCAGTTTTCCAGACAAATAACTGTGCCACATAGCAGTAAGCAACATAAGGTTTGGGAGCTATTGATAACATTCCAGTGTTCTATAATAGCTCGCTTGGGTGCGGTAGATGAATAAATAAAATATACATATAATAATAATGTATGGTGGAATCACAGGACACAAACTTCATGTTTATTATCCAAGATAATTTCTAAAGTAATATAATTATACACTAATACAGGACCTTCTTCCACAGATTTTTCTATAAAACTAAGATCTAACCCCCCCCTAATCTCCCCTCATTTGCCACTTGAAATCATTGCCTTTCCCTCCACTATTTCCATTTAAGCTTTTCTGTTTCGCATGTATACTTAATGGTGTATTCTAGCTCCCCCTTTCCTTGTGAGTTCTTATTCCCCACTGATTCCCCTTCATAAGTGTTGCCCATTCCTCTCTCTTGTGATGTTTCACCGCCTCTTTGTGCTTATTTATTGATCCTGTGTCCTTTCACCTATGTACCTTATTGTTCTGTAGCTCGGATGGCCACACTGCATGGAGATACTTTAGATTTCATAAATATATACTGTAAGTCTATCTTTGTATCACAGGCATATATACACTGATCAGCCATAACATTATGGCCACTGACAGGTAGCAAGTTGGCTGAGGCAATGTGATGCTTTGGGAAATGTTCTGCTGGGAAACCTTGGGTCATGCCATTTGTGTGCACGTTATTTTGATACATACCACCTACCTAGGCATTGTTGCAGACACCTTTTCATAGAAATGGTATTCCTTGATGGCATTTTGCTTTTTAAGCAGGATAATGCACCCTGACACAAAACAAAAATTGTTCAGGAATGGTTTGAGGAACACAACAACAAGTTCAAGGTTTTGATTTGGCCTCCCAATTTCCCCAATATCAATCCAAATGAGCATCTGTGGGATGTGCTTGACAACCAAGCCTGATCCATGGAGGATTCACCTCGCAACTTACAGGAATTAAAGGATCTGCTACTAACATCTTGGTGCCAAATACCACAGCACACCTTCAGAGATCTAGTGGAGTCCAAGCATTGACAGTTCAGACTGTTTTGGGAACAAAAGGGGTCCTACATAATATTAGGCAGATGGTCATAATGTTATAGCTGATCGGTGTATCTTTCAAAAGAATGTGTGCAGAAATCAAATGAAGAAAATGTAATCTCATCTAAAATCTTTAACTACTTCCCTTAACATTTCTTTTCTCTTTCTTTTTTTTTTTGATGGCTTGAAAAGATGTAACAGTAAGAAATCCAGAATGGATTAACAAGAGATAAAACACCACAGCACAGGTCTATAATTTATTCTACAAGGATGAATTATAGAGCCTCCTTGAAGTATCAAGAGATGAATTTAAGCAATATAAAGAAGTTTGACGTTTAAAATGACAGGTGTATTACTAGTAACATTATATTTTCTACTGTGGATTTACACCTATTGTTTTTTTTTATATATATCATTTCCTGAACGAGTCATTAATGACTCTGTTATACATACCTGTCACTCATGTACAGTATATTACATGACTATTTTACTAAAAGAAACAATATTTCACCCAGTTCTCCTCTGAATCATTCAGATGTTCATTGTCAAACTTCAGACAGGTATGTACATGTGCTTTCTTGAGCAGGGGGACCTTGCGGGCGCAGCAGGATTCAGTCCTTCATGGCGTAGTGTGTTACCAATTGTTTTCTTGGTGAGTATGGTCCCAGCTGCCTTGAGATCATTACCAAGATCCTCCCCTGTAGTTCTGGGCTGATTCCTCACCGTTCTCATGTTCATTGAAACTCCACAAGGTGAGATCTTAAATGGAGCACCAGGCCGAGGGAGACTGACAGTTATTTTGTATTTCCTCCATTTTCAAATAATCACACCAACTGTTGTCACCTTCTCACCAAGCTGCTTGGCAATGGACTTGTAGCCCATTCCAGCCATGTGTAGGTCTACAATCTTGTCCCTGACATCCTTGGACAGCTCTTTGGTCTTGGCCATGGTGGAGAGTTTGGAATCTGATGGATTGCTTCTGTGGACAGGTGTCTTTTATACAGGTAACAAGCGAGTTACCTGTATAAAAGACACCTGGGAGCCAGAAATCTTGGTGATTGATAGGGGATCAAATACTTATTTCACTCATTGACATACAAATTAATTTATACCTTTTTTGACATGTGTTTTTCTGGATTTTTTCTTTTTTTGGGTTATTCTGTTTCTCACTGTTAAAATACACCTACTATTAAAATTATAGACTGATCATTTTTGTCAGTGGGCAAATGTTCAAAATCAGCAGGGGATCAAATACTTTTCCCCCTCAATGTAAACATATTAAAGTGCAAGATCTGTTGATGCAAGCTGGCTGCAGTGGCAAGTCCTGTGGGTGTGATTTGGGTGCTGCAAGGTGGTCCTGGGGCAAGTTATGTGGCTTCAATCAGGTAATGTTGGTGCAATGGTAAGGGATGTGGGGCAATAATGAAAGGCGGGCAGGAGAAATAGAGTGAAGAGGGACAGAGGAAGGAACAGACTACTGAACACATAAGGCCAGACCTGGTGTAACCCATGATAAATGATCACACCATGTCAGTACTGAATTTCTCAGACTGGCCAGATGATAATTGAGGAGAGAAATACAGAATCATTCAGTCAGCTGTTAACCATTCGTGTGTGTTCATGCGTATGCATTTTATTATATATAAAATCAAATAAATTGGGCTCTGACAACAAGTGATATGAAAGTCTTTCTAATTTGATCATTTGATCAAGTGTGTAGAAATATTTGTTTTTTCATCAAAGAAAAAAAAAAAGACAAAGTATATATCACATGGTATTCAGTAGTGAATAACGTGCAAATAAATGAAAACCATATCAAATCATAATGGCATAATTTACCGAACAAACTGCATATTGTGACCGCCACTACCCCTATACACCCACTGAATAAAATCAAGGGGACTGGGTGTTTAATAACCTCTGTCAGTCTCCCATTCCCCTTTGAAAAATGTTGTGGCTGGTAGCTGCCAAAATGCACCAGCAGTCCCCAATATTTCCTCCCTCCAGCCCTTGCACAGCTTTTCATGTGTTAAGGTGTTAACAGGCAAAATGTTTTATATTTTTTTTATGTTTTAACACACCTCATTGAATTGCCTTTGCGTGTTCCATAGCATGCATAAGGCTTTTACCGCACCCATTAATGCATTTAATGGAGGGCATTGAATCAATTTTGCCCGTCAATGTACCGTAATTTGCAATTTTACATTTTTTTTCCCCTTAACAAGCATCATTGGATATTCCCAAATTTGTATCTAATTAATACAATACAATTCTAGTAAAAATTACTGTTTTCCAACTAAACTGTGCAGTCAATTAAGAACAGTTACCCGGTTAGTCAACAGACCACATATGGGTTGCTGGAAAATATTTCTCAATAGTGATCTGGGCTACTACAAAGAATGCTCATAGAGAAATCTTGATAATATTTTTTACCTGTGTAAAATGACAAAAAAAATCTAAAATGTATATTTCATAGATGTACAGTATTATTAGTATATAGTATAATTGCAATGTGCAGTGTTTGCTTGTGTATAGTGGCTCTCCCAAATTTTTTTTTTGATATGGCAAAATCCACCTTAAGTTGTTGTTTGGCCGAATGTTATTTAGAGGTCGTGGTTTAGATAATGAATTAGAACAGAACAAAAAGAAAAATCTGATGGTCTAAGGAACAACTGCTTCTGGGGTATCCCTTTAGAGCAAAAGTGTCCTTGTTTTTTCCCCCTTTGCTTATTGCATCATCAAATATAGCTAGTTGTAAAGGCTAATACTGATATGCGTTGTGGGTTTCGTTCTTTAAACAATTATGGTGCATTAGCAGCACATGCAACAATTAGACCAAAGTAGCAGTGTTGGCAAAATAACTTGTCTATTTGTTTCCTTAGCTATTTTCTTACAACTCAATTTCCCATGGTTCACTGCTTCTTCCCTTTCTGAAGTCAAACATCTTTCTCATTGTGGATAATAAGTCACTTTCCCATCTCGTGTTACTACAGTACATAACAAAGACACCAATATGGATTTGAAACATTGTATTAAACAATTTAGACCTTTATTACCTGCAAACTGCTCCCTGTCCAGTGACAATTTCACATTTTTCTCCAGCCGCACAGTGGCCTGGTTCCAAGTCACAAATACTTTGGCAGGGGAGCCCATCGATACTTATATATCCAGGTTTACAAAGGCAGTCTGCTTCTTGTGTCCAGGTGTTTACTGAGCACTCTGAAGATTCATCACAAGCCATGAATTTGCATGGGTCTGCTTGATCAGCTGAAAGAAGAGAATAAACACAGTTTAATTCATTCACTGGCACGCACCAATCATCAGACTAAGTTTCTCTTGAAAGAATTGCCAATACTTCTGACACAGAAAATTCCACGTTTTGAAACAATTTTAAATCTACATTGTGAAATTGGTAAAAATAATTATACAATGTGTCCTCTGCAATACGTTACTAGATATCGCATTTGGACTAATTAAAGCTAGTTTGCTATTTGCACATTTTTGTTATGTCATTTTGAAAACCTGCTGAAAATTCATGTATTTCTGGACTATTCCACTCTAGATTACCGGTGTAAATTTGGCCTTAACTAGTGGTGCTGCATTCAACAGCTCACAGGCATATTACTGTGACACCTGTTCATTCCTCGATTCCCTGATATGTTGGCAAACAAGAATGGGTAAAACAAAAATACATTCCGTTCTCCAGATGGACAGCGCCATCACAAATACTTCAAACTTATGTTTTATGGTTGCTTCACATGACTTCCATCTATTTAAAGAGAAATTGTACATAACACAATCTTATAATATGCACAGTTTCCATACACTTCCATGCACTTATGGAACGTGATATTTGGTCTGTACTGGCAGACTGAAGGATGTTGTTCACTTTGGGCTTGATTCATGAAAGAAGGAATTTCAGAGAATTTTTTGCTCCCCTACCCCCTTTTTTGCTCACATAAGGTTTCAGGGTATGCCCATAGGCCTGGGTTGCTTGCACCTAGAGGCTCTCCAGCCATACCACACTGACGAGGCCATTGTAGGCCGAAACTTACTTCTTTCGTTTGCTGTGTTCCTCATGCAGAGGGTACTAGCCGTGCATTTCGGGTCTGGACTGCCCTTATGGGTGGGATTAGTCTGATATGCTAATGGAGTGGTTCCTCTGTAATGGTGTAAAAAATAGAGTTGCCCTCCCGAGTAGGTACTATCCTACAGGACACACTATTGTAGTGCTGTCTGTTCTCCGGAGCTCATGCACCCACCCCCTTTTTGCAGAGAATTGAATAAGAAATTGCAAAATTAAAGCCAAAATAGCAGAGTTTGGAGCGTAGCTGAATGGGAGAATTTTTCTAAACACCTGCAGGGAATTTCAGCCTACAATGGCTGGTTTCTTATCCGCTGTCAACGTTTATGTTTTCCCATGTGCTTGAGAGCCCAGAAAAGGGAACTATTCATCAACACTGTGCTAATTTGTGAAATGAACCATTTTGGAGCATCTCTTAATTACACTATTATTGTGTTTCACTGCTGCTTCTGCAGAGTCTGCTATTCCATCGCTATACTTTTACAGGAGAAAAAAACTATAACTTTGAGTGTGTAGTCAGGATATCAGAATTTATGTATGATTGTTTAATATGGTTTTAAATGAATATTTAGAATTATGGCATTGTTATGAGTAAGCACAATAAAAGGATGCTATTAAGAACCCAATTTGCCTGGAGAAGCAAGGTACACAGACAGGAGTCATTACAATGATGAATTCTGTTGTGATATTCAACCTTGTTTCTAAAAAACAGATTAGCTAACAAGTATTATGTAAATATTGTACAAATCATTTTTATTTTTCATTATTGTTAAGCTTTAAAGGTCACACAAGCAGTTAGAAATATTCACATTTATTTCCGCCTTTTTTTTCCCATCGTCTCAATTTTTTATTTGCATGCAGTAAAGCTGGTCACAAAATTAAAACGGTGGAGTCCAGGTAGATTTATAATAAAGGAATCACAAAAAGTGATGTCAGGGTGATACCTTTAACTGAGAGCGTGAGCAAAGCATGTTTTCAAGGTATTCCACTTGCAGAATGAACAAATAATATCACTGAAAAAAACAATTAAGACACATGCTGTTTTGGGACAAATATGGCACCAGCAAGCAGCTTGGGGGCAGATATGACATGAGTGGAGACTAAATATAAAGAGGTACAGCCTTGAGAGGAATGGATGGGGCGAAGGAAGATTGAGGGAGGAGCATGAATTTAGTCATGCCTAGGGAAGAACAAAAATACACCATTGGGTGTGACCAGTCACTGGGTTAGGAAACTTGTAGCCCTCTAGTAAGACTTTAGTTCATATTCTATCTGCAAATCTGCAAATATTAGAACTTGTAGATGAGGACACACATTGATTGAATATTATAATATTTTGCATTGTCAAGATAAAAATGTTTCATATAAAATTGTATTTTAGTGCATTCAAACACTAAAAATGTGGACGGCTTTCAAAAGTTGTGGATTTGATATATCACTTTTGTTATTACCTCAACTAAAAGAAAGATAAAAGGTTCCAGGTACTTACACACAGATATGTAATAAAAAATACCAAACTAAACAACTATTCCTCTTGACATCCCAAGCAGGAAAATGTAAAAACTTACAAACTTCATGTAATCTAAAAAGATCAGTAAATTATCAGTGAAATGGTGGTTAGAACCCTTAAAGGGATAATCTCTCGAACAATACATTATTTTAGGGATTACATATCATTTAATAGGCTATACTCTGTTATCAGAGTTAATATATGGAGTATGATAGACTGAAGTACAGAGTGGTGAATTAAAAACTAGTGATAAGTGGTAACTGACATCACCGAATAGAGCCCAATAGCGTAAATCCATCGCAATTCCTCTCCAATTCAGGAGTCACTTTCATTATGATGTGGTGCAGATTAAACATCTTAACACCGAAATATCTAAATCTCATATTAGATCTACCAAATTTAGGATGAATCCTCAAAACTTGAAACTGGGTTGGTGACAAAAATGATATCATTACTTATGAGTCTTATTAAAATTTAGTCTAAAATAAGCCCACGCCTTTGTTTTTTGTCTCCATGAGTTATCGGGGTATGCCCAGACGTGGGTCCCTAGCTCGCTGCACCTAGAGGGATACCAGCCGTACCACACTGACGAGACCAATGAAAGCCGAAATGTACGTCTTTGGTTGCTGTATTCTTTGTGCAGAGGAGACCTGCTAGAGTATTTGCATCTGGACTGACCTTATGGGTGGGACCAGTCTGATATGCTAATGGAGAGGTTTCCTCTGTGATGGTGCAAGTTAGCAAAAAAAATGGTGATTCCTCTCCCGAGTAGGTTACAACCTTTAGGGCCGGCTACTTCAGCTTTTTCCCATTCTCGCTGAGAGGGATCCACACCTTTTGTTTTTAGTCTAAAATAACACTCAATAATAATTAGTAAGTAATACAACTTAATGTATAAATAAGTAGATTTTTTTTTTATCACAGTTTGATGTGCTTCCACACTGATTTTGACATTATATAGCAATACTAACCATTGTACATCAAAGACAGAATGGGTATTTCTTTAATGTTCTTACCAGGTTCAATGTCTAGTGAGTAGCTGTCAATCTGTAGGTTGAGTAGTTGAGCTGCAACATTACAAAAATCTTCCAAAACACAGTGCACGGCTTCCGTGACGTTGTAGGGCACTGTTTTAGCAAATTTCAGCTTGCTGTTGATAATCACACTCCCCTTCCTAAAGTTCAGGATTTCAAGTTGCTTAAACCCTGTAAGATTGGATTGAAGGTATGGGAGTAGCTGCAAGAAACAGATATGTAATATTTTAAAACATTCCTTTTGGTCAACTCAAATTTGGTGTTTGTGTATTTTTTTAAAAAATTTTTTTTAGATTTATTAGCATATACATTCATTTGTCAATAGCATAACGAATCATCATTTACAGTGCACACTATGCGTTTTGTTGGTTGAAAGTGATCTTAGGAGTATGCTAACCACAAACATGAGCTATGTATTGCCAAATGATAGAGATCTTGTTTTTTCCTTCTGTTGGTGTGTCCCT
Source organism: Pelodytes ibericus (assembly GCA_036172795.1). Taxonomy (NCBI): domain Eukaryota; kingdom Metazoa; phylum Chordata; class Amphibia; order Anura; family Pelodytidae; genus Pelodytes; species Pelodytes ibericus. The sequence goes on along the minus strand of CM069861.1, from coordinate 115,656,385 downwards.
GGTTAAGCAGATACTAATGGTGCCTATCAGTCAGTATAGACCCATAATGTAAAGATCTGTGTAGTCAACTCCCCCAGGTGGTGATGGGGTTTCAGGGGTGCAGATGCATCATGACAAGAGACAGTTCTGCAATAGGACTTTATGGCCCATGTCCTGGGCAACTTCATTACTGGAGAAAAAGTAAGAAAGCACATTTTATGTGCATGTGTGTGATAGCCTGTGTTTAAGTGACTACAGGGGCTATTCACTAAAAGGTGAAGTTCATCTGACCAATTTAGATAGATATTGTGCAGGGGCAAACCTGGTGAGTTTGCTTAGTTTGCACAATATATATATAGCTTTTCTCACCACAGCTCACCTGCTACTCACCTTAATTTACCTTTTAATGAGTAACCCACATTATTGGTGTCACTGTGTTTGTCACTGTTTCTGTGTGTGTGTGACTGTATGTGTATTTGCGTGTGTGAATGTGTGTGTATGTGACTGTGTATTTGTTTTCTCTTGTGATAGTGTGTGTTTTACTTTTACACATACACACAGAATCACATATACATACAATACATTATTAGGAAGCCTTGGGAGCCATATAGATTTCCAGTCAACTCTAGGAACTAACCAGAGAATATGCTCTTGGGCTTGCCTAAGATAGTGAAGTTGCACTTGTAGGTCTCAAGTCGAGAATACAACTTTTTAACTTTTAGTTTAAAGAGACCCATGAACACACATAAACACAAACAAATACACACACACACACACACACACACACATATATATATATATAGATATAAACACACACACACACACATGTATTAATACACTTACACACATGTTTATATATATAAAACGCAAATTGTGTAATTACACAATTCATGAAATGTGCCGGTCCCTATTTATTCACACAACCAGTAAAGTTGCACTTATGGGTCTCTTAATTAATTGTACAAACATTTTATTCACCATGTATAACACAGCTTGAAAGTAATGTGATCAGTGGTGCATAGGACGACCACATTTAATTTCTGTATGTCACGGAGGAGATTATACACACACATGTATATAATGAATGTCGCTCCTCATTTACCTAACAATGGTTAAAATGCTATTTTATTGTAATATGGAACTTGGATAGGTGATCTGTACATGACCAGATGTTGTTTTACCACATCTATGGTAATCCCCAGTCAGGCAGATGCCTATGGTGTTGCGGTTCAATAATTGTTGGAGTGTCAACTCTTGATATATAATCTGTCAGTGTCACATTTCAGAATTTGCAAATCTAGACTTTTAAAAAAAGTTCTATTTAAAAGTTATTCTAAAATCCCAGTAAAATGTTATTTTATACATTTTTTTAGTAGAGAACTACTGGAAATTGTGTCTGTAGGAGACAGAATTATTAAGAAAAAATATTTGTGAGATTTTCACCATGAACCATATCACTTAAAGTGCAAGGCTTATAAAAATGTAATCAAAGTAATACAATACGTAAGTGTTTTACAAGGAGAGGCACATTTCGATTTTCCTTTTTTTTCAGTTATGGTATGAGGATGTTATGACATGCTCATGTTAATGGTGCTCATTTTGCCGGTCATAGGAAGATGAAAGTGTGTTGGTCCTGCTAGGAATTGTACGGACTCTGCAGTTGGTGCATTAACCAACTAAGTAGTATCATGGAAAACATTGGGTGATGTATAAACATGGTGCACACTCAGTGCACAATACTGGTGCTATATGGCTCACTTCAGTACAGAGAATCAAGCACTGAAAAGTAAATCTCTCACACAAACAAGAAGAACTCCTGCCCTGTAACCCTAGGTCCATGACAGGCGGAAGTTCTTTCCCTGGACTGTAAAGTATCAGGATTTATAAGAAAGGCATTTGCACATTTTTTTCACTTCTTGACTCTTTATAGTACAGGTATCTTTATATAATTCACTCGTTGTGTTGTCTCTTGGTATACTAGTAAAAGAATGACCTAGAGCTCTGTCCGTATGATTAACAGAGATTTGCAAACCCTTAAGCCTTCCTTTTAACCATTAACCTTCTTTAGTTAAACGCTCTTCATGTGGGAGGAAGACCCAAGATATTCAACTGTTTATTACAATAGATTATAACAAGGTCTGATTTCTTTTGTAGAACACATATCTATTGGTGCATAGATACATAAAACAAACTTAAGCAATAAGAAAAAAAATGGAATTGTCCCTTTCATACTAACTCTTGAAAGGAAGTGCATTACCATTAACCAATAACCTTGTTTGCTCCCTAAATGTATAGGATATACATATGTGTACAGTGTGCTATCAGAAACTCATGTAAGTGCACACATTAATAGGAAAGTATATGTTAAATGACCGTAATGCTTCTGGTTTATGATATCACATTGTTGCACCATATGCAAATTAACTATTGAAGTAGTAAATATCCTAAATCAGTGACACATTTCATAAACATTTCTAACATGTTTTTCTCTTAATACATGCATTTATTGCAGGTTTGCTAACACAATCTGCATATACTTTTTATTCCCTACATTTATAGTGCAGATAATGTCCCTTTGATAATAGCATTTATAAATGAATCCACAGTATATTTGTATTCATATAAATGTCCTTCCTTCCCCCTCTGCTGACCCTCACCTGATAAAATGTAGTGCTGTAATACTCCTCCACAATAACCTTTCTCTCTATGAGATGCGCACAAACACACAGAATTCTCAGAAACAGCATTCCCTTAACCCCTTAGTGACTGGACATTTTGAAATTGTATTTGTCGTTCTGGACTATGGCTGTTTTAACATTTCTGCAGTGTTTGTTTTTAGCTGTCATTTTCTTCTATTTCATTTACTGTAGCTAAACACATTTTATATTTCTTTTTTTCAGTATGAGAAGGGCTTTCTTTATTTTGTTGTCCCTAGAGGACCACTAATAGTACCAACATGTCACTGGACAAATTTGCATTTTTATCTAATTATTACTATTTAAAAAAAATATATCTGGGGTTTCTTTTGACTATTTTACTGATGGCTATCAGTGTCCCAGTCACCTACGTTTTGTTGATACAAGTTTCTCCTACAGATCAACTCAAACTGAAGAGGTGATGGTTTTATATTGTACCAAATGATTGGTTAAATCCTTGGGGATCAATACAGTATATGTAGTAATAGTCTTCCCAAGAAGAAGGACCAGTACCAGACGCTCTATTAACTGTGAAGGTAGTTCATTAAAGTCATTGCTCTTTCTGAGTGGGGGCTACAGCTAAACATATGTATGGCCTCCAAATGTCTACTAACAATTGAGGAGGATTCAAAGATGGTTTTGAAAATCTTACAGTCCATTCAAGCTATGGACATTTGAAATGTAGGTTACTGCTACCATAGCTCCATTTAAACATATATATGTAAGTGGAATTATATTTAGGAGAATACTTTATTACAAACAATTGGGAATTACAACTGTACAAATAATTACAATTTCAAATATTGACTTTATTAGGTATGCTTGTATTTACAAAACTAACAATAAGCAGTTTGTTTCACTGAGATTTGTCTTCTCTGATAAATGTCAGGTGGTAGGAGGATATGAACTCCATCAAATTGTTATTCAGATTAGCATGTTAGGAGCTGACACATTGGGATCTGATTTAAATCACTTAGTTTATATTACTACATAAACATTGCTGATATATTGTAGGTGAATCTCTGTATGTGAAGCTGTTTCTTTAAATAACTTTGCAATATAATTGTACTGCTTTTTAGTTTTTATTGCAGTAATCTAGTACTGGTTTTATGGAAAGAACTAAACTAGTAAATGGAATTGTATTTTTAAAAAAATGTGCTTTGTACCTTTAAATCAACAGTAGTGGCATTTGATATAGTGCCATAGACACACAAAACATTTCCTTTTGTTTTAAGAACATTATGGAATCACTGCATTGGTGTAGCATGCTGCTTAAAAGCCATATTTTTCACATAGTACTTTATTTATAAAAGGAAAATTTGCATTGAATTGACAAGAGAATTTCAAACTGAAGGACTCGGTAGCCAAGGGTGAAAAATGTTCCAATGCAGCTATAATTCAAATTTGGTTTCTTTCCTGCTATGTTTGCAATTCTCTTGTCAGTTCCCAGCAATTCTCTATTTCAAGAATACAGCCCTTAGTGCACAACAATTGCACATAAACAGTGTTTAAATAAGGGTGGAACATTAGGGTTAGGGAGATTATGAATATATGCATCTGTAACATATTGAGCATCCACATAGATCTGATCTAAGGTACAGTGAGGGACACACATTTAAAAACAAAAAAATCACCATTGTTTCTGAAATACATGCATGAACAATTCTCTATCTTTTTGCATGATCAATTATGAATAGGTTTTACTATTTTGCTATCAAATTCTACACCTCCTAGTATAAATTAGGAAATTCTGAACACATACCATTCCCAGTGCTTTCCACACTGAAGATTATGGGGCTAGATTTGGGCATCCAAGCCATGTACAAGCATCCCCCTCCATAGAAAGAGGTATGGGGATGTACCTTGCATATTGGGTGTCCCACTGACTGGCTTTCAGGAGATGACAGGGATGTTCATTTTCAGAAAGAAGAAAATATCTGTCCTGTCATCCAGTATCTGTCTATCAGAATGTTCCTGTGATATTTTTTTAGTTTTGTGCAGCTTATTTCTGGGACATTATAAACATCTGCAATCAAAAGGATGCACTGTTGTTAGTGGGAATGGAAGCAGTTTTTGTTTTTATTTTTTCATCAAATTTTATGTTTTTATTGTAGTAAATTATAAGAGTTGATGAACATAATGGTATCTAATGAAAGCCCTTCTAATTGTGATAAAAACAATATATAATATGTGTGGGTACAGTATGTGAGAAAGAAGAAAATTACAGCTAAACACAAACACCCCAGAAATGTCAAAACAGCCCTTGTCACCAACAGAAAGACAAGGTCAAAAGGTCATTTCACTAAGGGGTTAAAACATCTACATGATGCAGTACTCCGTGTTTTTATTGCCTTTACTTCTATATTATAGATCACAAATGCTTTCATTAAGTCAAAGAAAGCCATGTTTGACAAAGTATCAATGCTTGGATTACATAATGACAACTGGGAACACAAGACATTTTATTATAGTTCAGGTAGCTTGCAATTACTGTTAGGCCTGTCTTTGGAAATGACATTTGACAGGTTATTTCATTATTTATAACATTTACAGAACCTTTTCTGCTATTTTTATTTTTACCCAGGTTTTAATAACAAATCTAAAAATGGAGGTTGCTCTCAGAGGAACCTCATGTTCTTTGTTGGGATTACAGCTAAATAATAGCATTGGTATATCACAATCATGCCGGATGATTACACTTTATCATTAATTAATATTAACTCACCAGGTGCAGGAACTGCTGTTCAAGTGCTTTATACTCTGGAGAACTTCTATTAAACAGGTCATCAGAAAATGGCATATTAGTCACCCTCAGGCTGAAGAACACAACAAGCTCTTTTCCTTTATCAGCAGATGCCTGGGACCTTGCTGACAGACTCTCTATAGCAGAGGATACTGTTGTGTGGTTATACAGTGTTTCTGCAGCTATACCATAGTCACTACCAAGTGTTGTGCTCGTATTAAACATTTCCACAGAGGCTGGAACTGAAGTATCACTTGTGACTGGTACCATGAATGTGGACTCTGTGACATCAGTACTGTCTAATGTAAAATCACCTTCTGTAATTGATACTGAAATACCTCCATCAGTTAAGATGTCCTGGGTGCTTTCTCTGTCATCAGGTTGCTGAGTGCTTGTTGTTGCAAATATTTCATCTGTTGATAATGGACTTTCAGGTTCAGGTGCAAAGGTGATTCCCTTAGATATCTGAATTTGTTGAGTAGCCATTATGCTGGTTTCTGAGGAGACTATTGGTGAGTCAGATTCCATTGAAGACACACTGAAGGCAGGTTCAAAGAACTTACTTTCAGAGGTTGGTGTGGTTGATAATATATATGCTGTATCTATGTAAGCAGGCAAGCTTTCCACAGTACTAAGGAGTCCAAGATCCGCAGTTGGTATATGATCATCTGATAATACAGTATTGGGAGTTTCTGATGTTATTAAAGTTGGAGAATGTGATGGCAATAATCCATTATCAGTAGAAAGACTATCATATAGAGAATCTCCAGATATTTCCATTTGGTCAACACCATGTTCATCTGCAAGAAAATAAAGAAATCCTTTCAGACAAATAATGTTTTGGTCATAATTCTCAACCACTTACAGATGCTATAAACACACAAATGTACATGCACCGTTGCTATTCCCACAGAAATCCTACCACCACTGTAAATGATTATGGGTAGGCATGTACAAATAAGTTTCACAATGATCTGCCTCTATATCCACTTTATACATGGACTCATTGAACACTCTTTATTTATATTTCAGGAGAAAATATTTTTTTTAATTTCCTGAAATGTATATTTGCTATAAGGCAATTCCCATATATTATAGGGAGATTTTCAGCACTATCACTGAATTTTAGCGAGTGAGTAAATTTCAAATGATTTCCAAAAATTATTTTTACACAGGAATGTATTTTGCATTTTCTAATGCCACGAAATCTCCATCCCAGGTGCTGCACTAGACTCTTAAGTGCTTATGTAATACATTTTTCTGGGGGTTTATAACACCCCTTTTGGTTAGACAGAAATAAGTCTTAGAAATTAAATATTTAAGATTACGCCCCTGTATGGCTGTGAATAACAAAGTGTTTAAGTTCAAGTGTGCGTCTTCTGGTGGCCTTCTTATCTGGGGCTCAGAATTTCTCTCATGCTCTGAAAAGCCCTGCTCATTGTCACACTTTCAGTCACTTTGTGTACAATGGGCGTTAGGTATAAATACTCACACATATAAAAATGTCAAGAAGTTAAAATAATGCACAAAATCACCATGTCTCATATGTTACAGCAATTGCGCCTTTTTCTTAAATCCTGACACTTCCATATGCTGGGAATAGCAAATGGATTTGGTGGAGGTTGTCTGCAAAATTTTGGCGCCTTTTAGCTCAGCACACCAAAGGAACCCAGAAGTACAGAACCTGTGCATGAAATGTTATCTCCCTCCAGTTTCCACGTGCTCTGATCTTACACAAAACCCCAAGCATCATTGGTGATTTTTGGAATGGTGGCATGTACATTTCCACATACCTGTATGCTGTTTTATATACCTAGTCTATTCCCTTTTTGGTAAATACACCATTAGTGCAGCTCCTAAGATGCTCAACTATACACTATGGTCATGTCTCTAATGCTGCAAATTAAAAAAAATGGTTTGGTTAGGCCTGCAAAATTAAAATAAGATGAAAAGTTGCCATTCTTCCTTAATATGTGACATTTGAGTACTGGTCTATCAGCTTATCTGGTCTTAGTTTTTCATTAAGTTCTTTTCAAAACCTGCTTGATTTTAAATTTTAATGACATTGGTGGGATAAAGTAAATTAGATATCAATGGTTATGTGAAAAATGATATTATAATACCATCTGTGGGTGTGTGAGGCAAAATTAAACTTTAAATTATAGTGTTCAAGTAACTTCCAGAAAGGGTAATTAACATGAATAACAAATATTGAAAAATAGTAAAGGATACAACTTTATGAACTTTGTAAATGCTGCAGTGATGATTTCTATGAAAACTAACCAATTGGTAATTTGAATCACTGGGTATCTCATGCCTGTCCACCTTTCCTCTCTAAGATTGATTTCACCCTTGTTGTATGCCATTGGATTCAAGGTTCAGCAGACACTGCTGTAGAGGTGCATTTTTCATCAAATGTTACAAGCCTATCTTCATCTGTAATATTGTCAAAGTGACCGTACCAGAGAGATTTTTTCCTTGTGAGTACTCATCCAAACTGAGTCCCTGCACTTGGTTTAAAATTACAAAAGGAAAGTAGAAAAGCTTGGTATTTAAGCTATAGAAGACTCTGTTACCCAACATAAAGCGTTGCATTATTCTATTGGCTCCTATTGACAGTCTAGTCCTCAAACTTTGGTGCATGTTGAAAACTACTGCTTGTATAGTGCACAAGCTTTCTTTCCAGTGTGATTTGATGCAGGCTACCTGCATAAATCACATTTTTTATATTTTACTCCAGCCCACTCCCAGGGATTACTCTGCATGTATACTACAGATGCAGTAGCACTGATTATATAGACTCTGAACATATAAAGTTTTGTTTCATGTAGTCAGTTCCTGTTCTGTTGGAATTTAAAACATTGTGTGGACTCTAAGTGACCTTGCTCTTGTACACAATAGGATCTCTTAACAGTGCAACAGATTGTCTGATGACATCACTAGAGAGACAGAATTTTGCATTTATTTTAATAAAATTATTTTCATTGGATCCTGAGGCAAAAAAAAAAAGGAAATTGACTTTTACTCAGTCCTGGTTTCTTTCAAGCTACTTTAATTTCACAAGAAGTTAGATTTTCATATTTTAAGCAATGGAAACTGTACAACATGTATTTTAAAGAACTTTGAAAGCATATAAACCCCTTGCTGACATAGGCAAAAGTGTTGACAACATTAGACGGTCCTGCGTTAAAACAAGTAGTGTTTGCGATCTAAGATTGCAAACACTGCTCAAACAGTGATGCTTTAATGCCTCGAGGTCTAGGCATTAAGCATCACTGAAATCGGGTGCCTTCCAATGCACTTCCAATATAGCTGCTGCCCTCTTGTGGGAAGAGTGTCAGAATAAAATTTTACTTCAGTCACTCTGATGCTGTTGCTAGACTGCCCCTAGAGGCAGTCAGCAACATTGCAATGAAAAAAAAGACTTAATTTTCTAAAAATCTAGGGTTAGGGTTAGAATAATGGTTAGAATTCACTTAGGGTTAGAATAAGGGTTAGGATTACAATTAAATTAAAATTAGAATAAATTAAGGGTTAGCATAAGGGTTTGAGTTAGTGTTAAATTTTGGGTTAGGGTTAAATTTAGGGTAGGGGTCAAAAGGTCACTGTAGGTGAAAACCCCCACTATTTTTGGTTATTGATCTATAACTGGCAAAAATCTGCAGAAAAACATGGAAACAAGCATATTTCAAAACAAAATTGTAAAACTATTTAGACGGGTCTTTTTTAATGATTGTTTTTGTGTAAATAATTTTTTAGGTCAAAGTTAGAAAAAGTTATTTTTTTTTAAATTTTCATCATATTTTATTATTTTGTTTGTAGTAAATTATAAGATATGATGAACATAATGGTATCTAATGCAAGTCCTTCTTATGATGATAAAAACAACATATAATTTGTGTGGGTACAGTATATGGGAATGAAGAAAATTACAGCTAAACACAAACACCGCAAAAATGTCAAAACAGCAAGTGTTGCCAAGGGAAAGACAAGGTCAAAAGGTCATGTCACTAAGGGGTTAAGCATTTAATCAGGCAGTGAGTCACTTTCACCCTAAATGTGGATTAAGTATAAATGAGGGCACGCAAAAAATGGGTGCTTCCTCAATAACAGACTTCTAGGGCTTTAATAACCGATATGGACTAAAAAAAAAGGAAAGTAAATTTTTATCATCCGCACTTACACCGTGAAGAGTTTGTTTCTGCTGGTACTGTGCATGAAGGGATGTGGCTGTATTGTTCCAGTCAATGTAAATAAAATGTTTTTTTTCCACTCTTGAAAATTACTCATTTTTCTTGTATCAATGGAGGGACCGATATTACAAAGCACAACAGAGTTTCCACCTCTGTTATGTATAAATGAATACATTTAATTTAAGTGTTTTCTGCTGTATAGAGCCATTTCTTTTAAGACCAGAGTGGGACTTAATTCATATGCAGTCAAGGATTTTTGCACTACAACTTCAATTTGAACACAGCACAGTTTTGAACACTTAAATAGACTCATAATAATAAAATGCCCAAAATTAAGGAGCAAGTAAATACTTTGCCATCAGATTAAACAACTGCTGCATAAAACATTGGTATAATATATTTTTAATAAAATATGTGTGTTTCATACCAATTTGAGAAGTAATTACATTGCACAAATGTGCAAAATATAATTTCATCCCAATGACAAGACAACTATCCTTCTAGAGTTTGGCTTGTGATGGTTTAAATGGAATGTGCTATGCTTTCACACTCAATTAGACATCTGTTAGAATGCAAGACTATTGTCCTTCAGTGTCATTACTGTGATATTCTACAGAGAATAACAACATAACAAGAAATGTCACTATTGTAACGTCCTTGAAACTTCACTGATCAGAAATTTAAAAAAGAAATGTCAAAATCACATAAATATAATAAATATTTAGCATGCAGTTTATTAATTAGTTTGACTTTTTAAATCATAAAATATTTATTTAGTCAAGCACTGTTCTGGGTAAGTTCCTGTCATAGTTATAAATGAATATTGGATTTTTGTAGGAATAAAGCAATGCATGTACAATTACCATGCTGAACATATTGCTTTGTGAAATGGGACACAGTCATGCTAGAATAGAAAAGGGTCGACCCCAAATTGTTCCCACAAAGTTGGAAGCATAGCATTGTCCAAAATGTCTTGGTATGCTGAAGCATTAAGATTTCCCTTCACTGGTCATAATGGACCTAGCCCAACCTCTGAAATATAGCCCCGTACCAATATGGCACAATGCGTTTAGACGGGAAAGGTTCTCCTGACCCAGACTCAGATTCACCAATCATACTGCTAGTACAGTGAAGACTCCACAGAACATGATTCCACTGTTCCAGAGTTCAGTGTCTTGACACCACTTCAAGGAAGCACCCAATACACAATTATTGTGCTGGTATTAACCCGTTCGTGACGATAGGACATTCAATGCTGTCCTATTTTTATGGTCCCAAAAGATGCTAGGATGGCATAGAACTAGGGTTGCCACCTTTTCCTAAAAAAAAATACAGGCCATAGATGTGGGCAGGGCCGCAAAGGGGCGGAGCCCCAACATGCACACAGTGACATCCACACGCACACACAGTGACAGTTTCACAGTGACACACACACACACAGTGACAGTAGCACACGCATACACACAGTGACAGCAGCACATACATACACACAGTGACAGCAGCACATACATACACACAGTAACAGCAGAACATACATACGCTCAGTGACAGCAGCACATACATTCACACAGTGACAGCAGCACATACACTCAGTGACAGCAGCACATACATACACACAGTGACAGCAGCACATACATACACACAGTGACAGCAGCACATACATACACACAGTGACAGCAGCACATACATACACACAGTGACACTAGCACATACACTCAGTGACATTCTCTCTCACACACACACAAACCAGTAAGGCCTTTAGAGGCAAAAATTAAATAAATAAATAAAAAAACGGACTCTTCTCTTGATGTGTCCCCCCTCCCTTCTGTATTACCTGCTTGCAGGGGAGGGGGGACATCCCTACTGCCTGGTCTCTGTGCACTCCTTGCATCCCTCCTGCTGGATGCCAGGAGCAACACTGATGAGCGATGCACAAGGGGGCGGAGCTTCTGGTCTGTGCTCCTCACACAGACTTCCCCCTTGTGCAGGAGAAACAAAAGCAGCAAGGGGACAATGTGGATGAATACCGGGCACCAGGTCTAATTTCCTGGTGCCATGACGACTTGGTGCACGGGATTTATCATGCCCTGCTTGCTGATCACCTCTCCCTGGTGCCTGCAAAACAAATACCGGTCTTAACATGACCGGTATTTCAGTTTTACCGGCACCGGCTCTTGCCTCTCAAATACCGGATGTGCCGGTAAATTACCGTCCGGGTGGCAACCCTACATAGAACGTCCAGCATTTAACAGGTCATCGCAGGGAGCTGCGGGGTCCCCCCTGTCAGATGAGGGACATCAGTCTGACAGGGAAATTGTAGCCGATGCTTAAAGTGACATCTTGTGAATTTTTGGCAGGGGCCCACAGAGTCTATTTACACCTCTGCCATTGTGTCCCCACTGTGGCCAGGAAAAAAGTACAGGTGTTTTGGTGCTAGCATCTTCTTGAACGGAAGCACCATGCGTCATGAACAGGTTAATGCCAGTGGAAGTTTTGAAACTGTTCAGATATGAAATCAGCGATGCACTGGTGACTTTTACACACAATGTGCCACAGCATTCGGTGAACCCAGTGTCAGTGTGTGCTCAGCCAATCAAAGTGGGGGCTTGCCCTGCTTGTCTGGTCGGGAGGGTTAAGGTCCTCTGTGCTGATCTCATCCAAAAACGAGGGTCCTTTTTTGCACTAGCAGAGTGTGACAGTACTTGACCCAGCTCCCTGTGTCATGGAAGGTGCCGGTCACTGGATAAACTGGCATGTACTGTTTAAAGAACATGCCAGTTTATCCACATACTAGGAACAACTACTTTTTTACTTGTACATCTACATTAGAAGCAAATGTGAAAAACACAGTTTAGTTAACCTTTAAACAGAATCTCATACTTTATCTCTGTAGCGGAGCTGCAATATTAAATCCCAATATCTCCACTGGTCAAATAAGGTAATCCAAGTAAAGTGCTGGAAAGTAAGGCAATATCCCAAATCCCCCAGTAACCGGACGAAACACAGTTCTGGGAGTCAACTGAGAAGTTTATTCACAGCTCCAGCATTTATGCAATTCCCCATGCAAGGGGTTTCCTTAATCCCCTTACAGGGGCTATACAGTAGTGGACTACATGGGAAATTGAAAATACAGGACATTTCTCCCACCATGCACTGCTGTACAGCAGAACCGGGTTTTAACATAAGAATATATAACTTTGACATTAACACGAGTACATTTTTACACCAGGTTAACACAGATATTTCAGACAACCTTTAAATGTTCTGCAATAAGACCTAAAGTGGCTAGGTTTGCCACAATGCTCCTCCAGAACCAAGCTGGCATACACAGTATGATCCCAACGGATCGGCTTGGGGATGTCCGGAGGAGTACTCACAGATCACTTCTCAAGGTCAGTCTGTCTAGATAACCCGTCGGCGTTACCGTTTTGCTTTCCTGAGCAGTAATGAATAGTAAAGTCAAAAGGCTGCAGCGCCAAACTCCAGCGCAGCAGCCTGGCATTGTCCCCTGCCACACGGTTCAGCCACACCAACGGGTTGTGATCTGTGAGTAGGGAAAAAGGTTGTCCATATAAATAAGGCTGCAACTTTTTGAGGGCCCACACCACGGCCAGGCATTCTTTCTCAATGGCGGCGTAGCTCACTTCACGGGGTAATAACTTAGCACTGCTCCCAATCCAAACACTGAAGCGTCTGTGTGGACAAGGAGTCGTTTAGTTGGATCAGGAGCAGCAAGTACAGGTGCATTGGTTAACGCAGTCTTGAGTTGTTGGAACGCCTGATCACACTCTGGGGCCCAGATGACCTGTCGGGGAAGGTTTTTGCAGGTCAAGTCAGTCAGTGGTTTGGCCAGGGCACTATAATTGGGTACGAATTTTCGGTAGTACCCTACAGTACCCAGGAAGGCTAGCACTTGGTTTTTGTTCTGGGGGAAGCCAGTGCTTAAACTTTTGCTGGTTCAGACTTTTGCTGTCCACTCCCTACCCGGTGGCCCAGGAACTGCACCTCTGCCATCCCCATGTGACACTTGCTGGGCTTTAGCGTCAACCCTGCCTCTCCGATACGGTCAATGACTGCTCCAATATGTCGCAGGTGGTCTGACCAGGTCTGGCTATAGATGGCGATATCATCCAGGTATGCACATGCATACTCCTGGAACCCATCCAGTAGCCGATCCACCATCCATTGAAAGGTAGGCGGAGCGTATTTCATCCCGAATGGCATGACGCGAAACCGATACAAGCCAAACGAGGTGACAAACACCGACTTGGGATGGCATCCTCGGCTAGTGGAATTTGCCAGTACCATTTGCATAAATCTATTGCAGTAAGGTACTGGCCTTGTGCCATTTTGTCTAGCAGCTGGTCTATCCGGGGCATCGGGTAGGCATCAGACACTGTTTTGTCATTTAGCCTCCGATAGTCTACACAAAAGCGTGTTGTGCCGTCCTTCTTGGATACCAGTACTACCGGCGATGCCCAGGGGCTATCGGAATGATCAATAACCCCTAGCTGCAACATTTCCTCAATTTCCTTCCTCATATGTTCCCTGACCGCTTCCGGGATACGGTATGGGGTCTGCCGCATAGGTAGCTGTCCGGGGGTCTCAACTCGGTGAGTAGCTAGTGGGGTGTACCCTGGTAAATTGGAGAAAGTGGCTCCCTTAGCCGCGATTAACTCCTGTACCTGGGCACGCTCCTGAGGACTTAGCTGCTCCCCCAGCTGAACACCTGTGGAGGCCTCTGCCTGATCTTCCTGCTCTAATAAGTCAGGGAGCGGAAGATTCTCCTGATCCTCACATGCTGAAGCGCATATCGCCGCCACGTCCTCTATCCTCTCGTGGTAGCGTTTGAGCATATTCACGTGGAGCATGCGTCTGTTCCCTGTCCCTGACCAGGGGCCAATCACATAGGTGGTGTTCCACCACCTGATATGGGCCTTGCCAGATGGCCTGCAGCTTTTCCTTGCGAACAGGTTTTAAAATGAAAACTTTCTGTCCCTCGTGAAAGCTGCGGTTTTTGGCTCCCCTATCATACCATCTGCGCTGGCGTTGTTGGGCCGCCTGGAGGTTGGTCCGTACGGTCTGGGTTAGTGCCTCCAAGCGGTCCCTGAACTCCAGCACAAATGGTACAATGGGTGTCCCATCTGTACTACTTTCCCCCTCCCAGTGCTCCCTAATTAAATCTAAAGGCCCTTGCACCCTTCTCCCAAACAGTAGTTCAAAGGGAGAAAAGCCCGTGGACTCTTGGGGTACCTCTCTGTAGGCGAATAGCAGATGGGGTAGGAATCGCTCCCAGTCCTTATGGGCCTCTCCAAAGGTACGGAGCATCTGCTTTAACGTCCCATTAAACCTTTCACATAACCCATTAAACTGCGGGTGGTACGCAGAGTTCACGATAGGCTTAATGCCACATATTCTCCATAGTTGGTGGGTCACCTCGGCCGTGAACTGTGTACCCCTATCCGATATGATCTCCTGGGGGAACCCCACTCGGGAGAATACTTTCATTAAGGCCTCGGCCACTGTCTCAGCGTGGATATTAGAGAGGGCTACTGCTTCGGGGTACCGGGTGGCGTAATCGACTATGGTCAAGATATATCTCTTGCCGGAGGAACTGGGTTTTGGTAAGGGCCCTACTATATGTACGGCCACTCTACCAAATTGTTCTTCTTTGATGGGCAGTGGGCATAATTTGGCCTTGTGGTGGTCACCCCTCTTGCCTACTCACTGACAGAGGTCACATGTCTGGCAGTACTGCTGCACATCCTTGGATATACCCGGCCAGAAAAAGACGTGGGTCAAGCGGTATCTGGTGCGAGTCATCCCCAGATGCCCAGACAAGGGGATGTCATGAGCGATCCGAAGAAGTTCCTGTCTATATTTCTGGGGGACCACTAGTCACATGCACAGATCCCCCCACTACCATTTCAGAAATGCGGTACAGTAACCCCTTTTCCCAAGTATACCGTTCTCCCTCTAATCCGGCCTGGTCGGAGATCACCCTATACCTGTATACTTTTAATGTGGGGTCTATCTTAACCTCAGCCTCAAATTCAGTCGGGGTATCCCAGGTAACACGGGTCGTAGGAGGGTCACTGTCTCTTACCTGAGCCTCAGAGTGCGTTGCTGGAGCCGTGGTGCAAGCCTGTTGCCTTGTGGTTACTGGGTGGGCCTCTTCGAGTGGAGCTTGAGGAATAAAGGCGGAAGTCATTCGACCCAGGTCGTTCCCCAATACGACATCTGCTGGCAGTTTCTGCATCAGGCCCACCTCTACCATGCCCTCCCCAACATCCTAATTCAAATGTACTTTGGCGGTGGGTAATCTGTATACCGCTCCCCCTACTACTCGCACTGCTACAGATCCGCCGGTGTGTGTGGAGCCTGGAACCATATGAGGAGCTACCAGAGTCAGAGTGGCTCCCGAATCCCGGAGCCCTTTGACATCTTTCCCTTCCAGGGTTACTAGCTGGCGATGGTGTTGCCTGTTGTCTGTGGCTTGTACCGACATCACATCGTGTAATATCCCCAGGGGCTCTTCGGTCTGATTAAAAAGTATTTCCTGGGTTGCTGGCTCCGCTTGGTAGTGGTGGGCGGCTGCTCTTGGTGCTGGGTTCTGGCTCCATGCTTGGCGGTTCTGGGTACACTCTCTCGCCATGTGACCCCATTGTTTGCATGTATTGCACTGGATATTCGCTCTGCCATTATATCTGGATGGTGGAGTGTGCCCCCCCGGGGTTGGCCGGAATGGGGTCGCTGTAAGTGCAGTAGGGGTAGCTGTGTGAGGTTGAGCGGTGGGTCGAGGGTACCCTCGGTTGAGGTTATCGTGATGCCTCCTGGCGTCATAGTGCTTGTCGGCTAGTCGTGCAGCTTCTGTTAGGGTGAGGGGTTTTCTATCTCTCACCCATTCCTG
Source organism: Pelodytes ibericus (assembly GCA_036172795.1). Taxonomy (NCBI): domain Eukaryota; kingdom Metazoa; phylum Chordata; class Amphibia; order Anura; family Pelodytidae; genus Pelodytes; species Pelodytes ibericus. The sequence continues at coordinate 115,639,864 of CM069861.1, read as the reverse complement.
TGCCTCTGGGGACAGGCCATTGAAAAACTGTTCTAACAGCAGCAATTGCCGTAACTCCTCCATGGTGGTTTCTTGACTGGCTTGTATCCACCCCTGGGAGGCTTGGTCCAGTTTGTGGGCCCACTCTGTGTGGGAATCTTTCTCTGGTTTTTCGCAACCCTCAAAACTTGCGCCAGTATGCCTCTGGGGTAATGGCGTATCTTTCCAGTATAGCCTGTTTCACCCGGGCATAATCTTTGCTGTCCTCCCTGGGTACAGCCCGATAGGCTTTTGCTGCGCGACCTGACAGTTTGCCGGCCAGTAAAGGTACCCACACTGCCTGCTCCACATCATGCAAGTCACATAGCCTCTCAAAGTCTTGTAGATACCCATCAATCTCGTCTTTCTCTTCACAGAACATTTTAAACGCATGGTATGGGATCTTAGGCTTTACCCGTCTGACGACTGAAGCAGTAATAGACTCTGCTCTGGGAGGAGCATCCTGCGGTCCGTGTGCCATCACATACTCCTGCACATCCACCATCAGTACTGTCAGTATTTCCAGGGGTACTGGCTTGGGTAAAAATTCCATCCTGGTCCTCATTTCCTTTTGGAAGAGGGTTTCCTCCATGGCTGGTGGGGGTGTAACGCTGCGAGCTCTGTTTCCCTCCATCAATTCAGCAATCAGCACAACTTTTGGCTTATTGCTGGCTATCTTACCCCTGGCTTCCAGTAGTTCCTTTAACGTCTGCCGTTTCAATGCAGTGTAGTCTGTCTCCATTCACCTCTGTGTTCGGTTCTTTGTTGCATCCGAATTGCCATTCACTTTCCTGTTCGGTAGTTTCAATTACCCGAACACCGCTTTTCGGCTGTAAGGTTGGATCCCTCCGCTGCCACCACTTGTAGCGGAGCTGCAATATTAAATCTTAATATCTCCGCTGGTCAAATAAGGTAATCCAAGTAAAGTGCTGGAAAGTAAGGCAATATCCCAAATCCCCCAGTAACCGGACTAAACACAGTTCTGGGAGTCAACTGAGAAGTTTATTCACAGCTCCAGCATTTATGCAATTCCCCATGCAAGGGGTTTCCTTAATCCCCTTACAGGGGCTATACAGTAGTGGACTACATGGGAAACTGAAAATAAAGGACGTTTCTCCCACCATGCACTGCTGTACGGGAGGAGCACTCCCACTAGATAATCCTGTTAAGTGGATTATCCCTCCGAACCGGGTTTTAACATAAGAATATATAACTTTGACATTAACACGAGTACATTTTTACACCAGGTTAACACAGCTATTTCAGACAACCTTTAAATGTTCTGCAATATGACCTAAAGTGGCTAGGTTTGCCACAATCTCATACCTTATTCAGTGGACAACCCACCACTTAGTATCAACCCCCTTAGCAGTTTTGCTTTGGCATGGTCATAGACAAAACACACAGCAACATAAGTCAAATCTTTTGAGGACATTTCTAGAAGCACTTACCAACAAAAATCATGTTTCAGACTTGCCTATGATACTGTTGTATTCGATTGTTATAACACAGCGGGAGCATGCATTTTCAGGGGTTATAAATTGTACACTAATTAGCTCAGAACACCGAAAGCATGTAGCTATATCTGCTTAACATCTATCTCTGTATTAGGTTTTTGCAGAAGTAAAATAAATGATGTTCCATATCATTTTTACTTACATACGGAAAAAATGGGACCACTGGCACCACCTTCAAATGAAAGCATATACCATTTCAATACTGGGGAACATCACCAACCAGAAATCTTCTCCAAGGCAATATAAAAAACAGGTTGGGAGTTGCAATCAGTATAAAGTTGTTTGATTTATATAATTGCAGCATACAAAATGGCCTTCGAATAAGCTCCTCTCAGTGCAAAAAGTGTGAGACAGTTGGCTGCTCTTGCCAATCTTGCTAATGTTCCTATGAGCAGTATACATTTTTTTTCAAAATCAAAAAACTTTATACTGCTTGCAGATCCTAACCTGTTCTTCCTATTCCATTTTGACACCTCTGACATTGCACCTTTTCATCCACAGTAAAATATATTTTAATAAAAGCATTACTGACCCTTCACATTAAAACCTGGCTAACTCTTTATAAAATGAAGGTTCATAGTACCAACTTTGTTCTTGTCTACTAGCCATGCACCAGATCTCATTCTCTTGACGATGTGATTGCATACCATATATCTTCAAGGGAGACTTCAGCCACTAAATGTACTTTAATGCATCCAATAGTTGCATTACTGTGCTGTTTGTCATTTATGTTTCCATGTGAATGCAAAAAGATTTCACTTAGAAATTATAATAATTGGTTTAGAGTTGACCCAATTCCTGTTCTCAGCTAAAATCAACTCAGTACTTTGCTGTAAGTAACAGTTGGCTTTTCTGATAGCAAACTGTTATTTTGATAACAGGAATAATAGGTACTCTCTGTAAGTCAGATTTTCTTCCGCGATGGAATGATGTTATGTTTTTATATATGTGCTTTATTTGTGAGGGGAATCTTGAATGTTTGGGTGTTTTTTTTTTGGTGCTGAGGAGAGGAAATAACTGTAACCACTCTCAAGCACTGAAAGGGTTAATGTTGCAATGATTGTGATGTAACTTCCTTTTACTCTGATAGCCTAGGGAAAGTCAACCAAATTTCAAAAGAACACTGTCCATAGCTTGGCTGCAGTGATTAAACTACTAGTATTATATTCAAATACAATAGGCATTTGCAAAAATGAAATAATAATTTAACATCCCTTCATTAGCTCCTTGTATTAGCTTTTTATATAATGAGTTTTAAAAAAAATGGATATCTTGGTGAGTGTATGAATCTGCTTTTGTAATGCATGTAGATGATTGTCAGGTTTTCTGTTGCCGTTTATGTTATCAGTCCAGATAACGTAATTTTAATTTGAAAGCTTTGGACTAGTTATCTAGCACAGGGCCAGCTATACATTGCCCTTTATATATATATATATATATATAATATATATATATATATATATATAAAAACGTGTGAGAACATAAATATGTTTCTATATCTTGAATATGCCTTAATCATAGACTTATAGAGCTGGACTTTATTAAATGAATTGTGTAACATATTAAAACTTATTGGCGGTTATGTTTAAAACAGCACACGGAAATAGCGCTAAACTGTGGGACTGTATGATGCTAACTCACAAAAAATTAAGTTTTGCTGTGGTGCCTCTGGCATCAGTTCAACCTATAAATACAGTAATCCAGAGCTGAAAAGTGTCAGACAACAGAGTATGGTGGAGGCTCCAATCGTATACACATAAAAGTATCTGTATATGTATATATAAAGGCACCAGAAAAGACTAGTGCTTGCCCCCCATTCATAAAAATGACACTTTCATGTGTGGTACTTTTTACCCCAATTGTGTTTTTCAGGCATGGCATCTGCTACTATAGAGTGCCACATCTATCCCAAGAGCTGCCATTATATAATAGATAACATGACAATTTCTAAATAAACAATCACATAATGCATTTCCAGATGTAAAAGAAAATAGATTAGTCAGTGTGCTTTAAACTCCATGCTCATCCTAAAGAAACACATCATTTCATACATAGCTTATTGAGGCAGACATTTTTTGAACCATGACTAAAAGTTAGACTGCTTATTGTGTTGTCTGTTCCAGAGATTCAATACTTAATTCAATGGATATTGCTTTTAAATCACTTTCTGATACAGCGCCATGAAAAGTAATACACCATAAATAACTGGTTCTTCTGCTGTGATGCCCCAATATTTCTCTGAAAGAGAGGTAAGCCTGAGAAGATTGCAAAACATTCTTCACACATAAAACATCAGCCTCTGTCAATTCACATCCAAGTTAAAAGTGGATTCCTTCTGCCGTATGCATTTCGATTACTTACGTGGTATACATTAAAGATAAGGTGAATATTTATTGGGGATTATAAGTGCAGTCTGAGTAACAAAGCAGAATGTAATCTAACCATGGTCTTTGTGTTGCATATATATTTTCCCATTTTTTCGTTTTTGTGTAGCAATAAAACTGGCAAAGTATAGAAGTTAGAAAACGGTCGTACATCAAAAATGTTAAAATATAAAAAGGCACATTTACGGATGAATGGAAAATGGAGATGATTCTCATTAAATTAGTGCCCTTTAGCAATATATTATTATTCCCAACTTGACTTAAACACAGGATTGATTCTTTTACGAATAATGCTCACGCATATGTAAGTAGAGAGTGAGAACTGCTGAGAATATTTTATTTTACCCTTCTTCTATATACATAGAAGCACCTTTGTACATATATACTTATATATGGAAATTTGTAATTCCATTTTATGGAGATTGTGTACTAGACTATGTAACCTGATAACACTTTTGGAAATAAGGTCTATGGTACGACACAGGAATGACAGTGGGGTCCATTACTAATATGAAAACTTGTAACCCAGTGATAATAAAAGGTACCAGAAGCACTGCATCTTTTCCAGAATTAGTAAATATACTGTGGCAGTTTAAGATACCTCACAGCTGTACCTATGTTAATTGTGGGTAACACCATAACGGTGTTGTAGTTGCTGCCTGTTCTAATTTGTTCTTCTTTATTTTATCAGCAAACATATGTTCTGGTCAAATAACGAGATCACATATTTACGAGTGGTGATACCTAGGGAAATCAGAGATGTTTTAAAGATCAGTTACTCACTATTACTCCAGAAACTCCAGCTGAGGATAGGTCAGTGGAAGGACTTGAACCTATCTTAGTTAGGGAGAATGAATGCAATTTAATCTTATATCAGACCTAAATGGCTCTACCTACAGAGAATAATGCCTATTCATATTCCAGCCCTTTACTGTAAGCAGTTTCAGACTGTAGCTGTAAAGTATATATTGGGCTACAAAAAACCCAGAATTGCTAGACAGTGGTTATATGAATTAGCAATAGGGTTGGGCTCGGACTACCTAACCTGGCTCAATACATCACCACTACCATTCCAGTTGCCTGACCCCAGTAAAGAGGATTGGTTCTGGATAGGGCAGGAAATGTTGGGGCCCACCGCTTTAGAGAATATTTTATGGTTAAATAGAAAGCAATACTATATTGGATGGCATTATGACCAGATAGTTTGGCTTAAAAAAAACAACTAGGCTTGTCAAGTTGCATTGTAAAATCGATGTTAGTAAATGTTAGTGAAAAACTAATTACAGATATAAATTTCAATGAGGGCTTTAAGAACATGAATTTAAGATTTTCCAAATAAATGCAATGTGAGAGGATAAAACTGTTAAAACAAGTAATGAAAAAGTTTGGGTTACACTGGAAAGATTAATTTATGGTGTTAAGACTTCACTGTACAAAGCATCATATATTTAAATCCGCTAACAAGATTTTTTTGGTCAATAGGAAAAACTGTTCCAAAACAATTTAAAATCAGGTTGTCTGAGGAACCTCTTGTAAAGCAATTTGGAGAAAATGTAATATAGAACTGAATATAGACTCTGCAACCTGGGGTAAGAGTGTGGATAAAAACTAGGAAACCCACACACTACCTCAACCTTCAAGAGATGCAGTTTAAACTGATCTTTAGTTGGTGTCTGGTCCCCTCATTAATAAATTTGAAGCTTCACGTAACGCTGAATGTTGGAGATGTCAGAGATTGGTGGGTAATTATATCCACATTTGGTGGGACTGTATGGGTATCAAGGACACCTGAAATTACGTTTTTTCTGTTTTGTCTGACCTGCTCCACTGTAGTATTTGTTTTTTTCTTTTGAAAATTAAAAAATTCAAGATACAAATTTGTAACATATCAAAAATATCATGCTTCAGTGATAAACATATAAAAACCAGCAATGTGTCATATCCTAATGTACTCTACGCCCGGACAACAAAAACATATTTCTTGACACTTATTGATACAAATAATCATTTTGCCCTGTTACTCTCACCTTTATCCCTATTTTCGACATCAACGTGGATAAAACCATCAAGATACAAAACATTTTCCCTAATCATCAATATATCACCATTGTCAATTGTTTGTAAATACAAAGCATAACGTGCTCGTATTTTCATCGCTGAAACATACACAATTAATTATTCCAATCCATATTAAATTTCTAGCTATCACCAAAATTCATTACTCTTCATCCATATTCATTCACGCACATTCACTCACACTTGGTGCCTGTTCAACCATGGTGACCAAATTCTGTAATACGCCTCCATTCTGTTCATATTATTTACTTAGTAGCCTTTCTCCATTTTGGCCTGGTATTCTATTTTTTTATATATATTTTATAAATTAATTTTGCCCTCTATTTTCCAAGTTCTGGCCATAACTATTTTTACGCCTGAGAATATTTAAATTAACATAATTTATTGGTCCAGTTTAAATTTATTTAAACCCAGACGGAACATCATCATGGTCAGATCCTGTTCTATTTGTAGACATTCTGAGGCTATCTTTACAACCTGTTTCCATATGCCTCTAACATGTAGGCAGTCCCACCATAGATGGAATAGCGTCCCCCTACTATCCCTACAACTCCAACATCGGTCATCCACATTTTGGTAGCATTTTTTTAGTATTTCCGGTGACAAATACCACCAGCATATAACCTTGTAGTATAACTCAACTGGATTCAGTGAATGGACAGATTTAGTTATCCTTATAGCCTGAATCCAGTCTGTATCTTCAAGGGGACTTCTCATATTACTATGCCATTTTTTTTTATAACAAGTGAGTCTCCAAAATTGGCCTCAGGATCTAATGCGTTGAGTGATCTCTTGCCCCATTTTCTCTTCTACCTTGCTTTAAAAAAAAATCCTCTATTTATATATTATCTGTGGCTTTTCAATTATTTCTAGCTTTGTTTCGCTCGCAATTGGAGGCAACTAGGACAAATTTGGTGGAAAGAGATCAGAAATCTAATGAGTCACTTTGGGGAGATTGAAAAAGGCTGTTTTAAAGATAACAAGTCTCTGAATAGGTATTATACAATTTGGCAGCCATGGTTCGATAGGTTTACACCCAAGATATGTGGAATTGAGTAATTAGTTGGTCCTGTTAATCTCCACCAGACACACTGAAAGCTTCCATGTATCAAGTATTAAAATTTGGACCTATTAGGTTTATCCCAGTGTGTTAAATGTTGTGTTGGGATATTTGTATATGCATGTTTTGAAGAGGGTTGCTACAAGTCTAGATATTTAGTTAAAGTGACTAACTATTGGATAGTTGATAAGCAAAGTTTATAGGTATTGGCTGCTTTCACACTGTAGCTTTTTTGTGTTTTATGTGTCTTAGACTTTGTATTACCGTATAAGATTTTCAAATAGAGGACTATAGGTAATTTTTACATAAAGACAACTTGTGTCCATTTAAACTGTTCATGTGGTGTTTAACCCCTTCGCGACCAATGAGAGACTAAATATAGTGTGTGAAGTCTCCCCTTGGTCCCCCCAGTAACAACCAGCCCCCCAAAGGATTTTTTTAATAAAAAAAAAAAAAAGTTTTTTTTCCTATTGTGCTAATCCTAACTCTTGGGTTAGGGTTAGAGTTCATCAAAACTCTAATCCTAGAGTTAGAATTAGGGTTTGTACTAACCCTAACCAAAGGGTTAAGGTTAGAGTTAAATAAAAATAAAAAAAATGTAAAAATAAAAAAAGTTATTCCGTAGAGGACCAATGACATGTTATGTCTGTCTGTGGTCCTCTAGGGATATTTTATAAAAAAAAAAAGACTGCTACTGGGGCCAGTGCTTTGCATTGGCCCCCAGCAGTAGCTAGGGGCCCGCAGCAGCTGGATATTTGATCCATGCAGCCGCAGGATAGCAAGGATAGCAAAAATCGGTGCTTCCTACTATAGACTACATTTCCTATTCTGCTACGGTAGCTTTTGGCTGGCTGAGCATGATAGGAAATGTAGTCACAAGTATTACATAATAAATACACGTTTTAACCATATCCTAAATTTTGCCCTGTACCTGCCACATAAACCTTGCAAAGCTATACATGTGGGGTACCGCTATACTCAGGGGAAGTTGCTGAACATATATTGGGGTTTTGTTTGGCAATAAAATAGAACAGCCCCTTTAAATTCATACCTAAGTTTAAAAGTGTGTGGAAATAAAACACACACAAAATTACTACGCCAAAACTTGTCAAAGATTGGTGGTAAAATGACAGAGTGAAAAGTGTCAAATTACCCCAAGTTGAATGCCCTGGGATGTCTACTTTATAAAAATGTGTACATGTGGGGGGTTATTCAGTGATTTATATCAGATATCGGTGTTACAGTGTCACTAACGCTAATTTAAAAAAGAAATGGTTTTGAAACAGCTAAATGCTACTTGTATTTATTAACCTAAAACATGCAAAAAAAAGCAAAAAAACATATAAACATTGGGTCTTTCTGAACTCAGGACCTATAGTCGAATCTATTTAGCATGGTTTTTCATTAGCTTTTGAAGCTTAGTAAAAGAATTTACAAAGAAAAGTCAGGAAAAGTGTTTATTTTTTTTAATTTTAACCATATTTTACTATTTTTTACACAATACAATAAATGATATGAACAAAATAATGTCATGAAAAGAAAGCCCTTCTTGTCCTGAAAAAAACAATATATAATATGTGTGGGTACAGCAACTGACAAAGAAGAACATTAAAGCTAAACACAAACACCTCAGAAGTGTTAAAACAGCCTCGGTCACTAACGCACAACATTCCAAAAACAGTCTGGTCATGAAGGGGTTAATTAAAAGTTAAAATACTCAAAAAACACAGTATGCAGTTTGCTCTTAGACATTTGTGCATGTACACCAGGGTCAGATTTTCTATTGGACAAAGAAACAAAGTATCTTCCTAGGGAGACTTATAATAACAAAGCATCTGAGCATCATCCGCATCATAGAAAAAATATTTGTATTTGTCTGTCCAGATGCAGTATTTCTGACCTGAATGTAACTTACAATTATGTTGTAAAGGTGTTGTATGCTTTGGGCTTTTGACCATACCCTGCTCACCTTGTTATGTAACTCTGTCTGTCTTTAAATAAAGCTAAGTTCTGACTCACCAAACTTTGACCTACTACTGGAATGAAGCTGTGGTTGAAGAGTATCTTTATTAAACTATATATTGTCTACATTATATGGAGAACTATTATCAACATATAAAATATTGGATCAACTCAATGGGGGCTAGTCACAAAAAAGGTGAGTGAAAGGTGAGATGAGGGTGGTTGAAGTGAAATGAACATTTCATCTCACCAATTTGTGGAGAGTTTGCTAACTAGGTTTTACCCTGCACAATGTATAGTTAAATTGGTGATCTAAAATGCTCATCTCACATCAACTCACCTTATAGTGAATAGCCCCTAATGAGTCCAACTGGCAACCCTTGGACTGGATGTTCTCTTAAATATTTTTCAACCCTATCCTAGTTGAAAAAAAACATATATGTCATTATATTACCTCATAAAATTAATAATGTCCCGTCCCCCCAAAAAATGTTTGCATACTATGTGGACATTAAAAAAGTTGAAAAATAGGAGGCTACTTTTATTTTTTCATTGTTAGAAATATTGTTATGCCTTCTTTTCTTTTAATTTAACATTAGCTAATTAAAGGGACTCTCTAACCTAAACACTGTCTATTCTCGGAATGTAGAAAATTAATTAGAAAAAATTTAGAAATTATTTCTATATTATGTTAGCAGAATTGCAAGCAAATGCATGTATTAAGAGAATAACATGTTTTAAATATATCTGTGGTATCTCCTGTTTATGACATCTCCCTGTGTCTTGGTATGCAAATTACACACTTCACCTTTAAAAAGTTGTTGATTTGCATTCCAAGCCAAAGGTCATGTCATAGATAGGAGAAGACACCGACATTGTTAAAACACATTTGTTTCTTAATTCCTGCATTTGCTCGGAATTCTGCTAGCGCAGTGTATAAATCATTTTTCATGATTTTGTGTTATCCTGGATAATTTGATGGTCTGATGAATCAGTTACTTGATATTTATTTTCACAACACATTGCTAATGAAAACAACACTGTATATATATATTTGCAGCATACATATCATTTAGTTTCCATTCAGGAGCCAACCTTGTTATTTCTAGAAGCCAGGGATATAATACTTAAAATTTGATCTATGTAAAACAATAAAAAATGTTAGGAGCCAGCAGTACTGATTTTAGAAGTCATGACTCCCTGGCTCCTGTGTCAATATGTCTGCCTCTCTGTAAATCATGGCTCTCAATGACTAATATATACAAGTTATATACAGATATCAAACCTACAATGAGGAAAAACATGTTAAATATATTCAATCATGTTTATCCTTTGTGTGTATGTAAATTACATTTAATTTGGATATCATTTGCATTGTTTATTCATTGCATAGTTTATGAATTTGTGAAAGTCAAATTATAAACAGAACTAAGAGTCATCTTCAAAAAGAAGCTCAGAGGGGATAATTTAACCCAATCATTATAATCAGACTCAGGCATGCTCTGGTGCATTCATAATGAATATCCTTTAAGCAAAATACAAACAATATTGAACTCAACCATTTTGTCAACAACAAGCAATATAAATATATATACATATTTGTTCATAGCCGTTCAAATAATAATGACGTTGGCAACACTGGTCTGTAAAAACTGCCACAATTTTCCAAGCCTCTACAGCGGGAGCCAGAGGCACATTAAAAATGTTAACATATGCAAAAGAGGAAATGAGAAGATGGAAATAACTGTATTACATGCAAACTCCTACTAAACAATAAAATGTCGCTTCGGATGCCTGACACATCATTTGTTCCCTCCAGATGTTCAGTGAACTCTGCATCATTGTTCTGTATAATAACATGGTCAGAATATGACTGACTGGTACTGAAGACATTATTCTCTCTCCAGCTAAATTGCTCCTAGCAGAGCTGCCTAAAAATTATATTCTAAAAGGCCACTGGCAACACGCTCGATTGTATTACAGTGCGGCGGCAAAGTTCTATTTCTCACACAGTTGCTAACGGAAAACTGATTGAAAGCGACAATGGGAAGTGACTGATCAAAAAAATACATTTTGTGCATAATCACAAGGCTACTATCATTCCTTCAAATGAAAATCAGCAATATGAAAAATGTAATGCATGGTATGTATCTAGTCCAAGGATAAAATACATATTACTTATGTATGGTGGGTCACTGAGAGAGCATCTTTTGATCAATTCACTAAACAACCTCCATATCTAAAAAGAAATAACAGTGAGAAGATCAACAGTCACTGAGCTCTGGTGCCTGTGGTTATTTACTATACCAGAGATACAAGCTACTGGTCACAATGAAGATACTAATTGATGGTACCTAATGTTAGATCATACACATTCTTTGCTGGTAAAGCACATCACCCCTTCTTCCTGCCCCTTTAATGTACAGAGGTGAGTCCTGCTATAAGGCATGGCTCACACATCACAATGTGAGTCCTGAGATCTCACTGTTTTCCACTTTAGCACAAAAGTTAAAGTGAGGTCCTGTGACTTGATTATGCTAACCCAGCCAGGCGGACAACAAAAGTGTCAAATGTTAGCCATCATTGATACCTATATGACTATATGAAACTGCCTGTCATAAACGACCTACAACCTGAGGCCGTACATATGTACATGTGTATTTATATACACACATATGTTTTGTTTGAGAAATCCATTACATGTCATGTTTTTTTTATTTTTTTAGTGCTATAATTTAATTTGGGGACAAATACTTCTAATTAAAATTATAATATTTATGTGCTTCAACTCTCCTTTGTCAGAGACATGGCGGTCACCATCATTTTCTTGGGTTATTCAGGGTATGCACAGACATGAATCTCTGGCTCACTGCACCAACAGGGATTTCAGCCATACCACACTGATAAGACCCATAACAGGCTGAAAAGTGCATCTGTGGTTGCTCTGTTCCTCATGCAGAGAAAACTTGCGGTGAATTTCAGATTTGGACTGCCCTGATAGGTGGTGCAAGTCTGATATGCTAATGGAGAGCTCTCCAAGCACCACACTGTCTGTGCTGTTAAATTCAACTTGATTCTGGCCTTTTACAGGGTATGTACAGAAATATAACAGCAACACAAGGTTCCTTTATTTGTATTCATAAGATTTATCTGTAGCTATTACGGGGAAGAGAGATAACATCTGTTATATAGTAGTAAAATTATATATCTAGGTAGGCAACAAATATGTAGCTAAACCTAGTGTTCCTCTTATTCACTCTCTTTTCTGTACATAAACAATGATCCAAGTCAATAGAGACTGTTATCAGGCAAAGATTGCTTAACTCAGAAAGCTGCCAGTTAAGGGGCACTACATTTGAAGCACATCACTGTAAAAATGAAATCATTCAATGTAATATAGGCCAAGCAAACCGAAAAGAAAATACAAAATACATACCAACTTTGGTGGCTTGACACATTGGGGGTTATGCATAAACACGGCGCACGAACAGATTGCACCAAATACTGGCGCAGCCAGCATATGCGCCAATGTATAAAGCAGACTCACAGGAGTCTGTGTTATCTACCCTATGTAAAAAAAAAAAGTGTTTTTTATTTTACATTTTCATCACGTAATGTTATTATAGTAAATTATATGATGAAAATAATGGTGTCTAAAGGAAGACCTTTTTTATGTCAATACAAATAACATATAATTTGTGTGGGTACAGTAAAGGAGAAATATAAAAAGTACACCTAAACACAAACACTGCATAAGTGTTAAAACAGCTAGTGTCATAAAGGGTAAGGCATGATCAAGAAGTCATGTAACCAAGGGGTTAAAGTGTTAATTCCACTTACACACATCTTTTCATTGTGATTGTATGTGTTTTTAATACATATTAAATACACTAATTCTTACTTTAAAACAACTTAAAGGTCTCCTTTTACATTAACATTAATTTCACCAGGACTTCACCGAGGGGCAGTATGCAAGAGTCAGGCTGGCTCCCTCTGTAGTAATTTTCAGTTTTCATGCTCTCTTTTAAGAAATGACAGTACACTTAACTAGTAATAATTCTGGACACTATAGGCCAGGGTAGTCCTAGTTTTTTCAGCAGAGGGTCACTTCACCAGAAATGTATGGTGACAGAAATGGGCCACATTCATTTTCGATTGAGAGAAAATTATATACAAATGATATGCACACACACCCATGTGTGTGTGTGTGTGTGTGTGTGTATATATATATATATATATATATATATATATATATATATATATATATATATATATATATATATATAATAAATAAATACACACAGTCACACTTACACATATACAGCCACACACATTCACAAATACATACACAGCCACACATAGAGACTTACACCGGCACACACACTTGCACTAAGAGGGCTATTCAAAAAAATTTGAGAATAACTCAATGATGTCTACTTTGGAGGTCATATTAGGCACTCGAATTTGACTTAGAAAAAAACCTAGGCAAAATGATTGAAGCTATTTTTGAGAAGTTTACTCGGGTGCTAAATTTGTATTTTCAAAATTAAAGTCAAGCTTCTTAAGCTCCTCAAGTAACACACACAGAGACACACACACTTTTTTTTTTAATACTAAATATCTTTATTTTGATTTATTAGGTAATAACTCATCTTATAAACATTACATTGTGTCAGTGTGTCATTTATCAAATTGTTCAACAGATTATAGAATTTATCAGAATTATTTACAAAGAATATGATGTAAGATATACAACTTAATATTAATAAAAGAAAAACAACCCTCAAATAAATAGTCAAACTTACATACACACAAAGACACACTTACAAAGCCACACTTACACACAGACAGACAGTCACACACAGTCCCACTTACACAAATGCTTACACACACAAATAGACAGACAGACACACACACACACACAGATTTCTTTTTTTTTTTAACAGGGCAGTGGGCTCCAGATGGGACTGCTCCTCAATGTATGTTTCCTCAGTGTCATGTTCAAGCTGTGTTTCTGTCTTCCCTCTCTCTTTATGCGCATCACACTATCTGCAGTGCTCTGTGTAGGGACTGTGTTCCTAGATGCTGCTTCAAGTTACACATGCTGTTGGGGGTGTGGTTACCGCAGCCGGTCTCACATGCTCCTTGATGTCCAGAGGGCTGTGTTTGCCCTGACCCTGCTATAGGCTTAACTAAAGGGTTTACTCAGTATACAGAATTGCAGCGAATTGAACTTTAGGGTAAAGTACCCGAGGTGGAAAATTTCTCCAATTTAGGTGAATAGGATGATTTTTCCAACTATTTGGCCTTAAAAGGATTTTTATCACTTAAGCATTGTTTTAAACACTGTGAATGTAGAGAATAAAAAAATGGTTGAAAATAATCTATACATTGCAAAATTGCAAGCAAATGTCTAAAGTAGAAGTACAAATGTGTTTTAAATGTGTGTGTGGATTCTCCTGTTTAAGGCATCAACTGTGGCTTGTTATGCAAATGAACTGTTTTTTTTTATCGGAAATGTGTAATTTGCATATTATGGCACAGATGATGTCTGAAACTGGAGACTCCACAGACACATTTAAAACACATTTCCCCCTAATTTAGGCATTTGCATGGAATTATGCAAATACAATGCATTCAATGTTAGGTGATACTGTCCCTTTAAGTTTGAAATTCCCATCTCAATTCCCTGCTATTCTCTCCTTACTGATAACACCCTGATATATTTTCCTTGAATGTGATTAACATCAGAAAAACAATACATTATCAGAAACTGAGAGTATGTGTATGTAAATATTTAATGGACAGACACATTGCTATTTTACTGGACTACATGAATCATGACATTTATTAGGTTACAATTCCAGATTAAAAAATCCACTCCTTTTCAAGCTCATTTATCTTGAGATGAGCTAGTCATTAAAGGAAGGAAATTACATAATGGGATTATAAAATGATGCATCTAAATTTGCTCTTTATAGCAGGAAAGAAACATGGAGAATCTGCATTTAATGACCTGTAACAAATTACTTCAACAAATTGTTTGATTTGTAAGAATGAATTGAACATGATAAATTTCCTTTCTGTTTTTAGTGATGTTTGTCTCTATGGAAATGGTATAAAACATTTTCATTGCGTGCACATATGGCCTGGAGCATGCCTACCCCATACCAAGATGGAATGATGCCTAATTAACTGGTCCTTTGCTATATTCAGATTTCCAGATATCTATTAAATGAACTGTAGTATTGATTTGTATAAATTATGAAATTTGTCTGTTGTTGCACTTTAAATTTGGTTGAAAATTGGTTGAAGCACCACACAGAATGAGGAGGGAAAAGGAAAACAAATTTAAAAAATACAGGAACCAAGATCCAATATTACAGATTAAATATAAAAGTAAAAACAGATGAATATTGTGTTTCTGCAATCTGCATCAGTTTGTCCACATTTGGCTCATTTAAACGCTTCAAGTTCACTTACTTCTTAATTGTATGAGCATGAAGTCTAGCAAGGTGAAACGAGAGGAATTTGAAAAATGACCACTTAGAACCCCAGCTTAATAACATCTAAAAGACATAGTAAGAAATAGGAGAACCTGCATGATACATCTCTTGAATAGTTCTTTGAGTTGTGTGACACAAAACCTGCTGACAGAGATATTTTCATAACAAAAACTCCAAAAAGAAACCTGGCAGGGGGGCATCACAGGATGCGCCTCACCAGAAATTTGACATGCTCAAGAAGTTAAATGTGAGCTAGTGGTTCAACTGGTGGGAAACACAGATACTGTCCCCCATTACCAAGCCCATGTGTAGTGGGTAGGAGGTGATAATTTGTCTACAGATGATTGAGGTTCCTCATCTAAGAATGTCCTCTCTGCTGGAGCCTTTGATTACAACCACTTTTGATTTGCAAATTAATTTCCATTATGGCTTCTGCCCATTCTTCCCCTGCATCACTCTCTTCTAGTAACCACAGGAGGATCATACTGGCTATCACATGGCTGTGATAAACCAAATGTTCCTGGATTTGTTTCATGTCTGAAGTTGCTCTTAGTTACTTGTGAGGACAGAGACAGAGCCCTACATATTATTGCCAAAGTTAACATCTCACAACAAGTTAATAATGATGGGCATCCTTCCTCAGTTGGTGATGACTCTACTTGGCTTGTATGTCTTGCCACCTTATAAACATAGATATCATTCTCATAGCAACTCTTATTCAGATATTTACTGTACCAACATCTTTTTTGCACCTATCAGCTGCATTAAAAAGCTTTGGATAAAGTAAGCACCTTTTATTATGGCAGAAGCGATCAATACTAAAGCAACCAGTGCTTTTCATACACTTCATGCAATGGAGAGAATACAAGTCTTGAAAAGAAGATGCAGTCAGAAAATAGGATCATGATGTGTTGCCATTTTGAAAGGCTGACTTACTTATTCAAAGCACAGACCTAGAAGCTGAAACTTATCCCAATTCTAAATCCATTTACTTCACTTCTCTGCTCTCTTGTCAATCTCTTGTTAATCTCTCATGATGTAGAAACAGTAATTACATTTTCCACATTATATTTCATTTGGAACCTTATATACTTCAATAAACCACTTCCTTGTCTTTTGGCTCTAATTCATCTTGATCTTTAATTGACATATTTAAGGCTTTGACACTTCGGCAGACATTATTATCTCTGTAGACTTGTGTGGTGTAATTCCTTGATACAAAATAATTGATATGCTGATGCACATCTCTTCAGATGTCTTTTTGCAAAGACATATCTCTACATAAAAATCCATGGAAGCAAGTGATAACATGGGGCAGGTCGACGTAGCTTGTTTTTATTAAAACAAAAATGGTAGAGAAGAAGAAACCCATTTGAATTAAGAACTTGAAGCCTAACAAAACCACTGTGTATTGATTAGATAGGTTTGCATAGCCAATCCACTATAGATCAATAAACACAAATCACAACAAACAAAAGCATTTATAACAAAAACAAAAATTACACATTAAGTAACCATCACCAGACAGACAAAATACAATACAGAACATATAGATGTGGCCATTTCCTAGAAAAATCTTAATCTTATGTTAAATAAGGAATACAATTATTTTTATGCAGACTCTAAAGTACACAAAAAGACACAATATACAGTCATGTAAAAAATAAAATAAACTTTCTTTTAATTCTATGGACAAAACAATCATCTGTTCCTTAGCAGGTCTTAAAATTAGGTAAATACACACTCAGGTGAACAACACATGACATATTACACCATGTTATGATTTATTTAAAAAAAAGCCAAAAATGGTAAAGTCATTTGTGAAAAACTACAAGTACACCCTCACTGGTTCCATATAAGAGGCTAAGTAAAATATATTTTTCTTTGGATATCAGGTAGTTTTTCGTTGCTGCTACAAATAATAAAAATGAATGGAGTCCAATACATATATTCATTTCTTATCTACTTCAGAAAAACCTGGTCCCACAGTATAACAATTTTACATTGTAAAAACCCCTTACACAATAGAAAAGTGACTTTGTATCATAAAACAATAACGTGTTTTATCCCTCATTCTAAGCAAACAGATCGTGTTGAGAAAAACTACATGAAACTGAAATAATTAAAGTACATGTCTGCTACTCCAGAGAGACTTCCTGGGAATCGGTTACAGCACAGAAATTGCTTTGTGTCTGTAACTTACTCAGGGTTACTGAGCGATGTCTATTACATTGTCCAGGTTGATAAGTACAAAGCCACGAACCAATCCACGGTTAATGTAGCAGCGTGGAAATTTTAAATGATCTGCTTCTTTTCTTTTCCTTTTGAGTTTGAAATTTTTTTTGTGAAGTATCCAGTTATTTTAAGTTAAGATATAATTCAGCACTGCTCTTAAAATGGGATAAACACACATATTAAAATGAATGAACATTGAAAACTGGTGGTTTAAATAAACTACATATGAACAGAGATATCTTTATAATTAGGAAAGTGATGTACAATATAAATATTTTATTAGAAGCAGGAGAGATGCAATTTACAGTGAAGTACCTTCAGCAGGAATAAAAAAGCACAATAACAATCAATACTAAATACTATACTTAATACCCTCTTACCGGTTTAAACGTGGGAATAACAAGATTTGATGGTATATTAAGCTCCCTAAAGGGTTAAATACTATGACAATATATACCTGCTTTGTAGGTACAAGCGATTATGTATGTGTGACATACAACCTCTTGTTTAGAAATCTTCAGAAAACCTGTATGATTGGAAAGGAACAACTCATACAATATATTATAACAAAATAGTAATTATGTCGACAGAAGCGTAACTAGAAACCAGCGGGCCCCGGGGATATAAGCTACACAGGCAGACTGAGCTCAACAACAACCCAGAAGTGTGACACTGGTGGAAGAGGAGCAGACATCTGACTTTTTGTTTGCCATGTTACTGCATCACCTCATATACCGTATTTGCTCGAATATACAACAAGTTTTTTTTTAGAGCAAAGGCTCTGAAAAAGACCACTCGTCTTACATTCGAGGTCGTCTTATAATCTGACCTCAAATCGAGGTCAGACTATAAGACAGAGATCCAGGTCCCCCGCAGAGCTGTAGGGAACCTGGAACCCCCTCGCTAACAGCCAGTGGATGTCTGTGCGATACGCGAAGACATCCCCCGCTGCTGCCCGACATGTCCGTCGGGAATTTTATGATGAAGCCAGGTCCTTCCGGCTTCATCGTAAAAGTCCCGGCGGAAGTGCCGGGCAGCAGCGGGGGATGTCTGCTCGTATAGTGCAGACATCCTCTGGCTGCCTCCACTGGAGACAAGGGAGATTTGGGCAGCCGGGGGATGTCTGCACGATAGTGCAGACATCCTCCATGCTGACTTACATCACTGACACTTACATCTACCTCCAAATCATCATCAAATTTCAGGAACCTTGTGAGACTTCATAATAGTTAGTGACTGATGTTGACAGGATTCATGGTCTCAGCAAGGGTCGACCGAGTGGCCGAGCCCCCTGGAATGAAGGGCCAGGTCGCAACCGAGACTCCTATGATCATGGTAACTATGCCATTGCATGTCTACTGCTATGGGGGCAGGGAGGTACAGCCAATAAAACTTTATGAGGCTAAGCTGTCCTGGGTAGCCTGCAGACATCAAAGGATGTCTGTGCGCTGCACACAGTATGAACATATAAATATGACAATATATTTACCAGCACAATATTTTTTAATAGGCTCACCTGATATTTAAGTAAATAGTAAGAGTCAAGTAATCTGCACCCCTATCCCTTCAATAGGCCCGGTGCCTGGCTGTATCTGGGGCTGGCATAACAATGTCTCCTTGTCGGTGGGGCCGGATGCGCACAGAGAAGTCCTACACATATGTGCGAGCCTCCAACAAATTAGTAGTACTTACACAACCAGAGATTAAGTGTTGGAAGGGGTGCTTATATTTATGGGGTAGTGGCCCAGACCATTTGTTCTGCCATTTCTGATGGCAACCCAGTCTATAGCAGCACAATCTTAGATTGCAAATAGAATTATAATGCTAGTGCAACAAGGTGAGAAGAATATAACATTTTCATCAACTTAGAATTATTAGAATTATTGGGGGTCATTAATTAAAATGCTAGTGAATTAAGGTGAGATGAACATTTTATTTTCATACATTGTGCAAGGACAGAACTGATGAGTTCCTCCTGCTAGGCAAATTCATCAGGTATTAGTCATGAGACTTTAAAATTGACTATATGAGTTGTTTTTTGTAATCCAACTGCCTAAACTAAATTCTAATAACCTTCTCAGTCATAAAGCTTTGTAGATCCACAATGGCAGAAATGAAGACTAATTTTATATGTCTCTATCATACCGAGTGCATTAGCTATCTTACATTCAGAGCTTGCAATGCTTCATGACATTGTTTCACTCGAGTAAATTTCTCCACCCAAACTAGCATACCCTGATGGCAAAGTCTGTCAGGCACAAAATACAGTCTGTCAGATTTTATCTTGCCCATAGATTTGATGAATGTAATAAAGTGTATCATTTTCCACAGAATTGTATAGAAACCAGCATTGTATTCCCATTTAATTCAGTCAGGTAAAAGTGTCAACCTTTGCATTGCACCCTAAGTCAAAAGTGAATGGCCTAGTGAAATAGAAAGTTCACTTGCAGATTATTTAAAGTGGAGGTAAAGTAAAAAAAAACCAAACATTTTCTTAAATAAATGGCCACATTAAGATTAATAAAATAGCTTTTTGAATTTTGTTTTCAACAGTAATCCTTCACAAAATATTACCATTTTGTTTAAGCACTTATTTCCCAACAGAGCTTCAACTTTTTAAACTATTGCTTGGTTAGAGGATTTCCTGATCCCTCAGTGACCTTTAAGTGTTTCCAGGGCTGCCATCAGAAATGTCAGGGCCCCTTACTGAAAACAATTCTGGCCCCTCCTGATAGTTTAGCAATTAATTTTTGACTAAAAGCTGGGGTCCACATCCGCTGGATGTCACATATTAATTAATAAACTATTTTTTTGCCCAGGGAAATGCCCACTTCCCAGGGCCCTGCCTACACACATACACAGCAACACATACACAATCACTCATAAATACACACAGTCACACTTACACAGACACACACTTCATCATTACACACACAAATACATACACTTACAGAGACACCCTTATACACACACAGAAATACACACATAAATATACACCCTTACAGACACCCATACATACTTAGACACACAGTCACACTTACACACTTGACAGTAACACACACATTGACTCACACACAGAGAAATACACACAATTACACAGACAGAGAAATACACCCACACAAATTGACACACACATTTACACATACTTCAATAATAATAAAAAAACTTTTACTATTGGTCCTCCTCCCTGCTTAGTTAATTTAATTTGCAGGGAGGAGGATGTTTCTGGCGGTGTCTGCATAGGCAGAACACCGCTGGTCCATCGATGCCCGTGTGACTGTCCCACATGGAGACAGTCACAATAAGGTAGAAGCTGGCCAGGGACAGCTGATCCCCTGATCCCTGATCCCTCCTCCTCGAGATGTGGCTAGCGCCGGGCCCGTGACGGGTGTATCGCCTGTCACCCCCCTGATGGCGGCCCTGGGTGTTTCATTAGGTACACCTTCTGCTCAAAGTAGGATATGCATCTTAAAAGACAAAATAATATTTCATGTAAAAAGGCAATCATTCAGTGAGATGCAAATGTTTTGAATTTTTACATATTCAGACTTCACTGCAAAGCATAGCCTTCAGATCTGTCAAATGAAACCCTCCAACTATAAATGACTGTAATAACACTTTCAAGAATCGTCATTAGTAAGTCAGAGAAAAAAATCATAAATCATTTCACCATTTTACTTATCGAGTGGACATTCAAAAAAATAGCCTTTACTCCCGCTTTAACAGGCAAGATAACCTTCTGAATACATATCTATAGTAGAATATATAGTTCTAATCTAATTTTAGAACTCCAGTACCCAAAACACCACCGTTAACAGGACTGTATCACCTAAACATAGCTTATACTATGAATGTAGAGATTAAAAAATCATTAGTATAACTTTCAATATATCATGGAGAAGGGAATATATGTGAGACAAGACCAGATTGCTGAATTTGAAAAAATCTGGGCTCCTTGGGAAATTCTTACTCATAGACAAGCCTAAAGAATGAGGAGAGGAATGGAACATGGGCACCCAGGGTAATAAAAACACCTGTTCCATGTCTCTAAATTATTTGTGAGCTAACAAACAACCATGAAGTATGAATGTGATATTTTCTGTATTGTATGTAATGTATGTAAATAATTCTCCCTGTCCTGTTTATACTCTCCCTCTTCCTCCCTCCCTTCGCTTTCTTTTCTTTTTTTTTTCTCCCGTTCTTAGTCTCCCCTTACCTACGTGAGTGGGGAGGGGGGGAGCGAGAGAGATGGAGAATTACAGTCAACAAAAGTATCTATTTTTTTTTTTCTTTTGTTTTCTAGCGGAACTATACTTACACAGGTATTTAGCTTTCAAATTTGCCCCCTCACGAATATCACACGTTTATTTTTATTTTTGTAAAGAACCAGGGGAGGTGATAGATCTGAGCAGAGGAGAGTAGGAGAGGGTCAAATATGACTAATATGCCACAAAGAGATAAAGGGAGAATCTAAACAGAAAACGAGACACAAGGATGATTCAAACCGAAACCAGTTATCTTGGGACTCACAATCCCCTACAACTACTGAACTGAGTGTCTCAGGAAAAAAAAAAAAAAAATTATTAGTATTAACAGAATTTCAAGCAAATTTATAAATTAGTAGAGCAATGTGTTATATATATGTGACTGTGGAGTCTCCTGTGTATGACATCACCTGTGACCTGATATGCAAATTATTAATTTGCCATTGAAATTTAGTTAATTTGCATATCAAGCCACGTCATATCATAAACAGGAGACTCAACTGACACATTTAAAAGACACGTTCTCCTAATTTAGTAATTTGCTTTCTATTCTGCTAAAACAATGTAAAGATCATTTGAATCATTTATTCTCTACATGAACAGTAAAAATAATGTTTAGGTGATACAGTCCCTTTAACCACTGCTGCTGATATTTATGTTCCTTTTGGACTCACTGTACTGACCCTTAGAGGCCTCCTCACTAAACAGTGAACTGTAATGAATGAGACAATAGAATAGCAAAAATCAGGCACTAATAGCTCCGCTATTTCTGGAAATATGCAATCTGGGAAACGTTTCCTCCTCAGCTTTTAAAGCCACCCTAGGAGCATCATTCAAAAGCCATTCTAATCAGACATATTTTGTCTAATTAAAAGTTACTATGGAGAATGTAGTCTCTCTTCATCTGCAGAGAGCAGTTAGACTGTATGGATTTCTATTGATAAGCTCAGAGAACTGTATATAAAATATAATATTTAGTACATTTATGGAATCACTAATTGCATCAAATATGTATGTGCAATCAGTTATTTTTACAAAGTCTTGTTGATAAATGTGTTAAAATGAGATTCCAGAACTATTATTAAAAATCATATCCAATGGGTGCAGTGTTAGAAGTAGCAACACAGTATAGTTACCTCAGGCATATCTACCTTGAAGTAAGGTAATTTAATTCTGAAAAAAATAATAGTTGCTAGCTTGTTATCCTGAGGCCTGACTTGTTTGATAATACAAGCCAAAGTGACCCATAATACCTTCTCGTGTCTCTGATTACATCATTGGCAACAATTTCCATGAATACTCTGTGGAGCTTCAGGAATGTGTAGGTCATTCAGATATGCCTTTTGCAAGATTCATTTGTTTCAAGACTTTAAAGTCAGTGTTTCATTTTATTGTTCCCTTTCTTTGTGGTTGTACATTAAACACCACTTATTCCCATGCTGTTATTTTTCTTTGTTATTTTTTATCCTACAAAAATATTTTATTCCCAGTTACAATTCTGATTTTGATCATAAATTGACATACATTTTATAGACCCCCTCCGAAATGCATAAATTAAAGAATGGTATGCTTTTAAAGGAATCGGAGAAGTAATGTCATGAACAGGTGACTCCACAGATGCATTTAAAAGCATATGCATTTATTTAATTTGTTTACACTATGTATGGAACAGTTATTCCTATTTACTTTCATGCTATGAACAAATATTTAGTTGAGAGTGCCTTTAACATTATTAGTTACATTTTATCCAGCATTGATAGGGGTTAAATTGGCATGATTAGTTCAATTTGTGCATGAGTTAAGTGTTTTTAATCTGTAATATCCATAATAAGTATAGGATTTTTTTTAAAGGTTGCTATAACTGTTTAATGGAGCCCCCACTGGCCAAGGGTGTCACCCAGCGAATCGTGCTGCTGAACTTTTTTTATTTTTGGTCAGCCGCATCCACTGGCATATTATTGGGCATATCGTCTATGGCTTATTAAAGGCAAAATAATACTGCCATATTACTGGGCAAATTGGCGGTGGCTTATTAAGGGCAGAATAATACTGGCATATTATTGGGCAAGTCGGCTGTGGCTTATTAAAGGCAAAATAATACTGCCATATTATTGGGCAAATTGGCTGTGGCTTATTAATGGCAAAATAATACTGGCATATTATTGGGCAAATTTTCTATGGCTTATTAATGGCAAAATAACACTGGCATAAAAATTCAAAAGTAATGCTGGAATATTAATGGCAAAATAATACTCGCATACTAATGGGCAAATTGGCTTTGGCATATTAATGGCAAAATAATACTGGCCTATTAATTGGCAAATTGGCTTTGGCATATTAATGGGAAAATAATACTGGCATATTAATGACAAAATGGCATATTTTAATAGGCATACTGACTGTTGCATATGTTAATGATGAAGTGTGGCATTTTAATTGGTACATGACAGTGGATTATTTTAATTGGCAAAGTGATGCTGTGGCATGTTCTGTGGGGCAAAATAACATGTACTACGGTGGAAAGTGACACTGTGGCTTGTTCTGCAGGGGCAGTTCTGTTGTACAAAGTGACACTATGGTATGTTCTCTGGGGCAAATTGACACTGTGGCATGCTAAATTGTGTGGGTGCAATATGAGTGCAAGCCAAGTGCTATGGGTGCAATATAGGTGCATGGAAATTGCTGTGGGTACTGTATGGTACTGTGTTAAGTTCTTTAAGGACAATGTAGGTGCAGAAAAAGGGAATAAAAACAAGAAATGCAATTTTTATGTAACATTTTTATTACATTATTACATATAAAAATGGTTGAATGTGATATGAAAATAGTTGCATAATATATTAAAAAGTTTACATTTACATGCAGTTTTTTATAATGCAACTTTAGAAAAATTGGGTTGAGGAGGGCCCACTGCTAAAGACTTTGCCCAGGGCCCACTGGGGTCTTAAAGTGGCTCTGGCTAACGGCAATTGATTTAACTCGTGCAATTTAATCTAGGCAGTATGTTTTTTTATATGAGAACATGATATTACCTTTTTGTAAGTGAGTTAGTAGCCGGTCACTAGAGGCTCAGATGAGTTTCACAAGATGTCGGCGCTGGGTTAGAGGAAGTAGCGCATAATATAGTGTTTATAATATATGTACAAAGAAAAAACATATGTACTAAATTTGATTAAAGATTATATTTAAAAATGTGTTTCTGCTTGTATAGTATTTACTGTTCCCAGTGAAAATTGTTAGCTCTAATTATAATAGTATGAAGAATATGCCTACACAATGCATTCTGCATTTATTTTCTTTAAATGTGTAACTTATGTATCTTGTGTATTTTTTATTGCAAAAAATAATATTCACATATTCAGAGACAATGCCAATATCTCACAGAGGGAAATTTTCTACATAACCTTACTCAATTATTTTAATATCCCACAGAGAACAGAAGATACAAATGTTTACCTGACACAACTAAAAATATACATCAAGTAAAAAAGGAAATAAGCAACTTAATCTCTATATGAACGTATTCTGCAAAAATACAAATTTACACAATGGTATGTTGCATGGTAAGACCTTTTTCCACTAATTTTATACAATTTGATGTGATATTTGAAATAGCAATAGACTGATAATAAAACCTGGGTCAATGTCAACTGGCAGCTGCAAAGGACAGTAAGATATTGGGATTTATTAAAAGGGTTATTTTTACTCATGGTAGAAAGATATTATGCTGCCTCTTTATAGGTCCATGGTAAGACCCCTCTTTGATTATGCAGTTCAATTCTGGGTGCCTTTTTTTAAAAAGTGCAGAGGAGGGCTACAAAACTAATAATGGGAATGGAAGGTTTTAGTTATGAAGAAAGTCTGGACAAGTTATATTTGTAACGGATTAGAAGGGATATGATATAATAATTAATAATAATAACAATAATTTGTTATTTGTATAATGCTTTTCTCCCTGTGAGACTCAAAGCACTTTACACATATATAAATACATGTATAAAAAACAGACATAAAAGTTAATAGTTTCTGATGGTCAAATGAGCTGACTGAATTACTGATAAAAAAAGGTGGGTCTTTAGTTTTTTTTTAAAACATCTGTAAGGTCGGTGCCTCGCTGACTGAGAATGGTAAAGAGTTCCAGAAAGTGGGGACAGCGTGGCTGAATGCCCGGGAACCTGAGTTTTGTTCTCATTCTGGGACCTGATATGATGAATTTGTTGGCTTACCGAAGTGAGCAGGATTGGAATAAATGGTGGGAGGAGCTCTTTCAGGTACTCTGGGCCTTGATTGTTTAAGGCTTTGAGTAGACCAATTTTAAAATATGTTAGCCATTTCATGTAATCTAATGGAAGCCAATGCATGGAGAACAAGTGTTATGTGAGATGATCAAGGTTGATTGGTCAATAGTTTGGCTGCCTCATTTTGTACTGTCTGTAGGCGATGGAGTTCTTTTCCAGGGAGGCCCAGTAAAGCATATTACAGTAATCTAGACACGAGGACACAAATGCATGGATTTATGTTGGCATATCATCAGCCTATGATTAAGTGCTTTTAAAGCACAAAACGCGTAAGGCATCCTTTTCACTGTGTTCTGTCCAGTTTTGTGTACCAGCCTTTTTTTTTTAGTATTCATTAAATGGCTTATCTTTTGCATACCTGCTTATTGTGAGCATCCTCTGCAAACCGTTTGCTGCTTCTGAGATTGATGTAATGTTGGCATATCATCCAGTGGAATTAAGTGTTGTATCCTGGTTATGTTTTCAGATGAAAGAAGGCAGATTTTATTATAGCAAAAATCTTCTGTTTGATGACAGTTCAAAGTCAATCAGCAATCTGAGATGTTGTGCCTCTGTTGAACTAATGAGTCAGTTAGTTCCAGGCCAGTTGGGTGATTATGAGATATTCGTGTTCCATGGTGTCCCCTCACCAAGAGTAACTCTATTTTTTCTAGGTTTACTTTTAGCCAACTAGTATTCATCCACTCTTTGAGGTCTGCTAAGCAACTGTTGATGAGTTATGTCATTATATAATGTTGTATACATTAAAGCCCATACAAAGAGCTTTCTAAAGACCTGCTCATTAACAGAACAGTAAAAAGGACAAGAGGTCACCCACAAAGACTTGAAGAAAGGAGATTTAGTCTACGACAGCAAGATTTTCTACATTAAGGACAATAATGGTATGGAATTCACTGCCTGAAGAGGTGGTTTTAGTAAATACGTTGGATGCCTTTAAAAGAAACCTGGATATTTTTTAATGAGCTGGAGCATAGAGGGCTATGCATGTTAGTATAGGTAGTAATATTTATTTAGTGCTTGTTGATCAAAGGAGTAATCTGATTGTCATTTGGGGTCAAGAAGGAATTTTTGTTCCCCACTGAAAGCAGAATTCAAAATAGCTGAAATAAGGGGTTGAACTTGATGGATGCAAGTCTTTTTTCATCCTAAACTATTATGTAACTATCTAACTATATGTTTAAAACCTGATATGATTTTCTTCCACACGTTACTGTATGACAAGGCTTTGGTACATAATAATTTATAGTGTTTTTAACATTTTTATATTAGTATGTTTGTAAACATAAGTGAACAAATCTGCTAATATCAAAACATACGTGTAAGCAGGGCCCACCTCACCTTATATTCCTCTACTTCTAACTTATGTTTCTTTATTGTGTATGCCCAAACAGTTGCAAACAGTTCCATAAAATGTGGGTCTGTCTCTAATTAAGGGGACTGTGTCACCTAAACATTGTTTTTATTGTGCATGTAGAGGTTACAACAATGATTGAAAATGATCTATACTTTGTGCTGACAAAATGGCAAGCACATGCCTAAATTAGGAGAAAGTGTGTTTTAAATTTGTCTGTGGTGACTTCTGATTATGACATGTTTACTAAAATTCATACTGCTGGCTCTTTACATTGTTGATTGTTTTACATTTAACTCTGTGGAAGTAAATTTCTCTTGGCACCTAAAAAATCCCAAGCTAATGCATTGGTTTGTTTGGCTCCCATAATCCACAAATATTTGTTACGTTTTGCTGTATATCATCGCTTTATTTACTCTGCAACCTATCACCTTTATTATTGTTTTCATACTTTTTTAAATACAGATACATACATGGCGGGGTGAAAGAATGGGGGGTGGGGGGGCGCGCCACAGGGGAAGCCCGCACAGGGCGCCGGAACACTTAAGGCTGGCCCTGATGGGTACCTTTCCCACATCTCCAACAAAGATTTATGGAGTCTGGATAGAATTTATTAAGGCATGATGGAACAAGATACCATCGATAAAGCACCTTATAAAATGATTCCTGTAAGTTGATGCCATGTAAGGCACCTCTAGTGTTGTGACATGCCTGATTCCAGGTTTCGATAGGGATTGTTTCCCCTAAATCCGATTCCCAATGAAATAGAGAATTGGGTTTGTCATATGTCGATAAGTCCTCTAGCAGTGCCCGCAACCTGGACACTGCCCCTGACTTCTTAGCAAGGTACAGGAACCTGTCCAGAAGGGATAACGCTAAGTATGTTTTGATTTTGATATAGTTAAACAGTTGGGATCTAGGTAAATTTGATGACACATGTAGGGTGTCATAGGGAGTGATTTTTCCCCCCTGCATTATATCAGAAATTATTATAAGACCAGAAAGGGACCACTGTTTAGTATCCAAATCAGGAATACCGATCACAAGGGCCCCCAGGGGAGCCAGACTAGTAATGACTCAACAATGAGGGTTCTAGGCCCCTCCAGCTTGTAAAAAGATTTCTGAGATCTTGAGTCAGAGCTTCATAATTAAGGAACAAAGTTTGTCTAAGCTCCAGGGCAATCTTAATTCCCTGGTAGTTCAGTGTCTTACTATGCCATTTAATACTTCCAACCTTCAAAAGTTGTTCAAGCTAAGAATTTGATAAAGAGCTCAGGAGAACATGGCCCCCCAGGGAGTCCCTTGTCAAGGGCAGGGTCCACTATTGTATTGAAGTCTCCCCCATAGATAGTCACCCCCTGTTGAAAATTGTCGACTCACATTGGTGTCGGCTTCCCGATGGATAAGTTCAAATTTAGGAGCTGCAGAAACAATGATTGACACTCCCCTTTTCTTTCTATTGGAAAGGGAGCAGTCAAAGATAATAGGAAATCTATGGCATTTCCAGAGTCTTAGGTCCTCTGATTTCCAGTGGGTCTCCTGAACAAAACAGACGTCTATCTGATTCTGTATCAGGAGGTTATATAGATAGAAGCTCTTTTGTGGGGAGTTGAGGCCCTGGGTATTAATTGACATAAGTTTAATTGGCATAGTTGAGTCTAATTATAAGGGTAGCTCTACAGATATGGGAGGGACCGAGGCGGGCGTGAAAACAAAATCAGTTATGGGAATCTAAGGCCATTATTTAAAATACTCAATTATTATTGGCTTGCATCAATGCAAATTAGTAGATTATATTAAACTCATTTATAACAGCAGATCAATAACTAAAACATGTGACAAGTTTCAAATGCAAAGGGACATACATTAAGGTTGGCCTCAATCCCCATAACTTCTACCACTTGGCACAGGATGGAGACAGATACATGTAAGCTTATTCCACCTGTTCACCTCTTTTGGATAGAATATGAAAATATACAACAATCTATCTCACAAAATCCAACTGTAAGAGACCTGGCCCACATAGTTCCTAAACTTAAGAAAGCACTAGGGACTCCAACGGGCATATCACTTTCCTCTCCCATAGACATATTTAGATGTTATCTACAAGATTTTGATACTAACATTTGGGAAATCAGGGGAGTCTCCAAACTATCACAGATCTGCTCCCAGGGCCAATTCCTTCCATGTAGTAGTCTGAATGCAATATACAGCCTTCCCCAATCTCAGTATTTTTCCCATTTGAGACTTAAAACTCTAATTAAGAAAGAAGGCTTATTCCAAAGTTCTCAAATGGAAGACTTTATAACAACCCAAAATAAAATAAAAAACTCTAGGTAAAATAATTAAATTCAAATCTGAAATATCTCTTGATACTAAGCCCAATTGTGTATAAAAATGTGAGAAACACCTGAACCAAGAATATTCCCTTCCAGATGGGTTGGGGTCAAATAACATGGTGAGGAACTATATACATAGCTTAACCTTGCAGGAAACCTACCATAAATTACACCATAGATGGTATCTGACCCCCATGAACCTAAGTAAGTTTTCGTCCTTGACTTCAATTCTATGTTGGAAATGCCCAGAAAAGGGCACGTTCATTCATGTTTGGTAGGAGTGCTCTACCTTGAAAATATTACATGACAGGATAAGCACTCTCATCAAGCATATATGTAACACCAATCATGATCTTACACCCCAAATGTTTCTGCACCATATGGATCCCTCAAATTGTAACAAAAATGAAAACTTTCTCCTAATCCAGATCCTTATGGCCACAAAATTATGTATAGCTAGAAAATGGAAATCTAAAGACCCTCTCTGCTTGCAGGAAATCCTAGGGCAGTTTAATTTTCAATACTCTACGGAAGAAGGATACTATAGACCTAATAACCAATTAGATACATTTCATGATATAGGGTTAAAATGGGAAAAAAATTGAATTTAGGAACCTTTCTTAACCTATGCTACGTACACAAAACCATAAACCAGTTATAATATCCTAACCTCCCCCCATGGGACCAGCTTCCTACCCACCCCTCTCATTCCACTTACCCTCTCAGGGATGCCTGGACGTGAACCAAGGATCTAAATTTAATGTTGTATGTACTGTAATCTATTTGCATGTAAGATACACATATGACAGGAAGCCATGACATTCACTGATTTCTCTATATAAGAAGCATTGCTTTATGTGTATTTATTGTGTATCTCTATCAACTGTCAATGTTCTACTTTAAAAAAAAAAAAAAAATCTTGGGTGTTCAGCCTAAAAGGAAGGAAGACTAAGAGCAATAGTAAAGTAGTTTCTCCAATTAATTGTTGTTAAATTCTCCAATGATTAGTCTCTCTTCCAGTTAAGATGAATCTACAATATATGCTAGCATAACTTATGTAATAAGCATCAGTATGTTATCATTAAAAATCTTTATTTTTGTGTCTACTAGGCAAAAAAGACTTGGAAGGGAGAAGTGGAAAATCACTTATGAAAAGATAGTGGGGGAAGCAGATGTCAAACTAGATCCAGGAGAGCAAAAATCCTAACACTGGATCCACTTTAACTGAAGCAAAAGATTTTTAAGTACCACTAGGAAAAACTCGAAACAATTTGGCACTGGTGAGAAAATTATAAAGTTGTATTGGGGCCTAGCCCAAATCAAAATAGCTACATATCAAGCCACCACATAGTTCACTCTTTCCACAATGCCATATAGATCCATCTGTGGCCTAAATCAAATGAGTAAACGTATATCATTGTGTTAATCACAAGTAGAGTATACATGAACTATAACTGGTTAAGGGAGAGGTGTAAAGGTCAAGTTGTCAAGAGTCATGAGAGGCTAAAAACGTTTTATTCACAGCTTAAGAAAAAAAGGCAAAATAAATGCAGGAGTAACGTGGCAGTAAATTAACACCACTTATGGTGATCTAATTGATAAGTTCAATATAGGCATTGCTCTTTCTTTGTTCATTAACAGGCCCATCACTATTTGTGTTATGTAAGTGAGCTATAACACAAGTTCCAAATATCTTTACAAATATGGTATAATTGCAATGGATTTATTTTTTAACTGCATAAACATTACCTGACAGCATTACCCCCCCCCCCCCCCCCAATTTCGACAGTCCTATTCCCACACTCCCCTTTCCACAGTGCCATTAATCAAGTTCTACATTGCTATACATTTTTCCAATTTATACAGTGTCATGATGCCCCATTGCATATCCCCATTTTCCACAATGCCCCCTCTTTTTATAGAGCCATATATCCCGTTCCAGCAGTGAAGGGGCAGACACAATAATGAGCCCTGTAACCGCAATTGTTACGACACTGCACCTCAACATTTAAGTATAAACAATTGAGAACAAATAGACAGAAATTTATCACTCACCATCACCAGGAAGACTTTCTATTTCCAGCGGTTCTACTGACGATATCTTGTCAATATAAGAAACATAACCGGGGGTAGTATATTCATTGGTGTCCACCATTGTTTCCTCCATAGTAGTTCCCAGTATTTCATATGAAAGTGTTCTTGAAGCAAAATCATTTATTGTATTAAAATCTGTGTGTTTGGTTCCAAGATCAATTCCTGGCATGAGATAATCACCAGACAGTTCCACAGATTCCTGAGTCATTCCATGGACTACATTGAGGTCAGTTATTTCACTGCCTTTCTTGGGATCTTTGCTATCATTAAATACATGCAAAGAAGAGGGATTTTCAAAAGCAGGTGATATAGTTGTTAGGGGAATAACCAAGTTACCCAAGTCCACAGATGATGGTGTGTTACTCACCCAGGGTTTAGCTGGTATGTTACTGTTATCATTGGCGTGTGAGGCACTGAAAGGCACTGTAAAAGCTTCACTGATGACATTGGCAGTGTCAATAGCGTTTTCCTCCAGAGGTGGATGATGCTGGTCTATGCTTGCTTGATCCGGAAATGCAGTACTTTCAGTTATAGATTCCATAGGGAAAGAAGTTGAGGAATGCATCGGCACAGAATCAGTAGCAACTTCCATAGCAATTGGATCCTGGAAATCTGTTCGTTTTTTACCTTTTTCCACTATGGTCACTGTAATCTCTTGATCCCCTGTTAGTGAGGTAGGATTACCTAGAGGTTGCTCAGCATTTAAGACTTCATCCTCCAAAAAAAAAAGAGATAAATAATTGAAGGCGCAAATTTAATATGGTAACTAAATACCTCATGTAGTGAAATATATAATTTTAGAACGAGTAATAACATTTTGAGTTAGTAATGTCAGCAGCGTTAGGCACCAACATTGCTTATTGTGGCCATTTACTGGACATTTTAATGGACAATTTAATGATGTTCTATGAATTTTCACAGCTGGTTCCACATGGACACCAGGTATTTTGCCTAACCCTGCATATCAGTGATTATATAAGCCCATAATTTGACTTAAAGGTTTTGTCACTTCATAGTTTAGCAACATGACATTATTAATAATTTAGACCACATGCAAACTGGATTCTGTCGACCACAAATTGTTTGAGGATGCATCTATCTGTAGAGAACATGTGTGTTTTAGGTCTTATACTTGTACAAGGTGAAAATCTGCATTTTTTTATTTAAGACATCACTATTTGAATCTGAAATGTTTTTGTTACTGCATTAGTCCACATTGCATAACGTGCTGCACTATACATTAAGGTAAATGGAATACACCTTGTGCAAAATGACCAGAATATTGTTGCACTTGCTTTATCATCAATGTGTATTGTAATATATTTGTTTGCGCATGTGGGGCAAAGCTTTTCATGATATAGATATTTTTTGGTGCATTATTTATAACTACATATGGCTCATCATATAGGGTTGGAAGCATTTTTAAGTGATCCACACATGTAAAAAGCTTTGGTATTTATTTAATCTCAAAGATTCAATGGCAGTGAAGGAAACATGAGCACAAGGTAAAATTATGCAAATAAGCATGATATTAATAGTAATATATAGCAATTTTTATTTTCTGATCTTGACATCTGAATATCAATACTTGTTTTCAAGTTTAATTATAGGAAGGTGGATGCATACTGTGCAGGGGATGACTGGCCAGGGAAGGGGGAAAAGCAATTTAGTGCCTGTTGGGCCACTTCATCAGCATTCCTTTTATCATCAGAAATGTGAGAATAGTGCAAAGAGGTCAACTTGGGAGGTTTATTTTCCCTTTAAAAGTTGCCCTCCCAAGTCCACCTCCTCACACTATTCACTAAATAAAACTCCCTCTCCCCCCCAGCCCCCAAAGTTTCCCGGCCCAATACATTGTAGCAGGGGGGCCAGGGCCACTTGCCCTTACATATGTTATCAGTGCTAGGAGCATAGGCAGCTCCTGGCATCCTATTTTTATAATGGGGTGAGGGGCAGGACCCCTTGCCATGGCCTGCCATATGTGTTAGACGTGTATTAGAGATCCTGGGAGCCATTTGGGGAAAGCTTGGGACCCAGTTTTGACAGGGGAGATATTTTTTTTATTTTTATTTATTTTTACATGGGGTAATGACTTTTGAACTTAACCTGAAAACATTGTTTTTCCCTCCCAAAATTGAATGTAAGTCATTTTCATCTTGCTCCCATTGGTCTTGACATCTTCATCTCGTCTTGATCTTTGCAAAATGGTGAATGAGTACCATTTTGCAATGTCGAGATGAGGTATTCGAGTGGAGGCGAGTCTGTTCGAGGTTGAGATTAGTGCTAATCTTAACCTGTATGCCTTAAACCTGCCGCCCCTTACATAGTCTGACCAGGGGTAACAATACATCCAGTGGTAATCAAGCGGTTTGCGATAATGTTGTGGTCCATTGAAACCGTGGATCTATGTGCCGATCCTCCCCAAAGCATCCAATCACATCGCATTTTGGAGGAGAGGATAGCAACCATGACAGGCATCTAGGGATGTACTTGGTTTAGGAGAAATCTACCCAATTTGACATATGCACAACATTTTTCATTTACCAAATCTGTTTTCATTTCAGGTGTTGAAGTGGAAACATCATCCAAATTCCCCAATGCGTTATCAGGATCTATTGAATAAAAAAGATATCATGTGGTTCACAGACAACAAATTGGCATATTTCACCATATTATGCTCAGCAATGTGGTATAACTACAGTATTTATTTATTTGGCTATTAAAATGGTGTTACTTAAAAAGAAGTAAAGTCAAAATTTTAAAATGATTGATACTGTGCTAACTTTCTTACATTTTAAATTACTTTCTGTCATGTTTTGATAACGTAGGTGACAAAGCAAACAGCATGAGACTCAAGCAACATACAATTTACTTTTCTCTAGTGTTTGTTTGGGGGAGTGGTCTGTCAGGCTGACACTGGCAGACCAAATGAAGCCTTAGCAAAGGCTTTTGTTTCAGATTGACAGTCTGACAGAACCACTATGGGACATGTCTGTCACAGGCAGATTATTCCCTTTTTGAACAATTCAGGAATAAAAATGACTTCTGCTTTGTTTTTAGCCTATATCAGTCATATCTTGTAAACAAAACATGCTAGAATGATAATTGAAAAAATTGATTAAATAAGCTCCACAGGGTCAATGTATTAAATGTGTTTTAAAATGTTGGCATTGTTAAGATATTTAGAGAAAATATTTTTATATGACCCATAATAACAGCAACAATATCTGAGGCATGTTGCATTATGTACATGAGAAATTCTTTAAGTATGACACATTTCTTAAGAAAAAAAATAACACTTGTCGGTTACAACACAAGCGACAACTGCAAACAGAACTTGTGAAGAATGTTACTTTGATCATTTGCTATTCAACGCAATTCCAAAATCAGCAAGAGAGAAAATAACTAAACCGAGTTCTATTAGGTTTTTTTGCTGATTGCCAATACATTTCAGAAAAAATAAGGTAACTGCTGTTATTCAATTGTTTCAAAATATAAAAAAAATAATAATACCATGTTTCTGAAGTTGAATTGCTTTGACTTGGAGTAAGTTCTTATGTACATAACTGTTCCTTGTTAAAGAACCACTCAGAGTAAAATCAATAAATAAATAATGCATAGTAATAATATTTTTTAAATAATGTAAATGAATTATTTTATGTATTTATTTTACGGATTTACGATACTGCGCAATAAGTAAACAGCTATTTAAACATATTGACATTATGACTATTGCTTTCTAAGGTTCTAGATGCAATGCTTATTCCCACTAGACGCAATGACTTGCATGCACAGGGGAGGGCTGGCAACTGTTGTCCTGGGTGGCAAACACAATTCATTTGCTTTGGTGATATTTCAACTCACCTGAAATCAGAAATAGACACACATAGACATGCAATTTTCGGACACATTTATTGATAGAAAAACAAGACAATTTGTCTGGGGCATTTAGAAATGCAACGTGGTGCCTCCCCTGCCCATTGAGAGAGATAAGAGAGGAGACCAGGTGGAAATTGTTTTCCCCAACAATGCATGTTGGGGAAAACATGGTGGAGATTGAACGCTGCTGCATTAGGCAACATCTTTAAGGTTATGGATTCCTTTCCATCATAAATGTGGTCATCAAGGTCATGTCTCTGAGTGGTTGTTTAATTTGACCAAATTTAGGAGCAGAACACTAGCACATACATATAACCTGATGTAGTCATTATCACCCCCCTCGTAAGGTTATCACTGGGAGGGTTCATTAGTGAGGGTAGGTCTAGCAATGTCTGAAAAGGCACCAATGGGATATTTTGGCAGGTTACCGTGTGATATAATTATTGTAACTGAGAATTCTTGGCGTCCTTACCACCAGAACAAAAGTGTGGCTAACATGGGACTTTGTAATTAACACCACTAATTAAGTATTTTAATACTCCATAATATGAATTATGAATCTTGATTTTACATGTGAGAATCTTTTAAGTAATTATCTAGTGAAAGGAGGCGACTAATGGAAAAGCAACCTTTATTATAGGCGGTAACTAGACTTTATATTTTATTACCAGAAAACAAATGGTCTCAGCATAATATGATGAACAGAACAATAGTCATCACTTACTTAAACAATAATGTAGTATTTATTACCTTTAGTTAAAATAAAATTTAAGAAGTGAGAAATAACAAAAACACAGAGTTGAACTATTGACAACATTTGCGTCCAGTGTACAATGTGTTAAAATAGTATTATCTGCTAGGGAATCTTAGCAGCACAAACACGACAGAATAAATGTGTTTACTTACCATCTGAAAACCACAGTGTTTGGAGGTCCATAGGTAAAGATCGATCATCACGTAGTGCCATGGCAACCATGTTCTGTAGTTCTATCACAGTGTATGACATTTCTTTTTCCTCTTCATTGTTACCATTTTCAACTTTGTTAGATGCGATAGTAGGTGTCTTGTCTATGTTATTTTTAGATTCAGAGCTGCCTCTTTCAAAGACCACAGCATAACGCACTACAATGCTATCAG
This sequence comes from Pelodytes ibericus, assembly GCA_036172795.1. Classification (NCBI taxonomy): domain Eukaryota; kingdom Metazoa; phylum Chordata; class Amphibia; order Anura; family Pelodytidae; genus Pelodytes; species Pelodytes ibericus. The sequence goes on along the minus strand of CM069861.1, from coordinate 115,602,743 downwards.
ATCTGCAGCATGAAGAAGCAAGTATATTTAATAAAGTTTCTTAGCACTGAATTGTACTCTGCTGACTAGTCATCCAAACATGTTTTGAAAAGCTAAATTATTTAGCTCACTCGCCTAGAAATAGATTCAAAAGTTGGACACAAATATATTTTAACTGTTTTTTTTCAGAATACAGAATATTTTTAAGAAAAATGTAATTCATTAGTCTGCTTATAGGAAAAAAAGGCTACATTTAATTCTTGTTATACATGATCCTAATGGTAATACTAAACTACTGTAAATTCAGACAAATTACCCATCTTTCTCCTTCTTCTGTCTTGATTTTGTGACATCGTGGATAGGTATAAAAAAAGAAAAGAAAAAGTATTGTAAATTTAAGGTTGAAACTTTAATTTTCCAAATATAAATATGTTTCAATGAAACGGATGTTAATACTAACACACCCTTTAAATGTAATGTTCCTTAAAGTATTATGTTAATTTGGAAGAAATATGGCTGCCATTTTACAAGACCAGGTACAAATGCTGTTCCATCGTGATGGTTCATGGTGATAATATATGAAACTGAAATGCTCCACAGGACTTTCTTGAAAACAATAACAATAATTCTATATTTCTACTGGTAAAATACATTCCAAATGAAAATATACTACATTACCATTTTAAATGCTTGTTCAGCCTCTAATTACCAGGAATGTCAAAAGAACTTTTATGAGACATGCTGTTAATGGGAATGTATTCACAGCAGACCACTTCATGCTATTGTGTATATGTGAGATGTATATGCATGTGGAATCGGTGTGAAATATGTTTATGCACTTTTGGGGCAGCTGAATGAAATGTGAATTGCAATGTATTGTGTGTATATCTAAGGATATTCAATATGTGTCTTTTCACTTTAAAGGTACACTACCACTTATATAAGATGTAACGAGATTACCTGTATATTTAAAACAAACACATATATGAGACATATGCCACTTTTTGCTTTTTTCTATGTTTGAATTATATATACATATAAAAGTAAAATAAAATTCTATTGCCTGCATGCCGGCATGATGATGTCATAAAATACACCTTTGCTCTTTTACTGGCTCCTGTGTATCAGGTGGTGGGCAGGGCTAAGTGGCTGTGTACAACTTTTTTTTACCTTCCTTCCAACACAAAAAGTACATCTTTCTGGAAGAGAGAGGAGACTGACCTGATCAAACAGGATCATAACTCCATCCCCTTGTGATGTAATAGTTACATTACAAACCCATTCAATGCAAGTCTGTAGTCAGAGTTCTGTAAAGTCAGTAGTGCTGTAAAGTCACTGGGGGGTGGCACCCAAAAACACTATATTTCACAAAATGGCAGCTCTCAGTCACACTTGTTTAGTAAAATATGTCATAAAATAAACTCACATAACAAAAACAAAACACATATCAGAAATCAACAATGCACAATCACAAAATCCTTTTTAATTTTGTGGTTCGAGTGTCCCTTTCAGTTACAGCATTGCTGAGGTGATTTGCTTACATTCAGCCACATGAACATTGGTGAAGTTTAGAACTGATGTTAGGCAGCTATGCCTTGGTTCACAGTCAGAGTTTCATCTCAACCCAAAGGCGTCTAATTAGCTGTAAGTCAGGTAATTGTGCAGGTCATTTTTCACATTCTTCCACACTGATTTTGACAAACATTTCTGTTTGGACCTTACCATCCACTGTAAAAAATATCACTGTTACATGTAAACATTATTGTTAAGGTTTCCCTTCAATGTAACTAGAAATCCTGAACCATGAAAAACAGCCCTGGATCATTAGTCATCTCAGGCCTTATTTGATAGTTTTCAACAACACATCTAAGCAGGTGGCATTCTCTTCAAATCTGTCTAAAACAAGGTCATAGCAGTCCTTGCTATTTGCTTTTGCCTTCTTGTGCTGTGTCAGTCAAAGGGTTGCCACCTTATCTTTAAAAAAATACAAGCCATGCTATTGTCTCCATAGACATTGGTAGGAAGCCAATTTTGTAATGGCCTGCTAAACAAAATGTTCGGATGTCTTTCTTATTTTTTGGTTCATCTGTACTGAATTCCATCCATTGACTCATTTGTTATTAGACACCATTAATCCATTACTTTCGATGTGGACGAATGGAAGTGTGGCAAGGTTAATTTCCAAAAGGCAGGGGTAGGGTTGGGTGTTAGGGGACAGGTTTATGGGTTAGAATTAGGTTATGTGTGAGAGTGTGTTTGTGTGCATTAGTGAGGGTTATGTGTATTAGTGTAAGCATGTATTAGTGAGTGTTATGTGTCTTTGTGTGCTTTCGTGTGAGCATGTATTAGTGAGTGTTATGTGTGATAGTGTGTTTGTGTATATTAGTGTGAGTAGGTATTAGTGAGTGTTATGTGTGAGAGTGTGTGAGTGTGTATTAGTGAGTGTTTTTGTGTGTATTAGTGTGAGCATGTATCAGTGAATATTATGTGTTAGAGTTTGTTTGTATTAGGGAGTGTTGTATATTAGATTAGGTTAGTTTCAAAGTACCAAAATAGTGACCAGCAGATAACCAGAAAGATGCCAAAATACAGTAGTGGTGGGACGATAACAAGAGAGAACCTTGTCTATTGTTTTTGTTTGTGTGCATTTGGTTGATTTGAATTATAAGAAAAAAAAAGAAATCTTAAGAAAGAATAGGAAAATGCAAGATTTGTATAGAAATAGAAAATGAAAAAGTACATGAAAATGGTAAAGGGGATTGAGTGGGACATTGGCAACCCAATCACCTGTTTCATCCCCAGGGCAAAGCATCAAAACTCCTTCATACCTTGGCTTGGGGAGTGGACTACCAGAGCCCAAATGCAATGCCCTAGCATCAGTGGTGTATCTTGATTTTGTGCTGCCCTAGGCAGACAAAATCCGGGCACCCTCCTACCCAAGCTGCACACCCACGTTACACACCTAAGACATGCCCCATCATTCAGACTCACATCAAGCTCACACTCCCATCACACTCAGTCACACACTCCTACTCCCATCACACTCAGTCACACACGCCTACTCCCATCACGCACACTCTGACTCCCATCACACTCAGTCACACACACACTGTCTCCTATCACACACACTCTGACTCCCATCACACTCAGTCACACACACTGTCTCCCATCACACACACTCTGACTCCCATCACACTCAGTCACACACACTGTCTCCCATCACACACACTCTGACTCCCATCACACTCAGTCACACACACTGTCTCCCATCACACACACTCTGACTTCCATCACACTCAGTCACACACAGTCTCCCATCACACACACTCTTGACTCCCATCACACTCAGTCACACACACTGACTCCCATCACACTCAGTCACACACACTGTCTCCCATCACACACACTCTGACTCCCATCACACTCAGTCACACACACTGTCTCCCATCACACACACTCTGACTCCCATCACACTCAGTCACACACACTGTCTCCTATCACACACACTCTGACTCCCATCACACTCAGTAACACACACACACACACACACACACACACACACACACTCTGACTCCCATCACACTCAGTCACACACACACACACACACACACACACAGTCTCCCATCAGCACTTACCTTTCCCTGGCAGGCAGCATGGTCCCTCCATGCTGCCTGTTCGGCTTCCCGGCGATTGTGCCGACAGGTCACGTGACCGGGCGCGCGTATGACGTCAGCGCGCCCGTCACGTGCCTGTCGGCACTTCCGTGTCGGCACACTGCACGGGGAGCTGAACAGGCAGCACGGAGGTTTCTCTGTGCTGCATGTTCGGCTCCCCGTGCAGCCTGGCAGGCAGAGCGTTGGTGAGGGGGGATCTTCCGATCCCCTCTCACCTCTGTCTCTGCCTGCAAGCGCGGTGGGGTTTTTTTTTTTTTTTTTTAAAGGGCCGGATTTTTATTTTTTTTACATTTTTTTTTTTTTACATTTTTTTTTTTCCAGTGCTGGGGGGCGCTGCCGCCCCCCAAAATTTGCCGCCATAGGCATCCGCCTAGGATGCCTCGCGGTAAATACAGCACTGCCTAGCATTAGCTGACTGGGATGGCTTAGATACCAGGCATTGCCACACTACAGTCAGAAGGGAGAAACCTGAACCAATTTTAAGGATGATTTTGGAGGATTAGAGGGATAAAATAAAGAGACTATTTTTTATTTTTGGGGAAAAGAGAGAAAAAATAAGAAAGCGAAAGTAACAACGGTTTTCATTTCTCTGTAACTCCACTACATGATATCCAACATATCACCTGGAAAAGTAATGAGAAACCCAACGCTCTTTTACAGTCCAAGTGAAAAGCAGGAAATTGGAGGCAGAAAGGGGAAAAAGATCAAATGGCAAAAGGGAGTGAGTGGGAAAATGGTGATCCAAGTCACCTTTTTGACCTCTGCTGTTGATGTTATTGTCATAGCTTGCTGAGACACACCGGTGTGCTGTCAAGGAAAGAAAGACATGCTGGCCACTAGGAGCACTCCACAAATCTGTAGTGAAATGCACAGACTGACCAGCAGCCTTCAAAATCTCTTCTTTCACTGCTCCAATATAGGACTGATAAGAGTGAGTGCACTATCTTCCTGCTGAACGTGGATAATGTAGGAATATGATATTGTGCAGCCACAGCCTCCATCAACTGTTTGAAAGTCTCCCCTTCTATCACCAAAAATGATGCACCCCCAACAGCAATCAACTGGTCACATAAATTTATTGACCTTCTGTTTGGACATTGTGATTCTCCAGGCAGCCTTAGTAGTTGACTGGTAGTACCAGTAGCTCTTGTCTCTTCAATACCTCCCCTGTCACTCCTAGCTGGAACTTCTACAGAGCAGCCAATGGTACTAGTAGTTGTAGATATAATAGCAGCATGCCCTATAGCTTTCTGCCTATTTCCTAAATAGTACAGCCTTGTTATGACTGCAGAGGTGGTTCAAGACTGTCAAAGTGGTCCCAAATTGTTCTGCGGTGTGCCATGCCGACCTCTACCCTTCAGGATGCTGTTGCTAATGCAGGGATGTGACCAATGAAAGCTGGCACATTTGCCTCTGTACTGGTACTGTGGCTAGTAGTACCAGTTGTGGTGGCGATTATTAGCACAGCTACACTGGTGATGGTAAATATGCCACTGTAAGCCAGAGTAGTGGACCTGGTAGTGGGAATAGTCCTACCACTAACAGATGTTTGAAGAAATAGCTTATGGTAATGGTGGTCTCCTGGAACTGCTACTATAGGAGAAAGGGGAGAGGGAGAGGAAAAATGTGCACTACATACTGGTGAAAAACATGGACTTTTCCCTGAGGAATCCTGAATCGCCTCTACTATCTCATCCTGAGGCTCATAGTCAAACTCAATTATAAATAATGAAAAGGTGCTATTTGTGGTAGAGGAATACAAATGTAAATTAAAAAAAGAAAATCTTCAGAAAAACCATGCAGTACAGCAAGCAGGGAAGGCGATCACTGACAGTCAGCAGCACAGCAGTGCATAGGTCACAGAAAGCACAGTAAACAAAAAATAAATGTCTTTGTAAAAGTCTCTCTTTATTACACATTTAGTTGTGAGAGATTGCAGGCTCATCAGGTCACCAGAGAATCATTGAGGCAAGCACAGCAAATCAAAGCTCAGTCACTGAAGTGAGGGGAAAAGATTCCCTGCCTGCTTATATACTGCTTCACCTGTTCACCTGCAGCACACACCTCTGGACAAGCCCCTCAGCATAATGTCACTACAGTGAGCTGATTGGTCAAACGAAAATCAGCTCACTCCAATGTCCCTCCTCTTATGCAAACAGCATAATGAACAAATGGAAGAATGAACCAATAATTTAGTTCACTGCCCATTCATTCATTTGTTTTTTTTCTTCTTGGATAGAAAAGGCTGTGGTATTTTATTGAGGCTTTAATAATAACACACCAATAACTTAACCGTTTAATAACCATTACTTACATAACCAGCACTTTATACATAATAACTTAAATAATTTAAGTTAGCCCCACTAGACAGACTCTAACCAAATTTGAAAAGCTGTCCACACGCTCTAACGGGCAGGTGATCCATATCCTCAATAAAACCCCAACAATAAAACAAATACATTACATTTGGGGAAGGGAGGGTGGGAAGTTCAGCCAAAAGTACTTCAGCTGGCTATTGAGTTCTCCTTCTCAGAGTGAAGATTCTAAACCGTGCAGCGCTATTTTTACCCCTAATTCCCGCTGCTACTTTGCACGTGCCACCTATCCAATCACAGCACAGAATGGACTAAAATAGAGCTTGCGCTACCTCACTATTAACCCCATCCAGCCCAACACCCTCATGCAACACGAGGGCTATATGCCCAGTATTGCCAGAAGACAAGTTCCCTTCAAATGGCATTCTCTCTAGGGATCAATTAAGAGAGTATGCAGCAGCAACAGAGAAGCTGTCTTTCATGCCAGCATAATGCAATATCTGACAGGGAAAAGGCTTTGGAATATCCTGTCAGTGAAGAGGAAATAAAAGGAATCTTTGTCCCAATACTGCATGTTTTTGATACAATTACAGCTGACAAGTGATTGTGAATAGCTGTGTACAGGTGGTTGTCACAGTGATGACATATGATAAATAATAACATACCATAATTGGTAAAAAGAATAACCATAACTAAGCATTTGCAAGGTTTATAGCATATGCATTTTATAAGGCTTTAGTTTAAAACTGAATGTCATATTCCTGCCAGATTTTAATTAATTACAATATTATGGGCAAGAAGACAGATAACTGTGATATGCATATTAATGTTCCCTTGAAACAGGACATTTAGTTTCCCATGGGAAGTAAAGTACATAAAAGGATTTTTTTATGAGGTGGAGGTCAGGTTTTGATTTGGGAGCTCATTAAAATTGCTCTGCAATTACGAGGCCCTAAATTATTTAACAGTGCTTGTTATTTTGCAATTTATTGTGCTGTCTTTTGTACTGAATCTTACCATTTTGATTTCTTGTAATGTAAATCAGAAAGAAATTTACTGACACTGATTAAAATGAAATAATAATATTTTAATGAGTGGTGGCCAATTTCACATAGGGGGAATTAAATCATAGAGGGGAAAATGTGGGTAAAAAAAATCTAGGTGGCTTAATCCATTAGTGACATGATCTTTTGACCTTGTCTTTCCCTTGGTGACAAAGGCTGTTTTGACATTTCTGGGGTGTTTGTGTTTATCTGTAATTTTATTCTTTCTCATCTACTGTACCCACACACATGATATATATTTTTATCGCCATAAGAAGGGCTTTCGTTAGATGCCATTATGTCCAAAATCATAAAATATGATGAAAAACAAAACAAACACTTTTTCTCACTTAAAAAATAATTTATACAAATACAATCAGTAAAAAAGACCACATTTAAATAGTTTCTAAATTTTGTCCCGTGTTTCTGTTGTTTTTTCGTGAGTTATAGGGCAAGAACCAAAAAGTGTTATTTTTTTTATTTTTTTTACTTTTAACCATTTTCACCTAAAGTGACCTTCTGAACCCAACCCGAACCACAAATTGAACCCTAATTCTAAATGTAACCCTAGCTCCGACCCTTAATTTATTCTAATTTTAATTTAATTGTAACCCTAACCCTTATGCTAACCCTAATTTAATTGTAACCCTAACCAATATTCTAACCCTAAACCTAGATGTTATGCTAACTTAGCCTTGTTTTTCATTGCACTGTTGCTGACTGCTTCTAGGGGCAGTCTAGCTACAGCATCAGAGGGATGGAAGTAAAAAAAGTTTCCCTTCCGACACTCTTCCCACAAGAGGACAGCAGCCATATTGGAGGAGCAGGTTGCTCTCCAATATGACACCCATGATTCGCTCCATGGAGCGATCGTGGGTGCCCTAGGCACCAAATGTTGGTGATGCTTAACCAGGAGAGGCATTCGACCTCCGGACTCCTCTCAAACCTGACTCAATGGGCTTGGTCTACACCACTTGACACTAAAACCACAGTGTGTAGGCTTTTTTTAATTGTTGTGTCCAATTGTCTTGTCTTTCTTTCAGTCTCAAATCTGTAAACATATCTGTCCAGCCTGTCTATCTATGTCTATTTCTGATGATAGCGTGTAGATTGATAAAGCTAGACCATGGGCCATTATATTGCTTTTGTCCCCTGAGCCAACATTGCTAACCCTCCCCTGGTTTTTACTATATTTTTGTTAATTTCCTACAGTTTACTATCTACTTAATACACCCCTTTCAGCTTTGATTTTTTAATTAATAATTTATCATGATATACTGTCCATAAAATGTAATCATTTTTGAAAAAGTACAATTAATTTTTGCTTCACGAGAGAAAAGGATGACCACATTGTCAATATGTAAAAAAAAAACAAATGTTTCAGGGCTGCATTTGGTAAAGTTATCAAGCCAGGAAACGGTGACCTTGAAAAACAGTTTTAGGTGTCATGACACATTACAGGATTTATATTTTGACAGCAGATCTAATAGTTAGCTTTTTTTTAACAGTTTGACCATTGACATTAGGACATATATCAAGCAGCTGCATGTATGCCACGGATGTTCAAATGCATGTAATTCCTTTTACTGATCATGTGCACCTTTTAAGTGCAAAGAAACAGGATACATTTTCCCTATATTATGGGGGATGACTATACATACAATAGTTTTCAATATATGTAAAGGGAGTGAATTTAGAGGAAGTTATTTTGGCTTCTATATTAGAAGCACAAGTGAAATATAACATTTAGTATTCCTTTAAGGATCTTACTTGGTGCAGTGTTTCTTGTGAGTGGTTAGAGGATTGCTTTCAGGACTTTATTTACAAAACAGGGTGTGCATGTGCATTTTTTTCCACTTCATGTTTCCTAACATCCTTGGTGTGAAATGACCACTTTTTCATTTTGTTCAAGCAGAATGTGAACAAATTGTGCATGAAATTGAATGATTTAGCAGCACTATATTAGCAAAGAACAAATAAAAACTGAGGGTGTTAGTACATCGGCTTAAAGTTTTGATTACATTGCATTTTTTCATATGTTCATATGTTATTTTTTTATGAATGATAACAATTATGCATACTTAATATCAATGATTATTGCAATTCAAATAATTTAATAAATAAATAGTTAGATTGCGATATGAGAAATATTATTAGATGCTTTAGTAAATTAGCAAATTTACATATATATTTACATACTTTTAAAATCCAGCCATTTTAAACATAGGTAGAAACTGCTCATCAACTATATGCTCAGCACTTTTGAGGTTTTGAAAAAATCCACAAAGTCAAGAAGTGTACCTAATAAAATACTGCGTTAATTGTATTAATGGCAAACATTATTACGTAATTTAAGGCCTCGTTCCTTTAAAGGGACTCTGCCACTTAATAGAGTTTGCAGTGTGAATTTTAGAGCATAATATTATTTATAAATTATGTTAAAAAGTGATGTACCAAAATGTTATTTTAATGATGCAGAAGACCACCCCTGCCTTATTAAACATGTAATTTGATTTGTACATTAATGGTGCACCATTCCAAAGATCCCGTGGACTTTTGCAAAAGACAGTCCACTGACCGTTGCTCTCTGTCATTGGTATGTGCGTGCAACAAGTCAATGAGTGGAGATGAGATGATCATCTCCAACAGGGCTGAAGGTGTGTTCATGGCAGCCTGGGTGTCATCATCTGACTTCCAAAAGAATTCTAAATTGCTTCTGAACGATACTCCATAGAATTTCTTCTATAGGAACAACTTTCCGAGACCTTTTTAATCACACAGAAGTTGCCTTCTGTGATTAAAAGACTGCATGAAGGGTTAAGTTCCTCTTTAGCAGAATTGTAAGTAAAGGCATAAATGGATTAAAAAACACACATTTTAAATATGGATGTCCTATCTCCTCCTACTTATGATATCACTCTGTGGCACCACATGCAAATGATGGAGAAAAAATAATTTAATGCCAGATAATCATATAAATGAGGCAGCACACATTTCCTCCTAAACGGTGCATTTGCTTCCAGCACAATGAAGCAATTCTCTCTTTCATGAATAAAGCCTATTCATGAAAGAGAGAATTGCTGCTGAATTGCAAAACTTGGCTTCTGTGGCCTTAAGTTTGAAATTCCCTTCTCACTTTCCAACAATTCTCTCTTTTTTGAATAAATCCCAATGACTTATATATCCCCAAAGTTAAATCCACTGAGGAGATAGTCACTTTAATAATGTATCACCACTAATTTAAATTATGTCTTGTGTGCATAATATTTATTATTTATTTGTGTTTCTTTGTTAATTTTTTTCATATATTTTCACTTACAACAAATATCTCAGGCCAAATCTCAGTACATGTTTCTGACATGCAGCAACCTACTGTACACTGATTATTAAGCATGTTATCCCTGTATTTCTGAAATTATCAAATTAAAGGTGCACTCATGTCCTATAGTTCACATTTCAAAAGAAGGTTATAGCAGGACAATTTCATACGAAAAGTTTTTAGCCTTCTGTTTGAAAAACTTTAATTAAACAAACTAACTTATTTTAAACATAAATCAAACTCACATTCTCAATAGTTTAACTACATGCGGAAAAAAATGTTTTCGGAATGTTGTACAATTTAAGAGGCTGTTTTTACACTTCTGTGGTGTTTGTGTTTAGCTGTAATTTTCATCTTTCTCATTTACTGTGCCCACACACCATAAAAGGGCTTTCTTTAAATACCATCATTTTTTATCATATCACATCATTTACTATAAAAAAAATCATAAAATGTGATAAAAAAAATTGAACCCCCTACTTTTACATGAAAAATATTGCATATTTAAAAACACAAATGAAAAAGCTGTTAAATCGTTTCTAACAGTTGTCCTGAGTTTATAAATACCCATTGTTTACATGTTTTTCCAAGTTATAGGGCAATAAATCAAAGTAGTGTTTTTTTCTTACCCTTTTATCCTACAGTGACCTTTTGACCACAACCTTAATCACCCTTAATCATCATGAGCACTAACCCTAATCAAACTCTAAACCTAAATGCTAACCCTAAGCATAGATGCTAACCCTATATTCTAACACTAACCCTAGATGCTAACCCTAGCTGCTAAACCTAGCATAACCCCCCCCCCCCCCCCCACACACAGTGTAATGATGATGACTGCCTCTTAAGGCAGTCTAGCAACAGTAAACAGCGCTGGAGGTACTACTGACAATATTGGCCACTCTTGCCAGTTGCCAGTTCCAGGGCAGTGCCATGTTGGAAGGACATAGTGCCTTCCAGTATGGTGCCAGCTATCTCTCCCTGGAGTGACATTGAGTTGTTATAGCAACACCATCTGAGTGGTGGATGCTATCAATTAGCGCATTTTCACAGGGCATGTTACATGCCATCAATGCACAAAAAGTGCAAGACGGCACGGAATGTCCTTGTGTCAGCAATGGGTTAATAGCAAAGAAATGCACTTGGTACAAAAACAAACAGAATATATATACTAGCACATTTAACTTACCTAAATCGTATGACCTGTATTTCTTTGAATCCTGGGAGTTTCTCAAACACCTTTTGCATCTGTACAAATAAAGAAAAAAAAATGTAATGTCATCTCTCTGTTTGACATCACGTGTACAAAATCAGATACATTATATGGACAAAATAAATGGGACACATCACATAATTTTGGAATTCAGGTGTTTTCATCAGACCAATTTCCACTGGTGTACAAAATCAAGCACCTAGCTATGCAGTCTGCATTTACAAATATTTGTGGAAAAAATGGGTTATTCTGAAGAGCTTAGTGAATTCAAGCATGGTACTGTAATAGGATCAGCGCTGTACAGGGCCAGCCTTAAGTGTTCCGGCGCCCTGTGCATGCTTCCCCCATGGCGCCCCCGTCTCTTTCCCACCCTATGTATGTGTCTCTCTCCCTTCCCATGCTTGTCCCTTTCCTCTTCCTTGCCATGTCTGTCTCACTCTAACTCCCCCATACCCGTTTTCTCTCTCTCTCTCTCTCTCTCTCTCTCTCTCTCTCTCTCTCTCTCTCTCTCTCTCTCCCCCTCTGTTCTGTCTCTCTCCCCCTCCCCTGTTCTGTCTCTCTCCCCCCTGTTCCGTCTCTCCCCCCTTCCCCCTGTTCAGTTCCCCCCCTCCCCCTGTTCTGTCTTTCTCTCCCCTCTCCCCCTGTTCTGTCTCTCTCTCCCCCTCCCCCTGTTCTCTCTCTCTCTCCCCCTCTACCTCTGTTCTATCTCTCTCTCCCCCTCCACCTGTTCTGCCTCTCTCTCCACCCTCCCCCTGTTCTGCCTCTCTCTCCCCCTCCGCAAATGTGGATCCAGGGATGGGGCGGAGCTAACCATCTGAGAGGTTTAGGTCCGCCCCCACCCTGTGAAGCAGAGCAGTGTCTACTTCACGGGCAGCAAGAGAAAGGGCTGCTTGGCTCCCCATGCTTAATGCAAGCATGGGGAGCGCGCACAGCACTTTATCTTGCTGCCCACTGCTCCCTGTGAAGCAGACGCTAATTGCTAATAACATAGATGAAGAGTACCAAACTTCTGCTGGCATTAGGATCAGCACACAAACTGTGCAGTGGGAGCTTCATGTAATGGGTTTCCATGGCTGAGCAAGCCTCACATCACCCAGGTGCACAGACATACTTTCAGAGTGTATCTCAAGCACACTGCATGTCTAAGGATGTCAGAGCATCAGGTGTCATGTGACCTGCCAGCTCTCAGACTCCAGAGACATGTGTGGGGCGCAAAAGGCAGCATGAAAGAACACCCTGCTGCCCATAACTAGACACCAGGGAAGTCCAGGACATGGTAAGTCCTGTGGATGCATTCTTGTTGCTGGTTGAGGCAAGTCATGTGTTTGTACTCTGGTGGCTAGGGCAAATCCTGTATGTGAAATATGGGGGATGGAGCAAATCCTGTGTGTGCAATATGGGTACTGGAGCAAATCATGTGTGTGCAATCTGGGTGCTGGTGCAAATAATGTGTGTATAATAATAATGCTGGTGCAAATCATCTGTGTTCTTGGTGTTGGGGTCTTGTCTTGTGAGTGCAATGTAGGTGCTGGGGTAAGTCATTTATTTGCAAACTGGGTGCATGGGCAATTCCTGTGGATACAAGCTGGCTGCTGGATCTACTCATATGTTTACAATCTGGGTACTGAGGCAAGTTGTATGTATGCAATCTAGGTTGACAAGGCCTGTGGGTGCAATCTAGTGCTCTGGCTATATCTATGGGTGCAGTCTAGGTGCTTTGACAAGACCAGTGGCTGCAAGCTGGGTGCTCCAGCAAGACCTGTGAGTGCACTCTGAGTCTTTTGAAAGCCTTGTGTGAGCAATCTTGGTGCTCTGGCAAGATCTATTAATGCCATCTGGGTATTCTGGCAATACCAATGGGTGAAAGCTGTGTGCTCTAGCAAAATCCGTGAGTGCAATCTTGGTGCTCTTGCAAGACCTTTGGGTGCAATTGGAGTGCTGTGGCAAGTTTTGTGGGTGCAATGCTGATGCTGCAAGGTGATACTATGGCAAGTTATATGGGTTCAGTTGGGTGCTGTGGATGCAATGATAAGGCATGTGAGGCAACAGTGAAAGCAGGACAGGTGAAATTGAGTGAAGGGAGGCAGAGGAAGAACATAAAAACTATGAATGCATTTTTTCATCATCAGTTACATTAACACCACCTGTGACTGAGTGGGGGGTGGGGGTGGGGGGGGATTGGCATACTGCAGGGGTGGCCAGCACAAAGCACTAAAGATCTAAAGCCGGCCATGTTGGTAATTTAATGTCATATGTAATGTAAAGTCATATAATGTTTGTGAAATGTTGTCAAAAAAACATCTTTCATCTAATCTGGTCAACTTCTATTCCCTATTTATTCTAAGTGGATCCAGTATTACAATAGCCTCCAAGTATGCAAAATCGTAAGACCTTGATGTCATACTTTATTTAGTATATGTTTAGTATATTCCTAAATAACTAAAGAAGAGGAGATCTTCTTTATAGTGGTGGATCATAAAAGTGATAGCATCCTCACCAGCTGGACAGCAGGAAGACATAGTCCATGCTTCTCCTATGATAACATTGTTGCTGCCGCTGTGATGAAGACAATCACCACGCATTGTGTTATGGACATTTGCTAGCATGTAATAGTCCAAGAAAAACCTAATGGGGGTCATGTATAAACATGACACAGATTGCGCCAAATACTAGCGCTTAAATTCACCTGATTTGTGTTGGGGAATCTCTGGCAAAACTGTTTGTCAGAGGTCATTCTCCCCCACTGCAAGTGTCGGGATGTATGAAGAGGTGCAATTGCCGTTGCATTGGGGGAGTTTTTATACATAACCCCCATAGTCTTCTGTGCCACTGTGCTAATGCCACCTAATTGTAGTGTGTTACAAAAGGTCCACAAATGAATTGACCCTATACATGAGAGGTATGGTGTGGAAGATGTATCAGTTTGCTGTGGAATACAGTGAGTGCTTCCTCAGACGATGGCAATGTGGAGGTGGAACAATATTGCTAAATTCACCGGTTCAGGAACAATTTCTGGTTCTCCCATGAAGAAAATATTTCTCACATTCTACTATTTTTTTTATTTATAGATTTTGAATTAAAAAATCAGCTAAAATAGTGACTTGTGTAAATCAACATAACATAGCCATAGCTAACTGTGGATCTAATTTCTGTCTTGGTGAGAAAGTGAGTATGAAAGTGTCATTTGCTGTATGTACCCATTACCCATAGCTCTGTCCAAGCTGTCCCTATGCACCATGTAGTATGAATAAGCTGCCTTTATACAATTATTTATTATGATTGATATGATTTCATTATGATAAATATGATAAAAGCAAAATTACTATATTTTGCTATTCACTGAATAATTCATAAACATGAGGTTTAAAATATATTGTTGATGATTAATGACCTTTGAATAAATAAAGTTATATTTTATGTTACATACATTTTGCTAATGTCTTGCATTTAAATGTTATAGGATGTCAATACAGTAGAGTTTAACAGTGTGCCCATGTACATATAGAAATATAATTATAAAGTTTTTAACCAGAAAAAGAACGATGAGATATATGTCCTGGGATGTTACTATTACTCAGCACCCAGGGATCTACCTATCTGTCTGTCCATCTATCTATCTATCTATCTATCTATCTATCTATCTATCTATCTATCTATCTAGACTACCTACCTACTCCACCAGATATATTTTAAGGTAGAAACTTTTTTTATTTTTCTGAAGTAGGGTGCATATTCAGAAATACCTGTGTGTAAATGTTTTTAGGTATTTATAGTAATGGTGAAGCATGTTAGCTGCAGAAAAAAAACCTGTTTTTTTTAGCAGCATTACAAAAACATTCTAGAAACAGTTTAAATCAACTTATTCAAACAAAACTCCATAGTTAAGGCTAATGAGAATATAGGTAGGAAAATCAGTTGGGCCACACCTTGGTGTCAGATACGCTGTATTTGTCCCAGGGGCCGCAATTTTGGACTCTCATGTTTTAGTGTATATAGTCACGGTACAGAGTCCTCTTGGCCAACAGCCAGCATTTACTAACTCAGCACAAAATTGCAAGAAACTTACATTTCGATCTCAGTTTAGCTATCTTCATAGCAGTTAAGTGGAAAACACATTAAGTGAAAGATGACGTCTTCCAGAAGTCATGCGTAACATGAAGCACTTCATCAGAAGGGATGAAAGCACTTGCCACTAGAATGTTGGGTTAATCTAGATGTGTAGTGACTGTGCTCTATCCTCTCTATTTATTTTTCTACATCCCCTGCAACTTGGTGAAATTGCTTTTTCTAAATGGTTGTGCTACAAGTTAATATAGTATTCCGGGTCTTTCTCCACATACTTCAGTGCTATGTGGCTTGATAACTTTACAAAGCCTTAGTGTGTGTTTTGTATTGACTATATCAGTATCATAGTGGTGCAAATGCAACACAAAAATCATGTATTGTAAATTATGTAATAGTCTCTTAGGAGCTGACATATGGGTTACTGGAAATTAGTCCTAAAAGACGAGTAACCGATTCAGAAAATATCTTGTTGCACACCAGATTATTAGCTATGCAGTATATTTAATGAGATTGTATGTACTCTTGCAGAGTTAATAATTGAGTGGTTACTGACCATGAGTAACCTGCTTTCATTTATTGCCACTTGATAGCTCGGAGAAGCACCTTTGATATCATTGGTGGGCTTTAATGGGATCAATGAAGCAAACACATTCACTATCACACTATTGGGCACGCTATGCATTATTAAAACTTAATTAACTTGATTAATTAATTAATTAACTTAATTATTTGGATGCTTATATTGGCTAGTTTTGATTTGGGATAGATTTATTCTCACTATTTTAGAATGTTCCAATCCATTTTATTGTTTTAATATGCATGTGAGATACTACTTATTACTAGATATCATTGTCTGTACTTACTGATATTTTTTTTTTTAACCAAACATTGAATTGTTGGGATATAACCAACGTTAGGACAAACAATGGAAAACTGGTTCCGCTTGGCTATCCTTTGCAATGAAAATTGCCGGTAGGCCACCTGCCCTGGGACTGCTGTGGAACATGCAACATGGCTGTGAGAGAGCAGAAATCTGTCCCTCTATCAACACAGATTTATTTTCCTATGCACTTTCAGGTCCAATGCAGTAGGTCTGTGTTGCTGGATGTGACAGGATATGACACATTGTGCAGTGCGAGCAGGAGCAGATAATTATGGGGACAAAGATGGCACTGAGATGCTTTGGCTGGTCGTGATGACGTGATCACGTGAGGGCGTATCGCTCGCGAAAAGGAGGCTGCGGTGGAGGGGCTGCCTGTGTGAACGGCGGGCGCGAGAGCTATGCAGGTAGACGGAGAAACTACCTCGATAAACCTCCAAATGTAAAACGGCGATAGATCCCTGCCAGAGCTCGACCGACTATTGAATATTGAGCACCGAAGCACCTTTTTTTGCTGGGGGTCCTCTGCCAACGGAAAGCAGAGCAGGGAGGAGAAAGGAGAAAAATTATAAGCGAACGCCTAAAAAAACAAAACAGTGTGGCATTGGCGGGAACGCAGCCTGGAGGCTATTCAACCTGAGCAGGGGATGATATCCAAAAACTGGGTCCCAGCTATGGGAAAGCGGCTGAGATAAGTAAATCTCTTATATTCTCTTTTTCCTCCTTGTGTGTTGCCACCTCTAGCGATGATATCCCAAATGAATATGGAAACATTTGTTGCATGTTGAGTAATTTTGTTGAGCTGCAGGATCTGCCTACTCATCACCACCAATTACTTGTACTGTCTCTACTTGAAAATAATTCATGCAGTCCACACATGAAACATCTATAACAGATTGTGCTGAATCTATATGAATCTGTATGAACGTACATGAAGTAAACAGGATTTAAGGAGCAATACTCAATGTATATAACTGTTGGGGGACCTACATGTAGATCCAAATCACCTGAAACAGAGCTGGAACTATACGAATAATATATACCCGTGCTCCCCTAAACCCACATTGCTAGAGAAATAGGAAGATGTATGGGCGTTTGAGAAACACCTCGATGGGTTGCAGGATATAAATTGCCACTTAAAGTCATTCTATCTTAGCTTTCTTGTATGCTAAACCCCCAGCTTGTTTATGTTCACCTACCTCAGCTAACAGAGTGGATTATATCTGAAAGAATGTGGAGAAACCTGCACCACTGTAAACAATTCTCCTAAATCGGGGGATTTGCCCTAACTAAAGCTATTGGAACCATCTGAAATTAATCCATCTAGTTTACATATAAAGTATTCTTGAACAGTCTGTGTCAAGCTAAGTGAGCAATATCTATTGCACATAACCCTGTCACAGGATATGCACTTCCTCATCTTATCTACGAAGTACTGTGAATAATGTGTGTAGAGCATACTGGATACAAACACTACTGAAAAAATCTGATGACCTAAATTATTGAAAGGACTTATAACGCAATTATACACCTACTGTCTGCTACCCACAAACCTCCCTATAACCTCCACCCCAAATAGAGATCATACTCTGTCTAAAGAAATAAAAAAGAAGAGGAAGAAGGGAAGGAAAAAGGAAGAGAAAAATAAATAAATAAATAAATAAAATGAAATAAAAATAAATAAAAAGAGGAGATAAAGGGGGAGAATGGCTACCCGAAGAAATATGGACGCCAAAAAAAGATGGCAGCAAGGAAGCAAAAGATCCAAAGACAAATAAAACCCTAACAAATTTTTTCTCTACCCCTGAGATAGAACAAAAAAAGAGAAATAAGAGGGATTCCCTTCCCCCAGCCACACCTGAGGCAGGGGAAAGGAGGAAACACAACACTCCCCTAACATCACAGGTGACGGATGAGAAGGTGGAGAGAGGAGACCAGTCCTTGGAAATTTGCAGCAACATCAGCTCAGAAGAAAGCCGAGAAACACAATTGCCAACATCAGAGATGCAGACAATGCTTATGAAATTACTCGAGGACCACAGGGATAAGATCAGAGTAGATATACAGAAGAACATAAATGAACTTACCACGGAAATGCGAAATATAAATGCCAAGCTCCAGGAAAACATTGAAAAAGTAGAAAACCTAAAATTCGAAGTAGAAAAACAACAGGATATAAATAAAGAAATGCAAACTAAAATCGAGGAATTACAAAATAAAATGGCAGACGCCGAGAATCGATCTAGAAGGAAAAATCTAAGGATTCGAGGAATACCTGAAGAAGTTACAAAGGAAGACCTAAACTCGTATGTCCATGAATTCTTTCAAGAGTTAACGGGTGACCTTAACTCCAAAGAAAATATTATTGAAAGGACTCACAGAACCTATGGCCCCCGATCAGACAGAGATGAGCATCCACCAAGGGATGTGATGGTGCGACTCCATAATTACATAAATAAGGAGAAGATCTGGAAATCTAAGAACAATAAGGAGGTCCTCTCACAGAGATTCAAAGAGCTAAGGATCATGCAGGACATATCATTACATACGAGACAACAAAGATTAAAATTAAGAAGTGTCACGGATACATTGAATAGGGAGAAGATAAGATTTGCGTGGGGATTCCCAGTGAAGATTCTACTGACCTATAAGGATCAAAGATACACCATAGAAACACGGTACCAGGCAATTGCCTTATTCAAGAAATGGGATATTAATATGTGAACAATACATACTTCCCATCTGGACTCAGTCTTCCCACCTGCCGGTCCATGCAAGGATTGGGGGAGATGGATGAGTTGCATGAGATAACTGAGGGAAATATGGGACGCAGTGATAGGGAGGACCCAGACCCTACTGGTTTAAAGAGAGAAATAGAGGATTGATGTGTACATCTGTGGGTCCTGGCCACTCTGTCTTTTTGGGCACCCTAGTGGACTTGAGGAGGGGAATGGAAAATTGTTGCTGATATCTGTGGGGTTTTGGCCGTAATGTCCTCCCGTGCCCCCCCCCCTGTTTTGGGGGCGGCACGGGGAGACAGGCACTAATATGTAGCAACACTCTGTAGAGAGGGTGCTCTAATTATCTGGTAAAGTACAATGGGGTCTCCCACTTGGTGGCGGTGGGGTGGGCTTTGTTGTACTGGCACTGCGCGGCGGCCTCCCCCCCCCTCCGCTCCTGCAGCACATGTGGGGGCGGTGGGGGGGGGGGGGGTTACCAGGCGTGACGGGCGTTTTTCTCTTCTTTTTTGACTGGATTGTATCTTAGTGGTAATGGTGACTGTGTTTTAAATATTGGTGGTGGTGAACAGACAGGTCCTCCCCCCCATCCCCGCACCCATACCCAGAGGGGGGACGCTGGGGTGGAGGTGATGACGGGTAACTGTATCTGTGGAGAGGTGAAGCCTGGCGAACAGAAAAGGGAGGTCTTACATGCCGTTTGGACTCCCAACCCCCCTTTGGGAGTGGTGGGAGCCGGGGCGACAGCTAATGCCGAGCTCAAGCTGCCCATAGAAATTTAAGAATTAAATTAGAATAAACAGGAGTGAACATAGCGGCACTCCTGGGAACGATGCGGGTGCCCCCTCTATCGCACTCCAAGTCGAGCAGAAGCTCATATTGGAGCTAAGTATAGATTTTTGTGTGGAACCTCCCCTATACTGGGACAAGATGGTATCTGACCATGAACAGGATCAGAACACTACATCTGGTGTGAATGTGAAGAATGAATGTAACCCCCGGACCGGTGATAGACCATACAATCAGCCCTACTAATGGTAATTAAGTTCTGCACTATAAATGCACAGGGGATGAACTCTCCATATAAAAGGAAAATTTTTACGGAAATGCTGAACCATGATAAAATTGATGTTGCGTTTGTACAGGAAACACACTGGGTGAAATCTATAAAAAAAATGATACACAATAGGAATTATTCACATATCATTACATCCAATTATCACATAAAAAAAAAAGTCGAGGAGTTATGACGATAATAAAAGACACACTGTCACCAGAAATAATACACAAAAAAATAGATAAACACGGTAGATACATTATATTAGTTTGTAGACTAAATAATATTTTATACACACTTGTAAATATTTATGCTCCGAATGAAAACGCTTTGATATTTTTGGAAAAATTATGGGCACAGGTGGAGAAAGTAACACATGGACAAATTATTTTAGGTGGAGATTTTAACATGGTTTCAGATGTGGATATGGATAGGAAGTTCCAACTGGGGAAAAGACCAAGTCATAAACAAATACACGCAGCTGGAAAATTTGGAGAGTTCATCACCAAAAACAACTTAATAGAAGTGTGGAGAGCACTAAACCCTATGTCTAAGGACTATACGCACTTTTCAATCCCCCACAATTCGTACTCCCGTATTGACCTGTTCCTGGTCAGTAGAAACTCATTCAGACGTGAAATAAAATGTGACATCGGTTCGGCCACCTGGTCTGACCACTCCCCTGTTACCATGATTATAGAAGAAGGACCAGAAAAAAAAAATCTTTAACTGGAAACTGAATGAGAGTCTAGTGATGCAGGAGCAGATTAAAAGACAGATACAAATAGATCTAAAAAACTTTTTTGTGGAAAATGAAAGTGAGGCAATCTCAAGATCAACCCTCTGGTGCTCATTAAAAGCGGTAATTAGGGGAAGCCTAATTAAAATGGGAGCTATAGAAAAGAGAAAGCAAGGTATGACATATCAACAGCTCCAAGTAGAACTGTATAACTTAGAACACATACATAAACAAAACCTACAGGGAGACATCTTAGAGAAGATACAAGAAGTAAAAGCTAAAATTAAAAAAAGAGCCATTGAAATAACAAATAAAAATCTACTATTATTAAGACAGAAGTGGTATATTAGAGGGAACAAAGCAGACAAACTCCTCTCAAACATTCTAAAAAAACAGAGATCAAGACACACAATAAATAAAATCATATATAAGGGTGAAACATTGTTAGACCCGGAAAAAATAGGCGAAGCCTTTCTAGACTTTTATCAGGAACTCTACCATCTAAACAAAAATAATGTAAACAACTCAAAAGAGGAGGAAAGTGGCAGGGTAATAAATTACCTAGGCAAACTAAAACTCCCAAAACTAACATTAGAAGAACATAAGATATTGGATGCTTCGTTCACTGAGACGGAAATAAGAGACATAATAAGAAATCTAGAGAGGAACAAGGCCCCGGGTCCGGACGCATTCTCAAACCTATTTTATAGATCGTTTGAGGAAGAAATTTTGCCCTGCCTCCTAGAACTATTCGAGGAGATAAAACATAACAAAGAGATGCCTAGAGAGATGATTAGTGCAAATATCAGCCCCATATTAAAAGAAGGGAAAAATAAAACGGAAATAAAAAACTATAGACCAATCTCACTAATTAATACAGACGTAAAAATTTACTCAGCAGTTCTGGCGGGCAGGTTAAAAAAAGTAATCCACAGATTGATCCATGAGGATCAGTCGGGATTTATACCAACAAGATCCGCAACTGATAATATCAGACGTAATATGGATGCATTGTTCCTGGAACGGGCCCGGGGTGGGCGAGTGCTGGCCCTGTCGTTGGACGCTGAGAAAGCCTTCGACAGGGTCAGCTGGACCTACCTCGAGCTCGCTCTGAGATCATTTGGGTTCGACGGACCTTTCCATGACGCAGTTTGGGCCTTCTATAGAAACCCATGTGCAAGGATTATGGGATCGGGTATAACCTCCTCGTGGTTCGATATATACAATGGCACCCGACAGGGTTGCCCACTGGCCCCCCTACTCTATGTAATATCATTAGAACCATTGGCACAAAGCATTAGGGATAATTCAGAGATCCAGGGGGTTAAATTCCAAGGACAAGAATTCAAAATCTCACTCTTTGCAGACGATGTTATGCTGACATTGGAAAACCCTAAAGAGTTGATCGAGCACCTAATGAAGAAGATTGATCAGTTTGCAAGCATCTCATATTACAAACTGAATATAGCAAAATGTCAAGCCCTGATGTGCGGACCTAACACTCCAGATCTAGATGATCTTAAAAAAAAATTCTGTTTCTTATGGAAAACAGACTATATAGAATATTTGGGGATTAGAATATCCTCGGACCCTCATAAAATAATCATGATCAACTATCTTCCACTACTAAAATAAATAACAAACAACCTCAATCAATGGAAAAAACAATACACATCATGGCTTGGTAGGATTAATGTCCTAAACTATTATGTCCTCCCTCGACTATATTTTTTGTTACGTTCAATACCTCTAAAGGTGGAACCAAATATTCTGAAACAATATCAAACAAAATTTAATGAATATGTATGGAGTGGTAGAATGCCGAGAGTCGCTTTTAAGATAATCTCAAGGCTACAAAACCAGGGGGGAATTAGGATGCCAAACATAACCAAAATTCATGATACGGTCATGCTTACACATCTTGCAAAATGGACTCATGTAGATATAAAAAAAACACCCTTGGATGTTAATGGAACACCTTGGGCCAATACTGGTAGATAACCTATTTATAAATAAAAATATTAAACAAATAGACAGCCCAATAGTAAATGACCTGTGCTTTATGTGGAAAAAAATAATAAAGAAATATATCCCCACATATGTTATTAACAGATTCCTCTCTTTAAATGAAATAGAACGCAAAATTGAGGATCTGGATCTAAAATCTTGGAAGAAGGCGGGAATAAAATCAATTAGCCAGATAACCGGAGATGGTAAAATCCAACACTTCTCAGACATAATCAGTAGGTTTGATCTATGACCAGGAGAAATATATCCGTACCTAAGATTAAAACACTTTTTTGAGAAATAGCACCCCTCCCACATAAAATCAATCTGGATATAGACGATTTCTTTAAAGCAGCGTGGAAAAAGAAGTGGGGTAAAAGAGCATTCAAAGCTCTAGACAGTGCGGAGGTATTTACCACCCTCCCGATAATAAAAAAATGGGAGGAAGAATTAAATATAACTTACGAAGATAAAGAATGGTTTAAAGCAATACAAATAACTAGAAGATCTACACATTCATTGAATCTTCTGGAGACATTCTATAAAACAATGTATAGATGGCACCTGCCTCCGGTAGATTGAAAAAAATGTACCCTGATTATGACGAGAATTGTTGGAGATGCCTTAATAAAAGAGGAACATTAGCACACCAGTGGTGGGAATGTCACTTCGTAAATAATTTTTGGAACTCAGTCTCCCTACTTGCCACTGATATTCTTGGCACAGAGATACCATGCAAACCATCCCTAATGCTATTCCATTTAGAATTGGATCACTGGCAGGCAGAAAAAAGAATATTGCTAGTTCAAACAACTCGACCATCAATCCTTGATGGAAAAAGGTTATTATCTAAACAATGCCAACAACATTGAAAAATATAACGGAGTGTGGTCACCGTGGCTGAATAGAGTGACTAGATAGTAGGAATAAAAACAGGTCAAGATAGAAATATACAACACACCGGTTTCCCGGGGGGGAATGAATGGCGAGGCATGTGTATGAATGATAGCATGAATGATAGTATGAATGTAGATATATATGTAATCAAGGCTAAAAATGTATAAGTAAGTTAAATATTGAATAATTAACATATATATCATATAATGTAAGGAAAAAAGAAAAAGAGAGGAGGGAGAAAGGGAAGGCACCCTAAGGCAGCATAGATGGAGAAATGTCGCAAGGGCACAGTGCAAGTAGTGTAACAATATAAGTAAAAATGAAATAAATATATCAGGTAAAGCACACAGTCTATTTGGTTGAAAAATGCGGCACAATATTTATGTCATATATCCTCTTAATTCACATCTATGTTGTACTCAATTTGATGTCAATGTGAATTTATTTGCTGTTCCTTCTCCTTGATACTCGAATAAATATATAAAAAAAATAAAAAAAAGAGATGCTTTGGCTGAAGATAGCACTGAGATACTGGGTGCAAAGATGGCACTGAGAGACTGGGGAAAGAGATGAAACAGAGAGGCTGGGACAGAGATGACAATCAGAGACTGAAGCAAAGATGGCACTGAGAGGCTGGGGGCAGAGATGGCACTGAGATGCTTGGGCAAAGATGACGCAGAGAAAGGCTAGTGCCAAAGATCTTACAGAGAGGCTGAGACCATAAATGGAACCCCCAGACTGGGGCAGAGAGGGCACTAAGAGACTGGGGGCAGTGATTGCACTGAGATGCTGGGGCAAAGAAGGCACTGAGAAGTTAGGGCCAAAGATGTTACTGAGACGCTGGAGCTAACGATGGAGCTGAGAGGGGGGGCAGAGATAGCACTGAGAGGGGATAGAGATGGCATGGAGAGGCTGAGTGTAAAGATAGCCCTGAGACAACGTGACAAAGATGACACAGAGAGGCTTGGGGGTAAAGATGGCACTGAGAAGCTAGGGGCACAGATTACACTGAGAGGTTGAGGGCACATATTGCAGTGGCAGGCTGTTATGAGGCACATATAGATCATTTGAATGATTTAAAAAGTGTATTAATGTACTGCTCATTGGCATGATATACCAAGTTTATGTATTTACTAATCTTAGGCATGCTATTCCAAGTTTCTGCATTTACGTCTTAATGTCATGATATATTAAGTTTATGCATTGGCTGCACATTGTCTTTCTATTTCAGGTTTATGTGTTTTTTGCTCATTGTCATGCTATACAAAGTTTCTGTATTAACTCCTCACTGGCATAATATACAAAGTTTATGCATTTACTGCTCATGTGCATCATACACAAAGATGATTTATGCATTTGATTTATGCATTTACTGTTTGTTGGCATCTTATACAAAGTTGATTTATGCATTTAATTTATGAATTCACTGCCCATTGGCATCATATACATAATTTAGATTGGTATAAAGCCATGGATTTAAAGCTTCTGCTCACTGCTTAAGATATACATCATTTAGATATTTTTATTGGAATAAAGCCTTGAATATAAAGTTACTGATCATTAACATCACATAAATCCTTAATGCATTTATTGCTCATTACTTATATTATATATATCTACTGCTCATTGGCATCATAATATAAATCATGTATATGTATGTATTGCTTAAATTATAAATAACTATTGCCTTGGACTCTAACCCAAGAACTTTTGGAGAGCAAGCAATGACCCTGTTGCCATGCCTATGACTCTTAATTAAATTAACATTTATTCATAGTATCAACTACATACTATGGTAGACAAACAGAGACAGAATGATCCTTGAGGAATAGAGCTCTGCTTTCAAGCTTACAATCTAGAGTCCTGTGTACTTTCATATTTCCCATATTTATAAATAATATACTCTTCTATAAATAATCCATACTCTTCTATAAATAATATAGTCTTCAAATGTGCTTTAAAATGCATGGTTTTCCCTTTTACGAAAAAGAAAATAATGACGTTATGCTATAGGCCTGGAATAATGACGCAATTCGATGGGGCTGGTATACAATTATTTCCAGGGCAGGTTTTTATCACTCAAGGAACTTGATTTTCATAAAGAATCAGAGTTTAATTTAATTTACAAAGATCGGGGGACTGAATCCATTGTGTCTGGCGTGCATGGACCATGATATATATATTTATGACTAATATTAATAATACATTTTTACTACTAGTATTACTATTTAATTTAATATTTTACATTTGTTGTACTAATGTTTGTCAGGATATGCCAGACTATTTTGATGAAGTGTTTAAAAAAAAAAGAGATGTCATTTGAGAATAATATCTGTAACATAATGAATGTAATTTGAATGCTTCTGAAAGAGAAATACAGGTTTATGACTAATCTCCTCAGCTTCCACTTTTATAGAATCACTCTGGCAAGATGAGCAGAACACTGTCTGCAAGAAGTGGCTTATTTATCAAGAAGACTGCAAGGGTTAAATGGCCACTATGCCATGTGTATATAGGTCTAGAAGCTTATTGTCAAGTCTAATAAAGTCTAGTTTGGATCAGTAGCCATATCAGCAGTCCAAATACACTATATAGAGGGAAAGACAATAATTGTAGGTAGTAATGTACAGAAAAAAGTAAACTGTTCGCACAAGGCAAACAATGCTAAGTAGCAAGCCTAACAGTAATAGCTGTTTCCCCAATCAATAGAAAATTAGAAAAAAAAAAACACCCAAAAAACTACCAGTGCTTTGACTGGGAAATGCAGCCAGTTCCAGTGCCCATCCAGTAGCTAACCAAGAGGTTTCAGAACAAAGAGCAAAAAGGGACACTTATAGCAGGAACTATAAGAGAAATTGCAGATCCAAGATATGGGGCCTGACATAGAATGTGATGCGATTATTAAGCTTAGACATTTATGAAGTGTCCTCTTTACTTCCAAAGATTACTATGAATATCCTGATCTTGCTATAACATTTATTTTTTTGCATGAGAGTTTGGATTAAACAGTTCACTATTAAAAAATTCAATCCCACAGAACTGTCAATTTAGGTGCATGAGAATATAGCTCAACTGGAGAATAGCCCGTATACTTTTCATAGACACATACATCACCTGTATGAACACATGGTGTGTTCATGAACAGTATACACAAGATACTGTGTATCTCAATAAACATTGAGCATGACAAACAATTTTTAAGGGGAAGATTTATTCATTAATTGAGTTACTTGGTTCAAGGCTTCTGACTCTGTCAGAAGAAAGAGGTTTTATTAGGATGGGAAATAAAAAAAACTCCTATGTGGTTATACAGCATCCCTGATGAAGGTGACACTGTTTATTGAGATAGACAGTATCCTATGCAGTTTGATTAGTTCATGGACATAATATTTGTTAATACCTACAATTTAACTTGTGCCTAATGTCCTTGGGCTCAATTCTAAAATCAACTATTGGGACTATAAAGGTTTCTACAGGACACAAGGGCACTGCACAAAAATGTGTAGAATAATAAAGATAGTTGATGGCGGACATAGAAAGAAAATGTTTTCATAAGTAATAAATGATGCAAAAGGCTGCAGCAGCGGCATAAAAGATGGAGAAGGATCTGAGATTTACAAAGTAGAGTATATATATATATATATCAGTACTGCTTCTTTAAATTGGTGCTTACTGCTGTAATAATTAATATGTATTACAGTAAAAGCCACACTTGTTGCCATATATTAACATCTATAAAGTGGCTTATCCACACATATGAGTTTATTCACTAAAATTCAACTTTTGACTTAGAAAACAAACCCAGGTTGGACTCTTCACCATTGAAAGTAATAGGAGGCAAAATGATTGAAGCTATTTTTGAGATTTTTCTAGTGCCGAATTTGACTTAGTTTCTAAAATAGCTTTGAACATTTCACCTCCCATTACTTTCAGTGGGGAAAATTCGAACCTGGGTTTCGTTTTTAAGTAAAACTCGGGTGCTGAATTTGAAGTCAACCTTCAAAGTCGAATTTTAGTGAATAGACCCAATAGAGTACAAAAACCCTAACTCTCTCCTACTGCTTTCTGTACTATTTATAAAACACTCTCTTAAAACACAATTCGCTGGTAAATGTTCTGTGCACACAAGACAGGTAATTTAATTACAGATGTATTATGTAAATAATTGTTAAAATGTCTTAGAAATGTAAAAAAGACCAACACAAAACAGAAGTATTTTATGCTCTAGTGATATACAAATAATTTAATATTCAAATTCAAATATATAAATATACTACATCTTGATTTGGAACATACTGTAGTGCTATACTATGAATTTTCCTTTTAGCTTGTAATGTTTTAAAAGGTGTCTCGTTTTCAACAAATTTACCACAGTATTTCCTCCTGAGAATTGTAATATAAGCAAGCTACTGAATTGTTTAAAATTCAGTTAAGGATGGAGGAATATAAACATTAGTCCAAATCTTACTCTCTAATATGCAAATGTTTTTGAGAAAATTGCAAGTCACAGATGCTTTGCTAATGAACTTGCGTATAATGTCATTAAAATGCACATATTGGAAAAAGGCAAGAGTGAACACAAGCAACTATTTGATGTTTTAGTAAATACTGCCATTTTTCTTAAGGTCAGTAGTTTTCATGCAGAGTCAGCCTTAAAGTTTTTACCATTGGTTACAACATAGGAGACAGATGCAAGATGATTATAGGATTTGTTCACAAATAAGAGCTCCTGGGAATTTGGGATTATTTTATGACAGCAATTATCATTCGATGAATATTTTACAAGGCCCTAAAACTGTCAGGATCATAAGAGCTGGCCCCAAGTTCTATCCAAAACTATGCAATCTTAGAAGCCCAGAAAACAAAGTGTATATCAAACATACTATTTATATATTTTTTTCCATTAAATTAATCTTACAAATGAAATCACTCCACAGTTTGTATCATTTTCAATTTTGTATTGAAAAATTATACTGTGTATGAACTTATGTTTTTGGGATAAGTAGACTACGCCATACTGGATAGGTCTAATGACCAAATGAAGGTGATGAGGAATTTTTCTGGTAAACATATGAGTACAGGAGTTGTAAACATCCCAGGTGTCATTTATTTTGATATCTTTTGCTTATATTTTTTGTAATTATATACAGTAAAATAAAATAAGTCTAGTATTTAGTGCTAGATAACACAGTGTAGATGGTGATTATATATTAATGGTATTCTTCTTTTTTTTTTTTTAAACAATTATAACCTTATTTTTCCATGCCTTGTAATGGATTGTGGAATCTTCTTGATTGCATTTTAAAGTGGTAATATCGTAAGCACATTATTTATGTACAGATACAAATAGCATTTACAAAGTATCTTACATGCATGCATCTCACACAGTGTTCATACCCCGGGGTGGCCCAAAGGCCACACAGGGCACAACACCCAGAGGGCACCAAAGGAACTGGCTGGGGAGATCAGAATACCACCCAGTGGTCAGACTACACAGATGTGCAGGGAGTACTACACAAAAAGATTAAGTGAGACGCGTATACGAAGTTCCATCATACATTGTTGGCAATTTAAACATTTCAGTGTATGTTTCCTCCTATCTCATTTGGAAACACTATAATTTTTTTTATCTATTTTGCAGGCACAGTGGCTCTCAGGCATGTTTGGAAAGCGTGACCTGATAGAGCTCAGCTATTCTTCATTTGAATACTATTATAAGGGATAAACACAATACAACAACTTTTGATTTACTGTTGTGTTTATTTTTATTTTACTGTGCGTAAATTTGGTGGATGAACTTATGAATATTAAACCATTTTTTAATGTTAAGTTTCCTGCCCAGGATATTTTCATTTGTATGTATATGATTTAATATCCCTTTTAATCTTATTTTAAACGATATTAAAGTTTTTGTGTAACCTTATTAATTTGTGAATACATATCATTTGAGTGTATTTTTTCCTTTCTTATTTTTTTTTAATTTTCTTACTTCATTTTATACTCCTTCATTTGTTTAGCATGGCCTTTTAGTTGTTTTCATAATGTTTTTGAGAATGTATTGGGAATCACATTTTGTATGACATGAAGCTTTATTTTGATTCTTTTTTTGCTTTTTGTATCTACTGCTAATACCTCTTCCTATACCACCAAGCATTCTGATAGCATTTCTTGCTACTCTATTACATTGTCTACCTACATCTAAGTCCTCTTCAATTATTACTCCCTTTCCTTAGATGATGAGGTTAGAACGTGATGAAATATTCTATATTCTCCCCATGGGTTTTTACGCCCAAGGAGCATTATGTTGCACTTATGCACATTAAATGTCAATTACCACAGCTCTGACCTAAATCATTTGAACTTGGCTAATCCCTCCCGGGATATCAACTCTGTTGCAAATCTCTGTAACATCAGAAAAAAGACATACTTTACCATCAATACCTGCAATTTCACTAAGAAATATATTAATGAGAATGGGTCCTCGTACAAATCCCTGAGATACCTCACTGGTAACAAAACCTTGCTTCAAATATACTCCATTGTCACTCAGCAATTGCCCAATCCATTCAAAAACAATGGAATCAAAATGGAAATATTGTAGTTCACTGAAAAGCCTTAAATGTGTGACATTGTCACAAATCTTACTCAAATCTAGGTAACCAATGTCTATTGCACCACCGTGATCTATTATTTTAGTTACCTAATCCCCCCCAAAATAAGATTAGTTTGGTGTCTATAATACCCACGTTGTCTTGACCTTGTAATATATGTGATTTTAGATGTTCAAGAATCCACTTCTTTTCACATGGTTTCCATTGCTTTCCCCACTACTGATCTAAGACCTACTGACCTAGAGTTGCCTGACTCCTCCCTACTATCTTTCTTTTAAATTCACCAATTTCCAATCTTCTGAGACTGCTCCCATTAACAATGATTGGCTAAATATAATTTGCTAGTACAACATAAAGTTCTTAATTAGTTTGGGAGAATTCCATCAGGCCCAATTGACTTATTTGTCTTTAATCTAGTAGAACCTCTTCCTCTGTAAGCTCATATGTATCAAATGACTTAGCTGAGATCCCTTTCCTTTTTTCATTTGTTAAAAAAAAAATTATCAATTGAGGCTAGACCTTTAGCCTCTTCTGCATACCTTTCTACTTTTGTTTTTAATCTAACTAATCCTTGTTTTACTTTCCTTTTCTCATTTATGTTCTAAAATATGTTTTAGCCTCTTTTTTTTTTTACTGGCTGGGCAGTTTTCTATTCTGCTTGTGCTTTAGAAATAACTTGCTTTTCCTCTTTCATCCTAATCTTATAGATCTGTCTTTCTTCCTCACTTTGCTTTTTAAAATAATGATTGAACGCAAACTTTTCATTTTTTTACTATTTTGGCCACTTCTGCTGAGTGGTTTCTTCAATTTTTAGTGCTTACTGTCAAGCCTAATTTTTTGCAATTTTCTGTTGGCTCCTGTAATACAATTTTTTAAATAATCCCATTTACACCACTCCAGTCTGATAATAACTCCTTTACACATATTCTAATTTTAGAAAAGTAGTTTTTTCCCCTAAAATCTAGATCTTTTGGTTTTTTGTGTGGTGTGACTCAGTTACTGTTCTTTTATTAAATAACACTGACTGGTGATCACTAGATCCTAAACTTTCACCAACAGTAATATCTGATACCAATTCTCTATTTGTGAACACTAAATCTAATATGGCCTCTTTCTGAGTAGGCTTCTCAACTACGTTATAGAGATAATCCAAGGTAGGGAATTTAGAATATGCACAAGCAGCGATTTTGGTTTTGCAGTTCACATCAGGAAGATTAAAGTCCCCCCTGTTGATAACTTCCCCCTTCAATGTAATTAAAGCTATTTCCTCAACTAGTAGATTATCTATCTCTTCTGTGTGTCCAGGGGGCCTATAAATCACACCTACATACCGTATTTTCCAGCGTATAAGACGACTGGGCGTATAAGACGACCCCCCAACTAAGTCATCTTATAAGCCGGAAAAATCGCATCTATATTTTAACCTTTTAGGTTAAAATATAGAGTTTGCCACCCTCCTCCCCCTTTCCCCAATCCCCAATCCCCAGTACTTACCTATTTTCTGCTCTGTCTCCCGCTGTTAAGCCGGTCCATGGCTGTGAGGGAAGCGTTGTGAGCTCCCCTCCAGCCGCGCGGTCAATAAAGTTTTGATAAAAAAAAAAAAAGTTTAAACAGACTTTATTGAAGCCGCGCGGCCTGAGGGGAGCTCACAACGCTTCCCTCACAGCCACGGACCGGCTTAACAGCGAGAGAGGAGACAGAGCAGAAAATAGGTAAGTAAATCCCAGTACCCGGCGTATAAGACGACCCCCCAACTTTTGAGAAGATTTTCAGGGGTTAAAAAGTCGTCTTAATCGCCGGAAAATACGGTAAGTTATTTTATGAATGCCATTTCCAGAGTAGCGTAAAATATATGTTCGTCTCACTAACATGTATTAAGTTAGATTTTATGCTATCCTTTACAAACAGGGCCAGCTCTCCCCTTTCTTGCCTTCTCTGTCTTTTCTATGTGAAGAGTACCCTGGTATTGCTATGGTTGAGTCATTTTGTCATTATGCCATGTCTCAGTAACAGCCAGTATATCTACATTTTCAGTTGCCATTATTGCCACAAAGTCATGGCTCTTATTACTTCAACAATGAACATTTGCAAATATGACTCTAAGCTTATCATTTTTCAACACACTTGCTACAGGCACCTTCTGTCCTTGCTTTATGGGGCATTTAGATTGATGTTTTATCACCCTTTTGCCCCCCCCCCCCCCTCCTAGTTTAAATACCTCCTAGCAAAAAGTATTAACTGCTAGTGAGAACAGAAGCAATACGCCTTTTTAAAATTGTTATACAGATGAGTAAAACACCTAGTGAATAATCATTATTGATAATAGTAATAAAGTGACTTCATCTGAACTCTTTTTATAATTTTATATTTAATTTATTCACTTTTAAGTGTTTTCAGTGAATTGTTAAAGAATAGAAGAGAACTTAAAGTGCACATATTTTCTGATCCAAATCCCAAAAGAGCCCCTGTTTCCAAGTCACCAATCAGTTATCATCTTGATAGTTCAGTTGCAAAAATACTAATCATAAGCAAGGCAAACAAAAAAACAAAGTGAACATGAAACAAGTACATATCACAAACTGACCTGATGTTCAAAACTTGTGGCTAGTTCTTGATATTGAGGTGAACTGGGATCACTCAACTCAGCTGTAAACCCTTGATCTTTTAGGGTTACTGAGAACTCTACAATTTGTTGCCGTGGCTGTTCGGATACAAGGTTAGTGACCTCCAATTCCTAAAATGAGAAAAAAAAGATACAACAAAACATTTTTCTTAAATTCTCTTCATTGTATTTTGCAGAAACCATCGTTAGTAAAACAGGTTTTGTTGAAGAACCTCTATTTAATAGAGAAATGTAGGAAAAGTGTACCCTTTTGTGACATTAACTTGATTGTTCCTTATCATTATGCCATTGCATTTTTCACATTATGTCAGTAACACTCAGGTAATGAATTGTATATATTCCTGTAGCTAACTGTACCAATCAGAACAACAGATCACAACCATTTCTAAGGTAAGACGAGTGTTAAAAATACATCAAAGCTGATTATCATTACAAAAAGCCTATATTCTTACATACATCTGTCTGCTAAGCTAAAACACCATGAGTGAATATTTCTTGCACAGAAACATAATCTGCCATTTTGTCTATAATAAAAAGTGTAATTCACCTTCACAGAAGGTCTTGTGTCATTGATGATTTCATTGAACAGGGTATCAGTAGATGTGACAAATGATGCCGTATGAGAAAGATGAGTACCTGCAAGGTAAAAAAATGGACATTATATCAAGTTAGACATATGAATGCTATTGCTACTTATTTATCGTAAACATATATTCAAAGGGGTTTCATTAGATGGGAACAATGTGACAGTTCAAATCTAAAATCAATGCAACATTATCACAAGATCCACTACAAAAGTAAAAAAGTAAAATGGCTTTTTCCTTTAGCTTCATTTTTTGCAATATTTCTAACATTTACATTCAAACATTGCAACTGAACAGATGCAACAAGACAATTGTGTGTACACGTTATTAAAAAGGAAATTAAGCAGCATTTTCAGCCTGTTTTCCCTTTAAACATGTATATACCTGCTACATGAGAAAATATCACAGAAAAGTGTAATTCATGTTTCCCTGTAGTATTCTCAGAGGTATTTGGTGAACCTTTTTGTAGGTATTTAATCCTGATTGAGGATGCTTATTTGGGAAATGGATTATGTACCTTTAAAACGTATCTTTTATCATATTGGTTAAAATAATGTCATGTGACACATAAACAGGTGCCCGCATAAGAGAAGTCCCAGTATAACGGACTAGTACACAATCACTTAAAAGCCCAACATGCACCATAGATAACAACCTGGTTGACACCAACTAATGGTACTCACATGCACTGAGTACAAAGGAAAGACTTAACAGGGGGATATGATAGAAACATTTAAATACATAAAGGGAATCAACACAGTAAAGGAAGAGAGTATATTTAAAAGAAGAAAAACTACCACAACTAGAGGACATAGTCTTAAATTAGAGGGGCAACGATTTAAAAGTAATATCAGGAAGCATTACTTTACTGAGAGGGTAGTGGAAGTATGGAATAGCCTGCCAGCAGAAGTGGTAGAGGTAAACACAGTCAAGGATTTTAAGCATGAGTGGGATAGACACAAGGCTATCCTAGCTATAAGACCAGGAACGGGGGACTAATAAAAGTACTCAAAAAAAATTGGGCAGACTAGATGGACCGAATGGTTCTTATCTGCCGACACATTCAATGTTTCTATCTTTCTATATGTCCACAAACAGCTTTTCAGTGCCACATTTGCCTGCAAACAACTTGACATTGCCCTATTTGTCTCCCAACATATTGTCAGTGCCATTATTGTCCCCAAGCAATTTGTAAGTTCCATTTGTGTGCCTAAACAGCTTACCGGTGCTGCCCCCAAACAGTTTATCAGTGACATATCTGCCCCTAAATAGCTTGCCAGTGTGATCTCAGTCCATAAGCAGCTTATGGAAAGCATACTCATTATTCCTTACCTCTATCTGAATGCTGGATTGTCTTCTGGCTGGAGCCAGGGAAAGCAGCTGAAGGATGGCCAGTGACACACAGGTTATTAAGAGCCACTCGTCATGAGTTTATCACTGCGTCAACTCTGTCATTGTCCCCAGGCACCACGTGTGGTGCATGCAGTCATTAGTTTATGCAGCATATCAAAATGTATCACCTCCTGCTCCCCAGCAGAAATACTGGGCATTACTTCATACATTATTTACTTTAATGCCTTTTGTTTTTCATGTGTACATTTGATAGTGTTAACACAGACCCAGAGAACTTACCAGTTGTCGATGCCGGAGTTTCTTCTGCAATTGCTGGGGCCAAGGTAGTTTCTTTTGGAATCTCATCTTTTCTAAATAATAATTTATAACACCAATTCATTTAGTGATATGATAAATATAACACTTGATTAAAGCAACAAATGCAACAACATTTTTACAGATCAGGATTTATTTATGAATTGTAAAATTAAATAAAGCATAATTGATTAATTTTATTTTAAATAAATAGTTCACACACAGTGTCTGAAAAATTATTCTTTATATAACGTCTGTATGCTGTATAGAAAAGGAAACAGACCTGTCTCATCATTTTTTTCTCAACACCTCTAATCTCTTAAAACCTGCATATAAAGTCTAGATGACCTAATGCAACAATCCTGCTTATCGCCGCAAAGCACCCTTTTTCTTTTATTACCAGTAGGAGAGACAGATGGTTGTTGGTCTGTCTCAGTGAAGCAGCAGACTATGGGATATCTAACTTATTAAAGTACCACTCATGGTATAAAACTGTTGAAATGGCCTTTCATGTATCAAAAAATAAATGTTGAAGTTGGGCAGACTAGATGGACCGAATGGTTCTTATCTGCCGACACATTCTATGTTTCTATGTTTCTATGAAGGCTAGTACCTCTTTAATTCATAATATGTTATGTGTCTTTTCTTGCAATTCACTATAGGGAAATCATTTTATATGATTTATGTGTTATGTTCATCAACTCTTAACAATACAACAAAAATATGTATCTCTTTATTTGCCAGAGAGCTGAACAAGACATAAAGTCTGATTTCCAAAACTGATAGCATGTAATCCAACAATATCAAACCAGATCAAACATTAGACATGCTTACCTGTCAACAAATTTTTTCTCTTTAACTCTCTGAAAAAATAGGAAGCAAAATATTATTAAAATACATTTTTCATGACACTTAAAATATTATAAAAAATAGTAATAATTGAATGTTTGCATTTTAAAGACAAAGATAATTTAGGGTCATTTTACAATATGAGATTTTTGTTAATTACAATATATAAATGAATATAAACGTTGCTGATTACTGATCATAATTTAAAATGTTGTACATTATTGCCATTTTTAAAGACTAATTTAGCATTGCAATAAAATATAAGTACTTTGCTGAAAAACGATCAGCATTTTTCTACTGTACTTTGAGTTCCGCTCTGTTGGCAATACGTGTTGAATTATTTACAGTAATAACTTAAATTGGCTTGTATGAAAATGTTGTAGTATCTAATAAAAAATATGCTTGCATCAGCATTTGTTTTATCTTGTTCAAATCAATGTTTAACAGTACAAGATACAGCCAAGCAATCATCCATTTTTGACTGAGCATGATGGCAAGCACTACACCACTGCTGCCAGACAGCCTGCCAAAGCAACTGTATGAAATGTAAATATCTGTAAAATATAATAATAAAAGATATTCAGTGATAATATACAATGGGGTAGGCTTCATTGACAGGTTTATTAAGGTATGTTTTAAATATTAATATTTTGTCTTTTACATACCAGTGAGAAACTCATCAACCTTGTTCATATTGCTTTATGTTAAATGTTTGGTGCAGGATTCACAGATATTTATTCTACTGATATACTGTAAAAATATCAACTTTTTATTTTCCTGGAATAAAGTGCTTTTCTTCACTACTGGAGGGCCACTTTGACGTCAGTGTTTTCATGGACCAAAGCTCTAGGTCAGCACTGACTTAGGTGAGTGTACTATATTTTATAACTAACTCTGCGCTTCTATGGAGTCCAGGTTATCAGTAGATATGATTAGTATAAAGGATTAAATGCTTGGAAGTATGAACGAGTTTCAACATAGAATATAAAATATATGGTCCCTAAGAAAGGACCATTTGACCTTGAAATCAGTGGTGATTACTAAGGGAATAGATTGTTGTATATTATTTGTTGTACCAGATGGACTACCAACAAATTGAAAAGCAATAGTTTTCTTATTCCCATGACAGTCAAAGGCCAAATATGTTGCAGAGTTATATAGTCTACATAATCTTTAAATACAATATCTCATTTTATATATTTCAGAGACTCGAAATTCCTTTTTGCTTTAGATTTATATTTGGCTCTAGGACCAATCTATTCAAATTACAAGGTCAGCTGAAGGCATGGATAATTTCAATACATAAATTAATACTGACTACGTTGTTCTCAGCAGTTTTTAGTCTAGCTGAAATCTGTCAAGTAGCGTTTGTAACAGAATGTAACGTGAAATGTCAGTATCAGAGATTGAAGAAGTATGGTTTCTAAACTCAAGCACATGGAGACTTTCCAAGCATACAATAGTCATAAACTATAGAATTATAAACATATTTACAGTGCATAAAGGAGAAATCGGCACTACACCACTTAATTCTGTATTCAAACATAAATGTGATTACACATAACATTTACGGATTTCCATTTAAGCACATCAGCTTTCATCTTATATACAGTAATCACATTACTCATCTCTGTTTTCAAGAGTTCAGAATTCACCTCATTCATCTTCTGCCAATTATGCACTTGGAAAAAAAAACATTTTTGGGATCTGTTACACTTTTCTGCACAGTCAGTTTGCTGTTCTTTATGTTAGATCAGTTTTTCTGCTATTGATGCATTCTTTGCAAGTATCATAGCTACTGTTATCTATTTTGTCCTAGAAGTGGGCTCAGAAATGTTTCTGCACCAGGGCCTTTAAAGGTAAAATGGTAGGTCATACTGAACTGACTTCAAACAAAGCCCCAACCACATTCCTATGCATTGGTCTGCAATAAGCAACTTCAACTTGCATGCTGATCTATATTTAACACAGGCATTTAGGAGAGAGGAATCATGGACAAGAGATTTGGGTACATGTCTACCAACATTCAAGTACCTCACATATTATTTGATCCTTCATGTATGTGTGCAATTTATGTACGTTTGGGATGTGAACTGATGACATATTAAAAATAAATTAAATTAAATATAGTATGAAGTCTTATTTTAAATCCATAAGACTGAATGTAGCCATTATGAGGTCTCAAATCCCAGTGCATGATATTTGTCAGTATACACTTCAGATATCTATTTGTTGCTGTTATTTTGTTTTATAGCTGATTTTATTGAGGTAAACGTATAGTGATATACTGATATTGTATGTTGTATTCTAATAAAACATAATTGAAAAAAAATAGTGTGATTAAAATTAGTGATTAGTTAAACAGATCAAAATCTTACCTGCTGAATAATGTCCAAATGCTCTTGGGAACTGCTAAAGTTTTTCCCAATCTCAAAAATACAGAAGGATTCTTGCTGGCAAGCATCAACCCACTTCTGGTACTCTGTGGTCTGGGGAATACGATCCAAAAATATCCTAAATGCTTCCCATACAGCTTCCTGACAGACTGGAATAACAAAAAGAACCAGGAATTAATTTGTATTTATATCTCCCTTAATTGTCAGGTAAGAAGATGGTTTAGTGGCCACATCAAGGGAACACTTTCTTTGTACAGCTCACCTCTGTGAATTGAATGAATTATTAGTTACCAGAGTCTGTTGATGGGTGGTTAAATTCATATACAGATGTCTAAATGACCACAAAGTCTAAGGGAGAATTGGCAGATGGTCGTGGCTTAATTACTAGACCAGAAATAGGCAAAGGGCATACAAGCATACCTGTGTCCTTAGAATATAATAAAATTGTTCCTCATAAAGTAAATGTCCACCATGAACAGTAGACACCAAAATAAACCTATGTCATCAACACATAGAAAGCACTGCAAATGACCAGTCCTGCTTACATTTTATTTCTTGGCAGAATATGACCCTAATATGAATAAACGTTACTGGGCTCCAAGTAGCTGAAGGGGTGTGCAGCTAACATGCTGCAGGACAGATCTGTTAAAGCCAAGTAGTAAAGCAATGCAGTGTAAACATGCTCCAACCAAATCATAATACAAGACAAGACTTTGCACTTCTTCATACTGCGTGTAAGATTTATTCGTATATAACTAAGTGAGGGAGGGTGGCTGTTTCACGCGTTTCACATTCCAAACTCTTACTCATAAGTGTGTGAGTATTAATTAAGATTCATGATGTCATTTCTAGTGGCTTCTGCTTCTTTCTTCTGGTGAGGGGAGTGGTGAGAAACAATAGACAGGATATGTGGTTTTGAATGCCCTAGTTGTGGCAGTGTTTTTTTTTTACACAAACCTAATGTCATTTTAACTCCAAGCAGTTCTGAAATAGGTTCATTTACCCATCTAATGCCTTAAACCTGTGTTCCTCTTGCCAAGTCATTAATATTTTTTCAGTGCTTGTTGATCCAATCTGATTGCCATTTGGAGTCAAGAAAGATTTTTTTTTACCCAGTGAAAGCAGAATTCAAAATTGGATCAACAGCGGTAAATATGGAATAGGAAAAGGCTTGAACTTGAAAAAAAGTATTTTTCAACCTAAACTACTATGTAACTATCTAAGTATATTACTGAGCACTTTTTTTTTTTTTTTAGAATAAAAGTGTTAAAATGTAAGTAATATTTAGCTGGTGAAAGTAGTGCTGGTATGTATATAATCACTATAATCACTAATGTAACGACTACTACAAGAGAACAGTGCTCAGTTTCAGCATTATGTACAACTTAAATGAAGCCAAGGTATAACAAAGCCAAACTATGTCAATACTTTAAGATGTATGACATAAAATTCCCTGTTATCCAAGTCTGTGTTTAACCCCTTTGTGAAGCAAGGTGCTTGCGTCCCAAACATCACGATTGGTTCCTGGCCACCGATCGCAAGGTGATCGGTAGCCAGGAACACTCTCGCAGAGACCCGATCAGGGTCTTAACAGACCCTGTGGGTCCCTGCAAAAAAAATGCGAGTCCTCCGGAAGTCACTTGTGAAGTTCGGGCACGACGCGATTTTGGAGAAATGTAGCCGGTGCTCACTTTGAGCACCGGCTACATTTCCCCTGTCAGACTGAGGCCACTCAAAGTGGCCTCAGATGACAGGTGGGATCCCGCTGCAAGTGCCTGCAGCGGGATCCGAAAACAGCTCATCGCGGAGAGCCTGTTTAATACAGGACGTACTATGCCATCCTAACGACTTTAAGGCACTTAAAGTCAGGACGGCATAGTATGTCCTAGCGTTGGGAAGGGGTTAAACAAAGCTTAAATTGTCAATACCGTCTGATATATGTGAAATCCAGGATTTCTGTAGGAAAAGCAAGTCTTATGGCGAGTTTGGTGTGTAAAGATTTGTGTTTAATTATGCCTCTGCTACCCCCTGAAATAAAAGCGGAGTGGTTTTCTCATCAGCTTTATTACCCCACCATAACTTATGATGTGTTTGCTTCTTATACTGCACCAAGATTCCAATAGAAAGCCAATAACCAACCTCACACTGATGAGTTCCAATGAATCAAAAAACAGCTGTTCATGGACCTCTGTCCAGGACTAGGTTAAGTCTTGTACAGTGGTCAATTGCTCCACGGGGCCATCCATAAAATGGAGATAGAAGCAAAATGGTGATCACTGTTAACTTTATTTGCATATGCCTTGCAAGTTCAGGATTTCTGTGGCAAAAAAAAAAATCTTCTGGCTTGGCTTGTGGGCGTAGTTTTGTGTTTAAAAATGCCTCTGCTATCCCTAAAACAGTTTAGTAATAGTATTAATGGAGTTAGTAATAGAGAACAAAATATTATGCAAGTACTCTCATAAAAATGTTCTATCCAGATCAGTGTAGTACAAGGTTAAAAAAATGTTGTATTCAGAATCATTGGTAATTTGGGGATACCTGGCCCAGCAGAGCGTGTACCCTGCTTCTGTTACCCTATCAAATTACAAGTGCTGTGGACAATATTTCCCCTTGTGCTCATTTGACCAGCTAAGTATCATGGGGGATACAGAACTTAGACAACAGTTTAGATATCTGCGTATTATGTGAGAAATAGTGCAAAAGTGCAGATAGTTCACATTCGACAGTTCAACTGCTATAATTCTGCTTCTCATGATACTCAACCAGTTTCTTGACACTTTAACTGATGTGGACTGTCTGTGTGGTTTATAGCCTTTTCCAGGTTATGATTAATTAAAAGCAGTTGCCTTTCATTATAATATTATACATATGGATGTTGCAGGGATAAGTCT
Source organism: Pelodytes ibericus (assembly GCA_036172795.1). Lineage (NCBI taxonomy): Eukaryota > Metazoa > Chordata > Amphibia > Anura > Pelodytidae > Pelodytes > Pelodytes ibericus. The sequence goes on along the minus strand of CM069861.1, from coordinate 115,561,216 downwards.
AGTGAACATACTTAACCCTGCATTATGCACTTTTGTTTAGTGTATCTATGTATTTTGCAGGAGAAGCTCAATGGCCTTGCATAGTTGTGCCATCTAGTGAAGAGACTCCATCAAAATGAACTCATTGAACCTTACCATGGAATCTATGCCTTTCTTTTAAAAATGAGCAAGTAAATCCCATCAGAGCCATTGCTCAAGGGAGGATAAACACCACTATATTTTGATATTTTGAAACAATGGGCTGTATTCAATTACATCAAAATTATTAATAGGTTGTTCATTTTTCTATTGCAGCTTATGCAACTTAGTGACATGAGATAAGTTAACTTAAGTCATTTACTAGACCCCATTATGTTATAATGAGTAACTTGAAATTGGAATCAGCAGCATTTTAATAATAATATTGGGCACCCAATTTAATGTTGTTCTCTCATTGCTAGTTACTGATTATCCTAAGAAGTTAAACAATTAATATTCACACGCACAGATAAATGTATATGGTAGAATTTCACAAATTAAACAAGCAAAACTGAATCACAGGACAGAAACACATATAAACAATATAATTTAGGACACACAATTGTAGTGTTAAAATACAACTTGTGGAATTATATCAGGACAGACACCAACCATATAAATTAAAAGGTACACAAGCTTCACTTTAGAAGTGTTAGCATTTTTATATAAAAATTCTGGGTTGTTTAGTTAATTTATTACTAATATATGAATTAATGTCTCATTATATTAATTGAGTTTGTAATTTACAGTTTATGTATGCATGTATTTATACAGTTTTTTATGTACTGAAAAATTAGAAAATATGTTAAAACATTCTTCCTGGTAAAATCACTTCTTGTTCTTCTAATTTTTTATGGTTATTTGGACAAATCATATGCTGAAAGAAATGTCTTATTTTTCTGCATTTAAATCGTTTTATTGATCAGGATGAAGACTGATGAAATTATGAACTGTTCTCTTTGCAGTATGCTTGCAAAAACTTATTACAAGACTAAATTGGAAACATTCTTCAAGTAATAATTCAAAAGACCAAATTAAGCTTTAGTTCCACAATGAATTAACTTAATTTGTCTTGTCTTGTAAACTTCAATAAACTTTTCTCTGTTATACTGAACTATATGAAGTTACCAATTCTCACGTTTATTGTGAACATTCTTTTATTATCCCATGAATCTTGATATTAGAAAACCAAGTGAGGAAAGTCATAGTACAATTAAGTAAGACTGTATGGGAACTAGACATATTTGAGAGTCTACACAATATGCACTGATCCGTTCCAAAATGGATCCGGATCCTTTATATTGGCCAAATTGAACAAATCCCCGAAAAACGGGTACTCAGTATGTCACAATTCAGGTCTGAATCGGCAGTTCAGGCCATTTGGGAACTGGACCATTGGAGGCCTTTAGATCAGGAGTTCACAAACAAACCATAGGTTTTCACCTACCCTATATGCGGCAATCACCCCAAATACAATTCTGATCTGGGGATTATATCCACATTTTTTAGCTATTACAATTCACCTATTCTGAGTTAAAATTTTAATAAAAAAATGGGGGATAAAAGCTCACCCCAGGGCTAGCAGGCCTCATATGCGTTTCGCCCGTCAGGCCCCTGGTTGAAGCCTGACGGGGGAAACGCGTAGCGTGACTGGACTTGCCTGCTTACCTCGAGTTTTATTGTTTTTTATTTGTATGTTTTAATATAGCTCTGCATTTTATTTGTACTGAGTTCCTGATTATACCGCTGTGCTGGACCCACTGAGCTGGTCTTAGGATCCCATTCATGTAAGCAGATGCTTTTTTCTTATTAAATACAGTCTGTACTATCACTAATTGGATCTTTGTCTATCTTTGGAGTTCTTTACTTAGAAGATCATCTCTCCCAAGACCTCCAGTGCTGTGCTTCATTGTTTCTGAAGTTCTGTGAGTGCATTACCATAAGGGAGACATAGTTTCTCCTTGATCTCACCACAGTTCACTTGAATTCACTTATATTACCTAATAAGGTTGACACCTTGTATTTTTCACAGTTTTGTTTACCTGTTTGTTTTGCATGTGCATTGATGGAGAGTAATGTAGCCTTGAGAGGCATTTTCTGGCAGTGGGGGCTGCTCTTCCAGTACCCAATGGACCTAAATATTTCTTATGGGGGCTGGCAATGCTACTTGGGATAGACTCTAAAACAATATATATTACAGTGAATCAAATAAATGCTTCGTTTGACGGGTCTTATCCAACTGCATAACTTGTGAGTGCCAACTGTATGATGGCAGTAAACAGAGTGCGCAGATAACAAACAATAAAATACAATCTAACATTTGAAACATCAACGTGTGGAGCTGAAGTGCACTGTGAATCCGGGGGTCTGCCCGGCCCGTGTGGAACTGAAAATTGAAGGTACTCTGCTCAAGGAGCGTGTCCCGAACTTGGGGCTGGATTGGGGATGTCCGGGTTTTACCTCCCCGTAGAGGCTTCTCTATGAACCTGAGGTATTTGGGAGCATTCCGCTAAGCTGGGACTTTGCCAGCAGTTGGAGAGGGGATTTCCCAGGGTTGCCCGACTGAGTGTTACATTGGGGTATGGCCCTTCCTCATGTGGGTTCCCCAACGGGGTTCCCCTAAACCTCCCTGAAATGAGGGGGGGACTGTATTGGCATATCCCGGTCGGGCGTAACATGGTCTATTTACAGTAAAAGTGTCCCTGTTGGTGCCTCTACTGTGGCCCTACCCTTGCCACCCCACCCCCTAAAGTCCCCTGAACCTGTTGGCCCCCAAGGAGCGAGAGAGAATGTCCGCTGCCTTCCGTCTGCAGAATGGGAAAGTCTGTTGTGGCTCACATGGGAAGTTCGAGCCCCGTCGGAGAGGTTCCAGACCGCTGCACTGTCTAGTCTAGCTGGCTCTCCCATCAGTGCTGCTGCTGCACACGTGCTATTCCGAGACTGAGTCCCATATTGGCCGCGATGACTGTGATGTTCATAGTCGCCTGTTGAGCTCCAGGGTGTCTTTAGGCTGAGAAGAGGTGCTGATCCCAATATACGGTGCATGGCCAGGTAAGTGGCCCAATGGTTCGGGTGAAATGGTCACCTACCTCATCTGGTCCCCAGCCGGTTGGTGCAGTTGCAATGGGGAGGAAACAAGGACGGATGCAGGAGCCCGTCTTCCATATTGGAAGTTAGTCCGGGTTGCTGCAGCATTTTGGTGTGGCCTACCACTATTGGGTCAGGCCTGTTGGACCCCCTGGTCTTCCGGCTCTGAGGATTGTGCCAAAGGACTCCTTGATCTGGATCTCCGCTCTGTCTCCTCCGGGGTTACCGCTTCCAGGAAGGCCTGCACTTCCTCATACGAAGAGTAGGTGCAGGGTTTGCATTCATACCTGAAGGAGATTTTGAAGGGGAATCCCCAGGGATAGCCTGGGGGCCTGAGGGCCCTATGTGCCCTATCCAGCAATAGTCTCTCTGAGGGGGTGTCAGGAAGGAGGTCCCGAAACATCTCCAGTAGTGCGGTGGGGAGGGCTTCCATTCCAACCGTCTCGGTTAAGTCCCTTATGTGGATGTTGTTTCTCCGTGATCTGTTTCCCAGGTCGTTTGCAAACTGGTTGTAGTCCGATGTTAGAGATTGGATTTGGTCAGTGTGGGTTTACACTTGGGTTTGTATCACATTAATATCCTTGGGGACTTTCATTAGGGCCAGACTTAGTTCGTCCTTGATGCATTGCTGGAGCAGGATGAACATGTCCTCCAAGTCTTGCTTGGTCGAGACGGCTTGAGGGTGGGAGACGCCATGCTGTTGGCAGGAACTGTTTCTAGGCCTGGTTTCCCTTTCTTGAATATCGGGGCCACTTCCAGGGAGTCTTTCTGAGAAGTGCTTCTGGTGTTCGATGGAGGACCCAATTAGACAGAGTTTCGTGCTGTATTTGTGTCAGGCTGTCACCTGGGTTCGCTGAAGATTGCTAAGATCCGCTCTGTTGATGCAGAGCTATTCACTCTGCGACCAACTTAGTTGGAAGCCACGCTTCCCTCCGATATGTATATTTTTTATTGTATTATTATTATTATTTTTTCATTTCCTGAGGAATAATAGCATTATTCCTCCCAAAATGAGCCTCTATCACCCCAAAGAAGTCTATGGGGGGGTATAGGTATTTTTTGTTTGTTGCATTTCAATCTGCTTTTCATCTTTGGAAGCTATCTGTGTGTAATCGTCCATGATGGTCGAATTGCATTGCTATTCAGGATCACATCAGAGCCTACTGGGTAGCTTGAAATTCAACTCCTGAAATGTATCTGATGTTCTGGTCCTCGAAAAGCACCAATTTGGCCCTGAAGTATAGTATATATTGAGTAAACTCTTTGATTTATGAATTAGAGCAATATTCTTGCCAAATGAGAAATTTAAAACACAATTATTGAACTGGAGTACAAAGGGTAAGTCTACTTTAAGAAAGTATGGAATTAAATCTATACGTTACAACAATAATTTTTAATTTATTAAAAATAATAATCATAAATATCTTACATGAACTGGCCAATACTTAGCAACTGCTTCTTCAGTTAATTGGAAACAGTCCCACAAAGTAAAATACTGTAGAAATAATCTACCATCATTTAATTAAATTCTTACAAAAACATTTATACTTGATGGAGTATTCATGATTATAAACTATACAACAGATTACCAGTGAATTAATACAACAATCCAATTATGTCTGTATATAAAACATTAGTTAATTAAATTCTGAGGTAAAAACCCCATGGGGTTTATTAATATGTAATACATTCAACAGAATAATAGTAGTGTGTTATTGTATACTAGTATGATGCTAGTGCTAATGAGACACTGACTCTAAGATTGAGTGACCAGTTTTACCTTTTAGTTGGGAACATTATATTTCCCCCCTGCAGTTTGCATTATTACCATTAGTTTCCCACCATCAAACAAGATCTCTGGTCATATAATTTCATATAGGTACATTGCCATGACAAAAATGTTTTAATTGCTTACAGCAGAAAACAGTGTATTTTTATAAATTAAATATATGTTACATGAATAAAAAAAAAATAGATATTAGAGTTAGGGTTGCTGCGGTTATTAAAGAAAAATACCATCTTTGCTGGTGCCTGCATAGACTTAACACTGGCATCAAGCCAATTTTTTTTACCAGTCTGCCGATAAAATACAGGCCAGGTGGCAACCCTATATACAGTATATCGCACATTATTTATAAACAATACACACATCCATCTACAGTCAAGTTCTCATATCAAATGCTTTACCTCTTAGCTTGTAGTATGCTTGATGGCTGGCGATTATTTGCTTTACTGACTCCTGAGGACAAACTTTAACACCTGTTGGGAATACGGATGACCGTTTTGTTCGGTGTCGTTTCAGCTCAAGCAATCTTCCTAGTGTTGACGCTTTAGACATCTTCACAAATACATCTGGAACATTTTCTTTATGTCTTGAATTAGACACCGCCCCTGTAAGCCAAAATAGTGAATAATCTAAGTGAGTCATGGAATTCATGAAGAAAAAATAGTTTCGAAAAGAAACCTGGGTCTATTCACTAAGTCCAAGTTTGGATCTCTAGATGAGAAGTAAGCATGTTTGTGAGTTTCAGATGTGGTGAAGGCATGCAAATGGAGCTTCCTCCATTCACTTCAATGAAACAAAACTAGTTTTCAGTGGATACACACTGAAATCTCAGCCCCGTAAGGTTCTGGGATTTCTAATGCCTAGGGAAACACCTGAATTACTTTGTTAGCCTATCCAATGCTTCCTTGGGCATTTCAAATCTCAGCCCCGCTTGCTGTGGACAGATGTGGTTGAGTTCTTTTTTTCCTAGCAATTTTTGTAATGGATTCATTTTTTTTTTTTGGAGAAGAATGAGGCGGTCATGTATATATTTTTTTAACCCTATGTGTGCCCGGGGGTGGGCAGTGATTTTCTATTCCCATCCTCATGGCACTATAAAGGTGTTTTTTATCACAGGTTATTTTTTAAGAGGCCATCCCCCCTAGGGCAAGTTAAATGGTGGGGGAAGAAAGGAAGGTAGGGAAATAATATAATTTATTTTAGGGATGCTGGGTGCCTTTGTACCCTGTTGCATATATGGGGAGTTAGGGGCACTTGGTGAGTCTGTGGCCCAATTGATCCTAAGGGGTTCAGCCTATATTTAAGGGGAGTTGATTGCCAAATTGATGTTTACCATTGATAAAAATGAATACATTTGTATTTTCAAAAAGAAACGTAACAAACATACTAAAAGCATACAGGCTAGAATGTAAATTCAAAGTATGAAAAATAGTAAGAGACATTTACCCAGATCAACATCATGTGTTGCTAATAGATATTATAAAGTTAGTTTCAATGAAGAAGATTCAGAATTGTGGTGAAACTATGACCTGGAGGAAGATGAAGGAGACCTTATGTCAGTTACCATTTCCTCTTTGGTGAGTTCATGAAAACCAGAAGGGTATTTGTCTGTACTGTGCAATACATAATTGCTACCGCAGTTCAGAAACAAGTATGACAAACATACCGTAGTTCAACTGCAAGACTGACCAGAAATTAGAAATGTACAGAAAAGTACTGTAACAATGATGTGTTACTGTAACTATGTTGTATACGCTGGTTGAGTTCTACATAACTCATTGAAAGGGGAAGTAACAACTAGCATGAAAGTATTAAGGGTCTATTCAATACAGACCGGAATGATTCAGGACCTAATTGTGGCCTCAGTAAGTCCGGAATGATTTGGGGGTACATCTGAGACATTTTGTGTTTCGAATTCCAAGCTACTCAATATGCCCCGATGCAACCCTGAAGAGCATCGTAATTTACATGCAAGGTTTACAAAGATCTGTATTGTAAGTTGCTGAACCTTGGGATGTTGTTTGGCACTAACACATAACAAAGCCTGTAACATCATAACTGAAGTACAATGTGTGTGGAAAATAATATACAAAAAAATACTACTTTACACTTAAAAATGACAGCATAAAAAGGATCAAAATACCCCAAGTTACATAGCCTGTGTTGTCTACTTTTGACAAATATGTACTTGTGGGGGTGATTCTGTGATTCATGACAGATGTCATAATGTTAAAATGTCACTATCAATAATTTGGGGAAATATTTTTGGGAAATTGCAAATATGTGCTTATTGCCTTATGACTTCCAAAATAATGAAAGAAAATACAAATTAAAATATGGGGTATTCCCAAATGCAGGACACAAACATTGCATACATGTTAAAACAGTCATTGTCCAGCACAACAATTTTTATTTCTCAAAATGTCTGGCCATGAACGTGTTAAATACTGAACTGTACAGCTCAATACTGGACACCTGGCAACCTTAGTATTCAGACTGTGAACTAGAAAATGGTTTCCCAGGGGAATTATCATGACTACAGAATTGAGATTGCCTCATTAAGTTAATTCATTTAATATGTAGTTTGCTGCAACACTATAATAATTTGTAAATCTGGTATGTATACGTAAAAAACCCTTATTGCCATATGGTTTAATAGCAATGGTCTGAGCTCACTGAAAAATAAAGCACATGCTATCTACAACTCACAATAGAAATAGTAAATTACTGAATGAAGAAGGAAAAAAGATCAAGCAAGGACACAATGCTGCCTAGAGCACTTTAACTTGTCAGAAGTGCATAACTCCACTAGCTGCTTCCTGTGCTGTAATATTGTCTTGCAAGAAGAACAAGCCAAGTACAATGTGATTACACTAAACATTTTACAGTAAATAAGAAATTCAATTATGAGTCTAATCATGCTATTAATTGTGTAACAAGGATACTATGCAGATTTGATTGTCACCAGATGATACCTGTCTTATCAAGACAACTTTAATAAGAAATAGATTTTGGTGCCGCAGAGATTTTCATTTCATTGTTTACTTTCGGACAAAAATTAAATTTGTTTAGTCCCAAATTAATTTCGTCCATTGACGCATTAATTTCGTACTTTGGGCCAGATCAGCGCATATTGAGTCGACCCTTAAATAAAAATAAATAAATATTTTAAAAAACAACATAAATTAATAAATAATAATATTAAACGTATATAATATTAATGTTATATACACCGCTCAGCCATAACATTATATACACTGACAGATGGCATGCCAACTGAAGCTTTATGATGATTTGGTAAATGTTCTGCTGGGAAACCTTGAGTCTTGCCATTCATGTGGATGTTTCTTTGACACGTGCCACCTACCTAAGCATTGTTACAGACCATGTAGATCCTTTCATGGAAATGGTACTCCATGATGGGATTGGACTCTTTAAGCAGGATAATGTGCCCTGCCACAAAGCAAAAATGGTTCAGGAATGATTTGAGGAACACAACAATGATTTTACAGTGTTAACTTAGCCTCCAGATTCCCCAGATCTCAATCCAATGGAACATCTATGGGATTTGCTGGACAAAGAAGTCCAATCCATGCAGTCCCCACCTCCCAACTTAAAGGACTTAAGGATCTGTTGCTAACGTCTTTGTGCCAGATACAGCAGCACACCTTCAGAGGTCTAGTGGAGCCCAGGTTTTGACGGTCAGGAAGGTATTGGTGTCAAAAGGGGACCTACATAAAGGCAAAGGGGAACTACATGGTTTTTTTTTTATAACTTTATTGTTTTCCACCCATAATTCACCAGAAGGAGTGGCTATTACAACATCACTTAACTTTGGCTTACTCCCTATGATCTATTCCTGTATTAGAGGTTTTTGTCCCTACCTGGGTCTCTTGTAATAGTGCTATTCTATTATTGTATTCTCGTTATTGACCCAGCTTCTACTTACTACACATCCGTCTATTGTCCAGTTTGTATTCCTGTTCACAGCTCAGCTTCTTCTGACTATGCTTTACCGTATTTATCGGCGTATAACACGCACTTTTTCTCCCTGAAAATAGGGAGCAAATGATGTGTGCGTGTTATACGTCGATATAATGAGAAAATAAAAAGAATCTAAAACTTACCTCGTTCCTGCTCTGTCCCCTGGTGCTCTGAAGCTGCGTGGCTGTGAGGGAAGCGTTGTGAGCTCCCCTCCAGCCGCGTGGTCAACAAAGTGTGTTTTTTTTAAACAAACTTTATTGTTCCGCGCGGCTGTAGGGGAGCTCACAACGCTTCCCTCACAGCCACGCAGCTTCAGAGCACCGGGGGACAGAGCAGGAACGAGGTAAGTACTGGAGTCTGGGGGAGGAGGGTGGCATAACGAGCATACTAAGGAGCAATATCCTGGCATATAACATGGCATATTGGGGGGAATATCCTGGCATATAACATGGCATATTGGAGGCAATATCCTGGCATATTAAATGGCATATTGGGGGCAATATCCTGGCATATTGGGGGCAATATCCTGGCATATTGGGGGCAATATCCCAGCATATAACATGGCATATTGGGGGCAATATCCTGGCATATTAAATGGCATATTGGGGGCAATATCCTGGCATATTGGGGGCAATATCCTGGCATATTAAATGGCATATTGGGGGCAATATCCTGGCATATTGGGGGCAATATCCTGGCATATTAAATGGCATATTGGGGGCAATTTCATGGCATATTAAAATGGCATATTGGGGGCAAAATCCTATCATATTAAAATGGCATATTGGGGGCAATATCCTGGCATATTAAATGGCATATTGGGGGCAATATCCTGGCATATTAAATGGCATATTGGGGCAATATACTGGCATATTAAATGGCATATTGGGGGCAATATCCTGGCATATTAAAATGGCATATTGGGCTTCAAAGTTCTTTATTTAAAATTTAATTTTTTTTTCCTGAAATTTCCTTCTTAAAATGAGGTGCGTGTTATACGCCGGCGCGTGTTATACGCCGATAAATACGGTAGTTTTTTTGTCTTGTGATTTCCGTTACCAACTTGGCTTCCCTTGACAACAACCCTGAGTCGCCTGTCCTGAACCTTGCTTGTCTATGATTAAGAACCTGAGCCGCCTGCCATAAACTTTGCTTGTCCATGACTACGACCCTGTGCCGCCTGCCCAGACCTTGGCTTCATCTTCTGATTCTGTCCTGGTCCTCTCCTGTTTTTCTCCAGTATTATTCCTGCACTTCCGATCCTGCCAGACCTCGTTCCGAACACCACTTTAGATTTTCCTGACTTCCAGATGCTCCGGTTCCTATTTTCCAACCAGATATGTAATTTTTCAGATCTCCATCAAATTCTCAGTCAAGGTTAAGCCTTACCATTAGTATTTCCCTTTACCATGTTACACATGTGACACATAAGTCCCAGCTGTTGTTATCTTTGGGTTCAACTCATGGGTACATGGCAGTAAGGGGGTGAACACCCCCATTAGGGTTTCACTTCTTGGTAGATAATCCAATCTGCACAGAGGATCCAGTCCTTTGTTCCTTGTCTCTAACTCATCATGAAATATTGTATACACATATCACATGCGCCACTTAGCAACCACAATAAAAGTTATGTAATTGACGATTTTTGGGCTACTTAGATCAACAAAGTGATCTCATTGGGTATGAAACTTGTAGCTTTGATTTTCTTATAGTAAATTATAACTTCTTGAGTCAACCAACAAATGAACGAATGGATGAATGAGCTAATGATTTTCGTTAATTCTGCATTTGCTCATTCGTTTTTTTCAGCCAGCTTTACATAAATTTTTGACCGATTGCTGATTTTAGTCACAATATGCATTCATCTGAAAACGAATGCCCAAGTCTAAAGAGGAATAAAAAGTACTACTTTTTAACAACCTCCAGATATATATCGGAAGTTGAATATTGAGCTGTACAATATGTGACCCCTAATAGCTACACAATTCAACCATTATGTGGCACACCAATTGCTTCAGAAACTGAAAGCAGCCTGAAACACATTGAAGTGAAAAATGTTGCTATCATCCTCATAGACATCTATGAAATGTCAGATATTTATTTTGGGACAAATTCGGATATTATGAAAATGGGGAAAAAACTTTTTTTTTTTTTTTGCCAGATGGGGCACAGGGCAAGTGTTTATAGTTCCACTGGGATCTGCTCAAACATTTCCAGACCCCATACAAATAAATGAATACCCTCCTTGTGGTCTGTGGGGTGCTTAAATGTTTCCTGACCCCAATTGAAAATAAATAATATGTCCCCACTGGGGTGTGGGGCTGCCGATGGAACAAGAACCAATCTAATTAATTAATAAAATACAAATATTCACCACCTACCCCCCATCTTTACCCTGCCCAGGTAGGAGTGGAACTGCCCACTCCTTGGCACCCAAAGAGTGCCCTTTAAATAAAATTATTACCTGTATTCGGGAATCGCAATGCCCTCGATCCTCATCTCAGGCCCAGGGAAAGGAGCAACCCAATTAAAAAAATAAATATTTGTCCACCTATTCTATTATAACAAAAATAACCTGCAGCAAAAAATAATTTTTTTTTTATCAAGCATCCCTCTCAAAAGCATCAATCTCCAGTGGGGATGACTGTGTCAGTCAGTCAGATGTCTTCAATCTCAGCTTCCCCATCGTGCATTCCCCAGACCCCAAGGGGGCTATTCATTTATTTCTTATGGGGTTTGTGAACATTTGAGCAGTTCCAGAACACCTTTTGAATGCACAAACTTATTGGATTTCATACTGTGAATGCCAATTTTTACCTCTATTGAACTGAACTATATGTGTTTTACTTGATGTTTCCTATTTACATGCACCCCATTGTGTGTTGTTTGCCTCAGGGCATCAGGGCTGCGTCTATTACTAGTGTAGAGAGAGACTTTAAGTTTAACATGCCACCAACAGAAGTGACCTAAACTTGAAAACAAAGATATATCTTCACTAGCAGAGATAGTCTGTGACCCTCAATATTAGATGGCATAGATTAGTGAAACAAAAGTCAAAAATAGTATTCCCTTTAGTGCTACTTTAAAATTGGCCTAGAGCCAACTTTTTTTTTTTTTTTACCAATCTGTTTGTTCTTCAGAAGGCCACTTCACCATAAATGTATTTGTGTGTGGGCTGCATTAATGTTTCATTGAAAGAACATTTATATATATATATATGTGTGTGTACCTGTTTTTTTTTTTATTTGAGGTTGCTTTCTCTTTAATTAATATGTAGATGTATATCTGATATCATATACGTTGTAAATAAATATGATACATTCTATTATCAGTTAAACAATTTGATAAATGACACAATGTTTAAATTAGAAGATAAGTTATAGCATAATAAATCCAAATAAAGATATAACGTTTAAAAATAGTGTGTGTATCTCACAGTCATGGGCAGTGTGTGAGTTCATTACATTCCTTAGCAAAAAAACAGCAGCAATAAAAAAACCTCACATTAAATGCACACAAATTCACACGTGCATACATGCATACACAAATACACAGTCACTCTTACACACACAGTCACACTTCCACACACAGTTACACTTACATACACACAGACACTCAAATACACACATAGACAGTCACATTTACACACACTCACACATGCATACACAAAGTCACACTTCCACACACACACAAACTGACCTTATTTTGTTTGTTCCACCTTCCTGCTCATTTACGTTTTATCTGCAGGGAGGGGGATTGTTCACTGACATCCGGTGCTCCAACAGGGTCAGAGTGTGAGGGGGAGGAGCTTTCTCCCCTGCACAAGGGGAGAAAGATCTGCCCCCTCGCACTTTGACCCTGTTGGAGCACCGGATGTCAGTGACATCCCGGTGCACAAGTTAAGAAAAAAGTTTAGTTTTCCATTAAAAATTGTTGTTGTTAGCTATTTCAAGTGCTTGGAATACAGACTGTTTGGTTTTAGCTCTGTTCCTTTTCCCTTAGGTCTGTGATGCAACACAAGAAGTAGTACTTGGAGGCACAGGCTGAACTGTTGCTGTTTCAATAGCAATGGGCCAATGACTTGATTTCACCTCATATGCTTTTTAAGTAGTTTTTAGGAGCCAGGAAGGAAAAAAAATGATTACACTGATTTTTCTCTAAATGTTTGAGACTGTACCAATTAAACTTTATTATTATTAAACTTAAATATTATTATAAACATGATGGAACTGTACTTTTAATTATAAATGAAAATAGTGTTGATTCAGAGACTGTAATGTGACATAGCAAATGCGTCTTCTATTGTAATTACACCCATTTTATCATTGCACATTTAATGTTACGTATTTATTACCATAAGATTTACAAAGAGATGACACTCAATGCAGTTTTAAATGTAAATAAGTGAAGATTGTTCATTTTCCCTTTTTCTAAAACAATTTATATTATTATTGCAGTTATTGCCTTCACTTTCATGAAAAGTATTTTAAAATGGTTTCCAAAATATCTTGGCATTGTTAAAAAGATACAGACTGGTAAAATGATGTATATTTTTTTTCTAATTCACATTCTGCTACAACATCACAGCCTCGTAAATATATCCCTAATTTTCACAATGTTGCTGAATAAGGCAAGACTCCAGGTGCAGAGACAGATTCACAGTCAAAGCACTTAGCAAGGCAACTGTTCTTCCCATAAGGTTGAGCCTCCAGTTTTTATCAGCAACCTACTGGAGCCTTGGGAGCTTTGACAAATGACATGGCACACACCCAAAACACATCAGTCCAGTAAATGGGCTGAGGTGTTTTTTAACTATTGATTTAAAGTGTAAATTGAAACTTCTCTTATTTTCAAGTATGGGCAAGCTGAGCAATAGTGATCCACACTACAAGAAAAAGCAGAGTCTAAGATGGCCCATGTAAACAGTTCATACTTCAACATGGCCTAGAGCAGGGGTGTTAAGCTACAGCCCCCAGATGCTAATTGCCAACATCTTCCATAATACTTTGTCAGCTGAGAGGCTTCTGGGGAGTATGGGAGATGTAGTTATTCAACAGATGGACGGTAGTTTAATTACACTGGTTTATAACCTAAGTTTAAGGGTAGTAAGTCAGGAAATTGAGGTCAACAAACTCAAATCCCTGGGATCTGTTGCTATACATTGATAAAGAAATCCATTTGACAACTATCATGATGCAACTACCAGGTTGAGAGCATGGAACCAAATAACCAGACTAAGCACAGCTTGACACATAGTCACCGAAAGAAAAACAAAATATAGGAAGTGAGAAAATATTTATGCATAAGGCAACTTTAGAAACCAGAGCAGAATTAAATATATTACCTATTACCCACTTTGTTTGAAGAATGCATATTTTTCACTTCCCTAAAATGACTCTGTGCAATAACACAGGCATTTATTATTTATGCTACATAATTATTTTATCAATATATATATATAAACAATCAAAATGCACCATAATCATTAAAAAGGCACTTCAGATAATATATTCTGTGCAAGCACTTACAATTTTGTTTTCTTTTTAAATAATAAATTTAGTGTTTCATAATAAATTGACAGATATACTACATCAGTTGCATAATGATAGTGTTCATGAAAAATATTTTGTAAGGACATTCAAAAGCATTTTAATTGTACTGAATATTAATATAATATGTGTACAATTCGTCTGTATTTTAAGCCACTTACATTTACACCCTGTTCCAAATTATTATGCAAATTCTATTTAAGTTTCACAAAAACTAAATATTTTGTATATTTTGTTTTTCAGTTTAACTCATGGATGGCATTGTGTCTCAGGGCTCTTTTGATCACTGAAAACAATCTCGGACACCTGTGATAATTAGATTGCCAGGTGAGCCCAATTTAAGGAAAAACTACTAAAGGAGGATGTTCCACATTATTAAGCAGAGCACCATTTTCATGCAATATGGGAAAGAAAAAGGATCTGCTGCCGAAAAGAGTGAAATAGTTCAATGGCTTGGATGAGGTATGAAAACATTAGATATTTCACGAAAACTTAAGCGTGATCATCGCACTATTAAGATATTTGTGGCTGATTCAGAGAACAGATGGGTTCGTGCAGATAAAGGCACATTGAGGTAGATTTCTGCCAGATCCATGCATCGGATCAAGAGAGCAGCTGCTAAAATACCATTACATAGCAGCAAACAGATATTTGAAGCTGCTGGTGCCTCTGGAGTACCACGGACATCAAGGTGTAGAGTCCTCCAGAGTCTTGCAACTGTGCATAAACCTTCTATTCGGCCACCACTAACCAATGCTCACAAGCATAAACGGCTGCATTGGGTAGAAAAATACATGAAGATTCATTTTCAAATAGTCCTGTTCACTGATGAGTGCCGTGCAACCCTGGATGGTCCAGATGGATGGAGTAGCGGATGGTTGATGGACGGCCACCCTGTTCCAACAAGGCTGCGACGTCAGCAGGCGGTGGTGGAGTCATGTTTTGGGCCGGAATCATGGGAAGGGAGCTGGTCGGCCCCTTTAGGGTCCCCCAAGGTGTAAAGATGACCTCGGAAAAGTATGCGGAGTTTCTGACTGACCACTTTCTTCACTGGTATAGAAGGAAGAACTATGCTTTCCGTAATAAAATCATCTTCATGCATGACAATGCATCATCTCATGGTGCAAAGAATACCTCTGCATCAATGGCTGCTATGGGGATAAAAGGAGAGAAAGTCATGGTGTGGCCTCCATCCTCCCCTGACCTCAATCCTATTGAGAACCTTTGGAGCATCCTCAAGCAAAAGATCTATGAGGGTGGGAGGCAGTTTGTTCAATACAATTTGAATTGTACTCTTAATAGTTGATAACATGAGAATTATGCTGACTGTTATTTACATCAATTATTTAGGTAAATGAGAAAAATATAATTTGCATAATAATTTGGAACAGGGTGTAAAGGTACGGAACATTTTAAGCTACACAAAAATCCTCTTGTACTGCACTAGAAACAGACCTCGGGTTTATGATTTTGAATGACCTAGTTGATGTGATTTCTATACCTAGGGTTTATAAAATAAATGTAAACTGTGATGAGAAAGTTTAAGTTCATCTATTAGGAGTAGTAATAAGATTGTCCATGCAGCTATGGGAAACATTTAAAACTGCAGTAAATGTGGCCACAAGAGAACATAAATCTGCGCCTCCATCAGCACATATTTACTGCTGCTCTAACGGTCTATGATGTTAAGCTTGACATGTGCTGACTATAGCTGGGTGCCTACCTGTCACATGATATACCCATGTTTACTGTTTGACACCTATGGTTGACATAACTGAATAATTTACCTTTCCATTAAATTCACAGATGGTATATTGGATATCTCTGTGCATGCGGTTACCCATGAGGCCCAAAACATGTGTCAACAGGTATGTTCAGTGATCTAACTGGTCATGTCACCTGTGTATGTGAGTGATTGTTCAGAAATAATGATATACACAGTAAGGATGATGTCAATCAGACATCATTTTTTATTGGGAGTTCAGTTATCTTTGGACATCAGATGAGAATGTCAGTTTACATAACCTTCTTTTTTGTGTCTGTATCTCTTCATCATCACTTTACTATCTTTCAACCCTCTGTGCACATTGAGGTATCTCTACTTAGTTAGCGCTAATTAACTACTTATGAAAGGCAATACTTAATGTTCATACTATTTAGATTCCAGTAGATTCTGTAGAGAATAAATCAAGCTAAATACAGAATGTACATAGATAAATGTCTGCTGAGAGATGTTCAATAGCTCATCATAATTTAAACTCCATAAATATACTGCAAAATAAATGTAAAGGACACAGCAGGAGCCACTAACTAAAATTGAGGTGCAGGTGAGTTAACTATGCATTTTGCAGGGCCAAGCCCTGTGAGACTGTCCTGCTGGAGGAGCACAATTGCACTGTGCCATAAGGAGGCTCTGCATAATCTAATCTGTAGATTTAACAATGCATGTAGCAGGGCCAACTTTGTTCTTCTTGTAAGAGTAACAGACCAGATTTGGCTCTGCATAATGTATAGTTAAAGAGAAACTTTATATTGTTTTGCACTTGTTCTTCAAATGCAGAAGTGAAATTTCAAATGACTCTAGTATGAGAATAAACTGGCAAGTATATTTTAAGACATATGCTAGTATATCTTCTGGTAGGCAGTCGTTAATGCTTTCCTCATTTTTGCATGTCACCAAAAGAGGGGATTTTAAATAGGTCTCCTCTGTTAGTGACAATCCCCCAACAGATGGAAGTGGCAAGATCTGCTATGATGTTCTGAGCATCCGCTGACACCATCAGTGTGTGCCAGCATTGAGATCAGTTCTGTACAAGGCAGAGCTGGGACTAAAACCACTGGTATCTGTAAAGATACATCTCAGATTTACTTTGGACTAGTGGAAAAGGTTGTTCAAACTTTTCTTCCCTTTGTAAAGCAAACATTTAAGGTCACTTTAAGTCGGTGAGATTAAATGTTCATCTCACCTTAACTCACCTTTACCTCACTTTTTGTGAATAGCTTCTGTACACTCCATCTCCTTTTTGAGCTTGGTTGTTGCATTGTGTGTTAAGCTCCCTGTGCCCCAGCCTTGTCAAGTATCTAGATAACAGTACTGCCCCTCACTCTACATTGGTCAAACTGATAAAAAGCACACTAATCATGTCATAGCAGGTGACTTTAACATGTCTGCTATTGTGCAAATCAAACACAAAACCGTAGCTGAGCTATTGCTTTCTGCCAGACATATACATATTACCTTAACTTAATAAACATTAGAACACTATAAACAATAAACACTAGTGTACCTTTTATTTACTTCCATTCTTCTCCCTGTATTTTCTCTTGAAGTGGAAGATGCCACTATACTTTTATGACAATGTGCTATTTAAAGTTATATAGTTGACATAAACGTATGGTCTCTCACAACAGTCATAGTGAGAGAAAGACAATCTCTATTTGATATACACAGCAACCTTGCAACCTCTGTATGTAGCGTAACAAACAGGGGAAAGATCAGGCGCTCTGTACTTGGACACTTGAATACAAAAGTATAAAAGAATATAATAAAAAAATGACGTGCATAAATACACAATAATCGTGCAATATAAAAATGTGCAAAATGTGCATAAAAATCAAAACACACAATACAGTATACAAATAAATAAAATTGGAAAAACACAGTATCAGTGCTATATGTGCAAATGTGCTTACAGTACATACAACAATTGATATACTGGCAAAAAAAACACACAACCATAGATTTTAGTCCATGTGCAATATGTGCAAAACGTGATACTTAGACCACTTGAACGCAAAAAACATATAAAGTGCTATATGTGCAAAAAAAGGAAGTGTTATACTTAGAACCCTTAGGTTCACTGGGCCATGATGTGCCTGAAAAAGATAATAAAACACACAATGGTGCAGTATATCTTGTACAAAAGAAAAAACGAATGCAACAAGAAAATCACTCACAATTAAAGCTCCTAATAACCTAGGAGCATAAGATCAGGTCAAACACTGAATGTAGTGGTATACTTGCCCCCTTCAGGGATTCTCTCCTCCAATTTTTCCAGAGTGCAGTAGCTGCAGTAAATTCAAACTCCGAGTGGGGTATCGAGTAGCAAGATTTTTTATTCCACAATACAAAAAAGATGTTTAAAAAGAGTATAAAATCCAGTAAAAACGTATAAACACCGTGTCTTTCACTCCAGCACTCCTTGCGCTTCGGGGCTGGATGGGACTTCCGGGTTACAAACAAGACACCCACGATGAGTATGGTGGCTTCACAGGAACAAAAAAGTCACCCAACGCGTTTCGTCCTTTGGACTTCCTCAGGGGGATAGCAGGTCCCGGGAAAAGTTCTCCTTTATATATGTCCATAAGACCGATGTTCTTTTGTGAATCGTTTTTTAGAAAACAGTAAAAAACAGTAAAAAAATAGTCTGAAGCCAAAAACCGAATCATTCGACTTAACTGACACGCATTACAATGACAGGTTCGTGTATTGAAATACGAATCTAATGTTCGTATTATATATGCGCTGACTGCGCATGCGCAGATAGGGTTCGTATTGATAGAAATCCGAGCATCTCCTACATTCGAATTCTATAGACCGAAGACTGGCACCTTTGCTCGGGCAACACATGCGCAATGGCTCAAAATAAATAAAACGAGCCAGTTATGAATGAAACAACTCGAACCTCATTCTATAAACCGAATGTAAAGGTTCAAATGAGTTCAATATCGTTCCATAAAACGAATGGGAAAAAATAATAAAAAAAGTGTTAGCTAAATACGCTTCTTATCAACTTAGGTACTGTTATAAAAGAATCCTTATACATAATACAAATAAACAAATATATATCTTTATTTAAAACCTTCTATAAATATGAAGAAAAAAGGAAAAAAGGAAAATGAAAAAAGAAGAGGAAGAAAAATAGAACAATCATATAATGTGTATGTATAGACAATTGTTGTCCCTCCGAAACTCTTATAAAAATGCTTTAAGTTCAAAATCTATGTTAATACCCTTAGGATTCAGGGTTTGCATGGTATATATCCAAAAAGCCTCTCTTTGGAGTAATTTCTTTGATCTATCTCCCCTTTTCCAAGTGTTAGGGATTGATTCGATTCCCAGAAATTTTATATTATCTGGGTTGCCTTTAGGGCAATTGTGGCAATGATTCGGTAAGCTGTATTTGAATCTATCACATTCTTTGTTCATCAATCCCAGATGTTCTAGAATGCAAACTTTTAGTGGTCTTTTCGTTTGTCCTATATATTGGGAGCCACAGCCGCATTCTACTAAATATACTACAAAAGTGGTATTGCAGTTAATAAAACTTTTTACCTTGTATTCTTTGCCTGTACTTTTTGATTTAAAATCCGTCCTTTTTCGAATTTGATGTGAGCAAGCTTTACAATTGCCACATTTGTGGAAACCATTAGTTTTATTACTGGTGAGCCAATTTGACCCATTTATTTTAGGAGCTGTTTTAATCACACTTGGAGCAAGTGTTGTTTTCAGATTTGGTGCTCTTCTAAACCTCTGTATGTATCAGATGATCAGCTACAATGGGTGCTGGGGGAGAATGGGAAAAACAAAGTGCAAACTCTTCGAAGTCTATCGTTTTACATATCAGGACATTATAACAATCATCTGTTTCTCAGCTTGTCTTAAAATTAGGTAAATACCACTTCAGATGAACAACAACGCATGACATATTATTACACAGTGTCATGATTTATTTAACAAAAAAAGAAAAAATGGAACAGCAATGTGTGAAAACCTCAGTACACCATTATTGTTTCCATAGGAATTACGAGGCTAAGTAACAGCAAGGTGCTGCCTTGATCAAATGCCCTTGATTAACCCCTTAACGACAGATGACGTGCCAGGCACGTCACGGCAAATCGAGGACTTGCCGACAGGTGACGTGCCTGGCACGTCATGCACTAAACTGAGTAAAGAAAGCGACCAGCGGTCGCTTTCTTTACTCTAACGGTGTTGCTACAATGCCTCTAGGTAGAGGCATTGTGCAACACCCCCCAAATGTGCAGGGGCGCGCTACGATCACTCCACGGAGTGATCGTAGCAGCCATTTAAAAATGGCTGCGCCCACTGCACACATGTGCTTGGAAAGTGAACGATCGTTCGCTTTCTAAGCATGTCCGGTGTTGTTAAAGTGCCTCGCCAGCGAGGCACTTAACAACACCTTCAGGCTGCCCAGAGCCGATGGTGGTCGCTCTCCTGAGCGACCCCATCGGCTCAGTAGAAGGGAACGCTGCCTATACAGGCAGCGCTTCCCTTCTAATGGCAAGAGCATCGGAAGTGAAAGTATTTCACTTCCGATGCTCTAGGGGGAGCCAATCGATGCCGGCACAGCAGATCTATGTGATCTGTGTGCAGGCATGTATGGTAAGTGCTCTGATGAGCACTTACCATACTGTCAAAGGCAATATTACTAAATATGGCCTTTGACAAGTATTGATCGGCCTCCCTCACCTTACTACTTTTAGTAAGGGAGAGAGACAGATCAGATAAAGTAAAAAAATAAAATAAAATAATAAAAAAAAGATTTAATAAAATTTTAAACACCAAGGGCTTTTATAAAAGCCATTTAACCCCTTCCCTGCCATTGATCGCTGTGTACGCAGTGATCATACACAGCAGCACATTTTTTGCTGTCTGTGCATTTTTTAGGGGTTCATTTTTTTTGCTGTAATTCATTACAGTATAAAAAAAAGCTCTTTTAAGAGAGATTAACCCCTTTCTTGCTGTAGATCACTGCCTAAGCAGCGATCAGACGCAAATGCAGCAATCTTGCTGCAGAAGCATTTTTAAATTTTTTAAAACTTTTTTATTACACCCGTCACGTGTTAATTATACCCGCTAGGGGACTACGTTTAACGTAAAAAAAATTTTTTAGCTGTCTGACCGCATGTATAGCGATCAGTAACAGCTGATAAGTGACAAAGGCGGGTTGGCGTTTGCTTAGATGAGCATCACCATTTCGTCTGGTTAGATCAATATTTGTAAATATTTGATCTGACCCGTGTAGATCTGCCTCCCTCTCACTTGAGTTTTAGTGAGGGAGGGAGACAGAGCTGTATAATGTAAATTTTTAATTATAATATATTTAATAGAATTGAGACCCAAAGGCTTTTATAAAAGCCGTTTCCAGTATTTAACCCCTTCCCTGCAATTGATCCCTGTGTACGCAGTGATCTTACACAGCAGCACATTTTTTGCTGTCTGTGCATTTTTTTAGGGGTTATTTTTTTTTACTTTGATTTATTACAGTATATCAAAGGCTCTTTTAAGAGCTATTAACCCCTTCCTTGCCGTATATCACTTCCTAAGCAGCACATATGGTCACTGCCTAAGCAGTGCATATGGTCACTGCCTAAGCAGCGCATATGGAGCAATCTAGTCGCAGAAGGATTTTTTTTTGCTATCAGCATTTTTTTTGTCAGACTTGCTAGGGGTTAGTTATACCCACTAGGGGATTACGTGTATTCCTTTTGAAGCTGTCTGAACGCGTGTATAGCGATCAGTAACAGCCGATCAGTGGCAAAGGTGGTTTGGTGATTTCTCAGATGAGCATCACCATTCGTCTGGTTCGTAAATATTGTTCTGACCCATATGGATCTGCCTCCCTCTCCTCACTTGAGTTTTAGTGAGGGAAAGAGACAGATCTGTATAACATAATTTTTTTATTGTAATAAATTAAATAAAATGTTAAAAAATTGTGAGTCCCAAGGGCTTTTATAAAAGCCATACCCTTTGTATAGTGTAGTGTATTAACCCCTTCCCTGCCACTGATCACTGCATAGCAGAACATTTTTTCTTGTCTGTGCATTTTTAGGGGTTCATTTTTTTGTACAGTACTACAAAGGCTCTTATAAGAGCTATTAACCCCTTCCTTGCTCTACATGTTCAAATTCCAAGTTTGAAAATCAAAAAGCGCACCTCTCAAATGTAGCCTTTCAACATCCAACAAAGCTGACAAAGCTATGCATGGGTGGTATCCCTGTGCTCGGGAGATGTTGCTGAACATATATTGTGGTATTGTTTGTCAGTGACACATACCGAAATATGTGAATTTGTGTCTAAAGTGCAATGTATGTGGGAAAAAATACACAATAAAATGACTACCACAAACTTTGACAAAGGCTGGTGGTAGAATTGATGCATGGAAAGTGTTAAAATAACACCATTTAAAATAGCCTAGGGTGTCTACTTTTACAAAATATATACTTTTTGGGGTAAAATACACTGTCCTACTTAAAAAAAAAAGTCCCAAATGAAAGATGGGCTCAGGCTGGCTACACGTCAATATTCCAAGTTGAAAATGCACACCTTCACAATGTGGCCCTTTTAGCCCCCAAACAACCCAACAAACCTAGGCATGGGTGGTATCCCTGTACTCAGGAGATGTTGTTGAACACATATTGGGTTATTGTTTGGCAGTGACACATACCAAAATCTGTGAATTTATGTCTAAAATACAATATTTGTGAAAAAAAAACACACAAAAATTACTACCACAAACTTTGACAAAGGCTGGTGGTAGAATTAGTGCAGGGAAAGTGTTAAAATACCACCATTTGAAATAGCGTAGGGTGTCTACTTTAAAAAAATATATGGGTTGATGGGGTAAAATACACTGGCTGGTTTCAAATATGTCCCAAATGGGACATGGGTGCAGGCGGTCTGCATGTCAAAATTTCAATTTGGAAAACCAAAAACTGCACCTACCAAATTTGGCCTTTTACCCCCCAAACAACCCAACAAACCTATGCATGGGTGGTATCCCTGTACTCAAGAGATGTTGCTGAACACTTATTGGGGTGTTATTTGGCAGTGACACATACCAAAATCTGTAAATTCATGTCTGAAGTACAAGGTTTGTGAAAAAGAAACACAAAAAAATTACTACCACAAACTTTGACAAAGGCTGGTGGTAGAATTAGTGCATGGAAAGTGTAAAAATACCACCATTTGAGATAGCCTAGGGTGTCTACTTTTAAAAAATATATGGGTTGATGTGGTAAAATACACTGGCTGGTTTCAAATATGTCCCAAATGGGACATGGGTGCAGGCTGTCTGCATGTCAAAATTTCAAATTGGAAAACCAAAAACTTCACCTCCCAAATTTGGCCTTTTACCCCCCAAACAATCCAACAAACCTATGCATGGGGGGTATCCCTGTACTCAAGAGATGTTGCTGAACACTTATTGAGGTGTTATTTGGCAGTGACACATACCAACATCTGTAAATTCATGTCTGAAGTACAAGGTTTGTGAAAAAAAAACACAAAAAAATTACTACCACAAACTTTGACAAAGGCTGGTGGTAGAATTAGTGCATGGAAAGTGTAAAAATACCACCATTTGAGATAGCCTAGGGTGTCTACTTTTAAAAAATATATGGGTTGATGTGGTAAAATACACTGGCTGGTTTCAAATATGTCCCAAATGGGACATGGGTGCAGGCTGTCTGCATGTAAAAATTTCAAGTTGGAAAACAAAAAACTGCACCTCACAAATTTGGCATTTTAGCCCCCAAACAACCCAACAAACCTATGCATGGGTGGTATCCCTGTACTCAGGAGAAATAGTAGAATCTATTTAGCATGTTTTTTCGTTTGCTATTGTCGATGAGGAGAAGTTGTTTCAAATAAAAGTCAGGAAATTTGTGTATTTTTTTTTTTTTTACCATATTTTTTTTTTTTTTTTATGATAATAATATGATAAGATATGATCAAAAATATGGCATCCATAGAAATCCCTTTTTGTCCCGATAAAAACAATATATAATATGTGAGTGTACAGCAAATGACGAAGAAGAAAATTACTGCTAAACACAAACAGCACAGAAATGTTAAAATAGCCATTGTCCAGAAAGGACAGAAATGTTTCAAAGGCTCTGTCCTTAAGGGGTTAAATGATCAACAGCAAGTGTAACCACCTCTATAAAAGCAAAGGTTTACCAGTCTGCTGGTCTGGAACGTTCAGGTGTGTATTAACATAATGCCAAAGAGGAAAGACATCAGCAATTATCTTACAGAAGCAATTTTTGCTGCTCACCAAACTGGGATATAAGGCCATGTCCAAACACTTTAAGGTCCACCATTTTACACTGAGAAATGGAAAACATTCAAGAGAGTTGCCAGTCTTGGTAGAAGTAGATGTACAAGCAGATTCACCCCAAGGTCAGACAGTTAAATACTCAGAGAAATTGCAAAAAAAAACAAGAGTTATATCTCAAACTCCACATACCTGTCATGCCCCTCTTATCCTTACCTGCAATCTCAGTAATTTCCTGTCTCCATCCATTATTCAATTTACTCTGCAATGCAAGCCGGGGCCTGTAGTTTGTACCAGCCCAGATAACATGATCCAGAGTTTACCCCAATCAATCGGGATCTATTTGCAACTGTAGAGGGGAGGCAAACCCTGTCTCTTCCACTACCAAAGGTCCAATAATCTCCTCGCAAAGAGACAGAGAGGTATGCACTGTAGAAGCACATTCCTCTGACATCCAATCCAGTGAGGGGCTTGTCCAACAGAGGGGAGGAGTGGAGACCCACAGCACCCCTCAAACTGTTACCACAGTGTTCTAGTGTTCCAGAGCTTTGGTTCCTGTTTGTTCTTGGACTTCAGTTTCCTGTGATCCTATATTTGCTGTGTTACAGTATTTTTATTGTATTTCCCATTAGCTGACCTTTGGCTTGTCTCCTGGATTACCCTGTTTGCCTGAACCCTGACCCCTGCTTGTATTATTCTACTATTCTTCACTGCTACCTCCCCTGATGTATTGGACTGTGATGATTTGGGCTTTTTTTGCAGTCACAGGATCAACTCCTCTGTATACTAAAAAGTTTTCTAGAGTCAAATGTGAGGGCATCTGTCTGACAGCTGAAGTTTTGCCAACATTCATTAAGACAATGATCCCAAGCACACCAGCATATCTACAACATAATGGCTGAAAAAGAAAAGCATCAATGTGTTGCAATGGCCCAGTAAATGTCCAGACCTCAACCTGACTGAAATGATGTGGTGGAACCTTAAGAGAGCTGTGCATAAACAAATGCTAGCAAAGCTCAATGGGTCGCAATTCCTCCACAATGATGTGAGAGACTGATAAAGTCATACAGAAAATGATTACTTCAAGTTATAAAGCTGTTAAAGGTGATTCTATAAGCCATTGAACCATAGGGTATACTTTGTTTCTCACATTTAGCTTCTCTATTTTGGATTTATTTTTTCCAAATATGTCATGTATTGTTGTTCATCTGATGCTGTATTTACCTAATTTTAAGACCTGCTAAGGAACAGATGATTGTTATTATCTCCTGATATGTAAAACCACAGAATTCAGAGAGGGTGAACCCTCCGCATGACTGTTTAACAACTGTTTGCAGACAATAAGCATAAGTTATTTTTAAAGTTCAGAGGCTTTAGAAAGTTGGCTGCCTGTGTAAAATCTCCATATAAATAATGATTGTTTTCCCCTATCTATTTCGTTTGCAATCACATGTATGCCACAACCAGTTTAATCCTAATGTGGTGCTTAGGACACAATGTTTATCAAATCACATCATTACTAACACCTTAAAGCAAATTTCCAGACTTAATGTGCTGAAAATGAACTAAGATCATTCAACAAATGTGGCTTACGAGAATTTAAATTTCACTGAATTATTACAACACTTCTAAGAATTCACACACAAGACTTCCCTTTGATCTGTTTCTGTGATGTTTGGCTATCTCCTGCTAAGGACTGTAATACTTTGCATCTGACTCACTTTGAACTGTTCATTGATCACAACTTGTAAAATGTGAAACTGCCTTTGCAAAAAAAATAAATCTTTCACATACTCTTGTTCTTGGCCTTTCTTTATCAAATACTTTTTCTAAACTCAAAGTAAAAATTACGTTATGTTTGTTAATGATTGAAATCTATAAAACACCTATTAGCTTCAAAGAGATATATATTACTTTTATACATAAATAAAAAGCTTGAGGGTTGACTCAGGTAGCTCCAATCTTCTTTTAGAAAATCCAAGCTCCGATCCAATCAGTCCACTTTGGTGATCTGAGTAGCTCTCAAATTCGGGCTACTCAGAGTTCACCAAACTGATCTGGAAAAAACATTTTTTGTGCCGAAATTTTGGAAGTTCAACTCCTACCCCTAGACTATGTGGAGAACTTTGGCTTATTTTGGGGTCATTTCAGGAGGACCTCTGCTATTACAGAAACAGCTAAAATACTCCCACAGAAGTCAATGGGAGGACTTTTCCTAAAGCCAAAATACCCAAAGTCCACAAATGAAATGAAATGAAAATCTGTAAAAAAATAAATAAAAACACGATACATGAAATAACCTCTTGGCGACATAGGTTGTATATAAACATCCTGTGTTTGCCTGCAATTTGTTCCACAATTTGGCTTGATGTCACAATGTGGCCTGAGTTATGGCCAGACCAAGGGATATTGAGCAGACCGTTTGGTATGTATTAATTAATTTTTGAGCTGAGAAAATATCTTACATTTTCATTGTCAAAATATTTTTTTTTTATATCCATGAGAAGCAAAAATATCAGTGCCACTGGCCCAGAATATATTTCTGATACTTACCTATTTAAAAACATTTGAACTGCTTATTTTTTAACTAGACCACCACTGGATTTGAAATAGTATCTAGACATGCAACTGATTTAACAAATTCAAAAATACAAGCAACCTTTATGTGCTATAATGTATGCATTTCTTACAAATATTTTAGTTGAGGTACTGTAACTTTAATTAGATGATAATGAAATCTATATGCAGATCAATCATTCCAAGTATGAGCTATAAATCTAGAGCATACAAACAATTTGTTATCTATTTAATTGGACTGGGGAGGATACTTGAATTGTAAACAGCGTTAGATATTACACTCCGAACTGAAATATTGTTTTGACATTAGTTAAACATTATGGTAACTCATATTTACTGGGCACAGGATTCCATTTTGTTACTGACTAAGAAAATTAGAAGAATTCAACTCTCCAATGAAATTAAAAAGTAGATTTCTGGCAAATAACTTTTAACTAAGTCATGCAACAGCAGCTTGTATTTGAATGTATTTTCAGATGTCAACACCAAACAATGACATGTTTCAATATTCATGTGAAACGTGTCAAGCTGCATATTTGTCTCTGTGTTATTGACTGGTTTTACCATCAGGAAACAACATCTATTGCATAACAGCTACTGACATCAATAATAGCTGAGGTGTGACTTCATTAAAACTTGCCAATGGTCGCTGTATTTTCCACAGCAACCAAGGGTTATTTTGTTTTAAAGTACAAGTTATTTGGGAGGATACCCACCTTCTGTCCATATAAAGTAATATTGAGAGAGTTAGGGACATTGTTTTGTTTTTTATATTTCTATTTAAAACCAAGGTGACAAGATGGTTGAGTTATTGGGGGTCCCAGTTTAGGGTGATAAATCTAGACTTATCATTGGCAATTGAGGAAGGGGTATATTTTCTACTGATAGGATACAATTTAACATTTTGTCCTACAAAGCCCTGCACCCTTCAGCCCCACTGTACATTGTCTCTCTCGTTAACCAATTCTTCCCTGAACGACCTCTGAGCTCCTCAAAGGGACCAAAGCTCTCTTCCAATTCCTTTCCGCAGAGCATTCGCTCTCTAATCACTAATGGCGGCCATTTCACAATACCATTAGTGGGGAAAGAACCATGCATATTGCCCCACATGATTAACTTATTTTTATGTCATTTGGTGGTGATTATGTTGAACTTGGCAGAATTCACCTGTTGTAAATGAATGTAATTGAATGTTGATGAATGGAGACGAATATCAGTTGAACACCATGTGGCTGACCACTCTTTGTTTAATGTATACGTCCCATTTATTGTGTTCTACTTTTTTTAGGGGATATATGGCTGTGGGTGTTTGATAAATTGGGAATTGGGCTCAAACCAAAGGACAACAAGGCTGGATGGCCATGAATTTGCTTATTTTTCAAAAATAAGCATAAACTAATAAGAAAATTAGCACAGCATTCAGCAAAGAAATAATTAGATTTCCAGTCTACCCAATTTTTTGTTATCCTTAATGATACTTCTGTGAAAATATTAAGAAGATGAGTTCAGTAGATGAGATTAAATCTGTGTATCGTTGCTACACAGACTGTTGTGAATACAGTAAGTTTACTGAAACAATGGGGTATATTCACTAAAAGTGAGGAGAGAGCCAGGAGGTGGACTTGGGAACTTGACTTTGACTTTAAAATTTTACCTTCTCAATTAAAATTGCTATTCACTTAAAAAGGAAAGCAGTTCGAATTGGGAGGCGAATTGGACTTTGCAGTCCAATCCCCGTCCCGCAACTTGTCTCCTTTACAAACGGCGAGTTGCGTAAAAAATGTAAATCTCCCTGTCTAAACCAGGCCTCAGGGGCTACCCAAATTGCCCCAGGACCCTAACACACATGCCCTGGCCCCGTTAACTAAACTGTGCTGTGAGTTTCAGATGCTCCTATTAGGGACCAGGAATCAGACAGACACAGAACGTAGGATGCAAAACACCTTTATTTATAATAAATAGAAAACTGCCTCTGATATTAACAGCGCTGGAAGCCTGCAAATGGCTGCCAGCACCCACAAAAATGAATGGGTCTGAGAATTGCCCAGGCATGCCCCTAATAAATAATAACCCCCCCAAATATAATTTCACCCCATCAAGGAGCCTTTTCAAGGCCCCTGGATGCCATAAAAATGGAGCTCATATAAAATGAAATAATGTTAAAATAAAATTACTTCCCCAGTCCAGGGCAGCATCAAGGACCACATAATAATAAATAAAAATAAATGAAATTAACCCTACCTACCTCCCACCACTACTTTTCCCAGGTAGGGGGGATGATTCCATTAAATAAACCTGTAAATAAAAATCACTGCCTACCCCACTGGTATGCAAAGGTTGCCCTATAAAAACAATTATACCCAAATTAAATGTCCTCTGATGATCAGCGATGCCCTCAATCCTCAACTTCAACATGGAAGTGTTGAGTCTGACTGAAATATGAGGTTTGAGATTAGTGGTAATCCCAGTGGTGTATCTTGGTTTTGTGCTACCCTAGGAAGACAAAATTTGGGCATGCCCCTACCCACATGGCACACCTACTACATGCCCCATTCTCATGTTGCACACCCATGACATGCCCCATCACCCATATTGCACACACATTAAATGCCCAATCACCCCATTACATGCCCCCATCATCCACATTGCATACACACTAAATGTCCCATCACCCCCATTACATGCCACCATCCCCCTCATTACATACCCCCACCATGTCCATTACATGCCCCCATCACCCCGATTAATTGGAAGGAGCCAAAGCTTTCTGTACGGTGGAGGAGGGAGCGAAAATGTTTGAAGCACCAGAAGTAGCCCACCCTCTGGCAAAGCGCCGACCTAGGAGGGTGCCTTGTTTTCCTTGTGGAAGATACACTACTGGGTAACCCCAACCTCCAACTTTGCATTTAAGTGACTAGACCACAAGATATGTAAAAGTACAGCGTGATGCCTCAGTCAAATTAATGTATTTGTATTAATATTGCCTATTTATAAAATAAGGGCATGAATACAAAACAAATTAGCAAAGTTTTTCTTTTTGTGGAAATATTTATCTGAAAACATTTTAGGACACAATTAGATGATAGTGGCAGTTTTATGTTACTGCACTAGTGGTGGTTTGGGGTATACATTGAATGGCAGCCCAATTAATTTTCCTTTAAGAAAACACAGGTTCTTATAAGTTGCATATCAATGGGTTATGGAAGTCTTCAATCTGTGATTTACACTCCAGAATTTGTATTTTAATTTTAGATTATGCCTATAAATATTGATACAGCTTAAATAATGCAATCTCAAAAACTAAATAATTTTCCAAGATCTGATGTTTAAAAGTTAGGGATTTATTATAAGTATTATTTTTTTAAATTTAATATAGAATAGTAAATGTATTACAAAATACATTATTGATAACACCCTATTGAAGAAATGTATTTAGGAGTTATTTATAACGCTTGCTTGCAATTATTTATTATGCATTTTATACTGACCTTTGTAACATACTGTATTATCGGCTTTTTCTGAATAGAGTTGGATTTACTTTGTTTTGGGGATTTGCCATAATCTGACATGCTTCTGGATAGTGTAATAAATCTTCTTAACACATGAAGCTCAGCTTGATTAGCTAAATCTGTAAAATGACTCTATATAGTCACTTGCAAGATTATGTCATTTGGATTACTCAGAATATCTATTAAGCTGGCTAGCAAGACATACAAGTAATAGCAAGGGTTAATATGTATCCAGACAAGTGCATCACAATATGTAAATATTCTATTGCACATTGTACATATTAACATTGTAATCTACACATATTTTTTAAAATCAATATGTATGTAAGCTTTAAATTGACATTAACATCGGTATAGCACCAACAATTTACACAGCACTTGATACAGAGCATAACACAGAATTAGAGACTATGTTAGACAAACACAGACAGACCAATACACGAGGAACAGAGCCCTGCTCACAGGTTTGCAAGCTAGAGCAGACCTGTTCCTTATATTGTTTATTTTGGATCTTTTTATTAGTTTCACATATTCTTAAAGCTCCTTCATTGAACTGTAAATTATTATTTATATTATTATTATTATGATATGCATAAATCACAGTCATATTCTGAACAAGAGGTTAAGCATTTCATTCTCAAATGAGATTACAGTTTAAAAGGAGTTTGATGTCTTCAATACGCAAAAGAGAAAAGTCGATGCTGGTCAACCAGTCTTGAATATCCAAAGGGAATATGGAGTGCCAGATATACAAACTGTATTTTACAATCAATTGTGGTGAAGTTGCAAAAGTGTGAGGAACATTTTAATTTTTGATCTGAGTTTTGCAACATGGTTTTTAATTCACCATAGTTCAACATGTTGCAAATAATCTGTCATGTTTTTGGACCTGTTTCTCATGCTCTTTACATAGGAATCAGTATACCGGATAGAGATAATAATGTATTACACCAATAATACATATCAGTATGTAAATAGCTACTCATGAAAGCATTTCATTTTGATGTACTAGTCATGAATAGCTAATAAACTCTAAATTATACAAGCATCATGCAGGAAACTAATGGCAGTTTTAATGAAGTAATAAATATTGTCCTGTGGCACTACATAATATGTATTGGACTATCAGATAAAATTCTTCAAACAAGAGTAGTCTGTATTACCAATATAAAATCAACTCAGAAGTGCAGGCGTTCTTACTGATGAGTAACACACACACCCCCTTTAGCTTCGAGGTGCATCATCATCTGGAAGCATCATCATCTGGAAGCAATCACCATCTCCCTCTCTCAAGGCATTAAAATACCAGCTTTATTCATGCTGCCCTCCAATATGGTGTCCATTATAACTGTGGTGTTTGTGGTGACCTGGCGGGGCACATTTTGGTGCTGCATAATGCCTCAACATTGAGGCATCATAACAACATCGGCAAAGTATAGGCAGCGACTGTTGATTGCTGTTTGTGTGGGATTCACTGCATGATATGCCAGGCATGCCAGTTGTCAAAAAGTGCTTGTTTTCGTGTGACGTGACAGGGACGTCAATTGTCACAAAGGGGCTATAGCATATCAACCTATGATAGGGGCCTCAATGTTTGAGGCGGTTGCTATGTTCTAAGCCACTATAACACATGTTTCTGTGTACATTATTTTTCTATATTTCTGCCTGAATAATAAAGCTGATATTTTACTGCCTTGAGAGAGCCCTGCAGGTGGCAATCAGATTTAAAATAAGTGCGAAATATGTATAAAGCTAAATGATAATAAAAATATATAACTTTATGACTTCTAATGGACTTGAACTGTGGCTGTTCCTGCTAAGTTATAAGCAATTTATCTGTTGTGGAGAAATTCTAAGAAACTCTTGAAATTCCCTGATGCAAATCTGAGAGCTTAAACATGAGATTAGAAAAATGTGTGTATGAAGTCTTAGCACTAAAATAGGGGGGAAAAGCTGCAACAGTGACAAACGATATACAAAACATAAATGGCGTTGCAGTGCCCTAAAACAAGTATCCCCACCAACATTGTGGTATTTTTCTCTGTATATAACAATCCAACCTGAAGAATATAATCTGGATATTTTTTTTTACGTTCCTCAGAGGTCATGATGTATATGAAAAATAAACCCAAATATAAAACCACATGGTATAGTATTTCATAAGATGAAAGATATGCATATGCAAAGACACAGACTGTAGAAAAATTATTTTCCTCTCTGGAGTGTTTCACACAGGCTTTTATGGTTACACAATACCACCAATAGAAAAATATACTCATCAATGAAATAATATGGCAATAAGCATTTAATAAAATAAAATATGTACATTACAATTAGCAGCGATGAGTAAATCTGCAAACAATCCACATGTGTGCAAAACAGGGTCTGGGATAATGAGAAAAGAACAGCTTCAATTTCTCTCTCTCTCTCTGTCTCTCTCTCTGTCTCTCTCTCTGTCTCTCTCTCTGTCTCTCTCTGTCTCTCTCTGTCTCTCTCTCCTCTCCTATCTCTCTCTGTCTCTCTGTCTGTCTCTGTCTGTCTGTCTGTCTGTCTCTCTCTGTCTCTCTCTCTCTCTCTCTCGTTCTATTTTACACCATGTTTTAATTATTCATATACATCCTTACCTCAATATGTGAAAAATTCCAGAATATTTCCCTGAGATATTAGGCTATATTCTTATATAGAGAGATAAATACTCACAGTATTGGTGGGGATTAACAGATTCTTATTTAAGCTCACTGTAACACCAGTTTTGTTTGCATATTTACTAAGTAGATTTTGCTCCTGTGAATAGGGTTGCGACTTTTCCTTCAAAATACTGGCCATGCTTTTGTCTCCAAAGACTTCATATTGGTAGCAAGCCAAATGTTTACTGGCTGAATGGTTTTTTCTTTCATTAAGAGATGAACATACCATACAACCTATATTTGGAAACTAGCAACTAATCTACATTTTCATTGATGAAACCTTTTAGCCAAATAATATATATTAATGTAAAATTCTATGGGAAAATTAGTAGTTATGAAACCTTGAGTCTGTATGAATATTGCTTTCTTTGTTATATTTATTTTCCAGTAAAACTCAATAGACATGCTATTGTAAGTTCTATTCAATAAAACATGCATGCAAATAAGCCCATTTTATAAGTGTCAGTCTAAATTAATATTGTTTACATTATGCTCTGCATTTATTACTGTGATCACACATAGTAGCTAAGAATATGTTCTTGATTCTTAGACATTTGGCTACAGAATTCCACACATGTATATTGGAGTCCATTTAATACTATCCTCTTCCGTGTTAGCAATATTTCCTTTATATTTTTACTACATAAGGTCATGCTCTCCTACAACTGTATAATGCTTTATACACAAACAGTATAAATATTACAACACAGAACAGCAGATCATATAAGTTCAAGAAAGAAAGTAAATGTTAATCAGATAAGATTAAGGTATTTTTTTTTCAACATGACATCTTACATGACATCTACATTAAATGTAAACAAATGTTAACTTACCTTTGCTTTCATAATAATGAATACATAAGCAAATGAAAGTCAAAATGATTCCCCTCCAATAGTTCATTGTAGCTGTTTATTATTCAGAAATGCTTCTTTCACCAAAATTATAATTAAAAAAAGAGTGTTGACGTTTTACAATTAGGAAAACAAAATACAATCTGTTTCAGCCACCTTAGGATCACCACATCAGATCTTAGTGTCACTTCCCCAAAAAAATGATAAAGATGATGTGAGGTTCTGTTCATGAAATGTCAGTGGGATGCCTGTGACCCATAATTGTTTAGTGCTAATTGCTACAAGAGTGACATTATTACATACATTGCCTGTATCTAACATAATCTGTTTATCTACTGCAGAGACTTAATCCTTATGGGCCAGCTGGAAGGGCTGTCTGCATCTTATTAACCTGCTGGAGTGGCATGTGCTAATCCTAGGCACTACTAAAATTGTAAAGGCCTAATTGAATTACCATCCCTAGACGCACACATGATGTTTTATGAGTATCATACACCAATGACAGTTTATTTTGTACAATTACTGTAAGTTACATTCTGAGAAAGCTGACTGCAGCAACCCTTATTAATTAAATACTTACACTCAAATTTAGGAAATAGTATTAGATTCAGTAATGAATGAATTTTTTTTTAACGTTGCCAGTTACAACGAATATGAACAATGAGCAACACATTCTGTACACAAGAGTCCGCCATCCTTCTTTTCAACAAAAAAAATAACTGCAGGAGAGGTCAATGGTCTTACGAATCCTTTTTGCAATTGTTCTTGATCTACTCATTTAGGATAGTTTATTCTGGAGGTACTATATGAGGTTCTGCCTCTATTAAACAATACATTTTCTTAAAAGAAAATAATATATTAAATGAGGAGCTTGGACATAGACATTATAATATTAGGCATGCTTTAATTGTAAGATTTTAGAATAGTAAGTTTATCCTAAATGCATCATAGATTTAGCATTGTAACCAAAAGTGTGGAATGCCCCATCAGATTTGCTTGATGATATATCTTGCTTTCATTCTACGTGTGCATACGCAATAAACTAGCTTATAGTAAAAGAAGCTTACAATGCTGTACCTCAGAAGACCCGGCAGAAGTGTTAGACAGCAACTGAAGGACGTTTCTGTGTTTGTGGGGATGTATCGGCAAGCCTTCGGGGTGTATTGGCAAGTCTGTGGGTGTATTGGCAAGTTGTAGTGGTGGTTTGTCAAGTCTGTAAATGCATTGGCAAGACTGGGGGTGTATTGTCAAGTCCTGGGGTGAATTAGCAAGTTACAGCTGAATTGGAAGGTCTATGGGTGCATTTGCATGTTCTGGGGGCATTAGCAAGTCTGTGTGTGTATTGCAATTCTATGTGGGCAATGGCATTAGGGCATTAGGAGGGCAATATTTTTTCACTGGGAGATGCTATTCAATAAGAGAAAATGTAAAACAGATCTAAAATATTTTACATGGACGACTGATGTAAAAATATACAGTACCAATAAAATAAATGCATCTGAATATGGAATATTCATACATCTTTATAAAAAATCTTTGAGCGACATGCTTTCTTGGTTTTCTGTACACGTCCATACCAAATAGAGATCGCCATTCCATGAATCTTCCATTTAGCATTTTTCTTCACTGCATGAAACATTACAATTGTATTGTGTGCTATCATGTTTTTCTTGTAATACAGAAAAATATTGAAACTATTTGGCTGCATTATTAGTCACAAAAGCATTTGAAAATGCTTCAGCGGGGAGCACACATATTCCAGGCAATCTTTTAAATCATGAATAATTTAAAATGATTATTCCCTCACAAGACAAATTCATTCTAAATATTTCTTTTTTATACTCTATGTTCTTTGCTACCAACTTTGATAAAAAAAAGATAAGAGATGCTATTAATCATAAACACTCATTATGGTCAACAAAGAACTATCAAGGGACACTTTCTTCCCTAAGTACTGTTGCATTTAATTATAGGTCACATGTAATTAATCTAATAGAACATCTCGCTGTCAACAATAATTGTGTATAAATTCTATATAGAATAATAAAAAAGTATATAGCATTTGTTTTCTGTATAATGTATTTTAAAATTTAGATACTTTGGTAGCCTGTTGTCTATAGCCTCTATCTAGTGAAATAATATGTTTACCTATTTATTTATTAATTTACTTGCATTAATGTGATTATTGGGGGATTTCCTATTGGAGCAAAATCTTGGGAGTTTGCAGAATACTTTCCAAAAACAAAAGTTGCATTTAAATCCCAGGTGACTCTATACACCCTTCACTATAAAACAGGTTAACCTGTTAACAAATATAGTACCAATAATGATAAAAAGTGGACGAATTGTGTTCATCATCAAAAGGACACATATTTTAAAAAAAGAACAATGTAATTTGTGTCTGTGTCAATATGTGTCACAAATGTGCACATGGCTTCTAGGTTGGAGCCCAGCAGTGATCGCTGATCTTGCGGAAAGAACATATACACACATGAATACATATATGTGTATATTTTATCTCTATTATATTATACCGATGTTAATGTCAATTTATAGTTGTTAATTTCAAAATTAGGCAAATGGATAACAAAGAAAAATGGAGAACTGAAAAGGGTCAAGACTAGACTAGCAGAAATGCAAAATAAAGTAGGAAATTGATTTATTTTTAAAATGACATTGAAACTTAAACATGGCTACAACTAACTGGGGATAACTGAAGGCTAATCCTCATCATGTCATCATTTACATCAATGACTGGGTTAAACTGCCCAATACCAAATAATCAGTTAATGCTGTAACGGACCGACGTAGTAGGCCCTCTGTCCGTTGTGTGAAATCACCTCCTTAGCCCCCGATTACATCTCAGCATTCACCCAGCAAGTGACATCTAGCAGTTAGGTACAGCAAGAAGAACAACTCTCTTTATTTGTGCAACAGCACAGACTTATATACATATAAACATGACATCACAGCATTAGTAATCGAGATAGAAATGACCATGAGTAAACCTAATTACAATACACACAGTAAGACACATAATCAACACAATATAATCAGTTTAACAGAAGGACATACAATGGGGAAATCCTGCCTCACACCTTTCAGGACACAAAGGTATCAGATACATACAGAGTGCACTCAATTAAAGTAACTTGCTGAGTGACATCACTGTACAACAGGACACTAAATTACTTACATGAAGACAATGGGTAAGGTGACATAATTACAGGGGTTTACAGGATAGGATACAATCTTATCCTGGGGAAAACACAGTGAATGGGACAAAGGCTTGGATTCGAGAGTACACAGCTTGGCTCACATCCTGAATGAGCCTCTATTTGAAGTCCAGTTGAAAACAGGGGTCCACTGGCGCCCTCAAAGTTGTAGCCTCAAACTAATATATTTACAGACAGGGTCCATAGTCTACAGGGAGTCTTCTGGCTGCCAGGCCCCTCCAAGAAACCCCGTCACAGTGGATCTTCAAATTCATTTCATGACAAGTGGATTTTACTACTATAGCAAAAAAAATGAATGTATCAATAAAATATAGATTTACTGTGGCTCCTCTTTAATAAAAATTCTGTGATTCCCATCAGAGATCTTGCTTCATATTTTTGGTCTCATAACTTAAGTAACCAAATTAAAACTATCGCAGATAGCCTTCCAATGCAGCATGGAGACCAGAATAGCATACCAGGATCATCAGGCAGGGGAATACTCCAGAAATTTGGAATAAGTGGGCTACAATATTATAAGAAACTAGCGGACTCCCTTCCCACGGCACTGGCAGTGTTACAAGATACACAACGTACTCAACTAGATTCTGACAAGAGAGATGAGCTCTCTGAAGACAGGTCCCTTCAATCTTCCGATAGTTCTCATACCGACAAGAGACCGTAGACGGACGTTCCCACCTACATGGGTAAAAACAAAACTCTGCCCAAGAAAGCCAAGAGTCGCTCGCTACGTGCTCTTTCCCAACGGCTGACCCACCGCATTCGGCACCAGATGACTTCCAGGTTCAGGATGAATACTACGCCGGGTACTCCAAACCAGGCACCTCCATGTCTCGATCACCTGTTCATACGACCACGCAACCGATCCTGAGACCAATCCAGACCTCCCAGTGGAGATTTTGGACTTCTGGAGCCTGCCCCTCTTTTATCTGTGCACCCTGCACCACCCTCGTTTGGCGGAATGGTCCCCACCACCCCACATAGCAGAATTCCTTCGTTATTGGATCTGACGCCCCCTCAAAAAGGAGGTCCGGCAGAGACTATGTGCCTAATGCCCTCGTCCATCTCTTCCGACAAAGTCTCTCAAACTCTGGAATTTGATCCCACTTTTTTGACCTTCATGATGAAGAATGACAGGGATCCTTGCAAAGGACTTGAACAAGGGTTAGATTCGACTCAGGAAAAATTATTAGATTTGTCCAGCCCTCTAATGCAGCTGTTCCTAATGGCGGATGAAGCCCTCACTGATGGCTCTGCAATAGACCCTCATCTGGTCTGAGAATGGGCTCAAAGAGCACTTTGCCTATTAGGTAATGCCAACACGGCCATATCTACTAATTGACGCAGGGTGGCATGCTTCAAGCTAGATAGCAAGCTTGCCGAACTGGCACCGAAGGAACTGGGCCATGATGCCAAGGGGCCCAGTCAGCAGAAGGGTCGCGCCACCAGCAGCGCAGCCTTCCCTGGCTCAAGACCCTGCTCTCAGGAGTCATCCTCCTACAAGTTTATGAACCGGTCCAATTACAGCAACCCCTACTATCGTGGGAACACAAAGAGCAGGGGATCATCCTCCTTCTGGTCCAAGTTCCAGTCAGGTAAGCTTACACCCTTTCCTAACTCATATACTTATTGCAGGCAGACTCATGCATTTCCATCACATTTGGGCAAGTATTACTCAGGATCCATGGGTCCTCGAAACTGTCATGGGATTTTTAATAGACTTCGCCTCTTCGCCAGTGAAATGCACACCTCTGCGTCCGATTCACATGTTGCGGGGCGATCTCTCTTTAGTTCATGGGGAACTGTTGGCTCTCCAGGACAAAGGCACCATAGAACGCGCAACCAGAAATCCTTGCTTCGTCAGCAATATCTTTCTTGTCCGCAAAAAGTCGGGGGAATTCCGCCCGGTTATCAATCTCTTGTTAGATCCACAGGGGACTCCACACCCATTAATTCTGCAGGCCCGTATATAACTGGTAGCTTAGACAGTTTCCGGGGGAACCTGGGACATGTCGAGCCTATTGGCGGCAGCTCGGAACCTCCTCTGGGAATCATGGGCACCCGGTACCAGAAAGTCTTACCTTGATGCATGGGGCACTTGGAATCGCTGGTGCGTGGGACAACACCTTAATCCCTTCACTGCCCCTGAAGTTGATATTCTTAACTTCCTAGCATTTCTCTTTACCCAAGGGAAGTCTTACCGTACCATCAACATAGTCCGCTCGGCTATCTCGGCAGCTCACGTCCCTATCGACAGTGTGAACGTGGTCAGGTAACCGACAATTTGTCACCTCCTTTGCGGTATCAGGTCAACTAGACCTCCTTCATCTAAATATTCTGTCTTTTGGGACGTATCAATGGTTTTTCCTTCCTTGACGGTTAGCCGGACAACAACGTTCTTTCTTTACGTCAACTTTATGCTAAAGTGGCATTACTGCTCTTTCTGATATCTTCCATGAAGGTTGCGGATGTGCGGGCATTTGATTCATCGTTGTTTTCTTTCTCACCGAAAGGTGTTGTAGTGACTATTTCTCGAAGAACAAAATCTTTTTCCTCGACGGTGTTTTATCCATATTTTCAGGATCGCCCCAAACTTTGCATCACTCTCTTATTATCTGTCCCCTACAGCACTAATCGCTCTTTGACCAACGGTCTGTTGTTAATTTCATACGTATGGCCTTTTCGACCAGTACAATTGCTCGCTGGTTCAAATGGATTATAGGCCTCGCGGGCATTACGGGTTTGTGCGGATTACACACTATGTACACTGAGCAGTGGCATCTGTGGCTGTCGACTTGGGGAGGTCCTTACCCAACGTTTTTGCGGCTTCGACCTTTCGTACTTTCTACTTTTGTCCACGGCGCCACGCGGGTTCCTCGTTATTGGTTCAGCGTTAAAATAGCAAATATGAAGCCTTTCTTTCTATAAAATTAGGGATTATTCTAACCTTGGTGTCGATATAATCTAAATTTTATTAAAGACAGGAGTATTTTCCACCCATTTTATATTCTACTACTAACCCTCCCTTCTGACTCATGTGTTTGGATTTTCTATGTATATTTATCTCTCTGCCATGTTTATAATCTGTGATTTTTGCTCCTTTTTTTTAAGGAATTTCCTTGACAAGTGAATATGAATAGTAATATGGTGGACACTTTGTTTTCACAATTTTTCTCTGCTTTTTCCTAGCTTGATCGACTTCTGAGATTCCCGATGTCTACTTGCATTTGGCTCCCTATCGTTTGAACGTTTGGTTTTTCCCTCGTTGGGTTTGGCTCATCTCTCCATCATTCACCACATCAAAGAAAGTGGAAGTGGAGAGGAATGTTACTGACTTGTATAGCTATTTTACCACTTTCTGATTGTTGTTTTTTTTCTCATACTGTTAACTGCTTTGCTGCTGGAGGTTAAACAGTAAAGAAGGATATGCAAATAGGAAGCCTCCTGTCTATAATAAAATTTAGATTATATCTACACCAAGGTTGGAATAATCCATAATTAGCCCAGCATGTTGGGATAGGAATAACAATTGTAGTTTGGTTTCTTAGCCTCCCTTGCACACTCTCGCTCTCTCCTTACTTGTTGGAAAGTCAGAGCGTCTGAGGTCATGTGACCTTCTAACACGCTGACTACACCGACTGTTGGAGAGAGCGGTGGCATGTGAGCTAGGTGGAGGCTGCTGGTCTCTGCATCTGGAGGTCTGTGTATGTATGAGTGAGCATCAGAGTGTAAGTGTGTGTGTGAGTGGCAGACTGTAAATATGTGTGAGAGCAGGAAGAGTTTAAGTGTGTGAGCTGGAGAGTGTAAGTGTGTGTTAGTTGGAGAGTGTAAGGGTGTGTATGAGTGGGAGAGTGTCATAAATAGATGTGTCAATGTTACAATGTTATTAACAAAAATATGGTTCACATATAAATGTGTAGTAAGGGGGTACAAAACTAAAACGGATTTACAAAATAAAAAATTAGAAGGCCCAAGATTGCAAGAGTTATATATATCCTTGAATTTGCTGTCGAGGATAGATAAATGAAATCTGACATTTGAAAATGCCAAGAAATTACTAGAAATACAACATAGGATTAATAAATTAATGATGGAAAAAATAAAATCGAATTTACAGAAACTGAATCACAGTTGGTATTATAAAAACAATCCAGTGGATACAATTTGATCTAAGAAATTGAAGATTAAAAAATTCAAGATTATATTCAGGAAACGTTTATCTTGCTGGGTGACTTTAATTGTGTGCCGAATGTCATCATAGACAAACTGATCCTAAACGGGAAAAAAATATATCCTTCATTGAAATACCTAGCAAGAGCTTTTCAAGAAACTCTTGGTAAACACAAACTTTA
Source organism: Pelodytes ibericus (assembly GCA_036172795.1). NCBI lineage: Eukaryota > Metazoa > Chordata > Amphibia > Anura > Pelodytidae > Pelodytes > Pelodytes ibericus. Next base: position 115,519,501 of record CM069861.1, on the reverse strand, counting down.
TGATATCTGGAGAACGTTTAACCCTACCGAAAGAGAGTATACTTTCTATTCTCATAGGCATAAATCCTTCTCCCGACTAGACATTATTCTGACAAGGGATGTTAATATTAGAGAATGTAAGAGCATAAAGATCAACAAGGTAGCATGGTCAGATCACGATTCAGTAATTCTAGAAATTAAAAGAAAGTATATAAGGAGTGATAATCCATGGAGATTGAACAAGTCGCTGTTGGCTTCGGAGGAAAATGTTGAAAATCTCATAGTAGAGTCAGAGAAATATTTTGACAAAAAAAACCTAACAGGAGACATGAGCTTAGCAAATGTTTGGTGTGCTTAAAAGGGAGTTATTAGGGGGTATCTAATTAAGCTGCAGGCCCATATAAATAAAAAAAAGGGATAAGAACCTTTCAGAACTATACATTCAGCTCGAAAATGAAATTAGGAAGAGGGGTACAACTCTGCTGGAGGATGATGTACTAACAATAGAAAAGATAATCTAAGAGGATTAACGAACATCTAAATATGAGAGCTAATAATGCAATATTAAGAATGAAACAAAAGTGGTTCTATATGGGCAATAGGGCCAGAAGATTACTTACAAACCAACATAAAAAGAAACATTTGAAATCTAGAATCTTTCAAATTTTAGACGGTAAGAAAGAATGCAGGTCTCCGGAGGAGATGGGAGCTACCTTTAGGAAATTCTATCTGATTCTTTACAATTTACCCAATCAAGAAAATAACAAATAACTAATTAGGGAATATTTACAAAAAATCTAAATTAAAAGGTTTGTCAGATGAGCAAATCGAAGCCTGCTCTCATGACTCTTTATGGTCGACAGACAGCACAAGTAATTGGACAGGGAATCATGTCAGATTGGTTCCAGATAGGTAATGGCACACGTCAGGGATGTCCCCTAGCTCCACTTTTGTATATAATGACTTTGGAACATCTAGCAACAAATATAAGAGGTAATAAGAATATCAGAGGTATACATATAAGTGGCAAAAAGTTCAAGCTAAGCTTATTTGCGGACGACGTGTTAGTTTCCATTGCAAACCCAAAGGTGCCCCTGAGGGAGTTATTCACTGAGATTTAACTCTATGGGAAACTCTCTGGATATAGATTGAACATAAACAAATCAGAGGCAGTCTCCATAGCATTGAAGGATCATGATCAGTTCTCTCTTCACAAAACGTTTGGTTTCCACTGGGCACTGGGCATGAAATACCTGTGTTTGTATATATCAAATGATATTAACAAACTATGGGAACTAAATTACTCCCCATTGATCAGGGAATTTAATAATCTTTTGGCTGGATGGAAAAATCTCACAGTTTCATGGTTGGGCATAATTGATATAGTGAAAGCCTACATTTTCCCAAAATGGCTTTACTTGTTAAGGATGATACCTCTAAAAAATCCCAAAAAGATAACTGAGCAGTTTCCGAAATTGATAGAATCTGGATGGGGAAAAAGCCTCATATAGCTGGGACAATCCTAACCTAAGCTAACAAACTAGGGGGCTTGGGAGTCCCAAACCTAGATTTATATGCATCAGCAGCTATGTTGACACAAATGCATAAATTGTACTTTGAAGAAAATAAAAATCAAGAGTGGTACAAAATAGACCAGGAGTTAGTGGATAAAACAGTAAACCTTGATCATTTAAATTTGAGTCACTATTAAGTATTTATGTGTGAAAGACCTTAGATCTAATGTTATAAAGGATAGTATAGAGACATGGTTACATTTTAAGAAAAATATTAAGCTTAACGTTAAAATTCTTAAGGCTCTTCCTTTGAGTTGTATAGTGTCCAACATAAAATAATTGAACTTGACCAAAACAAAAAGATTAAGATCATTGAAAGTGGGGGTTTTCCTGACTATGGTGTAACACCAGATTAATATAAAATATATAAATGAGTCCATCTACTTTAACAGATATTTAATAAGAGACAAAAACACAGTAAAATGCAATAAATAGAGACAGTCCAACACGCAATACCACATTCTCCCAAGACTAACCTTAATCCAAGTTTTCAACCAAAAGACCCATCATAACCCATGACAGATCACAGATTGCCCCATGCATCCAGGAGCCAGGCAAGGCAGGAAGAGACTGGATTCAGATTGTTTATTCAACAGATTGTTTATTCAACAATGGCTTGTGAGGTCATTGGAGGTGTGCCCTCATTAACATATCAAAAGACAAATGTTGTACAGGAGCAGTGACAACAGTTTGTCATGCCACCACACTGACAGGACACAAACTTAAGCCTTTGGAAGGTATCCGTCTAGTTTGGAATTTGGCTTTAATAACTCTGTCCTTTTTGATGTAGTCAGAATTCAAGATTATATTAGAAACCACCTATTTAGAGTTCCTGAAATAGCAAAACTTATGGAAAAGATGTTTGGTAAAAAACAAGATATAACACCCATTAAAGAATGGTATTTCATCCTCTTAATGACCAATAAAAAAACAAAACCCCTAGCCATAAGATCATGGGAGAGAGATCAAAAGATCAATGTAGAAGGGGGAAATCCAATCTGTTGGAGATGTGGAGAACCTGACGGCTCATACATGCATGTTTGGTGATCATGTAAAAACATTTGGCATACATGGCTACACTTATTTGACGGTCATATCTGATTTCATTAACACCCTAGTAAGACCACAGCCTGAAACAGCATTACTACACTTAAATATGGGGGAAATTCCACCCAAATTTAGAAATATAGTTATTCAACTCTTTATGGCTAGGAAAAAAGTAATCACTAGGAACTGGAAACAAGAAAGAAATACGTTGGAAAGAGGTTCAACATCAAATGAGCTTTCAATACTTGATGGAAAAAATACATTATATGACAAACCACAAATTGGAGCCTTTTAACACAATATGGGAAGGTTGGCTTCCCATATTGTAAATTCCCTGACACAGGGAAGGTTAAATCACAATAATAGTGTTTGCAATTTAAATATTATTTGGTAAATAGAACACTATAATGTTATCTTGAAAAGGAATAAGCAGGTCCCAACACAGTATTTGTATCTGTATTTTGTATCTGTTTTGTCCTGTAGGTTGCAAAAGCACTTTAGGAGGACCATTTTAAGGGCACTAGAAATTCAACTTTAATTATGGTCAATTTCATATTTATATATTTCTCTCTCCCCCTGCCTCCCCTTTTCTACTTCTCCCCCCTCTCTCCCCTTGTCTCTCTCGCCCCCACTCCCTTCCCTTGCATTTGCTTTAAAAAAAACCTTGTCTTATATTTGAGCAAATACGGTATTAAGATTATTTTTGGATGCCGTAAAAGCATTTGACCGGATCAACTGGTCTTTCATGTACCAATCATTGAAAGCTTACGGTTTAGAAGGGAAAATGCTGAATAATGGCCTTATATAAAACACCATCGGCCAGAATAGTAGGATAATTTCCTCTCCATGGTTTACAATTAGGAAGGGGATTTGTCATGGATGTCCTCTGCCCCACTCCTCTATGTCTTAATGTTGGAACAATTGGCACAAAGAGTAAGAAACAGTCGACATATAAAAGGAATACAGGTAAATCAAGATGAGTCCATATTAAGCTTATTCTTTAGTTACCTTAACAGATCCATTATCATAATTGGAGGGATGGATGGAGGAAATTAAATAATATGGATATATTTGTAATTACAAACTAAATGTTAATAAGACACAAGCAATGAGCTCAGGGATAAATGTAGAGGATTTGGAAGAAAGGAAAGGTAGCTATGGATTCAATTGGAAAATAATAGAATATTTAGGAATAAAAACCACGTCAGATCCATCCAAAATCTTAGAGATAAACTTTAAGAATGTACTAAAACAAACTAAATATAATCAGGTCTAATATTTTTCCTTAATGGATATATGACTTTAGACTGGTCCGATTGAGATTTCCTAAACCCTGGCTAAAAGTAATCCAAAACTCCTTTTTAGAATATATTTGGTTGAAAAAAAACAAGAGTATCTCAACATGTAAGAAAAAGGGAGGATTGGGACTTGCTGACATATCGGTATATCATAATGCCATAATGATATCACATAAATCTTTTTGCCACTAAGTGATCTCCTCGAGTTTTAAAATCAATTTAAGAGAAAAAAGGGGTATTGAAATTCTTATGAATGGGGACTCTATTTCGGTTTATAGAAAGCCAATAGCATTACATGTATTCCATAAACCGAAAGTCTATAAACCGAAAGACATTCGATTTATAGACTTTCGGTTTATAGAATAGCAATGTATTCCAGTTTTTTTCGGTTTATAGACTTTCGGTTTATGGAATACATGTAATGCTATTGGCTTTCTATAAACAGAAATAGAGTCCCCATTCATATGAAATTCTTATGAATGGGGACTCTATTTCGGTTTATAGAAAGCCAATAGCATTACATACAATGTAATCGCCGAACCCCCAACTCCAACACGAACATACAGTTGAATGTCCGTGTTCGGGTCCGGGGTACAAAAAACGTAATGTTCGGTACGAACCCGAACAGTGCGGTTCCGGTTCGCTCAACACTAATTATGATATAAATGAATGAAATAATATTATGACAAGAATTAAGAGGGATATCCACTGTTTAAATTTAGTTCATCACTAAATGAATAAAAAAATAGATGTATCAATGCTCTATTGATATTGTAGCTCTGTTACTACAACTGTGTCTGTGCAAATATGTGTTGGTGTATGTATGTGACTTTGTATATGTGTGACTGTGCGTGTGATACACTGTGTATATGTGGCTGCATGTGCATGTGTGACTGTATGTATACATGTGCCTTTGTGTGTACATGTGTATGTGACACTGAATGTGCGACTGTGTGTATTCATTGCTGAGGGCAGGATCAGCAAGGGGAAGCAAAATGTATGTTTGTCTAGTGCGGCCAAAAGTCTTGTACCGGCCCTGTATATAGATTTACTGCATAAAGCCACTGTAAATACTGGAAATGCTTGTAGAATGTAAGACAGCTTTGATCATATTATCTGTATGTTTGCTGTGTGTGAATGTTTTCTGAAAGAAAAGATTTTGCAAATTATTCTATTGCTTGATTAATGTGCTAGGTAGGTCAAAGGTCTTTAATTACAAATCTAAATCCAAACCTCTAAGCGCTAAAAAAAGAGTCTGTGTTCTGCTTTGATTTTCATTGAGGTATGAGCCATTTGATGTATCTCAGATATTTCAGATTAAAACATTTCAAGAGCCACTTATATTTAAAAAAAAAATCTTTTTTTGCAGAATATTTAAAAAATGTTATGGACTTTCTGCTATGCATAATCATTTCTGATAATCTGTGGCACAGACAGATAATCTGGTCACAATTTGTGTCTACTGTTTGGGGTATATTTAGGACCACCTTAAGGTCCTAGTAGGAGCTTTTTATGAGTGTGCCCATTTCACTAGCAGGCCTCTCTCCTCTCAATCCAACCCATGTGTACAAAAAAAAAATCAATATCTCATAATAGTTTACCCTTTTTCATATTCACCCTTACCACCTTATTTCTCCATGCATAGAAACCTGGGTCCTGTTGGGCTCTGCTCACCTTATTTTGTGCCAGTGTTTGGACAGAGTGGCTATGGATTTGGGAATATTTTGTATCTAGTGTTTTATTATCTTACTTTCAGAACCTTTTTTGTCCGTTTTCATTCTTCAGTTATGGCAAACCAAATTTGGTGCTATTTTACTACTTTACTATGGTCAATGCAAAAATAAACAATTACTTTTTTTTTGTTGTAAATTTGTTATTTATTTTCAGAAAGTTTTCTTTTACATTCAACAGTGAAGAGAGAAACATTAACAATAGGTTCAATTATAGGTAAATGTAAACAACATCATAACAATACAAAACCATTGTAGAAGTGCAGGGACAAACAGAAAATATTTAGACTGTTGCTGGCAATTTGTGAGAGCATCGGGTATGTACCCAAAAGGGCGACCAGTTGTCACGGCCCCTTGGGGTCCACAAGGGAAAGAAAAGACTGCTCTACGTTTCCACCCAGGGGGATGGTGATGGACCTTTATCAAAGGCTTGGTACACCATGGGTTCTTATCCATGGAAACCATTTGTTTTCAAAGCGGACTGTGTTACCCATCTGGGATGATATTCCCTCTTCCATCTTGTATTGATACCAAACTTGCCATGATACCTGGGCCCAAAGTGGGACCTCCTGTTGGCGCCAGAGTCTTGAAATCATTATTTTAGTCACCATTAGAATATGGATAATTAAATATCTTTTCTAATCTGAAAACTTTTGTAGATCAAAATGGAAGGGCCGCCTCTATTGTGGGTTTTATAACAACTTCAAGAGCAGCTGTTAACTCCTGGAATGTCCTACTCCAGCAACAGCTCTAATACCAGCCCCAACGGATATGTCTTGAGGTACCCTCACGCAAACCACATCTCCAGCATGGACTAGATATCTTGGAGAGTCCATCATATTAAGAATTTTTGGAACTAAGTGCCAGCGGTGTACATTTAATAAAATGTAAAAAAAAATTATCAGTGGCACATTAATGAGCAAATTATCAGTGGGCTATTAATAGACACATTATTAGTGGACTTTTAATGGACAAATTATCAGTGGCTAGTAATGGACAAATTATCAGTGGGCTATTAATGGACAAATTATCAGTGGCCATTAATGGACAAATTATCAGTGGCTATTAACGGACAAATGATCAGGGGGCTATTAATGAGCACATTATCAGTGGCATATTAATGAGAAAATCACAAGTGGGCTATTAATGGATAAACTGTCCCGGGGGGGTATGGGGGGGGGTTAATTTAAAATCTATAAGGCATTTTAAATCCCCCCCCCCCCCCATAAGCAAAGTCATCTGGCTCTGGTCCTGAATTTTATTTAGAAGCTTGTTTTAAGGGATTTTTGTTTGGTGTGTAGATATTAACCAGGGAGAAAACTATACCATTTAGATTGCATATTAAGAAAATGTACCTACTATTTTTGTCAATGTCCAGATATAGTTATCTGTGCGTAATATTTTTTGAAACAAAAATAGCTGTACCTCTCTTTCTCGAGTGGAAATGGGAGTGAATAATAACTGGGAAATGTATACTTTTAATTCTTGCTTATACTTCCTTCCAGTGGGTTTCTTGGATACATCCAACATACACCTGGTTATTTCGGAAGTACTCTATTAGTATGTGTCTCTTCTGTGGAGAGTTTAAGCCCTGGGAGTTAATTGATAACAATCTAAGATACCCAGCTCCTTGCTCCTGACCTCCAGACTGCATAACACAAGTTACCAGTATATACATACAATACACAAAACATAATAGAATTTATTAAAAAAAACAACCCTATGGGTTTGTCCAATGACACTCTCCAATCCATGATGAGGAGTGCCATACCCCTACCACGTGCCCATACCCCTTTATTGGGCACATATTTAAACCCCTAAGAAAAGAGCTTGTTTCTCTATCAAAAAAGGAAAAGTTATTTTTTAAGATTAGTTGCAGTTTAACGACTTATATCTGCTAAATGAAATAGGATAGAAAGTCAATTTGAAAAAAGCGATTACACCTGTAAAGCATTCATTACTTTTTATGTTACCCTAAAGAGCTACTGTGTAAAATAATGCCTGTTTATTTTAGAGCATCAAATGCATTTTTAAATACTATATTAAACGCATAAGAAAACTACTTTTTAAATTATGAATTACTGTAATAATAAGTGCGAGCACATGGGAGAAGGAAAGATATTAACAGAAAAATAGGCAGTACTTGCTATAGTCATTTACAATTAAATACTTTAAAAAAAAATGATATTTCAAAAAATGTGTATCCCTTGAACATTCTAAACATTTTTAGACAGTAAAAAAACATACAAATACTCTACCATTTGGACCATATGTTCCGGTAGTTTGTAAGGTTATTGATCCTCAGAAAATGTAATCTTTCCATATCTGCTTGATAATGTAACTTGTTCCCTAATCTCTAGAAAAGATGGCACTAACGGTTTCCTCCAGTATCTGGATAAGCATACTTTCGCAGCCGCTATAATATGTATTGCTAATATACTGTCTAGTTGTTTATCGAATTTGGAGTCTAGATTAAATAGGAACCAGTGTGGATCCAGAATTATGTTCAATCCAAACACTGCAGTAAGTATGTCCGAGACCCTCTCTTTGAAAACGGAAAGAACCGAACAACCCCACCAGATATGAAAAGTTCTCCTTTCAATAGATTACATCGCCAACATAAACTAGTAGTAGTACTCGAGAAATAACGTTGATGTGATTGAACTAAATACCATTGATGCAATATTTTAAATGTATTTTCCAGGATATTCAGACAGTGGATCGCTCTTTTTGTTTTATTCCATGCTGACTGCCAGATTTCCAGATCGTATGTTTTTTCAAGATCTTGTTCCCATTTCAGTATGGAGAATGGTTTAATATTACTTTTAAGGTCTTGAGTGATCTTCATACATCTTGATATGATCTTGTTTTTATGTTGGCTAGTTACTAGGATATCTAAGTTTGTGTTGCTCATTACTAGAGTTGAGCGGACACCTGGATGTTCAGGTTCGGCAGGTGTGGCCGAACTTCGAAAAAATGTCCGGGTCCGTGCTCGAACTTGACCCCAAACCCGAACCCTATTGAAGTCAATGGGGACACGAACTTTTGGCCACTAAAATGCCTCTAAAAAAGTCCTGGAAAGGGCTAGAGTGTCACACATGCACACTAATAACTCTGCCACTCACACCCACTTACACTCTGCCTCTCACATACATACACATGCACACTAACTCACACTCTGCCAAACACTCACGTGCAAAGGTATTATCACATGTCACTGTAAAGCCAAATCCCATTTGTTGATTCTTTCTTCCAAATAATGGGAGGATACCTTAATCAATGTCTTCTGAAAACAAAACAGCAGTCTGACTTATTGGACTAGGTGTGTGATTGTCCCCATTTCTGAGTTCAAATCCCAGATGAGTCCCATTTTCCGTCTGTTGGTGGCAAAAGTCTCCAGGGTTCAGATGAAACATCCTGCTTACTCTTCCACTGGCTAGATTTCTAATTGTTTCCAATACATCTACTTTTCTGTTCTTTCCTCTTTTGTATTATCTGGCATACTGGTCTTGGGGAATATTCTCCCCTAAGATATAAGAGGTCCTGTGTTCAAATTCAAGGCAAGCTTTCTCAACAATTGGTGTGTTGGTAAACACACAGCATCAGCTTAGATAATGGCTGATGAGGATGGAAAATCATTCTTCATGTGTATTTGATTTTATTATTTGTTAGAACAGACAGATTTTAAATGCATATGAATATAAATCATTATTCCTCCCTCTCTGTGTATGGTACACCATATTATACAACAGATATGTTTAGTTTTCTATAAAATGTATCTTTCTTTATGTGAAACATCAGTTAAATTATATACTGGACATTTTGTTTTATTTTTTCATATTCATTATCTATGAGTTACCATCCCTATTAAGTTTTATTTTCATGTGTAAAAAGTTCTTACTTTACAGCAAGGAGTACTATTTTTTTTCTTCTAATTTTAGTGTCTGTATTTCCCGTTTTTTCTAACATATTGTTAATTTTAAAATTGATTTGTCTTTTAATACAATTGTTGTGGCACGTTGTGCAAAGGTGTGAGTTCATTATGGTAATTGAGCTTACATCTCTATGAAAATAGTTCTTAACCGGTTATGAATTTCCTACAATGAGATTTTCTATGCTTGGCATATATACAGGTGTGTATGAACTGAGAAAATCCCACTTTGTATTTAGCTAGTGTTAATTAAATACATATAAACTATATGCACATAGTCATCTACTCATTCTAATAGACACAATTTGCATTCAACCAATGTAATGTTACAAAAAAAAGATATGTGATTAATAATGTTTTTTTCCCTCAGTTTTACAGATAATAGGATTCATCAATGATTGGTGATGCAGCTTGGAGCCTGACAAGTATGCCAAGTAGGAAGCTTAAAATTTTCTGGGCAGTGATCGCCTGTAAACATCAAAGTTTGTCACGGGTTTTGTAAAAGTAATTACTTTTACTGTTTTATTTATGGTGAATTTAAACTGAATATGATACAGTGCTATTTTATCATTTTCATGGTTATAGGATACATAAAAAGGCTATCAAATTGCGGAACAAGATTTCTTAAAATGAATCCTGCTATATTGCCAATTTTAAACCAACTCAAATGTGTAAATGAATGTATGTAAATTATTAGAAGAGTGTCAGTAATCAACTGATATAAAAAATATATCTTTTTGCTATATTATGCTTACCCTGTTTATGAAAGTTTATCGTGCAGGCAATAAACATAGCATAATGTTCTAACAAGATAAATGGATTTATACTATGTTAAAAAAAACTTTATGCAAAAAAAAACTATGTTTAATCAAGTGTAAACATTTTAAATAGAAATGCTTTAATGTGATACAAATAAACTACCTTAGCACTCTTTTCTCTGTATAACTCTACCAGGGGGCTGAAAAGTCGTTCGCTTCACCATCACTTAAGAATTCCAAAATTCCAAACATGTCAGCACCCTATTGAGTTGAAAGGAGCAAAGAGGACTCCATAAGGTATTGTATTTTTAGACTTTCATTAAAGCATTTTTTAGTTAAACTGTATTTAGGCCAATAAAATAGATGCAATCTTTCAATTAAACATACATTATTTTTTGTCTGCAGTAGTTTTTTTTTATTTACCTAACAAGTTCTTGGTTGGTGTGGCTTGACTTGTACTGGTTCATATTCAGCCACGATTCAAGGACAGCTTCCCATGTATGGACAGTATTTGTCCTCTTTATTTAATGATATAAAGATCATAAATAATGCTCCAGAAAATCAAATAAAACACATGAGGGATTTTCAGCTTTAGGAAATTGAAGAAACAGAAAACATTTAAAACAGCTTTTATTTTTAATAGAAGATGTAAACACTATTCTGCAACTCTGTACTTGAGGAGTTGGTTGTCTCTTCACATAACGTTTTGGATATGGCTTGCATAGTCAGTTATTAGTGATTTACATCACAGATGCAACTTTATAAGTTCATAACAATGATATGAAGTACCTGCCTTTAGATGAACCACTCCTTTAACTGTTGCATCTATATGATACCTGATGTTCCATGTGGGGATGGGACTCTTCATTGCGGCTGCTTCCGCGCAGCCGCTTCACCGCCGACTCTACACAGCAAGACAGATCGTCGCTGGAGATTTCATCGCGGGACATTTCATCGCTAAAGGTAAGTATTTGAGCTATTTTAGTTTGGTTAGAATTAGGGTTTAGGGGGTTAGAATTAGGGTTTAGGGGGTTAATTTTAGTATTAGGGCTCGGGGGTTAGTATTAGGGTTAGTATTATGGTTTAGGGGGTTAATTTTAGTATTAGGGCTCGGGGGTTAGTATTAGGGTTAGTATTAGGGTTTAGGGGGTTAATTTTAGTATTAGGGCTCGGGGGTTAGTATTAGGGTTAGTATTAGGGTTTAGGGGGTTAGAATTAGGGTTTATGGGGTTCAATTTAGTATTAGGGCTCGGGGGTTAGTATTAGGGTTAGTATTAGGGTTAGTATTAGGGTTTAGGGGGTTAATTTTAGTATTAGGGCTCGGGGGTTAGTATTAGGGTTAGTATTGGGGTTTAGTGTTTAGTGTTAGTATTGGGGTTTGGGAATCATTTATTAGGGGGGGTTATTTTATTTTTGTACATTTATTATCTTGTACATTTGTAAGAGCTGACAGTTCAGCGCTGAACTGACAGCTCTTAGATAGCCGCGGCCGCGATTTAACGGCCGCGTTATTCTTCATTGCTGACAGTTCAGTGTTCTAACTGCCGCACTGAACTGTCAGCGATGAAGATGCGGCGCGGATGTGTCCTAGACCGGTTCCATGTAGCATTGTAAGAAGTGCATTACTCCTGCCAACAGGTGTCAATAGAGAGTGAAACCTTTTGTTCCACTAGGTACTTCCTTGGAGTGGGGGAGGGAGGAGAGATTGGACATTTGCTGGAAGGAGCAGGAAGCAGCATGGCTTGGAGGAACTGAGAGCTCTGAAAAGCTTTGCTAGTATAAAATAGGAAGCTGTGCTTTCATCTTGGACTTAGTTTAAGTGCCAAGAAATGATGGCTTAGAACTAGGGCATGACATTGTAACTAAAAGTACAGCAGAACTTATTTCAAAATTCTCCATATTAACCTGGAATGAAGAACCATTTTGGACACAGCCATGTGCTTTGCTGAACCTCTCTGAAATTAAGGACACATGTTATCTAATTAATACAATTCTATATAGAATATAACAGTTGGATGTTTGTTACTTTGTTTGTGATATCATTTTAGATATATTGTTTTTACTGCCAGAGGCACAAAACGAAGTATATTATATATCACAACGTCTCTTGGTATTCATATTTACATCATTTATCTGTATACTCGAATTGTTGTACTATTAGTCTTGTTTGTCTAAATAAATATTTATTCATTATTTTATTAATAATTATAAGCGTAATGTAGCATACAACAGGGCACGACCAGGGACGGCTTAAGTGGTCCGGTGCCCTGTGTGGGTCGGTCTGTCTCTCTCTCTCTCTCTCTCTCTCTCTCTCTCTCTCTCTCTCTCTCTCTCTCTCTCTGTCTCTCTCTGTCTCTCTCTCCCTCTCACTCTCTCTCCCTCTCCCTCTCTCTCTCTCTCTCTCTCTCCCTCTCTCTCTCTCTCTCTCTCTCTCTCTCTCTCTCTCTCTCTCTCTCTCTCTCTCTCTCTCTCTCTCTCTCTCTCTCTCCCTCTCCCTCTCTCTCTCTCCCTCTCTCTCCCTCTCCCACCCCTCCTCTGTTCTGTATTTCTCCCCATCCCCTGTTCTGTCTCTCTCCCCCTCCCCTTCCTCTATTCTGTCTCTCTTCCCCTCTCTCCTTCGTCTGTTCTGTCTCTCTCCCCCCTGCCCTTTCTCTGCCTGCAAAAATTGATCCAGGGAGGGGGAGGAGCTCACTGGCTGAGAGGTGTAGGTCCGTCCCCTCCCCGGATCCAGCAGAGCTTGCCGAGCAGAGGGCTGGTGAGGGTCTTTTGATCTTTTTTTTAAAACTTTGCACAGGTCGTACACCGCAAAGGCTGGCCCTGACCACGACCATAACACATAACATTTCATATTGGCAGTTATTCACTAAAGTTAGCTGCTGGTGAGTTGTGGTGAAGTGAACATTTACTCTAATGATTTAACTATGCATTGTTTAGGGAAAAACCTGGTGAGTTCTTCTGCTGGATTTCATTTTAAGTATAAAGATCTTCTCCAGTGGGGTTTACTCACACTTACACTGTGCAAATTGGTGAGATATCATTTTCAACTCAAATCACCTCATCTTATCTGCAATTTACCTTTTAGTGAATAGCCCCAATGTAACAAAATGTTCATCTCACCTCAACTTACCATTTACTGAATAGCACCCTCTAGGTTGTCTGAATTTGTAGTATAAAAAGTCAATGGAGACAAAGGGAAAATGAAGGTTGGTACATCAGGGTGCATCAAAGTGTTCATCAATGAAAAGTTCATCTCACCAATGTAGCTAGAAATTGTGCAGGGACAATTCTTTGGTAATAAAGTACACTTTTTAAAACCAGTGTCTTCTATTCGAGGAGAGTACAACTTTCTGCAAAAAAGTAAGATAGTTATCTCCGATTGCCGGATTTAAATGAGCAAAATGCTGATCTGTCCATGCACATTGTATAGATAAATTGATGAGAAGAAATGAGTTTGGGAGGTCGGGTGTCAGCTCTACTGAGTATGGATGGTGATGCTGTCACTCAAACTGACAGTGCTACTGCACATGTGCAGTACGTATTCTCCAGTGTACCAGGCAGCAGAGAACAAGATCAGAACAGCAGGATTGCAACCCAGAATCCCAAAAAGTAGAAAAAAGGTAGAGCAGCAGGGCAAAGCCTCAAACCAAGACTGTCCCGCATTATGCAGGTAGGCATGCTGTAGGGATAATGCATAATACAATAACACATGGAAAACATATTCATGAATTGTATTGTGTCAATTAAAACGTAGTCTTTTTATCACCCTTAATACAATTTATTTCCAAACACCAGCAATACGTGATTTTAATGTGCTTTGAATCTTAAACTTTGGCACCTCATGCTACTGACTAAAAAAACCCATCAAGACAGCAATACACTTTCTCTACTCCTATATCATCCACCCATCATGTCAGGTAAAGAGCAGATTATCCACCATAAATAATATGAATATATTCTGAACAAATCCCACTGTAGAAGGAATTCATTCTCATACTTATTTTAAAAGCCATCCTTTAAAAGTGAAGTTCACCTGTAAAAGAAAAAGGCAAAAGGTGAGTTTCTGCCAGTCGTATAATGAAAAACAGAAAATATTGTGAGGCTTCTTATTTTTGGATTGTATGTACTTTGCAAATATACCCTTTTCTTTACTGGACTATGATTATAGAGCAAACACTACAACAACAACAAAAATCAGTGAACAAGTAAAACGTGTTTTCTAGATTTTTCCATTTGACAATAAAAAACATATGCTTTAGCTAGACAGTATAATCGGTTTGGAAGCATTACATAAATGGTGCATTAGAGGTGATGATAAATATGGGGGGAAATAATAGGCTGTGTGTAGCAGCTGTCAGTAACATAGCCATGCTTCCATATTTTTTCAGTATCCCAGCAATTAGTTAGAGACTCACATTGTATGAAAACAAAAGGTTTTTTTTTATATATTTTTGAAGAGCTTCAAAGGCTATTTGAAAAACAATGTTATCTCACATGCGCTTAATTTTTTTTTAATATTTCATAACGCTTAGTGCCAAAATGTAAATGTGTGTATGTTAAATTCAGTTTGAAAAATGGAATAATATGGTGAGCTGTCATACCACTTCTAATTAATGTTATGTCATTCACTCACATGCTTTGTTTAATAATTTTCTGATAAGCATTTGCATGAAAATATATAACAAGATGTTAATGGAATGACATTTTTATACTTGCATTTTAATAATTTACCAGCAATATTATCATGATGAGGTTCCTGAACAATAAAACAAATGGTAGAAAAATGGGCTCCTTGACAAAGTGTTTTAGACATCACATTGAAAGAATTTAAAGGGACAGTCAAGTCCCCAAACTAACTTTGAAGATGAAGATTACTGCTTATATAGTACACAGGCTTTTTTTCAGTGTGATTTGATGCAGGCATTCTGCATAAATAACATTTTTTATATTTGACTCAAGCCCTCCCCTGTGATTACTCTGCACGTTTACTGCAGGTGTGGCAGCACTGATTATATAGACACTGATGATATAAAGTTTTGTTTAATTTGTTCCCTTCCTGGGCTCCTAAATTTGAATACACTGTGTGTCCTCTAAGTACCCTTGCTCTTGTACACAGTAGCATCTCTTAACAGTGCAACACACTGTCTGATGACATCACTAGAGAGACAGGAAATTCCAAAATTTTTTAATGAAATTACTTTTATTGGTTCCTCCAGCAAAAAAGGAAACTAATTTTACTTAGCTAGTGTGGGCAGTCCTAGTTTCTTGCAAACTGCTATAGTTTCACAATTTCATCTAGCTGTAAGTATTTTATATGTTTAATAAATGCAAAATGTAAAACATGCTTTTTAAAGTGCTTTGAAAGCACATTAATATGCATTAATATTTGGAAGAAGCATTTTGGGCACTAGGCATTCCCTTTAAGAAAGATGTGTGCCAACCTGAACAAATAAGGCTTTTATTGGGCAAAATTGAGGAATACTATTAGGCAAAATAGAGGAGGTGAGTTGAGGTTAGATAAACATTTCATTTCACCAACAAAACTATGCATCGTGTAGTAAGGACAAACCTGATGAACTTCACTCCTATATTTTGTTGAAATGTATTTATTGAAATATGTTATCGTATCTTTCTCTCTTGACTTTTTTATGGTGAGATAAGCAATTGCTTACATTTACACCCAACTATTTGCTATTGACACATGTGGAAGTCTTGTTAATGCTCATATTGGTTGGTTTACATTTTGTATACACTATTCAGAGCTGCAGTAGTACAATGCAGTGTCCAATTATTAAACATATAGAGCTTAGAAAACAACATAAATTTAAAAGTTACTATAATATTGTATAAAAAAGGAAGCTCCAAGCTGAGTACCATGGATAAGATCCTAATTGCAGTCTCATATCATTACCCCTTCCTTGAAAGTACTGCGTTTAACTGATATATGCAAAGAGCAATATAGTCACTTAACATTGTTAAGAATGTTTTAGCACTATAATCATATTTTAAGTATGTTCATTGCCACCTTCACTGTCATTAGACAGCTGGGTGGACAATGGTGAGCGATTATATATATTAAACTTATTTCCATTAATAATATATATATATATATATATATATATATATATATATATATATTTATTTATTTATTTATTTTTTACTGAAATCTGGCATTCACAGGTAATAGTGTTGAATGAATGAAATGAAATAATAGTGTTGAATGAATGAAATGAAATAATGTTAAATTGATGTAATTCCTTCATTAATTGTTGAAATGTTTTGGGTGTATTCCCAGATTTCTATATTGAAGCAGGGAGAGATGAATTATTTTGCAATGTATTATCGATTATTTTTCAACACATTCTCCAAAGAATCACAAAAAATAGTATAGAGACAAATTTAATTAAGTGCATCTTTACTCATGTAGCCAATTAGAAGCACTGGGCCTCACAGGTTTTATAGGAGTGGGTTTATGTCACCCAATTAGGCCCAGGATCTGCAGTGTGGCATTCAAAAACCAATATAGCTTTACATGCTGCCTATCTGGCAAATTACATTTTAATAGTAATTTTTTAAAACTTTTGGAGTAAACTAAAAGTTCTATATTCCCAGTCACATGTTTATGATTTAATCTAATGAAAGCAAAACAGCAATAAAAATATAAACAATGTGCCATTCATAGTTGGATATGTTGTCTTCTCTATTATTGAAATAGCATTAGAAAAAAAAAGAAAACAGATCACTCGTATGTGTGTATAGCCAACGTCCGCAACTGGGTGCAGATATGTTTAGTAATGTTCTACTACTCGATTAAACAATTTCAACAAATAGCATTTACCTTTACTGTGATGGGCTCACAAGCACACAGATAGCAGGGCAACCCAGAATAAATTAAAAGATTAATGTCTACTTTACCAATGCAATTTGGCATAAAAAAAGTAATTTTATATAAAGTTTTTGTGTTCCTTATAATAACTAAGTAACACATTGAGTAGGTGTTATTTAAAGGGACAGTTCCACGTACGGAGTCTGAAACAGATCTTATAGGAAATTTCTTCAATTCTTCCTATTTCCTAAAAACTGCAAATAAAGTGTTCTGAACATGTTACTGTTTATATACAATATACAGTCTTGCATATCTCTCCAAGTCATTCTTAGTGGATGCCACTGAACTTAAAGCCCACGTGAAATTATTTTAAAAGCAAAATTACTTGTTTAACCCCTTAGTGACAAGACATTTTTACCTTGACTTTCCCTTGGTAACAATGGCTTTTTTGACATTTCTGGGGTGTTTGTGTTTAGCTGTAATTTCCTTCTCTCTCACATACTGTACCCACACAAATTATATGTTGTTGTTATCGTCATAAGAAGGGCTTTCATTAGATACCATTATGTTCATCATATCTTATAATTTACTACAAAAAAATCATAAAATATGATGAAAAATTTAAAAAAAAACACTTTTTATAACTTTGACCTAAAATATAATTTACACAAATACAATCATTAAAATGACCCCATCTAAATAGTTTCTAAATGTTGTTCCGAGTTCAGAAATATGCATGTCTCCATATTTTTCGTTTTTTTTGTGAGTTATGGGGCAAAAACCAAAAATAGTGTTTTTTGTTTTTTCCTATATTGACCTTTTGACCCCAACCCGAACCCAAAATTTAACCCTAACACTAAATTTAACCCCAACTCTAACCCTTATGCTATCCCTTAATATATTTTAATTTAATTTTAACCCTATCCATTATGCTAAAAATTATTTATTTTTAACTCTATAGGATAAACTAACATAATACTAGTTTTAAGCTAATTAAATCTTTTTTTTAACATTGAAATGTTGCTTGGCTACCTCTAGGGGCACTCAAGCAGCATATTCAGAGCGACGGAAGTGAATTTACTTTCACTTCCGAAGCTCAGACCACCAGAGGGCATAACCATGCTGCTCCGTCAATATGGCTCCCACGATCCGTCCGGCAATAGACCAGCACCGTTAAAGCGAAAACCGATTGATTCACGGCAGGATGTGCCTGACACGTCCATTGTCGCAAAGGGGTAAAAGTAAAAAAAAGTCACAAACATTAAAAACATATACAACATACAGAAAATAAACTAGGTAGAAGTGCCCCTTTAAGGAATGGTGTGTCCATGACCTGTAAAACATGATGTAAGTACTTCTACACCAGCAAATGTAGATGTTTCTAATCCACGTGAGTTAATTCACTTTCACTTTGGATTTTCCCAAAGCATAATTGCTAAATACTGTTTAGATGGTAGACTTCCCTAAACATTCCAATAAACAATTTTTTTTTCTCACCTAGATCTTTATTATGGTTTACTTCTAGCCAAATAATTCAAACTTGATTTAAACCTTGGATGCCAGAAAATCAGTGTGCTACCTAAATCAAATATAAAGGTCTGTAGATGTCTGTCTAATCCATCACAAGCTCAAATATTTATGATCATGTGAACTGTAATATGCAACAATGATGTAATCAACACAGGCTTTATATGTTCTGTGTTAAAAAAAACAAGTGTCAGACAGAGAACTTATGACTAACACTTCTAATGAAGTTAGACATGTGCCAAATAGATCTGATCTAAACAGATGAATTAATTTAACAAATGCATACAGTGAGATTTTGACTGTACCAAAACAAGAAGAGAAAAAAAACTTGTAAGTGCAACATGCATTACTATCTGCACATTCACAAACAGGTGTGAAGTGAAACAATGAAACAAAAATGTCTTCTTAGGGACAGAAGGTTTTTTTATGATCCCGTATAACAGCAAAGTAAAGTAAAGACAGCTTGTCAGTGACAGCAAGTTCTGACAGCTGCTATAATTCTCTCTTGTGTCTTTCTCATGGCAATCATCTATGCTTCAATTAAACATCTGTGCTATGCTATAGATGCTTGCAATGTAACACGAGTATCCAAATATGTGTTGCTTAATAAAACATCATATCACATATTTCCTAAAAAGTTTTGGTAAAATATTAGCCTGCGGCTCCTCAAATGCAATATAATTACATTGATTTTATCTAAAGAGAAACCATTGATTAACAACATGTTTAAAATAATTATTATAGCAAGGGTTAATTTAAAGACCCTGAATTTAAAAAAAGTAAATTTGGCATGGTTTGGTTTAGATTGTGCCAACTGTCCATGGGCCACTCCACTTTCTGTCATACAGCTACAACTGACAGAGGATGTTTATTTAATGCCATTAAGTGAAATTAGTTAGCATATTTTATATCAGTGTTGGTACAGGTTGGAACATATGTTATGGACAAATGTCTCTTTTACTATTATACACTTGTGTTTATGTCTTATTTGTCACACATTCCCTAAAAGAATATCCATGGTCATAATTTTGCTCAGTAACTATTTCCGTTTCCGTTATTAACTCCTCCCCCACTTCCTTTGTGTAAGCTAACAGTTATGTGCCACGCGCAACAAAATGGAGAATCACTGTTAAAGTAACAGTAACTGTTTCCCCTGCAGCCCCTCTTTGTTCAGTAACTACTCACTCCCCCTCCCATCGTGTAACCAGGATGGAGCTGGAATGTGGGTGGGAGAACTCTGTAATGATGAAGTCACATTCTGTAGGGTGGGTTTAGATAAGACCCCTGAAACTATTAGCCAATTGTTGAATGTATACTGCATGTTTAACTGTGACTCTGTACATGACGTATTTCTGCTTTAAAAGGAATCTCCCACTCTGGGAAATAAAGGTTTGCCTCAGGTTTTTCACTGATCAGAAACTTTGTCTCCGGTGTGAATTACTTCTAGGGGAGAGCGCATTAGTTAATAAATTTTAAGGAGGAGATAGACAATAAAGCAAAGTTTGCTTTGATCCAAATCAGTTGGCGCCCGAACAGGGACATTTGGGCTGTGTTGCTACGGAAGCCGCATTGAGGACCGCAGTGTTATGTCTGAACACATATATTTATATTACTCTTTGTGGGGGGGGGGGGGGGGGGATTCTGTGCACTACACAAGCAGTAATCTTCAACTTGCCCCAACGTGAGTTTGGGGACTGGCCCTTTAAGACCCCCAGAGACTGGAAAAAAGAGCCTGATCACCTCTGCATATGGTAAATTACCTATATTTTCCTGTCTTTGGACTTGGCCTGCACTCCGTGTCTGCGCCTGGCTTCTCGTGCATAACGCCATTGAACAGGTATATAGTTTGCCCAAATGTCCCCTTTATTTGAATAGAACCTGTCAATTGTCTATCTACTTCCTTAGTCATTCCTGAGTGTGTGTTTTATGTGTGGAAGAGTCTGCTTGCCTGAGAATCTGTTGTACTTCTGTTGTACTACTTGCTTACCATTTTATTGTTATTTTTAAAACTCCTTTGAGAGTTTAATGGTGTTATTTAGCTCGCTTTGGTAAAGAAGTTTGAGTGGTTTTGTTTTTTATTTTGAGCCTCGTTTGGAATAGAACCTGGTGTTATTTAGCTCGCTTTGGTAAAGAAGTTTGAGTGGTTTTGTTTTTTATTTTGAGCGTCGTTTGGAATAGAACCTGGTGTTATTTAGCTCACTTTCGTAAAGAAGTTTGAGTGGTTTTGTTTTTTATTTTGAGCCTCGTTTGGAATAGAACCTGGTGTTATTTAGCTCACTTTATTAAAGAAGCTTGAGTGTTTTTTTTTTTGTTTTGAGCCTCGTTTGGTGTAGAACCTGGTGTTATTTAGTAGTTTTAGCTAAGCTAGTTTGGTGAACAGAAATACAAATAGGCGTCTGTTGTTTTGGTATGCAGATATTGTATGTGAAATTGAGTGCGTGTGTGACCTGAGTTTTTTTTATTAGCCGGCATTTATTTTAAGGTGTTTGTAATTAAATTACATCTGTGTATTGTGTTTTTGCCTGTATATGTCTTTTTGGGTACCATATATGTTAATTGTGAACTATAAGTCTATGTCTTGTAACTCTCCTATTCTATCTTTTGTCCTCAGGAGAGCTGTGCTTCGGAAAACACATAGTTAAAAACCTTTGTGCTTGCACATCTGCTTTTGTCCCCCCCCCCTTTTTTTTTCACCCCTCCCTTCTCTTGGTGTGCGTGTCTATGCAGGTGGAATTTTTTTGTGTGTGTGGACGTTTTGGTTTTTATTTTCAGTTTCTTTTTGTTCAGGGGCAGTTAGCCATTTCTTTTTCAGCTTCTCTCTTTAGAGTAACACTGTAGTGTATACATGGGTCAATCTAATGTTAGCTCCTTCAGAGGTCGGTTGGCCTGTGACCTTGTAAAGGAAAGAGCTGGGGAATTAGCTGTAGGTAAATTGAAGAAGATTGTTAAAATATGTGGTATTACCATGTCTCCCAGTGGCAGATTGCAGGCGGAGGACTGGAGAACACTAGAAAGGATATGCTACTGAAAAAAAACTGCAAAACAAATGTGTTGTTACTGCAGTCCCAAGAAAAACTCTTCAAAAGTTATTAACAGAAGAGAGATTGGTTACATTTGATGTTTCACTAGCAAAAACATAAATTAAAAGAATAATAAATAATTTCAATTATTGCTGAAGTAACAGGAAGAAATGTAGAGCAATATTGATAAGGATGATACAAGATATTAAAAGTAATACACATAAATGTATCAACTTAAGTTTACTAGAAAAATTATGTCATAGATGAATTTGATATGTTATAAATTGTATAAAAACTGCAGATACAGGTAAATCTGGGAGGTAAGACTGATTTATATTGTGGAAATTACTGAAACAGAAGTTGATAATGAGATGGTTCAAAAGTTATGTAGTTAGTGAATGGGTTAGATTGCTGTACTGGAAGATAAAGGAAAAATTTATGGAAAGTACAGGCTATAGAAGGTGGAGAATGGTTTATTGTTAAATGTGAAGGTTTATGCATAGAGATGTCGCGAACATAAAATTTTCCGTTCGCGAACGGCGAACTTGAATTTCCGCAAATGTTCGTGAACGGCCGAACCGGGCGAACTGCCATAGACTTCAATAGGCAGACGAATTTTAAAACACACAGGGACTCTTTCTGGCCACAATAGTGATGGAGAAGTTGTTTCAAGGGGACTAACACCTGGACTGTGCATGCCGGAGGGGGATCCATGGCAAAACTCTCATGGAAAATTACATAGTTGATGTCTGGTTTTAATCCATAAAGGGCATAAATCACCTAACATTCCTAAATTGTTTGGAATAACGTGCTTTAAAACATCAGGTATGATGTTGTATCGATCAGGTAGTGTAAGGGTTACGCCCGCTTCACAGTGACAGACCAAACTCCCCGTTTAACGCACCGCAAACAACCGCAAACAGTCCATTTGCACAACCGCAAACTCCCCATTTGCACAAGGTTGGATACCAAGCTAGCCATGTCCCGTTCCTTGTCATCACTGATGTCATTGAAGGTCTCTTCCTCCACCCAGCCACGTACAACACCAAGGGTCCCCGAAAGCTGACAACAAGCGCCCTGGGACACCTGCTGTGTTTGGTCTTCCACCTCCTCAAAACCACCTTCCTCCTCTGACTCCCCTTCTTCAGACTCCTCTCTCTGCGTTGCCTCTCTCTGCGTTATTATAAGGTGTGTTAAGTAGTACCATTCCTGTCAGTTTAATCCCTGTTACGTCCCCTATCAGGGGACGTGTATATGGCATCGATTTTAGGAACCGGGAGATGGAAAAAGATGCTTGGTCGGTCCTCCTACTTCAAATTTGGGGCACTGCGCGTGCAATATAATGTGCCACCAGATAGGAGTGGTGTGTTAAGTAGTACTATTCTTATCAGTTGAATCCCTGTTACGTCCCCTATCAGGGGACATGTATATGGCATCGATTTTAGGAAACGGGAGATGGAAAAAGATGCTTGGTCGGTCCTCCTACTTCAAATTTGGGGCACTGCGCGTGCAATCTACTGTGCCACCAGATAGGAGTGGTGTGTTAAGTAGTATTATTCTTATCAGTTTAATACCTGTTACGTCCCCCTCATCAGGCCTTTTTAGTCGAATGTATCGCCCACTGTCAGTCCCTTCGGGATCCATTCCTCATTCATCTTAATAAAGGTGAGGTTATCTAGACTTTTTTGACCTAGGCGACTTCTCTTCTCAGTGACAATACCTCCTGCTGCACTGAAGGTCCTTTCTGACAGGACACTTGAAGCAGGGCAGGCCAGAAGTTCTATCGCAAATTGGGATAGCACAAGCCACAGGTCAAGCCTGCACACCCAGTAGTCAAGGGGTTCATCGCACCGCCGAGTGTCGATATCTGCAGTTAAGGCGAGGTAGTCTGCTACCTGTCGGTCGACTCGTTCTCTGAGGGTGGACCCCGAAGGGCTGTGGCGATGTGTAGGACTTAAAAAGCTCCGCATGTCCTCCATCAACAACACGTCTGTAAAGCGTCCTGTCCTTGCCGGCGTGGTCGTGGGAGGAGGAGGATTACTTTCACCTCTTCCCCTGTTAGATTCCCATTATGCTGTGACATCACCCTTATACGCTCTGTAAAGCATACCTTTTAATTTATTTTGGAACTGCTGCATCCTTTCCGACTTGCCGTAATTCGGTAACATTTCAGGCACTTTCTGCTTATACCGGGGGTCTAGTAGCGTGGACACCCAGTACAGGTCGTTCTCCTTCAGCCTTTTTATACGAGGGTCCCTGAACAGGCACGACAGCATGAAAGACCCCATTTGCACAAGGTTGGATGCCGAGCTACTCATGTCCCTTTCCTCGTCCTCAGTGATCTCACTGAAGGTATGTTCTTCCCCCCAGCCACTTACAACACCACGGGTACCAGATAGGTGACAACGAGCACCCTGGGATGCCTGTTGTGGTTGGTCTTCCTCCTCCTCCTCAAAGCCACATTCCTCCTCTGACTCCTCTTCCTCACAATCCTCTTCCAGCGTTGCCGTAGTTCCAGCAAGCGATGCTGATAAGGCTGTTTCTGGTGGTGATGGTGACCACAACTCTTCCTCTTCCTCTTCACGCTCATCTACGGCCTTATCCAGCACTCTTCGCAGGGCACACTCCAGGAAGAAAACAAATGGTATGATGTCGCTGATGGTGCCTTCGGTGCGACTGACTAGGTTTGTCACCTATTCAAAAGGACGCATGAGCCTACAGGCATTGCGCATGAGCGTCCAGTAACGTGGCATCAAAATTCCCAGCTCCGCAGAGGCTATCCTAGCACCCCGGTCATACAAATAGTCGTTAACAGCTTTTTCTTGTTGGAGCAGGCGGTCGAACATTAGGAGTGTTGAATTCCAACGTGTCGGCTGTCGCAAATCAAGCGCCTCACTGGCATGTTGTTTCGCCGCTGGATGTCTGAAAAGTGCGCCATGGCCGTGTAGGAACGCCTGAAATGGCCACACACCTTCCTGGCCTGCTTCAGGACGTCCTGTAAGCCTGGGTACTTATGCACAAAGCGTTGTACGATCAGATTACACACATGTGCCATGCACGGCACATGTGTCTACTTGCCCAAATTCAATGCCGCCAACAAATTTCTTCCGTTGTCACAAACCACTTTGCCGATCTCCAGTTGGTGCGGAGTCAGCCACTGATCCACCTGTGCGTTCAGGGCGGACAGGAGTGCTGGTCCGGTGTGACTCTCTGCTTTCAGGCAAGTCAACCCCAAGACGGCGTGACACTGCCGTATCCGGGATGTGGAATAGTACCTGGAGAGCTGGGGGGGTGCCGCTGATGTGGAGCAAGACGCAGCAGCAGAAGAGGACTCAGCCGAGGAGGTTATGGAAGAGGATGGAGTAGGAGTAGTAGAGGAGGTGGCAGCAGGCCTGCCTGCAAGTCGTGGCGGTGTCACCAACTCCTCTGCAGAGCCACGCATTCCATGCTTGGCAGCTGTCAGCAGGTTTACCCAATGCGCAGTGTAGGTGATATACCTGCCCTGGCCATGCTTTGCAGACCAGGTATCAGTGGTCAGATGGACCCTTGCCCCAACACTGTGTGCCAGACATGCCATTACTTCCTTTTGCACAATCGAGTACATGTTGGGGATTGCCTGTTGTGCAAAGAAATTTCGGCCGGGTACCTTCCACTGCGGTGTCCCAATAGCTACAAATTTTTGGAACGCCTCAGACTTCACCAGCTTGTATGGTAAAAGCTGGCGGGCTAAGAGTTCAGACAAGCCAGCTGTCAGATGCCGGGCAAGGGGGTGACTTTGTGACATTGGCTTCTTACGCTCAAACATGTCCTTGACAGACACCTGACTGTGGGCAGATGAGCAGGAACTGCTCAAGGCGAGAGACGGAGTGGCGGATGGTTGAGAGGGGGCAAGGAGGACAGCAGTGGTTGACGTGGCTGAAGATGCTGGACCAGGAGGAGGATGGCGGCTTTGAGTTTGTGTGCTGCTTGTACTCATGTGTTGATCCCATAGGCGTTTGTGATGTGCAATCATGTGCCTTCCAAAGCAGTTGTACCTAGGTGGGTGTTGGACTTCCCACGACTCAGTTTCTTTTGGCACAGGTTGCAAATGGCATCGCTGTTGTCAGAGGCAGACACACAAAAAAAATGCCACACTGCTGAGCTCTGCAATGACAGCATTCTGGTGGTGGCAACAGCATGCGTTGATTGGCGTGCTGTCTGGCTGACCCCGGGTGCTGATGCATGCTGTCTGACTGTGCCACTAGCTCCTTGCGACGACCTCCCCTTGCTTCCAACTCGTCTCCTCCTCCTCTCTGTCTCCCCATCTGAACTTTCCCCGTGTTCTTCTTCTCTTCTAGCGGGCACCCACGTGACATCCACGGACGCATCGTCATCATCAACCGCTTCACTTGTATCTGACAACTCAGCAAAGGAAGCAGCAGCGGGTACAACATCATCATCATCACACCGTACGTCCATGTGTGTAATGCTGCCTGACTGAGACATATCCCTTTTATCTACATCCTCTGGCAATAATGGCTGCGCATCACTCATTTCTTCCAACTGTTGTGTAAATAACTCCTCTGACAGATCAAGTGAAGCGGCTGTGGTGCTAGTGTTGGTGGTGGCGGCAGGCGGGCGAGTGGTAACTTGAGAGGTGCCCGAAGCTAAGCTGGAGGAGGATGGTGCTTCAAGGTTCCGAGCGGAAGCTGTAGAAGATTGGGTGCCAGTCAACTATGTCCTCAGAACTTTTCGAGTTCAGGGTACGTGGCCTCTGAACACTGGGCATTATTCTAGGGCCAAAGGGAATCACAGCACCACGACCACGACGGCCCCTGCGGGGTAGCCTGCCTCTGCCTGTCATTTTTTTTTCGATTAGTGGTACTATGCGTGCAAGCTACTGTGACAACAGATATGAGTGGCACTGTGCACTGGCAGAAGTTGGCAGAGTAGACGCTGTAGGCCTGACACACACGCTTGCAGACAACTAACTGCTATTCAATCTATTACAGTCAAAATTGTATTTTTTTTTTAAATGTACACTACTGTTACACCAGATATGAGTTGCACTGGTGTGACACTGTGCCCTGGCAGGCCTGAAACGCACACGTGTGAAGGAAACTGACTGCTATTATATTACAGTCAAAAAAGTTTTTTTTTTTTTTAAATGCAAGCTATTGTGACACCAGATATGAGTTGTGGCACTGGGCAAGTGGGCACAGTATACAAGTGGGCACAGTGGACTGTGACTGTAGTGGACACTGAATACACTAGCCTAGCTATCGATTTCCATATTAAATCAGCAGCAGCTACACTGTCCCTCCTCTCACTAAGAATGCAGCTTCCGAATGAATCTAAAATGGATGCTGTCCAGCAGTTGGGAGGGTCTGGGAGGGAGGGTCTGCTGCTGATTGGCTGCGATGTGTCTGCTGACTGTGAGGTACAGGGTCAAAGTTTACTCAATGATGACGAATAGGGGGCGGACCGAACATCGCATATGTTCGCCCGCCGCGGCGAATGCGAACAAGCTATGTTCGCCGGGAACTATTCACTGGCGAACTATTCGAGACATCTCTATTTATGCAATGTGGTGAAGAATGTTTATTGTCATTTTATACTTTTTTTTTTTTTTTTAGAGAAGAAAACATATGTTATGCTAAGCAGTGGACAAAGCATCTGAACACTGACACGTCAGCTAAGTCCAAGGGATAGCACAAAGTGTTACTGTGTATCGCAAATAGAACTATTCTAAATTAGAGAATATGACGTCATTATAATATTGAAAAATATGGGAATTTTTGCTTTTACTGATATATTGTTTGATAGAGATTTCTACAGGCCTGATTCCTATCTAATATGTATTTAGTGAGGTGATTTGATAAATTAGCTGATCAGGCTACTTCTATTAATGATATTGTTCAAGACAAATCAGAAACGGTTGAAAGATTTAATTCTAGGTTAACTCAAACCTTCTCTGATCTGGGTTTCAATACATGTAATAAGGCCCATACCCAGATCTAAACATCTCTCTACACAGAGACATCTTCGTCTTCAAACGACTTTATTGTTACCTGATAATGTATCCTTACTACTCAGCTACACTTTGAATCCTGCCCCTCTTCTGCCTCTTCCCAAGGGGGGAGTACCACACTATTGGTACAGCTATCAAGGAACTGATGGATGCTTTACTCCTTCCTGAAGAAGTGGCCATATTGAAAGTAAAAGCTCATGGAAGACGGAATTCGGAAGAAACGTGTGGCAATCATAAAGCTGACCAAGCCGCCAAAGATGCTGCATGTCAATCAAGTGAAGTAGACAGAAGAGTGTCCGGTGAGGAAATTCCTATCTTTACCATGCAAACCTTACCTACTGTAAGTCTTGTGCTATCTGTGCCAAGTGCAATCCAGGAAAATTGGAGAAAGTTTTCCCCAAACATCTGGCAAAGCCACACTACCCATTCCAGAGGAAGCAGATCCTGTTATAACATGAATTGTGTGTATTTGTTCTTGCTGCTAGGTCTGATAAAGGCCCAACAAGTCGCTATAACCAAAGACAATCATGTTTACACATTTTGGTACAATTCCTCTAGTACACGGGTAGCCACATTTGCATTTGATTATTGTGATGTCGTAAATTGTACATTTCCATCGTCATTGTCGTCAACAGTGTACAAAGATATACCTAACATCAAGGACCCATACATATGTGTGACTGATGACTACTGGGGATATGAGTGTAGTTCGTGGAAGGCAGCAGGTTGGAATACAGGGCCAGCCTGGGGCTATAGACCACAAAGTGCCTTAGACAGATTAGATAAAAATGGGAAGTCCTTAATGAAAAGAATGACATTCAGGAAACCATGGGGGCAACACCTATAAAACTAGCTTTAAACATAGAACACCCCAGTCCTGGAGATGCTGGGCAATATGTAATGGGAATGTACTGGAAGGGAGGAGGTTCATACAGTAAACAGGGGACCTTTTACTTACGGGACATGTATGACTCACCTGAATGGGTAGATGCCGCGCACATGACTATTAATCCTCTTAAGCCACACATCAAAACCCTAAAAGACATGATAGCTATAGCTAACCCCACGTATGAGGACACTATAGCTGTAGAGACGGGATTCTCTGACATTAACTTATGGCTTGAGTGGATGAAATATAACGCTAACAAACACAACAGATCTAACTGCTATGTCTGTGGAGGAGCGAGACCTGACTTAGGTACTGTCCCTTTGAACATACCTCCGGAGATAGAGATGTGTTTCCTAAGTCTCTATACTATGATTAAAACTGACCGGACGGAATGTGAATTATGGACAAAGGAATACCCAAATATCCTTAAAGATGTTAAGCCAGATAAAGGTATCACCATATATCCAGGAAACTACACTTGTTACGGTATATATGATGGGGTAGGCCAATTTTTTGGTAATTTCACTGGTAAGTACTGTGCCACATATAGTCCAATTCCAGCTGCCTTAATCCAACACGTAAGATCCCTTGGATACATATATTGGATTTGTGGGGATATGCAGATTAAAACTAGATTGGAAGGTGTATGGTGGGGAGAATGTGCTCTAGCTAAGGTAATTATGCCTATACACATAATCTCTGACGGACACCAAGATATCCCAGGTACGTTACACCAATACTCTAGAATAAAGAGAGGTACTCCTATAAAAAGCAGTTTGATCCCCATATTTATATAGATGCCATAGGAGTGCCAAGGGGGGTGCCAAATGAATTTAAAGCAAGAGATGAAGTGTCCACAGGGTTTTGAATCTATTTTCCCAATCATCACGGTAAAAATTTAAATTGGATTAATTACATCTATTATAACCAACAACGTTTTGTAAATTATACAAGAGATGCCCTCCAGGGTTTGGCGGAACAATTACAAGCAACTTCCCAGATGACCTTCCAGAATAGAATGGCCTTAGACATGATTCTGGCAGAGAAAGGGGGAGTATGTAAAATACTCCCAGACACCATGACATGCTGTACCTATATCCCAGATAATACTGGCCCTAATGGTAAGGTAACGTTGGCAATAGAAAAGTTAAAGAGTTTCTCCAATGAACTGAAACGGAATTCTGGGGCCACGGATCCATGGGAAAGATGGTTTGGATGGATGTCTGGATGGCAAGGTGCTCTGGTCCAAATAGGTGTTACCATTGTAATAACGATAATTATCCTTGCTCTTCTTGTTTGTTTTGTGTTACCCTGTCTTAAGAAATGTCTACAAAAGACAGTTGATCAGACAATCGACCAGACCACCCCGACTTTCCTTCACCAAGAGATTGATGACATAGACCGTGATACACCACATACACCCTTACAGTCCCACCGCATTAAGTAAACAGCTACTTTCTCTTAAGGAAATTCAGGGATAGCGTCTGTCTCTACGGGCAGAAGTCTGTCGCGGGAGAAGTAGTGAACAAGCTGCTATGGGCCACCCGTGCAGTGAAGCTTTCGAGGCCTGTTCAGACAGATGTGCAAGATAGCCTTTTTGTTATTTTCCTATAGGGACAGTATAGAGATAGTAGTTGTTAGTAAAATAGTCATTTTAAGGGGGGACTGTTATGGACAAATGTCTCTTTTACTATTATACACTTGTGTTTATGTCTTATTTGTCACACATTCCCTAAAAGAATATCCATGGTCATAATTTTGCTATTTCCGTTTCCGTTATTAACTCCTCCCCCACTTCCTTTGTGTAAGTTAACAGTTATGTGCCACGTGCAACAAAATGGAGAATCACTGTTAAAGTAACAGTAACTATTTCCCCTGCAGCCCCTCTTTGTTCAGTAACTACTCACTCCCCCTCCCATCGTGTAACCAAGATGGAGCTGGAATGTGGGTGGGAGAACTCTGTAATGATGACGTCACATCCTGTAAGGTGGGTTGAGACAAGACCCCTTAAACTATTAGCCAATTGTTGAATGTATACTGTATGTTTAACTGTGAATACATGAAGTATTTCTGCTTTAAAAGGAATCTCCCACTCTGGGAAATAAAGGTTTGCCTCAGGTTTTTCACTGATCAAAAACGTTGTCTCCGGTGTGAATTACTTCTAGGGGAGAGCGCATTAGTTAATACATTTTAAGGAGTAGATAGACAATAAAGCAAAGTTTGCTTTGATCCAAATCACATACAGCTCATGGGCAGGTGAAAGTCTTTCCGTCTTTTAAAGTGCATAGCAATTTAGCCCCATACTAGGACACGTGCTTATTGCACTTTAAGCAGAGATGTTGTGCATTATTTATAGTTGGAGTAGTAAATGTCGAGAGGGCCATATTCCTCAAGACAAAAATGGAACAGATCTGAGAAATAGAGATCCAAATAAGCAATCATTTAGTTTCCATGACAATGACCATGCCTCATTTATTATATTCATTCAATATATTAGGTATTTTTCCCATGTACTAGCCATTATTTATTGTTAAATAATATTAACTTACATAGCTAATCTTAATAGAAAAACGAAACAAAATGTAGGTTCCTTAATTAGATCATTAATGATTACAGTGGAATTTATTATATTTACATATTCAATGATTTAAAACAGCGGTTGCGAACCTATGGCACGCTTGGCACTACTGGCACGCCGAGCCCTCAGCAGTGGCACGCGGTCAGGCTCTCACCGCTTATCTGCTCCGTTACCCTGGAGGTGCAGGCATCAGTATAATAGTTTGGCGCCGCCGGTCATCTGCTTCTTTTCCAGATGATTGGCGCATGCGCGTTCTATGAAGAAGCGTTCAAGACGGAAAGCAATTAACTGTTTTAACTGTATAAGTGTGTGTATGAGTATAAGTGTGTGTATGAGTATGAGTGTCTGTGTATGAGTATAAGTGTGTGTGTGCGAGTATAAGTGTGTGTGTGCGAGTGAGTATAAGTGTGTGCGAGTGAGTATAAGTGTGTGCGAGTATGAGTATAAGTTTGTGTGTACAAGTATAAGTGTGTGTGTGTGTGTATGAGTATAAGTGTCTGTATGAGTATAAGTGTGTGTTTGTTTGGGTATATGTGTGTGTGAGTATGAGTGTGTGTGTGTGAGTATAAGTGTGTATGAACTTGTGTGTGTATGAGTATAAGCGTGTGTGAGTATGCGGTGTTGGCACTTTGTGGTCTGCAAATTTGTGTCAGTCAAAAATTGGGCACTCGGGACCAAAAACGTTCGCCACCACTGATTTAAAGAGTGTGAATGCTCAGTGTACATGAAAATCAATACTGGTGTTCAGCTCATTCACACCTGTTCTGGTGAACGTGTTACTAAAATTGTGCAAGATCACCGAACCAGTGATTAAATTAGTTGTGGAACATTAAGGCAGGGTTCAACAAATGCCAGCTGGCAGGTAGCCATGGTGACTAGAAATAGTGACCTGGATTCCTCTGTGAAGCACTGCTGCATCTGCACTACCAAGGGGACTGCCAAGTTCTTTTTCTCTTTCTTTAGTTGAGCCCACATAAATTGCTCCACACAAAAGCATCCAGTGACTGGTGGCTAACTGGATGCTGCAGAGAGTTGCTCACCATGTGCAGCAATGTAAAGGACAGTAATGGCTAACATTTCCCATCCTACCTGCTATGGATTACATTTCCCATAATCGCCGGCCAATCATTGACTGGCTGAGCATTATAGCAAATGTTGTCCACGCCAGCTAGAGTTGAAATCTTAGCCATCATCTCTTCACAAAATTTTTCATCCTGACAATGTATCACCTGTTGATGATTCTCTGCTTCACCCTGTAATACTACAATGATTGAGCTGGTGAGTGTTTCAATATCCATGCTGACTTTATATACAAAGATTATGCACATACTGATCCCGATTGGTTTTATATACAACAATTATGCATATACTGCTCATGATTGGCTTCATAGACAATGATTCTGCTGCTTTAGATTGGCTTCATATACAAAGATTATGTATACCCTGCTCCAGATTGACTTCATTAACAGAGATTATGCATACACTGCTGCAGATTGGCTTTATATACAACGATTATGCATATACTGCTCCATTTAGGCTTTATCTACAAAGATTATGCATATACTGCTCAAGATAGGCTTCATATACAAAGATTATGTAAACACTTATCCAGATTGGCTGTATATATACAGAATATACATATACTGCTCCAGACTGGATTCATATACAAAGATTATACATACACTGCTCCACATTGACTTCATATACAATGTATACAAATTATGTATTCACTGTTGCAGATGAGCTTCACATGCAAATAGTATGTATGTATTGCTGCATATTGGCTTCATATACATTGGCTTCATAAGATTATGTATGCACTACTAGAGATTCGCTTCATATGCATGTGCATTTACTGCTGCAATCCATGATCACATTGTTTATTTTAATTTTTGTAGAGCTGATGCGTACATTACTATATTCTTACATTAGTGGACCTAATACCCTTGAATTTATTCCACCGACTGAAGCGGTTAATCGGATATAATAAGATGTACTACTCTGAATTTTGCACATTGATTGCTGCCTATGACAGATCCACTTGAAATATTAGAATTCTCAGATACATGTTACTTAGCATAAAAACAGCTGGTAGAAATTACCTAGTGACAATTAACTACAAGATTATAAATATAATTTAAGGTATACCAAGCAATAATGAGCCGCCTACTACAGTAGATATAATGTAGGTTATTATGATTCACAGCTGTAGTAATGGATATAAAACATCTTCTAGCAGATGTACCATCAATGTTATTGCTTTTGAACCGGACTTGTTGAAATTCAGAATGCCAGAATGCAATGGAACAAAATGACTGTTGTTTTAAACAGTGCCATCACTGTTTATCACCATGTATTGCAGGCAATAGGGTTCCACCTTCTCCAGGGGATTCTTTGTCAGTTGGTGGGAGTGACTTTAGAGGTCAAGTCTGACATCACAGGTCAAAACTATAATCATTGTAAACTAAAGGTTGAATTAAATAGTAAAACATGTTACATAAATTAAAATATAAATCATAATGCTCAGTCAGCCTTAGTCCAGCTGAAAAAATTATCTTTTTTACACAAAAACTGCCCTGCTTGAAAACTCCTATCATGCTCAGCCTTTGATAACCTTTGAAAAGATTGCAGACATATTTTCAAAGTTGTTCACACATCATTGCAGGAGCAGTGTTCAGATTTTCCAGGAGTGGAAACGTACCACCTGGACTGTTTTTCCTGTTTTCTAGCAATCTCAGTATATTAAAATATTTCACACATGCCAGAACCAAATGTCAACATGAACAGGCTAAATGCAGACTGAATCACCTTTCCCCTCAGCCTGAATCCATTCCCCAGATCAGTACTCACACTTTCATGGGACAGGAAGACAGGTTTCCCACTGTTCCTTCACCAGGCACAGGTTGTTAATCACAGAATTAATCTGCTATATTAACCCCTTCGTGCCGGCTGTTGCTTTGGTCCTTAACAAATAAGTACCAAACTAGAATCTTTGTGTTCCTTGCCCTGATCACTTCATGATTGGCAGCCAGGAACATACAAGCAGGGACCCAATCACGGTGTCTATAGACCCTGTTAGTCCCTGCCAACATCCCGCTATACTTCATGATGTCACGGAGGCGTGCCCGAACCCACGGATGCTGGAGATGTAGCAGAAGCTCACTTTGAGTGTTTGCTTCATTTCCTATGTCAGACTGAGGCCACTGAGAGATCCTCAGCACAACTTATCGCAGGGTCAATGCTGTCCTGCAGGGTTTTTCAGTGAAATGGAGCCGACACTCACTTTGAGTGTCAACTACATTTTATGTGTCAGATTGAGGCTACTCAAAGTGGCCTCACCTGATAGTGGGGACCCCCTGCAAGTCCTTGGAGTGTGATCCCCACACAGCTCATTGCGGGGCCCACAATGAGCTGTTTAATACAGGATGTTCTATGCCGTCCTACAAGCCTCTAGGCACTAAAAAGTAGGATGGCATAGAAATTCCTACAAGCAGGAAGGAATCCCCAAGTCAGTACTCACCTCTTCTGGGAATAGGAACACAAGTTCCAGACAGTTTCCCAGAGTTCCTTCACCAGGAAGTTTTTTTGCAGAATTTGTTTCCTATTTTACCAGCAGGATTGCATTTCCCAGACCAGTATTCATCTCCTCCGGGAACAGGAGCACAAGTTCTGGAGAGTGTCCTGGAGTTCCTGCACCAGGAACAAGTTGTTTGTAGAATGAACAACCTAGTTTACCAGAAGGAATGCATTCCTCAGACCAGTAATCACCTGTTCCACTATTCCCTAACCATTTTATATAGTGATATTTTGACCCTGACCCTAATCATCACCCTCAGCCTAACTCATATCCTAAACTAACTCCAAATATAGCTGTAACCCTAATGCTAACCCTCGCTCTAATTGTAATTCTAACCCTAGATCTATTGATAACTTATTATTTTTGTGTAATGTTGCTGACTACCTCTAGAGGAAGTCTAACAATGACAACAGAGTGACAGAAATGATCCCTGGTTACTTCTTCACTTCTGAAGATCTTGCCACAACAAGGCAGCACAAAATTAGATTGACATGCTGCCATTCCAATATGGTGCCCACTATCGCTCCATAGAGCGATCACATGCCAACTGTACATAACATTTGCTTAATATGTTGGCTGCGGCGGAAGTGAACAATGATCACTCATTTTAACAATTACACTGTCACTCCGTCCTAATGCCATTTTACATTCTAGCATTGTGAAGGGGTTAAAAGTAGAATTTGGAACACTGGAATTAAAGATTGTCATCAGGACATTGTGCACTTAACTACTGTGCACAAAATGCATGTTTATTTACTAACCAGTGCTAATAAAATCTGGTTTGTGTATATGAATGGTTTTTATCATCTGTCAAAATTGTACATGGTGATTTTTAAAAATGCTTTGGCCAATTCATATAACAAAATGCTCTCAAATATATAAATCTACACACATATATATATATACATTCATATAAACAGGAATGGTTTGAGGAACATAACAACTATTGGTCAAACAAGTCCGATCCACTGAGACCCCCATCTTTCAACTTACAGAGCTATCGGCACTTTCAAGATCTAACATATTGGTGCCAGATACCACAGCACACCTTCAGATGTCTAGTGGAGTCCATACCTCGACAGGTCATGGCTATTTCGGTGTCAACATTAGGCAGGTGGTCATAATGTTTTGGAGGGTCGACGTATATATTTATATTATTTTTATGCAATTGTTGCAAGCATAATTAGGATGAGAAACACAGACAGATTTCGTGTTTTATAATAGTTATAAAACCACCTAAAACATTTTCTAATTGTCCATGCCCCTATAAACATTCCCATAAAGTAAATGTGATATTGTGAAACTCACTTCAATATTCCCGCATTACAATAGCATAAGGTGAGGAGGCTGAATGTGAGTCAAAGCTCCCATGGTTTATGTGAGCATTCAGATGTAGTAACAGAAGGGAGATTCAGTGCTGAGGTTAAACAAGTTCAAGAGTAGCGAAGATTGCAAACTGAGATCAGTAGCTGAAGTTCAGATATCCGCAGGTGACAAACAGAGGTCTATTTATCAGGTGGTGTGCAAGTTACTGGGAAAGTTTATAAGAAGCCAAATGCTGAGTACAAAGGAATAAACAGTACTGATTTTTGTTCTTTGCTAACAGTTACACTGAGGATGCAAGAAATTCATGAGAAAATCCTGATCTTATAATAATTTTTACATTAGGGACCATGGCTACAACTGAATTAATCAACCATGAAATCTTTAGGAATTCCCACAATTGATTTTATTTACCACAGAATATTAAGTGAAATTACTATTGTACATGATTTGGAATATACAGCAAATATTCTAGTTACAACCCTCACTGTATACTGAGGGTACCTGTAACTGATAATAGAATTGACATTGGTTTATATATATTTACCTTACCAAGAAATAATCTTTTTCACATACATCAATTTTATTTATCTTTCTTTTATTCGAGTTATTAATAATACCGCAAGTAAGAGTGAAAATTTTTAACACAATCCAAAAACATTCCACAATATATTATTTGTGCGTAAGTACATAAAGGAGAATAAATACATTGTATGAAAGGTTCATGCACATAGCAACGTGTCTATGGTTTAGTGTTTTATAAGTCAGATTTAACAAATCATAACAATAATTTTCTATTAAAGTCCAAGGCCAGAAATTTCTTTCATCTGACATTTCATTCGCTCAACACATTCACCACATTTCAGAGGACCTGAGGAGGGCGGAGAGATGGGGTTCATATAACACATTGTCAAAGTCCAAGAACCCAATTCGCGCCAAGATCACCCAGAATTTGCAACAGGTCATAGCTGTATTCAATCCCCTAGAATACAAGCCAGGAAGGTCTAAGCTACGCTTTCAGAATATTATTATAGAATATCTCAAAGGGGGTCCATATCTCCCTGTGAAGATCCTGCTGGCCTAGCCGGGAACAAAAACCCAACTCGATTAGACTTTGATATTGAATCTGTACTGTTACAATCATCCAGTTTGGACTTTGGGTCTGCTACCATCTTTTTGCCAGACATATTTTGCTGGCCATCAGGATGTGTACCAAAAATTTCCTCTGGGTCTGACTGAAATTTACTAGGTAAATATGAAATAAAAAGGTTTGCGGAGAGATGTCTTTTGATAATTTAAATATTGACTTAAGTGCTAAATTAAGTTGAGACTTCAAGTGTGAAAGATCCCTACAGTCCCAACAAATGTGAAATATATGTCCGCATTCCTGGAGACATCTCCAGCAGCAATCAGAATAAATCTTATTCAGCCGAGAAGGAACCAAATACCATTGATAAATTATTTAACATGCGTCTCCAGGAGTGATACAGAATGTATGTTTTTCCTTACTAAATATAGACCATGTAGCCATTCGTCCAATGATTTGGTGGTGAGTGTCTCCCGTTTCACCAGTGGAGGAAATTTAGATGAAGGGTCTGTTTGGTCAAATAATTTCAATACCGTAGATATCTGTTTCTTTTTATGGATACTTGATAAAAAAATAAAACCACAGGATGATTCAACTGAAGTATCTCCCTCTTTGAGATGTAGCTCTTAATCCTTAGGTAAGAAAATAAGGAATTTGTTGGGAGGTTGAAGCTTTGCTGAAGGTCATTAAATACACAAATTGTACCATGGTTAAATAAGTCTGCCATCTCCCTGATGCCACTTTGAATCCAGTCAGGTGCCCCAAGGTCACAAATTTCAAAGGGGGCATTTGTCAGGGAAACCTTTGTGGGGAGTCCTTTAGGAAGAGATGTTTTGTCAGGGCTTACCTTTGTTGGGAGTCTTTTAGGCAGAGATGTATGTTCACCCTTGCAAACAAACACAGACCAGGGTGACCAGGTAAGAAGCCACGTGGCCTGTGAGTTTGTGCACGGGGGCTGGTCAGGATATCCAGGTAAAGTTGCAGACAAGGACAAGAGCAAAAGAATCTTCGTGGGAAAGCCAGAGGTCAGAGGATGCCAGAATTCAGAATAAACGGGTAATAAATCCAAGGTCAAAAGCCGAAAATGATTAGGAATACTGGAAGTCAAAAATCACAGGAACCAAACAAGGAATCCAGAGTCAATGAACTGACACTGCCCTTAGGGAGAGGCAGTGTCTTATACCTTGTTAATTAGGTATGTGATTCAGCTGGAGAGTTACTGACAGGTCTGAGCCTTTGGTGAAGTCCAGCCCCCTAGTGCTGCAGGCAATACAAACATAAACAGGAGTATTTCAAAGTTCTGAAATGGCTCAGAGGCAAAATAGCAGGATACGGTCCAGAAGAACCACAGTTAAAATCCCCTGCTGGGTGCATCTGGGGCGACCACATCTGGCAGTCTGGATGTCACGGTGGCGATCCTGACAGCATTTAAAGACAATGCATCTGTGATACCCAGTTATTTCTTAATGGTGGTTAGACAATAGCGTATTATGGAATTTTGTGTATGATACATTTTTAAGGTTTTATTCCATCTTATGCCAGTACAAAGCATATGTTCTAGGGCAAGATCATTCAAGAGAGTGTATTACCATACATGCTTCATGGAGCCTTGATATATCTGGAAATGATGTACCTCCCTCTTGAGGCTTTCTTTTCAATATTTTTTGGGCTATTTTTGGCCAGATGTAGTCGGTGAACAGTAATTGAAATTGAGTCAGGACATCCGAGTGGGCTTTAATTGGCACTGTTCTAAAAAGGTAGAGAACCCTATGGATGATATATGAATTTATTGTTTTAATTCTACCAAACCAAGAGGTTTCCAGACCCTTCCAGCCTGATAGTTTCACCCTGAGTTCATTCAACTGATCAATGTACATTGTCCTAACACATCCATGGAGGTCAAACCTCAATTTCAGGCCCAAATATTCTATTAAATGGTTATTCCAGTCAAAATGATATAAACGTTTGAGTAAAACTGTATCTTCTGCTGGAATATTAATTTTAACTATTTGTGTTTTTTTACATTTTATTTTATAATCTGAGAACCTAGAGTATATAGTCACAGTTCTTAATACTTCAGAAATTTACCTGTCCGGCCTCAATAGGGTTAGGAACACGTTGTCCACATATAGCGTTATTTTATGGTCAATGTTGTTTATTCCTATACCATATATTTCAGGATATTTCCTGATCATAATAGCCATAGGCTCAAGTGAGAGTATGTAAAACAGTGGAGCCAATGGGCACACTTGTCTGGTTCCATTGGTGATTGAGAACTGGTCAGATTGAAATAGTGGCCCAGTTACCCTGGCGTTTGGAACTGTATAAAGAGAAATTGTGTTACTTCTGAAAGTGCCTGTGATGCCAAAATGTTCTAGTACTGCATCCAGGAAATTCCAGAAAACCCTGTTAAAAGCCTTTGTTTAAGATTTGAAAACTTCTGAATATTATCTGATGGACCCCGACCCTGTACAACGCTAGACTGGTCAATATTAGAGATGTCCCAAACTATTCGCCGGCGAACATCGCATGTTCGCGTTCGCCGCGGCGGGCGAACATTTGCGATGTTCGCTTCGCCCCCTATTCCCTATCATTTCCCAAATAAATGCCCCCTCAATATGCCAGGATAATGCCCCCTCAATATGCCAGGATTGTCCCCTCAATATGCCAGGATAATGCCCCATAATATGCCAGGATAATGCCCCCTCAATATGCCAGGATAATGCCCCCTCAATATGCCAGGATAATGCCCACTCAATATGCCAGGATAATGCCCCCTCAATATGCCAGGATAATGCACCCTCAATATGCCAGGATCGTCCACCACAATATGCCAGGATAAAGCCCCCCGCAATATGCCAGGATAAAGACCCCCACAATATGCCAGGATAAAGCCCCCCACAATATGCCAGGATAATGCCGCCCGCAATATACCAGGATAATTCCCCCCCCCCGCAATATGCCAGGATAATGGCACGCTTCCCACGCTGTGCTAAATGACAAAGAGCACTCTGATTGGTTAGCTTGAAATTGAACCAATCAGACTGCTCTTGGCTTGAAATCCAACCAATCAGAGTGCTCTGAGCTTAATTGCAGGGCTCATTCTGCGCTGTGCCCTCCATGGGTGAAGAAGGATTAATTTATTTATTTTTGCGCACTGGTTTTTTTTTTTTTAAAGCAGTTGCGTTGCGTTTTAAGGTTTTTTTTTTGGCCATTTTTTTCGGGGCTCAAGATGGATTATTTTTTTTGTGAACCTTTGGATTTTTTTTGGGGGGGGGGCCTCCATGGCTGAAGAAGGATTATTTTTTGGGGCCTCCATGGCTGAAGAAGGATTATTTTTTGGGGCCTCCATGGCTGAAGATGGATTATTTTTTGGGGCCTCCATGGCTGAAGATGGATCGTTTTTTTTTTATTTTTAACAGTTGCGTCGCGTTTTATGGATTTTTATTTGGCCTTTTTTTCGGGGCTGAACAAAGAAAAGAAGACATCAATGGTAAGTATGAAATTGTTTTTTTTTTTTTACAGGTTAGTAATTGCCCACCCCCCTCACTATTATTAGGGTGAGGGGGGGGTAATTAAGATTTATTGTTTATTGGGGGGGGGAGTGACTAGGGCACCCCTAGTCACTTTATTTTAGGGTTATTGTGGGGCATTATCCTGGCATATTGTGGGGCATTATCCTTGCATATTGTGTTGCATTATCCTGGCATATTGAGGGGGCTTTATCCTGGCATATTGCGGGGGGCATTATCCTGGCATATTGTGGGGGGCTTTATCCTGGCATATTGTGGGGGGCTTTATCCTGGCATATTGCGGGCTTTATCCTGGCATATTGTGGGGGGCTTTATCCTGGCATATTGTTGGGGGCTTTATCCTGGCATATTGTGTTTGGCTTTATCCTGGCATATTGCGGGGCTTTATCCTGGCATATTGTGGGGGGCTTTATCCTGGCATATTGTGGGGGGCTTTATCCTGGCATATTGTGGGGGGACGATCCTGGCATATTGAGGGGGCATTATACTGGCATATTGAGGGGGCATTATCCTGGCATATTGAGGGGGCACTAGGTCCCCCTCCATTATTATTATAGGGTCCCCACCCGCCGCTCATGGGCGGGGGGGGACCCTATGTGTGCCCGTTCGCGAACACTTGCGGAAGTTCGCGTTCGCCGTTCGCGAACGCAAACTTTTATGTTCGCGACATCACTAGTTAATATGTATAAGAGATGGTATAACTACCTTTAGCCTCTCTGATAGTATTCTCAAGTATATTTTTTTAGCTCCTGATTAATAAGTGATATAGGCCTGTAATTTGAAATATATACTGGGTCTTTACCTGGTTTTATTATTGGGGTTATTGTGGCTAGATTAATTTCCTTGGGTATTTGTTCACTACTTGAAAACCTTGCAAAACATTTTAATAGCAATGGAGAAATGACTTTGCCAAAAGTTTTAAAGAAGGGGAACGAAAACCCATCAGAACCCGGAGCCTTACCTGATTTTAAATGAACTATGACTTCCTCTACTTCTCTTAGAGAAAAGGGCCTACTTAATATGTCCAGTTTATCTTTGGATATTTTGCGAATTTTTCGTTTCCCAAAAATGTCTTAATCTCGAAAGGAGTTGTGTTGTTTCCATTTAAGTTGTATAAAGAGCTATAGTATCCCAAAAAAGCTTGAACAATTGATTTAGGAGACAAGAAAGTCTGATTTCCAACTATAATTTTCTGTATTATTCACTGATTTTAATGGTATTTACATTTTTTAGGAAGTAATTTCCCAGTTCTATTGGCTCCATGATACCACTTTTCTTTCAGGAAAGATATAATTTTATTTATTCTCTCAAAGGTTTTAGTTTTTATTTGTTCCTTTATTGTTGTTATTTCTAGGGTAATCCTTTGTTCAGGCTTCTGTTTATTTAAGGCCTCTAATTTAGCCAAACAGATATGTAAATCAGAATGCGATTTTCCTATTTTTTCTTTAGATTGGAGCCCAGATTTATCGATATCAATATTTTACATACATTTAACCTCTTCAGAAATCTAAAAGTCCTTAATTTGATGGATGCTCATCAAGTTTTTCATTAAGCCTCCAGTTCCATTCATCTTGTCGTGATTTATTCTGCATTATTTTTTAATTATAGGTAAACTGGGGCATGGTCGGACCACATAATCGTGGCTATTTTAATTTTTTTCACAAGGTTCAAACCAATAGAGTTTGTTAAAAAAAAAAAAATTCAATTCTAGTATATAATTGCGGAACTTGTGAGAAAAAGGTGTAATCCCTTTCACAGGGATGCAAGTTCCGCCAGATGTCAAAAAGTGTATTTTGATTTAGAAACTTTGTGGTTCAGATGTTCTTTTAGATGGAGAAAATTAATCTTTTAGGGTTGCTCTCCCACTTCTCTCCACTTTGGGATCATAAATGCAATAAAAGTCCACTCCAAATATTAGATTTCTATTCAGAATACTGTCAATTTTACTCATGAATCGCTTTAAAAACTTTGTGGGGGACTGATTTGGGGCGTAAGTATTCACCAAAGTAAACAGTACCTCATTCACTCTAGAAATAATTATACCCCCTTACCCACAATCATACCCCTTTCATTCCAAACATACATACACCCAGTGACCCATTAGGGAAAGAATGTGCTTTGCTAGCAAGTCAAGTCCTGCTGCCGCCACAGGATAATGAGCCCCGGAGATGGAGAAAGAAAAGGTGGCGGTCACTTATTACATCTCTCTATTGAGTGAGCACAGCTCTAGAGTCACCCCCCCCCCACACCCCCGTTACCTCCAGAATGTCTCTGAGTTCCACATTTTCCTCACCTCCGTTAAATCGCATTTTCTTTTCTTTTTTTTTAAGTACCTCATGGTTATTTTTGCAATCTGGGGTGGGGCTACAGGGAGGGAGCCACCACCACTGTTACTGACACTTATAGTTGAGAGGTTTCTTGTTTTTATACACCTAGAACAATATCAGCCATTTAGTAATAATAAGAATAGTCACTAATTTAATTATTAAATGGAATGTTAAGTGTGTCAGTGAAAATTATTTATTCATAATCAATGCAGGAATCTCAATAAACTATCGTGGGCAATGAATACTTACGTCTTTATAGTGAGTTTATCTTATTGAGAAAGCTTGCTTTTGGATACTATGAAGTTCTCAGTCCCAAGGGGGAAATAATGATGAACTAAGCTTCTACTGATCCTAGGATTAAAATATTACAACATCATATGACAACTGGGTGGCATAGAGCCCTAGATTATAATTATTTGTCACCTGGTCAGAATTTGATTCTTATGTACTGATATGATTTTTCAGTATAAAATGAATCCCCCCCCCCCCCCTTTTCATTTCAAGTGAGTGATGGGAATATTGAGTGATATTTAGTTGTATATTATAACCTCATATGTGACTTGTTCTCTACTGAGCAAACATATACTTAAATCCACAGGCTAACAAACAAATTCAATTAAATAAAAAATCATATTAAGCGAGAAACTAAATTTTGTTGATTTGGTGGTTTAAGTAAAACCCAGTGGATGTCTGTTCTCTAATGAACCTGCACAGAGGGGGGTGCGGACCGCACCGGGTAAAAAATCATTGCGACCAGATATGACCATATGTTACCGCACCGAGTGACACCAACCCTAGTGACGCCTCTGAACCAGCATATAATCAAATCCAGATTGGTATAATATCGATATATGCATTCGTTCATCTTAATTTCCCAGATCTTTAAGTACAATATGATAACAATGACGTCTAAAAAGCGGTATAGGTGGAGCACACCAAACAACTGTAGCAATATTCATCAAGTGCCATATATTTATTATGATGAAATAGAAAAATACAAAGGGACAATAGATATATCCACATATCAAAAATATAATATCAATCTACTTACTTAAATAGTACAAAATAGAAAAAAAGAGAGAAAAGTAATTAAAAATATATACACAGCTGGAGGTGGCAAACAAGTACAAAAAAGTACTAACAACTAGATAGATAGATGCAGTACCAAATATACAGCCAAAATGAATTGTAATAGAAAAATCCAAAACAAGTGACAGCCCAATTAAAGACACAGTATACATAAAATGATGTAATTATAGGAATACCGGTAGGACCCTCTCCTCATTTAACCCCAGGGGATGTAATGTTTGCAGAGTATAAATCCAATGTAACTCCCTCCGTTTGAGGAAGACTGTTTAATGTGTGTTTATGGCTTGGCCATGTTCTGTAGCTGCTTTCTTTTTCTTCCTTTCTTTTGTGTGTATTTGGGCATGTATTCTGCCAACTTATATTTTGGAGGACCATTTCTTTGTATGCTCTACTTTATGCATTATTCACACTTTGTGCATACGTACTTTTGAATAAAGTGTAGAACTCAGTTATTTTTTTTTTTTTTTTTTTTTTGCTTCTTGGTGTTGTGTGGGACTTCTTTATTTATTTATCCCCCCCCCCCCGGTCCCCCCCCCCCCCTTATTACTTTTTGTGCTATATTAATTACTTTACATTGATATTTCTTTATTTGTTGAGCATCATGTATT
This sequence comes from Pelodytes ibericus, assembly GCA_036172795.1. Lineage (NCBI taxonomy): Eukaryota > Metazoa > Chordata > Amphibia > Anura > Pelodytidae > Pelodytes > Pelodytes ibericus. The sequence continues at coordinate 115,474,793 of CM069861.1, read as the reverse complement.
ATTCTTGTGTTCTCTCTGCAGCTCCCTGTGTGTATAGGGTATACGATATTATGATTTGGACTTTTTTAGGACAAAAATGTTTATTCCAATTGTCATGCGACGTCATCACGTCATCATGTCATGTCGTGCATCAACATGGCGGCTGACATTAGGATTAGCACACCGGTATAGAGTTTTTCTCAGCTGTAATTATTCACTTGTAAGTGTTTCTATATAATTTGTCCTACTTCTGTAAGTAATTTGGTCTCCCTTTAGAAAGGCATTTTAGTGCCGAAACGTCCGGTTGACCTCTTGCACTCTGTAGCCCTTCTGTCATATTTGCACTTGTTTTTCTATTTTGTACTATTTAAGTGTCATGCTCGTGAATATTATATGACTACTGTGTCTTTAATATTTTTATGTGTGGATACATCGATTGTCACTTTGTATTGTTTTGAATTTTTCTAATTCACCATAATAAATATATGGCACTTTATGAATATTGCTGTAGTTGTTCTGTGTCCTCCTCCTATACCGCTTTTTAGTTTTCCAATTGTGGGGTTTTGTAGGTTTCCCTGAGGGGTGATGCACCATTTATTGTATTGTTTTTTATTTCTATCGTGGTGTGCTTCTCTAATAACTGTATTATTAACAATGACATCTAACCCCTCCCTAAGAAACTTTTTCCCTCCTTTTTATTTCAAGTTGTCTCTTTCTTTCAAAGCAATTGCTGTACTTAGTTTAATTTAACACTGAAAGATGCAATTTCCCAGATAAAATGATGTACAAGGATTGTGGAGGTTCAGAGTGTTGCCAAATATTGGATAACTGAAGGGCCCAATGAAGGGAAAGAGGCAGTTTTTGCAAATAACAATCGAACATGTCAAATATCAGAGTCGTCTGGGGCCTGCACACCCACAGCACCAACCCACAACAGTGACCAAAATTACCCACACAGGGTAAATTTTCAGGTGATTTTAACTCTTGGCAGTATATTTTCTCAATTCAATTTATATATAAGAAATTGGGGAGGTACTTGTTGTTTCCAGCGGTTGGTTAATTAAGAGAAACACAATGAAAAGAAAGAACGGCTCCTCAATAGTAGTGAACAAAAGTTACTCACTTGAGGTAGATGTTCAGGCAAATCAGATTGCAGTATATGCCCCCACAAAGTTTACCTGGTGTTCCCAGGAAAATTTGCGAGCGGGACATCTGCTCTGAGCTACCAGTGTACCCTCTGACTATATAACAAAGTCCAAATGTGTGCACAGAGATAATTTTCATGGCAAGTCGATCTCTGTTAGGTCTCCATAGGCTTGCTCTTTGGCTGTCCGGCCTTATTCATTGCAGGGAATAGTAGTGACCTGCTGGGTGTCGGAGGAGACTCAGGAAGAGGAGCAAGCATACGTAGCATTACGTCACATCATCACGCCCCCAACCTGTCTTAAATTGAGCTCTGTCACATACATCTTATTAAAGGTTACAATAAGGTCTTATGTCATTTATGTATAAGTATATTGAGACCTTTAATTTCCACTGCATAGTCAATGTTAATATTAAATACAAATAGTATATGGGTAACAGAAAATTATGTGGTTTCATTAATCAGCTTTTTTATGTAATGAAAACCAAGCATTTTGTAAGATTGCTTTTGTAGTATTATCAACAGTGAACCTCAAATGTCATAAATTGTATTTTCTTTACGAAATATATACACCAATACAAATAGACTTGTTGCTGTGTGAATTCGTGCTTTATTAAGGTAGCAGGTAAGTCTGATCATGATATATAGGGGATACAGGTGGATACAACCATAAAATATGTTGCAAAACAATAATGGAATATGCTATAGGCAGGTGGACTTCAAAGCATGGTAGATAAAATATGTAAAGTGTTACAATGCTACTGTTAATAGCAATTTAAAACCCTGTGCCTCCTTGGTAGTGTCCTCAGAGAGCGGAAGATCAATAAATGCTCTGTAGATATGGACATGGGTGTCCAAACGGGTGGAGGTGCAAACCATCCAAGGAATGGACCGGCACTCACAACCTGTGGAAAATCAGAAATTTATTGAAGAAAATTGGTGAGACAAATCCATAGAATCAATAACAGCCAAAATTATATCATGAGGAGGCAGAACTCAACTCAACTCAAAAAATATTTCCTGCCAATGTGCAGCACAGAGCATATCAGTGCTAATCACACACTGCCGCACATAAGTGCTTATAACACAGTACTAACACTCCATATTGTATTTGTTTTTAATAGCAGCATACCACCCTTTGATACCCAGAAGGGTGGCACTGAAAGGGTTAGAAAGTAAGGCTATTCAAACCAGTTAGCAGCAACATGAATAAAGATGAAGGAGTAAACAGAAACCTGCTAATCCCAAGGTAAAGGAAGTCAGAATGAATGAAAGAGAGACCAATACGATGAAAGCAGGCCAATAGGTTATGTTGATGGCCAATGGGGTCAATCAAATCAATAGTTTTTGAAAAAAGCTAAAAGAACTTGGGCAATACCATAATAAAAGGTGTTTAATGGTGATTGAGGGAAAGAATAAAATGAATAATAAGTCAAACCAGTCTAATGTCATCCACTCTGGCAAGTGAGAATATGAAGAAAAGGATGTAGAAACGGATGTAGAAACTATAGAACTCAAGTAGCAGATTCAGTAGGCCCTGCGGTGTGTCTGAACTCATGGCAGCTACCCCTTTTTGCTCTTTGGTAAAGACATTCCTGAGAGAGCAGACCAAACCACTCTGACAGGGAGTGTATAGAATTAAATAAAAGCTTTATTGCTGCAATTCCCCATCTTTTTTTAGGAGCAATTTGTCTAGTTAACTTAGTTGCTTCTTCCTCCCTTGCCGCAGGTTCAATATCAAGGGGTATGTGTGCAAGTGCCCCCTCTTGCCCCAACTGTGAATACCCATGCATATGGAGAGTCCCAGAGTATTTTTGAAGTCTGCAGACAAGGATGACTGAAACAGAGGACCAGATGTATGCCGAGCTGGAAACTTGGATCTCCATTGCATTACATTTGTGTGGTTACATTACACAGGATCTTCTGGTCCTTTGTGTCTATAATTCAAATCTTTAGATTTAAAGAAAACCCTCCATATGTGCATAGCCTTTATTGATCTTCCACTGTGAGTGCAATACCAAGGGGGGAAGGGATTTGAAATTGCTATTAGCATTATTGCACTATTTATGTCTTTCCTGTCTTTTTCTCTTTGCATATAACATTGCTAGCATGCTTTGAAGTGTACATTCCTATAACATTTTTCATTATTGCCTCTCAACATTTTGTAAGGTTCTATTACTCTTAATGTTTCTTGCACTCGTCATACACGAAGAACACCTGTGTCCTCTCTTGTTTATGTTTGTTTTGTACTTCATCACATGTATTAGAGGGAACACACTTATGGGAGCAGCTGGTATCTAGTTTGGCACGGAAAATCTATCTCTTTGTGTGCTATTGATCATAATGTAGGGTCTCATGCTAATAATTTTTACTATTTCTGTGAAACTCTCAGTGCAACACCGCTTTCTGTTTTGAGATACTAGATCCAATTTTTCACCCCACCATGAATACACCACAATTTTTTGTATTAATGTCAAAATGTTGGATAGAAGCAATATGCACTAATTTTTTAATTCATTCAATATATTTCAAATTATCTATTCATATATTCTATTGTTATGTTTTAATTGTTAGCCATCTGCACATAGATGTCAAATTAAAGGTGGAATATATTAACCAAAACATATATAATGTAACAATGGCTCAACAATTAGACTATCTAGCTTCTATAATATCTAACATATCTATTCCATACTAAAGTAATAATTTAGTAAAAGAACATATGTAATACATTTTATATATCTAAATTTCACCTAAACCACCTTCTACAGAGCGTAACCAATGACAACTGCATAGCCTTGCTCCTCATCAGTTCATATGTCCTCCTGACCCATTGTCTGTGAGGTCCAGGAACACATTTTGGAGCAATATTGTTACAAATTATACATCCTGTAGGTGCCTTCACGAGCCAGTGAGAAGGAGATCTGCATTGCCCCTGGTGTGTAAGTATAGAATGAAAATATATCACGATATTATGTCCGCCAAGAAAACTTTATTTCATTAAATGCATTATTTGTAAACATTTCAGAATAAACAGGGCAATTATATTTTTGCTTTTCTAGGCATTCATTGTTCTCATAATCAGTGCATTTAATAGTAAATTGTACTTCCTTTTCACAATATCTTGTTCAAATCAGACTATTTTGCTTTGCGATTCCAACAAATAATATTATTCAAGTTGACAATATTTTATTTGTAATGCAAGTTCTTTAATTTCCTTATCTAACTGATTCACAATTGATTTTTCATGACGCAAGAAAACGGTCTTCAGTTTTAAAGAACATGCATTTAAATTACCTCTCGAATACCCTTAAATATTTTATCACTGCTCTAAACTTATTGGAAAAATTAAATTCTTAAAATGTAAGTCATTTTATTTAGACATATTGCTTTCCAAATTATGCCTCCATCATCAGGCCTTGCTATTGAATAACTGCAGTGCTGAAATACTTTAATATTGTCAAGAAAATCTGCCTTGTGTTCAGTTAGAATTTAACAGGTTACAGTCATTTGGAGAAGAGTGGCTTCACTCCTCTGCATTCACAAAAGACCATGTAAAGGTATAATGTAACACACCACCATGGGGTTGATTCACATGTTTTGTGGGTAGGTAGTCCAGACACAACAGACATTTGCCATGATAAAAAAAAAGGAGAGCACTGCTCTAGAATCATGTTTCTCACCCAAATTTCGATAATCCACTGGGAATCCAGCCTCCAGTCACACGATTCTGGAGCAGTACGTTTTTAAATAGGAACTTAAAACATTTAACACCTTCGCGACAATGGACGTGTCAGGCACGTCCTGCCTGGAACTCCGTTCCCGACAATGGACGTGCCTGGCACGTCCTGCGGTGAATCAAGCTGTTTCCGCGATCAACGATCGACATCGACATTGAGGCAATAGCCAACGCCAAAATTTATTTTCTGGGGGACCCACAATCGCCTCACGGAGCGATCGTGGGAGCCATACTGACGGAGCAGCATGCTCGGTCAATATGGCTATGCCCTCTGGAGGTCTGAGCTTCGGAAGTGAAAGTAACTTCACTTCCGTCACTCTGAATATGCTACTTGACTGCCCCTAGTGGTAGTTAAGTAGCATAGCAATGTAAAAAAATTAAAATAAATATTTAATTAAATAAAAACTGGTTATGTACTTAGATTAGCCTATAGGGTTAAAATTAAACAATTTTTAACATAAGGGATAGGGTTAAAATTAAATTAAAATTAAAATATATTAAGGGATGGCATAAGGGTTAGAGTTGGGGTTCAATTTAGTGTTAAGGTTAAATTTTGGGTTTGGGTTGGGGTCAAAAGGTCAATATAGGAAAAAAAACAAAAAACACTATTTTAGTTTTTTGCCCCATAACTCGCAAAAAAATACCGAAAAATATGCAAACATGCATATTTCTGAACTCAGGACAACATTTAGAAACTATTTAGATGGGGTCTTTTTTAATGATTCTATTTGTGTAAATTATATTTTAGGTGACAGTTAGAAAAAGTGTTTTTTTTAAATTTTTCATCATATTTTATGATTTTTTTGTAGTAAATTATAAGATATGATGAACATAATGGTATCTAATGAAAGCCCTTCTTATGACGATAACAACAACATATAATTTGTGTGGGTACAGTATGTGAGAAAGAAGAAAATTGCAGCTAAACACAAACACCCAAGAAATGTCAAAACTGCCATTGTCACCAAGGGAAAGTCAAGGTGAAAATGTCTTGTCACTAAGGGGTTAAAACTTTTTAGAGCCCAAATGTGTTATCACAATGATGGATAACCTTTATCAATATGGCAATTATGTATAAAGCATGCAGCAATAGTGTTCTATGCTCTTCTGTCACATTTGTAGGGTGCTCTGGCGTATATATTACCATTTCACAGTATGATTAAACTCATTCATGTTCAAGGGAGAATAAAAATATAGATCTAAAGTTAGAAACTCAAACTAAAGGTGCATTCACAAAATGTTTAAACGGGATTATATCTTGAACAAGAGAAAATGATAAAAATATCAAAAAAAATTTGAAAAAGTTTAAAAAACTCAAGTAGACCTTAAGGAATGAAAGGCCTTTGATGATGTTAATAGGGTTATATACCCCAATTTAAGTTGCTAACTAATTGGTACCTGGTCTTCACGAGATGCTGGGTTGTGAAAAAGATGACAGGATATATATTCGTGTAAGGTGGAAATGTGGCAGAGTTAAATGACTATGGGATATGACCATTGATCTCTTGAAGAGGAAGGCTAACATCTAAATTTACAGAAATCCAGCTACTGCCCTTCTACATCTTGGATGGCACCTGACTAGTGTTGAGTGAACCCGAACCGCACTGTTCGGGTTCGTACTGAACATTACGGTTTTTGGACCCCGGATCCGAACACGGACATTTCACTGTATGTTCGAGTTGGAGTTCAGGGTTCGGCGATTTAATGGCACATTTTGAAAGGCTGCAGCCAATCAAAAAGCCCATAGCATTACATACATATACATTGTATGTAATTCTATGGGCTTTCTATAAACCGAAAGTCTATAAACCGAATCTCTTTCGGTTTATAGACTTTTGGTTTATGGAATACATGTAATGCTATTGGTATTCTATAAACGGAAAGTCTATAAACCGAAAGAGATTCGGTTTATAGAAAGCCAATAGCATTACATGTATTCCATAAACCGAAAGTCTATAAACCGACTCTCTTTCGGTTTATAGACTTTCGGTTTATAGAATACATGAATAGGTCAATTGACCTAATTTTATGAAAGGGGACTCTATTTCGGTTTATAGAATAGCAAAAGCATTACATGTATTACATAAACCGAAAGTCTATAAACCGACTCTCTTTCGGTTTATAGACTTTCGGTTTATGGAATACATGTAATAGAGTGCCACAGAGAGTGCAGTGCACTTGCAACTGCATGTGTGCCAGGCACATGACTTTAATCCTGTTCTGTTAGCTCAGTGGGCAACATCTAGGCATTTTTAAATACTGCAATTTGTTGGTGTTAAATATTACATTTGCGTCCTGCACTTCATATCTGAGAGTCAAATAGAACCGTCAAATACTGTGCTCACAGCGCACTTTGAAAAATTCTAATAGTTTTGGGTGGTAAATAGTACATTTTAGTCTTGCGGTGCACTTCATATCTGAGAGTCAAATAGAACAGTCCAATACTGTGCTTACAGCGCACTTCTGGCTACCTCCTCCTCCTCCTCCTCCAGCGCCTCTTCCACCTACACCGCCACGGTCACCACCTCCTCAACCTATGGGTCACTAAGTATAAACTGAAAGAGAATACCCTGCACTCCAACCCTCTCTCAAATTGATAATTCTGTTGATCCTCCTGGCAGCCATGCTTTAGATTTAGATTTATGTTCTTCCAAAGCTAAAATCAAAGATTCCATCTAGTGCTATTTTATGGCTCAGCTGTATTTGTAATTTGTATGTATTTTATGTTATTTTAAGTTATTTCCATATCCACATTTGCTTGCAGGGCACTTGTCCTACTCGTACCCCCATTTTACTTCCTTTTGCAGCCCTCTACCCCTTTCCAGGACTTTTTTAGAGGCATTTCAGTGCCCAAATGTTCGGGTCCCCATTGACTTCAATGGCGTTCGGGTTCGAGTCACGTTCGGGGTCAAGTTCGAGCCCAAACTTTTTTCCGAAGTTTGGTCGAACCCGCTGAACCCAAACATCCAGGTGTCCGCTCAACTCTACACCTGACTCAATCTGGTCGAAAGATCTCTGGCAATACACTGCTTTAAGGCAGTGAATTGCTAGGGATTGATCACTAGATCTTGGAAAAGAAATTGATCACTAGATCTTGGAAACAAAACACAGATGTCCTCTACTCACAACTGGAGACTCAGTTAAGTAGAGAAAGTTGGAAAGAATATCAGTCAAATCCATTTTGAGAGGCTAATACATCAGCAGATGAAAGTGTCAGAATGTATATAAAAAAAGGCTCAATCACCTTTAATATAAGAAACAGTGATTATATTTTTATTTTACCGTTCCAACATTGTGCATGGGATTTTATACATAACAGATTTTATTTTTTGTTTGCAAAATGGAAAATCATACATTTTAAAAGCGCGTTTGAAGAGTGTAAAATATACCACCAGTATGGTTTAGTTTGCACACAATCACAAATAATCTCCCAAATTTATCTCTCTCTTTATAGATTAATTCACATTTAACTCTCATAGAACATATAATGGCAACCCCTCTTTTTTTTTTGTCTGTCAAATTCGAACCATATCTTATCTGGAATTTGGAGAATTTCCACGTATCCATTGCTTTTCCTTCCCAGTGTGTCTCTTGTACCAAACAGAGATTGATTTTATCGTCTACCATTATACTGTAGAGCAAACCCCTTTTCAGGAGAGTTTAAACCCCGAGCATTTATAGACGCAATTCTAATTGTGTAAACTAAATGACACAATTCATGCGTTAGCTAATATTTATACTCTTAATGTGTTCTCACAGAAATGTTTTAGGAAAATATTCAAAAGCATAATTAAAAAGGGAATATTAGTAATAGGCGGAGACAGAAACATACTATTAGATGAAAAATTAGACAGGACTACAAATAAGACAGGAAAATTGAACACAAGTTATAAAAAAAAAAAAGAGTTAAATGGATGCAAGATTTGTGCTGTGAATACAATCTCTTTGATATCTGGAGAGTGCAACACCCCAGGGAGAGCGATTTTTCATTCCACTCCAAAGTACATAACCGTTATTCTAGAATAGATTTCTTTCTGACGGATTCCAAAAATTTAGAGAACTTTGAATATTCTAAGATTGGAAAAATTACTTGGTTGGATCCTGCCCCCATTAGGGTAACAATCAGAAACAATCAGGAATATTTATCTAAATGTCACTGGAGAATGGACGAATTTAACCTAACTTCAGAAGCAAATAAAATTCTCCTACAGAACTGGAAGAGGAGTATGTTAGAATAAATGATAGGTTTCATCTGAGAACTTATAGCAGCTTTCAAGTGTGTAATGAGGGGTAATATGATACAAATTGAAGCTAGTGAAAGGAAAGCTAGAGGTAGTGGACTATCTGATCTCTATATAAATCTGGCCAAAGTAGAAGCATATAATAGAGCTACCTCATGTCCCACAAATTACAACAATAAAATTTCAGATCCAAACCTTATTGGAAGAGAAAGTGAGAAGGATAATCACATCCCTAAACCAACACTGGTATACCAGTAATAATAAAGTAGGGAAAAACCTTTCCTGCTGATTAAAAGCTGATCAAATAAACAATACAATAAACAAATTATTGTTGGAGATAACGTTTTTCTATCACTTGCTCAAATAGGAAATTTGTCCGAAGGAGGCCTCTCCTTTCCAAGCGTATTTCGTTTGCACGACACGGCCCAATTTTCTCATTGTATTCGATGGGGGAATTCAAGCTCAAAAGGGAAGTCATAGTATATCCAAGAGAAAAACGACATCAAAAATATGGACCTCTTAGCCATATTCTGGTTTGATAAAAAAGATTTTAAAAAATTAAATATTGCTAATATTATAATAAAGCAAGTTTATCAGTCTATAGGTTCGATTAAAAAGGAGCTATATCTGATAAATAGTTTCACTCTGAATACTCCCTTAATCGCTCTTAAACTTATTATACAAGATTTGGATTTACAACATTGGCTAAGAGCAGGTACAAGTAATATTGTGAACCTTTATGTTGAAGAGGAGATTTGTTCATTCGGCCAGTTGCAAACAAAATATGGACTTCTAGATACAGAAAGATTCACTTATGTTTGACTCAAAGCTTTTCTGGGGAAAATGGTGATCATTAAGGAAGGACCGCTCGACTGTATGTTATGCGGCTGTCAAGCAAAAATAACCTCAAAAATCAGGAATATCTTAAGTAATTCAAAGAAGGGAAAGAAACTGGGTACTATTGTCAAATGGGAAGAAGACCTGGGATTATCATGTCCAATGATAGGACTTGCCCTGTGCAGGGGTAGTATTTCAGACATAAACTTGTAAATACTGCCTCAGCACCCAGGACTTACCCCAGCACCCATATTGTACTCATAGAACTTGCCACAGGACTTACCTCGGCATCCATATTGCACTCACCGGACTTTCACCAGCACCCAGATTGAACTCACAGGACTTGCTCCAGAACTTAACCCAGCACCAAGATTGCACACACAAGGCTTGCCAAAGCAGGTACCCCAGCACCAAGATTTCTCTCACAGTTGCACCAAGAATTTTCCCCAATATGCAGATTGCAGTCACATGACCTATCCCAGTACTCAGATTGCACTCACAGTGCTTGCCCCAGCACCCATATTGCATTCACATGACTTGCCTCAGCATCCAGAACTTACCCCAATACTCCAGGTGCCCCAATATGTACACAAGGTTATATACATTTCCCTGTGCAGAGGTATAGTTTAGAGCAGTGTGTGAGACATACCCTTGTGTACATATTGGGGGCAAATATTGCTCTGTACATGGGGTAGATATCATGGCAGTGTGGGAGATATAACCTTGTGTACCTTTTGGGTAGATATATTGACTGAACCCAGCTGTTGGTGGGTGAACCAGGGAGTGAAGTGCAGGAATCACCACTGCAGAGAGGTCCGCAAAAATAGGAGAAGGCCATAGCAAAAGTACAAGAGGAGTAGGCAAAAGGGAAGTCAAATTCGGGCCAGAGGTCGAGGCAGGCAGAAATGGTTCAAAAGCGGGTAGACAACCCGGGGTCAAAACAGTGGAGAGGGAAGCAAAATCAGATAAAGTCCAGAAATGGGTCAGGAGCCGGAAGAGTACTATAAAAGAAGGGTAGAGGGACTGTAGGCAAGGATAGCAGCAATAGTAGGGACAATACTAAAGTACTGCAGCTTGAAAAATGAGCATGCATCAAATTAACAGTGCCTGCTTGTTTTATTGTCTGCCCAGTACCTAACAACCTCCCACCACCTCCCAGGTAGACATCCCTATCTCTGGGAAGTCTAGAGACCTAATCCCTACTTCCTCCTCTTTGCTTCCCCCCAATGGGAGCGCGCCAGCGGACCACAGCTTTCTGCAGCCTAGCACTCGCAAGATGCGATGCACGCCTTACTACAGGCCGTGGATGAGGCCTACATTGTGCACCCGCGCCCCCCTGGCAGGAAGCACGGAGAGTGGAGGAGGCTGGACCAGGTAGGGAAGCGGCTGCGGTTGGTCGGGACTTGACACCATCTTTTAGATTGCACTCACAGGACTTGCTCACGCACCCAGACAGGACTTACCCCAGCACTTAGATTGCTCTCACAGGACCTGCCACAGCACCCAGAACATACCCCAGCATTGAGATTGCACTCACAGGACTTGCACCAGCACCCAGGACTTATCCCAGAACTGAGATTGCACTTACAGGACTTATCCCAGCCCAGCACTGATATTGCACTTCTGGATCTGCCCCCAGCACACAGCCCCCTGGAACCAGACTCATCATGCAGGAGGTTCCGGATAGGACATACCTGACAGAAGCGGAAAAGCCGCAACCAAATTATTTAAGGCAGTGGTTTCACTCACTGACATCCTTACAGCAGTGGCTGAAACCATTGCATTTCTTAGTGCTACTGCAGAGCACAGCAGAAATCAGGGCAGACGGCCTACCGGGATTTATCCCGGTAGCCCAGTCCGGCCCTGGCAGTAGCCTATCTATCTATCTATCATAGCATAATTTATTCTGCATAACCAAATATAATGGACTTGAGTAATTTGTCTGATCCATTGGCTCTATGTTTGACACAATGTTTCTCAGCACTTTATTTTTTTTTTAGCTGTAAGGATATACTATTTTATTTTTCTTGACAAAGATATTAATATGCAGATTAAAATTATTCACTACCAATTTTAATTATTTATATAGCAAAAATAGAAATTACTAGGAATACAATCATGTTCATTATTTAGAAGTTATAAAAAGACAGTTAAAACATGTTTAAATTAACTTTATTCAAACAATATTGATCAGGTAAGTAATTACTTCAGTTGGCCCGCATTTACTTATCAAATGGGCTGCATTTGGCATAAGGGCCGCACGTTGGACATGTTGATATATTTTAATGTGGAGGTTCACATAAAATGCAGAAATGTAAGTTTGGTGTACAAGAGCAAATCAATAAATGGTAAAACACAATAGCACCTGTAGGACTCTGAGGCGGCTTTAAAACATTCATTTCTGGCACTGGGGCCTGCAGTTGAACAACATAGATTATGTACACAATGCACTGAAAATACACATAGGAGAGCACAGTTATATTTAATCTGTATGTCAATCACTGATACAACACAAGATTATGTTACCATTCATGGCAAAGATTTGTCATATATTCTCTTTTTGATGGATAAATAATGACAGAAAATTGCTGCACAAACAAGTGTTCGTGCAAAGACTGCAGGAAAATAGTTTTTTTTATAATATATAAAAGGCAACTTTTAATATAATGTAGCAAACACAAAAGTCATGGAATGTAAAAATACAAGCAGAAATTATGAATCAATTTTCCAATGTTCCATTTAAATGTTTGAGAACTGATTCTTTTTCAAGACCAAATGGTCAGTACTGGCTTGTGCAGCAATTGTAGACTATCATTAAGCTATGAAAGAATATAAAGCGATTATTTGGGTTAGCCATAAATGCATTAGCCTTACAGCACATTGAAAAATTGAAGCAACATTTTTTATTATTCATTTTATATGGTTTTCTTTTCCCCCTTCAGCGAGAGATTGCAACAATTTCTATTGTTGTCATATATTATGACTTTGTGATTTTTTTTTTGTCATTTTGAAAAACATTGCTAGAGTTGGGTGAAATTTCTTAGCATCAACATTGTAAATACTTGATACGGTTTTGTCAAATAGGATGGTAAAAAATCTTTGGTCTGGTGACAGAAAAATGATATATGAATTGTATATTCCTTTCTAAAAAAAACTATGGCAGGGCTGGTGAAAGACTTTTTCTCACCCTAAGCAAAACATATTTTTTGCTACCCCTTACTTATCCCACACAGTGACGCATTGAATGTCACATGCACACACACATGAACACGCAGCCACACATACCGTATTTCCCTGAAGACCTAACCATAAAATAAGCCCTAGCATGATTTTGTATACTCAGAATATAAGCCCTATCCCAAAAATAAGCCCTAGTTAATATTTTCAGCTTTAAGAAGCGGCAGGTGGCCCCATCCACTGTGAAATGCAGAGAGGTCTGCATATCGGAAGTTGCTGTGCTGGATATGACATTAAGTCATATCTGTCATTTTTTCCTCCTGCGCACCAGGAAATCCTAGTAAGGTGCTGCGAGTATGAGATGAAGGTCCTATGAGTGCAATATAAAAAATAAAAATAAATAAGTCATCCCCTGAAAATTAGCCCTAATGCTTTTTTTTTTGGAGAAAAAAATAATAGAAGGCATTGTCTTATTTTCAGGGAAAAACGGTAGTGTCAGACATGCATTGTCACACAAATAAACAGTCACATATACACACACAAACAGTCACACATGCTCACAGTCACACCCAGACACAAACACACGCACCCTGACACATAAACATACAGACCAACACCAACACATATACACACAGCCATACACACAGAAACAGATACACAGACATACACATATGCACAAAGAAACTAGTTTTATTTCCTGAGTCATGGTCATCATAAAGTTGCCATTTAAATATAGGCTGAATAGCAGAGATGGATCGATGTGTCAAGGATAAATATGTTGTAAGTGTCAGGGGAGAGTGTTTTGGCAGCAGCACATGGCGTGGCAGTATAACACCTGCCCATTACTCCAAAGGTAATTAAAGCCTACAGGCATCAGGCTGACCTTTCAATAAAATTTAGTGCTGTGCAGGAAGTGGGTTCTGAGACATAATGACAAGTAGACATTGAATACATCAGCTCTATGTTTTTAAGATTTTTTCTTAGATACAGCTGGAAATTAATGAAAACATGCATACCAGTGCAAAGTTATTTGTATGTCCACCCTTTTCCTCCTGGAGGAGGCCCTGACCAGCACCTCCAACTCCTTCCAGAGAGCGCCTGTTTTTCATGGAAGAGTTCACGTAGCTGCACTGCTTGCTGCCAGGATATATATATACTGTGAGGCAGGCAACTGCTGCCCCCACCAGAACTGGCACCCACTGTGAACTCTTAGTTCGCCTATTGTTAGCGCTGGCTCTGAATGCTGGAATATCGTTTTCAGCAGATGTTACAAATGTTTGTTACATGGCATAATAGAATAGTGCTGATTTAACAAAATTCATTAAATGAACACAGCTTTCAAAGATATTATTGGCATGGATCAAAAGTTTAATATATTCTTGTCTAAAATTAATTTCCTGGTCTTGCAGTTGATGGAATATTTCTTTGCAGCAATATGGAAACTTTATTTTTCAAGGAGATGCACACGAGTGCCTTAAGTCAAAATGGAAAACAGTTAATGCTGAAAACTTCCACTTTAAACACTGGTATATGAAAGTGTCTGGTCATGGCATTAACAAGCAACAGTAGTATGCAATTATAACACAGAGCCAATGTCAGAAGAGCACCTTTCTCCTTTTAACTTGCTCTAGCAACTGCAAGGAAAATAACTCTTCAAGAGTAATGTAGTAGAAACAAAGCTGTAGTTGGTTTTCCGACATATATCTAATCCTGAATGAGTACTGAAACGAATGAAGTGTGTGGAAAAGAGAGACAACTTCCTGTTGTGGTGAAAAACGCAGAGCAGTGGCATGGTAAATGCTGCTGTCCCTTCCCATATTGTTTTTATTTACCAATTATTATAGGAAGCATTATAGTTTAGCTCTTCTTTTGGGAGGTTGTTGGTGTGCAGAAGAGGACTTCTAATATCTGGAATTCTACCTAATTTTCTGTTAGATTGATTTATGTTTTTATATTTTGATGCACAATATCTTATTACGTTTGTAGTTCATTATTTTTAACTAGTCAATACTGTCATAACACTAATATAATATAAACATCATAAAATAAATAATTTAATTTCTCTTTAAATCTTGCTCAGTGCAATCTATCACATAATTATTTAATGGCCTATTTTATCATGTTCCACCTATCACATTGTGTAAATAGAGTACTTGTAATTCTCTCAGGCAAACATATTAATTATTTAAAGAATACATTAACGTGTTACTCTATGACATTTAAATAAGTAACAGTATTATTTTAGAGATGGTAGATACGCTGCTAGAATCGTAGATGTTTAATACAGCAAGGAGTTTCAGCATGCAATGGATAGGCATAAAGCTATTATGGATAAGACCAAGAGTTAACAAAAGTTTTAGGTTTTACAGTGGCTCGAAAATTGGTTAGGACAGATGTGCCAAATGCTTCTTATCTACCATTAATTATGTTAGTATAATAGCATTGAATTAATATTACAACCAATTACAAGTATTACAACCAACATTTAACTAACTCTTGATTTAAGTTATTTAATTTCACAGCTTATATTCCTCTTTAACAATACAGTTATCCTACAATTTCATCAACCTGAGCACTTAAAGGTGCATCATTTACAATTAGAGTCAATAACTGCTTAAATTTGATTAAGCTGTAAAAAAAAAAAAAAAAAACATTTAATAAAAATTAGAGTATTTGATCCCAGTCCTTCAACTCTTTCATGAGTAGATTCGTCATTTACAAAAATTAAGTAAGTAAATGGAAAAGCAATTATTTAGATGAAAAAGGCATTTGCAGTTCGAGCAAGAAATAGTTCTAATGTTATTTTTTAGGAATAAAATGTTTGTTGTTTAGTTTCCCAAAGACTACAGTTCATATCCAACCTATGAGAGATTAAGAAGAAAAAAAATCATTAAAGCAGAAATAATGCATTATTTCACAAAGACTGAATAACAGCAAGGTTTCAGAATTCAAAAGCAAATTGATTTTGCAAGAGTGACCTACTTACACTTTCAGAATGTCAATGCCTATGTTTATATGATATGATACAGTGTGCATATCAAATTCCAGAGAACTAGAATCACGTAGGTCAGGGTCACTCAACACCTCTATTTTTGTTTAAATAATGTTAGTATTGCCCAGTTAGGAATTATTTAAGACAATATATGCCCTTTAACACGGTTGATTTTGCCAAACTCTAAGAATATACAACCAAATGTGTACAACACTGATTTCCAACTTGCAGCCCATGGGCCAGATATGGTCCCCAAGAGTTATTGCATTGTACCCATATTGTTAAAAATAGAAATAGATTCTAAAAATATTACCTCATGGAATTAAAAAATGTCTGACAAGGTTCTCTGTGAACTTCCACATTAAACTAATGTAGATAAATATATGGTTTACTTGTATTTATCTCAGTTGGAAATCTATGATTTGATAATGTCTTACTAACTATTAATAATGATAATTATCTAAATATACAGTGTACAGAGCTAAATAATAATAATAACAAACACAGTAATAAAAAATAAACGGTGATTCAAATAATAAAAAATAAAAGAATATTTCTTACCAAATGATACTTTTGAGTAAAAAAAAAAAAAAAATCAATCAATAGAGCGATGTATCCTTCAGGATACCACAGATTTACTTACCACAGTATGGTTTACTTGTATTTATCTCAGTTGGAAATCTATGATTTGATAATGTCTTACTAACTATTAATAATGATAATTATCTAAATATACAGTGTACAGAGCTAAATAATAATAATAATAACAAACACAGTAATAAAAAATAAACGGTGATTCAAATAATAAAAAAAAAAAGAATATTTCTTACCAAATGATACGTTTGAGTAAAAAAAAAAAAAAAAATCAATCAATAGAGCGATGTATCCTTCAGGATACCACAGACTATATACAAAACAGTGATACTGTAAGTTTGATGCGGAGCTGGAACCACTGTGCAGAAATCGGTATGGTATACTTAACGGACCCTGGTAAGTGAACAGAATTCTTCTGCCTGAAGGAATTCTACCCTATGGTTGAGCCTCAGGTTTCCTTCCCCCAGGACTTTTGCACTCTGACACTTAACAGGATACCGAAACCTAACCAAGAATAAAACTGACACGGAGGAAAAATATCGAAGCAAACGTACAGGAGGATAA
The DNA here is from genome assembly GCA_036172795.1 of Pelodytes ibericus. Taxonomy (NCBI): domain Eukaryota; kingdom Metazoa; phylum Chordata; class Amphibia; order Anura; family Pelodytidae; genus Pelodytes; species Pelodytes ibericus. The sequence goes on along the minus strand of CM069861.1, from coordinate 115,457,526 downwards.
GGCAGGAGAATGGTCGACAAGCAGGAATCGAGGTTGGCAGGATGAGTTAAAAAACAGGCAATAACAGCAATGGGAGTCAAAGGCAGCATGAGAACGCTAGAAAAGGCTAGGAGCACTTTTTAGTTGAGGAACAAGTGCACAAATGAGGTTTAAATAGCCCTCCTACCAAACAATCAACCAATGAGAAAAAAGTAATATTTAAACTTGGCCCTTTAAGGCGAGTAAGGGCAGAAAGCCAAAAGTAGAACTGCACATGCACAGAACACCAACCTGCGGTTAGTCATCAGAGGCCTGCTAACAGAATGTGCGTGCCTGGCTCGACGTCCCTGCTGAAGACCTGGAGGGCGGTGAGATAGAGCATCGGAGAGTTCTGAGCAGGTAAGTAGGGTGGTAGGGAGGGAGTGATAGGCAGCATGACGGTTCGTTACTTTGATAATGGATCTCAGAAAAAATTAAAACAAATATCTGGTGATAAAAATTAGAGCAAAAAAGAATAACTATATAAGGTGCACAGTGCTAAATAACGTAATAACTACATACACAATTGTTAGAAAAGTAAAAACGTAATTTAATATATAAATAAAATATACATACACACAATATTCAATAAACAGAGTATAAAGTAAAGTAGTATATACTATGCAGTATTGGATTGCAAATGAAGAAATAAATGAACATTCAGTACACCTGTGTTTCTTTAAAAATGCACTCTATCTTGACGTGAGTTCTTCACGTTTAAAACAGTCAGATAGAAAATGCTTACTTTGACTACAGGATGCAGGGAAATAAAAACAATAAAAACTATTGTATACCAATATAATGAACATTCACTTATAACATATGTAGAGAGGAGTTAAAATTTCAATGGCCGGGAGAATAAAGACCTCTATGGCAGTGTATTGTACTGCACTGGATCGCCTCAAACACGCACAACGCATTTCAGTACTTCTGTATACTGCCTTTTCCAAGTAGGCGCAAATAGTGATATTGTTTATAATAAAATTGTGCAAAAAGATCAGACTTTTTTTGAGATTGGAGACTTTTTAAGAAAAGTTCCTCCGTAATGTGTGTGACACTTGTAGTTAACTGTATATGTATAGTTCTTATCAGCACACATATACAGTCATGCATACATCCAGTCACGTATACAGACAGTGTCATGCACACATATACACACAAATACAGTATCACACACATAATATCCCAAACACCATGTCACGCACACACATACACAGCACAACCAGTGTCACATACCATGTCACATACACACACATACAATGTCATATACACACTCACATAAAGTATCAACATCCACACAGTCACATTTACACAAAATGGGGGTTATATATAAAAACACCTCAGTCCAAAGTGTTTAGAGAGGTATAAAAAGGCTTCATCGCTGTTTGTTAGGTATAATGGCGTTTGTGCCTTTTTATATATCCTGACACTTTGCAATGCGGGAGAAAGACCTCCACCAACCACCACCAGATGTTCCCCTGACACTAATCAGGAGGTTTTCAATACCTGATTATTTTATACATTTGCTGCACCAGCGCAATGAGCACCAGCACAATCAAGTAACCAGTGGATGCTTTATTCATAGGCATAAATGCCTAGTCAATCATAATAATACCGTATTTGCTTGAATATAAGACTCTCTCTCTAATGCTCTGAAAAATCCCCCTCGTCTTACATTCGAGGTCGTTTTATAATCTGACCTCAAATTGAGGTCAGATTATAAGACAGGGATCCAGGTCCCCAGCAGAGCTGCAGGGGACCTGGATCCCCCTCTCTAACAGCAGGGGATGTCTGCGCGATGAGCGCAGACTCCCCTGCTTCCGCCCGGCACGACCGCCGGGGCTTCTATGAAGAAGCCGGGTAGTTCCGCTTTCGTCACAGAAGTCCCGGCGAGCGTGCCGGGCGGCAGCAGGGGAGTCTGCGCTCATCGCAGAGAGAGAGACTAGGGGAGGGAGGGGGGAAGAGAGAGAGATTAGTTTGGAGGGAGGGGGGAAGAGAGAGAGACAACGCTGGGGGGGGGGGGGGGGGAGAGGCCGCAAGGAAATAAAAACAAGAAATGCATTTGTATAATATCAATTTTTTATTAAATATTAAAAAGCAATTTACATATATACAAGTTAAACTTTTTGTTTTCCTATAGGGTAGTGTTATATTCAGGCTTTTAGTTTTTTTCCTAAAGGAATATACAAAGTTTGGGGGGTCGTCTTATAATCAGGGTCGTCTTATAATCGAGCAAATACGGTAATAGTCTGGTTAATACATAGGTGCACACGCCAAAAGCACCATTATTTAGTGTTATCTACATGTACACCATGTTTATACATTAGAATATCTCTCAGGCTCTTAAAGTGCTCTCCAAGTTAACGTGTATACAAGGTAGATATTCAACTCCTTCTGTTGCTCTTTTCACTTAAAATGTTAGGTCACATGCGCATTAATATCCGCCTTTTCACTCCCTCCTCTGCTTTATTTCAAAATCTGCCATGGCAACCTTTGGGTGTTGCGCCCTGTGTGGTCACACACCCCAAAAGCCGACCCTGTGACAATGTGATCGGAATAGGATGAGTCAACCATTAAAACATTGTCTGGGTGGATAATAATAATAATATGGCTCAATTATCTTAAAGATCTAATGATGACCGAAGGATTTTGATTTAGTATGCCCATTTATCATATACTATCACTACGGGCTTTACTCATGAAAGAGAGAATTGCAGGGAACTAAAGAAGGAATTTCAAAAGTTTTCAATTCAACTAAACGGGAGACTTTTTTTCAACTTATTTGGCTTTAAGTTTGAAATTTCTTTCTCAATTCCCTGCAATTCTCTCTTTTATGAATTAAACCCTATAGTTGTTAAATCTGAATAATGTATTGTCATATGAGTTACTGCACTTCAAATATAGTAATGTGTTTAATGTGTGTAATTTGTTAATATTTTGCTCTCTAAAGAAACATATAAAATAATGTTGTTGAGATTAGTGAGGCAGAGCACGTTCTGCTTCACTGCCTTTCCATTCTGTGTATTTCACATAGAAACTCAAGTCTCTTATGCGCCTGCTTTACAGTCAGTGAGCACATAAACTCATTCCCAGCAGATCCTCTATGATGTCAGGGCTCAGTAGTGAACACTTAAGTCCTCCTGACAGCACAGAAGCCAGTTAAACAGGCAAGGATGCCATATAACAAATTAGAGATGAGTCACAGACTATCTGGCATTTCAGGTCATGTTATGATCTGCATGGGCATAATGCCAATGTACCAAATAATTAGGTTTTTCCAAAACTGCAGATTATTGTACATATTGTGTCATTAACCTAGTTAATTAATTTGTGTACTTAATGGTAATACTACTTAGATTAAATGTTCCCTTGGGACCAATTGCTTATCCTTAAGAAAACAAACACAGTTGCTACAAATACTCAATGATGGAAATGTGCTTCCAGTCAGCATGGCATTGAATGGTTCAATGCAGCACTGAAGATCGGTCAACCCAATAATGTATGCTCAATGCTGTTTTACATAAATACAGAGTTAAGTGCAATGCACTCAAATGGCATTAAGGAAACTATGTCAAGAATCTGATTGAGCAAACATAGTGTTTCTGAAATCTTTAAATAACATTATTACCTTGTGGCATCCATACTCTATTTTTTTCACTTCTTTTATTTGTAATTGTGTGCAAGATTTTTTTTTCTTAGAACTGATAAACAATTTGTAAAATAATTACAAATGACTGCCAGAACATCAGAATTACATCTCACATGTATTTAGTGGAGCTCAAGGTCAGGGGTTAGCAAATTTTGGCACTCCAGATGCTGTGGTTACATTTCCCTTGAAGCTTTGCAAGTATTATGGCTGTAAGAGCAGGGGTAGCTCACAACACCTAGAGTGCCAAAGGTTGCCTACCTTTGATATAGGTGCTTCATGCCATCCTTGTGTTTGATTTTTATTCAAAAGTTGAGGAGTAGAACATTTGGCAGATAACATACAAACGTATTCCACAGTGATGTCCAACTCCTGAAAGATCTACTCTTCAACTCTTGAAAAAAATCAGACACAGGAGGGGTTGAAGCACCTAGAGCAGGGGTGGCAAACACAAGGCCCGCGGGCCGAATCCGACCCGCCGGACCTTGTAATGTGGCCCGCACAGCAGTGGCGTACTGTGGTGGGGGGGGGGGCGGCCCGTCCCGGGTGCCACTGACTAGGGGGGTGCCACCGGTGCAGCCGGCACCCCCCCGCGCTGCTTTCCTTTTTTTTTTTTTTTCAGGCGGCAGAATCCTCTGGATGCGACCGCCGGATACGTCACATCCGGCGACTGTGTTTCCCTCCTCCGTGCAGGAGGGAAGACTGCACGGAGGAGTCGTCCTTCCGGGACCACAGACAAGCAGCGATTCGGTAAGTGATGGGGAAGGGGGGGGGGGAGGAGTGGCACAATATTACTGGGCATCTGGCTGGCACAATATTACTGGGTTCTGGCTGGCACTATATTACTGGGCTCTGGCTGGCACTATATTACTGGGCATCTGGCTGGCACTATTTTACTGGGCATCTGGCTGGCACTATATTACTGGGCATCTGGCTGGCACTATATTACTGGGCTCTGGCTGGCACAAAATTACTGGGCTCTGACTGGCACAATATTACTGGGCTCTGACTGTTACAATATTCCTGGGCACTGAGTGGCACACTATTACTGGGCACTGACTGGCACACTATTACTGGGCACTGACTGGCACACTATTACTGGGCTCTGACTGGCACTATATTACTGGTCTCTGACTGGCACAATAATACTGGCTCTGACTGGCACAATATACAGATGTGAGGAAATTTTAGGCGCAATCCTGACCCATGCACTGTGTACTTGGTGCAATCTTGACCCATGCACTGTGTACTTGGTGCAATCCTGACCCATGCACTGTGTAATTAGCGCAATCCTGACCTCTGCACTGTATACGTAGCGCAATCCTGACCCATGCACTGTGTACTTAGCGCAATCCTGACCGCTGCACTGTATACGTAGCGCAATCCTAACCCATGCACTGTGTACTTAGCGCAGTCCTGACCCATGCACTGTGTACTTAGTGCAGTCCTGACCCATGCTTGCTATTATTCTTCCTAGGCTTCTGTTTTCAAGGCTAGTTATTACTTAAATTATTATTAAAACCAGTAGCAACTGAATGCAGAGGCAATTATTCATGATAATAAAGAGTAGATGCATAATCCTATACAACCGGCCCTTTGAGGGTAACCATACTGCTGATGCGGCCCCCGATGAATTTGAGTTTGCCACCCCTGACCTAGAGCCACTCTAGACTGATGTTTCTGATGTTTTGGCATTCCTTTGTTATTATTTTTATAATTTTTGTTATCAGTAGATTAGGTGTCAGTGCAGTCCTGTTTTTTGGGGTCTTGTCCTGGCATTAATACAGTCACAGTGCATTGCACTGTGGTTGTGCACAGGCAGAAATGAGCTTAAACTGTTTATGTCCGACAGACAGACACAGTCTAAATGTCAAGAAATGAGCTCTGGACACCCAATAGCTTGGAACTCAATGCTGTGGGGTGACTCAATGCTCTGCCCCTTTATGTTCCACCCCATTTTTCATCCCAGGACCTCAAGAACAAGACCTGTCAAATACAGTACACATCTTGTTTTCCATTGCATTAATTATACATAAGAGCCAGAGAGGTTTTATATGACAATTCCTACCAAGTCCATCGTCTTTAATATGAATATATAATGCAATGTATGTTTGTTCAACGCCATAAAAATCTCTGACCACTAGTCGCTATGATTAACATTTTAGAATGTTGACTATGAAGTCAGGCTGACTATGAAGGGCACCTTATCTAGCTTGCTCCTATTTATTACACGTAAAGACAAGCATCTCTTTCTGCATTTGCAGGGTGAGAGTTGGCACTTGTCAGACAATTACATTGTAGCAGCAAATGACCAAAAGTGTTAACATTTTGGTTAATGCTGGTAAAGTGGCACAGTATTATTCATTTTTAATTTTTTTAAAGAAGCAAGGAGGCAGATTCCTTAAAAAGTACATGCAATTGTATGCCCATACTAGTGGCACTGTATTAATTAGAGGGGTTGCCCTAGCCACCCATTTGAGTTAATAGTGCCGGTGGCTATTAGGGGGGCCTTGGGAACCAGTTTCGGTAGGATTTTTAAAATTTTTATTTTTCATTTTGTAAGCATCTTGCCATCTGTAAAGTTGTGTGACATTGGTTGGATGTCCAACTCGGCACCCAATTCGAAATTATAATTTTTTTTTTGATGGTCTCTGAGTATCCCAAATTTCTCAAGAAAATCTCCCCCTGAGTCGACCCCCTATCACAAACACACAAACACACAATCACACACAGCCATGCACACACAAGCAAGCAGTTCTTTGTTTGTTTGTGTAACGACTGCAGATGAATCTGCGATGCAGATACTTGACCTTGTGACATTGCGGAGACAGACACATCTGTAACCTGGGCCTTGAGAGTAGGTCTTCTGCCCCAACCAGAGCTACCTTTAGTTGAGCAGCAGGCACAAAGGAAAGGTTGCTGCCCCCCTACCACTCTCCAGACACCAAGCTGCGACAGTATTTGAAGAACAGAATATGGTCACAGCTGCAGCACACCAGACTCAGAAGCAAAGTCAGGGGATAAGCCAGGGCAGTGGAGCCAGGAGGACTGGACTGGAAAGTCAAGGTCAGGAATAGAGAGGATAGCATAGTAGATAAAGCCAGGCCAAGGTCAAAACAAGGGACGCAGGAGAATGAGGATAGTCCGAGGAAAGCCAAAGGCCGAATACACAGGAACACAAGGAAGGATACTCAAAAGCTGGGATAATGCTAACACAGGCAATGAGAGAGGTAAAATGAGCTGAATTTTTACCATTAGGTACCATTAGGACCACCCAGGGGCATGGGCAAAAAGTTATAAGTGCGGCAGCCATGTTGGAGACCATAGGGCTGAAAAAACAGGTGGGTGACAGTTTGTTTGTTTGTAAGGAAAAATAGGACATATTTCAGTGTTTATCCCCTGCCTTACTTCATTACAAAAGGAGGGGTTCACAAAGGTACAGACCAATTTCAGCTGTAGGCATTGTGGGGAGCAATACGCAGACAGCATGGTACAATTCTGGTGCATTTCAGAGTTTCAGGAACTAGAACATTTTGAATCACAAAACTGATAAAAAATGAAGAGACATTCATGTACCCAAATTACCCTTCATAATTCTATACTAGATACTGAGTCACTTTAACCAAAGGGCAAAGTGACCACTTGCCCAGGGCCCACTGGTTAAAGGGACCACTGCTGGCCCAACATGCCCCCCCGCTGCCTGCGGGACTGTCTCACATGGAAACAGTCAGGTGTGCAGCAGCCGACATCCCCATGCAGGGATGCGCTCCGGCTTGCTCTTAGTCATATCCGGCAGCTGTTTGTCAGATTTCAGACAAATGGGTGTAATCCCTACCATTGTGCAGTTCAAGAATAGCACTCACAGTTCAAGAATAGCACTCACAAGCCCAACCTCTGCCTCTCCCAAAGCATATTTCTTCCGCTGGGGAAAAGGGTCAATTGCGCCTTCTCCCTGTGGTTCTTTCTGCCGCTTGGGAGCAGGTAGAGGGGCTTGGTTAGTCAGCTCTGGTTCCCTGGAGTTGTCCTGGCCTAGTCCTGGGGTTACCAGGGATGCCAGTGCTTTGGTGGAGGCAATATAATCTATGGCACTCACATTGCCAAAGGCAACTTGCGAGTAAACAGGCAATGGGGAACCAGCGTCCATGCACCAAGCTGAGGGAAACCAGGTGGAGGTGGGCAGAGGCCAGTAGAACTCTGCCCCAATGCCGGCACATCTGCCGGGTATGTACAATCCATAAGGGGTAAGAACGAGCAGAGGCCAGCAGCACTCTGCCCTGCTGCCTGATCTTAAGCTGGAGATTTTGGTGTGGATTTTGGGGGGTTCTGGCAAACTTCTGCTTGGGTATTGGGACAGGAAAGGGCAAATGTTCTGGGTACTCACAGTCAAGGTGTTGGAACCTGGGTGTGGAGACAACTGTTCCATCCACCCATCCCAGGTAAAACTTCACAGAGCTTAATCCTGCTAATCACCAGGGCCCAATTGCCTGAGGTCAAGCAGCTTGGCAAATAACCAAAACGTCCAAATCAGCATCTAACTCTGCAACATCATACTCCCGCCCCTCACGGATTTCAATTTTCCACTTCTGATCAGAGCTAAAGAAAGTGCACTCCTCCTGGTTACTTTCAAAGATTAATCCAGAGCTGGCAAAGCCAAAGCCCTCTGCGGGGTAATCCAAACCTCCCAGCTATAGGTGCATCTGGGTTACATGCCACTGTAGTGCCCGGAATCCTTCATCCAGGGCCAGCTCAGTATCAACAAGTACTGCCAGATATGCCACCCACTTTCCTTGGGGGTGCCCACTCATAATTTGCATCCACAGGTCCATCTGGAGCTTGTACCTCTCCTCGGTACTTGGGATGTACCTTCTCCGATAGTACTGATCCCATCTTCTAGCTTCCCACAAGAGCTCCCAATGATTACAATCCCTCCTGAACATCAGCGCAGCACCCAGCTCAGCCTCTCTCCCCTCTTGGCTTCCCGCATAATCCGATTCACTAACTCAAAGGGAGGGTATGACCCATACACAGCCAGATGTTCCATTACCCTCTGGGTGATCACATCTTCTACCTCCGGGGATGCTGAGAAACCAGTTGGACTAAAGAGCTTGTGTTTTCGGCGCATGGTGCTGGTTGTAATCCCTTGCTGGTGCTCTGCTGCTAATCCACTGGGCTCTTGCAAGTAGGATCTCATCGCTTGCCACCAATGTAACGGGACGCCTACCCAAGCTTGGAAGCACCTCTGCCCATTGTGTGAAATCCCCTCCTTAACCCCCCGATTAAAGCTCAGCATCCACCCAGCAAGTCTTTCCTGGAACCTTGCTCTTTTTACACAAATAGCAGACAGGACCACTAACAGTTAGGTGCAGCAAGAATGAACAACCTTTATTTGTCAAACAGCACAGACTTATAAACACACAAATGTTACATCAACTGGGGGAGGCACAGGGATCTAATCATGAGATGTAAACCTCAAACAATAGAAAACCTAACTTAAAACAGGTAATTAACTACAGTACAACTTTACATAAAATAAACATGCCATCTTTAGATCCAGATCTCCAGACTACAAGAGACAATAGCTGGCCCACAGGACAGTAAACACTTATTGATTGGATAAGTACAGTGGCAACCCGAAGGGGGTGCGGACCGCACCAGGTGACACCTCCAGCGGGGGTGACACCGGTGCTGCCGGCATCCCCCCGCACCACATTGCGCTGCTTAACTTTTTTTTTCTGAAAAAAATATCACCGCGACCGGATGTGACGTTGCACAGAGACGTCCGGCCAGAGGTTAGTACTGGGGAAGGGGGGAGGAGGGTGGAATAATGATATTAATAAAAAATCAGAATACTGGCTTCCTAATGGGCAAATTGGCTGGAGGATCTGAATGGCACCATAATACAGGCATCTGAATGGCACAATATTACTGGTATCTGAATGGCACAATATAACTGGCATCTGAATGGCACAATATTACTGGCATCTGAATGGCACGATATTACTAGCATCTGAATGGCACAATATTACTGGTATCTGAATGGCACAATATTACTGGTACCTGAATGGCACAATATTACTGGCATCAGAATGACACAATATTACTGGGCTCTGAATGGCACAATAATTATGGCATCTGAATGGCACAATATTCCTGGCATCTGAATGGCAAAATATTAGTGGCATCTGAATGGCAGTATATTCCTGGTATCCGAATGGCACAATATTACTGGTATTTGAATGGCACAATATTACTGGTATTTGAATGGCACAATATTCCTGGTATCTGAATGGCACAATATTACTGGTATCTGAATGGCACAATATTACTGGTATTTGAAAGGCACAATATTACTGGTATTTGAATGGCAAATTATTACTGGTATATGAATTGCACAATATTACTGGTATTTGAATGGCAAATTATTACTGGTATATGAATTGCACAATATTACTGGCATCTGAATGGCACAATAATACTGGCATCTTAATGGGCAAATTGTCTGTGGCTTATTAATGACAAAATAAAACTGGCATATAATTGGGCAAATTGGCTGTTATACAGAGTTGAGCGAACCCGCACCGCAAAGTTCAGGTTCGTACCGAACATTACGGTTTTTGGACCCCGGACCCGAACACGGACATTTGACTGTATGTTCGGGTTGGAGTTCGGTGTTCAGCGATTTAATGGCGCGTTTTGAAAGGCTGCAGCCAATCAACAAGCGTTTGACTCGTTTGCCCTTAGAAGCCATCACAGCTATGCCTACGAATGGCATGGCTGTGATTGGCCTGTGCAGCATGTGACCCAGCCTCTATATATAAGCTGGAGTCACGTAGCTCCGCACGTCACATGAGCTCTTATTAGTGTAGGGAGTGAAACACCTTCCTCAGGTGCGAGTACGCGACAGAACCTTCAGCGTTATTTGGTAGGCCGGAATGCCTACTTAGAATATTGAGGCCAGAACAAGTACAGGTGATAGTAGAGGCTGACAGTGCCTCCAGTTCCTTCACATTGTCTCCCACCCGGTCCCCTGCTGAAAGCTCAGAGTTGGCACCTGCAGCCCATGACCATCTGTCTTTCACCTCACCCCCTTGCAAATCAGCCAAGCAGTCTGAGCTACAAGTCATGCAGCAGTCTCTTATGCTTTTTGATGACTTTGCTGGCGGGGTTTCCGTGGGCCATCCACCTAGCCCTGCCCCAGAAGTGGAAGAGATTGAGTGCACTGATGCACAACCACTTATGTGTCAGGACGTGGACATGCGAGGACCACCGCAGCATGTCTCTGATGATGACGAAACACAGGTGCCAACTGCTGTGGCTTTCGGCAGTGTGCAGACCGGCAAGGAGGGCAGGGATGAGGAGTGGGTGGAAGATGATGTGGAGGATGATGAGGTCCTAGACCCCACATGGAATCAAGGTCATGCGAGTGACGTGTCCAGTTTGTAGGAAGAGGCGGTGGTCGCACAGAGGCACTAGCACAGCATAAGAGAGAGCAGGGTGCAAAAGCGGAGTGGCCGTCCCCTAGACCGTACGTCTGCTACTGCCCACCACACCCAGGGACTGAGCACACCACAGCCAGCTCCAAGGAGTTCCCTGGCTTGGCAGTTCTTCAGACAATGTGCTGATGACAAGACACAAGTGGTTTGCACTCTGTGCAATCAGAGCCTGAAGCGAGGCATAAACGTGGTAAACATGAGCACAACCTGCATGACCAGGCATCTACATGCAAAGCACGAGCTGCAGTGGAGTAAGCACCTCAAAAACCAAGAAAGGTCTCAGGCTCCTCCTGCTTCCTCTTCTGCAGGTGTCTCGGCCTCTTCCTCCACCTCTGGAGTCACAGTGGCACCTGCCACCCCGCAAACAGAGGATGGGGCAGCAATGCCACCACGTCCGCCACCGTCCCCAAGCATCTCCACACTGTACCATGGAAGCGTTCAGCTGTCCATCTCCCAAACACTGGAGAGAAAGAGCAAGTATGGCCCTACCCACCCGCGATCCCTGGCCCTGAATGCCAGCATTTCAAAATTCCTGGCCTTTGAAATGCTGTCATTCTGTCTGTTGGAGACGGACAGTTTTAAAAACCTGATGGTGGTGGCTGTCCCACAGTACGTGGTTCCCAGCCACCACGGCTTTTCCAGACGAGCCATCCCTTCCCTGCACAACCAATTGGCAGACAAAATCAGTTGTGCACTGTGCAACGCCATCTGTGGCAAGGTACACATAACCACAGATACGTGGACCAGTAAGCACGGTAAGGGACGCTATATCTCCCAAACTGCACACTGGGCAAATGTAGTGGCAGCTGGGCCTGAGGCGGATTGCAGTTTAGCGCATGTCCTTCCACCACCAATGATTGCAGGGCATTTCTCTTTGCCTCCTGTTGCCTCCTCCTCCTACTCAGCTTCTTCCTTCTCCTCTACCACCTCCTCTACACCTAGTCATCCAGTCAGCGTAACACCTTCACTACCAACTTCAGCACAGCCAGGGGGAAACGACAGCAGGCTCTTTTAAAACTCATATGTTTGGGGGAAAAACCCCACAGCGCGCAGGTGCTGTGGACGGGCATGGAACAACAGATCAATGAGTGGTTGTTGCCACTGAGCCTCAAGCCCGGCCTGGTGGTGTGCGATAATGGGCGAAATCTCGTAGCAGCTCTGGGCCTAGCTGGTTTGACGCACATCCCTTGCCTGGCGCATGTGATGAATTTGGTGGTGCAGAAATTCCTGAAAAACTACCCAGATATATCAGAGCTGCAGAAAGTGCAGGCCGTATGTGCTTGTTTTCGGTGTTCTCACACTGCTGCTGCTCGCTTGTCTGCACTGCAGCGTAACTATGGCCTTGCCGCTCACCGCCTCATTTACGACATACACACATGGTGGAATTCCTCCTTGCACATGCTGGAGAGACTGTGCGTGCAGCAGCAGGTGATAGTGGAGTTTCAGCTGCAGCACACTCTGCAGAACAGCACCACTTCACCACCAATGAGTGGGCCACTCATACTTTCGAGTACTCCACCAACATGGCCAGTGCCAATGACGCCGTTCTCAGCCTTACTATCCCGCTTCTTTGTCTCCTTTAAAAAACGCTTCGGGCGATGATGGAAGAGGATGTGGCACAGGAGCAAGAGGAGGAGGAAGAGGGGTCATTTCCATGGTTATCAGGCCAGTCATTCACAAGTGGATTGGAGGGTGGGTTCCTGCACCAGCATAGGCCAGGTACACAATTGTCCAGCCAGGGCACAGTTCTGTAGGAGGATGAGGATGATGATGAACCGTGTTCACAGCAGGGTGTCACAAAACGTAGCTCGTAGGCATCACTGGAGTGTGGCTTGGGGATACGGAGGACATAGACGATACACCTCCCACAGAGGACAGCTTGTCCTTGCCTCTGGGCAGCTTGGCACACATGAGCGACTACATGCTGCAGTGCCTAGCACCGACTGCCGAGTTGCCCACATTCTAACTTGTGCTGATTACTGGGTGGCCACCCTGCTGGATCCACGTTACAAGGATAACGTAACGTCCTTAATTCCCTCACTGGAACATGATCGGAAGATGCGCGACTACAAGCGCACGTTGGTTGACGCACTGCTGAGGGCATTCCCAACTGACACCGGGGGCTCAATGAAAGCACGAGGCGAAGGCAGAGGAGGAGGAAGAGGTCGCCAACGCAGCTGAACCCGGACTTTTTTTTTAAGTTTGGCCGAACCCGAACATCCAGGTGTCCGCTCAACTCTACTGTTATAGAGAGAGATGTCTGGATGTATAGAAATGTATTGTTTTAGAATTGTACAATTGTTACCTTGTGGGGCTCCTGTGTGTTGCATAATTAATGGCGGTCCCATATGTGCAGAATTATGGGGCACTTGTGTGTGGCATAATTATGGGGCACCTGTGTGTGTGTGGCATAATTATGGGGCACCTGTGTGTGTGGCATAATTAATTGGGCAGAGGTAAGGCATAATTTATGGGGCTCTGGTGTGGCATAATTTATGGGGCTCCTGTGTGTGTCACAGTTATGGGGCTCCTGTGTGTGGCATAGTTAATAGGACATCTAACTGGCATTACTGAGGAATCTGTTTGGCATTGTATTGGAGGAAATCCAGGGGGGTGACACCATGAGTTTGCTCACCGGGTGACACCAACCCTAGTGACGCATCTGGATAAGTACACAATTCAACACTAACATATAATAACATTACTTAACCTGGGGGAAACACAATGAATAGAGAAAAGGATTGGATATCAAGGTACACATCCTGGATGACATTCTGAGTGAGCCTGTGTTGAAGTCCAACTGCATTTAAGCAGGGTGTCACTGATGCCCCCAAATTATGCACCCCAAACAGCACATCCAAAGACAGGGTCCATAGTCCACAGGGAGGTGTTTGGCCCTCAGGGCCCTCCAAGAACCCCAGTCACGTAAACTGTCATGATTCACTTTGTGAAGTTTATCTTATAAAACTGTGATACACATTATAGATGTTAATTAATTTACATGCACAAATACAATCTATTTTTCTATGTAGGCATGAACTGTACTACAAAAGTCTATTCAAAATGTGATATTAAAATATTAACACTATAGCACCCTTGCATTTCCTTCACCAATCAAAGAGTCCTGAGTACCAAGCAGAACAACATTTAGAGACCTCTATCTATGAGTAAAATGTGATGCCAAAATATGCTATATTATTTGCATGTCAAGCTTCCAGAAACTTTGCAAGGCGAAATTTGTGCCATCTGTTGAATAAAATATATATGAAATTTAGCCTGCAATGTAAGCAGCATAATAAGACTGCAGTTGCACTGTATCACGTTCTACAGTAAATAAATAAAATAAAATATAGGAAAACATGAAATTGGAAACTTTCCTTTGATGTATTGGAATTATGCTTCAAACTGAATCAGAAATGTACTAAAATGCTAAGAGCTAGAAGGATTAAACTGGATGGTATCACTGATTAACATATGTGGCAGTTGGTTTAACAATCATATTTTATTAACCCCTGTAGAGACTGTAAACTTTGTACCTGTCTATTTGACTATATGTAACATGAATCAAAACAATGAATCATGTTTGAAAAAAAAAGAATGTCAAACTAAGTGGTGTATTTATCTTTCAGAAACCTGTACTATTTCCTGCCACCTTTTCTTTAGGTATCCTGTTGCAATCCTCTGACAGGATGCATGCATATTGCTTACCTAGCAGATGAGAAATCTTTTTAGAACATTGCTTATAAAGGTGAAATGTATAATGGCATAATAATAATAATAATAATAATAATAATAATATTAATGCTAAATACATTTTTTCACAAAATGTGTGTGTCTACTAAAAATATTAGAGTGGTTTGACCAGTTGGCACATTTTATTCAACAAGAGGCAATACCTAAATCATTGTTTACAATTTAGACTTAAAATATAAACATAAATCTCTCCTGAGGTATTATACTTCCATGTAATAAATAAAATACCTCATCCAGACCATCTAATAGGACATGGACATTTTGTTTCTAAAGCGGGCCACATGATGAGACATAAAGGGGTGACGTGATCAGAAAAGACTGTGTGATTTGGGCTGCATTACATGTTTTATTTACAGCAATTGTGAAGAACAGCCTGTTAATAGAGTTGAGCGGACACCTGGATATTCGGGTTCGGTTTATAGACTTTCGGTTTATGAAATACATGTAATGCTATTGGCTTTCTATAAACTGAATCCTTTTTGGTTTATAGACTTTCGGTTTATAGAATACCAATAGCATTACATGCATTCTATAAAACGAAAGTCTATAAACCGAAAGAGATTCGGTTTATAGACTTTCGGTTTATAGAAATCCCATAGCATTACATACAATGTATATGTATGTAATGCTATGGGCTTTCTGATTGGCTGCCCTGCAGCCTTTCAAAACGCGCCATTAAATCGCTGAACCCCGAACTCCAAACCGAACATACAGTGAAATGTCCGTGTTCGGGTCTGGGGTCCAAAAACCATAATGTTCGGTAAGAACCCGAACAGTGCGGTTCGGGTTCGCTCAACACTACCTGTTAACAATAAGAAAACATATTTTTTTTGTTTAGTAGTAATATCATGGTAATGTAAAGGGTCTAACTCAACATATTTAACACAAAACCATCGGTCTTATGAAAATATGGGTATCTCAGTTAGGCCGCACTATGCTCTCAAAATGGCCGCATTTTGGACACCCCTCTCATAGGTGAAACTTCACTTTGATTTCACTCAAATGAGATGTTTACTGGACAGTGTTGATATTGTATTTTCACTATCATAGAAGATATCCTGCACCTAGCAAAGTTATATTCATTTTCCCCTATCAAATCTGCATGGAGAATCAGCAACAGGCTCACAGCTTTAGATTTAGAGCTAATGATATTTCTATGCCTCAACAACTGTCTAATGTAATATGGAGGGTGGTTGGGAGCAGTTGGTCAATATGCCAGTAATATTTTTCCACTCAATATGCCAGTAATATATTGTCACTCAATAAGTCAGTATTTTTCCCTCAATATGCCATTCTTTTGCCATTTAATATGCCACTATTTTGCCATTCAATATGCCAGTATTTTGCCCCTCAATATGCCAGTATTTTGCCCCTCAATATGCCAGTATTTTGCCATTTAATATGCCAGGATTTGCCCGTCAATATGCCATTATTTTCCCATTTAATATGCCAGGATTTTTCCCCTCAATATGCCATTTAATATGCCAGGATTTTGCCCCTCAATATGTCATTTAATATGCCAGTATTTTGCCCCTCAATATGCCATTATTTTGCCAATTAATGTGCAGGATTTTGCCCCTCAATATGCCAGGATTTTGCCAATTAATATGCCAGGATTTTGCTAATTAATATGCCAGGATTTTGCCAATTAATATGCCAGGATTTTGCCCCTCAATATACCAGGATTTCACCAATCAATATGCCAGGATTATGCCCCTCAATATGCCAGGATTATACCCCTCAAAATGTCCGAATTTTGCCCCTCAATATGTCAGGATTTTGCCCTTGAATATGCCAGGATAATGGCAATTAATATGCCAGGATTATGCCAATTAATATTCCAGGATAATGCCAATATGCCAGGATTATGCCCCTTAATATACCAGGATGCTCGTTATGCCACCCTACTCCCCCCTTCCCCAGTACTTACCTCCTTGCTGCTGTCTCCCGCTGCTCTACAGGTCCATGGCTGTGAGGGAAGCGTTGTGCGCTCACTAGACATGTGCATTCGTTTTCGGACGAATGCATTTTCGTCCAAAAATAGCATTTTCGTCCATTCGTCCGAAAAACGAATAACGAAAATGCTAAGATAACGAAAGCCGAATGAACGAATGGTTAATAAACGAAAATCATTCGTTCATTCGTCCATTCGTAGTACTATTGCATTCTATAAGCCGAAATAGAGTCGGTTTATAGAATACAATAGCATAGTACACTTACATTCCATAAACCGACATAATGAACGACTTTCGGTTTATGGAATGCATGTAAGTCTATTGGCATTCTATAAACCGAAAGTTCGGTTTATAGAATAGCAATAGGATTACATGTATTACATAAGCCGACAGCCTATAAACCGAACGTTCGGTTTATAGGCTGTCGGCATTTCACTACACGGAGACAAAGTCTCCATTCCTAAATTTATGAATGGAGACTCTGTCTCCGTGTAGTGAAATGCCGACAGCCTATAAACCGAACGTTCGGTTTATAGGCTTTCGGCTTATGTAATACATGTAATCCTATTGCTATTCTATAAACCGAACGTTCGGTTTATAGAATAGCAATAGGATTACATGTATTCCATAAGCCGACTTTCGGCTTATAGAAAACATGTAGTACTATTGCCTTTCTATGAACTGAACGAGAGCCCCATTCATAAGAATTTCTTATGAATGGGGCTCTCGTTTGGTTTATAGAAAGCCAATAGTATTACACGTATTCTATAAAACGAACGAATACAACTAAACGAAACGAAATTAATTAACGAATTTTGTCTGAAACGAATGCAGTAATGAACGAAATTCGTTTTAGACGAAATAAATAACATTTTTGTCTGAATGGACGAAAACGAAACGAAAGTTTTAGTTTTGCACATGTCTAGCGCTCACCTCCAGCCTCGCGGCTTCAATAAAGCAGGGGACGCCAGTATCGCCCGTCACCCCCTGATGGCGAGCCTGCTCAACAATGTGTTTATTTTTAAGCTGCTCACAGGTCTATTTAGTTTTGCTGTGTCTAGGTTCTCTGCAGACTAAGCAATTATACACCTCCAGTTTAAATGTGCTTTTTTTCAGTTTCTTTCTGTGAGAGTTTCATGCCACAGATCAAGTACAATTGCATGCAAAATAGTTATGATCAATACTTGAATAAATGGAAACAGGTCATTATACTATGCATGCTTCTATAGTCAATAATGGCATTTTCCTCACTCACCAGCTGGGGAGGGCAAGGAGGGCGGGAGGATAATTGCCGCACAGGCTGCCGTCTAATCCCACTTTTCGCTTTGAAATGCCCCAGTCAGTAACACTTTTGACCTTTATATCCAATTGTCTTGTCTGCCTTTCAATCTGTCTACCTTATCTGTCAGAAGATCTGTCTTGATGTGTGTCTATCTCTGATGATTTCAGGTGTGCTGATGAAGTGACACCAGTGGCAACTAAATTGTGTCTAGAATGAGGAAAGATCTGATTGAAAGCTCAGCATGATTAATATTTACCAATATCTTCATATATTTGTCTATTTTTGGAAATATAGTATAGAGATACCATTTTTTTTTTTTTTTTTTTACCATGCTCTGATTATTTTGGAGTGGCCATTTAGACCTAAAATTACATATATATATATATATATATATATATATATATATATATATATATATATATATATATATATATATATATATATATATATATATATATATATATATATTTAAACTACAGTATTTTTCTAATGATCATTTTAAAATGCCTACATATATTATCATACTTTTACCACCAATCTTTTTGGTGTAGTAATTTTTGTGTGTGTTTTTTCCCCACACACTTTAATTCAGGTATAAATTTGCAGGGGTTGGTCTGTTTTATTACCAAACAACATCCAAATATATGTTCAACAACTTCCCCTGAGTATAGTGGTACCCCACATCTATAGGTTTGCAAGGGTTATGTGGCAGGTACAGGCAGGGCCGGCGCTACCGTAAGGCAGCACAGGCGGCTCCCCTCAGGCCGTGCGCATTCAATAAAGTGTGTTGAAACTTTTTTTTTCAACAGCGGCATGGAGGTAAGTACTGGGGTCTGGGTAAGGGGGGAGGAGGGAGGTATAACGAGCAATTCCTGGGCATCTGACTGGCATAATATTCCTGGGCATCTGACTGGCATAATGTTCCTGGGCATCTGAATGGCATAATATTCCTGGGCATCTTAATGGCATAATATTCCTGGGCATCTGACTGGCATAATGTTCCTGGGCATCTTAATGGCATAATATTCCTGGGCATCTGACTGGCATAATGTTCCTGGGCATCTTAATGGCATAATATTCCTGGGCTATGACTGGCATAATATTCCTGGGCATCTGACTGGCATAATGTTCCTGGGCATCTTAATGGCATAATATTCCTGGGCTATGACTGGCATAATATTCCTGGGCATCTTAATGGCATAATATTCCTGGGCATCTGACTGGCATAATATTCCTGGGCATCTTAATGGCATAATATTCCTGGGCTATGACTGGCATAATATTCCTGGGCTATGACTGGCATAATATTCCTGGGCATCTGACTGGCACAATATTCCTGGGTATCTGACTGGCACAATATTCCTGGGCATCTGACTGGCATAATATTCCTGGGCATCTGACTGGCATAATATTCCTGGGCATCTGAATGGCACAATATTCCTGGGCATCTGACTGGCATAATATTCCTGGGCATCTGACTGGCATAATATTCCTGGGCATCTGACTGGCATAATATTCCTGGGCATCTTATTGGCATAATATTCCTGGGCTATGACTGGCATAATATTCCTGGGCATCTGACTGGCATAATATTCCTGGGCTATGACTGGCATAATATTCCTGGGCATCTTAATGGCATAATATTCCTGGGCTGTGACTGGCATAATATTCCTGGGCATCTGACTGGCATAATATTCCTGGGCTATGACTGGCATAATATTCCTGGGCATCTGACTGGCATAATATTCCTGGGCATCTGACTGGCACAATATTCCTGGGCATCTGACTGGCATAATATTCCTGGGCATCTGACTGGCATAATATTCCTGGGCATCTGAATGGCACAATATTCCTGGGCATCTGACTGGCATAATATTCCTGGGCATCTGACTGGCATAATATTCCTGGGCATCTGAATGGCACAATATTCCTGGGCATCTGACTGGCATAATATTCCTGGGCATCTGACTGGCACAATATTCCTGGGCATCTGACTGGCATAATATTCCTGGGCATCTGACTGGCATAATATTCCTGGGCTATGACTGGCATAATATTCCTGGGCATCTGACTGGCATAATATTCCTGGGCATCTGACTGGCATAATATTACTGGGCTATGACTGGCATAATATTCCTGGGCATCTAACTGGCATAATATTCGTGGGCATCTGACTGGCATAATATTCCTGGGCTCTGAGTGGCATAATATTCCTGGGAATCTGACTGGCATAATATTACTGGGCATCTGACTGGCATAATATTACTGGGCATCTGAATGGCATACTATTCCTGAGCATCTGAATGGCATAATATTCCTGGGCATCTGACTGGCATAATGTTCCTGGGCATCTGAATGACATAATGTTCCTGGGCATCTAACTGGCACAATATTCCTGGGCATCTGACTGGCAAAATATTCCTGGGCTATGACTGGCATAATATTCCTGGGCATCTAACTGGCATAATATTCCTGGGCATCTGAGTGGCATAATATTCCTGGGCTCTGAGTGGCATAATATTCCTGGGAATCTGACTGGCATAATATTACTGGGCATCTGACTGGCATAATATTACTGGGCATCTGAATGGCATAATATTCCTGGGCATCTGACTGGCATAATGTTCCTGGGCATCTGAATGACATAATATTCCTGGGCATCTAACTGGCACAATATTCCTGGGCATCTGACTGGCATAATATTCCTGGGCTATGACTGGCATAATATTACTGGGCATCTGACTGGCATAATATTACTGGGCATCTGAATGGCATAATATTCCTGGGCATCTGAATGGCATAATATTCCTGGGCATCTGACTGGCATAATGTTCCTGGGCATCTGAATGACATAATATTCCTGGGCATCTAACTGGCACAATATTCCTGGGCATCTGACTGGCATAATATTACTGGGCTATGACTGGCATAATATTCCTGGGCATCTAACTGGCATAATATTCCTGGGCATCTGACTGGCATAATATTCCTGGGCTCTGAGTGGCATAATATTCCTGGGAATCTGACTGGCATAATATTACTGGGCATCTGACTGGCATAATATTACTGGGCATCTGAATGGCATAATATTCCTGGGCATCTGAATGGCATAATATTCCTGGGCATCTGACTGGCATAATGTTCCTGGGCATCTGAATGACATAATATTCCTGGGCATCTAACTGGCACTATATTCCTGGGCATCTGACTGGCATAATATTCCTGGGCTATGACTGGCATAATATTCCTGGGCATCTAACTGGCATAATATTCCTGGGCATCTGACTGGCATAATATTCCTGGGCTCTGAGTGGCATAATATTCCTGGGCATCTGAATGGCATAATATTCCTGGGCATCTGAATGGCATAATATTCCTGGGCATCTGAATGGCATAATGTTCCTGGGCATCTGACTGGCATAATATTACTGGGCTCTGACTGGCATAATATTCCCATTGAAATACTGGTAAGTTTGTTGATTTAACTTTACTTCATTTTAAATATTGTATTTGTTCCCATTTTGTTTCTTCACTTCAAAATAAGATATATGCAGTGTGCATAGGAATTTGTTCATAGTTTTTGTTTTTACTATAGTCCGGCCCTCCAACGGTCTGAGGGACAGTGAACTGGCCCCCTGTTTAAAAAGTTTGAGGACCCCCGGGCTAAATACTGGCATATTGAGTGGCAAAATAGTGTGTCTCAGGTTATGTGTGAATTGGTGTAACTGTGTGTGTGTAAGTGGTAAGGGTGTCTGTGTGTGTGACTGCAAGGGTGTCTTTGTGTTTAAGGGTTTCAATGTGTGACACATTTAGAGCATGCGAGTTGAATATTTAGATTTTTTTTTCTACACTATACATTATTTATATATATATATATATATATATATATATATATATATATATATATATATATAATTTAAGGAGGCTTAATGGTGTGGGAGGCGTGGCGGATCAGAGCAGGGGGGCACCAAAATGCACCTTCGCCTGTGTAGACGAAAATCCTTGCACCGGCCCTGGGTACAGGGCCAAATTTAGAATACAGTCATTGCCTCTTTGAAACGTGTATTTTTTATGCATTACATTCGGACAACATTTCCTATCATGCTCAGCCAGCCAAAAGTGACCTTAGCATCATGGGAAATGTAGTCTATAGTAGTAAGCACAGATCATTGCTACCCTGCAGCTGCATGGATGATACAGGCCCCAATCTACTGCTGAAGCAGCACTACTGCTGGGGCCGCATTAGCAGTCTTTTAAAAACAAATTTCATAAAATATCCGTAGAGGACCATTACCAGTCCTAACTTCTCACTGGTCCTTTACAGAATAATTTCTTAATTTTATATAGTTTATTAATATTATTATTTTTATTTATGTATTTTTTTTTTTTTAACTCTAACGCTAGGGTTAATGTTTTGATGAACTCTAACCTGATGTGATGGCGCTGTGTACAGCAGCTCTAATGTCGAATAACTTCCTGGTTACTCCAGTCAAGGCTCGTCTACTCATGCTTTAATGTAAGAGATTCTATTTATGGTTTTTATTATAAGCAATGCTCTTATACACTCGGTTCACCTTCTTGTCTTTTATGCTTGCTGAACTTCATCGCTGACACTGCTGAGTAATCACCGGTCTTGTCAAGGCATCAAAGGGTTTGAGCGCTGTGTTTGAGCTTAAATTGCTCCAACTACAGTAAGAGTCTCTCCTATTGAACATTCATAAGCATCTATTATTGCACTATGGATTGTCTTTTGTGTTTTTCATGTCAACACCACTGTATAATTTTCCATGAACATGATATCTACAAAGTATATATTTATGTTACCCCTTTAGATGTGTGCCTGTTTTCTCTTTACTTTCTATTTTTCATTTCTGGGTTAACTGTGGAGTTTTATCCCTGAAATAGCAGCACTCACTGAATTTAAAAATGGGATACTTTCTTAAAGACAAACACAAACATATTGCGCTTATTAGCACCTATCACCTTTTCACTACTTTAAAATATTTGTTAATGTCTATTTTGGGCCTTTTGAGTTCAGGTCTGCACATAAAAGCAGGAGAATTGAAATGGCCGGATTTGAGACATATTTTTTGATTTAAGAAATTATTCAGGTGTAATTGGTGCTTTTAGTCAAAATACTATACTTTCAACAACAAAGTTTCCCCGATCTGAAAGGTGCCAATGTGCCGGTTAACATAGCCCATTTTGGACAGATGTCTGCCATATTGAATATCCAGCAGTTGTAATTTTCAACATTTTGTATTTCTTCTCCAATTTCAGAACAGATCGCAGCATACTGAATAAACCCCACAGTCTGTTCTGTATTGTTGGATATTCTTAAAGCTCTTTAGAAATTAAGTGTTCATAGTCTAATCTTCTTAAAAGATGCAGTTTTATTATGACAAACAAGAAGGTACCACAAGAAACAATGAACAATAAAATCTACAAACAGCACCACCTACTGACAGAACATTATATAACACATAAGATGTATACATTAAAGTTGTTGCTTATATAACATGTATAACAATGGAAATTATGTTGGGTTTAAAAACAAGTCTGAGAATAGTATCAAAATATGTACAAATGCACATGGAAAATTGTTGGGATGTTTAGACAAAGTTCAGCTTCTTTTATAAATAAGGCTCCAGTGACTGCACCTTTATATTTAATAACTTTTGATTGCATTTATAAAAAATTCCCAATGTATGTAACTGTTAAAGTGATGTAATTTTATTTAATCCCATTTTACATTGACATTTTAGTCATTGCTAGAACTTAAGTTTACCATCAGAATATTAAGTTTCTACTTGTGCATTATGTTTTCTTCTTCTGCCTCATATCAATTGATTTAACTTATTAAATTCATGTTTGAGTTCATCATCTTTAAATTTAAAGCGTGGATGCATTATGTTTTTTTAAAGAACCAATCAGTTCATCCAATTACTTTTTATTAGCATCCAATTCAGCTGTGTGAAATTCTATAATCAAATCAATTAGCCTGTGAGAACATTCTGTCAAAATACTTTCCCATCATCTCTTAAAAGTATTTTGTGCAGAGTCTAAGAATGGGAAGAGCTTCTTCGTAAAGGGCGACTTCACTTGTGCTTGTAGTTTAGTTAGAGAACAAACTGGAATGCACTTTTTATAGTACATGAGATAGTTTATCCTCTGGCTGGCAGCTCTCATGCTTCCTTGGGAAGCATTAAGTCCGGCCAAGTCGGCAAATGCTACTGCAGAGAGAGATAGTTTATTCTAAATGCCAGCTCAATCCCACCTTGTATAATGCAGGAACCTAGTTACTTTTCTTCTGGGTGTTGTAGTGTAATAGCACTCTACTCACATCTATCTTAAACAAATTCTAATATAAATAACAGCCAACACCAGATGCAATAACAGAGGAATCCAGAGGGATAATATAATCCAAAAGTTAAAAAAAAAAATGTATTGATTGTCCTTAGACAAATATAGTGGTACAAATACAATTAAAAACAACAATTAGATCATTGAAACCATTCATGTGATCTAGGGAGGAGAGGCCCCCAATCAATTAGATATTTGAAGTCTCTCCTTTCCATTGCACATGCTTACAACTTTATTAACAAGGATAATAAATTACAAATAAATCCATTTAGGAAATATTCATATACATACATGTGACTGGTTTATAAGTAATATAGAACAGCGGGAAAAGGGAGATGGTGTTACATTGCAATTTCACTTTTGCATTACTGCAGAAATAGACCCTTGTTTTCAAAGGACATAATCATAGGAGACCTTAACTAGCAAAGTAAAGCGTAGTCAGCAATTCTAACCAGATGTATTACAGCAGTCAATCTGTGACATAATTAGAGAGTTTAATATGACTTTTGAGTAAGCGGAAGTGGAAATGGATTGGTTGTATGATATACAATGGTCCTAGTTTGAAAGATATGTGGTACTATGAATAGGGAGCATAAAACTGAGTGTAGGGTTGGAAACTGAAAGAGGTAACTACAAAATCCATACACATTCATGTTATAAAACATAAATTTTCTACTCTTTGCACTGGCTTCCAATACAATATAGCTACATTTTTAAAACAAGTTTGCTGCATGTCGATGTACTTAAACCCTAAGTTCCATCTTGTTACTTTCATTCAGCCAGAGTGAACACAAAACAAAATACATTTTCTGGGTATTCATTTATGCATTCCTTATAATGCCTTTCACTCATTGTACCTTTTCCACACTCTGTAACTCTGTCCTTTTGATTAAAAATCATCTCATTTTTTTTATTATCAAGTATTCAATCAAAATATCTAACATGAACTCAGAAATGTGTGAATCTGTGTTTGTAAAGAGCCTTGAGTCCACTCACTGGGGGCTATTCAATAAGATGGGTTGCAACTGAATTGCACCAATTTAGCCATAAATTGTGCAGGGACAAGCTTAGTGAGATTCTCTTGCTGAAGAGCTCAGATGCACATAGATAAGGCATAGTTAAACAGTTACATTTTAACTTTCACAGTGCATTATACAAAGCCAGCTTTATTGAGTAGACCCTTATGTTACTAAAACCACTGGTATGTTCCTGCACAGTGCATAGTCTGTTCATCTCACCTCAAGTCACCTCCAACTCAACTTTTAGTAAACAGTATTCAAACTTTTAAAAAAATCTTTCTTCTCAAAAATGTGTTTATTGAACCGCACTAATGCTAATTTTCTTTTAAATACTCTTTGACTATGGCATGTTTCATCACTATTAACGGAACTTTTTTTTTTTTTTTTTCTAAAAATCTATTTATTATTTGTTTCATTTTTCACTTAAATAGCCTCTGAGTGATTTATTACCCAGTCTCTTACATAACTGTGATACATGAGATGATAGATGTCTTTAACTAAACAGCCTACAGGTTCACAAAAGAAATAGAGATCTGAGCTGTCATAGTATCTTAAAGAAAAATTTCACTTTTATTTGATCTTTATCTTATAACTTTTACTTTAACACAATTCTACCTGAGCACAGTGCTAAGCACTATACATAGCCAGTAATAATGCCAGGACAAAACCTCAAAAACTAGGATTGTCCTTGCAAATTCGGGACAGTTGGGAATTATGCTAAAACACAGCTGACATCTACTGTTAAATTCAAGATGCATTCATGCAAAGGCTGTGCTTAGCATTTAAGCACAGACTAGTTACTGATCAATGAATAAATAAATGCAGTAGCTGTGTTTAACTGAAGTGGCTGTTGCTGAGAGCCTAAGGTTAATCGTCTATATTAAGTACAGTGTTTTTATATTAGCAACACTTAGATCACAATTGAAATAAAAATGTAAATAAAAAATTTGTTTACTGTTAAAGAGACTCTATATCTTTTGTTAGAAAATACGTTTAGACCTTTTTTTTATTTTGTTTTATTATTATTATTGTTAGCAGGATTATTATTATTATTATTATTATTTCTACATTCACAGTATAAAAAATGTTTAGGTTGACAGAGTCCCTTTAAGTTAACAGCTCCAAAAAAAAAAACCCACAGCATTCAATCAAGTAAAGTGTTTATTTTCTCCAAAGTGGTCTTTGTCAAGCCTATCAAAAATAGACATCTCTGCAGGTGGGCAGGCAGCTGGTTGTCTGTGTGCTGTTCATGTGACCTGCCACCCCTCAAACACCAGAAAAGCATGAGGAGCACAAAAAACGTCTGGGAGGATGAATGTGGCCTTGGGCAGCGCACAGATATACAGCTGCCCACCACTAGATACCAGGGAAATCCTGTGGATGCAACATGGGTTCTAGAGAAGTCCTCTGGTGCAATGTGTGTGCTGACTTGGGTAAATCCTTGGTGTGCAATGTGGATGCTGGGGCATGTCCTGGATGTGCAATGTGGGTGCAGGGGCATGTTCTGGGTGTTCAATGTGGATGCTGGGGCATGTCCTGGATGTGCAATGTGGGTGCAGGGGCATGTTCTGGATGTGCAATGTGGATGCTGGTGCATGTCCTGGATGTGCAATATGGGTGCAGGGGCATGTTCTGGGTGTGCAATGTGTGTGCTCGGCTTATCCTGTAGATGAAATATGGGTGCTGCATTAAACAGCCGATGCACATTTAAGTCTCGCATTTTTGGGTTTAAATTGAGCATATTGAATCCACACACTTTGCTCAAGATTTCAGAAAGCACACTTACATGTGAGCCTAAAATGTATACATTTAATCACAATATTAATATTCTGCAATATTACACTATTTTCTGCACTCTCTTTATTTTTATGTGCTAAGAACTTCCAAGGCAATATTCCTTAAGTAGAATTTCACATCAGTCAACATTTTTATAAGAGACTTTTCTTTCCAGTTTGGTATTATTTAAAATTGTTTGGCACTATTTTAATTATGCATGTATGCACAATTTATAGCACAAAGTGTGGGAACCTCAATGTCTATTACCAGTTGTTTCTGACCAGTGTTTGGCACAGTCAGTGTGTTGCCTGCAGCAGTGTGGGTATTGTTTATATTTTAATATTTTTTTATTTTTATCCTTTTTCTCGGAGCTCGCTTTTGTAATTTCTTTTTTTGTGCCACCTGTCACACACAGGGTTGGACTATTCTCAATAATGCTAATAACCTGTAAAATACTCATTTAGTACCATGAGGGTGGGCAGTGAAAATCACTGCTCATCCTCCTGGCACACAAACGGTGCCCTGTAAAAAAATATTACCTGAATTAAATCAGATGCACCGCATTCTCTTTTGAAAACCTAGCACTCCTGGGCTAAGCTTTCATTCTGGTTTGCTTTCCACTGAGAGCAAACCATTAGACATAGGGGTATGCAGCGTTTTTTTTTTTTATGTATATATGTTTTTGGCCGCACTAATTTTTTATTATTAGGTGGATTCATTTTTTTAATGTTAATTTTTGGCTGGCGCATTTCCTTGGGGTAACTCAAACACATGTAATATTTTCTTACATGGCACCCTTTGTTTGCCAAGAGGCAGACAGTGATTTTTACTGCCCACCCTCCTGGCACTCAAAAAGTATTTTTTAAATACCAGTTTAGAGGGCCATATTTATGAATCGTCCACCTCACCTGGCCAAGGTGTATGTGTGTGCGGGGGGGGGGGGGGGGGTAGGTAGAGTTTATTTAATTTAATTTAATATTATAATTTGGGGGCAATGCGGCAACCCCTAGATAAGAGGGCACATTTTTTATTTTTTTTATTCCTAATGTTGTCTGAGACCTTGGGCCAGCCCCAGGCAGGAGGGAAATTATTTATTATGTTGCCCGGAGCCCTGGACAAGCCACTGGCTATTAGTTAATGGGGTTTAATTATTTTTAATGGACCAGGGACCTTTAGCAAGTCACAGCCCGGTAGTAATATCTGGAGTGTGGGGGTTGGGGAGCCATTAAGTAGGCCCCCAGACTTGTTTATAATACTAAGGGGACTGGGGAGACATTTGGCATGCTTCCATCCCCATTAATAATTACTGGGGCTGTAACTATAAAAAAGTACCGTATATATAGTATAGTATGTAATCTGATAAAAGGGACTTTGCTTTCGTTAAGTTGATGCTACTGTATTTTGGTGGTTTGGTCTGATAAACTACATTACCTCACTTATGTTACCACTGAGAATACTTCACAGCTGAACACAGTAAAACATTTGTTATATTTGTTTCATGTAGTTGCTCCCATACGGTCCTGTCTGAGGAACACTGAGTCATTTTCCTGCCTGGCTGTTTCAATTCATGGTTTGTTAGCCCCTTATTTTTAACTCATTGTTAAATACTACATATGTAATTGTTTTCCAAGTCATTGATTTATCTGTTTAATATTTGTTTATATCCATTTGCAGAGGGGACCTAGTTAAGGGTATCTGTTAATGTGCACGTCAGATTTACACTGGAACAATTTTTTAACCCTTACTTCTTCCAAGGAAGCAAGGTTTTAAAAAAAGTTGAACAGTCCTTTAATAGTACAAAACTTCAAATGTACTTAATATGTACTTAACAGTGGTATTTCTTTCAGTTAAATGTCTTGTACTTTTCTCTTTTTGAAATGGTTGAATTTTTTTTTATTTCAAAATCTTATTAAATATTAGACACAACTAAAATGTATCACTTTGTCAATTATGTGCAGAGGATATGAAGGGATTAGTTGCTGAACACTCTATCAGGTTCTGAGGGAGATAAAAACAAATTGAGGGTGTCAATATGAAATAATGAATAGTGCAATGAAAATTGCTTATGGGAAAATCTGATTCATAATTGAAATAAAATAGGAACATTTGTACTGTTCACAGTACAGGAATATGATATATCATCAGACTTATTAAACTGTTATATCCCTCCATGCTTTGTATAATAAACATATATAATAATTATTATATTTATAAAAGAAATATACTCACTTATTTCAAACAATGTTCTTTTTATTGTATTGTCATTTTTATGGTATGATATGGTTATTGCAATGCCCGTAAGTGAACTGATGTTAATGCATCTAACTTACCCTTATCAGGAACGTTGAGCCTTTAATGCATTACTGCAAGATGATCTGAGACTTTTAATTTAGTGTTAAATGAATCAGTGTTTTGGAACTGCTTATTAAGTATAATATAAATAGCAAGCATTTATTTTAGATAACTTCTATTGTAATATTGTAATTGAGGATGGGATGAACTCTGGTACTAGGCATTGGTAATAATAGTACTTCTTTTATATCAACTTTTCCCCCTGGCTATCAGGATGCTGGAAGGTGGAGTTTGGGAGATTGTGTATCAGTGCAGTCACTCAAACAGACAGTGTTACTGCGTATGCATACAATGCTGTGCATATACAGTATGCATTCTCCTGTGTCCGGTCCCAAATCCCGCTGCCCCATCAGACTCCAAATCGGCACTGTCCTCTGCAAAGTGGAACAGGCATGATACTTTAGTGCTAAAAAAAAAAGGGCTACGAAGAATTTAGGCATTAATTCAACAACTTAACTCCGCACAAAAACTTGGGTGAAGGAAAAGCTATCAAGGCCTCATCTCGCTTCAAACTATAGATCTGATCATTTACTCCAATAATGTGATTGTCATTTAAATAGATTGAATCGCAAAATGTTCTTGAGGTTCCTCATGTTCCGAACCTACACCCTTAAAATGCACTAACAGTTTTTACTAGTTGCAATGGCTTTTATATGTAACAATGAATCATATTTGCATGAATACAATTAAAATGCTTAAAAAATAGAAAACAAAAGAACAAAGAAGACTGTTGTACATGTTTTGTATATGTGTTTGAGTTATGAAACAAAGGATGATTATGAGGATTACAAATCAAGCCAACTTAAATTTTTGATTCCCAACTGAAAGTGAGGTGCAGGTTTGTTGAGGTGAGACGAACCTCTCTGCCACTGACTTAATTATGTGTTATGAAAAGCAAAAACTGATGATTTGCTCCTGCTAGAAGAGCTCAACTGGCCTTGCCAATTTTAAATCTTCAAAGATTTCACTGAGCATTTTGCATGGCCAATTGCTGTATTTTTTCCGCAGAAATTAACCACTTTAGTCCCTTCAGAATGTAAACCAGTTTAGTCCCTGCACAATGTATAGTTATATTAATGAGAATAAATATTCCTCTCACTTCAACTTACTTCGTCCTCTCTTTTAATGAGTTGCTTGAAAAGTCTCTCCTTTCTCCACTTGTTTGCAGATACCGTTTGAGCGAGCCTCTCAGTTCATTTCTGTGGTGAGGCCCTCACACTCCCGTGCACTGTGCAAGCACTGGAAGGTACTTTGGAAAATGTAAAAGTTCCAAAGTCTCACCAGCAAGAAGGAAGCCCATGGAAGATGCAAAGCAGGTACTTAAGATTGCGTTAGGTGAGAGTCTATAAATAATGCATTTTCAAGTACTTAAGGAACATGGGAGAGCAAACGCCTAGGCCGTGACTTTATGGCTGAGGCACCGCTACCGGGAGCACAGAGAAGGGGGTACAACCACTCAGCATGCTACATGCTTTATTATATCTGCATGCTTTTGCTGGTGCACTGAAGGTCCTTTTATGTTTGTTGTTATAAGTCAAACAACTACATTTTATAGTTCTTTTGAAAAAACACCCAAACCAAATGCACTTAAAGAAAAGTCCTTGGTAAGTTATAAAAGAAAAACACATTATTTTCCATGGGTCTGCAAGGTCTTGAGTCTTGACTTACTGTAAATGCATCTACTATTATACGTTTCCTCTTTAATATTGTATGCTGTTTGCCATGAGGAGGAAATGCTGTCTAAGTTCTATAATGGAGGTCATTTTTAATTGCTTTTTATGTATAAAAAAGTTCCACTTAGGATTTTCAAGGCTCTTCGAAATGATTTGTATTTGCCAAGAGATGTTGTTTATTAAGATGCATGAGATCTAAAAATGCATTGAGGTTGGTGAGAAATAACCATCCTTTCCTGACCACAGAAAACATTCAGAATATTCAAGCAGAATAAAGACTAACATCAGCATCAGTGTTTTATACTTTAACATTTTGTTGCACTACATATTTGAAATATTTGTGGTATTGTTTGTTTACCTTAAAGGGACATTATTTCTGTAAATACACTTTACTAAATATATAACCATTACTGATCATTATTGAATCTTTTTAAATTGAAATAGAGATGGATAAAGTCTAAGTTAGTCAGTTACACATATCTCACTCAAAAATAAAACCCTGTAACAGAGACTAGCCTTGCCATTGAAGATATTGAGAAACTACATTATCAATGAAGCTCAGTCAGTAATAAAGCTCCATCATGACTCCATATAATAGTACTCATTGGGGAAGCACCTCCTAATAGGGATTTATAACCCTTTCTCTCTTGTGTATCTACAAATGATTGCTCATTCCCATCTATCTGTGAGCTTGCTTGTAAAGGATTACTGTGCCAGAAAAGAATGAGAATTTCCACCCACATTGTATTTCCTTTACCCAGAAAGAGGAAATGAACAAGTCTATTAGTGATTCAGTGCTTTGACAAGATACACATGATATTCTCTATATTCTGAATACAAGAATATGCTTCTTCTTTGTGAATATTTTGATAATGTACAGTTGCAAGAAAAAGTATGTGAACCCTTTGGAATGATATGGATTTCTGCACAAATTGATCATAAAATGTGATCTGATCTTCATCTAAGTCACAAAAATAGACAATCACAGTCTGCTTAAACTAATAACACACAAAGAATGAAATGTTACCATGTTTTTATTGAACACACCATGTAAACATTCACAGTGCAGATGGAAAAAGTATGTGAACCCTTGGATTTAATAACTGGTTGAACCTCCTTTGGCAGCAATAACTTCAACCAAACGTTTCCTGTGGTTGCAGATCCGACGTGCACAACGGTCAGGAGTAATTCTTGACCATTCCTCTTTACAGAACTGTTTCAGTTCAGCAATATTCTTGGGATGTCTGGTGTAAATCGCTTTCTTGAGGTCATGCCACAGCATCTCAATCTGGTTGAGGTCAGGACTCTGACTGGGCCACTTCAGAAGGCATATTTTCTTCTGTTTAAGCTTCTTCTTTAAGCTTCTTCTGTTGTTGATTTACTTCTATGCTTTGGGTCGTTGTCCTGTTGCAACACCCATCTTCTGTTGAGCTTCAGCTGGTGGACAGATGGCCTTAAGGTCTCCTGCAAAATGTCTTGATGCACATGGGAATTCATTTTTCCTTCGATGATAGCAATCCGTCCAGGCCCTGACGCAGCAAAGCAGCCCCAAACCATGATGCCCCCACCACCATACTTAACAGTTGGGATGAGGTTTTGATGTTGGTGTGCTGTGCCTCTTTTTCTCCACACGTAGTGTTGTGTGTTTCTTCCAAACAACTCAACTTTGGTTTCGTCTGTCCACAGAATATTTTGCCAGTACTGCTGTGGAACATCCAGGTGCTCTTGTGCAAACTGTAAACATGCAGCAATGTTCATAATAGACGGAGGTGTCGGGCAGCATGGAGGATGTCTGCACGTATCGTGCAGACATCCCCCGGCTGCCCCCACTATCCACCAGGGATCTTTTTACATGTTAGGGGGAGGGAGACAGGGGGAGGGATGGGGGGCAGAGAGACAGGGGGAGGGATGGGGGGCAGAGAGACATGGGGAGTGATGGGGGGCAGAGAGACAGGGGGAGGGATGGGGGGCAGAACAACAAGAGGGGGGAAGAGACAGAGCAACAAGAGGGGGAGAGACAGAGCAACAAGGGGAGGGGGCAGAGAGAAACAAGGGGGGGGACAGAGAGAAACAAGGCGGGGAGTCAAAGGGAGGGGGAGAGAGACACAGCTGGGGGCAAAGGAAAGAGAGAGGCAGCATTGGCACATAAAAAGGAAATAAAAACAAGAAATGCATTTTTTGATATAATTTTTTTATTAAAAAAGCAATTTACAGGTGAATATATACAAATTTAACTTTTTTCCTATAGGGTAGTCCTATATTCAGGTTTTTAGTTTTTTTCCTAAAGGAATATCCAAAGTTTGGGGGGTCGTCTTATAATCAGGGTCTTCTTATAATCGAGCAAATATGGTACAAGTAGAGTCTTTTATCCTAGCTACTTTTTTTCAGGATTACTTAGAGTGATATTGTATCCCTAAACTTATCCTTAACCCAATTAAAACACTTTTGTTTTATTGCACATCCTATGTTGATTAAAAGGGGTTGATTACAAAAGACCCTAAGTAGGCTGCTATTAAGGTACAGGAGCCTTACAGCTATATTTGGCTCACAGGGCCTGGCATAGAGTAAGATCTCACTGCCAGGTCATAGACCTCCAGATTTGTGTTGTCAATGCCAAGACCCTGTGACTACAACAACAAGTATCCAGTCCAGAGAAAGGAAGTGTTTTTCCATATCCTTCAGGCACACCAGAACAGACAGATCAACGGGGCTGGAGAGGTGATATGAGCATTGACGGAAATTAGTAGAAGGGAAAACCAGATTGTTGTTTTAACCTTTTATATGCGCATTCTCTTTTATCTGAAAGTAAGCCTTATATGTTGGGGCCAATAAAATGTTTTGTACAACATACTGCACTAAACTATCTCTCTCTCTGCTTTTTCCCTCATGTGAACATCTTATCTTCATATCCTGACTTGGGACTGAATTGACTGCCTGAGAGTGGTGAGGTTCAATCTCTGATCTACACCAGAGCTGGTTTGTGTGGCTCTGGAATATGTAAGTTGAATACGTTATATATATATATATAGATTTTTTTTTATTGGTAGATGTCTTTCAACTACGAATGAGGATAAGTACATAAAATTGTTTTTGTTTTGAGCTACACTACACTTTTATATCACACATTTAACCCCTTCGCGACCTTATGACGAGTTAACTCGTCATAAGAGCCGCAGCATTATCGACCTTATGACGAGTTAACTCGTCATGCAGTCTAGCCGGTGGTGCGCTCCAAGCGCACCGCCAGCCAGTCTGCAACGGGTCCAGGACGATAACATGCACATTAGATGCAAAGTCAATGTGTTTACACACTGACTTTGCCTCTAATTCACTCTCTGTGCTTCACGTTCTTATAGTGAAGCACAGAGAGTGACCTGTAAATAAAAATAAATAAAGAACATTGCGAGAGGAAGAAAAAAAAAAAAAAAATAACCCTTTCATTGCTGATCACAGTTTTGTAACTGTGATCAGTTCCCTTCCACTTTATGGCCCTCATATAGTTGTTTTTTTTACAATTTTTCTTTTATTACTGACATCGCACTCTTCAGAGTTTTTTTTCTGTCTTTTTTGTTTAGGGGGGTTTGGGAACCAATATTTTTCCTTTTTACTAGTTAGTTAATTAGGGGGGGGATAAGTGGGTTAGTGTTGCACTAGTTTACACAACTAAAGCTTTTTATTGGGAAAATAATGGGGAAAAACTTTTATATGTATTTTTAATACTAAAATGTAAATAATTTTTATGTATAGGGTATAAAAAGAAAGCTCTAACTGTCCTTTAAAAAACAGCATATAACTTGTATGGGTGTGTTAAATGAGAGAGAGGAAAATTATGTTTCAAAAACTGCATATTAAAAATTGAAAAACACTCTGATCCTTGGCATTGGAAAATCCCTGGTCCTTAAAGGGTAAAGGGACTCTGACCACCTAAACATTACTTATACTGTCAATCTAGAAAATACAAAATGGTGAAAAATGATTATACATTGTATCAGCAGAACTGAATTCAATGCAAAAAATAAGAGCAAAACATGTTTTAAATGTCTATATTGTCTACTTCTGATGAAATCACTTATGGTTTGAAATGCAAATTACACATTTCCGGTCAGGAGTAATTCTTGACCATTCCTCTTTACAGAACTGTTTCAGTTCAGCAATATTCTTGGGATGTCTGGTGTAAATCGCTTTCTTGAGGTCATGCCACAGCATCTCAATCTGGTTGAGGTCAGGACTCTGACTGGGCCACTTCAGAAGGCATATTTTCTTCTGTTTAAGCTTCTTCTTTAAGCTTCTTCTGTTGTTGATTTACTTCTATGCTTTGGGTCGTTGTCCTGTTGCAACACCCATCTTCTGTTGAGCTTCAGCTGGTGGACAGATGGCCTTAAGGTCTCCTGCAAAATGTCTTGATGCACATGGGAATTCATTTTTCCTTCGATGATAGCAATCCGTCCAGGCCCTGACGCAGCAAAGCAGCCCCAAACCATGATGCCCCCACCACCATACTTAACAGTTGGGATGAGGTTTTGATGTTGGTGTGCTGTGCCTCTTTTTCTCCACACGTAGTGTTGTGTGTTTCTTCCAAACAACTCAACTTTGGTTTCGTCTGTCCACAGAATATTTTGCCAGTACTGCTGTGGAACATCCAGGTGCTCTTGTGCAAACTGTAAACATGCAGCAATGTTCATAATAGACGGAGGTGTCGGGCAGCATGGAGGATGTCTGCACGTATCGTGCAGACATCCCCCGGCTGCCCCCACTATCCACCAGGGATCTTTTTACATGTTAGGGGGAGGGAGACAGGGGGAGGGATGGGGGGCAGAGAGACAGGGGGAGGGATGGGGGGCAGAGAGACATGGGGAGTGATGGGGGGCAGAGAGACAGGGGGAGGGATGGGGGGCAGAACAACAAGAGGGGGGAAGAGACAGAGCAACAAGAGGGGGAGAGACAGAGCAACAAGGGGAGGGGGCAGAGAGAAACAAGGGGGGGGACAGAGAGAAACAAGGCGGGGAGTCAAAGGGAGGGGGAGAGAGACACAGCTGGGGGCAAAGGAAAGAGAGAGGCAGCATTGGCACATAAAAAGGAAATAAAAACAAGAAATGCATTTTTTGATATAATTTTTTTATTAAAAAAGCAATTTACAGGTGAATATATACAAATTTAACTTTTTTCCTATAGGGTAGTCCTATATTCAGGTTTTTAGTTTTTTTCCTAAAGGAATATCCAAAGTTTGGGGGGTCGTCTTATAATCAGGGTCTTCTTATAATCGAGCAAATATGGTACAAGTAGAGTCTTTTATCCTAGCTACTTTTTTTCAGGATTACTTAGAGTGATATTGTATCCCTAAACTTATCCTTAACCCAATTAAAACACTTTTGTTTTATTGCACATCCTATGTTGATTAAAAGGGGTTGATTACAAAAGACCCTAAGTAGGCTGCTATTAAGGTACAGGAGCCTTACAGCTATATTTGGCTCACAGGGCCTGGCATAGAGTAAGATCTCACTGCCAGGTCATAGACCTCCAGATTTGTGTTGTCAATGCCAAGACCCTGTGACTACAACAACAAGTATCCAGTCCAGAGAAAGGAAGTGTTTTTCCATATCCTTCAGGCACACCAGAACAGACAGATCAACGGGGCTGGAGAGGTGATATGAGCATTGACGGAAATTAGTAGAAGGGAAAACCAGATTGTTGTTTTAACCTTTTATATGCGCATTCTCTTTTATCTGAAAGTAAGCCTTATATGTTGGGGCCAATAAAATGTTTTGTACAACATACTGCACTAAACTATCTCTCTCTCTGCTTTTTCCCTCATGTGAACATCTTATCTTCATATCCTGACTTGGGACTGAATTGACTGCCTGAGAGTGGTGAGGTTCAATCTCTGATCTACACCAGAGCTGGTTTGTGTGGCTCTGGAATATGTAAGTTGAATACGTTATATATATATATATAGATTTTTTTTTATTGGTAGATGTCTTTCAACTACGAATGAGGATAAGTACATAAAATTGTTTTTGTTTTGAGCTACACTACACTTTTATATCACACATTTAACCCCTTCGCGACCTTATGACGAGTTAACTCGTCATAAGAGCCGCAGCATTATCGACCTTATGACGAGTTAACTCGTCATGCAGTCTAGCCGGTGGTGCGCTCCAAGCGCACCGCCAGCCAGTCTGCAACGGGTCCAGGACGATAACATGCACATTAGATGCAAAGTCAATGTGTTTACACACTGACTTTGCCTCTAATTCACTCTCTGTGCTTCACGTTCTTATAGTGAAGCACAGAGAGTGACCTGTAAATAAAAATAAATAAAGAACATTGCGAGAGGAAGAAAAAAAAAAAAAAAATAACCCTTTCATTGCTGATCACAGTTTTGTAACTGTGATCAGTTCCCTTCCACTTTATGGCCCTCATATAGTTGTTTTTTTTACAATTTTTCTTTTATTACTGACATCGCACTCTTCAGAGTTTTTTTTCTGTCTTTTTTGTTTAGGGGGGTTTGGGAACCAATATTTTTCCTTTTTACTAGTTAGTTAATTAGGGGGGGGATAAGTGGGTTAGTGTTGCACTAGTTTACACAACTAAAGCTTTTTATTGGGAAAATAATGGGGAAAAACTTTTATATGTATTTTTAATACTAAAATGTAAATAATTTTTATGTATAGGGTATAAAAAGAAAGCTCTAACTGTCCTTTAAAAAACAGCATATAACTTGTATGGGTGTGTTAAATGAGAGAGAGGAAAATTATGTTTCAAAAACTGCATATTAAAAATTGAAAAACACTCTGATCCTTGGCATTGGAAAATCCCTGGTCCTTAAAGGGTAAAGGGACTCTGACCACCTAAACATTACTTATACTGTCAATCTAGAAAATACAAAATGGTGAAAAATGATTATACATTGTATTAGCAGAACTGCATTCAATGCAAAAAATAAGAGAAAAACATGTTTTAAATGTCTATATTGTCTACTTCTGATGAAATCACTTATGGTTTGAAATGCAAATTACACATTTCCTATTGAAAACTAATTAATTTACACATCAAGGAAACGAAGACCACTTTTAAAACAATACACTATTTCAGTTATTTCCCTGTAACTTGCAAAAAACAGAAAAAAATGTAAATATTAGCTATTTCTAAAAAAAAGTTAGAACACTTATATTTTTCAATTTGTCATAATATTTTATTATAGTAAAATATATGATGTGATGAAAATAATAGAAAAGTACTTCCTTTGCCAATAAAACAGTATATAATGTGTGTGGCTATAGTAAAAGAGAAAGAGGAAAATTACAGCTAAACACAAATACAGCAGAAATGATAAAACACATGCCTGTGTCACCACGGCTAAGACATGTGAAAAAGCTATGTCAGCAAGTGGTTAATAAAGGCATTATAAAGAAAATAGCACAGCTCTCTAATGATATATCTAAAACTTCTAAAACAGCCTAAAAACATGTTTCTAAACATTTTCTAAAACATGTTGGCAATATTCAGAAGTTTTGCTAGGAGGTTTTTAAACTAAAAGAGGGGGGCAAAATGGCGATAAAACATCAATCCAATTGCCCCCCAAAACAGGGACAGAAGGTACCTTTAGTCAGTGTGCTGAAAAATGATAAGCTTAGGGTCATGTCTACATATGCTCGCAGTTTAGGGAATAAGATCCATGAATTTGTGGCAATATTGGCAACTGAGAATGTAGATTTAGTGGCTGTTACTGAGACATGGTATAATGAAAAACATGACTGGGACATATCAATACCAGGGTACTCTTTATATAGAAAAGACAGAGAAGGTAAAAAAGGGGGAGGGTTGGCCCTGTATGTGAGGGATAGCTTAAAATGTAACGTAATACAAGTAAGTGAGGCGAACATAGAGTCAGTTTGGGTTACATTAGAATTTGGTAATCATATGGTAACTCGGGTAGGTGTGATTTATAGGCCCCCTGGACAAATAGAGGAGTTAGATAATCTACTAGTTGAGGAAATAGCTAAAATGACAATGAAGGGAGAAGTGATCATCATGGGTGACTTTACTCTTCCTGGTGTGAACTGGAAATACAAAATAGCTACTTGCGCCAAGAGTACGCATATCCTAAACTCCCTACTGAGATTATCTCTAAAACAAGTAATGGAGGAGCCAACTCGAAAGCAGGCCATACTAGACTTGGTGTTCACAAATGGAGATGTTATCAGATATTACTGTAGGTGAAAGTTTAGGATCTAGTGATCACCAGACAGTGTGGTTTAATATAAGAACAGTGACGCAGTCACACCACACAAAAACAAAAGTTTTAGATTTTAGAAAAACAGACTTTTCTAAAATTAGATTAGGTGTAAAGGAGTCATTATCAGACTGGAGTAATTTAAATGGAGTCCAGGAGAAATGTGATTATCTAAAAGTTGCACTACAGAAGGCTACAGAAAATTGCATAAGGCTTGTCAGTAAGAGCAAAAAATTGAAGAAACCACTGTGGTACTCTGCAGAGGTGGCTAAAATAGTAAAAAATAAAAAGCTAGCATTTAGTAATTATAAAAATACTCAGAGTGAGGAAGATAGAAAGATCTATAAGAGTAGGCAGAAAGAGGCAAAGCAAGCTGTAAGAGCTTCCAAAGCA
This sequence comes from Pelodytes ibericus, assembly GCA_036172795.1. NCBI lineage: Eukaryota > Metazoa > Chordata > Amphibia > Anura > Pelodytidae > Pelodytes > Pelodytes ibericus. The sequence continues at coordinate 115,417,570 of CM069861.1, read as the reverse complement.
CACACAGAAGAGACTATAGCCCAGTCAGTGAAAAAGGGGGATAAAACATTTTTTAGCTACATAAATGAGAAAAGGAAAGTAAAACAAGGATTAGTTAGATTAAAAACAAAAAAAGGATGCTATGTAGAAGAGGATAAAGGCTTAGCAGACTGCCTTAATGAATATTTTTGTTCAGTTTTTACAAATGAAAATGAGGGTAAGGGACCTCATTTAGGGAAAAAGACTAATGAGTCATTTGATGCATGTAAGTTTACAGAGGAAGAGGTTTTACTTCAGCTGTCTAAAGTAAAGACAAATAAGTTGATGGGATCTGATGGGATACATCCAAAGTTATTAAAAGAACTTAGTGGTGTACTATTAAACCCGTTAACAGATTTATGTAACCAATCATTGTTAACGGGAGTAGTTCCAGAAGATTGGAAATTAGCTAATGTTGTGCCCATTCACAAGAAAGGTAGTAGGGAGGAGGTGGGCAACTATAGACCAGTAAGTCTTACTTCAGTAGTGGGGAAAATAATGGAAACCTTGTTAAAGAATAGGATTGTTGAACATCTAAAGTCGCTTGGATTTCAAGATCAGAGACAGCATGGGTTTACTTCAGGGAGATCATGCCAAACTAATCTTATTGATTTTTTTGATTGGGTGACTAAAATAATAGATCAGGGTGGTGCAGTAGACATTGCTTACCTAGATTTCAGTAAGGCTTTTGACACTGTCGCACATAGAAGGCTTATTAATAAACTGAAATCTTTGAGTTTGGATTTCAATATTGTTGAATGGATTAGACAATGGCTGAGTGACAGGCAACAGAGGGTTGTAGTCAATGGGGTATATTCGATGCAAGGTCTTGTTACTAGTGGGGTACCTCAGGGATCTGTACTTGGACCCATTCTCTTTAATATTTTTATTAGCGATATTGCAGAAGGTCTTGTTGGCAACGTATGTCTTTTTGCTGATGATACAAAGATTTGCAGCAGGGTTGATATTCATGGAGGGATAAGCCAAATGGCAAATGATTTAGCTAAACTAGAAAAATGGTCAGAGCAGTGGCAACTGACATTTAATGTGGACAAGTGCAAGATTATGCACCTTGGGCGTAAAAACCCAAAAGCAGAATATAGACTATTTGGTACAGTCCTAACCTCAACATCTGAGGAAAGGGATTTAGGAGTAATAATTTCAGAGGACTTGAAGGTAGGTAGGCAATGCAATAGAGCAGCAGGAAATGCTAGCAGAATGCTTGGTTGCATAGGGAGAGGTATTAGCAGTTGGAAGAGGGAAGTGCTCATGCCATTGTACAGAGCACTGGTGAGACCTCACTTGGAGTATTGTACGCAATACTGGAGACCGTATCTCCAGAAGGATATTGATACTTTGGAGAGAGTTCAGAGAAGGGCCACTAAACTGGTTCATGGGTTGAAGGATAAAACTTACCAGGAAAGGTTAAAGCATCTTAACATGTATAGCTTGGAGGAAAGACGTAACAGGGGGGATATGATAGAAACATTTAAATACATAAAGGGAATCAACACAGTAAAGGAAGAGAGTATATTTAAAAGAAGAAAAACTACCACAACTAGAGGACATAGTCTTAAATTAGAGGGGCAACGATTTAAAAGTAATATCTGGAAGTATTACTTTACTGAGAGGGTAGTTGATGTATGGAATAGCCTGCCAGCAGAAGTGGTAGAGGTAAACACAGTCAAGGATTTTAAGCATGCGTGGGATAGACACAAGGCTATCCTAGCTATAAGACCGGGAACGGGGGACTAATAAAAGTACTCAAAAAAATTGGGCAGACTAGATGGACCGAATGGTTCTTATCTGCTGACACATTCTATGTTTCTATGTTTCTATATCAACACAGTAATCTTTGGGGTCCTGTTCTTTATTAGCCGGATCCCGTCCAATGGGACGTCATATGGTAAAACAAGTATAGGCAGCAATCAACATATGCTTTGACGGTGTGGCTATGATGCTTCAATATAAAACAATGAAATTTGCCCCTCCTGTATGAGGCAAGAGTGAAGGAAATGATGAGAAAGCAACATTATATTGACAAAAAAACAAAAAAAAATCTAGGGTTACTGTTACAATTAGGGTTAAGGTTACAGATGAGTTAGGGCTAGAATAAGAGTTAGTGTAAGGGTTAGATTTAGGAGTAGGGGTAGATTTAGGGTTAGGGTTGAATTTAGTGTTAGGAATAGACAGAATATGGTAAGAAACAAAAAACATTAGTTATAACTTGCAAAAACAGAAAAACATGTCAACATTGGTATTTCTAAACGCAGCACAAATATCATAGAGTCTTTGTTATCGATTGTAATTGCATCAAATATTTTTAAGGTCAAAGTTAGAGAGAGTGATTTTTTTCACATTTTTCATCTGATATATGATATGATGAAATTAATGGTATCTTTAAAAAATACACTTTTGGCAAAAAAAACCTGTATAAAATATGTGTGGTATCTAAAGGAAAAAAAGAGGAAAATTACAGCTAAAAACAAACACTGCAGACATGTTTAAAAAACCACTGTCCAGAATGACCAAAAATATCCCAAATGCCCTGTCACCAAGGGGATAACTTATATCTATTTATTATAGGAGGGATACTTCTGTTTATAACAAGTGTTAGTTTAAAAAATATATATATCTGTTCTACATGGGAAAAAGATCATTTAAGTTTAATACACAAGCATATATGAATATCAGAATTAACTCTAAGAATATTTATCTTTTTGATACGGCAGATGTGTTTTATCTATCAATGCACTAGGCATGTGTTTGCTTTGACTGGTTCAGCTTCACTTCACTGAACGTTGGGACATGTTGTTATCAAACTTATGCTTAAAAATATGCTGCATTCTGAGGTATGAATTAATTATTTGAATCAACTGCAGATAGACCTAAAGTATTTCATATGCTTAGATTGTTTTACAGTGTGCTTACTAGTGGGGATTAATAAAATTTGATTCTGTATAACCTGATCTGGCCTAATTGCGGACAAATCTGAAATTTTGCTATTTAATATGGCAGAATTCAACCCAAAATTGACACTTTAATATGATTTCAAGATTAATTCAAATTCGGTTCAGGGAATTAGGCCTGGGCCTATGGATTTCTTAAAGACCTCAAATTGGCCCGAATTCAGATAAATAGCTGGCGAATTGGGGATTATTCTAGCCTTGGTGAAGAAATAATCTTAATTTTATTAAAGACAGAAGGCTAATATTTGCATAATCTTTCTTTACTGAAACCTCCAGCAGCAAAAGAGTTAACAGAGTTGTAAAGATTCAACCAATAGAAACAAACACAGGATGCATATATAAACCCCCTCAGACACTTCCTCTTTCTTTGAACAGCCGAACAGGGCACAAACAACTTACCGTATTTGCTCGATTATAAGACGACCCGGATTATAAGACGACCCCCCAAACTTTGGATATTCCTTTAGGAAAAAAACTAAAAGCCTGAATATAAGACTACCCTATAGGAAAAAAGTTAAACTTGTATATATTCACATGTAAATTGCTTTTTTTAATAAAATATTATATAAAAAAATGCATTTCTTGTGTTTATTTCTTTTTATGTGCCAATGCTGCCTCTCTCTTTCCCTTGCCCCCAGCTTTGTCTCACTCCCCACTCCCCCCTCACCCGTCTCTTCCCCCCCACATGTTTCTCTCTGCCCCCCTTCCTCTGTCTCTCCCCCCCCTTCCTGCTCTGTCCCCCCTGTCTCTCTGCCCCCCACCCTCCCTCCCCCTGTCTCTCTGCCCCCCACCCTCCCTCCCCCGTCTCTCTGCCCCCCTCCCCCTGTCTCTCTGCCCCCCACCATCCCTCCCCCTGTCTCTCTGCCCCCCTCCCTCCCTCCCCCTGTCTCTCTGTCCCCCACCCCTTACCTGTACCTCAATCCCTGGTGGCTAGTGGGGGCAGCTGGGGGATGTCTGCACGATACTTGCAGACATCCTCCATGCTGCCCGACACGGCAGTCTATTATGACGGACAGCTGTCCGTCATAATAGTCTGCTGTGTCGGGCAGCATGGAGGATGTCTGCACGTATCGTGCAGATCGTGCAGATTTACCCTGGTGGCTAGTGGGGCAGCAGAGGAAGTCTGCGCGATGAGCGCAGACCTCCCATGCTGCCGCCCGGCACGCTTGCCGGGACTTCTGTGACGAAAGCGGAAGTACCCGGCTTCTTCACAGAAGCCCCGGCGGTCGTGCCGGGCGGAAGCAGGGGAGTCTGCGCTCGTTGCGCAGACTTCCCCTGCTGCTAGAGAGGGGGATCCAGGTCCCCTACAGCTCTGCTGGGGACCTGGATCCATGTCTTATAATCTGACCTTAATTTGAGGTCAGATTATAAGAGACCTCGATTATAAGACGAGGGGGATTTTTCAGAGCATTTGCTCTGAAAAAAACCTTGTCTTATAATCGAGCAAATACGGTAATTCTAAAAAATAAAACAACTGATCACCACAAAAAGTCGGAGCACTGGAACTGGACAGATGCCAACTCAGAACATCATGCTGGAAGGCAAAGAGAAAGAACATTGTGAAAGTAAACTGGTCTACTAAACAGATTCATAATAAGACTGCAAACAATAAACAGAGAGACACTCGTAATATATAATAATACAAACTGGTCTAATAAGCAGATTCTTAATAAGACTTCAAACAATAAAAATCAGATACACAAATCAGAATATATAATAATACTTACAGATGTAATAAGGGTTGGGGTAAAATAAATAAACTAGGGGGGGGAAATATTTGCCTCTTATTTCTTCACCAAGGCTAGAATAATCCCCAATTTTATGGCAAGACAGGAGGCTTCATATTTGCATTTTTAATGCTCATTAATAAGAGAAAAAGATCCCATGCACTAAATGAGCAAGATGAAGAACTCCATCTATCAACTGTAGGAAAACAGGTTTTTAAAAGATTGATGTAAGAGATCAGAAGCGGTCTGTTAGGTAAAATGGACTTGGCTTACAAATACCTATGGACACAGTGAGTCCTGCGACACCCCTTTTTTCCGGGTAGAAGGAAAAATAATCCATAGAAAAGCCCGAAGTCAGAAAACCGGCACAATTACACCAAATAGAGAAAAAGCGAAGGAGGAGAGCATCGTTATGGGGCCATTCCTCAACAAAATGAAGGACCCTAGACACAAAATTCCGAAATTAATTGTGCCACGACATGGAAGGTCAAGCCAAGCGAATGCCACATAAAAGGCAAAGAACCGATGGATCATAGCTGAAAACCATTCCTAGAAAGGGAACATGTACCGCCGAGAAAGTGAACCTGAGGATGTTCATAATACTAAAGTACAGAATAGACAGTATAGGGCCAGACAGGGGGAGAGCCGAAGGGTCAGCACATTGTAGTACAAGAAGGAGAGGAAACCATAGTTGTGATCTCCACAGCAGGGTTATTAATAAGCCCCTTACTCGCTGGGGAGTGATTTGATAGGGAGACCTAAGAACCGTGGGTATGCATAGGCTCCCTGCAGAGGCCATGACTGGAGAAACGCATCCACCGACATAGTCATAGGAACCTAAAGATGATGAGCCTTCAGATATTGCATTACAAGATAATGCAAGGGCCCAGGGAAAAATGGCCTGCATAGAGGCAGAGAGCAGACGATCATGCTACTCAAGAGCAACCGAGAAGGCGGTGGAGATCTTGGACTGAGGAAGTTTGAGGACAACCGACACTGAGTCTATCAGGAAACCCAGGAATTGTATGGATTGAATGGATTTTAATTCCAATTTGCCTTGTTGATCACGAAGCCAAGATTCTATAAGAGATGACCGATCTTGCGCCACCAGCAAGATGTTGTCCAGATAAATGATAGTTGATTCAGTGAGAGTGAAGGCACTCCATAACCGGCTTGGGCAGTTTTGTGAAGCACCAAGGTGCAGAGTCCGAATAGCCACAGGGGATCTTGTCAGAAAAACAGGAGTATGTGTGGGAGAACATGACGTACCCCTTACTAGATATTAATATCTGGCCTGGAAGGAGGATGATGCACCCTGATAGGACAGTGAACGGTAGGAGAATGTGCAGTTCTGAAACTGGTAGGACATCAGATTCTGAGCAGAGGGGCCTGTTGCCGTAAAAGGCGTTCTGCTGGTGGCACGGCCCTCTATCACCAGCCCTGAATTAAACCGATCCCCATGAAAGACCTGCTTCATTGATGTCTAAGCTTTGTTTTGCTAGGAAAATATGTTGACATGTTGATTTATTTAGTTGAGGAACCTATCCCCTGTACAACATGTTTTTTTATACTTAAGAGTCCCAGGATATGTCCTGCATGTTGGCCCCTGGCCGAGATCCTTGGAGGCCAGTTCATGTCAGCTTGCCATCCAATTGTGGTGCCTGTATATATCGGTGGTTACCCAAGGTGTCAGTGGGGGTCACCCACAGCACTGGTATAAAGGCTGCTAAGCCAATCCATTTAATTAGAGGGGAAAAATCCCTGGCCTTGTTGTGAGAGGCATATGTTGTTATATAAATTAGGGGTCACCAGACATGTCAGTGGCGGTCACCCACAGCACTGGGATAAAAGCTGTTAGGCCAATCCCTTTATTCATAGGGGGGGGTCATAGAGGCATATATTTTAGTGCCTCTATATATATTGGGGGTCACCAAAGGTGTCAGTGGGGGTCACCCACCGCACTGGGATATAGGCTGTTAGGTCAATCCCTTTATTCATAGGGGGGTCACCCCTGCCTTATTGTGAGAGGAATATCTTGGGTTACCCCCAATATGAACAGGCACCAAACTTTAAACAAACTTGCACATTGGCTGGAGGGGAGCGCACAACGCTTCCCTCACAGCCACAGATGGGCAGATAAGAGCACCGGGAGAGCAGCAGCAAGGAGGTAAGTAAGGGGGAAGGGAGGAGGATCCTGGCATACTGTGGGGGAAAATCCTGGCATATTGGGTGGCTAAGCCCTGGCTGGCATATTGTGGGGGAAAATCCTGGCATATTGGGTGGCTAAATCCTGGATGGCATATTGTGGGGGAAAATCCTGGCATATTGGGTGGCTAAGTCCTGGCTGGCATACTGTGGAGGAAAATCCTGGCATATTGGGTGGATAAATCATGGCTGGCATATTGTGGGGGGAAATCCTGGCATATTGGGTGGCTAAATCCTGGCTGGCATATTGTGGGGGAAAATCCTGGCATATTGGGTGGCTAAATCCTGGATGGCATATTGTGGGGGAAAATCCTGGCATATTGGGTGGCTAAGTCCTGGCTGGCATACTGTGGAGGAAAATCCTGGCATATTGGGTGGATAAATCATGGCTGGCATATTGTGGGGGGAAATCCTGGCATATTGGGTGGCTAAGTCCTGGCTGGCATACTGTGGAGGAAAATCCTGGCATATTGGGTGGATAAATCATGGCTGGCATATTGTGGGGGAAAATCCTGGCATATTGGGTGGCTAAGTCCTGGCTGGCATACTGTGGAGGAAAATCCTGGCATATTGGGTGGCTAAATCCTGGCTGGAGTATTGTGGGGGAAAATCCTGGCATATTGGGTGGCTAAATCCTGGCTGGCATATTGTGGGGGAAAATCCTGGCATATTGGGTGGCTAAGTCCTGGCTGGCATACTGTGGGGGGAAAATCCTGGCATATTGGGTGGCTAAGTCCTGGCTGGCATATTGTGGGGGAAAATCCTGGCATATTGGGTGGCTAAATCCTGGCTGGCAGATTGTGGGGGAAAATCCTGGCATATTGGGTGGCTAAGTCCTGGCTGGCATATTGTGGGGGAACATCCTGGCATATTGTGGGGGAAAATCCTGGGCTATTGAGGGGCATAATCCTGGAATATTGAGGGGCATATTCCTGGGATATTGAGGGGCATAATCCTGGCATATTGAGAGACATAATCCTGGCATATTGTGGGGCATAATCCTGGGATATTGAGAGGCATAATCCTGGGATATTGAGAGGCATAATCCTGGGATATTGAGTGGCATGATCCTGACATATTGTGGGGCATAATTCTGGTATATTGTGGGGCATAATCCTGGCATATTGATGGGCATAATCCTGGCATATTGAGGGGCATAATCCTGGCATATTGAGAGGCATAATCCTGGGATATTGAGGGGCATAATCCTGGGATATTGAGGGGCATAATCCTGGCATATTGTGGGGGGAAATCCTGGCACATTGAGGGGCATAATCCTGGCATATTGAGGGGCAAAATCATGGCACATTGAGAGGCTAAATCCTGGCATATTAGGGGGAGGAAATCCATTGGTGTTTGTCTCCAGTCCCCAGAGCCAGACCAAGAGCCAGACTGTAGCCAGAGACCAGATCATCTTAATGTCCTGGTGGTAGGTAGACAATTCAATATGTTTATTATTTAGTTGTTTAGTTATTAATACTACATTGGAAACTAATTTACCTCACATTTAAAGGACACTATAGTCCCAGAACCACCAGTTTAATGTAGTGGTACTGGTGTCTTTAGCCTGTTGCTGCAGAGAAAAGACACTGTGCAGTACTGGTGTTAAAGGAGCACTATAGTGCCAGGAAAACAAATTCATTTTCCTGGCACTATATAGTCCTTAGGAGTGGGGCCCCTTCAGCCATTTACCTTTCTCCAGCGCCAAAGCTGGGAACTTTCCCCCCGATCCTCCTCTCAGCTGCGAATGTTTTTTTTTTTTTTTGATGTTCTGCATCCTCCCACTGTAATGTATACAGTGAGAATCACGGAAGCACCTCTAGCGGCTGATAATGTGTGTGTGTGTAGGGGGGCGGCAATTTTTATTTTGCCTAGGGCGGCAAAAATCCTTGCACCGGCCCTGCTCTAGTGTGGAAGGTGCTCACCTGGAGGCAGCAGCAAAGAAAGAGGAAGTGTCGGAGGGGGTTTATATATGCATCCTGTGCTTGTTTCTATTGGTTGAATCTTTACAACTCTGTTAACTCTTTTGCTGCTGGAGGTTTCAGTAAAGAAGGATTATGCAAATATGAAGCCTCCTGTCTTGCCAATAAATTCAAATTTAAAGTTGATAAAATTACATTAATATTTTTAAAGGTTAATTGAAATGGTTATTGTTTATTGTATGCCATAATAGCATATTTAATGTATAACAATCATGAGTTTAAACAAAAAAAAAAAGTTATTACAGCATAAAGGGTGCAATAACGAAGTCAGTGAACCTGTTATGTAATAAAATACCTTCTCAGGTTTACCCATGGCTGTCAGGCTAATGACAGGTGGTTAATGTTCACCTCCAACAGCTAATATATGTCCTTCCACCATCATGTCATGTGTATCACAGTACGGTTTAATGACCACAATGTGTATGGCAACATTGCTTGGTAATGCACCATTGTACACTGTGGATATGAAAGGCTACTTTTACATATGAGAGTGTACAAGACAGTGGCAGTGGTAGTAAATTAGAAACGTCGCCCTCTGACCACTTTTTATTTAATATGCTGCTATGGCATATAATAAACATTTACCATGTCAATTAAAAATAAACATTTTATGTATTTTATTATATTATGTTATATATATTAATCCAATACATATATATTTGTTTTCTTTGTGTACATTTTGGCGAGATTTTGGAGGTCTTTGGCTATTTCCACAATAGCCAAATTTCTCCCACTGACTTCTGTGGGAGGATTTTGGGTACTGGTTTTTGACTAAATAATTTAAAGGAAATTAAGACTAAACACCGGGGGAAAGAAATATGGCTCAGAAAGTTTGAAGAATGTTGCATGCAATGCAATCCAAAGAAAGAAATGTTATTAAAATGTGTTATTATTTCTCTACTGCCCATTCAGATCAGTGTGTTTTCCCTTGCTAATAAGAACTCACCAATTTCCATTTACAGGTAAGTTTAATTTCTTATATAGTCAGCATGCAGGGTTTTTTTTTTTTTACCTTAACTTAAGTTAAATTAAGGTGACCAGATTTTTTAAATAAAATCCAGGGACATTGTTTTATTTTTATAATTCTTTATTTTTGAAGAGAAGGTGTTTTTGGGCGATAATACAATCAACATAAATATCAGTATGGAGAAACAAGAAATGAAATCACAATGTGGCATACAGAAATAGAATTTTAAAAATCATAGGGTGTACATTTGAGAGGAAAGGAGGAGGAGGAGGGGAGAAAAAAGGAAAAAGAGAGAGTAGGAAAGATAGTAATTAATTAGAGGGAGGATGGGGAAAAGCAGAAGGGTGTCTAGGTAAAAGTTGTCTCGGCTTCATCTTGTCACTCTAGGGTCATTCTCCCAGATGGCTTTCTAAAGCTATGGGGTTAGTAGTATACATACCAAGGTTCCTTGACCTGGGATTAACGACGGTCGGCGTCCTCGGCACCCCCAGGTCCACCATTTGCCACGGATCTGGGACAATCCACAGGCTTCTTTATCGAGAGAAAATTATAGCTTTCAAGGATCAAACGGAGAACACTTGGCCACTCCATTGAGGCACATGAGCCTCTAACCAGGGGAGAAGTTTTATGGAAGGATTTAGTTAAGTTCTGTATGCATGCAGTCAGCTTTTCCGTAGTGATTAGGTAATTCATTCTACTATCTATTTCTTGAGGGGTGGGACCTTTAGCCTTCCAGTTCTTAGTTATGCAGAGACGGACTGCTGAGCATATTCGAAAAATAAGTTTATTGATGTGAAGGTGGAGTTTGGTTGTTTGATAAGATCTATTCAGGAGAGTTGTCTAGGGATCTCTTGAAAGGTTTATGCCTAATGCTCAGCTAAGTAGCCGAAAGAGAAGTCATAGTGTTATGGCTGATCAGTGTGTACTATTGATTCATGGATTATTGTTATTCTATATTACCATACATTTAGTTAGCTTAAACACTGTGTACTCACATAATTCTTTTAAAATGGATAACTAAGCACTAACTTATAAGTTAAATACTTCAATTTTAAAAAGTATGTTGTACAGAGTGGCATATAATAATGTATTTAATTACATTTCAACAAGTGGATTTTTACTTCTTGTTGATGACAATGCACGTGGCTCTGAAAGCAGAGTAGTCTAGTTGTGCAACTACCCTAGATAATTAAATTAGGTACCATTCATTAATTCAATGAAGCATGTACTGGATTTTAATGAATGTTTTGAAACCTGCTTTAATTAATGCTTCTTTTATTGTATCACATCACATTACTTGGCTGTTATGCTGAAGCGTGTGTTTAGTGCTGGAGAATAATTGAGTTATGATTTCAACAGTGATTTGATTCCAAGTTTTATTTCATATTTTATATATTTTGATATAATAATAGATACAATGGCATAAACTTATATTCACAAACAACATGAAGCCATTATTAGCTTGCTAGCTTTTAACATATGTGAATGTTTGTGACAGGCAAATTGAAATCAATTTAAACAAGCCTTCCCGACTTCACAGGTGTCTCCCCCCACCTGAGATACCTTTACACAGGGGCTAGTAGGCTAGATAAACCAGGGAATAGGCAACATGTCCACATAAAAACTCCAGTATCACACAAGGTTTGGGAAAGTTTGTAGAACATCATTAAATTATCCACCACACACCCCAGTAAATGTCCACCATGAGCAATGTTGGACTTTTAGATAAGCCCTCTAAGGGAAACTGCAGGTCCTCATTCTACAATCTCCAGTAATAAACTAGAAGGCCTAGAATGTGTTTGTGAGTGACATCATAGCTTCAGTGGAGCCGCTTTGTTCCCATAGTCAGTAAAGAGAATCATGGTAATGCCACAATGTCTATTTCAGTAATAGCATAACTCTAGAAGTGTTCCAGTATTCCCACTGTCAGTACAGTGATTCATGAGATGTTCGCTAAACTGCCCTGGGCACTTGGTATGTATGGGAATCTAATGATGCTATATTATCTGTCATTAAGCCTAAAAAAAAAATCAATTTTTTTTAGGATCCTAGTTGCTCACCTGTCTTCTTAGCTGAAATAGCAATATAAAACGAGGGTGCCCCTATCTAAGGTAGAGAGTAAAAGGGGTTACTCAGGCAACATACAAACAATTTTCCATGCTAGGTATTCTACATAATGTTAAAAAGCTGCTAAGTAGTCCCCCAATCCTGGCGGCATGACGTGACGTCACGGGCCAACGCACGGAAGCGGGTCCTAGACTGGACTATGATGGGGGAAAGTTAGATGACAGCAAGTAACCCAGCATCTTACTGGGCTCTGAATTCAATGCTCCCCAGCACTCCACGCCCTAATAGAGGAACCATCTAGTAAAGGTATAGACCACCCCATACCTCTGCCAGGGCGAGAGACGAAGGCCGTTTGCCCGGGCGGAGGATAGAAGGTTGGAGAAGTGACTACACGTTCCTGGCGTCTGGTAGGAGAAAGCATCTTCCGATACAATCTAACTGCTATAATATTATTTTGATACTACTGCTGTACTATATGGAACCATAAAATAGCGGAGAACAGGAATTATTAGGACAAAAGAGGGTGTAGATGGCACCCATGCTTGATTTGCACTAAATTAGCGCTAAAATACTGATCGTAGTGCCATCTTTCACTCAGATTCCTTAATTAATATAGCAACTTGCTTTTGGTGTAGCAGTATAACATAAAACTGAAACATTGTTTCTCAACACACGATACTATATAACACGCAAGCAAATCCCGCTACAGACTGATAAAACATAACAAACTTTTACCTACCTTTTGGGAGTACCAATCTACACGACCCTTTGCTACAGGGATTATATCAAAGGGAGAACCCTCTCTATATCTGAGATAAATTAACTATAAGGTTCTATATATATTTACAAATCTGCATTTGAGTAATATATAAGGTGTAATAAGATACAAAGAAATCTTACTTACTATTTGGGTTTATCAATTTATATGACCCATTGATGCAAGTATTATATTATAGAAAGAACCCTCTCTATATATGAGATAAATTAATTATTAGGCTCTATATACATTTATAATTTGGCTTCTGAAGTGTTGACCTTCCCATACTCTTACAGCCCCCCCCCCCATATATTAACCCCAAAATAAGGGAAGATAAAGAGGAAGGTGGGAGAAGAGGGAGATAGACAGGAGGGAAGAGGGGTTAAGGAAAGAGGAAGAAAAAAAAGCAGAAGGGAGGGGAGAGAGAGGGAAGGGGGAGAGGGGGAGAAAGAAAAAGAGAGGAAAAAAATCAAAAAACCATGCCTCCCAAAAAAGATAAAGATAAAGAGAGATGTAATCAGGAGAAAAGCAGACCTATAAACATGTTTTGCTCACCGAACTTATCATCAAATTTAGCAGAACGCAGAAAATCTTTAATGGAGCAAGGAAGAAAATCAAATACCTGCACCCTAGACTCAAGAGATAACTATATCTAACACAACAAATTCAAGATTTTATAACTGATTTGATGCAGAATTTCTATAGTAAAATTTAAGCAGATTTAGAAAGAAACTTATCCCAAATCAGAACTGAGGTTTCGCGGGTAAAATAAATATTTATAAACCCCCCAAAAAATATAAAAAATAAATGAAGAAAACACATCTCTACAACAAGCGAATAAAATATTGGAAAGCAAGGTTAAACAATTAGAATTAAAAGTTACAGATATAGAGGACCGTAGTAGAAGGAAATTTGTAAGAATACAAGGTATTCCAGAATCGATCCGTAATGAGAAGTTGGAACAATACTTGAAAGATTTTTTTGTGACACTTACCTCGGCTCAAGCCCTAGGAGACTGTCCCTTTGAAAGATTTCACAGATTAACAAATCTGCCCAAGCACAGGATACCTCCCCAAGAGATGTCATTATATGCTTTAACAGCTATTATTTAAAAAATTTAATCATGACGCAAAGGAACAAATAATAACTTGGGGTCTAGTAGATTAAATGGATCTTTCTTGGGCTTGGTAATTGAGATGGTGGGATTGTGATTAATAAATCTGGGGATTTAGGTAGCTGCAATTAAAGACAGCAAGCTGCACTTTCTCTTCACACAACATCCTTGTAGTATTCACATAACAATTTATATATTATATGGCACCACCATTTTCCTCTGTTTCCCTTCCTTTTATTCACTTAGCACAAATAGAATTCAATCGGACTTAGCTTCAGCCGACATAATAATCTTTCCCATTTACACAGATTTTTTACCGCACTATCACCTTAACAAATGTTCACATTTTTTTCTCATCTCTTTCTCTCCCTCTCTCTCTCTTTCTCTTTCTCTCTTCCTCCCCCCCGCCCTCCCTCTCTCCTTTCCACTGTTCCTCCTTCATTTTTTTCCCTTCCTCCCTTTCCCTTTTCCCCCTCTTCCCTCTCCCTTTTTCTTTTCCCCTCTTCCCTTTCCCATTTTTTTACCTTCCCTTATTTCCTTTCCCTTATTACCCTTCCCCTTTTCCCCTTACCTTCTTCCCTTTCCCCTCCTTCCTCTCCCGTTTTCCCTCTTTTTCTTTCTTTTCTTTTTTCTTCCCCTTTTCCCTTTCCCTTCTTCCCTTTCCCTTCCTCCCTTTCCCTTTTCCTCTTTTACTCTTCCCTCTCTCCTCCTTTCCCCTTCCCCTCTTCCCCTTGCCTTCTTCCTTTTCCCCTCCTTCCTCTTCCCTTTTCCCTCTCCCCATTCCATTCTTCCCCCTTCCTTTCTATCTTGTTTGTCCTGCCCGTCCCCTTTCCCCTCCATCCTCCCCATCCTTCTTTTTTCTTCTTTTTTTTCCACTACGTAAGATGGGGATGTAATTTGAGCAAATCGCCCTAATTGACTCTAGTGAACATGATGTGTGATAAAAAGTATGAATGTATTGAATGTAAGGTCGCTGACTCTCGTGAGACATGGAGATCCACAAAGTTTGGGATGTCCATTAAATTGATGTCATTGAATGCCCAGGGCCTGAACTCCCCACAAAAGAGAGGTCATTTATATAACACATTAGTAGATAAGAAAATAGATTTTGCATTTATCCAAGAAACACACTGGACGGAACCTCCAAATAGACTGTGGATATATAACAAATTACCAAATATTTATACTGCAAACCTAGAAGGTCATAAAAAAAAAAGAGGAGTTTCAATTATTATTGCTAGGGACCTGAAATTTGAATTAATTTTTGAGGAGGCTGATCCACAGGGAAGATACCAGCTACTGATAGCCAAGATCAACAATATTAGTCACACATTCCTTAACGTATATGCTCCCAATCAGGCTCCAGCTACTTATTTGGATAACCTTTTAGACAAAATAGATAGACTTGTGGTGGGATCCCTTATAGTTGGAGGAGATCTAAATACTGTAGTAGATCCTAAAAAAGATCACAGCTCAAACGAAGAAATGCAGATAGCACTTACACGATTAAAACATCAGATATTTCCCAAACACTCAGTAGATATACTTTATTTGACAGCTGGAGGATTTATAATCCAACTGAAAGGGATTACACCTTCTACTCTAACCCACTTAACTCATACTCTCATATTGACTACTTTCTTTTAAAAACACACTTAATCGATAAAATACAGAAAAGTACAATATGTTCAATCACATGGTCCGACCATGCTCCAGTCTTTCTGGAGATAAGCAATAACCCACAATATAGATCTAGAAATAAGTGGAGACTAAACGAACACCTCTTAAATAAGCAAGATATCCTCCAGGTTTTAACCAAGGAAGCAGAAGCATTCGTGGAGACCAACGACAATGGGGAGGTTACGGTCATTAAATTTTGGACCATTTTTAAAGCGTACATGAGGGGATTGATCATCAAACTAGCTACACAAGAAAAAAGAAAGAAAGGCTTAACTTTGACAGAATTATATATTAAATTGGCAAAATTGGAACCCATAAACAAAATTTCAGTAAATTCTGAAACTATTGGATAAATAAATGGCATAAGAGAGGAAATCAAAATAAAAGAATTAGACAAAATAAACTTTATGCTTTTAAGGCTAAAACAAAATTGGTATCAATCCGGCAATAAAGTAATAAAGTTTTAACAAAGAAATTAGAGTATATCAGAAGGACAGAAACAATTCAGAAAATTATATTTGATGGGAAACAACTGCTTACCCCTAAAGATACAGAAAATGCCTTTTCTAGATACTATAAATCACTTTATAATTTACCAGAGAAGAATCACGATCAAGATAAATTGGAACATTTCTTTAAAGCAATTAAGCTCCCAAAGATTTCTACTAAGCATAAAGCATTTCTTAATAATCCCCTTTTTCTTCAGGAGACTAATGAGGCCATAACTATTTTAAAAAACGGTAAGTCACCAGGTCCGGACGGCTTTTCAGCCGCATTTTAGAAGAAACTACAAGATATAATTGCACCATTATTGTTGAGACTATTTAAGGCAATACCCATAATCAACCCCCTACCAGAGGAACTGCTACAAGCTTCTATTTCTCCTATACCCAAACCCGGCAAGAATCCAGCCTCTATGTTAAATTATAGACCCACTTCATTAATTAACTTGGACATAAAATTATACTTTAAAATTTTGGCAGATAGATTAAAATTAGTGATTCCTTCCATAATACATAAGGACCAGGTTTGTCAGGGATACAAGCGCTGCTGACAAAACACGTAAGATCCTAAACCTAATCCATGTGGCCAATAAACACCGAATCAAAACAGTCTTTTTGGCACTTGAAGCTGAAAAGGCATTTGACCGAGTGAGTTGGAGATTTTTCGATACTGTCCTAAACAAATTCGGCATAGAAGGGAACTTTCATTATTATGCGATATCTCTATATTCTAACCCAACCGCTAAGGTTACGGGTCCGATGCTGGACTCAGACTGGTTCCATATTAATGATGGTACCCGACAAGGCTGTCCCTTAGCACCACTACTGTACATCTTGAGTATAGAGCCTTTTGCAGAATATATTAGGAAATCAGCTAACACAACAGGAGTAGAAATAGCTCTGGAATCATATAGAATATCTCTTTACGCGGACGATGTTCTCCTATCCCTGACAGACCGGCTCGGATCTATTCCAACAGTACTTAAAATAATAAAACAATATGGAGAAATCTCAAACTATAAAATAAATTTTAATTAGACACAAATACTAACACTGTTTGTCAAGACGCAGATCATGATGAGCTTGGATCCTTGTATGGGTTTAACTGGAGAAATGAGGCAATTGAATATTTGGGGGTAAAAATAACTAAAGAGTTAGCCACCATAGTGGACTATAAATACAACTCCATTATTTCTGAACTTAGAATTTTGACAAAAAAATGGCAAGGGTTGGAAACATCGTGGCTAGGTTGTATAAACGCAGCCAACGCATATGTAGTCCATAAAATGATGGATCTTTTTAGAACGATTCCCTTGAGAGTTCAAACTAAATATTTAATTCAACTTCAAAGTATTCTAAAGTCGTACATCTGGCAGGGTAAAAGACTGAGAATAAGCCAACAGACACTTTTTAAAAAAACAGAGAGGGGAGGAGTTTCCTTCCCGGATGTCGTTGGTCACCATGAAAAGGTAATGCTCTCACAATTTCTAGTATGGGATACACAAACCAAAAAATTTCCACTGTGGTATCAAATCGAACAACTAGAAATATGCAAGTGCAATTTATTTTCACTATTTTGGGCTCACACAAAATCTCTTAAAGAAATGATTAAACTTAATTTGAGCCCTCTGATAGTAAACACTATTATTACTATAATCAAATTCAAAAATAAAAATATGCTGAAGGATATCTTGTTACCATCTACCCCCTTAGACACTTTGCAACTATTTATCCCAGACATTAATCTCAAAACATGGCTATATAAAGGCATAACGAGTCTGAATAACATATTAGAGCAAGACAATCTACTTAGTTTGATCAGATAAAACATTTATACAACCTCCCACAGGGAGAAATCTTTACATATTTGAGACTGAGGGGACTGGTCGGTTCTTCCAGAGTGCACTCTAATGAGCTCATTGAAGATTGGAAAGGGTCACACAAAAAAACTAAGGAAGTCACCAGAGTTAGTAAATTAATTTTCCAACTGACAAATAACGAAAAAGACCTACCAGTGATTAACCCCTTAGTGACATGACTTTTTTGGCTTGTCCGACGCTTGGTGACATGGGCTGTTTTAACATTTCTGAGGTGTTTGTGTTTTGCTGTAATTTATTTCTGTCTCATTTAGTGTACCCACACAATCTATATATCGTTTTTATCGTTATAAGAAGGGCTTTCTTTTGATACCATTATTTTGATAATAGCATAAAATTTGATGTAAAAAAAATAAAATTGAAATTTTTTTTTTATGACTTTTATTTGAAAAATCGTATACTCATGTACAAGAGACAACAAAAAAACACTGCTAAAAAGTTTCTAATATATGTCCTGAGTTCAGAAATAGCCCATGTTTTTATGTTTTTGTGCTTTTTTATTCATGTTACAGGGCCAGAACTATATGTAGTGCAAAGCTATTTTAAAATCCTTTTTTTCAAAATTAGCGATAGTGACATTGTAACACTGATTTCTGTACTAAATCCATGAATGACCCCCAACATGTACATATTTTTGAAAACTAGACCACTCAGGGCATTTAACTTGGGGTATTTTGACACATTTCATGTAGCCATTTTACCACCAATCTATGCCAAAGTTTGCAGCAAAAAATCTTTTTTTTTAATTTTTCACATATATTGCAATTTAGGTAAACATTACCTTAAAATGTGAAGGGGTATTTCCAAATAACACCTCAATATGTGTTCAATATGTGTCCTGAGTACAGGGATACCACCCATGCATAGGTTTGTTGGTTGGTTTTGGGGCTAAAAGGCCACATTTAGGGGGTGCGCATTTTGGTTTTCCAACTTGGAATTCTGACATGCAGAAAACTTGTGCCCATGTCCCATTTGGGACATTTTTGAAGCCAGAAAGTGTATTCTACCCCACAAAACCATATATTTGTTTAAACTAGACACCCTAGGGTATTTCAAATGGTAGTATTTTAACACTTTCCATGCACTAATTATACTACCAGCCTAGGTCAATGTTTTGGGTAGTAATTTTTTTTCACATACATTGTACTTTGGGCATGAATTCACAGATCCTGTTATATGTCAGTGCCAAACAGCACCTCAATATGTGTTCAGCAACATCTCCTGAGTACAGGGATACCCCCATGTATAGGTTGGTTAGGTTATTTGGGGTTAAAAGGCCACATTTGAGAGGTGCGCTTTTTGGTTTTGCAACTTGGAATTCTGACGTGCAGAAAACCTGCGCCCATGTCCCATTTGGGACATTTTTGAAGCCAAAAAGTGTATTCTACCCCACAAAACCATATATTTTTTAAAACTAGACACCCTAGGGTATTTCAAATGGTAGTATTTTAACACTTTCCATGCACTAATTATACTACCAGCCTATGTCAATGTTATGGATAGTAATTTTTTTTCACATACATAGTACTTTGGGCATGAATTCACAGATCCTGTTATATGTCAGTGCCTAACAACACCTCAATATGTGTTCAGCAACATCTCCTGAGTACAGGGATACCCCCCATGCATAGGTTTTTTGGTTTGTATTGGGTCTAAAATTCCACATTTAGGGGGTGCGCAATTCCAACCTGGAATTTTGACATGTAGTCAACCTGCGTCCGTGTCCTTTGTGGGATATATCTTTGAAGCCAGCCAATGTAATTTACCGTCACCAAACCATATATTTTTTTATCGGTAGACCCCCATCACTACTTGTGGCAAGGGCTCGGCAGCCACCGATACATCGCTAGATGATGTATCAGAAAGCTGAATAGGGTCAAAATCGAACCCTGAGTCCACGGCCTCAGAATCAGTGCGTAAGCAGTGATCTCGAGCAAAGAAGGGGTTAATAAGAGCCTATCTAGTACTGTAATACATTACAGTACAAAGAAATTAATCCATAAAACAGTGCAGACAGCAAAACATACTGTTGCTGTGCAAGATTACTGCTTACACAGTGATGAATGGCAGGGAAGGGGTTAATACACAGTGAAAGACTTTCATAAAACCTGCCAATTTTATAAAATGTTATTTTATATCACTAATACTGATCTGTCTCTTTCCGTCACAAAAATGTAAGTGAGGAGAGGGAGGCAGATCAATATTTGTGAATATTGATCCGACCAATTTTGATCTGACCAGGGCGAATGGTGAGCTTAATTGAGAAATCACCAAACCGCCTTTGCCACTAATTCGCTGTTACTGATCGCTATGCTCTCAGGCAGCTTAAAAAAAAAAAATCTCAAACATTTTTACTTTACATGTAATCCGCTAGCGGGTATATGTAAAAAAAAAAAAAAAATATGCAGACAGATAAAAATTGCTTTGGCGTCAATATCATTGCGTAAGCAGTGATCGACGGCAAATAAAGGGTTAATAACTCTTAGAAGAGCCTTTTTAGTACTGTAATAAATTACAGTACAGAAAAAATTAACCCCTAAAAAATGCACAAACAGCAAAAATAAATGCGCTGATGTGCACGATCACTGCTTATGCAAGATCAGTGGCAGGGAAGGGGTTAAACGCAGGGAATTGCTTTAATAAATTTTTTTTATTGTTTTATTATTTGTGTGTTGTGTGTTTATTGTTTTTTTTTACTTTTACTTACTTTTAGAACTTTGATCTGTCTCTCTCCCTCACTAAAAAAAATGTGAGGAGAGTGAGACAGATCATAACTGGTCAGATCAATATAGGGTTAATATTGATCTGACCAGTCAGTGGGGATGTTCAGCAGAACATCCCCACTGCCTGTCAGTGTGCCTGGCAGTCACTGATTGCCTCTGTGAAGAGGCAATCGTGTGGCTGCCAGAGAGCACAGGAAGCAGGTACTTCCTGCCTCCTGTGCTCTTGCCCTTAGTAGGGCAGCGCCATCTTGGTCACTCAGTGACCAAGATCGTGCATTTTTTTTTTTGTGTTTCTGATTGCCTCGACTTGCGAGGCAATCAGAAACACTTTCTGAGCATAGGAAGCGAAAGATTCGCTTCCTATGCTCGTTTTTGAAATGCCCGCGTTTTAAAGGCTCTGTGCCTTTAAAACCGGCATTTCGATCGCTCTCCGGAGCGATCGAAATGCCGACGGGCATTTTTTTTAGTATTGTACGATGCTTCCACACGGAAGCATTGTTACAATACCATCAGAGCACTGAAAGCGGAAAAACTCCGCTTTCAGTGCTCGTTTTGACACAGGACGGACTAGGTCCGTCCTGTGTCACTAACGCCTCGGCACACAGGACGGACCTAGTCCGTCCTGTGTCGCCAAGGGGTTAAATGGGAAACCGATCTGGGCATGTCGTGCTCTCTGGAAGAATGGAACCAGTCCTTTCTATACACTAAAAAATGTATACATTCTCTCAATTTGCTTGAAACATATCATAAGTTCAAATTCGCTGGTATCTTACACCAAACAGACTTCATAAAATAAACTTTAGCAACTCTGACTTTTGTTGGCGTTGTTCGATGGGTACCGGTACAATAAAACATATATGGTGGGATTGTCCAATGTTGGACAACATGAAAAAATCCTTAAACGGTTTAATAACTGACCTCTTCTCAAGGCCAACTCTAATCACTCCACAAATGTTCCTTTTTCACATTAACCTCTCTACTTTCGAAGAACATAAAATAAGTTTACTTATACATCTTTTTACAGCATCAAAAATCTCCATTGCTAGAAACTGGAAAAAAAACGGTCCAATATTGTGGGAAGAAATAATTAATCACATTAATTTCCAACACATAATGGAAAAAGGAGTATATTTAAGATAAGTTGGGGAGTTTGAAAAAATTTGGGCCCCCTGGAAAGCGCACACTCAGGGATCAGCCTAAAAGATTAAAGAAGAGATTTGGGGCTGTGGGCACTCGATCCATGTCTCTTACCAAATAGCAATATCAATAGCAACCTAGAAGTATGAATGTAGTATGAAGGTAGTATGAATGTTATTCTATAAGTATAGTAGTTACGTATTCCCTGTTAACTCTCCCTCTTGCTCCTTTACCTCGGTGGGTGGGGTGCGGGGTGGGCGGGGGGGATGGACGAGAGAGAGAGAACAACGACTGATAGAGATATCTGTTTCCTTTTCTTATGTTACCGTATTTGCTCGATTACAAGACGAGCCTGATTATAAGACGACCCCCCCAAATTTGTACATTCCTTTAGGAAAAAAACTAAAAACCTGAATATAAGACTACCCTATAGGAAAAAAGTTTAACTTTTATATATGTAAATTGCTTTTTAATATTTAATAAAAAATGTATATTACACAAATGCATTTCTTGTTTTTATTTCCTTTTATGTGCCAATGCGGCCTCTCCCAGCTGTCTCCCCCCCCCCAACGTTGTCTCTCTCTCCCCCCAAAACTTCTCTCTCTTTCTCCTTCCCCTTGTCTCTATCTATCCCCCCTCCCCTTTTCTCTCTGTCCCCCTCCCTCCCCTTGTCTGTGTCTCCCCCCTCCCTCCCCTTGTCTGTCTGTGTCTCCCCCTCCCCTTGTCTGTCTGTGTCCTCCGCCCTCCCTTTGTCTCTCTCTATCGCCCCCTCCCCTTGTCTGTCTTTGTCCTCCCCCCTCCCCCTCACCTGGTTTAGTTCCCTGGTGGCTAGTGGGGGCAGCCGGGCAGCTGGTCCGTCATAATAGACTGCTGTGTCGGGCAGCATGGAGGATGCTGCCCGATTCTCCCTGGTGGCTAGCGGGGCAGCAGAGGATGTCTGCACGATGAGCGCAGACATCCCCTGCTGCCGCCCGGCACGACCTCCGGTAATTTTTATGACGAAGCCGGAAGTACCCGGCTTCTTCATAGAAGCCCCGGGGGTCGTGCCGGGCGGCAGCAGGGGAGTCTGCGCTCATAGCGCAGACATCCCCTGCTGTTAGAGAGGGGGATCTGGGCCCCTGCAGCTCTGCTGGCGACCTGGATCCCTGTCTTGTAGTCTGACCTTAATTTGAGGTCAGATTATAAGACGACCTCGAATGTAAGACGAGGGTTATTTTTCAGACCATTCGCTCTGAAAAAAACCTCGTCTTATATTGAAGCAAATATGGTAATATCTTTTTTTTTTTTTTTCCGGAACAGAATACATTTACTTGAACAAAGTAAAATTTACACAGACAAATAGTCTCAGCCCGTCTCTGGCCCTTCCCGCACTTATTAAATAGGTTTCAGTTTTTTTTTGTTTTTATTTGAGGAGCGGGGGGAAGAAAAATTTGAATAAGCCTTTATAAAAGATTGAGGGGAATCTTAAAGTAATAAAGTGAGACATAAGGATGATCAAAACAAAATGAAGCTTTGGGACTCACAATCCCATTATCAATAAAGAACTGAATGTCTCAAAGTAAGCTGCTAAGTAAGGAGTCAAATAGACTAGAAGACAATGGCCTAGACTCTATGGGCCACTCCAAGAAATAAAAAGACATACAAAACGTTATTCCTTAACTACTGAAACGTTCAAACAGCATGAATTAAAGAGCAAACACTGTTCTTTTTTGCCCCAGTGTTTACAGTGTATGCTGTTTACTTCATGTTGGTTGAATATTTAATAAACAAGGAATACAGTTTTGCACATTTTTTTACTTCATGGAGTGAGACCACTTTTTTGATTATTGATCGATAGTGGATATGGATGCCCAGTGGAGTTGCTTCCAGGTGCAGTTGTATTTATATCAGATCTCCCATTGCTAGATTCCCTCTAGAGGCCTTTTTTTTTTGTCTAAGAACAAGGGTGAAAATTAGCATTAGGATTACGCTTAGTCAATGTAAGGGTTAGTATAAATAGTCAGTTCAAATAGTTACTTAACCCCTGCACGACAATGGACATGTCAGGCACGTCCTGCCGGGAACTCCGTTCCTGACAATGGACGTACCTGGCACGTCCTGCGGTGAAACAAGTGGTTTTCGCTATCAATAGCCAGCACCAAAATGTCCTCTCTGACGGCATGCTCCTGTTAATATGGCTATGCCCTCTTGTGGTCTGAGCTACGGAAGTGAAAGTAAATTCACTTCTGTTACTCTGAATATGTTGCTTGACTGCCCCTAGAGGCAACAACCAACATTGCAATGTTAAAAAAAAAGATTTAATTAGCTTAAAAATGGTAATATAGTTAGATTAGCCTATAGTCGCAAAAAAAAAAAACCCTATAAAATATGGAAACATGCATATTTCTGACCTCAGGTACAGCATTTAAAACTATTTAAATGGGGTCTTTTTTAATGATTGTATTTGTGTAAATTATATTTTAGGTCAAAGTAAGAAAAAGTGGGTTTTGTAAAATTTTTAAGCATATTTTATGATTTTTTTGTAGTAAATTATAAGATATGATGAACATAATGGTATCTAATGAAAGACCTTCTTATGTCGATAAAAACAACATATAATTTGTGTGGGTACAGTATGTGAGAAAGAAGAATATTACAGCTAAACACAAACACCCCAGAAATGTCAAAACAGCCATTGTCACCAAGGGAAAGTCAAGGTGAAAATTCCTTGTCACTAAGGGGTAAAAAAACACTGTATGACAAAAAAAGTGTTCCACCAAATACACTCTAAAATCACTAGATATAGGAGGAAATCCTTCCTGTCCCAAAAGCAAGAATAGAGGGGGGGGGGGGGGGAGGGGGGGGAATGACGACAGAAAGTCTGCCGTGTTTAGATACACTGTAAATAATATATAATAATGGGAATGTGTTCACAGTAGACAGTGTGTAAAGTCTTCCGCATTGCTGTGAATGTAGCAAGTCTGCTATCACTGTATAAATGTATCATGCAGAGTGATACTTCAGGTTAAAAACTCTTATCTGTATAAAAGCAACAAATACAAGTGAAATAGACAATGACAATGGAATTGCAGTGCAATAGATATGGCTATAAACTCTATTAACAATTATTTGATCAAAGATGCACTACATTATATAAAAAATATTAGTAGATAATGTAAACATACAGATGAAAGTAACAAAGTGAAACAAACACAAATGCATATATGAAGATTCAAGTGTAGGAACATTTCACATATTTTATTATAATCATATGGTGGCACATTGTATCCCTTTTTTAAACTTAAAAATCAGTCTGTTAGAAGTACATAGGAATAAATGCTGTTCTGGGGTTGTGCATTATATCCTATGGAAAGCCAGTACTACTGTACTAGAAGAATCTAAACAAAAGTGCTCAGATATCTTCTGTATATGTTTTCTTCCTAAAAGGAAGAAAAAGGCACCATAGTGTTTACTGTTTGATAACCACTCACTGCGCACACTTTAATACCAACACAGGGTAAAAATAATAATTTTCTTTACATTTTTCATGATATTTCATTAATTTGCTATAGTAAATCATTTGAAATTATACAAGTAATGGTATCTAAAGAAAACATTTCTTACCCCCCCCCCCCCCCCAAATATGTAATTTGCGTGGATACAGTAAACATAACAGTAAACATAACCATTGTTGAGAATAGCTAAAAATGTTCTAAATCTCTGGTCACAAATGGGTTAAATGAAATATTGCATCAATATTTATCTGAAATAGAAATGCTTTAATGTAAAAATAAAAATTGCTCTCTATATCAGGAGCTGACAAGTCAGATCTTTATTCACCTTATGTCAGATGAAAAAAGATTTAACCCATCTGACCCAATATTTTAAACATGTCTGTTATCTGTTAGCGGAACAATGGCTCATTAAGGTACATTATTTCTATTATTTCATTAAATAATGTCTATATAAACTAATCTAAACTTAATGTAACCTTTTAATTAAGTACATATTTTGCTACGAATGTTGCTTATCAGATGTTGGCTTATCGCTTTGTTCAATTGGTTGTTGCATCTATACCTTATGCTACCGGTTTTAGTTTTTTTAGTGGGTTTCACAAAATTTATATTTGGTCCATTGTATTCTTTGCTGCAGAGGTGAGAGGAGCCACTCCTGGAAAAATAAATTATGTGCCAGACATATTCCATATAAATGTAAAGTAACAACTCAAACATTAATGAGCCCTTAGTCAATGTAGAGAACTTCTAAATGTTTTATTGTATCAATTATCCTTACAATTAAAAAAATAAAAGCTTTAAAACAAGAAATCCCTATTTCCTATTTATTGTTTATACTGTGAAGGTAGAGAAAAAAAAATCCACTCATGTTGTGAGAATTTCATGCAAGTGTGTAGGTTAACCCCTTAGTGACAAGACCTTTTGACCCTGACTTTCCTTTCGTGACAAGGGCTGTTTACATTTCTGTGGTGTTTGGGTTTAGCTGTAATTTTTTCTTTCTCACAAACTGTACACACACAAATTAAATGTTGTTTTTATCATCATAAGAAGATACCATTATGTACATCATGTCTTATAATTTACTACAAAACAAATCATAAAAAATGATAGAAACATTTTTTAAAAAACACTTATCTAAATCTGACCTAAAGAATAATTTACACAAATACAATCATTAAAAAAGAACAGGTCTAAATAGTTTCTAAATGTTGTCCTGAGTTCATAAATATGCTTTTTCCCCTATGTTTTTCTGCAGTTTTCTGAGAGTTATAGGGCAAAAACTAAAATAGTGCTTTTTGTTTTTTTCTGCACCTTTTGACCCTAACCCTACATTTAACCCCAACTCTAACCCTTTTACTAACCCTTAATATATTTTAGTTTTAATTTAATTGGAACCCTATCCCTTATGCTAACCCTAATTTAATTGTAACCCTAACAACTATTCTAACCCTTACCCTAGATATTGCTGACTGCCTCTAGGGGTAGTCAAGCAACAGATTCATAGCATCGGACGTGAATTTTTTTTCACTTCCGAAGCTCTAACCACAAGAGGGCACAACCATTTTGCAGGACCATGCTGCTCCTGTGGCATAATTAATGGAATCCTTTATGTGGCTATTTCTTTTTTTATATTTAATGGGGACAATAACGTTTTATTCAGTCAGGATCTGCCTAAATATATTCTGATGGGAGCAATGCTGTACCACTAAAAGTATAGTTACCTGTCTGGCTAACTATACATTGATTAGAGCTGTTCTGTACAACCAACTGAATGGGAGTTATACAGTACCACATCTGTGCTAACTATAGAATGAGCTTGACTATACCACCCCTTAAATGGTAACACTACATAGAGGGGGTAGCAAAGTTCATCTTTGCCTAGGGTGAAAACAATCATTGCACAGGCCCTAGTGGTATCATTATGGGGGATGTTAATTACCCAGAAGTTGATTGGAAAAATGGAACCACTAATTCTGCTAAAAGAGAGTTGGTTTATAGAATACCAATAGCATTACATGCATTCCATAAACCGACATAAAGAACGACTTTCGGTTTATGGAATGCATGTAATGCTATTGGTATTCTATAAACCGACTCTATTTCGGTTTATAGAAAGCCAATAGCATTACATACATTCCATAAACCAACATAATAAATGACTTTCAGTTTATGGAATGTATGTAATGCTATTGGTATTCTATAAACCGAAATAGAGTTGAAATAGGTCAATTCGTATGAATGGGGACTCTATTTCGGTTTATAGAATACAATAGCATTACATGCATTCCATAAACCGAAAGTCTATAAACCGAAAGAGAGTCAGTTTATAGATTTTCGGTTTATGGAATGTATGTAATGCTATTGGCTTTCTATAAACCGAAATAGAGTCGGTTTATAGAATACCAATAGCATTACATGCATTCCATAAACCGAAAGTCGGTTAATGGAATGTATGTAATGCTATTGGTATTCTATAAACCGACTCTATTTCGGTTTATAGAATGCCAATAGCACGAATGGACAAATGGACAAATGATTTTCGTTTATGAACCATTCGTTCATTCGGCTTTCGTTAGTTTAGCATTTTCGTTATTCGTTTTTCGGACGAATGGACGAAAATGCTATTTTCGGCCGAAAATGCAATCTTCCGAAAACGAATGCTCATGTCTAGTTTTTAATGAGTCGGCGCATAGAGGGCTATGCATGTTAGTATAGGCATTAATATTTATTTAGTGCTTGTTGATCCAAGGAGAAATCTGAAACAGAGTTTGAAATTGCGAAAAGGGTCTTTTATTTGTCTTCTTTTGGATCAACCGCGGTTAACATTGGATAGAAAAAGGGTTGAATATGATGTACGCAAGTCTTTTTTGAACCTAAACTATTATGTAACTGTGTAACTATGTCATGATCTATTTAACAAATAAATAAAGCCAAAATGGAGAAGCCATGTGTGAGAAACGAATTAAGAGGCTAAGTAGCAGACGTGCTGCTAATCAAATGGCCTTGATTAATTAATACACCTTCATTAAAGCCACAGTTTTATTAGTTTGCTGGTCTGGAGCATTCAGGTGAGTGTTAACACAATGCCAAGGAGGAAAGACATCAGCAAAGATCTGAAAGAAGCATTTGTGCTGCCAATCAATCTGAGAAGGGTTATAAGGCCATTTCCAAACAACTTAAAGTCCATCATTCTCAGTGAGAAAGATTATTCAAACGTGGAAAACATTCAAGACAGTTGTCAATCTTCCCAGAAGTGGATATCACAGGAAATTCACACCAAGGTCAGACCATGCAATTCTCAAAGAATTTGCAAAAAAGCCCATGTTACATCTCAGACTCTTCTGACCTCAGTCAACATGTTAAATGTTAACGTTCATGACAGCACAATTAGAAAAAGACTGAACAAGTATTGTTTGTTTGGAAGGGTTGCAAGTAGAAAGCCTATTCTTACTAAATACTAATGAACATGGCGGCATGGCTTAGGTTTGCAAATTTGCAAATGAACCAAGCACAAGACTTCTGGAATAATGTCATTTGTACCAACTGTCAGCCATAGAGTTGACCATAAACGCCTCTGTATACCTTATTAGGGACAAGAGTATTCTTGTTAGGGACCAGGAACCAGACAGGAACAGAAAGTAAGATGGAAATATACCTTTATTAATAATAAATAGCAAAAAAGTAAAAATAGTCCAAAAGCAATATCCAGGAAGCAATCCGGGGTCAGGAACCCAAGTTGGTAGTCAGATGAGACAGAGTCAGGTAATAGAGATCAGCAAAGTCAGGAACAAAGCCAGGAATCAAGAACCAGAAGAGAAGTCAGCCACGAAGGCTGACTAAATCGGGTTGGGCCATGGCACGATTTAGTGAAATGTAGCTGGTGCTAATATGAGCATCGGCTACATTTTCCCTACCAGACTAAGGCCACTTAAAGGGGCCTCATCAACTATGAAGCCGTGATAAGCTGTTTAACGCTGGATGTTCCATGCCATCCTAATGTCTTTTGGGACCTGTAAATTTAGGATGGCATAGAACAACCTAGTGTCGGGAAGGGGTTAAATACCTGCCCTGAGCAGCAAAGTGGCTGGCTTATAGCACCCAGGTTAGTAAACATAGTAACAGTGTTGAAAGCCAGAGAACAATCCAAATCGGTAATGAGTAATCCACATAAAAAAACGCCAGGAGTTCAGGAAATACAGGAGAATCACCAAGCACAAGTATTACTGTGAGAGGCATTTTTAAATGTTCCCGCTAGTCACGCACTGACTTCAGGCATGACATCGTCGGGGGTGTGCCTGATTTCCGACATTGGTGACAGTGGAGTAGCCCCGTCTGTGTGCAATCAGACACAGTGGGTGCGCGACCAGGGGGCGATATTCCGGAGACCTGCTGTGAGGTAAGTTGTGACAAACAGAGTGGCTGAAAAATAAAATAATCAATTTGTTGCAATGGCTCAGTCAAAGTCTAGACCTCAAACCTTTGTAACTTTGCTTCAGTTCATTTAGGTGTGCTGACAATTGTTTTTGTACAGCTCTCTTAAGGTCCAACTTAATAGAGCTGTACAAAAGCAATTTCCAGCAAATCTAAATGAACTGAAGCAATGTTATAAAGAAGAGTGGGCCAAAGTTCCTCCATAGCAATGTGACAGACTGATAAAGTAAAACAGAAAACAATTACTTCAGGTTATTGCTGCTGAATGTGAGTCAACGAGGTATTGAATCATAACGTGTACTTAATTTTTCATATATGGCTTCTCCATTTTGACACTATATTAATTGTGTTAAATATATCAAGACACAGTGTAATATGTGTTGTTTTGCGTCTGATGTTGTATTTACCTGATTTTAAGACTTGCAAGGAACAGATTGTTATTATGTCCTAATATGTAAAACCATAGAGTTCAAAGAGGGTGTACTTTCTGTTTCCCATGACGTTATATGTTCAGTTAGTTTACACACTTGTTTACAATTCCTATAATGCAATGTATAGATCATTGTTTATTCTCTACATTACACAAGGCAAACAATGTATAGGATATATATTCCCTTTTACCTGTGGGAAATTATATTTGCAAAATATACATAATTGAACAGGAACATGCATTGAGAATGTGCATCTACAGTTCTGAAATATCACAAAAACACTAACACAGTCATGCTTTTCATAAACCATGTTAACCCTATGTTTGAGCCTCAGGTAAATGACCACCCAGGACTTGGAACACTGATTGCAACCGCACACTGAGGCAGGGATACGCAGGAATTACTGGATAAACGGATAGTCAGCAGGCCGGGTCAAACACAACAGGAGCAACGGTACAAAGACGGTATGGAGGAGGCAAGGTCAAAAACAGGCAAAAGGATCAGGGCAGGCAGCAAATGGAGAAGTCAGAAATCACAGCAGGAGTCAAAAACCGAAGAATCAAGAATAAACGCTAGATCAAGCCACAAGGAACTATCTCAGGCAAGGTCTGAGTAGCAACTGAAGGTTTAAATACAATTTGGGCGGTAAAACCCGCCCCTAATAGGTCCCCAAAAAAGTATAAGTATAGCCCTTTAAGGCTATGATAATTTTCTGTGTGTAGCGGTACTGCGCATGCGCGCAGTTTAGGTTTGTTGCGCGTTCGTCGAGGGGAAGTGGTGAGCGCGTCTGCAGCCCTGGAGGGCTGAGACGCTGAACGGAGCCTTCCACCCTGACTGCAAGGGCAGCGGCAGCGGAGGCACGGACCTCGTGGCGGCGGGTAAGTTTCCTTTTTATTACAGTTCCCAATAACACTTCCTCACATCCTTGGCATATGGTAGATACATGCAGCACAGCATCTATAACAGACAGGTTAATTTGATCACATTTAGCCACTGATAAGCTGACTCTGACATGTGGCATTGGAAAGCTGTTGAGACGGTGGAGATGGCAGTGGCCTTACATTCTTTCTGCTAAAAGTGTCCTGACCTTTCCCCTACCTTCCAGCTTCATGGAGCTGAACTACAAACAGCTCCACGACAGACTCCACAACAGTCCCTGCCCCATTGCTGTGCTGAGCAACAGCTTGCACAGATCTGCATGGGCATCCACAGGAAGAGGGGGTAAGAGGGGGCACTTGCCCCACCCTGAAAATTGTCACGAGAGAAGCAGTAGGCTGCTTAGATTAGGTTAGCTATATATATATATATATATATATATATATATATATATATATATATATATATATATATATATATATATATATATATATATTAAAATATATATATATATATATATTAATATATATATATATATATATATATATATATATATATATATATATATATATATATATATCATAAAAACACCTTTCAGACAAGAAATTGCAGCAAAAACATATGTATTTAATTTCAGACACCTCCCATGTCAGAGTGGTTTGGTCTGCTCTCTCAGGGCTGCCTTTACCGCAGAGCAAAAAGGGGAAACTGCCCTGAGTGGACACACTGCAGGGTCCACTGATTCTGCTATTTGAACCCTACAGTTTCTGAATCCTATTTTTTAGATTCTATTTGCCAGGGTGGATGGCATTATACTGGTCTTAATTATTATTCATTTTATTCTTTCCCTCACTCACACTAAAACCCTTTCATCATGGTATTACCCAAGTTCAGTTAACTTCTTCCAACTACCCTTAATTTAAATCACCCCATTGGCCATTAACAATAACATAACCTATTGGCCAGCTTCCCTTAGATCCCTCCTTTTTATCCTATTAGCCTTTCTCCCATTAACTCTGACTTCCCTTACCCTGGGATTGGCTGTTTTCTTGTTTATTTCCTTCACTCTCCATTCATGTTTCCTCTGAATGTGCAGGAGCTGTTAATTGGTAAGAAGACCATTTTTGTGTAACCCTTCTCATGCCAACCCAACACTCCAGCTGTTGAGACTACATCTTCCATGACTCTCAGTTAGTGTGTTAAGTATCATGGGAAGGAGAGTACTCAGCTACTAGAGTGCCAAAGGTTGGGTATTACATGATTATGGATTGGTACTGGAGCTACATCTCATCCATTTGGTTGGCTGAACATCAGGAGAAATACAATAACAGCACCTGTAGTGCTAAAGGTTAACCACCACAGCTATATAACTACTATGTTTCCTTTTTTTCACCTTTATGTTATGTCCTTTTTTTGCCTCTAAGTGCCTTTTTTGTAATGCTTCCTAATGTTTGCTGTGCATCACAGAGCTGCACTACAGAACACAACATTAACTTTTGTTTAGTGAAACTCCCATGATGTTAAGCAAGTAACATTGCTAGTTGCTAACTGTGGATGGGGCTGTGTTAGGGGGAGGGGGCAATGGGGTTACAGTAAGTCTACAGTACAAACACTAACTTTTGTTGACTGCATTGACAATAATGTTCAACCAGCCATATTTCTTGCTTAACTTTATTGGATTTTTTGTTACAAAATGGGATTGTTATACTGCACACTAACTTTTTTGTTGTCTACCACAGTTTCCATGATATACAGCCAGCCAATAAGAATTGTAGACTGGGGTAATAGTGGCTGATCTTTACCACCCCAGCTATTGTAAACATACCATGATGCTCAGGTAAATGTTGGTCGGTTAGTTACTACTACCATGGTCATTTAATTTTCCCATTTTTAACTTTTGTAACATTTGCCTCACACCAGGAAACCCCTCTACTGAGCCAACAAAGTTAAACACTGGGGAGGAGGTACTAGGTGTACTGGAGAGTATATTTTAAATTAACAGCATGAAATGTGTTGATCTGTTAGAAATTGAGTTCTGTCTCCTCACAATATCACTTTGGCTGTTACTGATTCCATGATTTCCACACTCCATGAGTCCATTCCTGCTTGGATATTTTGCCCCGCCCCCCACCCCCCTGGGAAAAAATCCTGTGGACACATGACTCTGCAGCTGCCAATTTCCCAGGACTGTGATATTCACAATATACTATTTAATAATGTTTTTTCTTGGCTACAAAACACTCTAAGAATATTTACACATGCTCAAGGATTCTGCTTGCAAGTACTGATATAGAAGAGTTGCTTTAGAATGACCTAAGTGACAGAACACAATAATCTGTGCTGAAATATTTCAAAAGAGAATTGGAAGAAAAGGTATGTTCTTTTATATCTCAATTCCATTTTGAATGCGCATGAGAAAATCTAATGCAGTTAAGCAGCTGTGAATATACATAGAGCAATTCATTAAATATAGAAAAACTGGCAAAGAATTGTTCTTTTGTTAACATAAAAGGATTTAATTAGTTACTGTGATGTTGATCTCAAAGCCACATTGAAAAAAATATATCGACAAGGTGGTTAAGTACTAATTAGAGGAAACAGGAAATACTGTGAGCAAGTTAATCTTGTACTAATTCCAGACTCTTTCGTCAGTTGTATTAAAGTTATTATCTTGTTCTAAATTCATATTTTAAACATTGTTTTTTTTTAATTTGTTTACTTCAAACACTAACGGAAAAGTTCCATTATTAGAATATACACCAGATATGAACCTGTTTTACAATGCACAATGACAATTTCTCTAAAAAGCATAGCCCCCCTGCATCATTAGCCTTTGGTAGTATATAACTGGCAGACAAGTCAGAGAATTATAGGCATAATAAAGCTCTTCTTTCATTCTTAGTAAATTGATAACGTTTGGATCTACTAAACATGCAGTCAGGAAATTTTATTAAAATTATGGTCATTGACATATTCATTATTATCCAAAAGTAAGTTTAATGAAGATGCATTGAAGTATAATAACCAAGTTAAAAACGTTCAATAATTCTGTCGACACTACTCATGAGCAGGTGAAGGTACATTTCTAGTATTACATTCCCTAAAAATAAATTGTTTTATTCCGATTTGTATTGATTGCCACTTGAGGTCAAGGTATAGTATATATTAATTTATTAAATTACATAGAAAACATCTATTGAAAACAATTAAATAACAAGAAGCAGGGAGCGACAGGTCCCTTTAATAAGCAGAGGTAAGTTAGGTCACTCCCCCCTCTTTTCCACCAATCCATGCATGGAGGATAGGGTTTAAATAAAGCAGGTGAGTATCCCAAGGACGTGGAAGAAGTCGGTACATGCTCCTCCCTCCTATGCAAACTGTGTGCATTTATTCCCATCACTTGGGCTAAAAATGTTATGACTGGGTTGGGATGATAGCACCAACCTCCAGCAATATTTGAGACATTACACTGTTCATACCATCTAATGATTGTAAGAAATTGTCCTGCTCTTTAGAAGGCAAAGGTTTAAAACTTAGAATAATCTATTATAACCTTTAGCTAATTTCATGTCTCACAATGTTCCACAACGTCCTTGAGTACTTATCTTCTCTGCCCGTGGAATTGCAGAATAAAAAAATATTATATGAGCTGAGAACCAAATTACAAATATCAGGACAAAATAGCTGGAGTCTAGTAACTACATATTTATGAATTTGGTTAATTGATCAGGTTCTATGAACTGGAAGTGATAATACTTGCCTATCTTTCCAACTCAATTTAATGTTTGATTGTTTGCAGTTTACTTGTGAGTTCACTTTTTGTGAGTCTGACACTATTCATTCCAGATTCATTGACATTGTGAACTACCAATACGGTATATGGTTAGAAGTATGTAACTTGAATCATTTATTCTCTAAAAATAAGTTATTAAAGTTTATTTATACTGTACATCCTAAACATAAGTGATCAAATATATATTCATACCTTAAATCCTTTTTAGCCACTTACCAGTGGTACCAAAGTTTCAAGTGGCAAACAGAAAATTATGTTTTCAATTTCCCATGTGGTGTTTTATAGCCAATATAGCAATTTTTATGGTCTGAAAAATTAATTAACATTGCTGTATTCATTAATTCATTTTTAAAAATCTTTTAACATAACAATAAATCTCACATTTGAAAGTATGTCCTAGGGATAATGTAAAAATTGTGACAATAATTGAAACATAGCATGCACACAAAAAAACCTCTGAAGCTTTTGCAGCTATGCTTAACCCAAACCATGTAAATGGTGCAATATTAAAGTATCCATAACAGATATAACAATAGGAGTAATTGAAGAAAAACAATATTGCACTGTTCTCTCTGTGCATGCTGTCAGATGGCTTTAATAATGTGTTCATTCTGGTATATGTACTTTAACATCTTAACTATATGATTTTGTAACCATATAAATAAAATAAAGCTTTTGGCATATTTATTGTTCTATTATGATCCAATCTTGTTTATTTTTTTAATTCAATTATACATGTTTGATTTATGTAATTTCATATATTATGTAGCAATGTAACACGTAGCTATATATTATGAATCTCTACTTATTCCTCTTCTGAAATCCTACACTTAAAACTATGCTTTCGCCTAATAATTGTATATATTATGAATGTAAAGAATAAAAAAAATAAAAAATGATCTTTGAATTGTGTTAGTAGAGTTGCAAGCAAATGCAAAAATTAAGAGAAACCATTTTTTTAATTTGTGTCTGTCTTATCTATTGTTCGTGACATAACATTGTGGTTTGATATACAAATTACATGTTTCCCATTGAAAAGTAATTCAATTGCATTTCAAGCCATAAGTGATGTCATAAACAGGAGACACCACAGAAACATTTAAAACACATCGTTCTGATAACACAATATATGGATCAATTAATGATCATTTTTATGCGCTACATTCTCAATATAAACATTGTGTAAATGAGAGGGTCTGTTTAAATGTGAAATATATCAATGACTGTGAACAAATATCAAGAGGTAACAGATTAATAAACAAAACAAATTTGGAGAGTTTTGTAAACTGTTACACAATTGACTTGTCTATTAGTATCTCTCTGCAGCAGGTCATGTTTTTGTACTAATTTCTAGTGCTTTTTAGCCAGTCTAATATCTAACATATTTTTTTTTAGTTTAGTAACTTAGTAAAATAGGTTGAAAAAAGACGTAAGTCCATTAAGTTCAACCCTTGTTTCTTTCATTCCTGCTTTTGATCCAAAAGAAGCTATTTCAAATTTTACTGTTACATAGTTGCCAACATTTGAAAAAAATTTCCAGGGACACTTTGCAGCTTTTCTTCCAATTGACCACACCTCCTTTCAAAAGCCCCACCCACTCAATATAATTAGCATACTGTAACTCCACCCACTTGTCACAGTGTAGATTATATCACCACGTTCCCACCAACATTACCAAGCATCCTTGGTATACAACAGATACATTCACAGCACAACATCTACATTAGGCCTTTTATCACTTTTACATGAAATATAGTAAGACCTGGTGCAGATGCAGTCAGACAGATGTGTGTACACCATAAAACATACATTAATATGAACCTACCACTTTGCTGGAAGGCCATTCCATGTATCCACTACCTTCTCAGTAAAGTAATACTGCCTGGCCTTATCTTATATCTAGGATAGCCTTTTACCTATCCCATGCATGCTTAAACTCCTGCACTGTTATTAACCTCTACGACTTCTACTGGAAGACTATTCAATGCATCCACTACCCTCTCAGTAAAGTAATACTTCCATTAGTCCCTGGCCTTATCTTATATCTAGGATAGCCTTATACCTAACCCATGCATGCTTAAACTCCTTCACTGTATTACCCTCTACCACTTCTACTGGAAGACCATTACATGCATCCACTACCCTCTGAGTAAAGTAATACTTCCATTAGTCCCTGACCTTATCTTATATCTAGGATAGCCTTATACCTATCCCATGTATGCTTAAACTCCTCCTCTACCAATTATGCTGGAAGACTATTTCATGCACCCACCACCCTCTCAGCAAAGTAATATTACGTTTCTGACCACATTAAACATTAAAATATTAAATATTTCCAGCCTTTTGAAAAGCTTGAGGTGGACCCCAAATATATGTATATAACTAGTTGTATTTATACTTTTATGATCTTTTTAATATTGTATTCAACTATTTTTATATGTAATAAAAATGTTATTTATCCCTTCCTCTGCACCCACATTGCACCTAAAGAACTTAACACAGCACCATACAGCACCCACAGCACTTTGCACCCACACATTTTGGCATGCCACAGTGTCAATTTGCCTCCCAGAACATACCACAGTGTAACTTTGCCTCCCAGAACATACCACAGTGTAACTTTGCCTCATAGTACATGTTATTTTGCCCCACAGAACATGCCACAGCATCACCATGGAGAGAGTAAATTTTCCCATTAATATGCCACTATTAGCCTGACCATTAATATGCCACAGCCTGATTGCCTAGTAGTGTGCCACAACCAGATTGCCCAGTAATATGCCCATCCTGTTTGCCCAGTTACATGCCCAGCTTGATTGCTCAGTAATATGCAACAGTCTGATTGCCCAGCAATATGCCACAGTCCAATTGCCAAGTGATATGCCCATCCTGATTGCCCAGTAATATGCCACAATCCAATTGACCAGTAATATGCCCATCCTGATTGCCCAGTAATATCCCACAGTCTAATTGCCCAGTAATATGCCACAGTTTAATTGCCCAGTAAGATGCTCAGCCTGATTTCCTAGTAATATGCCAGTCTATTTGCCCAGTAATATGCCCAGCCTGATCCCCCAGTAATATGCCACTCTAATTGCCCAGTAATATGCCAGCCTGATGCCCCAGTAATATGCCAGTTTAATCTCCCAGTAATATGCCCAGCCTAATGCCCCAGTAATATGCCAGCCTCATTGCCAAGTAATATGCCCAGCCTGATGCCCCAGTAATATGCCAGTCTAATTGCCCAGTAATATGCCACAGTTTAATTGTCCAGTAATATGCCCAGCCTGATCTCCCAGTAAAATGCCAGTCTCATTGCCCAGTAATATGCCCAGCCTGATCCCCCAGTAATATGCCAGTCTCATTGCCCAGCCTGATTCCCCAGTAATATGCCAGCCTCATTGCCCAGTAATATGCCCAGCCTGATGCCCCAGTAATATGCCAGTTAAATCACCCAGTAATATGCCCAGTCTGATGCCCCAGTAAAATGCCAGTCTAATTGCCCAGTAATATGCCACAGTTTAATTGCCCAGTAATATGCCCAGCCTGATCTCCTAGTAAAATGCCAGTCTCATTGCCCAGTAATATGCCCAGCCTGATCCCCCAGTAATATGCCAGTCTCATTTCAAAGTAATATGCCCAGCCTGATCCCCCAGTAATATGCTAGTCTCATTGCCCAGTAATATGGCCAGCCTGATCCCCCAGTAATATGCCAGTCTCATTGCCCAGTAATATGCCCAGACTGATCCCCCAGTAATATGCCAGCCTCATTGCCCAGTAATATGCCCAGCTTCATGCCCCAGGAAAATACCTCAGTTTAATTGCCCAGTAATATGCCAGTCTCATTGCCCAGTAATATTCCAGTCTCATTGCCCAGTAATATGCCAGTATCATTGCCCAGTAATTTGCCAGTCACATTGCGCAGTAATTTGCCAGTCTCATTGCCCAGTAATATGCCAGTCTCATTGCCCAGTAATATGCCAGTCTCATTGCCCAGTAATTTGCCAGTCATATTGCCCAGTAATTTGCCAGTCACATTGCCCAGTAATTTGCCAGTCTCATTGCCCAGTAATTTGCCAGTCTCATTGCCCAGTAATATGCCACCCCCACCCTCCTCCCCCCTTCCTCCCTGCCCCAGTACTCACCTGCTCTATGTCTCCTCCGTTCACCAGGTTTGTACGTTTTGATTAAAGTTTTTTGAAAGAAAAAAAAAAACTCCCCCGCTCCGTTCAGTCTGTGAGCTGAGCTCACAGCAGCCTGTTACCAGCCCTGTCACGCGCGTCCTGCCTGCTTCCAGCATACGCGTGTGGCAGGGATGGCTACAGCAGGCTGATGTGAGCTCAGCTCACAGACTGAACTGCGCTAGTCACGTGACGGCGCGCTATGACGCCACGTGACCCGCGATCGCGCTAAAGCAGTGCAAATTGCCAGGATTGTCCCGGGGTGAGAATTCCCCCGGGACAATCTCAGTTTTCACGGGACTGTCCCAGCAAATCCAGGACAGTTGGCAAGTATGCTGTTAGTGGTACTTTTCATTAAAATGATTAAAGAATAGTTGCTGATTATTATGTATTATGTATTATTGAATCTTGGTTGTTCATAAAATGTACATTTTAAAATGAACTAATGTGTATAAAATGATTTATGTCTATTGTATTATTATCATCAATAAATATATTTTAACTATGTATGCACATAGGATATTCAAATTTTAACATGTCATTTTTTAGTTACTTAAGTAAAGATTAATCTAGCTTAAGTGTCTACAGTTATAGAATTTATTTAGTAGAAACATAGATCTAACGGGCACAAATCTAATAAAACATATTTTCTATTTTGGGTCACTACATCGCCATTTAGAAAACAAAAGATATAACACCACAAATTAATCATTGTTTCCATCCATATAACCTTCACAAAGAAAACCTTAAAGGCTACATACATAAGTGAATCATTTACAAGGAATTTTCTGACTCTCAATTTATTCTGTATATCTTCAAGCAAAAACAGGAAACTCATCTAAGTTGATAGATCAATCTTTGTAACTTTTTTCTACTCATCCTTCAAAAGTAAAGTGGTCTCAGATGCTCCAAGTTTAAAGAATTGCATTCATGTATTGACAGCATGCTGTTGAATACTCAACTATTTCTCTTTGTTGTTGTTTTTCCAGAATGTTTTAAGGTTTTTTTACATAGCGAAAAGTACAACAGCAATTGTTTGATTATAATACAGCTCATTGATTATGACAATACAATTTTAGCTTGATCTACTTTGAGTCAATCTTAGTAAATCAAAAACATATTCCAGTGGGTCTGGAGCTAACTTTTGAAGTTCCAAAATCAAATGCTGCATTTATGCTATGGTATGTTTGATGGGCTGAAGATATTTGGTACTTCCTGTTTTCAAACAGAATATTTCATAATTTAAGGGTACATATGGTATTAGTCTTCGATCAGCTGTTTTAACTGAAATAAACGTTTTATTTGGAACTAATTATTCCAAAACTCAAAGCTCAGAATATGGTCTTCATTTATGAGTTTCGAACTGTTATTCTGTTTTTATAGTGATAAACAACATAACTGTTGGTGCAGAGAATTAGGGTTGAGCAGTATAAAGTGCCTATGATTTCAGAAGAGAGAAATGTTGAGGGAACTACTTTCTTCTTAAAAAGATTGGAGGTGTTCTCCAGCACATAAATCCGTTGATATGGTCACTTGTAGTCTTGCTGTTTACAAGTATATGAATAGATGGCATTAGAGAAAATTAAAGGAAAACTGTAAACTTTAACTTACAATAAAAACACATTTTACTACTTAGAGGGCTGAGCCCAAGGCCCAGTGTCCCTTTGGTCAGATCTGTAATGACTCCCCTTTGACAAAACACCATGGATAATGCTACCATTTTCTTGTATGGTCATTAGGTTAGTTGTAGACTTTTTTTTTTGTATGGTTTAAACATGATGGATAGGGGTAGTGGAAAAAAGATGCTAGGATGACCTTCACTGGGTTCCCAACCATGTCCCTATCTGTCACTTAACAGGGTTGCTATTAATGACTTTGATATGATTGTTTGAAATCCACATCAATAGTTTCCAGATTTTTCTTTTAAGTCATTTTTTCTCTGCAAATATCACTTCTGTCTTCAGTCTGTCAGAAACTGTTACAGTGAAATTGAGTGATTTAAAATTATACAAATCTATCAAAATAAAAGCATTTACTTATTTCTGTTTCTCTTCGCTTTGTTTGAAAAGTACTTTTCTCCCTATTATCTTTTGCCCTGAATTTTATTAAATCACATTTCCCAATAAAACATTTTTTATTTGCATATCAAGCCACAGGTGAAGTCGTAAACGTATGCATTTGCTTAAAATTCTGCTTCGTTTTTTATCATTTGTTATTTTCTACATTGCCAGTAAAAGCAATGGATAGGTGATGAAGTCCCTTTATATGAAACATACATTTTGGCACACATACTGTAAGTTTTCCAATTTAGGAAATGAATGCCAATCTTTTTAACAATTGTCTTGATTCACTCTTTGCCTATAACCATGGTTAATTATTTATACTATGTGTCTTCCTTTTCTATGTCATAAAAACAGCTGTCTTACAGTTTTATATATTCTTTACTTGACAACACAATGTTATTCATCAACAGTGTTGCAGGATTTTGTTTGAATACATTAAGAGATAAAACATTTAAATTACCATGTTTTAAAACAAAATACACAAACACTCTATGTTTTTGCATTCTACCTGAATTACAACTCTCTCAAAATATTTACTTTGAATCAAACAAATAGATTCGATTAGTATTATAAGACTACACTAAATGCATAACGACGACTTTACCCAGCATTTTTTTTGCAGTTCGAATGGCAGCTTAGTTTCTTTTTGTAATTTTTCAATGTTGTTCATGTTTTCATCAAATATAAATCTATATATCTATCTATCTATATATCTATCTATATATCTAACTATATATATATATATATATATGTATATATATAGATATAAATATATACCGTTTTTGCTCGATTATAAGACGACCCTGTATATTAGTCGACCCCCCAAACTTTGTATATTCCTTTAGGAAAAAAACTAAAAGCCTGAATATAAGACTACCCTATAGGAAAAAAAAGTTTAACTTGTATATATGTAAATTGCTTTTTAATATGTAATAAAAAATTGATATTATACAAATGCATTTCTTGTTTTTATTTCCTTTTATGTGCCAATGCGGCCTCCCCCCCCCAGTGTTTTCTCTCTCTCCCTCCCCCCAAACTAATCTCTCTCTCTTCCCCCCTCCCCTTGTCTCTCTCTCCCCGCCGTTGTCTCTCTCTATCCCCCCTCCCCTTTTCTCTCTGTCCCCCTTCCCCTTGTCTATATCTCCCCCCTCCCTCCCCTTGTCTATATCTCCCCCCTCCCTCCCCTTGTCTATATCTCCCCCCTCCCCCCTTGTCTATATCTCCCTCCCTCCCCTTGCCTATACCTCCCCCTCACCTTGATTCTTTCCCTGGTGGCTAGTGGGGGCAGCTGGGGGATGTCTGCACGATACGTGCAGACATCCTTCATGCTGCCCAACACCTCCGTCTATTATGATGGAAAGCTGGTCCGTCATAATAGACGGAAGTGTCGGGCAGCATGGAGGATGTCTGCACGTATCGTGCAGACATCCCCCAGCTGCCCTATTCTCCTGGTGGCTAGCGGGGCAGCGGAAGATGTCTGCGCGATGAGCACAGACCTCCCTTGCTGCCGCCGGCACGACCGCCGGGACTTTTATGATGAAGCCGGAAGGACCCGGCTTCATCATAGAAGTCCCGGCGGTCGTGCCGGGCGGCAGCAGGGGGAGTCTGCGCTCATCTCGCAGACATCCCCAGGCTCTTAGAGAGGGGGATCCAGGTCCCCTGCAGCTCTGCTGGGGACCTGGATCCCTGTCTTATAGTCTGACCTCGATTTGAGGTCAGAATTTAAGACGACCTCGAATGAAAGCATTTGCTCTGAAAAAAACCTTGTTTTATATTCGAGCAAATAAGGTATATATAAATATATGTTGATAGACTGCATATGTTTACTTAAAATATATGTTTGCTGATCTTGGGAAAAAAAA
Organism: Pelodytes ibericus; assembly: GCA_036172795.1. Classification (NCBI taxonomy): domain Eukaryota; kingdom Metazoa; phylum Chordata; class Amphibia; order Anura; family Pelodytidae; genus Pelodytes; species Pelodytes ibericus. The sequence goes on along the minus strand of CM069861.1, from coordinate 115,374,713 downwards.
AGATTCATGAATGTATGCCCCTGAGAAGGTTAGTCATTTGTAAGAAAATGTGCAGGAGAGTTTGCTGTTCACATTCGTCTTATTTTTCACCATTTCGACCTTGGCTAAAAGATAACTAAGCACTTTATAACAGCAGGTCTAGAGGCTTTCTTCCATCTCATTGATCCATCAACGACTTAGTGATAGCATTTGTCACTTCCAGAATCAAATAGAAATATTATATCCAGTTGGAGTTTGATAAATATCCTTTTCTTTATTTTGCAGGGAAAAAATAGATTTAAGTAGAACTATGCTATTTGAATGAGCATGGTGTTTTCCAATGAGCCAAGGTAAGGCAAGTATCTTTACAGTCCTTATTTGAGTTACTTGTACAGCATGGAACATGGAATGTAATAATTCAGTCCTTATATAAGGAATAATGCAACAATGTATACAGTCCTTATACGAGGAACATATATTCCAAGGAACAATGTAGGTATTTGCACAGTTCTTATATGAGGAACTTGTAATCCAAGAAGCAAGTTATTTGAACAGTCCTTATATGAAGTTCTTATAATCAACAGGCGCAAGGTACTTTTTTGCACAGTTTTTATATGCCGTAATTATAATCACAGAATTGTGGTGTTTTCCACTGAGCCAAAGAAAGGTCAACATTTATTTACTTATTATCCATAAAGTGATCTAATAATCACAGGAGCAAAGGGTATGCCATCCTTGCCAGCCCCAATTGTAGCAAAAAACTCTGATGGGGCATTTCAGTCTCACTTAAATATCGCAAGTCTTCTTTACTACTGGCTTTCCGGAGAAAGTCGAAGTGCTTAGGCATGCTTAACCCCTTAAGGACAGAGCCTTTGAAACATTTTTGTCCTTTCTGGACAATGGCTATTTTAACATTTCTGTGCTGTTTGTGTTTAGCAGTAATTTTCTTCTTTGTCATTTTCTCTACCCACACATATTATATATTGTTTTTATCGGGACAAGAAGGGCTTTCTATGGATGCCATCTTTTTAATCATATCTTATCATATTATTAAAAAAAATAATAAAATATGGTAAAAAAAAAAAAAATACACAAATTTCTTTGTTTTTATTTGAAACAACTTCTCCTCATCGACAATAGCGAACGAGAAAACATGCTAAATAGATTCTACTATTTCTCCTGAGTACAGGGATACCACCCATGCATAGGTTTGTTGGGTTGCTTGGGGGCTAAAATGCCAAATTTGTGAGGTGCAGTTTTTTGTTTTCCAACTTGAAATTTTTACATGCAGACAGCCTGCACCCATGTCCCATTTGGTACATATTTGAAGCCAGCTAGTGTATTTTACCCCATCAACCCATATATTTTTTAAAAGAAGACACCTTAGGCTATCTCAAATGGTGGTATTTTTACACTTTCCATGCACTTATTCTACCACCAGCCTTTGTCAAACTTTGTGGTAGTAATTTTTTTGTGGGTTTTTTTCACAAACCTTGTACTTCAGACATGAATTCACAGATTTTGGTATGTGTCACTGCCAAATAACACCCTAATAAGTGTTCAGCAACATCTCTTGAGTACAGGGATACCACCCATGCATAGGTTTGTTGGGTTGTTTGGGGGGTAAAAGGCCAAATTTGGTAGGTGCAGTTTTTGGTTTTCCAAATTAAAATTTTGACATGCAGACCGCCTGCACCCATGTCCCATTTGGGACATATTTGAAACCAGCCAGTGTATTTTACCCCATCAACCCATATATTTTTTAAAAGAAGACACCTTAGGCTATCTCAAATGGTGGAATTTTTACACTTTCCATGCACTAATTCTACCACCAGCCTTTGTCAAAGTTTGTGGTAGTAATTTTTGTGTGGTTTTTGTTTCACAAATATTGTATTTTAGACATAAATTCACAGATTTTGGTATGTGTCACTGCCAAACAATAACCCAATATGTGTTCAACAACATATCCTGAGTACAGGGATACCACCCATGCATAGGTTTGTTGGGTTGTTTGGGGGCTAAAGTGCCACATTGTGAAGGTGCGCATTTTCAACTTGGAATATTGATGTGTAGCCAGCCTGAGCCCATCTTTCATTTGGGACTTTTTTTTAAGTAGGACAGTGTATTTTACCCCAAAAAGTATATATTTTGTAAAAGTAGACACCCTAGGCTATTTTAAATGGTGTTATTTTAACACTTTACATGCACCAGTTCTACCACCAGCCTTTGTCAAAGTTTGTGGTAGTCATTTTATTGTGTATTTTTTCCCACATACATTGCACTTTAGACACACATTCACATATTTCGGTATGTGTCACTGACAAACAATACCACAATATATGTTCAGCAACATCTCCCGAGCACAGGGATACCACACATGCATAGCTTTGTCAGCTTTGTTAGGGGTTGAAAGGCTACATTTGAGAGGTGCGCTTTTTGATTTTCAAACTTGGAATTTGAACATGTAGAGCAAGGAAGGGGTTAATAGCTCTTATAAGAGCCTTTGTAGTACTGTACAAAAAAATTAACCCCTAAAAATGCACAGACAAGAAAAAATGTTCTGCTGTGCAGTGATCAGTGGCAGGGAAGGGGTTAATACACTACACTATACAAAAGGTATGGCTTTTATAAAAGCCCTTGGGACTCACAATTTATTAACATTTTATTTAATTTATTACAATTTAAAAATTATGTTATACAGATCTGTCTCTTTCCCTCACTAAAACTCAAGGGAGGAGAGGGAGGCAGATCCATATGGGTCAGAACAATATTTACGAACCAGACGAATGGTGATGCTCATCTGAGAAATCACCAAACCACCTTTGCCACTGATTGGCTGTTACTGATCGCTATACACGCGTTCAGACAGCTTCAAAAGGAATACACGTAATCCCCTAGTGGGTATAATTAACCCCTAGTGAGTCTGACAAAAAAAATGCTGATAGCAAAAAAAAATCCTTCGGCGACTAGATTGCTCCATTTGCGCTGCTTAGGCAGTGACCATATGCACTGCTTAGGCAGTGACCATATGTGCTGCTTAGGAAGTGATATACGGCAAGGAAGGGGTTAATAGCTCTTAAAAGAGCCTTTGATATACTGTAATAAATCAAAGTAAAAAAAAATAACCCTAAAAAAATGCACAGACAGCAAAAAAAGTGCTGCTGTGTAAGATCACTGCGTACACAGCGATCAATTGCAGGGAAGGGGTTAAATACTGGAAACGGCTTTTATAAAAGCCTTTGGGTCTCAATTCTATTAAATATATTATAATTAAAAACTTACATTATACAGCTCTGTCTCCCTCCCTCACTAAAACTCAAGTGAGAGGGAGGCAGATCTACACGGGTCAGATCAAATATTTACACATATTGATCTAACCAGACGAATGGTGATGCTCATCTGAGCAAACGCCAACCCGCCATTGTCACTTATCAGCTGTTACTGATCGCTATACATGCGCTCAGACAGCTAAAAAAATTTTTTTACCTTAAACGTAGTCCCCTAGCGGGTATAATTAACATGTGACGGGTGTAATAAAAAAGTTTTAAAAAAATTAAAAATGCTTCTGCAGCAAGATTGCTGCATTTGCGTCAGATCGCTGATTAGGCAGTGATCTACGGCAAGAAAGGGGTTAATCTCTCTTAAAAGAGTTTTTTTTATACTGTAATGAATTACAGTAAAAAAAATAACCCCTAAAAAATGCACAGACAGCAAAAAATCTGGTGTTTAAAATTCTCTCTTCAGCTCTTGGTGTTTAAAATTTTATTACATTTTTTTTTATTATTTTATTTTATTTTTTTACTTGATCTGATCTGTCTCTCTCCCTTACTAAAAGTAGTAAGGTGAGGGAGGCAGATCAATACTTGTCAAAGGCAATATTTAGTAATATTGCCTATGACAGTATGGTAAGTGCTCATCAGAGCACTTACCATACATGCCTGCACACAGATCACATAGATCTGCTGTGCCGGCATCGATTGGCTCCCCCTAGAGCATCGGAAGTGAAATACTTTCACTTCCGATGCTCTTGCCATTAGAAGGGAAGCGCTGCCTGTATAGGCAGCGTTCCCTTCTACTGAGCCGATGGGGTCGCTCAGGAGAGCGACCACCATCGGCTCTGGGGAGCAGCATGGTGTTGTTAAGTGCCTCGCTGGCGAGGCACTTTAACAACACCGGAGATGCTTAGAAAGCGAACGATCGTTCGCTTTCTAAGCACATGTGTGCAGCGGGCGCAGCCATTTTTAAATGGCTGCTACGATCACTCCATGGAGTGATCGTAGCGTGCCCCTGCACATTTGGGGGGTGTTGCACAATGCCTCTACCTAGAGGCATTGTAGCAACACCGTTAGAGTAAAGAAAGCGACCGCTGGTCGCTTTCTTTACTCCATTTAGTGCATGACGTGCCAGGCACGTCAGCTGTCGGCAAGTCCACGATTTGCCGTGACGTGCCTGGCACGTCATCTGTCGTTAAGGGATTAAGCTCATTGGTGCAGAAGTGTGTCAACTGGAAGCAGGTCTGGGGCTGCGATTGCAGCATTGGGTCAGCACATTTATTCTTATGCACGTTTGGCATAAGAATCTTGATTATCTTGATGTCCACTTTCTTTGTGGTACACTTCTACTACTTCCATTTTATATGTTCCTCATTATCTGTGGACTTAATTGCCTTGACAGAGTTAGTCTTTGCTAATTGTTTGCTGAGTTTGTAACCTGAAGATGAACTTCTGGAGAGGATTGTGGAGAGACTGCCAAAGCCAGCACTGCTTGTCTTAGAGAAACCCCTGCTAGATATCCATGTTTTACTTGGGGATTTATTTTAACACTTATAGTGTTTAAAAAGAACTGTGCAAATGTTTACCCTGCATCTGTGCATTTAACACTAAGCTTGCATGAGTACTTATCTGACCTCTGTGTAATTACTATTCCAACTGAAAACAAATCATGCAGCAAGGAACATTGGAACCTGTATACTCTTAAAGGACAACTGTAGCAAAAATATAAGTACTGTTTAATTGAATGATTGAATCAAGTGTAGAAATTTTAAATAGAAATGTTTTAATGAAATAATATAAATAATGTACCATTTTGAGCCCTATTTGCTCTGCATAGCTCTAATAGAGAGCAGACATGTTGGAATCTTAAGGCAGTTCTTCATTCACCTTGGTTCACATGAAGGAAGATCTGACCGATCTGACCTAAGATTCTAAACAATAGGTCTGCCCCCTGTTAGAGCTAAACAGTGCAATCTCCCTGTGCCCAAACTTCTGGGTTCGGGGCATGCTTCTGTGACATCACACGTGATGTATGGAGGTATTGCAATCATTTGTCAGGGACCCACAGGGTCTGTTAATTCCCTGGTTGGGAATCTGCCATAGTGTTCCTGGCTACAGATCACCTAGTGATCGGTGGCCAGGAACAAAACATGACATTTTGGTGTTTGCGTCGTCTGGGATGCAAGCACCATGCGTCACAAAGGGGTTAAGTAGCCAATCTCAGTAGGTCCTTTGCCCTTGCGTTGTTTCTGGCTTCTAAGTGTATTTCCTGTAATTCCTGTGTTTGACTTGGCTCGGCTGACTTCTTTTCTGGTTTCTAACTTATGACTTTGTTCCTGACTCCACTAATCTCTATTCTCCTGATTCTGGCTCATCTGACTGCCTGCTTTGGTTCCTGACCTTGGCTTGCCTCCTGGATTTTGCTTATGGGCTATTTTTACCATTTTTCTATTTATTATTAATAAAGGTGTTTTGCATCTTACTTTCTGTCTCTGTCTGGTTTCTGGTCCATAACATAGTGGCAGCTTTGTTATGTTTGTTTGTTGTTTTTAATGGTTTGTTTACTGGGGATATTTGCCCTGGTGCCTTGCTACCATTGAAAAGCAATACTAGTAACAGATTTATAAATTATTTCACCCTATATACCATGCAAATTAATTTGTGTGTGGTGTATTTTTTATGCATTTTACTACAATAAAGGTGTTTTTATTAAACAAATAAGTTTCATTTTATATTCAAGGGAACCACTTTGTATGTGTTTCTCCAGCAGATATATTTTTATTTTCTTTGGTAACATTCCCAGTTCATTTTGTAACATAGACCTGTTTTCATGGGCATTACTGAAGTCTAAGCCTTAGCATTTTCCTTTTCTTGTATATTGTGACAAGCTTAAAGTATGCAACCACTTTTCCTTTTTTATTTCTTTTTATCAGCTTTGTACTTGTTGACAAGAATGCATTTATTATAAATGTTATATATATTTAAAAACATGGTGTTATGACTTTACACCACATTGAATTCCACATCTCCGTGAAAAAAAAGAAGAAACATTTCCCCTGCAATAAAAAACAAATAACATCTTGTAGTATAGTACATGGTCAGGGTAATGTATATATTTATTTATCCATTCATAGTACACATGTGTCACTTCATTTTTAATTTGCCCTGTTATTATTTGTAATATTTTTATATTAAGGATATATTTTTAGCTAGTAGGTACCACAACATTATGTGTTTCGTTTTGGCCATTCCTTAAGAAGAGAAATGGCAAATATAATTGTAGCAAGACAGTCAACTGATTGAAGTTGCAGTCTGAAAATGGAATAAATTGAGTTTCCTTTGAAAAATAACAGCAAAATAAAGAGATCAGTCTTTGATAATGGAACCCTTACTCTTGAACACTGGAATATAGTGTAATGCTTCTTATCAACATTATGAACAGGGACATCATGTCATGTATATCTTGTTGTCATGGTTATTCTGAAATACCGAACAGTCGGAACCATACTGTTAGAAACATATTGCATTGAACTAAACGTATACTATGACTAAAAATGTATGTGTTTAATATAAAACCTGCATTCTTGCTGCATGAAAGTAAAATACAAATATTTATTATGCTCTACATTATAACTTCATACACCACTTATCTTTTCAAATGCTACATTCCTCTTATTTTCAGAAAAGAACACATTTATTTATATAAAGGAAATACACTTTAAAACATGCATATTCATATAGAAATGCACATACAGAAAAAAGCCTAAACAAATGATGGAAAATGTTATTAAATTGAAAAATGTAATGTTTATCTGTGTATCAATAATTGTAGGTTGAGCTATTAAGAGAATTATTATGTTTGGGAGAATGGTACAACTTGAAAATATTAAATTCACAAATAAAAATGTCCAAAACAAAGGAGGTAGATAAAAGACAACAGAAGAACCAGCAATACTCCTTTTATTTTTGTGCTCAACATGATTTCTTTGATATACATCCTACGTAGAGGTTATTACATCCAACCAACACCATTGTTTGAAGTAACAGACTCTCACATTACATCTATGTCTTTGCCAGTGATGTCACTAGGGGGTGCGACAGGTGCAGACCACACAAGGTTACCCCCTCAGAGGGGATAACACGCACAGCACCTTTCCTCTTCTACTTCTCGCAGAGGAAAATGCGAGACGCAGTAAGGTGAAGTCTGTGTGGAGTCTCTCTGGATTCTCAAAAAAGAAACAGGCAGCCACAGCAAGGTGAGAAGTGAGGTACTAAAATAAATTGTAAAAAAAAAAAAAGCACAGAGGTTTTTAAATCTATTATAAAATAAAAATAGTGACATTTGGGTGGCACTAGTGGTGATGTTCTGCAAGATAAAAATACAGTGTTAGCATAACATATGCCTTGTATTACATTTGTATAATTTCTAATACCATAGGTGCTGTATTTTATATTAACCTATCTATATTTAATAACAGCAGTATATTTAGGGTGAATGGATAATTGGAAATTGACACACCAATAACATGTCTGGAAAATATTATACCAGAAGGACATGCAAAGTTTACAACTCCCTGATACATATACTGTAAGTAAACTATTTTCAGGTAAACATATTAATGTGATGATTGCATAACGGTGGCTACCTAATGTGGTGCGCAACCGCTCCTGTAAGGGGGAAGTAATGGCACTTACATAGAATTGCCCACAAATGGCTTTGAGCACAGGACATGCTAAGATATTGGAGGTTATCTACTCTTTGTTCTACTGAAGATTTTCCTTCACTATTTATTTTGCACTTAGTGTTTTAGGACATACTATTAGGTCTCAGTAGGGGGAGGGGCTGAGTGTCTCTGTGTTTTTTTAAATGCCTATGGTGCATAGCTAGCTTTGTCAGTTCTATTGTTCTGAGGTTGTGTCATGTGGACTAAGCAGAGCTTTCTGAATGGGGACCTCCAGCTCCTCAAAGTGTCATGAACTGGAACAGACCCAACCACAATTTATGTATTACCACATTACTATTGTTTAATTGTTATTTTTGATGTGCTATACTGTCTGGCCTCCATTATTCCCCACAAACAAACAAAATGATACTTGAGGCACAGTGAGGTCTCTCCAGGGTGCACTTTTTTGCAGGGTGCAAATTATTGTTTTCTCAACCTGGCAGCATTGCTTGCCAGCATATAGACATGGAAAACCAACATCCTAATTCTGCGATGGATGTATCCTCCCAGAAATATGGCTGCTTGATTTCTGCATAACATATGTATCGCTCTTATTTTACTTCTTGCACTTTACTTCATATTTATGTTTACATGTATTAAACAGATAGTTTATTTTTCTGGCAGAGTCCCTTTAAGTGCAGTAATAAATTACACCAAGGTCTTTTTATGTTTACACATACTGATATTTAACCTCATAATGATCAGAAGGGGAGACTGCCCATATCCAATTTGAAACATAGGCATGCACAGAAAGGCCATTACAATCCTTCAAAAAAAAAAAATATATATATATACTGCTAACAATAATGATGACCTCTATGCATATACTAACCGTGATAATAACCATACAGTAAGCTCTGTATGGTGTTTGGTTACTGTCCCGGTTTGTATATGCATAAAGGTTGGTCCATGCCAGAACCCTGAAAATGATTTCATAATAGAGTAATATATTCTTTAATATACTTGATAGTGCTGTCATAATTGACCTCCTGCACTCTTACAATAGCCACACTGGGACATGAGCAATAGGGGAGGCATATATAAAACACATGTGAATAGTTATGACGTGTGCCAAACTTATATTGAGGGTTATTAGTGTCAGCTAGCAGAATGTGAGGTATGATTGCTCAGGCAGAGAAATTTAGAGCAAAGAACAGCACAGCAGTTCATACAGATTTCTTTACACATCAGTTGTTGGATTCAACTGAAATATCATACTTTATTCAGTGTGAACACTCTAAGCTATCATTCAACACCCCATTCTACACAAAACATAACATAGCCCATTATAAATGTTAATTATCATGTATATCAAAACATACCCAGAGAAACATAAATATGTATACATATTCAAAATGTGCTTTTAGCACTATATTCCATTCATAATTTAATTCTATTGGTCTTGGTGAATAATTTAGTTTGTTTCTTTTCTTCACGGTAAGGCAAAATTATTATCACTTCTTAGGGCACTCGACTGTAAACTAGATGCATCTAAAAAGCATGCAAATCCCAAAAAATGAATCCAACTCAGTGTCCCAGAGAAGTATCGAGATTTAAGGAATCACATATTTTAATAGTGCCTTACAGACAATGTCACACTGTCAATAATTAAGTTTAAGAAGGATGGCTACATCAGGTGAGGGGTGATCAGTGTTATGCAGCCATGTAGATTCTGATTCTGACAGAGGGGTATAGTCCTCCACATCAGTCTTATAACAATTCCAGTGAGGTCGTCCACGTTTCATGGGCAGCATGTGGGATGCTGTGAATCTTGGCAATGTCAACTCAGCCCTTTATCCTTCCAAGTCTAATAAATAAGTACCATTACGTTGGGCAACAATAACATTTATTATCGAGCTGTTGATTTGGTTAATTTCGACAGTGTGAGCTAAAAGTGCTTTCAGTCATACTTGGAGAAAAGTGTTTTAAAAAAACTAGTTACTATTAAAAAAAAACTAGTTATTGAGCTGTTGTGTTAGAGTCTACAAAATTTCATTTGCTCTGCACTTTTATCTTAAATATTCTTCCGATTGTTTTCTTCACAATGCTCTTTGATCTATTAATAGGTTATACTTAATGCACTGTATGGTTTGCTCATAAGTACTTTTGTGGTTATATAATCTTTCTGGAAATAGACTCTAGGTCTTCCTTTGTGTTTTATAAGGATTGATACATTACCTACGAACACATTAGCATGTGAAAAGCTGTTATAAAGTCTGTGAATATGCAGATGAATAAATAATTTTATTCCATTTTTTATGTTCAGTGAATACATTATGCTTAATAAATGTTTGGAAAAAGTTCATAGAGTTTATTATTTTTGTATTCTATTTAGGTCACACTGAACAAGATAATATGGGATAATATAGATAAGGATTTCAATAATCGTAATTTATTTTTGCAAAAGTGGAAATACACTATCTCAAATGAAAAAGTATTATTTTATTTTCCACCTGGAAGAGTAAATGTCAGGAGCAAGTACTGGTCATAGCAGGAATAGGAGCAATAGCAAAATTACACTGCAAGGACCAAGACAATTCCCCCAGGCAATGGGTGTCTGCATGGGACAGAAATAGTAACACAGTAAAGATAAGAGTCAGGAACAACAGGGTCAGATGATCAAGGGGTCGAGGCAGGGAGCACAGAATCACAGTCCATAAACAGCAGAGGGTCAATAGATATGGACTTTCTTAATGGTGAGCAGGTTTGGTGCCTAATATGGATCACTAGCACGTATACTACCAGTAGTACAGCACAACAGGAACAGAAGTATGAGTTTAGTTCAGTGCTATAAAACACTATAGCATAAGATGTGCTGGTCACAGTGAGACAGTCTAGAGAGTACTTGGCTAAACACCGGTGAGGACACAAACCAAGCATCAGATTATCACAGTTGTTCTTGCATGATTGGCACACATTGGGAGAAATGTTTATTTTTGGTGTGAACAAATCACTTTATTCCACAGTATCGCTATTGAATTTAGTGCTCTCTGGGCCACTTCTATTTGAGGCTGTAGTAGATTTATTTCGATGTTTAGGGTCAATGTCCTGATGCATCACCCAACTTCTACTGAGCATTAGCTGGTGGATAGCCTCTGACATTATTCTATATGATACCTTGATAAACTTTGAAATTCATTATCCCCCTCGATGATGGCAAGCTGTCAAGACCCCAAGTCAGCAAAGCAGCCCTAAAACATGATGAAACCTATTTTAATTGGGATGGTGTTTTCATGTTAGTATGCATTGCCCTTATGTCATACCTAGTTCACAAAAAGATTAATCTTAATTTCACCAATTCACAAAACATTTTCCCAGTAGCATTGTGGAGCATCAAGGAGCTCTTTGGCAAAAGTCAGTTGCACAGACATGTTTTTTTAGAAAGTATCGGCTTCCTCCTTGGTGTCTTGCCATGTACTATTTAATGTAATGCATATGGTAGACTCGTGAATACATATGTTAATCAATTCCAAATTTTTCCTTCACGTCTTTAGTTGTTGCTCTAGGGTTATTTTTCTTACCTTATTGAGCATGTTGTGCTGTGCCCTTGGAGTTATCTTGGCTGGGCACCCACTGCTAGGGAAGGTAGCCACAGTATTAAATCCTCTTTATTTATAAACAATTTGTCTGATGAATATGTAAACTTTTTTGTAACCCTTTCCAGCTTAATGCAAATCAACAGTTCTTGATCATAGGTCTTCTGATATTTCTTTTTTGTGAGGCATGGTTCACATCAGCAGATGCCTCTTTTTTGTGAAGTCAAAGTGGCTCTAAAACCCACATCTCTAATCCTGTTTCATTGATTACACTCTAGGTTTGCTACCTTTTGAATCTAATTAGCTTTTGTTGGAGACATACTTTTGTATGACTACTCAGGATGTCATTTCAGGATGTCGTTTCTCTCTTTGCACATTTCACAGTTTCTATTAAGTTTGACAACCATCAATAGGTTTATGAGCAGGCCATACCAAGGACCAACATTTTTAAATGTCTCTAAATTTACTGCGGTTGTTAGTCAATATTCCTCCCTTGCCAAAGATTAAAGTTATTTAGAACCACAGTTCAGTGATAATGTGCAAAGCCTGATTAAGGTATGACGTGCAGAGGCTGATTTATCTTTGATTTGCATATCCTTACATTGCTATAATGTCCACAGATGTTTGTTAATACAGTTGTCAGAATTGTTTTATATGTTATTTAATAGGGAAAGCTGAGCACGATCTAGTTCTAATGTGTAATGTTTAATCCGTATGCCAAATGCAGCACACATGATAGCTGTAAAGTACAAAATCAGACTGATATGTCATATGCAGAGCATTCTGTCACTGCAAATGTCTGATTATGGTGTTTCCAGTAAACTCTGTGAAGTAAATTTTTACATAGGGGATATAGAGATTCAAAAATGATGTTTTACATTGTTATTATGAGCACAGAATTACATACAAATATATAGTCCCATAACTACTGTGTTACTCCCATCGCTCACAGTTTGGCTGTAGAGAAGAAGCATTTCCTAAACATGGAAAATGTAATGTTGAAACAAGGTTAGCATACAACCTAACACAAATTATAAATCTGTGTGTCATGCACCACATCATGACTAAGCCAGAGACTCAGCTGTTGGACGCCCTGAGAGCCAAACACCTCCCTGTAGACTATGGACCCTGTCCGTGGATATGCCAGGTTAAGATTGTATCCTGTCCTACAAACTCCACTGTCTCAGGAGGTGTTAAGAAATGTTTTTATATGTTAGTGTTCAAATATGTACTTATCTAATCAATAAGTGTTTACTGCCCTGTGAGACATTTATTGTATCTTGTAGTCTGTATGTATTACTGCATTTAATTACCTGTTTTAAATTAGGTTTTTTATTGTTTGAGGCTTACCATGTTATAACTAGTTCCGCTGTGTCTCCCCCCTAGTTGATGTCATATTTATTTGTATATACGTCTGTGCTTGATTATTGCATAATTATTGTTCATTCTTGCTGTACCTAACTGCTACTGGTCCTGCCTACTATTTGGGAACAAAAAGCAATGTTCCAGGAAAGACTTGCTGGGTGAAATCTGAGCAATAATTGGCTAAGGAGGTGATTTCCTACAATGGGCAGAGGTGCTACCAGCCTTGGATAGTCATCCTGTTCCACCGTGTACTACATTTTGAATTCACTTGCTATTGGGAAGAAGAACCTAAAGTTGTGAGGGGTGTGAGGTATTAATCTTTCATAGTCAAATGTAGAACCCCTTTTCCGAAGCATTTCGCCTCCATCCTCAATTTATTGACTAAACACCAAGTAATTTACTATTTGGTATAATGTTAGCTCTAACCTCATGACCAATGCATTTTAGAATTAAACAGATTGGGGCCAAAAATCCTTTCAATGCATCTATACCATTGTGTTATATAGCCATACAAATAATAATAATAACTGTTAAATATTTTATTTTTTGCTTCTGTATTGCCAGTAAACTAAGAAAAAGTAGTGCATTAAGAGAAAATGTACGATTCTTCTGTCTCACTAATGTTACTTCTGTATTCATCAGTGGTTTCAATTTATCACACTAACACAAAATGGTAAGGAGACACAAGTCTCTTGTCAGTTCAAAACGATGTCTACTTCAGTAAACAGAGATCTCAAAATCATAATGATATTATTTACACACCATAAACATTCTCCCTTTTTTCAGTTTGAGGTGCGAACCTTTTATTGATTTATTATACTGCCATTTTCTTATACATTTTCTTATGATTTTATGATAACAAAAAAGATAGATTCATTAGTATCATGATTGAGTACATGACTTGAATAATTAAAAGCTAACCAGAGAACAATACATTAATGCAATTCAAAATTAATCAGACCAGAAAAACAAGTAGGATTTAGTGACATTTAAAAATATGTATTTTTGTTCACGTTGGACATTTACTAAGCTTTGTGTAGGGCAAGTTAATCATATTCTATTGTCCTCCAAAGACCTTGTCACAGACACTGGGAGGCAAAATTATCAAAGCTATTTTTGAAACAAAGTCAAATTTGTCACCCGAGTTTGACTTAGTCTCAAAAATAGCTTTGATCATTTCACCTCCCATTACTTTCAACGAGGAACATGTGAACACAAATTTGACTTGTCTCAAAATTACCTCTAAACTTGAATATTAGTGAATAGACCCATACAACTATCCCTGCCCAGGACACTCTTTCCTCAAGGAATGGCGGAGGATGCAGACTGTAGGAGTGTAAAGCAAATGAATAGTACTTTGGAGCACACATAACACTGCACCAAATGTGGATGCCAACTCTTTCTCAGCCTTTACAAGTCCATACTATAATGGTTGGGGCTAATTTGTTGCTGAAATGTCACAGACTGCAGTTTCTGGAAGCCTTTCACTCTAACAGTCTTTCATTTAGTGAATTAGAGATTAGTTAAATTTCCAAATTCCAAAAGGGATGCTGCATTCAACGCTGTGATGAGAATCCCTCTTTGAGTAGTGCCATTGCCCCATCTTTCAGTTTTAATCTTTAACTTTTGTGTTAGTCCCAAGAGGGTTTACTGGGATTTTTTTTTCCGTTTTTTTTATGATCATTTACTTAATTTTCATATATTTAATTGTTGTATCATGTAATGTTTTATCTTTTTTATTTTATTTTTAGTTTATTATACGTTGGGCCATTTCGGCAGGACTTTAGCTATTTAGACTAAAGTCTAAGTCCTCCAATTGACTTCTCTGGGAGGAATTAGGCTATATTTGTAATAGCCAAGATTCTCCCAGAGAAGTCAATTAGAGGAAACATAGAAACATAGAAACATAGAATGTGTCGGCAGATAAGAACCATTCGGTCCATCTAGTCTTTTTTTTTTTCTCAGACTATGAAATAAACCAATAGAAAATAGACGTCTATAGGGAGGATTGAGGCTATCACTTTGTTTCTGTGCATTTTGGTTGATTTCGGTGTTGGAAGATATAGGCTTGGAATCAGCTATAATGTCCATATTGCTGATGGGCACAGTGGGGCTACCTGACTAGTTCATGGCACTGATGTGATCCGAATATATCTAGACTACTGAGGCACCATTTTGGAGCAGAAAATTTGGCACATATTAATTCGATCCTTAAATCTTTTGAGCTTGGCATTAATATAATTCTGTTTGACAAATAGAAACTTAGAAATTTACTCTTGTCTTGCTGCTGTTGCATAATGCATTATGTTCCATATTGTACAGAGGGATACAAAGGCCATTGTACTATTTACTTCTACAAATTACACAGTACTAACCTTTTACATGTATCAAAAACACAGTGATATTTTCATAAAAATATACAACTGAAATAGCTACTTATTATTGAAATGTTGTAAGACGAAACACAGAAATAACTGAGTTTTTGGGAAATTTCATTCAATATCTACAACAAATAAAGCTTAACATATATAATGTTGTAAATGTCTGCACGAATAAAATACAGCAAGCATTAGCAAACATGACATAGGCAACATTTTTTTCATTCCTACATTATTCACTTCAATGGAAATTTTTCTTAAAATAAAATGTAATTAACATTTTTACCCTGCATACACATTGTTTGGTAACATGTCATTCAGTAAGTAATGACAACAACAAGGTCATTTCAAGGGAAATGACAAGTGTCCATGTTCTCTCTAATGTATGCTTTGCTTTAAGCATTTTCACATTATTATTGGCCTTGTCTTTTAGCACCACCAGCCATAATACCAGCAAGTTCACTAAGACACCGTGAATAGTGAATTAGTAATAACACTAAAATGCAATGTTCATGCATGACCCACATAGCTGCTGGCTGCTTTACCCATGTAACACTGATAAACAATAAGAAAATGTTGTATCTTTTATTATACCTGTGAGCACTGGTAGATTAGTGACCTACAATTATTTATTGCCTTTTCCTGTGTTAGCAGGCAATGAGGTGGCACAGACACACAGGGGCTGGAGCCTGGTTTGAAAGGGATGTACTAGAGTCAAAAGACGGTAAACTAAATAGGTGTCTCAGTAGGTGTCTCAAAGTCTGGGATAATGGTAGACAAAGCAACTCTGAGGTTATTTTCAATGTCCATTCATTCCATAGTTCTTCATCTTTTAAAAGGCACACTGTCGTACCCAAACTGGTCGGTGGTCTTTATGATGGAATAAACTACCATGTTGTTTCCTACTTTCATGAGTGGATTTTATTACTCTTTATGAAGCTCATATCTATACATTCAAGCAAGTGCCGATAAGGTATATTGATCTTTTTAGACACTATACATGTCATAAATTACTTGTGTTCCTCTACATATCTAAACTTATACTTGGAGTGACATTTGCTAAAGTTTATTTGCTTCCATGTAGAGTGGAACACCGATAAACTTTCTGCATGAACAGTATTTTATAATTACAAAAAATAATACTCCATGGTCAAGATTTATTTTGTTACTTGGCAACATCAATCTTTCAATTTCAATTTGAAATAGACTGCGCATCCAGCTGCCATCCCTGTGCTGATCTTGGAAAGATATTGTTAAAACATTGGTGAAGTTTTATGATATGCGCCATTAAAGCTTTCTTAGTGAATTTCTGCCTGTGGTGTCCAGGTGTGTCACTTAATGACAGGCATTGGGACAAATATAAATTCTCTCTTTGGAAACATACCTTGCCCACAAAGAAACCTTGCATGGACACATTTAATGTATTCAGCTACTCAAACACATATGCGAGATAAGCAGCTTGTGCAACAGGCACGAGGCGAGTTACATTCTGAGAGGAAGGCAAAAATTTCCGTTTTCAGTTTCCATAAACATGAAAGGACTTTGCCCCTAGAAAGCCAGCACACCTCCGCATGATACAGCACCTGTACATGTTTGCTGCCCTGGCATTCTTATACAGTGGATATAAAAAGTCTACACACCCCTGTTAAAATGTCAGGTTTCTGTGCTGTAAAAAATGAGACAAAGATAAATCATTTCAGAACTTTTTCCACCTTTAATGTGACCTATAAACTGTACAACTCAATTGAAAAACAAACTGAAATCTTTTAGATAGAGGGAAGAAAAAATATAAAAATAAAATAATGTGGTTGCATAAGTGTGCACACCCTCTTATAACTGGGGATGTAGCTGTATTCAGAATTAAGCAATCACATTAATAGGAGTCAGCATACACCTGCCATTAGGGGCGTTGCTAGGTCAACAAATGATCAGGGGCTTGAGCCCAGACACACACAATCTCACCCCGTCTCTCTCTCTCTGTCTCACGCACCCTGTCTCTCTCTCTCTCACACTCTCCGTCTCTCTCTCTCTCACACTCTCTCCGTCTCTCTCTCTCTCACACACTCTCCGTCTCTCCGTCTCTCTCTCTCTCACACACTCTCCGTCTCTCTCTCTCTCACACACTCTCCGTCTCTCTCACACACTCTCCGTCTCTCTCTCTCACACTCTCCGTCTCTCTCTCTCACACGCTCCGTCTCTCTCTCTCACACTCTCCGTCTCTCTCACACACTCTCCGTCTCTCTCTCTCACACACTCTCCGTCTCTCTCTCTCACACACTCTCCGTCTCTCTCTCTCACACTCTCCGCCTCTCTCTCTCACACTCTCCGCCTCTCTCTCTCACACTCCCCGCCTCTCTCTCTCACACTCTCCGCCTCTCTCTCACACTCTCCGTCTCTCTCTCTCACACTCTCCGTCTCTCTCTCTCACACTCTCCGTCTCTCACACACTCTCCGTCTCTTTCTCTCTCACACACTCTCCGTCTCTTTCTCTCTCTCACACTCTCCGTCTCTCTCTCTCACACTCTCCGTCTCTCTCTCTCACACTCTCCGTCTCTCTCTCTCACACTCTCCGTCTCTCTCCCACTCTACGTCTCTCTCCCACTCTCCGTCTCTCTCCCACTCTCCGTCTCTCTCTCCCACAGCGTCTATATCTCCCACAGCGTCTATATCACCCACAGCGTCTATATCTCCCACAGCGTCTATATCTTTCTCACACACACTTACACATACACAACCTGACACACACACCCTCATACACTTATGCAAACACCCTGACACACACACACACTCATACACTTATGCAAACACCTTATGCAAACACCCTGACACACACACCCTCATACACTTATGCAAACACCCTGACACACACACACACCCTCATACACTTATGCAAACACCTTATACAAACACCCTGACACACACACACACCCTCATACACTTATGCAAACACCCTGACACACACACACCCTCATACACTTATGCAAACACCTTATGCAAACACCCTGACACACACACCCTCATACACTTGTGCAAACACCCTGACACACACACCCTCATACACTTATGCAAACACCCTGACACACACACCCTCATACACTTATGCAAACATCCTGACACACACACACTTATACACATTGCTTCACCCACACAGTCACACTTACACGCAGACACTAACACACATTTTTAAATATTTAAAAAAAAAAAAAACCTTAAGGCGATGGTCCCCCTCCCTGCTAAATACCTCTGTTTGCAGGGAGGAGGACGTTTCCGATGAGGCACTCACTTTCTTCTGCCGGATATCACATCCGGCGCGCAGCCAGACTCACAGTGCGACGGGGGCGGAGCTTGCTCCCGTCGCGCTGTCAGTATGGCCAGGAGGTGCGGTCACCGCAGGCACTTGCCTGTGGGCCGCACCTCCAGGAGGAGGGGCCAGCAGCAGCGCCTCTCCTCCTCACCCCCCGCACGAGCATAAACCTCCGATTCTATGTCCCAGACGGGGGAAAGCTCTGCGGGGGAGATTTTTTTTTTTTTTTTTTAAACAGTGATAGCCCTGGAGTCTAGGGGCTAAAGTATGCTTTAGCCCCAGAGTCTCCATTCGGGGCTATGCACTGGAAATTCGGGGCTATAGCCCCAGTAGCCCCCCCCTAGCGACGCCTCTGCCTGCCATCATTTAAAGTGCCTCTGATTAACCCCAAATAAAGTTCAGCTGCTCTAGTTGGTCTTTCCTGAAATTTTCTTAGTCGCATCCCACAGCAAAAGCCATGGTCCACAGAGAGCTTCCAAAGCATCAGAGGGATCTCATTGTTAAAAGGTATCAGTCAGGAGATGGGTACAAAAGAATTTCCAAGGCATTAGATATACCATGGAACACAGTGAAGACAGTCATCATCAAGTGGAGAAAATATGGCATAACAGTGACATTACCAAGAACTGGAGCTCCCTCCAAAATTGATGAAAAGACAAGAAGAAAACTGGTCTGGGAGGCTACCAAGAGGCCTACAGCAACATTAAAGGAGCTGCTTGAATATCTGGCAAGTACTGGCTGTGTGGTACATGTGACAACAATCTCCCGTATTCTTCATCTGTCTGGGCTATGGGGTAGAGTGGCAAGACAAAAGCCTTTTCTTATGAAGAAAAACATCCAAGCCAGGCTACATTTTGCAAAAACACATGTGGGAAAAGTTTTTCTGGTCTGATGAAACCAAGGTTGAACTTTTTGGCCATAATTCCAAAAGATATCTTTGGCGCATAAACAACACTGCACATCACCAAAAGAACACCATACCCACAGTGAAGCATGGTGGTGGCAGCATCATGCTTTGGGGCTGTTTTTCTTCAGCTGGAACAGGGGCCTTAGTTAAGATAGAGGGAATTATGAACAGTTCCAAATACCAGTCAATATTGGCACAAAACCTTCAGGCTTCTGCTAGAAAGCTGAACATGAAGAGGAACTTCATCTTTCTGCATGACAACGACCCAAAGCATACATCCAAATCAACAAAGGAATGGCTTCACCAGAAGAAGATTAAAGTTTTGGAATGGCCCAGCCAGAGCCCAGACCTGAATCCGATTGAAAATCTGTGGGGTGATGTGAAGAGGGCTGTGCACAGGAGATGCCCTCGCAATCTGACAGATTTGGAGTGTTTTTGCAAAGAAGAGTGAGCAAATCTTGCCAAGTCAAAATGTGCCATGCTGATAGACTCATACCCAAAAAGACTGAGTGCTGTAATAAAATCAAAAGGTGCTTCAACAAAGTATTAGTTTAAGGGTGTGCACACTTATGCAACCACATTATTTTATTTTTATATTTTTTCTTCCCTCTACCTAAACGATTTCAGTTTGTTTTTCAATTGAGTTGTACAGTTTATAGGTCACATTAAAGGTGGAAAAAGTTCTGAAATAATTTATCGTTGTCTCATTTTTTTTACAGCACAGAAACCTGACATTTTAACAGGGGTGTGTAGACTTTTTATATCCACTGTAGCTCTATTTAGTGTAGTTCACTGATGTGACATCATCTTTCAAAGTTTTGCAATGTGCTAGCACCATATACATGTCTGCTAATGCCTCAACGTGCAAGAAACAGTGGTTCCAAGTCACATTTGTTGCCTTTTCTAGAATTCTCTTCACTATCCCTAAGTGTTTTCCTGTCATGCAGGCTGTGCCATCGGTTGTGATTCGGACACACATATCACACATCAGACACACTGAACCCAAGTACTGAAAATGTTCTCTGCATTAGTAATGGTGGGAGGCTCTCTACTGCAAAGAAACTGAAAATGTCCCTTCAACACATGCCTCACATAAACCACAAAATAGCATGGTTCACAACATCTGTGACTTCATTCAACTGTAACAAATAGTATTTGACTACATTGATACTAACTATGGTCTGTTGTTTTATGTCATCTGACATTTCTTGAGTCCTCATGCATATGATATGGATAGTGGAATATCTTCAATTTTTCTAGAGCAGATGTATCCAGCACCCCTCTGGCCATGTTAATGGCAACAGGTAAGGTGTTCTGAAATAGTGTGGGATTTCTTGCATTTTGCAATATGGTAGGTTACATGCATGGATTGCCTTCTCTTGCTTTGAACATGAAGGCATTTTTGTGATGCCTTTGAATCCTGGAGTTTATTGAAAATACTCAAATGATTTTTCTGCATAGGACAAGTGTTTTGTGTCTAAATGGCGCTTTGCCTTTGATGGCTTCATACTTTTGTTATCCAGTGTTTCACTACACAAAACACACAAGGGTCTAGTCACTAAAAGGTGAGGTTGCAGGGGAGTTTAGTTGAGATGAATGTTTAATCTCACCAGTTTAGCTAAACATTGTGCAGGGGCAATCCTGGATAATTTTTGTAGTGGGGGGAAACTTCACAGGTTTGTTCCTGCACAACATAGAGTTAAAATTGTCATATGAAATGTTGATCTTCCACTCACCTTTTAGTGAATAGATGCAACTGGGGTCTCTGACTGTCACGTCTGTCTTCAATGTACTAAAATGCATATTTAATATAATGTGTGTCATAAATGGTCTTAAAATCAGGCAAATACAACCTCAGATGAACAACAACACATGACGTGTCAATAAGGAAAATAAGGTGGTAAAATAAGTAGTTGATATGAGAAATAAAAATGTGCTGGCCCCAAGCCCAAAATAAAATTGACCCCCCCCAGGACTTGTGGCTTGGGACCAGCACATTTTTATTTCTCACATCAACTACTTATTATACCACCTCATTTTACATATTTTACAAACACCAAACAAGTCAGCAGTCCTGTCTGAGTAGACATGTGCAAATAAGGTTAACAATGATCACCTGTTGTGCCTCAAATAAAAAATGCATGTTTATATTAACATAAAGTTGCCACTTGGCTGGTAAAACATTGGCTTGAGACAAGTTTTAAGTCTATAGTGGCAGTAGAATGGTCAGTGGGTTTTTTTGGGAAAAAAAGTGTCAACCATATACGGATCAAGGCACAAAAAGGTGATCATTGTTGACTTTAAACGCACCTACCAACTCTGAGAGAGCTGACTACACAGATCCATTATCAGTGTACTATGGAAAGGCACTTTTTTGTAATCAATTCCACTTTTCATAAATATAATAAAATCTGGACTAGATGGATAGAGACTTATTCCGATGTTGAAGACCATTAGATTGGAGTGTCTTCCCCTGCAGTTCAGCGACCCGGACATGGTCCTACTTACAAATCCCCAGCAAGCAATAAAAATCAATAGACCCACTTTTCCCCCCTGTGAACTTTTGGTATGTATGATAGTATGAATATGTCTATATGTAGATAGAACAGGTATCAAACCTAGAAACGACGAGAAGGAAGAGAATATTAGGCTTTGTACTTCTATATTCCATGTGCACATGTAAAGTAATCTAGCCTTCTCACCATTTAACTTTTGTGCTCTTCGAATATGTTAGGCTTTTCTGAATACCTGTATCTCTCTCGTAATATTTGTCACACTGTCTGGGTATGAATTTATTCAATTATGTTATCTCTGTATAATTCAAATGTAACACTAAGAAAAAATAAAAATTAAAATTAAAATTATTGTTACAACATTGTTGACTTTATTTGCATATACCTACCCCAAAAAACTTGCTGTGTTCGTAGCAGAGGTGGCTCTAGACTTTGTGAGGCCTTAGGCGAAACTTGAACATAAGGCCCTCTCATAATTAAATAAAATATATGAAATAGTTAATAAAAATTAACTGTATGAATTTCATATTTAAGACAAGCCTTAAAACCCAGCAATTAGGAATTCACAGATCCTAGAATTATATTTTGCTCATGATCTTTCTACAAATATCTCACAGTCTGTTTATCTGATCAGCATATGAGTGTTAGGATTTAGCCATTCAATATGCCAGGATTTACCCCCTCAATATGCCAGGATTTAGCCATTTAATATGCCAGGATTTAGCCATTTAATATGCCAGGATTTAACCTCTCAATGTGCCAGGATTTAACCTCTCAATATGCCAGGATTTAACCTCTCAATATGCCAGGATTTAGCCATTTAATATGCCAGGATTTAACCCCTCAATATGCCAGGATTTAGCCTAACACATTCACTCAGAGACACACCTAGCCAGAATAGACTCACAGACACAATCAGCCAGCACACACTCACTTATAGACACACTCAGCCAGCACACACTACCACTCAGCCAGCACAGACTCACAGACACAATCAGCCAGCACACACTCACTTATAGACACACTCAGCTAGCACACATTAACTCCTAGACACACTCATCCAGCACAGACTCACAGACACACACAGCCAGTACAAACTCACAGACTCATACAGCTAGCACACACTAACACTCAGCCAGCACAGACTCAGACACACTCAGCCAGCACACACTAATACTCAGCCAGTACAGACCACAGACACAATCAGCCAGCACACTAACACTCACAGACACACTCAGCCAGCACAGACTCAGACACACTCAGCCAGCACACACTAATACTCAGCCAGTACAGACCACAGACACAATCAGCCAGCACACTAACACTCACAGACACACTCAGCTAGCACACACTAACACACAAACAGAACACTCACAGACACTATCAGCCAGCACTCACTAACACTCACAGACACACTCATCCAGCACACACTAACACTCAGCCAGAACACTCACATACAAAATCAGCCAGCACAGACACACACAGCCAGCACAGACACCACAGACACACACAGCCAGCACACAATCACACTTAGTCAGCACAATCTCACTAGAAGGAGAGGTCTAAAAGTTAAAAGTGGTCTTACAGACCAAGTTGTGATGGTTTCTCCGCTGCCCGTTGCTTCTTCCTAAGTGTGCTGGATGCGGACAGTGGGGGCGGAGCCTCGCGATTGCGCACAAGGAGAATGGGGGAAAAAAAATGAATCACTCTAAACCTGCAGACGGTAGTATTACAGGGAGCTTAACGACTGCATTAAGCTCACATGTCAGATCAAAAGCAATAAGGTGGGCAAGGCCCACATTAGCACAAGGCCTTAGGCGACCACCTAACTTGCCTAATTAGAGAGCCACCTCTGGTTCATAGTACTGTAAATTGTGGATTACTGTGGAAGCATTAGTCCTTCTTCTGACTTTTTTTGCAGACATGTATATCTCATTCTTCCCTGTCCTATCTCTCACAACCTTGCAATACAATTTGTATCACACCCTCCTGCCTTGCTAAAGTAACACAATACAAAAATTAACAGGGGAGGACTAATAATGATAAAATCTAATTTCCACTGTATATTCAATACCAGAAATAGGAATACAGTGGGGCTTCTGAGTCTAATCCCTAGAAATTCAAGTCAATTCTGTAGCAAAGAAACAACAAAAACTGATTTACTTTTCAAGCTATAATGGGCTTCCTTGTCAGAGGAATGAAAGCAATATACTAGAGAATATTTGTATGTGACAGCAATCTAAAAAGAGATTTCACTCAGAGCAATCTATATAATTTAATGTTACTTGTTCCCAGTTGAGCATCTATTGCTTGTGATTTGCAAATAATCTCACCATTTTGCAAGCTTTTCATATACCATTGTCAAGCTAAAGTGTACACAGTATAAATATGTTGAGGTTACATAAGTAGAAAACTATAAATCTTAGTTGCACAAATGCTTGACCTCATATCCCTGTAGCATTAAATATTTCTTTATTTGCTTTAAAAAAATATTTTGTTTACACCCTTTGATATCATGAAATAAAACATTTCACTTTGCTGTACAAAGATGAGTAATCATTTTGCCCTATATCCTTGGGGCAGAAAGTAGTTAAAGGTTGCTTTGGAAGATAAGTAGTCAATTATCCCAATGCCTTGTTTCATTCTATCAAAATAACACCTACAAATGTTCTGCTTATCTTGACATTCAGCTCTATTGCAGCATCAATTTCCACTCTCTGTAGCTTATTTCCAATGTACAGGACACATATTGTTTGTTGTCAAGTGAGTCTCAAGTAAATCTAAAACATTATATGATATCACCTTTGGTAATTGAATGTGATTACTCCTGTGAATACAGTTCTCTCCGTCAAGATCTTTCCTCTTCTACTGTGGTACTATATGCATACCCTTGCACATTATCTGTTCCTCCGTGATAGATTATGCATAGGTACTCAAGATATCCACTTTGTTATCACTATAAGTATTTGGAACATTATTGTAATAGAAAATTATTCTTGTTGACACAAATGGTTTGGAAAATGAACTGTAAGGGAATATTTTCAAATAACTTCATTATTATTTATTTTTATATTCAGCAAAGATGGTTGGGCTCAACAGAATACTTACAGTCAAAGGACAAAGAAAGTACACCCTCTTTGAATTGTATGGTTTTACATATCAGGACATAATGACATGGAACAATCTGTTCCTTAAAAGGTCTTAAAATTAGGTAAATTCAACCTCAGATGAACAATAACACATGGGATATTAACCGTGTCATGATTTATTTATTAAAAATAAAGCCAAAATAATTGCCCCCCTCCTGCTGGACCTATGATAAACAAGTACATGGCTTCTACTGACTGCAGTAACAGTGGGGGGTGGGGGGCTTTTTTATTTAATGGGGCCAGTGAGTGGGAGATGCCTCTTCTTGGCCGGTAATTTAAATCATATAGGGGGGTGCTAGGGCACTGGAGGTGGCTATTATACAACCAGTTCCCTAGCTTACTTTTTAACAGGGAAAAAGGCAATAACAGACTTATGTATATCAAACACACTGAATATTTGTGGTCCCCATTGCAGTTCATTTACACACTATTCTTTCTGGAACAGGGTGAAGTAGTCTTAAAGTCACAGATGTGGCGATTAATGTGGAGGATTGCATCTACCCCACTATGACAAACATCAATAGACTGACACAAGCTTACAAACATACAGTCTAGAACCTTATGTACTTTTATATCTGTTTTATCTAGAAATAATAAACTCTTCAAATGTGTTTTAAAGTGCATGATTTCCCCTTTTATGAACAAGAACATATTGATGTTATGTTATGAGGCTGGTATAATGATGTAATGCTATAGGGCTAATTTACAATTATTTATATTATGGTACATGTGGGGTGCAAAACCTTGTCCTGCTCTGGGCAACATAAACCACTGATTTTTATATCTGTTTGCAGACTAATACCAGATCTTAAATATACTGTTAGTTCCTCTATATTGTAAGCTTACAAGCAGGGTTCTCTACCTCATGCACCAGTCTGTACTAGTTTTTCTAACTTAGTATGTAGTTCCCTTCTATGCTCTGTACCACGCGCTACGAGAATTGGTTGCGCTGTACAAATAAATGTTAATGTAATATAATGTAATGTATTGAACTTACTGAATATTGTAGAATATAAGGTATTCTTTATATTGGTAACATGTGATGTCTCCTTGCTTTACAACAATATAGACCATGGGAAGGGTTGTGACCTATAGAAGGCACATTGACAACCTTTTTTTTATTTGCGATGGTACAGTGGAAATCTTAGCCTCTTCCTTAATCTTCTTAATAGTAACAACTGGGGCACACAATTGACATTAATATTGTCCTATAGATACATTTATAAGATGTAAAGTAGTTAATAGATTTTATTGGTAGGCATTTTCTCAAGATTCTGTGACAACATAAACACAAACACAAATAAACAAATACTGAAAGATAGGCTTTATGCTTTTAATAAAATCACCTCCTTGCAAATACATTTTAGCATTGATTGTTTACAACAATATAGGACTATTTTTTAAGATGCTAAAATTAGGTAAAAAATTAAAATTGTCCCTGAGCAAAGTGTCAAGATTCACTGAAGAATAAATGTGACATTTTATATGAGAACTTTTCACTGATGAGCCTGATCTAGTTTCTATTATCTGTGATCCATGTATGAAATGCATTTATCATATCATTAAAAAAAAATTTGAGGGAAAAAAAGAAATATCATTTTACAGGTAATAATAATCACTTTTGCCTGCAATAAATATAGAAATACTGTGTTGTTATGAAAATAAATAGGTACATAATATGGCTTAATTTAGCAATAACACTTCAAAATAAGATTGCATTTAAAACAATATGCAACAGCAAATATGTTTGGTAATTGGGAGTTTTATCTAAAAAGAAGATAAAACAGGACAACGCCGAATTTATCTTGTATAGTAATGGCCATTAAGTACTTCTCTCTCCTGATATAGCATCTGTTCCTTGCAATAGTGGGTGAGGATAGGAATTTTATTTTAGTATTGTATTATATGGAAACTTTAGGAATAGTTCATAACCACAAGCAGAATGAGTCAGCAACGCCCGCCCCCCCCCCCCCCCCCCCCAACATGCAGTGGAAATGTTATCCACACACTTACTTGCTGGTATAACCTGATTTCTCTTAACCCAGGACAGTCTGCCCATTTGCAAGCTGATGTGGTGTTATATTGTACATTTCTGGTAAAAAATTAGAGGTTTTTGCTGGTTATCTCCATTAGGTGACCTCATTTTTTATTGTGAAATTTGTGATGATTGGAGATGTATAGTTTCACTGGTTTAAGTTTCAGTGTAAGCATTGGTCTATACCAAATGCTTACATTATCTGTGACATTGACATGTTTTGGTGAGTATTTCATTTTCAAACAATACTTTTTGCTATTCTTTTAGACAAGATCACTATGGAGACCCAATTGTTTGTTTAAGGATAAACGGAAGCCGTGAGAGCACTCTAAGACCACCCCAGTTGTAGGGAATGATTCTGGAATGTTTTGCATCATAGGAAGCAATCCCTGTCTTTAAAAGTGTCTATTATAATGCCATTTGGAGCACTGTACTTCAAATCATATTAACAATTAACATCATGTAGAATCTGATGTCATCTGATATCTATTTTTAGTTGGAATTTCAGTTCAATGAGTTTGAATTTACTACATGTATCTGCAATGTCAGCAAAATGCAATGCAGTCAAGTGTCTGTCTACTGACAAACAAAATGCTCTGATAAATACCAAAGAAAGTGTTCAAGTGCAAAAAGCAAACTTTTTTTCTTTCTTAATGTTTGATGCTCCAGTAAATACCAAAGAAAGTGTTCAAGTACAAAAAGCAAACGTCTGTATTACTTAATGTGTGCTGTGAAATAAAGAAATGTAGCAACTGTGTTTTCACTTGTTTTTAAGACATTTTGGAGAATTCAGCACGTAATCCAACTAAAAATAAATAAGATACAGATAGAAATATACCAAAAGAGTAGAGTACACTTATATGACATTCAACAAATACACTCCCTGCACAATGTATACCTAAATTGGTGAGAAGCAATGTGACTAGCCCCATTAGACTTTAACTAGTCTTGATTGAATCATATTATGCAATGTAAAAACATAAACATAAAACATTGTGCTTTCTGTAACAATAAAAAGGGATGATGGTGCACATGGCCCTTTACTAAGTAGGAGCAATAATACTGCTCAGTGAATGCACAATAGGGAAAACTGCTTCTGCAGGTATAGAAAAGGGTACAAATTTCATTCACCCATATAAACAATAAAAACTTCCAAACTGGTATACACTGTTTTGTGTTATGTTGACTGGAGCAAAACATACTTTCTATTTTACTGTATGTGTATTTTGTGAACATATTCTTTATGTACCAATGTGATGTGTACCTTTCTCTTCCAAGATTAATAATATTGAATTATAAAAAATTAAAATAAATAACATTATAGAAAGCAAAAGTTAAATAAATAATCATTATACAATTTGTCCTTGGATCCAAAAACCATACAACCCAATATAGAAAAAATAAAATCCTTTTTACACAAAATTGACTTACCCCATGTTGCCCCTGATACATTTTTTTTAAATTCGACCATATCCTAACATGAGGTATTATCAGCTATAAACAAAATTCCAGCTTGTAAAGCACCAGGACCAGATGGCTTTACCATGATATATTACAAACAATTGTAGAAAATTATTTTGCCATATCTAACTAATTTATTTAATACATATTGGACAGAAGGAAGGATGACAAGGGAGTCCTTGTGCACACAAATCACCACTCTGAGTCTGTTCCAACTTTCATGTTTAATTCTTTTATTATTCTTTTTTACATATATAGAAAAAGAAAGGACAGAGGAAAAAGACAATTTATACATCTAGACAAACATTTGACGACATTCAGTCTCGGTATGGCTTATATGGGAGAAGGGAGGGAGGGGTAGGTACATGGGACGGTGTGTGTTTCTTGAGAGATTCAGTGGTTGTTTTCCAGTATGGTTTTCCATTTATTCCAGGAGTCTAACATCAGACTGTTGTGCATGGATTGTTTCAGGATCCCAATTTCCATCTTTATGTGGTATAATGTTTGGTTTTTGATGTTTTCCCAGATTGGGATCTTGTTAGATTTCCAGGCTGCTGCTATTATGGATTTGGCTGCGACTAGTATATGTGAGATGAAGGCGTATGTTTGCTTGTTTGTTTGTGGCCAATCCATGTGGAGTAATAGGAATTTTGGTTCCGCTTTTAACCTGCATCCCGTGAGGGTTTGGATTTTTCCAGTTAATTCATGCCAAAAATTGTGGATTTGGGGGCATGTCCACCAGATATGGGTATAATCTGCGAGGGCGGACCCACATCTCCAGCATTCTGGGGAAATTGAACTATACATCTTAGATATTTTTAAGGGATCATAATGCCATCTGTTTAAAACTTTGTAGTAAGCCTCTTTCAAGTTCAGACAATGGATCACGGCACTAGTATCTTTACAGGCTCTATTCCACTCTTCTCGATCTATCTTTATATTCAGGTCATCTTGCCACGCTTTTTGAGCAGCCGGGATATATATTTTCTTGGCCATTCTTGAGAGTTGGTTACATTTGTATATTAATCGGTTTGGGGATGCTGCATTCTTTATCTTTGTAAACAATTCTAATTCTTTTGTAATATCTTTTAGTCTATGTTTTGAGAGAAAATAACTTACTCTAATATAGGAGAACTGTTCCTCATTTGGGAGCTTAAATTCAGTTTGGATCTGTTGGAACGTTTTAATTGTTTTATTGTTTATAATATTTCCTATCCTCTTAATTCCATTTCTTATCCAGTTATGAAGGTCCAAGTCTTCTATATTATATTGGAGTACTTCTAGAGGTAGATCATCCATGATTTTATTATTTAGGTTGTATTTTCTTTTAAATTTATTCCATGTGAGCATAATGTCTGTAAGGATATGCGAATTTAGGGGAGCTCTGTTTCTATCATTCGTCCCGAGTTTCCAAAATAAGTTATTTAGATCTCCCACAGCTGATTTTGCTATCTCGATCTGATACCAGGCTTCAGTTTTTGAATCTTCTCTGAGTGTCGTCACCAGATGGGCTAGCCTAGAAGCTTCATAAGTTTGAATGATGTCCGGCGCGCCTAAACCACCCTCTCCAATTTTCTGTGTTAGTATCGCAGATTTTATCCTAGGTTTTTTCCTTTTCCAGATATATTTTGTGAATGCTGTTTGGATCATATTAAGCCAAGCTAATGGGATGTTTAAAGGGACTAGACGGATAAAATAGGTGAGTTTGGGAAGTATATAGAAATTAAGCACATTTATCCTCCCTGTCCATGAAATCTCTGTGTTTGCTACATTTTTTAGCCGACTATTTATTTGTTTAACCCCTTCGCGACACAGGACGGACTAGGTCCGTCCTGTGTGGCGAAGCGTTAGTGACACAGGACGGACCTAGTCCGTCCTGTGTCAAAACGAGCACTGAAAGCGGAGTTTTTCCGCTTTCAGTGCTCTGATGGTATTGTAACGATGCTTCCGTATGGAAGCATCGTACAATACTAAAAAAAATGCCCGTCGGCATTTCGATCGCTCCGGAGAGCGATCGAAATGCCGGTTTTAAAGGCACAGTGCCTTTAAAACGCGGGCATTTAAAAAATGAGCATAGGAAGCGAATCTTTCGCTTCCTATGCTCAGAAAGTGTTTCTGATTGCCTCGCAAGTCGAGGCAATCAGAAACACAAAAAAAAAATGCCCGATCTTGGTCACTGAGTGACCAAGATGGCGCTGCCCTTCTAAGGGCAAGAGCACAGGAGGCAGGAAGTACCTGCTTCCTGTGCTCTCTGGCTGTCACACGATTGCCTCTTCACAGAGGCAATCAGTGACTGCCAGGCACACTGACAGGCAGTGGGGATGTTCTGCTGAACATCCCCACTGACTGGTCAGATCAATATTAACCCTATATTGATCTGACCAGTTATGATCTGCCTCCCTCTCCTCACATTTTTTTAGTGAGGGAGAGAGACAGATCAAAGTTCTAAAAGTAAAAAAAAACAATAAACACACAACACACAAATATTAAATCAATAAAAAAAAATTTATTAAAGCAATTCCCTGCGTTTAACCCCTTCCCTGCCACTGATCTTGCATAAGCAGTGATCGTGCACATCAGCGCATTTATTTTTGCCGTTTGTGCATTTTTTAGGGGTTAATTTTTTTTGTACTGTCATTTATTACAGTACTAAAAAGGCTCTTCTAAGAGTTATTAACCCCTTCTTTGCCGTCGATCACTGCTTACGCAATGATATTGACGCCAAAGCAATTTTTATCTGTCTGCATATTTTTATTTTATTTTTTTTACACATACCCGCTAGGGGATTACATGTAAAGTAAAAATATTTGAGTTTTTTTTTTTTAAGCTGCCTGAGCGCATAGCGATCAGTAACAGCGAATTAGTGGCAAAGGCGGTTTGGTGATTTCTCAATTAAGCTCACCATTCGCCCTGGTCAGATCAAAATTGGTCGGATCAATATTCACAAATATTGATCTGCCTCCCTCTCCTCACTAACATTTTTGTGACGGAAAGAGACAGATCAGTATTAGTGATATAAAATAACATTTTATAAAATTGTCAGGTTTTATGAAAGTCTTTCACTGTGTATTAACCCCTTCCCTGCCATTCATCACTGTGTAAGCAGTAATCTTGCACAGCAACAGTATGTTTTTCTGTCTGCACTGTTTTATGGATTAATTTCTTTGTACTGTAATGTATTACAGTACTAGATAGGCTCTTCTAAGAGCTATTAACCCCTTCTTTGCTCGAGATCACTGCTTACGCACTGATTCTGAGGCCGCGGACTCAGGGTTCGATTTTGACCCTATTCAGCTTTCTGATACATCATCTAGCGATGTATCGGTGGCTGCTGAGCCCTTGCCACAAGTAGTGATGGGGGTCTACCGATAAAAAAATATATGGTTTGGTGGGGGTAAATTACATTGGCTGGCTTCAAAGATATATCCCATAAAGGACACGTACGCAGGTTGACTACATGTCAAAATTCCAAGTTGGAATTTTGAGATGCGCATCTCACAAATGTTGCCTTCTAGCCAAAAACAAACCAACAAACCTATGCATGGGTGCTATCCCTGTACTCGGGAGATGTTGCTGAACACATATTGGGTTGTTGTTTGGCAGTGACATATACCAGAATCTGTGAATTCATGCCTGAAGTACAATGCATGTGGAAAAAAACCTCCCAAAAAAGTACTACCACAAACTTTTACAAAGGCTGGTGGTAGAATTAGTACCTATACAGTATTAAAATACCACCATTTGAAATACCTTAGGATGTCTATTTTCCAAAAATATATGGTTTGATGGGGTAAAATTCATTGGACGGCTTCAAAAATGTTCCAAATGGAACATGGGCGCAGGCTGACTACATGTCAAAATTCCAGGTTGGAATTGCGCACCCCCTAAATGTGGAATTTTAGACCCAATACAAACCAACAAACCTATGCATGGGGGGTATCCCTGTACTCAGGAGATGTTGCTGAACACATATTGAGGTGTTGGTTGGCAGTGGCAAATACCAGAATCTGAAAATTCCTGCCTGAACTACAATGTGTGTGGGGAAAAAATGACATCCCAACCCTTTGACAGAGGTTGGTGGTAGAATTAGCACTTGGAAAGTGTTAAAATACCACAATTTTAAAAACCCTAGGATGTCTAGTTTTCCAAAATATATGGTTTTATGGGGTAAAATACTTTGACAGGCTTCAAAAGTGTCCCAAATGGAACATGGGCGCAGGATGACTACATGTCAAAATTCCAAGTTGGAAATGCACCCCCCCTAAACATGGCCTTTTAGCCCCCAAATAATCTAACTAACCTACACATGGGTGGTATCCCTGTACTCAGGAGATGTTGCTGAACACATATTAATGTGTTTTGTGGCACTGACACATAATAGGATCTATGAATTCATGCCCGATGTACAATGAATGTGAAAAACAAATTACTATCCATAACATTGACATAGGCTGGTGGTAGAATTAGTGCATGGAAAGTGTTAAAATACTACCATTTGAAATACCCTAGGGTGTCTAGTTTTCAAAAATATATGGTTTTGTGGGATAGAATACACTTTTTGGCTTCAAAAATGTCCCAAATGGGACATCGGCGCAGGTTTTCTGCACGTCAGAATTCCAAGTTGGAAAACCAAAAAGCGCACCTCTCAAATGTGGCCTTTTAACCCCCAAATAACCTAACCAACCTATACATGGGTGGTATCCTTGTACTCAGGAGATGTTGCTGAACACATATTGAGGTGTTGTTTGGCACTGACATATAACAGGATCTGTGAATTCATGCCCAAAGTACTATGTATGTGAAAAAAAATTACTATCCATAACATTGACATAGGCTGGTAGTATAATTAGTGCATGGAAAGTGTTAAAATACTACCATTTGAAATACCCTAGGGTGTCTAGTTTTCAAAAATATATGGTTTTGTGGGATAGAATACACTTTTTGGCTTCAAAAATGTCCCAAATGGGACATGGGAGCAGGTTTTCTGCACGTCAGAATTCCAAGTTGGAAAACCAAAAAGCGCACCTCTCAAATGTGGCCTTTTAACCCCCAAATAACCTAACCAACCTATACATGGGGGGTATCCCTGTACTCAGGAGATGTTGCTGAACACATATTGAGGTGTTGTTTGGCACTGACATATAACAGGATCTGTGAATTCATGCACAAAGTACAATGTATGTGAAAAAAAATTACTACCCAAAACATTGACATAGGCTGGTAGTATAATTAGTGCATGGAAAGTGTTAAAATACTACCATTTGAAATACCCTAGGGTGTCTAGTTTAAAAATATATATGGTTTTGTGGGGTAGAATACACTTTCTGGCTTCAAAAATGTCCCAAATGGGACATGGGCACAAGTTTTCTGCATGTCAGAATTCCAAGTTGGAAAACCAAAATGCGCACCCCCTAAATGTGGCCTTTTAGCCCCAAAACAAACCAACAAACCTATGCATGGGTGGTATCCCTGTACTCAGGAGATGTTGCTGAACACATATTGAGGTGTTATTTGGAAATATCCCTTCACATTTTAAGGTAATGTTTA
Organism: Pelodytes ibericus; assembly: GCA_036172795.1. Lineage (NCBI taxonomy): Eukaryota > Metazoa > Chordata > Amphibia > Anura > Pelodytidae > Pelodytes > Pelodytes ibericus. The sequence goes on along the minus strand of CM069861.1, from coordinate 115,340,543 downwards.
CCTAAATTGCAATATATGTGAAAAATTTAAAAAAAAGATTTTTTGCTGCAAACTTTGGCATAGATTGGTGGTAAAATGGCTACATGAAATGTGTCAAAATACCCCAAGTTAAATGCCCTGAGTTGTCTAGTTTTCAAAAATATGTACATGTTGGGGGTCATTCATGGATTTAGTACAGAAATCAGTGTTACAATGTCACTATCGCTAATTTTGAAAGAAAGGATTTTAAAATAGCTTTGCACCACTTATAGTACTGGCCCTGTAACATGAATAAAAAAGCACAAAAACATAAAAACATGGGCTATTTCTGAACTCAGGACATATATTAGAAACTTTTTAGCAGTGTTTTTTTGTTGTCTCTTGTACATGAGTATACGATTTTTCAAATAAAAGTCATAAAAAAAGTATTTTTTCAATTTTTTTGCCATATTTTATAATTTTTTTTACATCAAATTATATGCTATTATCAAAATAATGGTATCAAAAGAAAGCCCTTCTTATAACGATAAAAACAATATATAGTTTGTGCGGGTACACTAAATGAGACAGAAATAAATTACAGCAAAACACAAACACCTCAGAAATGTTAAAACAGTCCATGTCACCAAGCGTCGGACAAGCCAAAAAAGTCATGTCACTAAGGGGTTAATTATAGGGAGTATGTTTATTTGAGTAATTTTTTTTATATTTCTAGCTATCTTTATTCCTAAATATGTGAAATGGTTTTTTGCCCATGTGAAATCATATTGCCGTTTAATCTCTTCCTTTTGCTGGCTTGTCATATTACATGGCAATGCCACCGTCTTAGCTGTGTTTAGTTTATAATTTGAGTAATAGCTGTAGTTTTTGATGGTCTGCATTAAGTGGACTATGGAGGTCGATGGGTTTTCTATTGTTATTAAAATATCATCCGCATATAAACCTATCACCTGTTGTTTCCCTTTTATAGTGAAACCCTTTATGTCGGAATTCTCTCTTATATCGTCAGCTAGGGGCTCAATGGAGATAAGATATAATAAGGGGGAGAGGGGGCAACCCTGTCTTGTCCTGTTGGATATTTTAAACCAGTCTGATGTTATCCCTCTTCCTATGGTTCTTGCTTGTGGTGATGTATATAAGGCCATAATGGCCTCCAAGATCCACCCTCTAAATCCATTAGCCCCTAGTGCGGACCTCAGGAAATCCCACCCGACCCTGTCAAAGGCCTTCTCGGCATCTAGCGACAGGGCCAGGAATGGGACCCCCGAGGCATGCACTGTTTCCATTATGTTTATTATTCTTCTAATACTATTAGTGGAAGACCGGCCCTTAACAAATCCTACCTGGTCTGGATTTATAATTCCTGGGAGTATTTTTTGAATTCTTTCTGCTAATATTTTTGCATATATTTTTGTGTCTACGTTCAGTAAAGATATGGGCCTATAGTTTTCCACTTGTTCTGGGTCCTTGCCTGGTTTAAGTATGGGGATGATGTTTGCACATAGCATCTCTTCTGGTAGTGTTTTTTGATCTACCATTTTGTTAAATGCTCTGACTAAACACATCGCCAATTCTTCTCGGAAGGTTTTGTAGAAGAGATTCGAGAAGCCATCGGGACCGGGGGATTTTGATTTTTTTAGGGAGTCTATGGTCTTCATGACTTCCGTGAGAGAAAATGGTTTATTTAGGGACTCTAGTTGTGCTGAAGATATTGTTTTTATTTTTTTGCTGATAAAGTAGTCTGTGGTGTTTTTATCTGTGTCCTGACTGTTATAAAGCTTAAAATAATAGTCATTGAAAGCTTTGCCTATTTTATCTGGTTTTAGCTGCACCCCTTGCTCTGTTATAATTTTGTGTATGGTGTTTGCCATTCGTTTCCCCTTGACTTTGTTCGTGAGCATTTTGTCCGCTTTATTTCCCTTGTGATACCATTTTATCTTAAGGTACTCCAAGTTTTTTAGGGCCTGGTCCTGGAGTTGATCGTTGATCCTTGTTCTAATTTCTTCTATTTCTTTGGTCCTTGTCTCTGTTGGGGCCTCTTTATTTAATCTTGAGAGTATATTTAGTTTTATATGTAGATCTGCCAGAGATGAACCCTTTTCTTTTTTTTTGATTGTGCCTAATTTTATAAAGTATCCTCTCATAACTGCTTTGAGCGTGCACCAAAGCACCTGGGGTGAGATCCCATCGATATCGTTCTCTCTGATGAATTGTTTTATTATAAATTTGGATTGTTCTATCTCTCTGCTAGAGGTCAAAAGAGAGTCGTTGAGCCGCCAAGCATTTCGGCTTCTTATTTGACCATCGGCAGTGAGTTCCATCACTAGGGCATTATGGTCTGACCAAGAGATTTCTTGGATCAGGATTTTTCCCACCTTATTAGCTACGGACATACTAGTTAGGAAAAGGTCTATCCTTGAATAAGAGCAATATGACGGTGAGAAACACGTGTAGTCTCTTTCGTTGGGATGGAAGATCCTCCATGTGTCCAGAAGGCCCTGTTTGAGGACCATCTGTTGGAGCTTGTGGGGACCGTAGCTGGATCTCTGGTTGTCAGCTTTCTGGATTCGAGATATTCTGTCCAGCTTTTCATTCAAAACACAGTTAAAGTCCCCACCTAGGATGGTGTGGCCTTTTTTTATAGACTCTATTCTGCTAAAAAGGTCTCTCAAGAAGATGATAGTTCCAGTATTTGGAGCGTACAAGTTAACTATAGTATACCATTCATTTTGGATCTTGCCCACCATGATTATAAATCTCCCGTGTTGGTCTATTTCCTGATATTCGATTTGAAAGTCTGTATCATTTGTTATCAATATAGTTACTCCTCTTTTTTTCTTGTCTTCTAAGCACGCAGACAATTTTACTGTAAATCTATTTGGTATGAAACGCTCCATTTCTTTTTTCAACCAGTGGGTTTCTTGTAGCAGAATTATCTGCGCTTTTTCTTTTTTTAAATAGTTGAACACCATTGTTCTTTTAAAGGGAGTATTAAGAACCTGGACATTTAAAGAAACCATCTTAATCATTCTCTATGAATCTCGTTGGAAGACACACCGCCCAGTATTGGTACACACATTTCTGGATGATAACTAACAAAGACCGAGACTGACAACAAACACATAAACATAGCATATTTAAGGGTAAAAACCCTCGGTACCCTCTTACCCAGTCCCCTCGACTAGTGAGGGTCAATAGACGGCCCATCCCTATGGTCGTCTTATAAAAGCTCTTATCCAAGGAGCTTATGCCGAGAAGCTCCTACCGAAATGCATTATATACTAAATCTGATCAATGTGTAGAAGGAAAAAAGACGAGGGGGGGGGGAAGGGAGATAAAGGGGAAAAAAAAAAAAAAAAGGAAACCTCTGCTGGGGAGTTAATATTTACTAGTGTTTTCCTCAATCTCTAGTTTCTATAATTTCTCCTTTTTTATTCTTATTACTTATCGGTGACCAAAAAACTGATATACTTGATTCCTTTTCCTATATTTGTGAGTCCCCAATGTGGCTATAAATTATGTGTATGGTGTTAAGATGAATAAATACTTCATCTAATTTTTCTTTCCCTTATCATTCTTTTATGTACCTTAAGAGTGACCTTTCTTACCCTCCAAATATTCTTCTGTAATCTCTCAAACTAATCCTTGTGTTCTTCTTGAAAAACATCTATTCTCCTCAGCACCGTGTCTGTCTATCTATCAATCTATGGTATTATTTTATTGTGTATTGAGTTAATGAATATAGGTGAGTGTAATATATTAGGTCTCTAGTGAACTTAATTTGTTTAATTCTTGTGCTTAGGGGGTGTGCGGGGGAGGGGTATAAGAGAGAGGGGAAAGAAAGAACAAGAACAGAGAAACATTTACAGTAGGCCATTTAGCTTATATGGAAGTGAGCCCATAAGCCCCTAACACCCTCACCCACCCTCCGACTATGGAAAAAGATATAAATAAATAAAAAATAAATAAATAAATAAATAAAGAATTATCCTTTAGTTATAATGTGTCCCTTAGTCTCTTTTTAAAAAAAAAAAAAAAATAAGTCATCTTCATCTCTTCTCCCTTCGTCTTATCCCTTCCATCTACTATGTTTCCCAACTCTATGTTGCTTCTTGCAATTCTCTCTAGCGTCCATGGTTTAGTTGATCTTGTTTCTCTCTAACCAGGCCATAGCTTCTTTAAGATTCTCAGATATCTCCGTCTTGCCTTCCCTTATAATTATAAGTTTTGTGGGGAACCCCCATCTATATTTTATTTGGTTTCTTCTCAATATTGTTGTTGCGGGTTCAAAGGCCTTTCTCGCCATTCTTGTAGCATAAGATAAATCCTGAAAGATCCTCAAATCTGAGTACATTCCGTCTTTCAGGGGTGTTTGTCTTTGTGCTTTGAGGATTTTTTCTTTGAAGGCGAATGATTGGAAGCAAATTATAACGTCTCTCTTTGTGTCCGCAGGGAGGTTCCTGGGTTTAAGGAGGCGGTGGTATCTCTCCAGGAGGTTATCGTTCCCCTCTGGCTGGCTGCCCAAAGCTTTAAAATATTCAATTAGGTACTCTTTTAACATTTCCTGGGTGATGTCTTCGGGAATATTCCGAATTCTTAGGTTATTTCTCCTTGACCTATCTTCTAGGTCATTGAGTTTCTCTGCCAGGTCATCAATCTTCTTCTGTTGTTTAATTGTGGTTTCGATCTGTTGAGTTAGTAGAGAATCCATTTTCTTGATCTTGTCTTCATTGATTGAAACTCTCTGGGCGATTTCTATAAGTTCGTTTTTTATGCCCAATGTGTTATTATGTAGTTCTTGTTTAATTAGTTCCATCTGGGCATCAAAACATGATTTTAAATAGCTAGGAGTCAATTCTTGAGGAAACCTTTTATCTGGTGTAGGGTTATAGTCCTGTCTGAGTCCGGTTTCAGTGATCTCTAAAATAGAAGTGTTTGCTCTCTTGCTGATTTATCAGCTTGTGGGGAAAAAAAATTTGGTAGCCCCCTCTCTTGTTTCTCTTTCTTTTCTCTTTCTTTATCCTTGTCTCGTTTAGCTGTGGATTTAATTTCCTGCGTCTTCCTCAGAGACATTTTCAAAGCGATTATTTCCTTTTTTTTTTTTCCCTTTTCTCTTTCTTTTCTTTACTTCTCCTTATTTCTTGTTAATCCAGTTTAATTAGTACTGGACAGGAAAGGTTGGATCGAGAATGGAGGGGGTAGATAGCTTTCAACTTCTTACTCTTTCTTTTCTCTATAGGGGTGTAGCGGGATCCCTGAAGCACCCTAATCGCTCAGCCGAAACAGGAGAGAGCCCAGCCTCTCAGGAGGGTATATGATTTTAAGTTTTAGTGCAATTTCCTTGCTGTGTTTTCTCCTGTTCCTCTTCCAGGAAAGCTATCTCATAGTAAAAATAAATCTAATGCATATTCGGTTTATGAACAGCTTGGTGGGAAACAAGATCGGTAGTGTGGGTAATAATTCCTCCTGTTTCTAACAGTCTTTCCCCCAAGTTGCCTGGATCAGAAAAACTGCTTGATATATGTGCTTGTGGTCAGGCTCACGTTATGTAGAGGTTTCTACACTGTCAGACCGCAAAGCATATAAGCTTAGTCCAATTCCGAGTAAACACAACAATTAATATAAGAGAGGGGAGAGATAGGGGTTTTACTCCCTTTACTCACGCGGCTTTGTTATATTCCGTTATCAGCTGATCCCCAGGAGGCGTGGAAGCTCCGTTTATTCTGCAGATTTCTACAGGTGAGTTTCTGTTATTCCTCCAGCAGTTATGTCTCTCTCTATTCTTGAGTCTCATACGATGGCATGCTGTTTCTGGAGACTCTCCGTGAGGCGGTTACTGGTGGCTTTCTGCGGGGACGCTAGAGGGTTTTTTCGTTAAGGGAGCTCCCTAGGAGTATGCATCGGCGCTTCTCGGCTCACCGCTCAGACGTCACGTACGTCACGTCACGTCATGGCTCCAACCCTGCCGTCTGTTCCAACTTTCAGCTAATTTCTTTAATAAATAATGATATCCAAATCTACACAAAAATTTTGGCTGATATCTTGGCAGAAATTGTCCCTATGGTAGTTGATAAAGACCAAGTGGGTTTCATTGCAGGGAGACAAGCCCCAGATGGTACAAGGAGATATATAAACCTATGCACATCCCACAATCTCAGATCCTGCACCAACCCTTCACTAGCGATTCCCCACTTCAAAAAGGAAAACAGGTCGAGGTGCGTTCTCTTTCAGAGCTCCTCTTATGTGGAATAGCCTTCCCGTTTCTGCCAAATCATCATCTACGCCAACATCCCTGAAAACAAGTATCTCCCAAATCCTCAAAACAGATTGTACCTGTTATTAGTTTACAAACTTTTTCGTATACTGTACATGTTGTTCATTTTTTGTATCAATAATGATTTACCCTGTATGTTCTCCTTCCAACTTGTTTAATATATGTATGTATTTATTTTTGAATCTACTGTTAAATGTGTGCCTCCATTCTGGACTGGGTCCCCAGGACATACTTGAAAACGAGAGAAATCTCAATGAATCCTTCCTGGTAAAACACTTTCTAATTAAATAAATATTAAAGCAAATCAAACGTCTTCTCTGCTCGTTTGATAGGGTCCATTGGTGCTATTTTTTTTTGCCCCCTCCCAATTTTCTGTTTTATTTATGAACATTGTAATTTAACTGCATAATTAATTCATACCAATATGTTAACACAATGTAAAATGACTATAAAGGGCCTGATCAATTCTTTCATCATTGATTTAAATATGGACTGGATACATTGATATTTACTCCGTTTATGTATAACATATATGGTATTTTCTCATTCATTGTAAAAGTTAGTGTAAAAATATAACTTTAATAAAATATATTTGAAAAAAAATTAAATAAACTAAAAAGGAAAATAGGCATACATAGAAATAAAAATTATAAATAAAAATAATAAGTATAAATAACAACTGTAACATGAAAAAGAAAAAGTAAATGTATAGAAGTTAAAAAAAACTTACCATTTAATAATATAAAACAAAATAAATCAAAACATCACAAAAATAACAAACGTATAATAAAAAAGGCTTGGATGGGTTCTTGTAAATACAAAAAACATTTAATATTAAAAGAAATTGGGCAAACTGTGCCCTCACTGAGAGGGATCCCAATTATTTTTTTGTTTACGTGAGGTATAACACTTTACTCTCAAATATTTAAACAGATCTCTTGAAGGAAGACTATATGCCTCTATATTCCTATATTTCTCTTAGGAAAAGACATAATTATATCTTTGTAACATTTATCATGAAAACAGATTATTCCCTGTCTTCTCCAATCTTTCAAATCCATGTCTCCAGTACATATTTATAATATTTTAGCCAGGAGATTTTTAGAGAGAACCTCCATATCCTGTTTACATCTTATGTTTTTCCAAAAAGATAATCATCCAGTCATTATCAGACTAACAAAAAAAGTTTAAATCTATCCTGGTCCTTGGGTTGAAACAATAATACTACATATAAGATAAGGCTAGGGACTAATGAAAGTTTTGGGCAGACTAGTTGGGCAAATTGTTCTTATCTGCTGACAAATCCTATCTTTCTATGTAGGAAAGCAGTAGAATGACAAATCACTGCTAAATATATAGTTATTACAACAACATATTTCCCATAGAGAATTAGTTATTTTTATGCTGTTGAAACATATATTATTTAATGAGGTTTGAAGGTAACAGAGGGTTTATTTATATGGCTATGTACACATGTAAATGAGGTCCTTTGATACATTTTCATACACCTTCATCAATATGCCCTGTAACATAAACTCCTTTTATTTATTTACAATGTATGGTTTTTTTTTACTAATGTCAAATTGAAAACACATTTTTTCAATGTGTTTAAACTATGAACTTTATGACCAATTTAACAAACCAATCGCCTAATGATCATTTCTGGGTTAAGGTCAACAATGTGTATTTCATTTGGTATTGTTCATAATTGTATTTTTAAGTGTTATCTGGACCATTAGGAAAGTAATTTAAGAACAGCATTTCAGGTTTAGAGATGATCAAACATTTCTTCATATGTTTACCTCAATTTGAGATATTTACTTAAAAAAAAAATATGCTTATAAAGTTGGCACCAAGTTTATTAATATATATAGAAATTAGGGGTGTTATTCTTATGGCCAAAGCATAAATTGATCACACTGTAAAGGCAATCACTCACATCACAATAGGCCCAATTGGTATAACTAAGCATGCAGCAACAAAAGATAGACAAATGGGATTTCACCAAATATAAGAACAAATTACAGAAATCTACACGGCAAACATTGACATCTCAGAAACGGAAAAATAGAATCCTTCCAAACCCTCAGAAATCCTTAAAATGCTATAACATGTTCCAAGTTAACTGTTGCAATTATTTATTTGTTGAATAAATAAATCCGAATGATGATTCTCTAAAGCCCTCTGTGCTGGTGTGGTTTTATTTCTAAAATGCCATATTTATGACTGTGAAACAGCTTTGTACAGTAGGCTTGATTTAATGGTTTCAATTTCTGATGTTTAATTTTGTGCAGAAAACTTTCGCTCTTAGTCTGAGCATGAGTAAAATTTAAAAAAATATATTAACATATGTGGATTTTTTTTCTTTTCTTTTAAATATCTTTTTTATTTTTTAAACACATGTAGAATTTATACATTTATACTCTCACTGTAATCTAAATCCAAACTGAAAAATCCTATAAATGTTCCTAGAATTGTTTTAACAATTTTCTGTGTCACAAGTAGGAGCAACAGAGTTGAAAAGTAAAGTTCTACTTGGGAAAAAAAAAGCACCGATGTGAAAAGTGTGGCAAAAAACACATACATGTACAAAGAGGAGTTAAATCAGATTGAGTGGTAATTAACAGTAAATATTTAAAACATAAAAGCACTTTGATATATAAGTAAGATGAGGCAACCAACAGGGTTCCAAAGAGACCAAAATGGTCTATAAATAACCTGTTACAGGAACAACATTATAATTTGACAGGCTACCACCGCCATTTAGTGAAGATAGCCTGTCTATTCAGAATGGGAAAACATAGTAAGCAGTCATTTCACCAAGGTCATGTACCACTGTTAGCCTATGAATGGCCCTTGCGAACACCTTGAATTAAAATTAAAACTACCACCTCTACCAACGCCTACTTTGACACATTATGACGGTGTCTAAAGATAAATATATGTAGTTTTATAAGTCCATTAAGACTAATGCTGTTTTGGGGTCTGGTTGTATTGCCCATTCTATTGGCGGCAGTGTGTATTATTTATAGTGAGGAAGCTAGTTACAAATTTTTCTTCTGAAGTCAGAACATTCATACGTTAATTGGCAACCTACTTTAGCACCATTTTTCGGACGCCATATCCAATACCTGATAGCATTATATTTATTTAAACATGTACTTTTTTCACTTGGAACGCTCACCTACACATTCTATTTTTAGTGTATTATCTTTTTAAATAATATCACTAATAAAGCTATCCATTTTTTGGAAATAAAGAACACAACTTTCTGGTGGACCAAGCACCAATACAGTTTGGGAGAAATCCATGAATCAAAAGAGAAAAAAACTGTTGGGTTTAGACGAATATTTCAACATCTGGTATGTCCTTGTTCACTTACTCTATAACGTAGTTCATTTAAAGATTAACTAACTCTAAGGGTCTAATATTATTGCTCATATTACTCATTGTAGGAAGTAAGATTTAATGGGTTAATGTCTAAGTCTATCCCCTTTAACCACTTCTAGGATATCCACAGCTATTCTCAAATGAGTGTGTAATAAAACAAGTTTGTGATGCATTGCTATCAGAATTTCTTGCTGAACTTACATTCTAAGCATTTCGCAACAATTTCAACAGAATTACAACAGCTAAGTTGTGTTTGTCGACTGGAAGATTTATATTGCTGGAGTGCAGGAATTTGCTGTGGGCAGTATTCCATGGTAATGGGTTAATTCGACATCTATAGAAATGGTGCTGAACAAAAAGTGGAGAAAAACGACTTTAAGTGTAAATTCCTGGGATAATACATCCTAATACAGGTTCACAAACAGATGAGGTGCCAAATGAAATCTATTTATGTTGTGAAGAAAATATTTTTTTTCTCATTGGATACTGTTTATATTAAAGAGCAACCAAAACAGTGATTTTGGTAGTTAGACTTTTTACTGTAATTTGATTTAATTATAACCCCATGGTGCAGCAAAATAAATGCATGCATGGCTAATCATAATGCCTTCATGCATTTGTTAGAGTATGCAGGAATACAATCATAGTAGCTTATTAAAGGACATTTCCATTTATTTAAACCCTTGCTTCTTTGAAGAAAACAATGCTTTAACCCCTTGGCGACAGATGACGTGCCAGGCACGTCACGGCAAATCGAGGACTTGCCGACAGCTGACGTGCCTGGCACGTCATGCACTTAATAGAGTAAAGAAAGCAACCAGCGGTCGCTTTCTTTACTCTATCGGTGTTGCTACAATGCCTCTATGTAGAGGCATTGTGCAACACCCCCAAAAAATGCAGGGGCGCGCTACGATCACTCCCCGGAGTGATCGTAGCAGCCATTTAAAAATGGCTACGCCCGCTGCACACATATGCTTAGGAAGCGAACGATCGTCTGAGCGCATGTATAGCGATCAGTAACAGCTGATCAGTGGCAAAGGCGGGTTGGCATCACCATTCGCCTGGTTAGATCAATATTTGTCAATATTTGATCTGACCCGTGTAGATCTGCCTCCCTCTCACTTGAGTTTTAGTGAGGGAGACAGACAGAGCTGTATAATGTAAGTTTTAAATTTTAATAAAATTGAGACGACCCAAAGGCTTTTATAAAAGCCGTTTCCAGTATTTAACCCCTTCCCTGCAATTGATCGCTGTGTACACAGTGATCTTACACAGCAGCACATTTTTTAGGGGGTCATTTTTTTTACTGTGATTTATTACAGTATATCAAAGGCTCTTTTAAGAGCTATTAACCTCTTCCTTGCCGTATATCACTTCCTAAGCAGCACATATGGTCACTGCCTAAGCAGTGCATATGGTCTCTGCCTACGCAGCGCATATGGAGCAATCTGGTCGCAGAAGGATTTTTTCTGCTATCAGCATTTTTTTGTCACACTCGCTAGGGGTTAATTATACCCACTAGGGGATTACGTGTATTCCTTTTGAAGCTGTCTGAACGCGTGTATAGCAATCAGTAACAGCCGATCAGTGGCAAAGGTGGTTTGGTGATTTCTCAGATGAGCATCACCATTCGTCTGGTTAGATCAATCTTGGTAAATATTGTTCTGACCCATATGGATCTGCCTCCCTCTCCTCACTTGAGTTTTAGTAAGGGAAAGAGACAGACCTGTATAATATAATTTTATTATTTTTATATCCCAAGGGCTTTTATAAAAACCATACCCTTTGTATAGTGTAGCCTGTGTATTAACCCCTTCTCTGCCACTGATCACTGCACAGCAGAATTTTTTTTCTTGTCTGTGCATCTTTAGGGGTTAATTTTTTGTACAGTACTACAAAGGCTCTTATAAGAGCTATTAACCCCTTCCTTGCTCTACATGTCAAAATACTAAGTTGGAAAATCAAAAAGCGCACCTCTCAAATGTAGCCTTTCAACCCCCAACAAAGCTGACAAAGCTATGCATGGGTGGTATCCCTGTGCTCGGGAGATGTTGCTGAACATATATTGTGGTATTGTTTGTCAGTGACACATACCGAAATATGTGAATTTGTGTCTAAAGTACAATGTATGTGGGGAAAAAATACACAATAAAATGACTACCACAAACTTTGACAAAGGCTCTTGGTAGAATTGGTGCATGGAAAGTGTTAAAATACCACCATTTAAAATATCCTAGGGTGTCTACTTTTACAAAATATATACTTTTTTGGGTAAAATACATTGTCCTACTTTAAAAAAAAAAGTCCCAAATGAAAGATGGGCTCAGGCTGACAACACGTCAAAATTCCAAGTTGAAAATGCGCACCTTCAAAATGTGGCCCTTTAGCCCCCAAACAACCCAACAAACCTATGCATGGGTGGTATCCCTGTACTCAAGAGATGTTTCTGAACACTTATTGGGGTGTTATTTGGCAGTGACACATACCAAAATCTGCGAATTCATGTCTGAAGTACAAGGTTTGTGAAAAAAATACACAAAAAAATGACTACCACAAACTTTGACAAAGGTTGGTGGTAGAATTAGTGCATGGAAAGTGTTAAAATACCACCATTTGAGATAGCCTAGGGTGTCTACTTTAAAAAAATATATGGGTTGATGGGGTAAAATACACTGGCTGGTTGAGACTGTCAACATTCCCATGCTGCCTCTTATGCTGTCCACGCTGCTCTGAAGTTTGAGTGCCGCTAGATCGTGTGACCTTGACACTATGACCCCAGAGCAGCTCGGGGAGTGCGAGAGGCAGCATGGGAATGTCTGTGCTGGTCCACAGACAAACAACTGCCTACTCTCCACAAATAGGCTGGTGAGGGGAGATCTCTTGATCTCCTCAGCCAGCTCCTTTGCTGGCAAGCGCTTTTTGGCTCAATGTGTCTAATGGCAGGCTGCATGGTGTGTGTTTGCTGCCCAGTTGAACAGACAACCTACCATGCTACCTCTCGCAATACCAGCGTGGTCTGAAGGCTGGGCACCAGCAGGTCATGTGACTCCTGGCGTTCTGAGGTCAGGCAAATGCGGGGAATGCAAGAGGCCGCATGAAAACCTATCTGGGCACATGGCAGCGCACAGACACCATGCTGCCTTCCCACTAGCAGGGGGCTAGTGTGGGGAGATCTTCAGATTTTTTCTTTTCTTTTTACATTTTTTTAAAGGCCTCTGCACGACTGGTCTTATTTTAAGGTAGGGCCCTGGAGCTGTAGACCCTTGTGAAGGCCCCCATCTGGCCGAGGCCTCTGGGCTACTGTGCCTAAATCCCATGCCTTAAAGTGGCCCTGATAACAGTGGGTATCTTGCTGTCGCATGGATGACCTTAGCTACTACTTCCAGAGCTACTCTCTGCTGTTTTGCAATGGCTCCAGTAGCAGGATTCTATAGTGAAATATCCCTATAGTGATTGGCTGTCACAGTGATCACATGTGTCTGGGGGGTCCCCAGTTGACATGGCTAGAGTGTCTTGATGCCAGTTAAATCAACCATGTCAGTTTAGCTGCAATTATGATATGCCGAGTGACTACTGCTATCATGTTTCCATTACAAGCCAAAATCATCACTAATCCTCTAGGGACGTTTTATCTTGGTGCTCTTGGCATGTCATCAGTCATGGGGGAGGGGATTAAGAATATCGTAACTTTCTCACCATCAGCTGTAAAAACCACCTTCAACAAAACTGAAGCAACCATGGTCTATGTAGGTCCATGTATTCAGACTGAAACAATAACATTTGCAATACATGAGACTTTAGGATGATACCTCACAGGTCCGAAGTAGGTCTGTGTCATTTGTGTCAATTTAAGTATTTTCTTCAATACAGGCAACAGATCGTTACACAAACATGTCAAAATAATTACTATTATAATAAATATTAGGACAAAATGGTGTTTATTGATTAATGTATATATATATATATATATATATATATATATATATATATATATATATATGAATAGATCATAAAGACAGAGGGGCTCAGTGGAAAAAGGATTGAAAGAAAATATGTATAAAATCCTTTCACTAATCTTGACCAAATACAAGCAAAGTAAATCAATGAAAAAATACATTTCATTGTATGAAGGCAACTGGAAAATGTTCTCATGAAGGTATATACAAAATGTAAGAACTTTATTTTATTTTGTGTTTACAATACATTGGAGTAGATTCAATGGCACCTATTAACACAAAAAAGTGCGTTCAGCAGTAAATGGGCATTTGTAATTCAATGCCCCTCAGGTGCTACCCATTCAAAAATACTGCACCTGTTAAAACAGCCTATACTCAGAATGAAACATGCAGAAATTATACAAGTGCTTGTATTATGTACTGAAACCATTAATGGGTGTTAAATTAGATATTTTTGCCTATTAACTTACCGCCTCAAAAAACATGACTAAACTGTTCTGATCTCCGTTAGAAAAGTAAATGCAGATGGAAAGGTTTAAATCAAACACTTAACATATGCATAAAATGAAAAAATCATACCAATTTAACCCTTAAAATGCAGTATACCATTTAAAATTTTTTATATATTAAAGGTACTGTATCACCTAAACATTGTTTTAGTATTCATGACATCAGTGTGGCCTAAATTAACAGGTTTTCAATGGGAAAGGTGTAATTTGCATATAAAGCAACAGGTGATTTCAATAATGTTTTATTCACTACATTCACAATAATAACAATGTTTAGGTGATACAGTTCCTTTAACCTTATTAAACACACACGTGCTCAATCACAGAGGAGCACGAACAACATCCCCACACATACCACACATACATTTGAACCATACATATGCTTCACATCGAGTACAAACATGGATGCATTTCATTAAATATTCAAGAACACATAACATCCAACCAAAATAGAACACCTTTGCATTATTCAAACTGTCATGGCACTTCAACTCATATAATGCCAAGGACATTCATGGCAATCCTTTGTATAATTGGAGTTGAAGTACAAAAACAGTGGAATACACATATTCACTGCATCAAAGGAGGCTGTCACTACAAGTGAGATGCAGAGGAGTGAAACAACAACAACTACATTTCTTTTCCTTTCTTTTTATTTTTGTATCAAAATTTTTAAATGACAAAACATACCGCATTTAAAAATAATTGTTCACATTGCTTTTGTTCATATACATAATTTTTCTTTCTCTTTATAAATTGTGATATGCTTTTTTTATACAAAGCATTATTAAATATCAATCATTCCATGCTCAGACAAAATTAAATCTATTAGGCCTATTCACTAAAAAATGTAGAATACCTTGAGGAGACCTAGAAAGGAACCTGCTAAATCTAGATCTACCATCTTTTAAAAGGGGAAATTTTAGTCCAATCCTACAAATCTGTATGGCTACCAAATTAATTCTGGTAAGAAATTGGCGTACTAATTTAATCTATTGGTCAGAGATTGAACAACAGGTTGAATATTATTGTCAAATGTCAAATGGAAAAGAGTTATTTCTCAAATTATATGGAGAGCTATGTCTAATTCCATGAAATACTGGATAGATAAAAAAGTTAATTTAAAAAGCAAAGGAAAAAAGGAGATTCCACCCACAGTGTGATTGTGAATGATATGGGTCTAATCACTAGAGTTAAAGAATACCTGGAGCAGGTTGACTTTCATTTTGAAGTCAAATTAGGCACCCGTTGTTCAATCTCTGACCAATAGATTAAATTAGTACTCCAATTTCTTACCAGAATTAATTTGGTAGCCAAACAGATTTGTAGGATTGGACTAAAATTTTCCCTTTTAAAAGATGGTAGATATAGATGTTGCAGGTTCTTTTCTTGGTCTTTAGATCAAAGAGATATTCAACATTTGAGATATAACCACAACAACGTTTCATCTCCCTCACCAAACTCTGCAAAGTGCAGGCAACAGTTTGTGGAGTTCCAATGCAATAAGAGTTCAGCAGGTTGTACCCTGCACTATGCATTCTAAGTGGGGGAAATGAAATGTCCACCAGCAATTTACCAGTAGTGAATACATACAACAAATAAACATCAATTAACAACTGGTTTCAGAAAGGAGACGTTTGTCATTGTAATAAAAATTCTGAATAGTGACCGCATGGGAACTACTTTTGGTGGTGAATGGTTATACGCCTGTTGGTATAGGAGCTGGTGTATCAGATAGCGTAACTGACATAGAGGGGAGGGGGAAGTTGTTGAGCCCCTGATAGGGCACCTGACATTTAAAGTGGAACTCTTCAATACTGCTTTTGGATTGTTGTCTTTAACATGAACCTTTCTTCTGCCTCTTCTACACCATGAGCAACTGTAGATGCCAAAATATAAAATAACTTAAATCCATTCTCTACAACATGGAAGGGTGCATTGGGTGACATTCTGCTGGGCCTGGAAAAGGTTCCTCATCTTCAATCCCTACTTCATGGTAACTCGCTGTAAAACACTTGAACTGTTAGGAAGATTAACCCAATACTCTCAGCATTTATGGAAATTTACCATTACATTCCCCATAACTGCTTAACTTTTCACAGATGGTAAATGAAATAAAATACATTCACAATGCAGAGTTTATTTATGATAACTGTCAAGGCCTGCTCATTTCTGGTAATCATAACTATGATAATAATTACCAACAACGTGCAGCACATACAATAAAATGGAAGAGTTTTTACCCAAAGTGTTATATACACACAAGAATAATAAATATATACTTGCATTCAGCAGTAGTGATCTTCTCTCATTGGTTTAATCGACATAAGGATACAAGAAAAAAACAGGAAAAAACACACAGTGTTATTTGTATAAAATTATTTTGTAAAGCAAACTCACAAGATTTTGAACAACTTAAATGCTTGTTCAGACTTTAGAAGTAGTATATGGGTCTCAGATATTCAGTTGAAAGAACTGCAGCTGTAAATATATCGCCATTCATCTTCTCTTCCTCAAACAGCAGATGGACAGATGGTGAGGTAACTCACATAGTTATTAACCTCAAAAGTTCATGAGTCAGAGTGTAGTGTAAAGGAAGACTAGTGGATATATATATATATATATATATATATATATAATACAAGTAAAGTTATATTTAATGAAAACAAATAAATGGTAACATTTAAATGTATCACTCTGTTATTGTAATCGTCCACAGCCGATAATTTGGTTTTTACACTGACTTCTGCATGAGTGTGTCGTATAGGTACACTGAAGAAGCCTGAGTGGTTTAAATGCGTCATATGTGCCAATGTCATCATGCCCTCCCGGAAGTCAATCCACATACCTGACAATCGGCTGTAGACTTTTACCATAACAGTGCCTAAAGTTTTCACTCCTTAAGGACAGACTTTGAAACATTTTGGCCATTCTGGACTAGGGCTATTTTAACATTTCTGTGCTGTCTGTGTTTAGCTGTGGTTTTTTTCTTTGTAATTTTCTGTACCCACACAAATTCCATATTGTTTTTTATTGGGACAAGAAGGGCTTTCTTAGGGTGCCATCATATTGATCATATACTATAATATAATATTAAAAAAAATGCTTTCATTCACTTCCTAAGCATACATGTGCAGCTGGCGCTGCCATTTTTAAATGGCAACTACGGTCACTCCAGGGAGTAATCGTAGCATGTCCCTGCACTTATTTTCAGTGTTGCACAATGCCTCTTCATAGGCAATAGCATACAACACGGATAGAGTAGAAAAGTGATCTTTGGTCGTTTTCTTTGTTCTTTTTAGTGCATGACGTGCCAGGCAAGTCATGTGTCTGTAAGGAAGGGTTTAAATGTGAACATTCACTTGTTTTCATT
Source organism: Pelodytes ibericus (assembly GCA_036172795.1). Taxonomy (NCBI): domain Eukaryota; kingdom Metazoa; phylum Chordata; class Amphibia; order Anura; family Pelodytidae; genus Pelodytes; species Pelodytes ibericus. The sequence goes on along the minus strand of CM069861.1, from coordinate 115,323,062 downwards.
AAATGTGGTTATACATTTAACTGCCTCTCCACTAGACTCCTTACTTCACTGCTTTTAAGTTGCCCAGCACCTTGTGGGTTTGTTGTCCTATTAATACAACAGCATTTTATACAGATAACACTACGTGCATTTTTCCCATGTTTTGGATATGTGTACCAAGTGCCAGCTGCACTTTTCACACTGTATCTCATTTTTGCACTGAACATATATTTGTCTGTTGCTGCACAAAAATTGTTGAAGTGCCTCATGTCAGTTTGTTTATCTGTTATAACTATGATAATATCCTCCAGACGAATCACCATGCTAACAGCGTGATCTTTATCAGTGTATTGCAGGTAATAAGAGCTGGTGCTATCTGAGTGAGCTTCTAAAGGCTGTGTGTATAATTTCAATTCATATATTCTTCTGTACTTCTGAGGAACATTGCAAAATACATTTTATACTCCAAATTTCATATCGATGAACTAGTGTTTTCTTTTGAATGTAATCTTTTTCTTTAGAAATATATATGAACAATTACCGTATTTGCTCGATTATAAGACGACCCTGATTATAAGACGACCCCCCAAACTTTGTATATTCCTTTAGGAAAAAAACTTAAAGCCTGAATATAAGACTACCCTATAGGAAAAAAAAAGTTTAACTTGTATATATGTAAATTGATTTTTAATATGTAATAAAAAATTGATATTATACAAATGCATTTCTTGTTTTTATTTCCTTGCGGCCTCTCTCTCTCTCCCCCCTCTCTCTCTCTCTCCCCTCTCTCTCCCCCCCTCTCTCTCTCCATCTCCCCCTCTCTCTCTATCTATCTACCCCTCTCTCTTTATCTCCCCCCTCTCTCTTTATCTTCTCTCTCTCTCTCTCTCTCTCTCTCTCTCTCTCTCCCCCCCCTCTCTCTCTCTATATCTCCCCCCCTCTCTCTATATATATATCTCCCCCCCCCTCTCTATCTATCTCCATCCTCTTTCTCTATCTCCCCCCTTTCCCTGGTGGCTAGTGGGGGTAGCTGGGTGATGTCTGCACGATACGTGCAGACATCCTCCATGCTGCCCGACACCTCCGTCTATTATGACGGACAGCTGGTCCATCATAATAGACGGAGGTGTCGGCCAGCATGGAGGATATCTGCACGTATAGTGCAGACATCCCCCAGCTGTCCGCTTTTCCCTGGTGGCTAGTGGGGCTAGGGGCACCTCCCCTGCTGCCGCCCGGCACGCTCGCCGGGACTTCTGTGACGTAGCCGGAAGTACCCGGCTTCTTCATAGAAGCCCCGGCGGTCGTGCCGGGCGGAAGCAGGGGAGTCTGCGCTCATTGCGCAGACATCCCCTGCTGCTAGAGAGGGGGATCCAGGTCCCCTGCAGCTCTGCTGGGGACCTGGATCCATGTCTTATAATCTGACCTCAATTTGAGGTCAGATTATAAGAAGACCTCGAATGTAAGACGTCTTATATTCGAGCAAATACGGTATGTCTTTTCAGGGAATGTGATTACCATGTAACTAATATGGAATTAATACTAATATGTCTTTTATTTTTACATGCCACATAAAAACTAGTAGTGTGTTTCTCCACTAAATAGGAAGTTAGCCCTAGAAATGCAAGCCCTCAAGACTATTGGGTCTATTCACTTAAATTCAACTTTTCAAATACATATGGGTCTATTCACTTAAATTCAACTTTTCAAATACATATGGGTCTATTCACTTAAATTCAACTTTGGAGGTCGACTTTCATTTTGAAACTAACTCAAATTCGGCACCCGAAATTCAAGTGTCGAATTTGACTTAGTCCTGGTGTCCAGATCTTATAGCGAAATGTTTTGTAAACTATTACATAGAGCTCATGTGACACCTAAACTACAAATGCAAATTGGTTTGGCAGATAATTCTCATTGTCCTAAATGTACACAATCGAATGCCAATCTGGCATTTGGTCTTGTACTCACATACAGACATTCTGAAAAGAAATCCACACATATGTTACCCAAGAATAACATATCCCGTTTCACCTATTCAAACAGTTGGCCTTATTCAACACCTTTCTCCGAACAGGACTGTGGCTTGCCATCCAAAATGTAAACCATGTTGCTAATAGTGTCTGCCATCTCTAAAAAAGCAATTCCATCACAATGGGTTCATTCCCAACTCTCTTTTGCCTAGACTTCAATACTTATTCCAAATGGATTGGTTGGAATCCTCACTTCATAAGGAAACCAAAACAAAGGCATTGTTTACAAAATGGTCCCTTTACATCAATACTTTGGACAAATAAATCCAGTCATCGCTTTTGATAACTTTCCAAACCCCCAATTGGTTCTCCTCACAAATTTTGTTGGGCTTCATCCTATCCCAGGAACAGCCATCGCCACTTAACAATCTTTGTCTTGTATATGATATGTTTTGTTAAGGATATGATGCAAAATATGAACGACGCATAAGCGGGTGTACAATGCCAGAAACAGTGGTCAGTCATATTGCTTTTCATTGTATATAATATTATATGTTCGTAGACATACCCTTTCGCTATTATTTGTACTCATTTTGTACTGCTATGAGTCCAGTGTCCTTGCTATCTTTGTTATGTATGCACTCTCATGTGAATAAAGAAATTTAAAAAAAAAGAGTATAGGAAACAAATTTAATTGCTTCCTATTTCTCTGCAAGTGTTGCTGACCTGCCTTTCAAGTCGGAGCAGTCAGCAACACTAAAAAAAAGCACGATGGTACTGCCCTTCTAAGGTCAAGAGCACAGGAAGCAGGAAGAAGCATAGGCAATCTGTGACTGCCAAGTAGACTATAAGGCAGTGGGGATGCTCTGCATATTAAACAAATATTGATCTGCCAACTTTGGATCTATCTCCCTCTCCTCACAGGGATGCAGATCAAAGTAATAAAAGTAAGTAAAAGTAAAATAAAATAATAAAAATACAATAAAACAATAAAAAAAATTTAGACCCAAAGGCTTTTATAGAAGCCATTTCGTTTAACCCATTCCCTGCCATTTATCATGCATAAGCAGTGATCTTGTACATCAGAGCATTTTTTGCTGATTGTGCATTTTTTAGGGGTTCAGTTTTTTGTACTGTAATTTATTACAGTACTGTAAATACTCTTCTAAGCACTATTAACCCCTTCCTTGCTGTGGATCACTGCTTACACAATGATATTGATGCCAAAGAAATTTTTATCTGTTTTTTTTTTTTACATCCGATAGGTTGTTACGTGTAAAGTAACATTATATGTATATTATTTTTAAGCTGTCTGAGCACATGTATAGCAATCAGTAATAGCGAATTAGTGCTAAAGGTGGTTTGGTGATTGCTCAGATGATAATTGTGAATATTGATCTAACCAATTTGGATCTGCCTCCCTGTCCTCACATTTTTGTAAGGGAAAGAGACAGATCAGTATTAGTGTTAAAATAACATTTTATAAAATGTTTAGGTTTTATGGAAGCCATTCCCTGTGTATTAACCCCTTCCCTGCCATTGATCCCTGTATGAGCAGTAATCTTGCACAGCAACACTATTTTTTGCTGTATGAACTTTTTTATGGATTCATTTCTTTGTACTGTAATGTATTACAGTACTACATAGGCTCTTCTAAGAGCTATTAACCCCTTCTTTGTCATAGATCACTACTTAGGCACTGATTCTGAGGCTGCTGACTCAGGGTACGATTTTTACCCTGGTAAGCTTTCTGATACATCATCTAGTGATGTATCAGTGGCTGCTAAGCCCTTGCCACAAGGAGTCGTGGGTGTCTACTTTTAAAAAATATATGGTTTGGTGGGGCAAATTACATTGGCAGGCTTCAAAGATATATCCCACATAGGACATGGACGCAGGTTGACTACATGTCAAAATTCCAAGTTGGAACACTGAGATACGCACCTCAAAAATGTTGCTTTTTACCCCCCAAAAAAACAAAAAACCTATACATGGATGGTGTCTCTGTACTCGGGAGATGTTGCCCCACATATTGGGGGTGTTTTTTGGCCGTGAATTTTCCAGAATCTGCGAATTCATGCCTGAAGTACAATGTATGTGGAAACAAAACTCTAAAAATGTACTACCACAAACTTTGACAAAAGCTGGTGGTAGAAATAGTACATATACAGTATTAAAATACAACCATTTGAAATACCTTTCCAAATGGAACATGGACGCAGGCTGACTACATGTCAAAATTCCAAGTTGGAATGCACACATCCCAAATGTTGCCTTTTAGCACCAAAACAAACCAACAAACCTATGCATGGGTGGTATCACTTCAGATGTTGCTGAACACAAATTGAGGTGTTGGTTGGCAGTTGCAAATACCAGAATCTGAAAATTCATGCCTGAACTGCAATGTGTGTGAAAAAAATAACATCCCAACCCTTTGACAATGGCTGGTGGTAGAATTAGTACATGGAAAGTGTTAAAATACTACTATTTGAAATACCCTATGGTGTCTAGTTTTCAAAAATATATGGTTTTGTGGGGTAAAATACACTGTCTAGCTTAAAAAATGTCGCAAATGGGACATGGACACGTGTTTTCTGCATGTCAATATTCGAAATTGGAAAACCAAAAAGTGCACCTCTCAAATGTGGCCTTTTAACCCCCAAATAACCTAACCAACCTATGCATGGGTGGTATCCCTGCACTCAGGAGATGTTGCTGAAAACACATTGAGGTGTTATTTGGCAATACCCCTTAACATTTTCAGTTAACCTGAATTGCAATCTGTGTGAAAAATCACGCTTAGTTTTTGTTTTGCTGCAATGTTTGGCAAAGGTTGGTGGTAAAATGGCTACATGAAAAGTGTCAAAAAAACAAGTTAAATGCCCTGAGTTGTCTAGTTTTGAAAAATATGTACATGTTGGGGTTCATTCATTCATGGATTTAGTACAGATTTTAGTGTTACAATGTCACTATCGCTAATTTTGAAGAAAAAAAAAAGGATTTTGAAATAGCTTTGCACTACTTATAGTTCTGGCCCTATAACATGATTAAAAAAACCACAAAAACAGAAAACATGGGCTATTTTTGAACTCAGGAAAAATATTAGAAACTATTTAGCAGTGTTTTTTATTAGAAAATAATTTATTAATTCGCTCTGATCATCTCAATAAAACAGTACAAAATACAGTCTTTATCATCAGATTCCTATTTACATAGACATGTACTGTACTTAAACAAGTCGAAATACGATGGACAAGACACACATAAAGACGAGTACTGGTCAAGGTTCTATATTCTACTTTTAATTTTATATTTATTTATTTATATAAGATGAGGTATGTTCTATGTTGGGTAGGGCCCTTTTCTCCTCCTAATGTTCTTATACTTTAGCTATTGGGTGTTTTCTATTATCTTAATCCGATTCTTCAAGCCTCTTATTCTTTGTTTTACTTTCCCTATTGCTCTAATTCTCCCTAGTTCCATTCTTAGCTGGTTAATTGTTTGGGTTTTTATATCTTGCCAGGTTGGGGTATCTCTTGTTTTCCAATTCCTGGCAATTATCAGAATTGTACTCAGGAGGAGGTGAATTATTATTTGGGTTTGGTCTCGATCCATATTAGGCCACTCTAGATGAATGAGGATACTTTCGGGTGAGTTTTTTAATTGTACTCCCGTGCTCAGTCTTTTTTTCTTTATCACTTCTTCCCACATTAGTTTAATCTGCCTGCATCCCATCCATATATGTAAATAATCCCCTTTTTCTGCCTCACATCTCCAGCATACTGCTGGTGTCAAAGGGAACATTTTATTGAGTCTGCTTGGGACAAGGTACCAGTAGTTCAACATTCTGTAATACGTCTCCCATATATTCAAGCAGCTAATATTGCGTTTTACCCTATTAATAGATAGGATCCAGTCTGATATTGTGATCTTTTTCCCTATTCTCCTGCTCCATTTTATTCTTGCCGGGAAATCCACTTTATTATATTCAACTAAGATCTGTAAACATTCTTTAAATAGTTTCTTTTTCTTTCTTGTTCTTTCCTGGCTAAAGAGGCTTTCCAGCCTCTCTAGGTGTGGATGGTCTGTCCTAACTGTTTTTTTATTTAGGAAGTCTATTACTCTCATGTAGTTATATCGTTCTCTTTCCTGCAGACCAAATTCTTCCTTTAGTTTTTGAAAGGTTTTAACTCTACCTCTTTGCCAGAGTTGTTTTATTGTTAATATTCCCTTCTCCAGCCATCTGTGTAGGTCAAGATCCTCTAGTACTGTGTGATGGCTCCCACATTGACTGTGCTTAGTATCTTCCCTTGTAAAAACAGAAAACATGGGCTATTTTTGAACTCAGGAAAAATATTAGAAACTATTTAGCAGTGTTTTTTGTTGTCTCTTGTAGATGGGTATTCGATTTTTCAAATAAATGTCAGAATGTTTAATTTTTTTGCCATATTTTATAATTTTTTTATATATAATTATAGTCTATTATCAAAATAATGGTATCAAAAGAAAGCCCTTCTTATGATGATACAAACAATATATAGTTTGTGTGGGTACACTAAATGAGAAAGAAAGAAATTACAGCAAAACACAAACACTGAAGAAATTTTAAAAAAGACTATGTCACCAAGCGTCAGATAAGCCAAACAATTCATGTCACTGAGGGGGTAAATAAACACTTTAATTAGTTTAATAGAAATGTTAGCTGAACTCATTGAGTACATTATGTAAACATGATATATTTGGTAGTTCATATAATAACATGATTTACTTTTTAATGGAGCAGCATCTCACCAAGCTATCTAGCCAATTCTGCAGCATTCATAATTATTTATATTGTAAGCTGAAATATTGGCACTCATTCAAACGCCTGGAATAAAAGTTTTACTTCATCAAACACATTTAGATTTATTTTTAAATAAATCATTTGCTAAACTTGCGTTAGGAGAAGTAAGTAAGTAATAATTGAAATTACAAGATGTAAATAAATGTACTCAAAGTTAATTAGCAATTGTTTTATCTCATTGATTTTAACTTCTGAAATTACACAGTGCAATAATTTAGCAAAGTTATTCGATATGGATTTGTTCTACTGGAGTAGATATGTGCCATGGGAATAGTTTTGTCTTATGTGTCACCTCTTTCATGAGAATTTTTTTTTTTTTTTTTATAAATGTCAGTGCAAAGTATTGTATTAACATGAGAATAGCAGCTTGCAAAGGATTGTGCACAACTAATCTGAAATTACCTTTTTACTTACTGGCCCACTCGATCATTTGTTTCCATTGCTTTATTATATGAACTTTTAAGCAGTCCTCCCTCTCAATCACATTTCCTGAATTGATACCATTTCCCTGCTACTATCCTGAATAGATCTTATCTTAAGTCCGCCTGCTTCTGCTTCATATGAATACGTTTTGTTTTTTTGACGGACATATATAACTTGTGCATGCTGCCCTCCACAATGCATAATTCATGTGTAATAGCAGGGAAATCAGTTATTCAAATTAAGTAGTTCCCATGTAATGCACTGCTTGATTAACTAACTAGTTCCCTGGACACATTTCCATTGTGCAGAGGAGCATGTAAAAGTTAGCTGTATCCAGCAAAAAAACATACTTACCTGGCAACCTTAGCTGTACAACTGGTTGGAGCAAAACTGCTGCTCTGGCCACTGTGCAGAATGCAAATGCACACATTCAAAGTATATTATCATTTATAAATGTCTCCTTTCTTTCAACACTTTCTTCCTAGACTCCACCAAATGCTAAGAGCTGAGTGGGAGGATCAGTAGAAGCTGCAAATCAAGTAAGTGATAGTAAATTAAATATATTTAGAATACATATATTCAAATTTTAATAAATGCACACATTTGTATAATTGATTAAAGATAGATAATTTCTGTGATGCTGGAAAGAACATTAGTGAAAGTCCTACTGGAGAACCATACAATGTGTTCATATTTGTTCTGTATCATATATAATTCTGCAAAGATTATTAATTTAAATAAGCTCTCGATATTGCATCAGGGCTACCATCAGAAATTATGGGGCCCCTTACAGACCAAATTATTAGGTCCCCCACTCCATTACTAACCCCACATACCTTGTCAAAGCACCACCTTGCACAACCAGGACATGCTCCAGCACCTACATTGAACCCACAGTACATGCAAACCAAGACATGCCTCATCCCCCACATTTCATAGCCAGGACCCAGCACCCACATTACACATCCAGGAAATTCCCCAGCACCTACATTACACACCAAGGAAATTGCCCGGCACCCACATTGCAGGCACAGGAAAAAGTGAGTGGAGCTTTTTTTTTTTTTAAAAAGGGTCCCTTTTGATCTCCCCAGCCAGCGCTGGGTTTATAGACTTTAGGTTTATGGAAAACATGTAATGCTATTGCTATTCTATAAACCGAAATAGAGTCTCCATTCATACGAATAGGTCAACTGACCTATTCGTATAAATGGGGACTCTATTTCGGTTTATAGAATAGCAATAGCATTAAATGTATTACATCTGAGAGTCAAATAGAACCGTCAAATACTGTGCTTACAGCGCACTTTGAAAAATTCTAATAGTTTTGGGTGCTAAATAGTACATTTGCGTCTTGCGGTGCACTTCATATCTGAGAGACAAATAGAACAGTCCAATACTGTGCTTACAGCGCACTTTGAAAAATTCTAATAGTTTTGGGTGCTAAATAGTACATTTGTGTCTTGCGGTGCACTTCATATCTGAGAGTCAAATAGAACAGTCCAATACTGTACTTACAGCGCACTTTGAAAAATTCTGGCTACCTCCTCCTCCTCCAGCGCTGCTTCCACCTACACCGCCACGGTCACCGCCTCCTCAACCTATGGGTCACTTAGTATAAACTGAAAGAGAATACCCTGCACTCCAACCCTCTCTCAAATGGATAATTATGTTGATCCTCCTGGCAGCCATGCTTTAGATTTAGATTTATGTTCTTCCAAAACTAAAATCAAAGATGCCATCTAGTGCTATTTTATGGCTCAGCTGTATTTTTAATTTGTATGTATTTTATGTTATTTGAAGTTATTTCCCCATCCATTTTTGTTTTCAGGGCACTTTTCCTACTCTTATCCCCATTTTACTTCCTTTTGCAGCCCTCTAGCACTTTCCAGGACTTTTTTAGAGGCATTTTAGTGGCCAAAAGTTCTGGTCCCCATTGTCTTCAATGGGGTTCAGGGTCAAGTTCGGGGTCAAGTTCGAGCCCGAACCTGGACTTTTTTCTGAAGTTTGGCCGAACCCGCCGAACCCGAACATCCAGGTGTCCACTCAACTCTATACCCAAAGAAAGGATCGGAAGCACCACAGACACAGATTGGCAAATGCCCTATATTTAAAATTTGTGTTGTATTTTATTGCATGTTTAAATGTTCTGTACACTAAGATGGGCTCATTAAAAAAATACAGATAAAACAAAACTAGAAATAAAACAAAATAATTGCTAGCAATTAAAACTATCTATTGTAAATATCCCATTAAATCAAAGCCCCATTCCAAAATATATAAGTTTATATAAGTTGTAATGGTCCTAGGGGGCCCACTTGGGGAGTCTCAATCCATTTAAAGAAATAAAAAAAAAAGCTTGCCAACAGAGGCACTGGCTGGGGAGATTTAACGATCTCCCCTCACAGGCTATCTCTGCTGGCAGGTAGGCAGCTGAATGTCTGTGTGATGTCCAGGCACACAGACATCCTTTCAGGCTGCAGCTGTGGGAAGAGATGTAAATGTAATAGTGATGCTCTGGCAACACCTGATTGTGCAAGTTGGGTGCAATAATGAAAAAAAAATTTAGTGGGGGCGGCAGACCATTTGTTCTTTAAGGGGCCCAAAAAGTTCTGATGGCGGCCCTGAATGTATGTCGATATGTAGTAGATCTCAAATACAGTAGATCTCCTATGTGTATTTCACTGTAGATGATATTTAATGCTCTGAGTGCCTGTTGATGTATTCACCATGTCCATGAAACCAGACTACATACTAAACGGATCTGCCCTAACTGTATAGCCGAATGAAACAAAAGTCTTTATATTGACTATAGGTGAGAACAGGTCAGCACATGCTTAAAAGAAAAGGTGCTTAAAACACCAACCTAAGTGTGTTTCACCTGACTTCTGTGGTTTTCTCTTCTCCATTGTGTCGATGTTTTTTCTACATGTTACATGACATATTACTGTATATTGCCATCCCTTTTCCCATCGCTATCACTTTTATATTTGCTGGTTATCTAAGTATATAGAAACTGTTATATAGTTACTGGGTAAGAAAGCAATGTTCTTATTCATGAAAGAGAGAATTTCGGGGAATTGAGAAGGCAATTTTAAACTTAAGACCAAAGAAGGAAAAATTCAGCTGAAGATTTTTTTCCAACTTTGCTACTTTGGCCTAGCCTGTATTAATTAATCGATATCTATTAAACCAGATGTGATACATATCAATTTACAGATACAGGTGGAGAAATAACTACTAATATAACAATATAGGGGTTGTACATAAAACATTGTTTTTAAATTCCACTATTTGTTGCACACTTGGCACTAAATCCGCTGGTCTTGTTGTATTTCATTTTACCTGTAATAATTATAAAAAGTTAAGTTTCATACTAATAAGTGACCTCATATCATTTTCATTGTCTTCTGCATTTATTTCTCCATTTATTTTCAGTAAATGACTGTAACAACCCTCTGCACAGTTACACGTTTCGGTGATCATACATTTTGTTAAATAATCTAAACAAAAGATTGTTCAAATAGTAGCCTGAAAGTAGTGATTGAAGTTCTACAAGAAATAATTAAACAATGACTTAATACTAAATAATACTATTTTATGTTAAAAGCACGAGTTCTTCTGCAAACGTACCTAAGATCTAGTGAAATTGGAAGCTTTTATATGTTTTAAAAGTTTGTGCTTGGTGTTAAACAGTGGTAGTTTAAAGTTATTAATGTGTTACTAAGTTACTAATGTGCCAACTATTAGTTCAGTCATTAACCCACCCATGCGAAAGTTGAGATATTTTTGTCAGTTTGTATGGCATATTTGGAGATATCACTTTAACCTTACATGTATTTTTTATATATAGTGTATATATATATATATATATATATATAGAGGAGTCATTATTTAGACTAACATTGGATTCACCTTATCAGTTGTTTTATAAAGGTTGTTGGTGTAACCATTGATATTTATTTTAATGTATACTTGGATGTATTTTTGCTTTATCATACTAGTCTCATTTGTCATTGTAAAGATTGTCCGAGAGAGTAGAGAAGCTAAAGGTCTTCGAGTGGCTTGTTGACCTTTTGTTTATTTCTACTTTAGCTTCTAAAGGTTTGTTATTATTTTGTCATTTTACATTCTTAAAGCCTGATGTGCTTGTAATGGATATATGGTGTGCTTATTGGCTTTAATTGGGTACATAGAATTACAAATTTCAACTAATGATCACCAAGGCTGTTCTGTGTGTATTCAGAGATTAATTCAAAACATTCATTATTACACGTTAAATTATTTTGTCTGTGATGATGTGTGTTTTCATAGAATGTGTAGAATTCTCCAGAGCACACATTTACCTTGGCAGGGGAAAAAAAAAAAGGCTTTTGGCAAATAATCCACCCAGAATAGTAATATACTATTAACTCCAACAACTTGCTATGTGGTATTTTCTTTAAAACACTGATGTAAGTTTTGCCTCAGGCTATGACCACAATACTAGTATATATAGGGTTAGCATTAGGAATAGCGTTAGGTTATGGTTAGTGTGATGATTAGGTGAAGTACAGGTATAATTGGGTGGTAGCATGGATAATTGGGAGGTAGCAAGGGTGAAAAAAAAAATCAAGGCTCCCGATGCAGTGATGGCTGAATAATCCATTTATTCCAGGTAATGCAGGTACTGTAGCAAAAAGTGATCTCCCACCCGATGTAATTAAACGCCTACGTGTTTCGCACCAAAACTTGGCATTTTGTCAAGGTTGACCTTTTGGGGGTATGCCCATCTATTTATAGTTAAGTGCTAATGATATCGGTCTTAAAATGCTCCTTACATGTATAAATGCAACACTACTAAACTGTTAAAAATCACATTCAACAATATCAAATTAAAAACTGTGTTCTGAACATGGGTAGGACTAGATGTTATAATAATTCAAGAAATTACATTTAGTGGAAGTAGTGAATATAATTATTATTATTCCTTTGAGAAGGTCTAGTAAAAATAGTTGTTATTCTACGGCCCTATTTGCTGGTGGCAAGGAATTTGAAAATCAGAGAATAATTGACGTTATGCTACAGTATCATTTTGTCATCTAGTTATTTTTTTCTTGTGTAAGAATATAATCACTATTATAAAAAAGTGTTTTATTTATTTTTATTTTGTGTAGCTTATGTTATTTATTATTATTTTTAATTTCTTATATTAGTATTTATTTGTATACTTGTCACCAGCAAGGCCATTTTTCGTAAAGAGAATTAGGCATGAAAAAACAAAACATTTGAAACGCATATGGCTGATTAAACGGATTAATGACAAATTGTGGGGGAATGTTTGATCAGTATTAATGTTCAGGAGAGAATGAGAGATAAATCACAACAACTTAAATGATTAATGTCTGAATATATGGTTGAGATCTTACTCTAAGTTTATCCCTTTTGGCTGTTGAGTCTGCATCCTAAATATACAGAACATTTCTCTTTTGTTTAGTATATTTTGTTTGTTGCCACCTCTTTAAGTGTAATGATTAGGGTTAGGGACAAAAGTGACAGAACGGTGGAAGAAATGTATACATGTATACATCTAAAGGTTCACGGTGGAAAGTTAAAGAGGCAAACTAGCATGGATAAATGTATAGTGATTTTGAAACTCACTGAGATAAAACAAAACAGTTTGATTCATGAACAGATGATTTCACCAAATCTAAAATCCAAATCCGAATTCGCAGCAGCCGTCAGCCCCTCCAATGTATTTCTGGGGTTTGTATGCTCCTGTTTGGAGCACTCAAACTCCAGAAATATACAGCGCGGCACATATGGAGCATCCGCCACTGCCTGCCATAGCTGATGAACTCGTGTAGAGTGGCATCAGGGCACTACATGCAACCAATCACATGCAACAGTACATACAATTTGTCAACCTAACTCTTTATGACTAAAATTACTTGGTGGAGTTAGCTAGGGTGAAGATGACACACATTGCCAATTACCCACCAGTTTACTTGTAAATATATGTTACTTCTTCTAAGAACCAAATATTATATCAAGATACCAAATATCAATTTAACCGTGTTTTTTTTAATGTTGCGCCACTCAGGCTAGGGCTATTTTTTCACCTCTGCAGTGAACTGAACTGTAATAGTACTCTAACCCGAGATCTTAAATCCAGCTATCATCGCTCACTTCCGAAGCTCTTGCCCACAACAGCAACATGTTGCCTTGCAATAAGGCAACCATGATCGCTCACTGGACAATTCAACTGCACACTTTGGTGTTGCTGGATGCCTTGAGGCATTGCAGCATCACAATCTGAGAGTAAGAAATTAAAAGTGATCACTTGCACCAATCGTTTTTATAGAGGACCTTCCTCCCCCCATCAAGAGGTTAAAAAAATTGTGGCATTTTGAAACTAAAAAATTATCGATAAATAATATAATATTTAAATACTTGCAAACATTATATGCTCCTGTTTGGAGCACACAAACCCCAAAAATACACAGCGCGGCACATATGGAGCATCCGCCACTGCCTGCCATAGCTGATGAACTCGTGGAGAGTGGCATCAGGTCACTACATGCAACCAATCACATGCAACAGTACATATAATTTGTCGACCTAATGTTGAGAGACTTTTTCTCACTTTCGCAGCCAGAGAAACACTCTTTATGATTACAATTACTTGGGGGGAGTTATCTATGGAGAAGATGACACACATTCCCAATTACCCACCAGTTTACTTGTAAATATATGAACCAAATATCACATCAATATACCAAATATCAATTTGACATTGTTTTGTTAATGTTGCACCCAGGCCCGGACTGGCCATCGGGCACACCGGGCAAATGCCCGGTGGGCCGCGGTGGCCATGGGCCGAGGCCGGCAGGGGAGGTCCCAGCAGTGGCCTCTGGGTCCCAGGATCTCCCCTGCCGGTCTATGCAGGGCCGGCACTATCCGAGCGCCGGCCCCGCTGTTTGACATGAAGGGCCGGTGAGGACATCAAAGATCTCCCTCACCGGCCCACATGCTGACAAATCCGGCCGCCGGCAGGGAGAGAGGGAGGGAGAGGACCCGGCGGAGCTCTAACTTGCAGCTCCACCGGGTTCCTCTCGCGAGATCCGGAGCATTGCCATGGCAACGACCGGATCTCGCGAGAGTGAACTCTAGCCCGCAGGCTAGAGTTCACTCGCCACGAGGACCACCAGGGAACCCCGCCTCCCAGTCCTAGGTACCAGCGTGCCGGTCCCCCCCTCCCAGGCTAAAGGTAAGAAGGGAGTGCTGTGTGTGAATGCTGTGTGTGATGGGTGTGAGAGTGCTGTATAAATGTTAGAATGGATTGTGTGTGTGTGTGTGTGTGTGTGGGGGGGGGGGGGGGGTAGGTAAATAAACAAATAAAATAACAGGCATTATGTCCCCCCCGGACATAATGCCTGTTATTTTATCTGTTTATTTACCCCCCCCCCCCCCTTCCTACACACACACACACACACACAATCCATTCTAACATTTATACAGCACTCTCACACCCATCACAAACAGCACTCACACACAGCACTCTCACACCCATCACACACAGCACTCACACACGCACTCAAAAACAGCACTCTCACACCCATCACACACAGAACTCACACACAGCACTCACACACAGCACTCTCACACACACAGCACTCTCACCCATCACACACAGCATTCTCACACAGAGCACTCACACCCATCACACACAGCACTCACACACAGCACTCACACACAGCACTCTCACACACACAGCACTCTCACCCATCACACACAGCATTCTCACACAGAGCACTCACACCCATCACACACAGCACTCTCACACACACAGCACTCTCACACCCAGCACTCTCACCCATCACACACAGCATTCTCACACAGAACACTCTCACACCCATCACACACAGCACTCTCACACACACAGCACTCTCACACCCACAGCACTCACACCCATCACACACAGCATTCTCACACAGCATTCTCACACAGAGCACTCTCACACCCATCACACACACAGCATTCTCACACCCATCACACACAGCACTCTCACACCCACAGCACTCTCACACCCATCACACACAGCATTCTCACACCCATCACTCTCACACCCATCACACATAGCACTCTCACACACAGCACTCTCACACACAGCATTCTCACACACAGCATTCTCACACACAGCATTCTCACACACAGCGCTCTCACACACATCATAGACAGCACTCTTGCACTCTCACACACATCATACACAGCACTCTCACACACATCATACACAGCACTCACGCACTCACACACATCACTCTCACACACATCACTCTCACACACATCACTCTCACACACATCACTCTCACACACATCACTCTCACACACCGCCCCCTCACACACCGCCCCCCCTCACACACCACCCCCCTCATCACACCGCCCCCCTCATCACACCGCCCCCCTCACACACACACAGAACCCCCCAACACACTGCACAACTGACATACACAATACTTACATATATATATATATATATATATATATATATATATATATATATATATATATACACACAGCACCCCTCACACACATACTGCACCCCGAAAACACATTACATTCCAGACACACACTAGATCCCTTACCCAACTCTGGATCATCTACACACATACACACACTAGATCCCTATATACACTCTGAAACCGTTATAAACACACACTCACTAGATCTCCTATACACATTCTGGGTCCTTCAAACACACACTAGACTCATATATATATATATATGTATATATACACACACTAGATTCCTTGTAAGCAAACACATACTACACCCCTAAACACACACTACATCTATATATATACACACACACACACACACACTATAGCCTGTATGCACACACTTGCTATATCCCCTATACACACATTCTCTACAGCCCCTAGCCACATATGCATCACATTACACCACAAACACAACACAACTAAAACCGACCTTATTACACAATACCACACCACAATCAGCTTACTCTACACACACGCAATCCCACAAGCAGGCTCCAAACACATGCTCAATACTCTTTCCTGGCATTTTTGTCTTCTGGTATCCATTTATAGAGACACCAGAGACAAGTTGCAAGGAAACACAGTGCAAGCATGTTATTACATTTGCTTGCACTGTGCAGAACAAATACAGGGCTTTTTTCTCATGCTAGAGCTCTTCAGCAGAGCTCTGCGCATGGTCTGCCCTGGAAGAGCATTGAACCAATATGTTCACTTTGAGAGGGAGCGTGTTTGTCATTGGTGATGACAAAACACACCTCCTCTGCCCCGCCCCCTTCTTAGTGAGCCGCTGTGATCAAAAAATGCCCGGGCCGAATTTTTCTCCCAGTCCGGCCCTGGTTGCACCACTCAGGATAAGGGCTATTTTTTCACCTCTGCAGTGAACTGAACTGTAATCGTACTCTAACCAGAGATCTTAGATCCAGCGATCATTGCTCACTTCCGATGCTCTTGCTCACAACAGCAACATGTTGCCTTGCAATATGGCAACTGCGATCACTCACTGGACAATTAAACTGCACACTTTGGTGTTGCTGAATGCCTTCAGGCATTGCAGCATCCCAATCCGAGAGGAAGAAATTAAAATTGATCACTTTCACCAATTGTTTTAATAGAGGACCTTCCTCCCCCCATCAAGAGGTTAAAAAAAAATTGGAATTTTGAAACTGAAAAATGATACTACAAACAATGTCACTATTTAATATGTATTTCCACATGTTTGTTACAACATTTCAATTCTTGTTTACCTTCTTTTATTACAGTCACCGGTGTCCGTGTCAAGATATGTGAAGGTCAGTAGAACATTATTAAATTGTCCACAACACCAGTAGATGTCCACCATGAGCAATGTTCGTGCCGAACCCTGTTTATGACAACAATAAAAAGTGTCTGCTCTATTGCTATTTAAAATGTTTCCATAGCTGAAAAGGATTCAAAATACCAAATTGTCTGCTTCTTGCCATCACTATGTGGCCTGATGGTGCTTGCCACCATATTTTTTCTGTGCATGGACCATCGATGACTGATCTGGCATTCTGTGCACCCCTTAGAACCCTTTTAAAACATTTGAAGAGTTCAACCCTCCTGGGGGCATGTTTTCTCATTGAAGAGCTATTCAAACTCCAACATCTTATCTTTTTAATATGACTAAGCTCACCTCTGAGCTTACTGTTATTCATCCTTTCCTAAACTTGGATAGACCCTTGACTAAGATGGATACTGCCTGATATGTGTCATGACCATGGTATTGCTTTGTCCTTAGTGGTACCACATATTTAGTTCTTTGCCTTTGTTGCATGCCCCCTGGGGGTCTATCTTGCTTTAATCAACTTGTCATATGTGAGTTTATGCCACAGTATCTTTTTCTCTCCAGTAACATCAACTGGATATACCAATTTCTTTCAGACTCAACCTAACACTGAATCTGGTTTCTGTCTAAACCCTCATGGTTCTCTTGGGTTGAGGCAGTGCTGTATCAGTTCTCAGTACCAAGTACCTAGGGCTTAACCTTTGGGTACATAGCTGTCAGAGTGAAAACTTGTGTGCTTTTAATTGTGTTAACGTAAATTTGTCAGAGATTGCAGGGGTGTCTAAAATAAAGAATGTTGTTCTATAACGCACCACTTAGTATAAGTCAACAATTATGTAAAAAAAATAGCCATAAAAAAAGGAAATATCTTCCAATTATCTTACTATTAATTTTGTTCACACACTCTGGTGTTTTATATTTATAAGCTAACCGTATACCTAAAGAACCCTCTCTCATACATCATATTACCAAACATTAGCTGGACCTGACCTAAGAAGTTAAGCCGGTCCGTGGCTGTGAGGGAAGCGTTGTGAGCTCCCCTCAGGCCGCGCGGTCAATAAAGTTTGTTTTGAAAAAAGTTTAAACAAGCTTTATTGAAGCCGCGCGGCCTGAGGGGAGCTCACAACGCTTCCCTCACAGCCACGGACCGGCTTAACAGCGCGAGCGGAGACAGAGCAGAAAATAGGTAAGTAAATCCCAATACCCGGCGTATAAGACGACCCCCCAACTTTTGAGAAGATTTTCAGGGGTTAAAAAGTCGTCTTATACGCCGGAAAATATGGTAGTTTGATTTTCAGTGGAATGGTTATGTTAAAGGGTCTCAGCTATAGTGATCAAATGGGAGTTAAAATGTTTTCTTAACCAAAGTCCCTTAAACTAAGCTTAATTACATCATTAAGAATGTGAAATATGTGATTTCTTGTATCTTGTATATACAGCTTTTTACGAGAAATGTAAATCTCATGAGGCATGTTATATGAAATAGCAGAGCAAGAAAGTATCAACATCAGTATTCTGGGGTGAGCATCATGTGCCAAAGTATACAATAAAGGCACACACTGACATTTCTTTCTTCTTTTTAGTTCTAATTAGTATGAATAGCATTTGTAAATATTTACACATTATATCATTTATTGAAAATTTGTGTTACCTAAGGACGGATTTACTTCCTTCAGAAGTTAGCGTTTTTCTTGTACCTTGATTTTGTATTGGGATAATTAAGTTGGGTCACATGGCTTTTACCTCACCAACTCTTTAACAAACAGTATGCCAGTGAATAACAATAAAGATGTAATAATTAACACAATGCTCTGTCTCTGTTTCATTTTTTCGGATACAAACCTTTCCTTTCCTTTTCCTTTCTTTTCTGTCTTCCTCTTCCATTTTGGCTTGTTGTAGTATCCTGGAGGGTGAATAAAATTATTGTTCTGTTTTGTATAGTTTGTGATCATGATAATTTAATATCACATCAAAACTCTTGTTTAGAACCTGTCTGTAGATTCCGCCACAGATGTATTAAATACAGATATTTTAAGATCTGACAGCAAATTAATTAAAGCACAATTTATCTATATGTTATAAACATGGTGTTATGGGAAATAATGGATGAGGACATGCAAATAGTCAGCAAACAGCCCCACAAGCATTGTTACTGAAGCATATCAAATAATGACAGAACAGAAACTCTCCAATGATCTGATTGGACTTGTTATAATAAAAATCATGCTGATCATATTTTGTCTTTTGGAATAAGAAAAGACATCAGCTGTTGCAAAAGAACCTGAATCCAAATTCATCAACAAATAATAGAATCTGTCTTGTCACATTCTGAGCTGTATTCTCTATGTGAGTTGACTCTGAAGCAAACAAAGTAACAAAACAACTAACTCAACAGTCACAAACCAGCCCACCGACATTTTCCTTTTCCCTACTTGCACGTAGTTGAGGTTGTTAACTCCTCATTGTCTAGTTGCAGTTTGCTGTCAAGAGGTTTAATTGCACTTCTTCCAACACATTAACAAAGATTTTGGTAACAGTATAATCTGCTTTGTGTGCCCACTAGATAAAAGGTGAGAGTAGGTTCTCATCCTATTGGGAGTGTGCCTTGATGTGGCGGGTGAGCTTATATTATGTTTATATATTTGTTGCCAACTTTAACCACCTCACGGCAATGGACGTGTCAGGCACGTCCTGCCGGGAACTCCATTCCCGACAATGGACGTGCCTGGTACGTCCTGTTGTAAATCAAGCGGTTTTCGCGATCAACAATCACGAAAACTGCTTTAACAGTGCTAGTGTATTGCCTCGATGTCGCCCCATGGAGCGATCGTGGGTGCCATACTGACGGAGCAGCATGCTCTGTCAATATGGCTATGCCCTCTTGTGGTCTGAACCAACATAGCAATGTTAAAAAAAAAAGTTTTAATTAGCTTAAAACTGGTAATATAGTTAGATAAGCCTATAGGGTTAAAATTAAATAATTTTTAGCATAAGGGATAGGGTTCAAATTAAATGAAAATATATTAATGGATAGCATAAGGTTTAGAGTTGGGGTTAAATTAGGGTTAGGGTTACATTTAGGGTTCTGGTTGGGGTCAAAAGGTCAATATAGGAAAAAAAACACTATTTTAGTTTTTTTCCCCATAACTTGCAAAAAAAAATACCGAAAAATATGGAAACATGTATATTTCTGAACTCGGGACATTCCTACTTATGAAGAACAGGATAGTGCAATAAAAGTAAGTATTGTTTGTTTTCATAATGACAATACAAACAACAGATTTTACATTACATCGTACAATTTTATATATGACATTAAATTTATTTAACACAAAACATCTTTATAAATATTATTCGATAACAGGTACACATAAGATGTAGAAATGATTAAATAAAAATCTAAAATATTATAAAACCAATAATGAATAAGCAATGATCTATGTATTTGTAAAAAGGCCCAAAGGAATATTACTTCTGTAGTCTGTTTTCTTGTAAATTTATTTTCTACTCAGAAATATATCAATTTTAATTATTTTTGTTTGGGCATATAGTGCACCTGTATGCATTCTGGTGTATACATTGTTCCTCCAATGGTGCTGTAGTACTATAATATGTCAATATTCCAGTACATGTAGGTAAGATTTTCAGTCAAATAAAACTGTGCTCCAAAAGATTGAATAGATGCAGTTGAAAGGTATGAATATTAATGACCCTTCATAAACATTAGACCATACATTAGAGTAAAATGTTTATGAGAAAGTAAATAAACCCAAGTCAGTTATGAGTTATTAGGACTTATGTTTTTTTATTGACCCTGAAAAAGTAGTGTGATGGGGAAAACATGCCTCTTGGCTGCATGACCATACACCTTGTCCTCATTGTTAATATTAGCATAACATATTTAGTTTCTGTTGTTGAACTGTTTTCTTTCTTTTTTTATTTCCAGAATTCCACTCAGATTATGTGCTCTGAATGAGCTGATACTCCAAGGTTTCACCTCTTGTACAACAAAGCATAAGTTGAGTAATAATATATGGGTGAAAAATATGGTTAATTCCGAGAGTGCTAAAAGCTTTTTGAGTCCCACTGGGAGAAAACCATTACATAAATAGTAGTTATATTTATTATTACTATCAATATGGAAGAACACATGGAAGAAAGGGAACATTTAACAGCAGGTGTTCACACATCAATTCTGATTAATTTTATGAGAGAAAATAGAAAACTTGAATTAATTTTTATATCACTGCAAAAATGTCTTCTTAACACCTTGCCGACAAAGGACGTGTCAGGCACGTCCTGGGAGAAACTCCCTTAACGACAAAGGACGTGCCTGGCACGTCCTGCGGTGAATCAAGCGGTTTTCGCGATCAACGATCACGAAAACCGCTTTAACGGTGCTGGTCTATTGCCTCTATGTCGAGGCAATAGCCAGCACCGAAATTTCTATTTTGGGGCACCCACGATCGCCCCACGGAGCGATCGTGGGAGCCATATTGACGGGCTAAGCCCTCTGCCGGTCTGAGCTTCGGAAGTGAAAGTAACTTCACTTCCGTCTCTCTGAATATGCTACTTGACTGCCCCTAGTGGTAGTTAAGTAGCATTGCAATGGAAAATATTTAAAATACATATTTAATTAATAAAAAAACAGGTCCTATAGCTATTTTAGCCTATAGGGTTAAAATTAAAAAAAAATTAACATAAGGGATAGGGTTAAAATTAAATAAAAATTAAAAAATATTAAGGGATATAATAAGGATTAGAGTTGGGGTTAAATTTAGTGTTAGGGTTAAATTTTGGGTTCGGGTTGGGGTCAAAAGGTCAATACAGGAAAAAAACAAAAAACACTATTTTTGGTTTTTGCCCCATAACTCGAAAAAAAATACAGAAAAATATGGAAACATGCATATTTTTGAACTCGGGACAACATTTAGAAACTATTTAGAAGGGGTCTTTTTTAATGATTTTATTTGTATAAATTATATTTTAGGTCAAAGATAGAAAAAATGGTTTTTTTTAAATGTTTCATCATATTTTATGAGTTTTTTTGTAGTAAATTATAAGATATGATGAACATAATGGTATCTAATGAAAGCCCTTCTTATGACAATAAAAACAACATATAATTTGTGTGGGTACTGTATGTGAGAAAGAAAAAAATTACAGCTAAACACAAACACCCTAGAAATGTCAAAACAGCCATTGTCACCAAGGGAAAGTCAAGGTGAAAATGTCTTGTCACTAAGGGGTTAAGAATACCTACGATTGCCAACCACTTTTTATCATGTGTCACAAGAATATAATACTGCCAGTTTGTTGTTTTTAAATCCAAAATGGGCTAATAAAAATAAAAGAAAATAGTGAAGAAAAGGGACATGTAGCAGCACTGATGGGTGAAGGCATGCTGTTACATTTTATGGGGGAACAGGAGTTTTGTAGCCTTCCACTTGCACTTTCTCTAGTCCCATAATTCATTTTTATAGAAAAGACACCTAGAATTGAATGGCATATTCAAGGTGGGGTCTTACCATCAACCTGTAATGTGCAGAGGAAGGCTACAAAGCTAAGAGGAATGGACAGTTTTAGTTATGAAGAAAGGTTACATTTGTACACGTTAGAGAAACAAAATCTTAGAAGGGATATGACATGTTACATTAATATGTGCCGGGTGCATATAAAGGGTTCTCTAAAAACGTTTTCATTGATAAAACATTACAAAGGACAAGAGGTCACTCACTAAGACTTGAAGAAAGGAGATTTAGTCAACACCAGTGGAAGGGTATATAATTTACTGCCTGAAGAGGTGGTACTGGCAAATACGTTAGATGCCTTTAAAAATGGTCTGGATACTTTTTTTTTTAAAATATTTTATTTAGGTAAATTGTAAATCAATACAGTACAATCTTAGTATTATTCAATTGCAATAAGCAACATATAAATTGTAACAATGTCATTGTCAACACACGTGATGGATACTTTTTTTAATGAACCACAACATAGATTGCTATCTATTTTAATGAAGGCATTCATATTTATTTAGTGCTTGTTGAGCATGGAGAAATTTGATTGCTATTTGGAGTTAAGAAGGAATTTTTCCCAACTGAAACAGAATTCGAAAATAGCTGAAACAAGGGTTATTTATTTGCCCTCTTTTGGCTCCACAGAGGGAAACAAGAAATAGGAAACAGATTTTTTTCAACCTAAACTACTATGTAACTATGTTACAACATTTCAAGGTGAGCTGCCTGAGTTACATATGGTAAGTCTATAGATTTTGGAGTAAATGGAAAAAAAAGGATATCTAAGTGCAGGTGGTGAACTGTGCTGGACTGGGAACAAAAAACAGCCCTAAAAAATAACTGCCCCATAGCATAACATCATAAAACCAGCCCCATACCATAACACAAGATCATTTCAACTGAAGCCTGTTGTCCAAAGACATTTTGTTTTGTTGTTGTATTTCCCTGCATTAAGTTTCAAGTGTTTTAACAATGTGGATATTGGTAAATAAAATTGATAATAGCATAATATTAATTAAATAAATATATATCAAACTTTGGAAATATGTAGACTTATGTTTTGTTGATCTTCTTTACTTCTTAACACCACCAATTTTTTCTCATTGGTATGTTTTTTGAAGGATCAACAGAGATTTGCAATGACTGATCCAAAACATCTATGGAATAAAAGGAAATAAATGGTAAGAAGTAACAAATTAAGTGTTATGGGACAGAAAGATGGAAATAAACATCAATTCCACCACTCTTCTGATCATGGTCATAGTCAAAGGAGAAAATATCTAGAAGAGTGGCGTGATTCAAATGAAATCTATGATTCTGGGATCCAGATTAACAACGCTATAGAAAGAATAGATTTTTCTTTGAATAAATGTATGACGAATGCATGATGTTTCTTTTTCGACTCACTATGAAGAGCCAGGAATATTAGAACGTTGATGACACTTTCAAAAAAGAACACTATGGAAAAAATAGAAACAAATGGTAAGAAATACCAAATAAAGTATTATGGAATAGAAAGACTGGAATAAGACCCTGAAAGGTATCTAGTACATTGGTAAAGTTATGGACCTAAGAAATAAATGTGTTGAAGCTCCATAGCCTCTTCAAAAGGTGGCTTATGGTGCTGTGTAATGCTTTCCTACTTATATTATAAACCAAATCTAACTGACTAATAAAACTTATAAGCAGTCCTTCTCGCCATCCTCAGGAAGTTACATCTCTTCTTGTTCCCTACTATTGCAATGTATTTGTCAAGAAATACGTTAAAGAGCTACCACAGCATTACCCCTTATGATATCCCATAGAATGGTTACTGATACCATTCCTCTTAGAGGACGTATCCTCTATCTGAGTCACTGCTAAATACTAGATCTGTTTATTTAGCTTCCCTTTGCATAATGCAGCATTTATATCAAGTATTGCTACGTGGAACAGCACCTTTAAGAAATCTGTTTTGTCAGCTCCTTAACAATTTCCCTCATTGTCTCGCAAAATTGATTTCAAACATTTATGGTTGATGTCCCAAAAATTGAGATAGGAGCCATGCTGTCTCAGAAAATGGAGGTTAATGGTAAGTTGTATCCTTGTGCGTTTTCCCCGAAGAAGTTACCTCTACCAAATCTAATCTAAAACTAGGAAGTTGGTGAACAGCAAACTTTTGAGCATTATTCTTGCCCTTCAGGAATGGTGTCATCTGCTGGAAGCCTATGACTAAGTACTTAAAAGGAAAAAAACATGTCACGTGGTCTATGTGCCCTGGCTATATGGGGTATGTGCTCACTGTGGAGTGTCATTTCAAATTTATGACATTTGACCATTGCGTTCCTCATCATTCTTCCTGTGGTGCTTTTTTAATCAATTTTTGTCTCGGATCGGCAACAAATGTTCCTTCACTATTCATATGGCGAATTACTGGATTATTCACTCTCCATGTGTTGAGATTTCCTGGTCCTCTATTTATCTGCTAGAAGGGGCTATAAATTCGGAAACTATTTTCACCAACCACGAAAATTTTACACCTTAGCCAAATGTCTTAATCCTTGACAAGCCAGATGATCTTTATTTCTCTTCAGGTTTGATTTTGTCATTTCCTATTGCACTGGTTCAAAAAAACTTAAGGCTGGTTTTATTATCCAGACAGTTTCTCAATGACAGCAAAAATAAACCTGTTCCTGAGCCTAATATGCCTCCATTCAAGATGGTTGCCTCTTTATCTACACTTGTTTGACAATATCTTCTATATTCTGGCATCTCAGACTACTGCTGAAAAGCCAGGTGGTTTGGAGTCTTTGGTCAGCCCTTGAGGAGGGGGCAATGTCATATAGTGGAGGCTATATCCTGGCCACCACTCTAGGGTGAACCGGGGCAAGTCCTCTCTTACCTGCTTCCATTCTCAACAGCCATAGCTCTTGTGGTCTTGTCGTGATGTGAGATAGCTGTGGAGGAGCATAAAAAACATGTGGAAGTGGGGCATAGGTAACTTGGTGCAATAGTTTAAATGACCTGAGTCTCTGTCCCTTGCAGCCAAGTGGGTTCCTAGCTATTGCTATTTGTAATTCCTGCAGTGTTTTTTCAACATTTTGACACTGGCTTGTCTGACTACCCTCTCTGTGTTTTGTTCCTGTCATCCTATGACTAAAATCTCTGTGTACTAACCATGGTCTCCTCTGACTACCAGCTTTCTTGCGTATTGTTCCTGACTTCTGGCTGGCCACCCACTCCAGGTGGGTACCCACTTACAGGTATCCTCTAGCCTTTTCCTACATCATGTTTTCCCACTCACTTGCATAACCACTTCTGTATGTGCATAAATTGGGTTCCACATTTTGGGGATCATCTAAGTTGTTGGCCATATTTGGCTCGGAGGTTAACTTTGGAGTTAAGTTGGTTAACGTGAAACACTCACTTTGGTGTGTGTTCCCCAGATGCTGGCACATTTGTGACAATTACCTGGGCACTGCAAAAAAACAAAAAAGTTAAACTTCAAATAAATGTAAGTGCAACAAATTTTACACTATGCACAATGTAAAATATGCATATTAATGCACTTGTAATGTACATGTATTTGTGTATTTTACATGTTTGCCTAGTGTAGAATTTTACATAATGGTTAATAAAACACATTTTAGCACCAGACAATAGCTTTAACTGCATACATTAATACAGTAAAAGGCTGAAAATACCCTGAGACAACAAACAGTTTTAATAAAAATTCTAAATATATTTTTAATTGAAAATAATTAAATATATCAATGAAGCAATATGTAATACAGATCCCTAGACAAACACTTTGTGGACATTAAATTGAAATCAGAGCATTTTTGTTTAAATTTTAAAATCATTTTATTTACTTACAATATATTTTATCTCTTGATATAAAAAGCTGTTTGATTTATAAATATGTTTTGATATTCCCTACTGTGCACTCAATTGTAGATCATTATATAAACAACCAATTTTTCTAAACTATATGATTTACATTTATCAAGCAGTGATAAAGCACCGCCGTCTACAAATCCCACATTGTTTTGATATCAGTTTTTTCTATGCTTTATAATTTGATTCAGCAGTGGTGACTTAGAATAGGAATGGGTTTTCCATACCATACTTATACCACTAAATAAGTAAAAAAATAAATTAGATGTTTTTAAAGCATCAACTAATAAAATTCTAAAATCACAAAAATAAATATAAAGCTTTATGGAAAAAATTAAACAACAATTCTACATAATAACGATAATAGAACACAAATGTTTATAGGTATGATATATGCATGAGAAACCAAAATCAGAAGCATACATTTAACTCTTTGCTGTATTACGCCATTACATTCACTCATTCTTTTCCATTACTTTCTCCCATTTTAATCCATCTTTTGTTCATAGACCATGGCCTCCTCTCATGGGTCTATTCACTAAAATGCAAGAGGAGGTTGACTTTCATTTTGAGATTAAGTCAAATTTCTCAAAATAAAAGTCAACCTCCAAAGTCGACCTCAAACTTTTCTGGAATTTATTAACTTAACTCTTTTATTCCATCAACTCCTCATTCTCTTAACCTGGGGCAAGGATTAATTGTAACCCCTCATCACTGTGTGGAGTAGAAGTAGATTTATTAACAGCCTCCTAATTCATACTCTTTTTTTTTTTTTTTTTTAGTGAATAGCAATTTGTATTGCTTTTCACTGAGGAGAGTTCAAGATGGGAGATTGAGATGAACTATGGTGAGGTGAGGGGAGAAGAAGGTTGAGTTTGTTTTAGTGAATAGCATCAGGAGGTTGACCTTTAAAGTGAAATTCAACCTCACACTATTCTCAAATTTTAGTTAATGACAGAGGCGTCGCTAGGGGTGGGCTAAGGGGGCTGAAGCCCCGAATGTAATGATCAAAGCCCCGAGTCTCTGCAGCTCCGTGTAGCTCCGCCCCCTGACATCACACAGACAGGATGTGAAAGCCCTACACTGATAGGAGGCTGAGTGATGTGTCAGCCAATCAGTGCAGGGCTTTTACACAGCATCATGACAGGGATGTGAAGGAAGCTCCATGTGGGACAGTGAAGCAGCTCTGAAGGAATCCTTACTGGCTGTCACCTTGTGTGAGATGCAGAGCAGGTCTATTCCCACTCAGGTAAGCTCAGGATATGGTGGAGAGAAGGGAAGGTTGGGGTCACTTATTTACATCCACCTTTGTGTATTTAAGCTATATATTGTTGGTTTGAGGTTCCTTATTACAGGACTGCCAAACAGCATAGGAATGATTCATGTTACATATGTGTGTGTATATATATATATATATATATATATATATATATATATATATATATATAACATAAATCCTTCCTATGCTGTTTGGCAGTCCTGTAATAAGGAATCTCAAACCAACGATATATAGCTTAAATACACAAAGGTGGATGTAAATAAGTGATTTATGCTATATATGCATAATGATTTATACTATATATATATATATATATATATATATATATATATATATATATATTCATAAATCATTCCTATCCTGTTTAGCAGTCCTGTTATAAATAACGTCACACATGTGTGTTATGTGTATGTGTGACATGTTTTATTACAGGACTGCCAAACAGCATAGGAAGGATTTATGTTTATATCAGGGCTTGACAAATTTTATTTAGTTTTAGGAGCCAGCAAAAAAATTTAGGAGCCAGACAATGGCACATCAGAAAAGCATACATACACAGAGACAATCACATGCACACACCTCACAGACATCCAGTCAGTCACATACACAGCCAGTTACACACACACACACCAGTCAGCAAGTTTTCTTTTTTTTTTTAAATAAAAAAATAATTCCTTAATGTGTCCCACACGTCACATGCACAGCCAGTTACATACATATTCACATACAACACATACACAGCCAGTTACATGCATACACACACAACACATACACAGCCAGTTACATACACACACAACACATACACAGCCAGTTACATACACACACAACACACACAGACAGTTACATACATACACACACAACACATACACAGCCAGTTACATGCACACACAGACAGTTACAAAGATACACACACACACAACACATACACAGCCAGTTACATACATATACACACACACACACAGCCAGTTACATACATACACACACAACACACTCACACTGACATACACACACTCTCGCTCACACTGACATACACACACTGTCGCTCACACTGACATACACACACTGTCGCTCACACTGACATACACACACTGTCGCTCACACTGACATGCACACACTCTCTCTCACTCTGACATGCACACACTCTCTCTCACTCTGACATGCACACACTCTCTCTCACTCTGACATGCACACACTCTCGTTCACACTGACATACACACACTCTCGCTCACACTGACATACACACACTCTTGCTCACCCTGTCATACACACACTCTCGCTCACACTGACATACACACACTCTTGCTCACACTGACATACACACACTCTCGCTCACACTGACACACACACTCTCGCTCACACTGACACACACTCTCGCTCACACTGACACACACTCTCGCTCACACTGACATGCACACACTCTCGCTCACACTGACATACACACACTCTCGCTCACACTGACATGCACACACTCTCGCTCACACTGACATGCACACACTCTCGCTCACACTGACATGCACACTCTCTCGCTCACACTGACATGCACACACTCTCGCTCACACTGACATTCACACACACTCTCACACTGACATGCACACACTCACACTGACATGCACACACTCTCACTCATACTGACATGCACACACTCTCACTGACATGCACACACTGACACTGACATGCACATACTCACACTGACATGCACATACTCACACTGACATCCACACACTCACTCTCACTGACATGCACACACTCTCACTCTCACTGACATGCACACACTCACACTGACATGCACACACTCACACTGACATGCACATACTCACACTGACATACACACACTCATTCACACACTGTCAGGTTTTTAACTTACCTGCTGCAGGCATCTCTTTGCTTTGAGCTCAGTGTGAAGGAGGTCTTAGCCAATCATGGGAGGCTTCGGAACTCTCAGCCGATCAGGAGAGTTAAGAAGTCTCACCTGATTGGCTGAGATCCTTGAATCAAGCTCCCCTGGACACAAGAAAAAAAAAAAGACTGCTGCATAGAGCAGCAAAGTGCCGCCCCTGCCAGGGTGCTGCCTGCGACAGCTGCCCCATTAAAGGACCGGCCCTGTGAAGGCTCCTAAATTACAAAACTGGCATGAAGCTCAGAGCGGTAAGCATATATTGGTAAGTGCCCGTATGGTTCCATTTAAAAAACTAAAAAAGTCTCATGGGCTATAGCCCCAGATCTTTTGGAAACCTAGCAACGCCTCTGGTTAATGACATCTAGAGATAGAACCTTGTGACCCAGGTTTAGTATAATATTGTGAGACTTAGCACTGTCACACTTTAAAGTGTCAACATATTTTAAAATAACATTTCCAAAAATGATTCAAACTATGATGCACCCAGTATACTGAAGACATGGAATGTGTTTTTTTAGGCAAATTCTATTTCTCCCTATACACATTCGACAGCTACCACTGATGTCATGCTCTCAGAATCATAGTATACCTTCTGTCAAATATCAGGGGAAAGACTTTTCTCACTTCTCCTGCAGTGAAAAGGGCTTACTCATGTTATTCTTTCCTTTATGATTTCATGTCAAAACAACTGTTTCTCACTATGGAATGCAGGTTTGATTAACACAGACAAATTCTGGTCATGGAGTAAGAGCTTGCACATTTAAAAATGCATGCTATATTCTATGTTTCCAGGTTGCAAAAAATAATGTTTGCTTCTTTAAAATAATTTCACTGAATTTTAAACTATTTCTAAACACAAAAATGATTGGGGGTTTTGACAAAAAATCACTGTGACAATACGTGTTATAATGTTTTGTGTTCAGTACCTCAAGAGTTATTTCTTAATTTAAAAATGATCTTGTTTTATAAATTGATATAAATTATTACCTTAATGTTATGTATTTATAGCAGTCTGTAGAGGTTAATTTCAAATACTAATTAACCAGTGCAACATATCTTGGCTATTGTAAGGAAACTGTTTTCCCAGGATAAATTTGGTAATAATTCATTGGTACTACTAAGTAAATGTGTTGTAATTTTAAAGGTCAAAATGAACACTGCATATTGTAGTATAATAAACTGGTGCACAGTTGGAGTTTGTAAATTTAAAGGTCAGCTGATAGAAGTTGTTAGGTTCTGTCATACACATAATTGATTTTACCTATCACATCCCACCTTTAATAACTGGAATGTTTACCTACAAACTGATTATCTACAAACAACTATTTTTAACTGTCACATTTAACCTTACCCAGAAGACCTGATCTCACTCATGAATGTTTTTTAATAGCAATCATATAATTTCTAAATACATTTTCTACACTAAGACATCCTTTTGACTTTTTTTGTATACACCCAAGGAAGCTGAATTCTGTAGCAAAATTAATTTTGTAGGATAATGCTAGCCCTATTGAACTTCTACTGTGTGTATGCAGTTTGAATTCTCCTTTTGCACTTTACTTTGGTAGTGTAATCGTGGACATTTTGTAATATCGGTGATGAGTCCTGAATAGACCATGACGTCTCTCTTCCTTAAATGTAAGGATGGGTTTTTAAAATTATTTTTGGATATTCTGCTGTCCAACATTGTTTTCCAAGATTATTTCACAGATTACCACCCTGCCCTGCTTCTTAACGGCTTATAGTAATAAGAGTCTATACTTCCCAGAGCAAGTTATAACTCTGTAAAATGTGAGTGGAACATACACAGAACTTACACAGAACTATGTATTGTATTTGTGTTTAATTTACATATTTTGGACAGTTGCAAATGCATACTTGTAAATTAAGCCAAAATTAAGTATTTTAATTATCATGTGCAATATTACAAATTGTAAGAGTTGAGTAGTTTTTGGACACAACTCACCTATCTCCTTCACTTGAGAATAAGCAATCAGTGATGTGTGCAGAACTAGGTAATTAAGATATATATATATGCAATCATATAGTTACTCACCTAGATTCGAAACAAATTAGCTGAGTGTTCAGTACTTAGTCCATAGAACTCAGACATAACAATAACATAAATGTTCAATGATTTAAAAACATCAGCCTTTAATGAATATTAACATTTGAAATAAAACTCTTTAATTCCACTGTATTTATTGGACTTAATATCTGAATTCAAATTATTATTCAATAAACTAGAAAGGAAATAGATGCAACCATTAACAATCTATTAAAATAATTGAATTGTCAGTTCCATTTATAATTTTAATAGAAATCAAAGAAATCATGAATAAACTTCTCTTAAGTTAAGCATAGCATTATACTTTTACTCAATAAAATATCTCAACTAATACATCCCCAAAGTGACCTTGTCTTTTGTTGTGCTTACATGCCAATTTCCCAAGGCTTAGCCATGCATGTTGAAATAATTTCCCAATAGTATAAGGCTTGTAAAACTAAAATTAAAATTATAAAGTTAATTAATGATAATAAACGCCTAGGGTTTATTTTTTATCTAATAAGCTGCTATACCCATAATATGACAGGGGTTTTTAAAGTGTCTTATTGTAAATGTAGTAATTGTTCATTGTATTCTTAGCTTTTACTCCACATTTTGTGTCAACAATTTATGTTTTTTAAAAATATCCAACATCCTTTAGTTTACATCAGCTAAATATTAGTTTTTCCACTTCATTGATCTCATAACTATGCTGAGCAATTGAGTTTCATATTTTACATACATAGTGAAAGGTCACATACCCATCGCTTTGTCCATTCAATACTAATAAGTTCATCATTCATTTATGAGTTTACCTGAAAGACAAACATTTTAATGAAAGTCTAATGACTATTAATAGCATTCTAAGAATTAAATGTGACATGTTATTACACCTTTTATGAAGAGATTCACTGCGGTAAACCAATATTCCATATTTGCAAGTATAATGGAAACATTATCAAGGTCTGCTTCTGATATTACTTCTAAACAAGAAATATTTTATAGACCTACTGTGTGCTGGTGTTAAAACCCTGCCAAAACTTTATTTATGAAATGACCTATCAAATACACTTTAGTATGAAAGCATTGAGAAAAATGATTTATTGGTTGCAATTAAAAAGGAAAAAAGTCTATGTCAGGCCAGGATTTTTGGAACAGGTATTCGTTAGGTACAACAATTATACTTTCACCCTGAATGGATGTGGGTGAGTCACCGATGAAAAGCAGGAAAGGTATGCACACTGTCCGCATATATTATATTCTCATATTCCTTTCTATATAGTTTATTGAAGTGAACTTCCAAAATAATTTAGGTTAGGTATCAAAAAGTAAATGTAATTGTGTTTTTGCATCTCCCTAAGAGGTCTGGAGCTGTGTCCAGGCTATTAAATATGTACGCTCCCAATAAGAGGCAGATACATTTTTTGAATAGTGCCTTGGATAGGGTGTCTGACCTTATCCAGGGCACCTTCCTATGTTTTGGGGACTTTAACGGTGTAGCTGATGCTATCCAGGATAAAAGGGTGGCCCCTGGGGTCCAGGTTACTCCCTCTGTGAGAGGTCTTGCTAGATCCTACACGGAATGACTATGTAAATATAAACTATGTGACATCTGGCGTACTATAAGGCCAACAGACATAGAATTTACTTATTTTTCAAATACTCATAGGTCCTATTCAAGGCTGGACATGATTCTGACGAGAGCATCCCACGTGAAGGATTGTCTGAGGATTAGTATTGGGCAAGTGGCGTGGTCGGATCATAACCCAGTTTTCTTGACTTTAGAGAGGATACTAGAGGATTTTTTCCAACGTGGAGACTGAAAGATTTACTACTGTTTAAAAAGGAGAATTTAGAAAATATCCAAACAGTCTTTCAACAATTTTTTGACAAGAATGATCAGGGAGAAACTGAAATCTCGACGGTCAGGTGTGCCTATATGTGCGTAATGCGAGGACACCTAAATAAACTGGACAAAAGAGAAAAAAAGATCAGCGGACATCAGATCAGTCTTTCCCCACTTTACATTATACTAAATGATCTATCACAAGCTAATAAAAAAGCTATACAACCAGATACAACATCAGAGATTACTAGAGTGCAGAAAAATTATATGAAGGATGAAACAAAAATGGTACTATCTGGGGAACAGAATTATTAAATTAATTACAGACCAACTGTCAGGGTTGGGACCTGGGAGCGTAGCGCAGGGGTGTTGGCACTAGGTGGTGCGCACACTAGAGAAGTCCGGAGTGGCAGCAGTACCAAGGGGTAAGGCAGAACAGTGTTCGAGGTAGGTAATGGGTAATCCGGGGTCAGGAGTGGAGAGGTAAACGTAGTTGAATGGAGAATCCGAAGTCAGGAGTGGAGAGGTAAACGTAGTCGATAAACAGTCCAAGGGTTCGGTAGCCGGGAGATCAATAAACACAGGGAAACGAGGAACAAAGGTATGGGTAGGAATCACTGTAGAGGGAGTATCCACACTACAAGCTTGGAAAACTAGCAAGCACTGAATGAACAGTGCTTGCTGTTTAAATAGGGTGCCAGGACCTTTGCTCCGCCCACCATCCTGCAGGTCGCCGCCCCCCTCTGGCTTTAGCCAGATAGTGAAGGCAGGAGTAGGACCTGCCCCCTCTCGACACCTCCCGTGCATCCTCCAATGGGAGCACACCACCGGGCCGCAGGCCACGCCCCCCTGCCATCAGAATGACACCTGTGCTTATGTTACACAAGGCAGGTTGTACTACAGGCCGGGGATGCGGCCTACACCGCGATCGCGTGCCCCCCCGGCGGGGGGCACGGTACCTGGAGTCTGTTGGACCAGGTAGGGGATCCCTGCAGGAGGCATGGGATGGAACTGGGGTCTGACACCAACGTAAAAGAAATAATGTAAGATCTAGAGGATTGTTACGGAATCAGAGACATGCATTAGTCCAGAACAGATAGATGCCGCTTTTAAGCAATATTATTCAACATTATATAATATCCCCTCCTCTACAATTAGAGATAAGGGAGGAATTTTAGGGTACCTAAAAGGAGTAGGCCTGCCTAGGATCTCCCAGGACTTGAAGAAGTCTCTGAAAGTAGATGTCTCAAAAGTTGAGGTGAAAAGGGCAATTGAGAGATTTAAAATTAACAAAGCCCCAGGTCCTGATGGTTATTCTAATTATTTTTAACAAAAAACAAGGAAATGTCCTGATTCCTCATTTAAAAAATACGTTTTATTCAATTAGAGCCTTACGAGGCTTTCCGGAAGAAATGCTGCAGGCCACGATCACCCCTATCCTCAAGGCTGGGAAAGACCCCACCCGAGTTTCCAATTACTGACCTATCTCGTTAATAAACTCAGACACTAAAATATACTCATCCATTATTGCGGATAGATCGAAACTGATAATAACTTAGCATGCGTGGGATAGACACAAGGCTATCCTAGCTATAAGACCGGGAACGGGGGACTAATAAAAGTACTGAAAAAAAATTGGGCAGACTAGATGGACCGAATGGTTCTTATCTGCCGACACATTCTATGTTTCTATGTTTCTATGTTTCTATGTAACTTCAATAATTCACAAAAAATCAAATAGGATTTGTCGGAGGAAGGTAAGCCTCAGACAATTTTAGGAAGATTATTGACTATTTGACTCATCAGAACCTTTCAGCAGTATTAGTATCCCTGGATGGGGAGAAGGGTCGATTGGCAGTTTTTAGAGGAGACCATGAAAGAGTACAACTTGGGAAGGAGGCTAATCGACTTTGTTATGGCCTTATATACAACCCCCACAGCTCAAATAGCGGGACAGGGTTTTCACTCAGATTAGTTCCGGATTCATAATGGTACTCAGCAGGGATGCCCCCTTGCTTCCTTGCTGTACATTATGACTCTCAAAAATAAGGCAACAACCAAGGATCAAAGGGGTAAAGTTCAGAGAGGTGGAATGTAAAATTGGATTATATGTGGATGATGTCCTTTTAAAAAATTATGGATCCCGAAATTTCGGTTTGGGGGGTTATGAAGGAAATTTATATTTATCCAAATTTCTCAAATTATAAGCTTAATGTGGGGAAGACACAGGGCTTGGGGGTGGGGGTGAGAAGAGATCGGCTGGCAGCTTTAAAGGCCGAGTTTCCTTTCAACTGGGTTGAAGATAGTATTGAGTATCTAGGGTTAAAAATTCCATCTTCTTCTAAAAAATTAGTTGAGCTAAACTTTGCCCCTCTGCCGGGATAAATGACTCGTACATTGGCTCAGTGGAGAGGTTTAAAAACAACTTGGCTAGGTAGAATTAATATTATAAAGCCTTACATTTTGCCAAAATTGACAAATCGGCTGAGAATGTTGCCAGTCAGTCTGCTCATTTCTATGGTGGATAACTTCCAGGGGATCTTTAATATATATGTATGGGCTGATAGAAGTTCTAGGATATCTAAGAAGGCGCTATTTAGGAATAGAGCTACAGACTTCCAAACGTTGTGACCTATGTACAGGCTAATGCCTTAACTCACGTACATGCGATTCAGAGCGTAGGGAATAGGGAGGAAGATTGGTTCTAGATGGAACAACATATCTTATCCCTGGATATCCTGGAACATCTGTTATGAATGCCCCAACGGAAGGCTAAGGAGTGGATTGGAGGTCCGGGCCTGATCTCATTGAAAAATATAATTCCAGTATGGTTAAAGTTTAAAAAAAGATCATTAGTGAAAGATATGGTAGTCCCACTGAAGGTTTTACAGCATAACATAACATTTGAAGATCTGGGGCAATATATCGGATAAAAGAATAGGAGACATTCTCTCTAATGGCCATATGAAATCATTAAACTTGCTTATGGGTGAGTTTAACATCACAACATCAGGAAAGTTCACTCTCTTTAGGATTAAACATTACTTGAAAGCATCACTGTAAAAAGGGTTAGAGTTTGATGGCGCAAGGATGATTTATCAACTATTTCATGGGAGCAATAATGGGGAAGATTCATAATAAATTAGACCTACTTACCCCAGTTACATTATCCCCTGCCTTGGTAAGTTGGGAGAAGGAATTGGGAATCTCCATAGAACCTGAGAAATGGTGTAAAGTCTGCTCGCGATTGACTAAAAATACCCACTGTTTGAATTTACAGGAGTAGTTTTTTAAACTTGCCCAATGCTGGTACTTAGTCCCCCAAAGACTGCATAAAATAAATAAATCTAACCCAGACATATGTTGGTGCTGTGGCAAACTGCCGGGTTCCTTTCTGCACATCTGGTGGTCCTGTGAAAAGGTTGCTGGGACGTAGGATAAAGTATTTGAAGTGATCACAGAGTTAGCTGGTTGTTCATTCTCTCCTACACTTGAACAAGCACTGCTTCACTACAATATGGAGAAAATTGTAGTGCGAAAAGCAAAAATTTCTCACTGCACTTACTAATGGCAACTAAATCTTTAATCGCCAAATATGTAGGTGTGCAGACGAATTAACCTGGAAGCAGGTTTTTAAATTTATCTAATCAATTTTATTTAATGGAGAAAGGTTATTATTATGTGCTCTCCAAGGCAGGGAAGTTTAATCACCTGGATCAATTTCCATTAATCTCATTTTAAAATCCCTAAAACCCCGGCATTAGAGCATTGATTGGGTTTAGAACAGAACAATTAGTGGGAGTTGCAGAGGGGCATTATAATACGATACTACTCTATATAGAGCCGAGTTTGGGGAGGGGGGCAAGGCATCACACACTATAGGTTTATGTATGTATTGTTGTATTGTATGTGCTCTGTAAGCATGTAGGTATCAGGCCTGAGATCTCAATGGAGAAGAGGAGGAAGGAAGAGAAAGATTTGAGGTCCAAGCTTTGATATTCGTTCCCAGGGCTTACGCTGATCCCCTAGGGGTATCTCTCGTTATACTGATATATTAAAGGCCGATGTACATGTTGTATTTGATTTGTTTGTTTACACAGAAGTATTGGGTTGCTTGTGAGGCTTCCTTTTTTTCTTTTTCATATTGATAAGTACGATTCAGGGTTTGGTGAGATACAGATATTTTTATGATATTCCTGTATACGTACGTATTCATGGGAAGATTAATTTATGAGAAAATAGACACAAGGATGACTTAAAAAGAATAGAAAAAGAGGAGCAGGAGGAATAGAAGGATAGAAATACATGAAAGAGATACCAATACAATGGAATCATTGTGTTCTTGAAGTCTGAGTGTCAAAGAAAAAAATATATATATATATACTGCCTGTTAAAGAAATCCTTTTTTTAACTGTTTATCTAATCATGGAGTGGTTGAAAAAGACTACTGCCAAATGTGAGAAAAGTCTGTCTGTAAAGGGGTCTAATCCTGAAAATGTTTGGGATGATTGTTTATTGCATAACAAAAAAAAAACGCAGAAATGACGACACTCCTGGAGCCAATTTGAAGGTGAGTCAAAAACATAGTGTTTTAATCTTAAGTAGAAAAATACATAAATCTACAATGACAGTGCAGGTGTCAAGTTTACAAAATCGCTTGACACGTTTCGTGCTCCAGGCACTTACTTAATCATGGGCTTATGATTAAGCAATAAGATCCCCAAAAGAAACAGAAAAGATTGTGATCAGTTGATAAAAGTATTGGCTAAGGTAGCGGAACCCCTGGTATGGAAATAAGATTTAGTGATAAATTGATAAGCTGTTAATTCAAACAGAAACAAAGGAAGAGCATGAGCAGATACTCTGTGATATTTGTCAAGCACTGGTAAGTAATGGGTTAAAACTGAACACATCTAAAGTGCAGCTTTTGAAAGATAGAGTGGCTTTCTTAGGAGTTGATATAGATCTAGAAGGAAAAACACTTTGTTTAACAAATGTGAAAGCCTTACAGCAATCTCCAAGGCCAAGGACAGTGATGTAAGGAATTTTTTAGGATTGGCAAATTTCATCAGAGAATTTATATATGATATGGCAGGAATAGAAAACCTTTGAACAATATGCTAAAAGTTAGTGAACTATAGATGAGCTACTGTGGACAGGGGAAGCTGAAAATATTTGGAATTTGTTGAAGGATGCTCTCATCCAAGAATCTATATAAACTGCTTAAATTGAATCAGTACCATGTATTGTTCAATGCTATACAGATGTATTTTCATTAACAGCAGTTTTTATGTAAATGCAGCATGGCTTTTTACAAACATTGGGATATTTTTCTAAGATTATGTCTCCAGTGGAAAGGGGAATTGTTTTAAAATTTGTTCTGATCTAGGAGTACATACCTAGAGGGTAGCTCAATGGATATTGAAGCAACAAAATAAATCCCTCAGAGTGGAAACCAGTTCTGGTAAAAGAGCTGAAATCGTTCAGAAAGCTTTAGAAATAACAGTATATGACCCAGTGGATATAATCAGTGACAGCCGTTATATAGTTAAAGTATTAACACTTCACCTCCCAATATGGAAAATAAAGGGATAGTAGATTATCAGGAAAAGTATTAAAACACACATGTAGACAGATTGATTAAAATAGGAGAGCGGCAGTACTCAGAAAATATAATAATTACAACTGTGAGCAAAAATACAAAGAGCATATTATTTACAGGATCTGAATGCGTATCAATGTAAGGATGTTTTGTTTAATTCAGTTACAATGAATGATGTTACTGATACTGGCTTGTAAAGGATTAAACATGATGAGATACAAACCTTTGTACTATTTACACCTAGTGACAACTTACAGGAGCTGATTGTATTCAGTCATTGTATTTGGGTTTAGAACGTTCGGTTTATAGAATAGCAATAGGATTACATGTATTCCATAAGCCGACAGCCTATAAACCAAACGTTCATAAATTTCTGAATGGAGACTCTGTCTCCGTGTAGTGAAAGCCAATAGTACTATTACATTCATTACAAATGCCGAAAGTTTATAAACCGAACGTTCGGTTTATAGACTTTCGGCTTATGGAATACATGTAATCCTATTGCTATTCTATAAACCAAACGTTCGGTTTTTAGAATAGCAATAGGATTACATGTATTCCATAAGCCGAAAGTCTATAAACCGAACGTTCGGTTTATAGACTTTCGGCTTATAGAAAACGAACAGTAGTAGTGCCTTTCTATGAACCCATTCATAATTCTTATGAATGGCTTCATAGAAAGGCACTACTACTGTACGTTTACTATAAGCCGAAAGTCTATAAACCGAAGGTCATTTGGTTTATAGACTTTCGGTTTATAGAATACATAGAAACATAGAAACATAGAATGTTTACATGTAATTCTATGTATTCTATAAACCGAAAATCTATAAACCAAACGACCTTCGGTTTATAGACTTTCGGCTTATAGAAAACATGTAGTACTATTGCCTTTCTTTGAACCAAACGAGAGCCCCATTCATAAAAATTTCTTATGAATGGGGCTCTCGTTCGGTTTATAGAAAGCCAATAGTATTACACGTTTTCTATTTGTTTTATGCCCCAGTGTTTCCCTATTATGTTCATAATGTTTTTTGTTTTAATGTTATTGAAATTTCTGTTTTTTATCATTTTTTTTAATTTTATATGACAACAAATTACGCCTACCTTGATTTTTGATAGGGACTATTTCATTTTTTAAATATCATTAACAGCCCTTTTCCAAAAATGTATATTTTTTGGTCTCTGCTTGTTCCAAAAAGTTGTACAATTGCATCTGTGCTGCACAAAT
Source organism: Pelodytes ibericus (assembly GCA_036172795.1). Classification (NCBI taxonomy): domain Eukaryota; kingdom Metazoa; phylum Chordata; class Amphibia; order Anura; family Pelodytidae; genus Pelodytes; species Pelodytes ibericus. Next base: position 115,282,707 of record CM069861.1, on the reverse strand, counting down.
TCGCTTTTGGGAATACTTTTTAGCAAAGTTGGATGGTGACATCTTTGTTGAGATATAAAGTTATTGACATCTATCTTCCTGAAAAAAAAATCATAGTTTTAATTACTCCATTTTCAATACAAATATTAAAATCTAAAAATTGCCCTTTTCTATACTATAATTCATAGTAAGACGTATATTCTTCTTATTTTTATTAAGATGTGCAAGAAATTCCTCATCCACTTTCTATTTAAGAAACATGTCATCGATGTATCCGTGGAAATCCGACAGAGAGTGGTTCTCACAAGCCACCATGAAAGTATTTGCATAGCTTGAGGGAAACCTGGTTCCCGTTATGTTTCCATCCAGTTCCAAGAAAAACATTTAATGGAACCAGAAAAAGACATTAGGGAATACCATCTCTACTCCCTAGAAATTCAATTTGTTGGGATACAAGACTATTATATCTCTCCAATAATCTTCTTATTGCCTCACATCCCTTGTCATGAGCAATGCAGGTATATGATGTGGTGAGGTCTCCTGTAAGTAATAGCCTGGCTCCCATTTAATATTCTCTAGCATATTAATGTTACTCATAGTGACTTTCATATATGCTTGGGTCTGTTGCACAATACATGAACAAAAATATTAGTATTCATGGATCATGGATTAAAACTCGTATCTACTGGATCCATGAGTGCATTTGTTTATATTCTGTTTATTTGTGGTTTGATAGGAAAGTACCATGTTAGTGTAACATTTCTCATACATTTAAAAAGATCTCTTTCCTATAATTCGCAGTTCTTTAAGGCATAATGCAATATTTGAAATGTTGCCTATACCAACCAGTAGCATAATTCTAACAGGGATTTTTTTACCCTCTAATTTCTACCTAATTTTTTATTCCTTTCTTGCTCCCTTTCCTCTAAATCTGTGCCTTTTCTCCTTCAGATTATTTCTGTATAGTTTCTTTGTGATTTTTGTCTGGGCCTGGAAAGCTGAAAATCCTCATTTATAAATGGTGAGGTCTCAACTAAGGCAGATGTAATTTGAAATTCATTTTGTGGATATGGTCATTACATTATTGACTGTTAAGGTATCTTTGGTACAGAAGGATAAAACGCACTTCTTTAATGTTATGTATTTTCTGCACAAACATCAGCATATTTTCTTTATGGAGAATATGCTGCTCCACTATGATTATGTCTAAATGTTCTCCTAAAAGTGTTAAAATTTCTTTGTACTTCTGTGATTGTGCTAAATATCTGTTTTTGATCTCAATGGCTGTAAAAATCGTTTTCCATTAATATCTTTAGATGATGCTGTTTTACTAATGTAATGTAAATCTAAAAAAAAAGTCATCCATTGGCTGCATTCAATACTAGCATTTCTCAAAGAAGTATCTAACATCTGTGTTTCTCATATATGAAAATGTAGTGATTTCATCATGTGATTTGGTTTTTAAATCTACTTTATGTTTTTCATATATAATTTGAAGATCTTTAATTGTCTCTCTCCTTCAGATGGTTCATTTCCCGTATTCACAACTGAATTATATTTTTCAGTCTATAGTCTAATGGATTTCTAATCGTTTTTGACTTGTAATCTTCTTTATCTCTCTGATATTTTCTTATGTTCACACTTTTTAATCTCATGTTCCAATTTAGGGATTGGTAAATTCTTGGTACTCTGGTAGCTTAATGAAAGGGCTTAAGATCTTGTGTATATTCAATACCTATAAGGTTTTAGGACAAAAAGAATTTTAAACAGTTAGGTGTGATTTTCTCAGCAATATATTTTTGTTGAAAAGCGATTTCCCATTTGAGTCTTTAATTTTTCTTCCGAATCTGGAGAGCAATCAGTTAGATTTGTACTATCTCTACTTTTGAAAACCTCATTGGTAACAATACCATCCTGGAAACAGTGAAGTGTGTATTTGACGCTCCAAAGACTATTAACAATGCAGCTACCGTTCAAGTGGTGTACCCCCCAGATTCACCACCTTGATAAAGATTTGTGAAAAAAAAAAAAGTGAAGGTGCACATAAAAATTAATTATTAAAATGACACTTACCTTCTGCATATTAACAAAAGGAATTCCACAGGAAATGATAGCGCTGGCACTCCGGTTCAAGGTGAATAAAAGGTAATTTATTGTTGAGCAACAAAAACAAATACAGGGACAGAAACACTTAAAGCTTTCGAGTATAATGACTCTTAATCATTAGTGCCATGATCTGAGTTTTTGCAACAGTCTAATCTGCAGAAGCTAAGTGTCATTTTAATAATTAATTTCTATGCGCACCTTCCCCCCCCCCCCCCCCCCCTCAATACCATCCTGGATCCGATGTTCAAAGAGGTACATTATTATAATATGTGTATATTAACACTATAGAGTAACACATCACATATTTGATCACAGTAGGGTAGAAAGTGTAAATCAAATTAGAGCTTTTAGTGACAACAACACTTCTGTGCATGAAGCAGCAATCAGTACTGTGATACCCAAACATGATAACAAAAACTGAAACACATAAAAAAAATGTGTAGCGATAGTTGAGCTTCTGACCAGAATATAAAAAATAAAGTGTCTCCACCATGTGTATGGTATAGGCAGAAAATATATAATGGATAAATAGAAACTTAAAAAGAAAAAAAATATTCCTCCAAACTAATAGATTCTACTAGTCCGGGGTTGGCATGTAAGGGTGCTATATAAGAGTGCTATCTATGCTGTATACTGTCAGCAGTATATTGGTAAAGAACAAATTAATAATTGAGCAGCATACCATACAGAATACATTTCTGGCTTGTTTTTGACTCGTTTATAGATAGAAGAGTAACATAAATATTTACTATGTGTCAAAAAAGAATATACTATTCCATTTAATTACCAGACTGTTTGCTAGAGCAATTTATCTTGTAGTAAATAATCTCATTAACATTTCACTGCATTCGCTAAGCTAGAATACATGGTAAAAAATTTGGTCCCCTTGGGTCAAAGTTTTTATTACAAATTCTAGAGCAGCTCCTTGGAAATCAGATAGAGATGCTACTTGCAAAGTGGTAGAATTGAAATTACAAGGTTGTCTGAAAATGTCTAGCAATTATTCAGCTTCATGTCTACAGGGAGCTAAAACGAAAGAAGAGAGAGGGCATGGAAATGTAACATTCATTGAGGATGAACATTAAATTCGAGTGCAGAGGTGGTACAAATTTACACTTCATTTTGGATAGTTTCCAGAAAATATCTTTACAGTCTTTACAATTTTTAAGACTCTGGACCAAACTTTTAAAGATACCAATAATATGTTATGATACAGAGAAACACAGAAACAACTGTGCTTAGATCTGAATGAAAAGCAAAATTATAACTTCCTATAATGTAAGGGTTTCAATAAAATAGAACCAAATGGATATAGCAGGGGTGAAAAATGCAGTCCCCACTCCCATGGTTTGGAGATGCGAACTTTTGTTTTAGTTTATGCTGCTGCTATTATATATGTACTTAGTTGTTTTCATGTATATCTATTTAATTAAATATTTTACTCTACATGTGTGACTGTGTGTCTCTATTTTGGTGGAGACAGCCTGTTTGTAGCTCGCTGTGAGACTTTGGGCATAGTATGTAGTCACTAAATTGGATTTCCAACTCACAGACTGGCATGTGTGTGGGAGGGTGATGTAAATCTTACATCACCAGAGGGCACAGCAGAGATCATATTTTTTAATTTCTTGGAATCCATTTTGGTGAAGCAGAAAGGCTGACAAGAGGTCAATTTGGTTAGCAAACCCTTAGCTGCCCCTCTCCTCTTCCTTGCCCTCACCCTGCATCTGCCCCCTCTACTCTTCCTAGCCCTCACCCAGAATCTGCCACCTGAATCCCTCTCAACGTTGTAAGTCATTGTGCAATGTAACTGGCAGGAAAATCCTTAATTATACTAATTATACTAATTATAACCCCCCAATACTGTGTAGGGGTGGGGGATTTTATAACAAGCCAGCTACCCAAGGTAAGTCCATTTCATATTAGGATGGGGCTGAGAGCCATATGGCAGGCTCCATAGCCCCAGCAATATTATTGGAGGGGGTGTAACTGGGAGCATTTAAGTAGGCTCCCAGACCAAAAAATTATAAAATGACTCTCAGCCCCTAATATTATCGTGCCGCGTGGGGGGGACAACACCATACATTTGAAGTGCAGTCTTTTTCCTGCAAGTCTGTGAGTGCATCCCCTTATGGGGGACAAAGTTTCCTCCTGATTCACCGAGATACTATCACATTAAGTCACCTAAAAGCTGTTGAATATTTTATCCATAGTTTGCTTCAAGCGCACTTATTGTTACCATTTGAATTACTATTTCACTCCAGGAATTATTTTGGGAGGACTAAATCCTGTAACATAAGGGTGCAAATGTTGGTGGGGCTTGTATGTGGGTAGGGCTTATAAATAGGCGTGGCTTGCACATGGCATTTTGCACATGGTTGCACATATAGTGGTGTTACAGCTTTTGTTAAATATTATTGATTTATAAAAACTGATTTATTGTATATTAAATACCTGCTGACTTTTCTAAATCCTTGTTAATACCTTTTTCATTGTGGGTCTATCGGTAGAAACCCTGCTGCACGACGACTGCCTGCAGGAATTCCTATACTGTGACAGAGCGTCGGTTGTGCTTAATACAGCTGAGCAATAATTTCTCTGGAATTTGCAAGAGTTTTTCTTTCCTTTTTGGAATCCTTGGAATTTCATATAATATACTACACTATGTTCTATTTATATCTCTTGTTTATTTTGAGTAATCATCAATAACAAAGGATAATGTCATTGGGAAGTATTTTTACTGCTTATAGATGTGCACTATACTGATGTAACACCTTATGCTGCAGCAAGGTCAAGGTCATTTGAGCGAACTCTGTAGATTCCAGAAATGGGCTGGAGGAGTCTGTCATCACTGGTACTAGAGAAACAGGTTGTCCATCCAGGAGAGCTCTGGCAACAGTTGACCTGGGGTGCAAAACAATGCTGTTGCCCTTGGCACCACTTCATCAACCCACCTGTTATCATCATCAGAAATAGACACAGATAGACAGCTAAGAGAGATTTGCTCTCAATGTAATCAATTGGGTAGAAAGTTTAAAAATGTTACAGATTAGGGCAATTACAAGTTTAAGGTGGTACTGCCCTAGCCAATTGAGAGAGATTAGAGATGAGCCTGGGGGAAATGTACCCCTCCTCTTTTCTAGCCCTCCGGAGTCCATAGCAGGCAACAATTCAAACTTATAATCCAACATGTCTTGAGCTCAAATCCAAAATGGATCCTTGCATTCTGATCAAGAACCAAGTCTACTTATCAACAACAAGCTTTTATAGTGGGTGGTTTGGTTAGTAAGTGGTTTTATTGAGCTGAATAATATTCAAAATCGTTATGAAGATTTCCCCTTTTTCCTGTTTTTATTTGAGTCACGTCGATGAGACCCTCTGCTACGGTACAAACAGTAGACTTTTGTGCCATATTGTTTTAATTTCTCACGCATACTGTAATTCTGGCAGGATTTGGTGTTGTTATGCCTCTTTTTTATTAACTAGGAGTCATCAGTAGTCTTTCCCTAGCTTAGCTTCTGCAACATGACCCTAAGAGCTAGAGCTCCACAGATTCAGTCATTATACTAGCAGATTTTCAGTTTTTTTTAATTGGGCTTTGTAACGGAACTCCCCGTACTCTGACCGAGTACCTTCGGTTGATGGACGCTTCCTAGCTTGCGCCGAGGACCACAAGCACCGCACACCACAACCACCGCAGACTCCACATCAGCCATATCTTAACTGGAGTCTCGCCGTCTTCTATCCACCCTGGATTAGCTTCTGTCCTCCAGGACTGTATAGGGGAAGAACAAGCTCTTAAAAGAGCTAGTGATTATGCTGGGCAGGTTCCCTTTCAAGAACGAGACAAGGCTACGTTTGAAGGGTGAAGTAGAACTGACCAGAACTGTTTATTGATTCAGAAACAGAGAATATATACAGTTGAACATCTTGACAAACCAGATTGGACAAAGGAACTATAACAGGATTACATTTTAACCTAAGGACATACAAAGGGAAATCCTGCCTCACACCTTTCAGGATACAAAGGTGCCCAGTTCAGATACATACAGGAAACTAAATGACTTACATAAGACAATGGGAAAGGTGACATAATGACAGGGATTAAAGGATAGGATCCAATCTTAACTTGAGGAAAGCCCAGTGAATAGGACAAAGACTTGGATCCTAGTAATTAAGTTAACCTTTGTATTGGCTCAATTATCTCCAAGCTAAAATATACAGGTTTTACACAATATTAATAACTTTCAAAATATGCATCACATTCACATAAAACATACATTTTCAGAATCAGCATACTTTAAATATGAACATAACTAAAAATCAGACAATTCCACCCAGTAGTTCAAAAGTTAGCTTTTTGGTGCATTTTCACCATGCCCCAAATATATTCTTAAAGGGCCATACACAGTCCATAGGCCCAAATAGCATTTTTAAAGGGCCATACACCCCAGGTCCATAGTCACAGGGGAGGAGGCTGGCAAACAGGCCTCTCCAGGACCAAGTGGCGAAGGGCACTTCGTCACAGGCTTCTCCCTGTTTTTTAACTGAGCCTTTTAAAAATTCGACATTTTGCCAGAAAACAATTAGTGTGTTTTTTACAGTGTCATTTGTGTTGGAGATAATCAAAAAGTATGGGGTATTGTGGAACTATAGACTTAACCTGGCTAAAACCCAGATTCTTACAGCTAATCTTAATAACAGCACCCGGACTAGACTGCGACATCTCATGGTAGGAGCTGGGGAGAGGGAGGAAATTTAATACCTGGGAATTAAACTTAGCATAGACTTGAACCATCTGATATAGGCCAATTACCAGAATATGGTGGACCAATTTAGAAATGGGGGAACTTAGAGATCTTGGGTCTGGGTTGGTTAAACTCAGTTGATGCCTATTTACTACCTAAATTATTATACCTATATAGATCAATCCTGCTGAGAGTTCCAGCTAAATTGTTGTTTACTCTTAAGGGTAGAGTTTTAACACATGTCTGGAAAGGAAAGAAACCTAGAATACCCTAAAAAACAATGATAAAAAAATTAAAAAAAATATGCTTGTCTATACCAGACATTGAAGCTCTCCACGAGATCTCCATGTTCACCCATTTTCTCAAATGGAACAGAGAACCCTCTAAACTTACTGGTTGGTACTATATGGAAAATAATGATTGCTTCAGTGTGGATCCATTCCATCTTTTTTGGATGGTTACAGACAAAATTAAAGAATTAAAAATGCTTAATCTGATTATTTAAAATTCTATTTTAACTGTTAAAAAAGTAAAAAAAGATATTAATATCCATAAGTTGGATGGATAAAGGGATAGTTAAACTAACACAAATACTAAATAAGAATACAAAGATATCGTTCTCTATTCGGCAAAGAGAATCCAGTTTACCCCAGACAAAGTTTTTTTCTTACTTGAGGGTAAAAAGTTTGGAAAACCAAAAGAACATAATAGAAAATCCAGACTTTGAACAATTCCTTAAAGCTAGTCATAAGTCAAGGTTAATAGCTAAAGTTACTAAAATGATGGACGCTAACAACGACCCCAAATTAAATCCTAAATACTCATATATTGTGAGATGGGAAAATTACTTGCAGTGTATATTTACAATACCAGATAAATACATCAAATAAAAAGTTGTGTCTACAACTTAACCCTTATAGAGTCTTGCCATAAAATACAACAGAGATGATGTCTGACCACACAGAGGAGAAACACCAAATACTTGATTATTCTGATACTTTTGGCAAGGAAACTCTGTTTAGCTAGAAACTAGAAGGCAAGGGAGATAGATATATGGCCAGAGATTACAGCTCTGATTAATTTTTAATGTTCTATGGAGGAGGGCTATCATATTGCACAAAGCCAACCCAACAAATACCGGTCAATCTGGCAAAAATGGATAGAACAATAGATGTTAAATCAATAAAAGTTTCCTGGGCGTTCTATCGTATTGGTTTCTCGCTCCTCTCCTCCCTTGGCTTTGTCCCACTCCCTGCTGAGTACTCATCTAGTAAAGGGAGAATGAAAATGAAACAATTAAGTAATTAATAAAGGAAAGGGTAAAAAAATTAAATAAATGGGATTGGTGTAGGGAGGGGGATGGCATGCTCCCGAATCCCGCACTCTCTCACAACCACGTGCCCAGCATCAGAGATAAAAATTATTGTATGTATTGTATGTCAGCTGAAACAAAACTGTCAGGATACCAGCCTCCCTCACCCTTCCTCCAGGGGACACTCACCTTCCACAGGGGCCCCCGTTACCACCGCATCCCGCGGTAAATAAATCAAATGTGCATCATACAAAGAACACAAACAAAGTTACCTTTGCTGTTATTTTTAGTAGTAAATGAAGTACATTTTTATGTTCTGTTTTAATGCAATTATTCCTTACAGATTATTTTTTAACAACAAATAATAAATTAGATTTTGAATACATTTAAAAATAACAATAGATGACCTAGTGATGAATGCTTTGTTTACTTCTGCTGCTTTAATGCAGTCATTTTACCAAAGAAAATATATGGAATCTTTATTTAAATTAAGAAGTACCCTGTTCAAATTTACAGTAACTGTTATTTTCAAGTGTTTACGTTTCAAAAGACCCTTTTTATATGTTGCCATATGGTGCTTGTATAAAAATGGAAAATAGCCCTTAGCAAATATAACAAATGAATCGCTGGACAGATGTTGTTACATATTGTAAAATTCTGAACTTTTTTTATTGTCACTTTATATATAAATGTCTAAAAAGAAATGGCAATATTTATTTTATATTACAATGGAGGAAAATTATTACTAAATATGTAATATAGTTATTTAATTTTGGAGTCTTATCCCACAGGACTAAAAGCCTGAAGTCTTGTGATGTGTAGTAGAATAGTTTTCTTGGTTATGCACACTCTGCTTTAAATTAGGCAAAGAACCAGAGCACTGCAGGCGTGATCACTTCAATTGACCCAGGACAGCCTTCCAGATATGAACGTTATCCACAAGGAGCATAATATTGCAATTGTACAATTCACCCTAAATAAAAACATTGCATTGCCATATTTGCAAGGAAATGAATAAGCTACAAGAAAAATATTTTTTCGATGTGTCTGTGTCTCTTTGTCACATAACCTTTTGAGTTGATATGCAAATCGTATGTTTCCCATTGCAAGTAGTATATTTACATATCAAGTCACACGATGATATCACAAACAGAAGACATTATAGAACGATATAAAACATATTTTTCTTTCTTAAGTCACCTTACCATTCCTGCTAATATTGCAAACCACATGTTTCGGCTAATGTTGTGGCACATAGCTTCCAATATCTCTTTATGACTCTGACGCTTAATATGTTTTATTTTTGGTTTGTTTTTGAGCATGTCAAAGGTTTGAAAGGTTTATATGGGTTAAACACAATACTTCCAGAGCACAGACTTGGAAGTTTTTGGGCTGTTGAGAATAATATATATTTGATACAATTTATGTTAAAGGTGGCCACTCACAAGATGTAATTTTCATTTGCCAGATCATCATAGGCAACGAATTATAATCTGTATCCCATAGTACCTCCAGTGTTAGATCAGTACACTTACAAATGAGTGAGGTATAAATAACTAGTTTTCCAGTTTCAATCATTAATTATTTTAAATATCCTCCCACAATAGGCGATTGTTGTAATAACACCCTGTGGATTATTATACTGCGTCATAACATGAAACACAGATTATGAATATGGCATGAGAGAACATGTCATATGAAATTAAAGAGTTTTATTCTTATCTATTGCTCATTTACTATAATGTGCTGTATAATTGAATATACCCATTTATAACACACTCCTGTCATTGCACAAGTACGACAATGCCTTGTGATATAATGTATGAAATAAAATTTAGTAGCAACCACAAGCAGACATTCCACATGAATCTTGATATTTTCATTCAACACTCCCTGCACTGGCAAATCACCCATCATTATTGCTTCTGCTGCTCCAGCTGAGCAGAAATAATATGATAAAATGTCTAGGTTTTGCCAGTAAAGACTGTCACTCACAGTCAGAAACTAATAACCATTACATAACCTTTCCAAAACAAAAAAATAACAGCAAGCACCCGTTTGCACAGTGGACCATATGAGTCCTCTCTGGCATGTTATTCTTAGTTGCACAGCCAAGATGCACTGTGTCTGCCTTAGAGCTTTATTTATATTTCTTGTCTATACTGTGAAATCTCATTAATTTTAACACTCTACAATTCTGTGTAGATTTAAATACGCAGTCATCAATATTATAAAAAAACAAAACTTCTGGGTAGCTAATTATAACGCAACTAATGATGCCAGTTATAAAATAACGATTGAAGGTTACAGTTTATTATAGTTTGAAGGAAAGTTGAAAGGGGGATTATGGTAGACACATGTAATTACAAAGCAGAAATGTCTAATTTTGGCACTGAAGACGTTTAGGAATGACATATAATAATAACAGTATGGCTATGTTCACATATTCTCTATTTTTCAAATACATCCTGGAAAACATTACTTGTGCCCAACATACAGAGGATGTTACCATTACCCCATTCAAATCAGTGGTGGTAGTTTTATCTACACTGGAACCATGGAAGGCTAAATACAACTGGGGATCCAACCTGCAGATGCTACAGATGGCGTATTACCCCAATGAGCTCTTTCACCAGCAATATCCCATGATTCTATGTCAGCCTTCAGGGCTTATAAGAGGTTTCAGCAAAATACAGAATGTATTTTGAAGTAAGCAGAAATGTTAGTATAAGACGTCATCGTTTAACACTAGAGAATCTGAGGCTTAGATCTAATGTTGGAAAATTAATTTACGTCTCAAAGAAGATGATGGATGCATGTAACAGTTTTGAGCACCAGTGGTGGATGTTAATGCACTGACTGAATTTTAGCATGCACGGGATAGGAGTAAAATTATACTGGGCTTATGACAAAACCAAATAATGTTTTAGGCTTTTCAGTATTTAGAAAGCCAGGCCAAGGTCATTTTTCTACCATCTGTCATGGGGATGATAAACTAGCATAGGCTAGACACAGCCAGTGCAGAATCCATTGAAGATACCGGGGATAGTGCACTACTGTGAGTCAGAACTCAAGTTTATAATGAGTTTACAGGTGAACACCCAGACACATTTTATATACTGATATAGGACAAAAGACGTTTGCAGCTGCAGTCTCTTATTTTATCTGTAGGCCATAGATAATTATGTTTTCCTGCACACACAAAGAAACCTCAATGCCTATGTGAAGTTATAGGTACAGTTTGTTAAAAGTGCACTCTTCAATACATATTTTTATTTATCTCAGCACATTATTGGAGGAAGTGTATTAAATGTATTCACACAATAGGGTTTAGTCACTAAACTCTGGCTTTTTCCAGTGGTGATTATTATCATAAAAAATCCATTAAGCTTATATTTTTCTATTCAGAGACCAAATAAATTGTACTCTTATTGAACAGCAAACATATTATCTGGAATCTCTGCTCTAATTGTTAAATATTGACCATAGTCGCTTTTATTCCATAAAACATACATTCTAATATAGATAGATACAGTGGTTCATCCATGTTCAACAAACCTGTTCATCTGAGTACAAGAACAAATAAACAGCTTTCAGAAACATTTTTGTTGTTATGAATAGTATGCAATGAAAAAGAACATTTTATTTTTCTGATAAGAAACAATTCACTGTTTTTCGACATCCGATATCTGAGCTTCATGTTTAATTACATTTTTCCATTCCACTGGGAATAGATAGCACAACAAAAAAGAATATATGTAATATTTTTTTTATTATATTTTCTTTATGCTTTAATAATTATACTTTTTATATAAAGTGTATTTGTTAAAGGGACAGTATGATATAGTTCGATTTTAATATGCTGTTTGCAATTAAATAATCAATTATATTAAAATTACACTTCTTTCTGGAGATAATTAGTGTGCCTCCTGAGCTGCAAAGAAGTGAGTGTTACACCTGCAATTAAATAGATGTTGGTAGTAGTATGTTAAAATAGGACTTTGTCATTCTGTACAGAGTTACTTTAAAGAAAAATATCTGATTAAAAAATAGCCGACCATTGGTATACCTGCAAACCTGAAGGCATTAGCAAACTATACTATGCATATGTATCTTAGTTTATTTACCAGGGACTGTCTGGTGCCCAAAATGCATCTTCCAAATGTTAATGCATATTTATGTGCTTTCAAAGTATATTAAAATGCATGTTTTACATTTTGTATTGCTTAAAATTTAAAATACTTACAGTTAGATGAATTTGTGAAATCATAGCAGTTTGCAAGAAGCTAGGACTGCCCAGATATGCACCTCACAAATGTGGCCAAAAAATCCAACAAACCTATACATGGATGTTATTGCTGTACTCGGGAGATGTTGCTGAATACATATTGGGGTGTGACATATACCAGAATATGTGAATTAATGCCTGAAGTACAATATATGTGGAAACAAAACTCAAAACTCCAAAAAATTACCAAACAAAACTTTGACAAAAGCTGGTAAATCATGGGTGCAGGCTGACTACATGTCAAAATTCCAAATTGGAAATGCACACCTCCCAAATGTGACCTTTTAGCCTCCAAACAACCATACAAACCTGTGCATGGGTGGCATCAGTGTACCCAGTATATGTTGCTTAACACATATTGAGGTGTTGTTTGCCAGTGCATGTAAAGTGTTAAAATTCCACTATTTGAAATACCCTAGGGTGTCTAGTTGTCAAAAATATATGGTTTTGTGGGGTAAAATACACTGTCTGCCATCAAAAATGTCCCAGATAGGACATGGGCACAGGTTTTCTGTATGTCAAAATTCCAAGTGGGAAAACCAAAAAGCGCACCTCTTAAAGGTGGCCTTTTAACCCCCAAACAAGCTGACAAACCTATGCATTGGTGGTATCCCTGTACTCAGGAGATGTTGCTGGACACATATTGAGGTGTTGTTTGACAGTAACACATAACAGGATCTGTAAATTCATGCCTGAAGTATAATGTATGTGAACTAAATTACTATCCACAACTTTGGCATATGCTGGTTGCAGAATTAGTGCATGGAAAGTGTTAAAATACCACTATTTGAAATACCTTAGGGTGTATAGTTTCCAAAAATATATGGTTTTGTGGGATAAAATACACTGTATGGCTTCAAAATATCCCAGATAGGACATGGGCACAGGTTTTCTGCATCTCAAAATTACAAGTTGGAAAACCAAAAAGCGCACCTTTCACATGTAGCCATTTAACCTCCAAATAATCTGACAAACCTATGCATGGGTGGTATCCCTGTACTTTAGGAGATGTTGCTGAACACATATTGATGTGTTATTTGGCAGTAACCCTTCACATATTCAGGAAATGTTTACCTGAATTGCAATCTGTGTTAAAAATCACCATTTTGGTTTTTTTGCTGCAAACTTTGGCAAAGGTTGGTGGTAAAATGGCTACATGAAAAGTGTCAAAATTCCCCAAGTTACATGCCTTGACTTGTCTAGATTTAAAAAATATGTACATGTGACGGGTCATTCATGGATTTAGAACATATATCAGTGCTAAAATGTCACTATCGCTAATTTTGAAAAAAATTAAAAAGTGATTTGCAATCTCATTTCAACTTAATTCTAACTTCTACTTTGTTAAAATTTGACTTTTAGCACACATTTTTCTAGTTGTACTTTGCACTACAAATCATGTGCAAATGAGTTCTGAAAAAAGTTTTATTCTCTAAGAGTTCAAGTAGCTTATTGGTTCATGTAAAAAACCTAATAGAGCATTGCGACATTTAAAGAGCATATCATTGAGTTCCACCGAAGTGTAATATGGTAAACTCATTTAAAATTTCAGCTTTCCTTTCAACATTGTGAGGTTTAGAAAACTCTAAAATGCACTTCTTTGGAATGAAATTAAAATGAAAAGGCAGGTTTATAATGTAGTGCATGCCAATAAAGAAAATGCTATCTTTTGCGCCTCCTGTAAGCCTTTATTAAAACATTACACAATGGATGGACTGGTGTGCATTAATGGTATTAACTTTTATCAAATAATTAATTAAACATATTAGCTTTTTTTCAACTGAATCTGGACTTAATGCTTAATACATTTAGCTCAAGGTTTCAGACCTCTTCCAAATTTTGTGTGGACACTATTCTTTTGCTTAATGAAATGGTGTCAACTGGTTTCTATTAATCCTTTTTCATATAACAATGTCTATTAAAATCATAGGATCCAGTCAGCTGCAAATGGCCTTCCATAAATTGTATAATTATTACATGGAATAAGCTAGGACGTGTCATTGGTTCTGCTATTTGTACCTTAATAAACTATTTCAACCTGTAAAAATTATTGTTGGTGACCTCTGGCTTTCATTCTACTTTACACATTATTCCTATTGCTTTTAAATCCACTATAGAAGACACAGACAGAAATGCCCTACTACAGGCTGGAATAGAGTATAAAAGTACATTACAGTGTTCAGTTTTCTCTGAAGTTGGGCACATACATGGGCGTCCATGATCAGAAATGCAACTGTGTAAGCATTTGTTTATTTGGCAGTAATACACAGGCATTGTAATATAAACTATACTTGAATAAAGTTTATAAATAATGTCTGGCTTATATGTACACGCGACCGGAAGTAGGAAGCAAAATCACAACCGGTGGAATGCATAATGACGTCAGTGGAACGCTACACCTGTGCAATAATCTCGTTTTTGTATCATTTTCATGCTGGTCTAATTAGCAACAGAGTGAGTGACTCTGATGGGGAATTTGCGCCTGATGTCAGCCTCTCAGTTTTATTTCATGTATTTTTGAGATTTGTGTGCTGTCTGTTCGGTGCACACCTAGCACACACGGAGGATATGCACCTGTGCCTTACCTTTTTTAATTTTCATCTTATAGTGGAGAGGTATGCAGTTTTTCTGGTAGATGATGTGAGGATATTGCAGACCTGTATGCCTCTTAGGAAAATGGCTGACCAACAAACATTTCCTTGGTTGTTACAAGTACAGCTGAATATGAGTAGAGATTAAAAACATCCTGTCGATATATAAGGTTCAACTCAATTAAAAAGTGAATTGTAGAGAACTGAGGCAGGAATTTCAAACGCAAGACCAAAGTTTCTCCCATTCAGCTGCATTGGAGAATTTTTACAGCTTGGCTACTTCCTTTAAAGTTTACAATTACCATTTCAATCCCCTGCAATTAACTCTTTATTGAGTAGACCCTATTGTGTGCTGTGTACCATAATAACGGGCCTGAAAGTTGGCCAATACAGAATACTTGTTTGTGGATCTCTTTTTAACACATAATGTTGTATCCCTGAAATATTCATTTTATTAAACAAACAGGTTAGCATGATATCACACCTTATTTAAAACCCTAAATTGGCAACAAAAATGTAATTTCTATAATAGAAAATTAGCATGCTGTTTATCATTTGCATAACTTCTGCCTATTTTTAATCATCTTGTGTGTTTCAAATTATTTTCTTTCCTTGCTTTTAAGATGGCATGAAATATGTGAAGAAATTGGAAGTAATCAAGAGTTCTTTGTCACTGGGATATTTACTAGTAAAC
Source organism: Pelodytes ibericus (assembly GCA_036172795.1). Classification (NCBI taxonomy): domain Eukaryota; kingdom Metazoa; phylum Chordata; class Amphibia; order Anura; family Pelodytidae; genus Pelodytes; species Pelodytes ibericus. The sequence continues at coordinate 115,266,989 of CM069861.1, read as the reverse complement.
AACAAGAAATTCTGAGTTCTTCATTTAACATAGAAAATCAACATTACTTTTAAATGATTGCAGAAAAAAGTATACATGTCACACTGTTTAAATTACATTTTAAAATGTAATCTTCCTACTTAATGTTAGTTGCGATCATTAATAGTGCCATTTTTATTTTGCACATTTTCAAATTAGTTGTGGTTCTTCCTAGAATATATTCAAACAAAATCAGCACACATAAAATGTTTTCTATCATTAAAAAAAAGCAGATATCCTTATGGAAAACCGTACACTTTGCTAGGTAGAGACAATTTGCTCTCCAGAATCCTGGTAGTTAGGCAGAGCTAAAACGAACAGGACATGTATGAGGATGGGGGGAGTGTCTTATGGTTATGAGCAGGGTAAGGGGAGGGTCTGGGGGTGGGGTCTATTAGTATATATAGCTTAGCCAGCCTCTGAAAAGTTCCTGCCCTCCCATCCCTTTGTTTAGGGGTTTCATGTTTTCTGTTGTCTTCTTTTTGTCACAGCAGGGGTGCATGTCCTTGCCGGTCAGGGTTGACAATCGGAAAGGAGGAGTCAGCTCCATTGGAAGAAGTTTTGGGCTCAGCCCTCCCCTAACCTCTATTAAGGTGATCAGTCACCATATGGTACGTGCCCACTGAGTGAGGAGAGTCGGCTAGTGGTAAGCATGGAGGAGGATTTTTTGTTGTTAGTTGCACAATGTACAGTTAGATAAAAAATTAAGTTAGAGGCTGGCAAGGATATTAGTTTGTATTTACCTGAGATAAAACTACTGTGATTGGCCAATACAGTCCTAACATGTTTTTGATATTATGTTCAATAAAATTGCTGTGGCCTATGTTTCACCATCATTTAAGTGTTGCGTCATTATTATTGGGGTAAAGGGGGTTGGGTTGTCAGGCTACAACCTGCACTATCCACACTCTATCATACATGTTCATATAATTTGTTAATTATCTTAACATTTTAAGAGCATGTCTAAATGTATGTTATAAAAAACACAAAAAACAACAGCTCAGGGTTCCACCACATCCCTAGCATTAGTGAAAAATAGTGAGACTTTTTGTTTAATCATTGTTTATTGGCATTTAAATATTTAGTTGTCATGAAGAACAGAGCTATACGTTTAGTAATGCACATGTAAGAGAAGTGTCAAATAATCATACAAATGCATCAACCAAAAGTGAGATTTTAGTATCAAACAAGTGGTACTGGTCAAATTAAAATGGAAATACATATCATAAATGTGTAGCTGTGACTATTACAAACGAATGAATGATATAATATAGCATTGCATCATTTGAAATATATAATAGTGTTAATACAAATATTATTTGTGCAACAATTTCAAGTAACAAGAACAATGTATCCACACAAGCTTAAAAATTAATGCTTTACAGTGAAAGGTACATAATTATTCTTAAAGGATGAAAAAATGATATAATATATCATTTTTTATAAATTGTGTGCACTAAAGCAAAAAATATAAAATATCCACTTCTTTTAATTTTCTCATTGATTGTATGGAATGTGAGCCCCCATGTCATCCTTAATATGGATGGTCAATGGAAACAGAGAGAAAACAGATATTTTTAATAACTTCTTTTCTTTTGATTTTACCCAGAAGAACCAATGGCCAAGAACCCTCAAACTACTTTTACAGAATGAAACAGAAGCATGTGATCAGATGTCACCTTTACTATTTGGACCAATTAGGGTTGATAATTAACATGATCAAAACTACACTTGAGATCCACCCCCTTTTGCAACTCGTCCTTTCAAAATTGGAAGGCATCATACGCGTACAAATCTCTGGGTCCAACAGTGAGTCATGACTCGCACACCCCTCCTCGATTTTACCAACAGTAAATTGTTTTCACTTGAGCAAATGAAGACCCAAAGACCGGACTTCCCATCTCTGTGCTATTCGTCCCTCCTTAGGCTTCCTCAGGTGACATTTTTATTTTCTTCCAGTTATATATATATATATATATATATATATATATATATATATAGATATATATACTGTGAGTGGGTCTGACTAAATCAGAAATGTCTCTTCTACAAATTTGTGGAAAACAGTAACACCTAAAGCAAAATAAATAAAAATTCTCGCATTAGAGGGCCACCCAACTGCAATATTAAAGGCGCAATCCCACATACAGAATGTATTTCTATTTTTATTTGTTGCATATTGGTTTGGTTTATTTTAGATTATTTTATCTTGAAACAAATTGCAATTCTCCTGTAGTTGTACATTGAATATAATTTCACTGGTGCCTCAATTATTAAATCTTATGATGCAAGCACTGGTATATGTACAGAGCATGTGGAATTCTCAAAAAAAAAAACTGCAAAAAGGTAAGCTTTAATAGTAATGATTGCAAAAACTAGGAATCTATAACCAAATGTAGCAACATACAATAAATCAAGCAACAGTAAACATGTTCTCAATCCATTTTGCATGGTTAGAAAACTGTTTAAATGAGAGGGCTGTTTGAATTATGAATGGATGTCAGTAGTGGTAATATTTAGCTTGCTCTTATTTACAGTTGTATGTCCCTTGCTAGTTTCAGATTAACCCAATTTTGATTTGACTAGCGAAAAGCTGAATCACATGTGTTAATTTTTATCTTAAAATTATCATAAAGTTTACAGTTGAACTTTTTAATATCCTATTGACGTATCATCAATTCATAAGCGAAAGAGAAAACGTCCAACAACATACTTGATTGCTTGAAAATATGCAACGACATGGTGAAAATACACACATCAAAGGATGGTACACATATCTCACACATGTATAAATTAATGTATTTAGCTTAAGACAATGAACAACTGGTCAAGCATGCCTGTTTTATTCCATGTTTAATTATGCATAAACTATGCATAAATTATACGTAACTGATCATGGACAAGCTAGAGCACTTTTTAAAGGCACTCCATGAGATAAACCTTGTTTATACTGAATCAGTTGGTTATGTTAGCAGAATTAGAACTAAATGCATTGCATAAAGTGGGAGTAAAGTAAAAAAATATTTTTCTTAACTAAATGAGCTCATTAAAATAATTTTTATTGTATAAGCACTTCTTTTTAGTCAAAGGTTCCATAATAAAAAAAATATTACTTTATTGGAATTTTATTTTTCCCACAGTGATCTTTTCAATGTTCCAATATATACCTTTTAGTTTGCATACTTTATTCTCGAAAGGCAATAAGTATAGCATGTGCAATAGGCCAATTACCCTTTGAAATACAAATGTACCTCCAGTAATATAGTAAATTTAGACAAGTCACTGAGAAAAAGCACAAAACGCTGCTGTTAAATCTGTGAAATCTATCCCTGCAAGTAGAATAAAATTCTAAACAAAAATTCACTACAATGCAAAATAAAATACAGGGCAATTTGTTCTGACTTGGATTCGGCTTGGGCATAATAGCTCAATCGAGACCATCGGCAAAGTTTGGCTGCACAATATACAGGCATTTTGTTCTGAATTGTCTGTTTGGAAACATTCGGTATCTGCCATAAAAAAAAAAGTTTTAATTTTGTTAGCAAAACATTTTAGTCATAGTGTTCATTAACTGCACGTTTTTAGCAGCAAAAACTAAACAATAACGAAATATAAACTAAGTTAATAGTTAGACTAAAACTAATCCCTTGCAATTTCTGACAAAAACATGCTAAAAAATGTTAGAAAGGAACTACTGAATTTACCTATTTGGACTTCTGGCTCTGGTTCCCTTCGATCTCTGCCAAAGCCCAGTCCCCTGACTCTATCAGCAGTTGGAATGGCTGAGACGAAGGCTTCCTGTGTCAGTCTGCCTCCTGGAACAACTCCCTGAAAAGGGATACTTCTCCATCTGATTCACCGGGTATTGTTGCATGAGTGTTTCCATCCCTGTATTTATCATGAGGTAAACAAGGCAAGTGCCTAGGATGGAACTTGCCTTGTATGCCTCTGGGGGTGGCACAAAAACCTCTGTCCTGCCTGTTTGGCTACCCATGGGATATGACGGAGAAGTGCTGATAGGTAATGTGACCCGGCTCTATGGCGTCAGACACGCACCGGGTCACAAGACCTATCTGCACTCACTGCAACAGAAGCCAAACAGGCAGCATGGTAGTACACCATACTGCCTGCCACTAGCCACCAGGGACCAGGGTAAGTCCTGGGGTGATGGAGATGGGGTCATGTAATGGGGGTGATGGAGCCCTATAATGGGATAGTGGGGGAATGCAATGGGGGAGATGGAGGCATGTAATGGGGGTGATGGAGGCATGTAATGGGGGTGATGGGGGTGATGTAATTGGGTGATATGGGCATGTAATGAGAATGTTGGAGGCATGTAATGGGGTGATGTGATGGGGTGATGGAGGCATGTAATGGGGTGATGTAATGGGGTAATGGGGGCATGTAATGGGGTGATGGAGGCATGTAATGGGGTGATGGGGATATAAAATGTGGTGATGGGGGCATGTAATGGGGTGATGGGGTGATGTAATGGGGCGATGGGGGCATGTAATGGGGATGATGGAGGTATTTAATATGGTAATGGGGGTGATGTAATGGGGTGATGGAGGCATGTGATGGTGTGATGTAATGGGGTTATGGGGGCATGTAATGGGGTGATGAGGTTATGTAATGGGGTGATGGGGCATAAAATGTGGTGATGAGGGCATGTAATGGGGGTGATGGAGGCATGTGATGGGGTCATGTAATGGGGTGATGGGGGTATGTAATGGGGTGATGGGGATGATGTAATGGGGTGATGGAGGCATGTAATGGGGTGATGTAATGTGGTGATGGGGACATGTAATGGGGTGATGGAGGCATGTGATGGGGTGATGTAATGGGGTTATGGGGGCATGTAATGGGGTGATGGAGGCATGTAATGGGGGTGATGGAGGCATGTAATGGGGGTGATGGAGGCATGTGATGAGGTCATGTAATGGGGGTGATGGAGGCATATAATGGGGTGATGTGGGTGATGAAATGGGGTGATCGGGGCATGTAATGCGAATGATGGAGGCATGTAATGGGATGATGGAGACATGTGATGGGGTGATGTAATGGGGCTGATGGAGCTATGTAATGGGGTGATGGGGGTGATGTAATGGGGTGATGGAGGCATGTGATGGTTTTCATGTAATGGGGGTGATGGAGGCATGTAATGGGGTGATGGAGTGATGTAATGGGGTGATGCAGGCGTGTAATGGGGTGATGTAATGGAGGCATGTAATGGGGTGATGGGGGCATAAAATGTGGTGATGGGGGCATGTAATGAGGTGATGAGGTGATGTAATGGGATGATGGGGGCATGTAATGGGGTGATTGAGGCATGTAATTGGGGTGATTGAGGCATGTAATGGGATGATGGGGGCATAAAATGTGGTGATGGGGCATGTAATGTGGTGATGAGGGCATGGAATGGGGTGATGGAGGCATGTGATGGGGTCATGTAATGGGGTGATGGGGGTATGTAATGGGGTGGTGGGGGTGATGTAATGGGGTGATGGGGGCATGTAATGGAGTGATGGGGGCATGTAATGGGGGTGATGGAGGCAAGTAATGGGGTGATGTAATGGGGTTATGGGGCATGTAATGGGGTGATGAAGGCATGTAATGGGGTGATGGGGCATAAAATGTGGTGATGGGGGTATGTAAAGTGGTGATGAGGGCATGAAATGGGGTGATGGAGGAATGTAATGGGGGTGATTGAGGCATGTAATGGGATGATGGGGGCATAAAATGTGGTGATGGGGCATGTAATGTGGTGATGAGGGCATGAAATGGGGTGATGGGGGCATGTAATGGGGGTGATGGAGGCAAGTAATGGGGTGATGTAATGGGGTTATGGGCGCATTTAATGGGGTGATGAATGCATGTAATGGGGTGATGGGGCATAAAATGTGGTGATGGGGGTATGTAAAGTGTGATGAGGGCATGTAATGGGGTGGTGGGGCGTGTCGTGGGTGTGCAGCTTGGGTAGGGGGTTGCCTGAATTTTCTATGCCTAGGGCGAGTGTTTCCCCTCCCATCTCTTCAGCAAGTTAACCTTACACTGTGTAACAGCCTTCTCAGACATGTTCCCTCACTCCCTGCTGGATATTTAGTCGACTACAATCTACTGGAAATTTACTCGACTAAAGCTAGAATAAAACTAAAAAAAATCCATATAACTAAAATTTAACATTTTAGTCAAAAGATGATTAAAACTAAATCAAAATGTGCAGTCAAAACCAAATCTATAAAAATCATACAATTTTGGCTACACAATATGCGACGATCAGCCACGAATACAATTTGAATTTGGGTATATTAGCCGAATTACGCCCATTTTCCTTCTCCTTTTGAGCTGAGCTGCAATCATCAGATCAGGGTCAGCAGATAGGTGGACATGCTCCTGATGGGCCTGGCTGATCTTCGCCAATATAATCTACCACCCTGAGAGGGATGCTGATCACCATCACTGATGTAGCTGCAAGAAAAGAGGAAGATGTTTAGGCTATTGCAATACAAGATGTAGGCAGCACATGCCCGTACAATTCACACGCATGGTCATCTGAATTCTGAACTAAGGTACTAATGACGCACCTAATATAAATGATCACCTCATAAAAGTATATACCTTTGTACCATTAGATTGCATTATTTATCCTGAGTGCTTTAAACTGAGGGCTATCCTCTTAGCTTTAGTTAAAGCACATAAGAAGCCCTGTAAATAAGCTAATTGTCAAGCATTATAAAATGCAAAATTACAATTTATTTTTAAAGATTCCATTTTAATAAATGTGAATTAACTAATATTTATTTCTGCTGGACTGGTACTATGATGAAGTAAAATTGTGAATGTGTTATAGTAGTAATTCAATTTGAATATTGTGTTCTTACTGGATAAACTGTATAAAAGCTAAAATGAGGTAAAAGAGTTGTTAAGGACATATCTTAATGCATTCTACCAATAAATAAACAACGTGAATCAGTTTAAAACGTTACAGCATTTTTCAAAGGCGACTGAAGAAAATCAACTTCCCGCAGAGAGTGATTGGCATGTCAAATATGTCATTTCAAGCTTTTTTATTACAGTTGCTTTAACTTCACTTTCTAAAAACTCTATAACGTTAGGCTGAAGCAAACTTAATGCACTTTTTACATTGCTTATGCATACAGTGCATATGCTAGGTATGCTATTTATATTCTTTAAAAAAGAATCCCCATAGAATCTTTTTTTTCAATGATAGTACAACTTGACCATGTTATGCTGTTAGGTAAAAACAGACCACTATGATGGTATAGAATAATCGTGTTTAAGAGAAAATAGTTTTGGCCTCCTTTTCTCAACTGAAGTCAAATTTAGTGCTCCCAACAAGATCACATTTAAAAAATCCAAAAGTCAAATATGAAAATTCATAGACATACTCACAGATGTTTTTAACCAAAATATATACATACCGTATTTTCCGGTGTATAAGACGACTGGGCATATAAGACGACCCCCAAATTTTCCAGTTAAAATTTAGAGTTTGGCATATACTCGCCGTATAAGACTACCCCTCTTCCAACGAGCATTTTCTCCTACAGTGACATTTACACACACACCCTTACACTAACACAGTGACACACTTACACACACACCCTTACACAGAAAGTGAGACACTTACACACATGCAGTGACACCAATAGACACATTACCTGAGACACACTATTTTGCCACTCAATATGCCTTTATTGTGCCATTTAATATGCCAATATTTTGCCCCTCCAATATGCCAGGATTTTCCCCTCAATATGCCAGGATTTTGCCCCTCTCCTACCCCCTTCCCAGTACTTACCTCGTTGCTGCTCTGCAGGTGCGCGCGGCTGTGAGGGAAGCGTTGTGCGCTCCCCTCCAGCCGTGCGGCTTCAATAAAGTTTGTTTTAAAAAAAAGTTTACACAAACTTTATTGAAGTTGCGCGGCTGGAGGGGAGCACACAACACTTCCCTCACAGCCGCGCGCACCTGCAGAACAGCAACGAGGTGAGTAAAAAGATTACACCCGGCGTGTAAGACGACCCCCGACTTTTGGGAAGATTTTCCTGGGTTATAAAGTAGTCTTATACGCCAGAAAATACAGTACATATTTACACATTTCAGTATGTTTCTCATGTGGTAAATGAAAAACAAAAACTGTATAAAAAGGCAAATTAAATGACTGAAACAATTGAGGTAGTAATGACATCTATGGGAAGGACTTCAGCTTGTTTCCTGGCCATTTTGGGAGGACCTTTGGCAGTAAAACAATAAAATAAAATAAAAAATTATAAATAAATAAACTTGTATAAAAATATAATAATAATAACTAAATATATTAAAATAGCATATCGGAAATACAAATAAATAAGATAAAAATAAGTAAAAAACATGTTAATAGAAATTAATAATAATATGTAACAATTATTATGTTAATGTCACATATATATATATGAAATTTCGCATATGACACCCCCGCCGATTACACCTCGCTTTACCTCTGCACCTGACTTTTGGCACACACAAACTCTGCAATTGTTTAAGCTGCCTGCACTCTCCCGCCATAATTCAATACCGCAAAATGCATTGCTTTTATTTTAGTTATGTCATCATGAGGTCCAATGGCTTGATTACTGCTGTGCTTGTAAAATACTGTCCAGTGTGGAAAGTTAGTGTAGTGTCAGTTAGTAATGTGTAATGTAGCTCTATGCCTCACAGTAAACATTCTGAGCTATTCCAAAAAGAAAAGATTAGTTGGAGTGTAGTAAAGAAGGATATAATGTGATTAGGTTTAAAATTGATACAGTCCCTCTAAAATGTTGACAATTTATATAGTAGTCATCTCTAATCTTTGGCAGCATAGGTAATATGACATTTCTCATGAGGTTCAGACAACCACATGGATGGCTAAAAAAAGTCTTTATCTTTAATGATATTATAGCTAACATTTGTCAGTCCAGTTGTGGAGTACTCACTTTTCCATGATATTTAGCATACCTATGGGAAATATGGTCTTAAAAGCTGAAGTATTAACTAACCCTAGCTGCAATTAATGATTTAAATAAACTACCATGTGTGGTCTCTTGATGCGAGGGGGCAGCAGTGAGGGGGCAGCAGTGAAGGGGCGGCGCCAAACTGGAGGTTGAGAAAAAGAGCAGACCAAACCAACAGTTGATTGCAGAGAATCGAATATAAGTATTTCTATTGCACCCCCTGTTTGGTTTATTTATAGGCTCATTGGATGGGCTAGTCAATTTTTTTTTTACTGTCACAGTCTATGTTTATACTCCATGCACATCTATAACAATTCCTCTGGAATCATTGTTTAGTTTTATTTTTTATGAAGACAAATTAAATAGAAAGGAAAACAATCAAAACAAAAAAGCAATCTTGAAAAGCTATTATCATTTTCCTCATTTATTTTGTTACTTGCTAATTGTTTTTTTCTCAAATGAAATTAGAAGAGAACATGAAATATGTGTATTTTATTATAAATTAGTTTAAGTTTAATTGAATTAAACAAATAATTGAAGTTTCCATATTATTAAACATCTGCTTTTTAAACAGAAATGTATTAATATATGTAATCGCTGGTCTCATGGCACCAATCAATTTTCTCCAGTACCTGCTTGTGAGTGTCATCAAACACAAGTACTGGAGAAAGAAAATAATCTGATTGGTACCATGAGACCATCGATGTATTGCAAATAGAAGAAGGTGGACACACTTTATATGCACCATAAAGAAGTGTCGAGGGGTCGGACTCAACAGATCGCTCATGCTAAGCTGACCAAAGTACTTTTCCATGTAAACATTGATTTTATGTTCTTCATTTTTTAAATGTGCTGCTATATTTAACCCCTTCATGCTCTCTGTTTTCTCTTTATGATTGTGGTCCATATTGTGCAGTAACCCTGGGCATGATGATATTTACACCCTAAGCTTCCACAGATGTTTTCCATGATTATGTACCCAGAGTAGGGTGTTCTCTCTAAGATGTAAGTCTCACCCTTCCATTTTATTTTGCCATACTGGTGTGTGAAACTTACTACACTATAAGTGTATTTTTTCATCATTTCTCCTTGTCAGATACTGGTCTCTGTAGTGAATATTGTTGGGAAGTATACAATTTGTTTACCCTTATCACATAGATGTGCGCTACACTATGTTCTTGATTTTTCTGTACACTATGGGACAATTATGAGGATTGCAGTGATAATTTGTTTTTGCTGCACTCAACTATAATATCACTTGTGAGTATATACAATTTAATTGAAACATCTTAAATATTGTGCTTATCAAAACCTGTTTACACAACTTCTAAATTGTAGTATGCCGTCAACTCATCACTTTGTCCTTTCACATCTACCCCTTCTTCTATTCATTTAGTCAAATGATTTGGAAACTTCTATAGCAGAATTGTCCAAGGTTTTTCTGTGGTGGGCCACTTCACCAAAAATGTAATGTGTGCATGGGCTGCATTCATTTTTCATTCTGAGAAAATTATGTATCGGTTTATATTTATATAATATATATATTTCTTTTTTTCCCATTTTTGAACAGGGCTGACTCCACTTTTATCTCTTCCAGACTTACATACAATCACACTTATATACAGAACCACACTGACACACACTTACATACAGATCCACACCTTCATACAGTCACACTTGCACACACACTTACATACAGTGCCACTTGCTCACTCACAGTACCTGCTCAACCACACAGTTTTTCTTTTTTTTTTTTTATAGGGGCTGAGATCTTCAGAACTCTCCTCCGCTTTTCACTGAGTTCTGTACATGCTGCTGGTCCGCTTCTCCTCTCCCTCTGACCCTTGTGCTGACCTCACGCACAGTGTATAGGAGGGATTGTTTATACAGGACTAAGGAGCTATGTTCAGGGATCTTTGTTCCCTGACCCTCCTTCCTGTGCGGCCAGCAGTTAGAGGTGCGGCTACCACTGCTAAGCTCACATGGGCCGCACCTCGATGCCCGGTGGGCCGCATGCTGGACGCCTCTGTTCTATAAAGATAAAACTGATAAGACCAAACAGAAGAAATCTCAGCACTCTGCACACTATCATCTGCCCCTACTTCTAGCTTTGACTTTTTTTTCTAAGTTACTTATGAAAAGGCTTCTCCTAATTCTTCTATCATATCACTAGGGTTGCCACCTAGTCAGTATGCCTCATTCCCCTAATACATGCTCCATCACCCACACTGCACACACATTAAATGCCCCATCACCCCATAACAGGCCTCATCACCCCCATTACATGTCCCATCACCACCATTACATGCCCCATCACCAAATCACCCCCATTACATGCCCCATCACCAAATCTCCCCCATTACATGCTCCATCACCCATATAGCACAGATATTAAATGCCCCATAACCCATTACATGCCCCATCACCCCACTACATGCCGATCACCCCATTACATACTCCATCACCCACACTGCACACATGAAATGCCCCATCACTCCATTGCATGCCCCATCAACCCCATTGCATGCCCATCACCCCATTACATGGCCCTTCACCTCCATTACATTCTCCATCATCCCCATTACATTCCCCAGGACTTACCATAGGCAGTGCAGTGCATTCCCTGGTGTCTAGTGTCACAGAAGTCATCCAGAAATTAAATAAAATAAAAATAAAATTAAAAATAAAATGATTAATATATTAAAGTGTACAAAAAATGATAAACTATATTAATGTATGATATATTAAATAAAAATAGATACATTAAAAATGTTTTAACATGCCATAATAGCATATTTATTACAAAAAAAAAAATACATCACAGCAAAGGTCATATATAATACAAATAGTATCTTTCTCTCTACCACACAATACTCAGCTTAAAATTCAGGTCTCATATATAACATTAGAAATTAATAGTGTTGAGCGAACCCGAACCGCACTGTTCGGGTTTGTACCGAACATTACGGTTTTTGGACCCTTGACCCTAACACGGACATTCCACTGTATGTTCGTGTTGGAGTTCGGGGTTCGGCAGGGCCGGCACCACCTGTAAGGCAACCTAGGCAGCCGCCTAGGGCGCAACTTAGCAGGGGGCGCCGGAACCGTGAAAAAAAAAATCCTCCTCCTTCCCCCTTACTTACTTCCTCGCTGCTGCTCTGTCTCCTGGTGCAGGTCCGTGGCTGTGAGGAAGCATTGTGCGCTCCCCTCCAGCCGATGCGGATTCAATAAAGTTTGTTTAAACTTTATTTATTTTTTTACTTTATTGAATGCGCATTGGCTGGACGGGAATGCACAACGCTTCCCTCACAGCCACGGACCTGCAGCCCTGGGAGACAGAGCAGCAGCGAGGATTTAAGTAAGGGGGAAGGGGGGAGGAAGAGGGTGGCTAAATCCTGGCACATTGAGAGGCATAATAATCCTGGCATATTGGGTGGCTAAGTCCTGGCATATTGAGGGGCATAATCCTGGCATATTGTGTGGGAAAGTCTGGCATATTGAGTGGCATATTAATCCTGGCATATTGGGTGGCTAAGTCCTGGCACATTGAGAGTCATAATACTGGCATATTGAGGGGCATAATCCTGTCATATTGAGGGGCATAATCCTACAGCGATTATTCAAATGACAGTGATTATTTTAGTGGGTGCTTTACTGCATATTTGAACCCTGCTCTGAGCCCAGTGTCACAGAGAGTGCAGTGCACTTGCAACTGCGTGTGTGTCAGGGACATGACTTTAATCCTGTTCTGTTAGCTCAGTGGGCAACATCTAGGCATTATTAAATATTGCAATTTGTTAATGTTAAATATTACATTTGCGTCCTGCACTTCATATCTGAGAGTCAAATAGAACCGTCAAATACCGTGCTTACATCGCACTTTGGGAAATTCTAATAGTTTTGGGTGGTAAATAGTACATTTGCATCTTGCGTTGCACTTCATATCTGAGAGTCATATAGAACAGTCCAATACTGTGCTTACAGCGCACTTTGAAAAATTCTGATACCTCCTCCTCCTCCAGCACCGCTTCCACCTACACTGCCACGGTCACCGCCTCCTCAACCTATGGGTCACTTAGTATAAACTGAAAGAGAATACCCTGCACTCCAACCCTCTCTCAAATGGATAATTCTGTTTATCCTCCTGGCAGCCATGCTTTAGATTTTGATTTATGTTCTTCCAAAGCTAAAATCAAAGATTCCATCTAGTGCTATTTTATGGCTCAGCTGTATTTGTAATTTGTATGTTATTTTAAGTTATTTCCCTATCCACATTTGCCTGCATGGCACTTGTCCTACTCTTTTACTTCATTTTGCAGCCCTCTAGCCGTTTCAGAACTTTTTTTAGAGGCATTTTAGTGGCCAAAAGTTTGTGTCCCCATTGTCCCCATTTCGGGTTCGGGGTCAAGTTCGGGGTCAAGTTCGAGCACGGACCCGGACATTTTTTCGAAGTTCGGCCGAACCTGCCGAACCCGAACATCCAGGTGTCCGCTCAACTCTAGAAATGAAGCAACGTTAAGTTTTTTTTACACTTTTATTGGTGCAGTATTGAAAATTAAGTTCCCCTATGTTAACCATGTTCCCATGTAGTTAATAATTCTTGCATGGCATGTTATCATTTGTTATGAATGCTTCTATGTCATGTAATGAAACAAATCTATTCCAAATTACCATATTTTAAAAATAATGATTTATGCCTAGAAATAATTTTAAAACAAAACATGAACCCTACGTTTACAATATGTTATTTTTCTCCACTGAAGTTACACAACTATAAATAGAATGTAGAATATAGACATTTATTCTATCTGTTGTACCTATTGTTTACTTCAATTATATGCATTAATTGTTAGTTATCAGTACTAGTGCTCTATCCATACCAGGGGAAATGTGCATGTGTACTAAATATTGTATTACCCAAACTCCACCCAGGTACAATCTAGGACGATAGAATGTAGAATTGTAATGATGAATATGAATTATGTAGACTTGTTATGATAACATGTGTTGAATGCTAATCAGCACACAACCTATTTTATACATATTCCATAGAAATAAGAAGGTTCTACAAAGCAGCTTCTAAATTTTCTCCTCAAGTATTTTATAGTGAATCCATGTGCAACTCAGTATGACATTGCAATTTCACTGGTGTCCATGTCCGTTTTGAAAGTTGCCCATTTATTAAAATTTAATAAAACTAGCTAGAAACAAGCTCAGTTTGTGTACAACCAGACACAGTATAAAAGTCTGATTGCATTCAAGACTTCAGGGCATTACTATCAATTGTAAAAAATAATAATAATAACATTTTCTATATTATTTTCCATATTATTATATTGTGTAAAGGTCCACATACAGATTTCTACATTTGTTTCCACAATGATTTGGTTTTCAAACTCAAAATCAATGTATTTTAGTTTCATCATTCTCAGGGCGAAATTTGTTTAAAAATTGTTAGAAAAACATAAAAAATAAATACAAATAGAAGATACATGACCCAGTTGTACCTGTGCAGATTATTTTCTGGATTTTTTTTTTGCATAAGCTAACATGCAGAGTGAGGAAGTTGTACTAATTACCCCAAAGTAATTCATGCTGACATCTACTGCCCGTGGAGCATGAGCAATAGCCCTTTATCTCCCGGACATACTTGTAGAATACCTCCAGTAAGGGGGAGAAATAGACTTAGTTCTATTTGAAAATGCAATCATCCAGCCTCAGTGTATATAATAAAGTCTGGCTTATGCAAAGTCCTTGCTAGTGGATGAACATATCTTCAAAAAAACCATCATAGAAATGTTAAAACTAAGTCAGCAAAATATTACTAATTTTTTAATAGCTTTAAAATGTTGCATTGATCCTTATATATTAAAATGCATTCCTGTCTGTTCTCAGTTTGAATGGTCCACACTATTTTCTATATTAAAAAATACAGTCAAGATCATTGTGCTAAATGGTTATAAATAATGAACGTACACTCACAATTGCACACCTTTTTTCAATCTATAATGTAATTTAGCAGCTGGTATTTGAGATGTCAAGTCATTAGATGAACAAGGGTTTTAATCATTTTATTCCCCAGAAATAGGGGCCTATTCACTAAAAGGTGAGCTGCAGATCAGTTGAGATGAATATTTTATCTCAAAAATTTAGCCATATGTTGTGCAGGGCAAAACCTGGATAGTTTGCTTAGTAGGGGAAACAAACTAGGTTTTTACCTGCACAAAGTATAGTTAACATGTTCATCTCCCCTTAACGCACCTAATCTCACCTGTAATTCCCCTTCAAGTGAATTGCCAAATAGGCTAGGTGCTTGATGCAACATACTTTGTAAAAATATTATGGCACTTTGATCACTGACTAAAATAGAACACAGTCCACCTTTATTGCTTTAATCAAAATGTGTACCATGTATGGCAACCTTACCCCACCACAAAGCAGATCACCACCACTGCCATATAGCCTCACTTTCCAGAGTGTTATGTCTGACCTAACTATCCACAGAGCCATATTCTCCTACTTTCCATAGTGCCTATTTGCCCTATATAGATTTGCAGTGTGCTGTCTTTTTCTCATTTAGTTTTTGACATTGCCATTTTTGCCCCAAATTACTTTCCCTGTGCCATTTTGCCCTACAACACTTACCACGGTGGCATGTCCCTATTCCCCCATATTACTTACAATCCTTTCTCTCGTCCAAAGTGGGCCTCTTCTTATGCTGAAGGCTGTCTGATGCACAGACAGTGAGGCTATTTCCTTTATGCTGTATACGGAGACAGAATGCATAGTGAGTGAGAGCTGGCAAGAGATCATCTAGACAGATGATCTTTGCTTTCTCAATGCTGTGCCAGTGGTCAAGCTGCAGCTTGCAACAGTACCTGTGCCCCTAGAGTGGCAAACCCAGTCACATTGGTGACCCTTCGACCATGAATGTTACGCTCCAGCATGAATAGTTTTATGATATATTCACTTAATTTTATTTTGTAGCAGTTGGCCTACCCATCCTATGTGCTATATAAAGTAATATACCGTATGTTTTCGTTTTCTATAGACAATAGAAAGCTTCTTTTGGTTAAAAGGCAATTATGTTTTGGAAATCATTAACAATGGTCAAAAAATGTATATATTGTATGTACTTCCTCTTTAAGGTTTTTTTTTTCTATTGACTGTAGGAGGCTAATTGTCTGTCTTTTGATGCAAATGAGGGTGTTTTTCACAGAATATTACAAACCATTGTCTTCAGTATTATTCTCTTACAATAGGTGATTATGCAAACATATTTAAAATGTTTACCATTATTCCATTCAAACTGTTGTAACAAAGGGTAATTGATTTCCTCTGTGGTACAAATTCATCATAAAATGATATATGTTACAAAAATAAAGACTTTAGAATGCTGTAAATGCAGTACAGATAGAAAAGGTAGAATTATATTTCACATAGTTTAACCCACTGCTGATGCCAAAACTATACAAGAGTAAAATTACTCTAGACAGTAATACGTTGTTATTGATTAACTGATCAAATATTATGACATGTCATAATATGAATCTGTAATTACTGTTTAAAATGACAGGCTTTTAAAACATTGCTTTACTAGATTTATATCAATATGGGATAGTTTCAATAATGATCAATATGAGCTGAAAAATGGGCAAACGACAAGAAAGTCTGTTGTTTGACCATTTTTTCACTCACATTTGGCTACATATTCAGCTAATTCTGACATACTTTAACCCAAAATTTGCCATGTTTGTGTCTGCTGAAAGGTGAATCTATGGACATCCATCCACAGGTCTCCATTACTTGAACACAGCATAATGAGTTAAACAATATATGGGACTTGTAGGCTGAATTGTGATTTCCTGGGTTGCTTGGATGTGCTACAGCTAAGATAAGGTTCCTAATGACATCAGGACCTTGCAGATAAGTTTTGTTTTTAATTCTGAATTTATTCTTGTTGTCTGTGGTTTTTTAATAGATTAGTTAATGGTAAATTTGTTTCTGTTTTTCACTTTATTTATTGCAATAGTCAACGAAAATAAACAGAAGATAAGGAACAGCAGAATGGTAATTTGTGTGTGAAATATCAAAGAGAAAATTGATAAAATATGCATTTTGGCAGTTAAATTGATATAAAAGTCATATGAAATAAAAATAATATTGGAATGTTCATTTAAAGAAATGATTTTTTAAGGCATTCAATATATATATATATATATATATATATATATATATATATAGCCATAGCACAAATACAACATAGTCAGTTATATTCTTTCGCTGTGAATTTTTCATTTAGAATCAACTGAGATATCTCATATAAATTGAGTTCCTGGTCAATTTGTATAAGAAACATCAGTTAAAGGAACAGAATTATATTGTATGTATGTTCTGGCTATGTATATATATTGGATGTATTACAAATTTCATATTTTCTATATTTTTATTTCATACTACTTTTACATTAGTTCAAGCACTAAAAAGCATATTGGCATCTATTTATTGATGCCCCTGTTCTCGCAAACAAATTACAATATTTTTCTATTGCAGATCATTCCTTTGACACAGTGTTTTGCCGTTACTGTCTAATGTCTAATTGCAATATGTGCGGTAACATAAGTCACACGTTACAATCGGACAATCAACAACAAATAACCCCAGCCCTTTAAAAAAAAAAGAAAGGCGCAACGGGGCAGCTACCAGGGCCCATTCATTCCTGGGGGCACATAGCAGCTGCCCCGTGGAGACAGTCACGATCGGGCAGCAGCCGGAAGATCCGCATCCAGCGGATGCTGATCCAGCTTTTATTCACAGCCGCCAGAAATTATGGCAAGTTATATCCGGTGGCTGTATTTCCTGTATGGGTGCAGGAAGAAACCCTGTGAAGGAGACTGCAGAGGACAAGCAGCATCCAGGAAAGCACTGGGGAAGGGAGGAGGATTGGCTGTGCCATATTAAATGGGCAAATTATCAGTGGCTATCATTGGACAAATCATCAGTGGCTATTATTGGACAAATTATCAGTGGCTATTATTGGACAAATTATCAGTGGCTAATATTGGACAAATTATCAGTGGGCTATTAATGGACAAATTATCAGTGGCTATTACTGGACAAATTATCAGTAGGCTATTATTGGACAAATTATCAGTGGCTATTAAGGGACAAATCAATGACTATTACTGGACAAATTATCAGTGGCTATTACTGGAAAAATTATCAGTGGGCTATTAATGGACAAATTATCAGTGGCTATTACTGGACAAATTATCAGTGGCTATTATTGGACAAATTATCAGTGGGCTATTTATGGACAAATCAGTGACTATTACTGGGCAAATTATCAGTGGCTATTACTGGAAAAATTATCAGTGGGCTATTAATGGACAAATTATCAGTGGGCTATTAATGGACAAATCAGTGACTATTACAGGACAAATTATCAGTGGCTATTACTGGAAAAATTATCAGTGGGCTATTAATGGACAAATTATCAGTGGGCTATTAATGGACAAATCAGTGACTATTACAGGACAAATTATCAGTGGCTATTACTGGAAAAATTATCAGTGGCTATTACTGGAAAAATTATCAGTGGGATATTTATGGACAAATTATCAGTGGGATATTAATGGACAAATTATCAGTGGGCTATTACTGGACAAATTATCAGTGGGCTATTACTGGACAAATTATCATTGGGCTATTAATGGACAAATTATCAGTGGCATATTAATGAGAAAACTATCCAGGGGGGAGGAGGGGCATCATTTTTTCAGTAAGGGGCCCTGAAATTTCTGATGGCAGTCCTTCCAGTGATTGGACCTTTTGCAAAACACTACACATGGCTCAGTCATTGGAGAATGAATTTATAGAGAAGAGAGAAGTCGAGCGCTAACAATAGTGGAGAAACGGTGCTTTGAGCTTAAAGCAGAGCAAAAGCATTGAGAGATTGGTGAGAGTGAAGTAAGAGCATTTGTAGTGGTTGATTGTTCTTAGTGTGGAAATAGTGTTGGCTGCAGCAGATTCTCTGGAAGGATCCTTCAAGGAGGAGTTCTCTAAGACCATCATCAGGTGGTATGAGCACAGGAGGACAATCCCCCTGCACTCCCTCATCTGAGGTGTCATTGCAGCAATGCTTGCATCAACCGATGCAAAGTAAATCATGGCTGCAGGTGTTTGTAGAGCTGCATGGGTGTGTTCATATGTGTGGGTGTAGTGCACATTAAGCATTATGATTGGTTGTTGTGTGAGCTTGACAGATGTGGGTTTGCATGTTTTAGGAAATGCCTGCATATCCTCTTGTTTGGAGTTGATGTGAGGCTCTGAGTATTAGAGATGCTTTTTTTTTGTATTGCACATGAGTTAGGTGTTTGGTTAAAAATTCTAGTCAGAGTTAATTTACTTTAACGGAGCAATAAGCACTTTTTACCAATTTTTACCAGTTATGTAAAAGTACAGAACTTTATAATTGTTTGCACATTTATTATGTAACAGAAGTCACTGAATGGCTTTTGTGTGGTAATTACATGTTTTTCTGTGTTAGAAATGGTATTATTTTAATGAATGTTGTAGTGATTTTAGCCCATCCATTAATGTCATTAATAGAGGGTATTGAATCACTTTTGCCCATTAATTTACCTCAAATTGTATTGTTTTTTCTATAATGCACTCAAGCCCATTTTATCAATTTGATCTTTATTTTTTGGGGGGAAGGAAACTACCCTTAAATGTTGAAGGCTTTCTTTTGTGTAGGACACACTAAAGACTGTTGCTGTATCTTAGTAAAGAGCTGAGTACTACATAATTTTAGCAGAATTATTAACTGTGATAAACAGATTAGAAAAACACCACAAATGAAACTGAAATGCACTAAGAGGAAATGAAATCTACTAAGGCACATTCACTCTGCAGTTCATTATTAATTTAAATCAATCCATAAGTCGCTATTCGTTTTTTACACCCTTTAATCTATAAAGCAGAAGCCCATGCTGTTTTAGTTAAAATAGATATCTGTGTAAGAGAACTTGGCATATTGGGCTTGTCATAAATAAATACGCATTGAAACAAATTATTGAAACTGCAGTAACAATTTAATCTTTTGGAAGATTTTATAAGAGGGAACAATGAAAATATATGACATACACGTTGTGTGCACTGAATCACATATTTTTTATTGATTGTATTTATTATTTTCATGTTTCTTCATGTCTACTTTTCCACTTATTTTTCAGTGTCGTTTACAGCCTTACATAGGATGTTAAAGAGGAATAACTATACTGTGCCTCTTAGTGAATAGAAAGCAGCTACAAATCTACTAGTGTCTCACTACTAGAAAACAAAACAAAAAAAAACAACCAACCCACACCCTGCATACTTATAATTAGTCGATGTAACAAGAGATATGCATCCTCTCAGGGGATAACAACTACTTGGTACAAAGGGATATGACATATAAAGAGTAAAAAAAAACACTCTAGTGCAATATATCAAGTAATAACAGAGCCCATAAATATATGTAGATAGCTCACTCACACTTTCATGTTCAGACCCCATGGATTCAGCTCAAAGAAGACCCATGGGGTACTGTATATGCCATCAACAGAACTCCAGAATATAGCAGTTTAAAAAAAAAAAAAGAAGAAGAATGAGGAAGTGTCAGTAAAACAATATGTATTATAGTAGCGTAACATGTAAAAGTAAGTAACAGTATGTGTGTCCAAAACTCCCTGATAAACTGCCTCCCCTTCACACAATGCATTTTGCCTCTTGAGTGGTTTGATACAATTTCATGATTTATTTTGACAAACTAAATTTCCTGTCTTTTTACCACTGCTTGGCGTCCCCATTGCAATAACAATTCACTATTTTAAAGGGGAGAGATACAGGCATGAAAGACTGACATTAAAAAAAACGAAGCAACAGTGCTGTTAATGTAGTTGCGATATACTATAATATGAGCACGATGATGTCATCAGTGCGAAGATGGCATGGATTATTGGTCGACTATTTAACATGCATTTGTTTAGCAAGAAAGTGTAAGTGAACCATCTATATATTTTCTTTACTTATTACTGAACATATTTCCCTATTGCATGTTTTTTTTTCTTTACATGTCTTATCATTTTTGTATCTAGGAGTTTTTTTTTTTTTCATTAAAGTTATTATCTAAGTGGTTCTTGACCCCTGGGAGGATTTGTATCCTTGGTTATACAAGTTAATTTTAAGTGTACAGACTGTGGGTTTCACAGTTTCATTTTTTACATAATGTAACTGATCTGTTAAATCTCAAATGTACCATCAAGTGGAGTATATTAGAAGGTTATGAATGCATGTACAGAAAATGAAGTATGCTTGTGCACAAGGTTAATATTTTCTTTTTTTTCTTGACCAAGGGTTCACTGAGAGCTATTCATTACTGTGGGAGAAACAAATAGCAGAGGTGGAAAAATACTGCAGCTTTTCTCTATCTCCTGCCAGGGCCGGCCTTAAGTGTTCAGGGGCCCTGTGCGTGCTTCCCCCGTGCCCCCCCCCCCTTTCACCTATGTATGTGTCTCTCTCCCTTCCTATGTTTGTCCCTTTTCTCTGCCTTGCCATGTCTGTCTCTCTCTAACTCCCCCATACCTGTTTTCTCACTCTCCTCCCCTTCCTCTGTTCTGTCTCTCTCCCCCCTCCCCTGTTCTGTCTCTCTCCCCCCTCCCCTTGTTCTGTCTCCTCCCCTTGTTCTGTCTCCCCCCCTGTTCTGTCTCCCCCTCCCCCTGTTTTTTCTCTCTCTCCCCCTGCCTCCCTGTTCTGTCTCTCTCCCCCTCCCCCTGTTCTGTCTCTCTCTCTCTCTCCCCCCTCTCCTGTTCTGTCTGTCTCTCTCCCCCTCCCCCTTTCTCTCTCTCTCTCTCTCTCTCTCTCTCTCTCTCTCTCTCTCTCCCCCCTTCTCCTGTTCTGTCTGTCACTCTCCCCCCTCCCCCTGTTCTCTCTCTCTTCCCACCCTGTGAAGCAGAGCAGCATTTGCTTCACGGGCAGCAAGAGAAAGTGCTGCTCGGCTCCCCATGCTTAATGCAAGCATATATATAGCTCATTCACAGCTCATTTGAAGTGTCTGTCAGTATATTTTTTTCAATATGCATAGATCTACCTATCTGTATGTCACCAAACAAAATACGAAAAGATACATACAAGCATTGCCCAGCAGTATGACTAGGGGAGGGCTGGGAATTGGGACAGACGGGCAATTGCCTTCAGTGGTGCTCTCTAACATGACTCAAGGTGCTGGAGCTGCACCACGTTTTACTTCTAAATGCCCAAGTGCATAGAACTCTCTATCTTTCTATCCAATTATCTCGTATGGCTATGATTCTGTCAATATACTTGTTTTCACTTAACTGTTTTGTCTCCGAGCCACACTTGGCTAGCCCTCCCCTGAGTGTGACCCTTCATTTCATGACCAGACAGAGAGAGACAAATAGATTAATGTAAAGATAGATACATAAATGATAGATAAAGAGATACATAGATTAGATAGATATATAGAGATAGATAGATAGATAGATAGATAGATAGATAGATAGATAGATAGATAGACAAGATATAGTTTTTTAAATCACTTATGCAACTCCTTCAACAGATAATTGACTATACAATTATGTACTTAGTTTTTTTTTGACTAATAAAATAGATGACATAAAATAAATCAATGAATGACCCACTTTAGGAATCCAAATGGAATCAACAATGTGTGAGAAATGGAATAGACATATTTTTCTACTTAAAATTAATTTTGCAAAAGCACAAAGTAGTCTCAATGCTAAAACTATGTTGATGTTTTGCACAATTGTGTCAACTACGCTCACACACACTTCTCTACATGAAAAATAATTTTCACATTTACTTACAAAACACATTTGATAAAAGATTTCAAGGGTGAACAGCAGGACAGCAAACAATTGTCCATTGGTTTGATATATAGCAAATGCGTATATTTCACATATATGGACCTGGATGTTAAAATGTTTCTGTCATATTTGAATGTAACAAAATAACATATTAAATACAAAAAGTAGTTAAATCCATCAAATGCAACCTGTTCTTTTTTCTATTGTTCCAAAATAAGGCAAAAAAAAAACCTTAATTCCTTATAGCCCTGCCACAGAGGCTTCTTTGTTCTGTGTACATTTAAGTTAATGATTAGATTACTGGATAGTTCTTTATATTGGTCCTGCATATATTTATATAACATTATAATACTTCCTTAAAGCTTTTTATAGCATATACAAATGCAACCTTTTCAGTCTATCTTTATAACTAAGATCTTCCTTTCCCCTTCTGTTAATTTTGTAGCCTATCTTTGCACGTTCTCTAGCTCCCTAATATCTATTTAAGGACCAGTGTCCAAAATTGCGCTGCATAATTTGTTATCTTATTGTCCATTGCAACTGCTGACAGACATTGTGCACTGCTGCTAAGTATGTCTACAATTATTCCTAAATCCTTCTCATTACGGTTTTTCCCAGAGAGATATAATTTAAAGTAAATGTTGCATTTATATATTTTTCCCAAGAAGCATACCTTAACATTTGTCTACAATGAAACATATTTGCTTGCCCAGTAACATAATTTATCTAAATCATCCTGTTTAGAATAAACATTAAGTTTACACTGTATTACCCTATTTGTGTCATCAGGAAACACTGAGACTTTCAATGTAACTTGATCATTAATAAATAAATTAAAAACAAGGAAACCCAGGACAGATTACTGAGTCACTCCAATAAATACTTTCAATCAGTTTGAGAATTGTACAAGAAAAAAAAAATTGGGTCGTCTTATAATCAGGGTGGTCTTTTAGTCTAGCAAATATGGTAATTAAGTTCTTATTCAAGATTCTTATATGTATATATTTAGCTACACTTCAGTTAACTTACCCACTACATATGTCATGCTCACTTGCCTGTAATGAACCTTTGATCCCTTTTTGAATATGGGAACCATATCTGTTTACGTCAATATTTTATCACTGTTCCTGGACTGAAATAATCCCCAAAGATCAACTATAGCACTATGACCAGAATTAGTCTTATCTCCTTAAGACTGTGTATACCATCCTTGTCTATCTTAATGGTGATTTATTGGTTAATCACTTTTTCCCATGTCAGAAAAGCCCTTTTTTGCTGTAACTGTTCTGTAAAATCAGCAAACGGGTGCTCAGCCATTGGTTCTTTCTTGGTATAAACAGATGACATTTTTTCTTTTAAATATCTGCTTTTTCTCTGTCCTAACTAACCAAATTTTGCATATTTAGATAACAAATGACAGATATTTTCTGCCTTCAGTTTTTTCCCATTTATATAGTTAAAAATGTTCAATTTTACTCTCTATGTCATCAATTTCTAATTTTTGTTTATTTAGTCACATGACTCAAATTCATTTCACAGTTGGAATTGGACCGGATTAAACAAGGTTGGCCTTATAACTCATGTTATGTGATGGGAAATAGAAATTAGCTCGTGATGACTTGCTAATATTCACTAAAAAAAATTGTATATTTTTGACAATAACATCTGTGCATTCCAAAGCAAGGCAGAAAGGTTATTTGTTTTTTGCTTATTTTTATGTTATTGTTTGTTTACTTCAGAAGTCTGGGAATTAAGCCAAGTATGCATTAAATCAGATTATAGCAACATGAAGACTGAACTTCAAACTAGAGAGAATTCTTTGTATTCCTCTTGTCTTAATTATTTTAGAAAATGTCATTCTATTATGCCACAGACACACACATAAACAAATTGAAAAATAAAATTCTGAAACAATGTGAAGCTACTCTGGGAAGCATATATTGTTTAATATAGTCTCCATAAGAGCTCAAAATCATTGTAAACCACCAGCACCTAAAGTGATTATAACATTTATATATATAAAAAAAAAAAAAAAAAAGGATAAGAACCATTTGACCCACCTAGTCTTCCAAATCTCTGACCAAAAAAATATGAATACTTACATTAGCCCCGGCCTTACATTATATCTGGTATAGCCTGCTGAAACTCCTTCACTGTATTAAACTCGACTACATCTGCTAGAGGAGTATTCTATGCATGTACAACCTTCTCAGTAAAGAAATACTTACTTTTAAACCTTTAGCCATTTCATGTTAGACTATGGCCTCCAGTTTAGTCCTTAGTATGAGAGAAACATATTGGATCTTGACACTAGATACTTTGGTCCCAAAAGGATTAAATGATAATTTTGATCTTGTGCCTTTCCTAAAATGAGGGGGCGAAATTGCCATTCAAACATTACCTGCATGCTCTTTAATTGTCTTATTTGTATATATACAAGATGTATTTTCTTGAAATCATGGGAACATACTGTGTTTATATGTATGGGGGATTGGGTTACAGTGGTAGAGTGGTAGTTATATATATTTTTCTCCCCCTTTTTCTTATGTTTCCCTCAAGAAAGATATATTTTATGACTGTTTTCATTCTAACAACAGTCTCTGGCATGTAATTTTTATATGTATACTGTATTTTTTTGAAATAATGGCTTTCTGTATGCATGTTGAAGTACTTCTAACTTTATCATAAATCACATACCTGCAGGTTAAAACTTATATGATGAAAAATATTATTTTATTCAGTTATGCAGAAAAATCTTTATATAATGAGTCATTGAAATAAGTCTTGTCGAATGTTCTATTAAAGTTCAGTACAAATGGGCTTGATTTGTTTATGTGATGTCATCGGGCCCAGTATGCTGGCTGTGTGAGGTTCGATGTGTCGCCATGACAACATTACCTCCATTTATGTATTTGAGCCAAAAACTGTCCCACTGTATGTTTTCCTATTTTCTAATCTACTGACAAGTAAAATAGTTTGCAACAAATGCTCGTTTGTAAGATGCTCGTTTTTAACCAGCAAAGCAATGTTTTCATATAGATGCGATAGTGTTCTGCTGTTGTCTGTTGTTAATAAAGTTTGTTAAGAAAGCTGTTTTTTTCCTGCTTCTCACGGACTTTAAAGACACATCTAGTCTCCGCCGAATGTGGCAGATTTGGACATTAATCGGCTGAAGAAGTAACTAATTGTGTCCTGTGTGGTGTCTTTTTTCTGCCCACGATTGCACACTAGTACCTAGCCAGGTCAAAGTTATTCAAGGAGATGTGTATGTTCATTGATTATTTGTCAGCATTATTTTATGCCATTTTATTTGGCTATTTAGCCATTTTTTTACTGCAGGGAATATCATTTAAATGTATTCATATTTCTCACTATACAGGTGAGTGGGACATCTGGTAATTTTACTATTTTATTAAAAACATTTGTATTTTCATATATTAATCTCTTGCTTCTATCATATTCCCTGTGCCTCATCTTTCTTACAAGCTATATGTGTTAAGATCCTTTAACATTAATTGGTAAATTTTATCCTGTAATCTATTCACCAGTATAGTCACCCCCTTCTCTGAACTACCAAAGTGTTTATATCCTTCTGGAGATATCGTCTCCAGTATTGCATACAGTTTTCCAAGCGAGTGCTCTGTACAACGGCACAATTGATTCCCTCTTTTTACTGCTAATACCTATGCCTATTCAACCAAAATGCTCCCTGATAGCATTTTCTGTTGCTCTATTACAATGTCTGCCTATACCTTTTAGTCCTCTGAAATAATTACCCCTAAATACCTTTCCTTAGCTGCTGAGGTTAGGACTCGGATTTTCCTAGTTTACCTTAATATTCACGATATTCTGCTTGCTATTTCACAATTTGCCACAGTGGATCAACATCTTGTGAAAAGTTTTCAGCTGTGGGTTTTAATTGGCAATAATAATAGAAGCATAAGCAAGTGTGTGCCAGAAGAAGGACCATTCCACTACAGGTCGAGCCCCCAAACTCCACTTTTACGTTAACTCCTATGAACTATCTTATCTATGATGCGTTGCTATTTGGCTTGTTGTTTATCATTAAAACTATAGCAAAAAGATAGGTTCATGTCAGAAAATATACAGCATACATTATTTATACATAAGTAGCTAAACAGGTACAATCTTTATAAACTGAACTTCTGTTCACTTTCATTATGTTGACATTTGTGCTGAGCTGAGACTGCACATGCAACAATTTCCTGTACGGTTTTTATTTTTTAACAGGAGAAGATAACCAATCCTATAGAAATATTAGATATTTCTTTGCTAAGCAACACAATCTGTTGAAATAGGCTTTGCCAAATGCAGATGGTGTGTAGGCATTTACAAAAAATGATTAAACATTGAATTACTTTGGAGTAATAAACTGATAAAATAGTTCCAGTCAAAGTAAATAGCACAGTAGGAGCAATAATAGTGCTAGAATGCATTACCAGCAGTTAGGTTATGTTGTTCTTATTATTGATTGATTGATTTGAGTGTTTACAAGCACAATTCACTAATGTTTTAACCCCTTGGTGACAGTAGTATTTTGGTTATGTTTTATTGTTTGAGACAATGGCTATTTTAACATGTCTACGGTGTTTGTGTTTAGCTGTAATTTTCCTGTTACTCATTTAACTGGACCCATGCAAATTATATATTGCAAAAAAATAGATTCCTTTAGATAATATTATTTGGATCTTAACATATAATAAATAATCTACTATAATAAATAATAAAATATGATGTAAAATTAGAAAAAAAATCTAACTTTTAAATGAACAGTATTTTACCCATCTACAAAATCTAATAAAAAAAACCCTGCTAAACAGAATCTAATATTTATCTTGAGTTAGAAATAGTCCATGTAGTTTTTTTGTGGATTTTATTTTTGCAAGTTATAGGGCAATAAGTAAAAGTAGCACATTACTCTTTCCAAAGCATTTTTTCAGGATTACCTATAGTTATATTGTAGCCCTAACTATAACCCACATTTTGTCAACAAAATCTGGGGATCTTGGAGAAAATGGGTAAGCTGACCATACTGTAAATAATCTCTCCCTGCCCCACAATTGCTGTGTGGAGTGACTAAAGCTGTCAAAGTTAGGCACTCGCTTTAATAACTAAACACATTAAATCTATTTGACTGGCTGTCTCAGCAACCAGATGTGACAGATTGGGCCTCTGTAGGCATGGCTGGAGTACCTCAGTCCAGAGACACTTAGCCATGTCAGTTTTAGTTGATCACGGTAATGCTGCCCCTACTAAATCAAAGCAGAAAAATGTTGGTTTATTGGAATTCTCATAGTATTAGTTCATGATAAACACTTTATTTGCATTGTCTTTTTAATTTATGGTATCATTAACCTATTGTTAAACACTTATCAGATACATATGTAAAGACGTCATTATTGTGTGTATCAGGATGTCACTCAGGTTTATTTGAATCTTGTTTCACATCAATTTCATGTGTATTTCTGTGTGATTACTACTTGTATGCATTACACATTTTAATAAGCTATATTGGTATGTCAGTTTATGGCACACTAATTTTTCTGCTTTGTTTTTTTAAAACATTTTCTACAACAAACTATATTTTATTGTATACCAGTTCAGATTTGATTTAGCAATCTGATATATAGTCCCTTATACCATCCAATTCTCTTTTCCATCGAGTTCCTGGAGAAACCACTATTTCTTACGTCCTATGTTAGCAAGGGACTTGTATGGTGCATCCTACTTCGGAAAGGTATTAAGGAAATGCGTGTAAATCTGCAGGTTTACAGATAATAAGAAATTGATGACCAGTGAGTTACAATTAGATATTAAAATCCATTGTTGCTTCAAATCTCTCATATTCTGGTAGTGTAGAATTTGTAAAGAAACTACAATATTTTAATGCAATTCCCTTTGCCTTTTATGAATTTTTTTTTTGCACATTTGGCTCACACTAAAACCACATATTTTGCTCATTAAAAGTTTAGCTATAAAGTGAGAACAAAAATTCCAATTTTATTTGCCACAATATTTATGTTTTTTTCTTTTTTTTCTTCCTCTTTCTAAAGAATTTTCCAAATTATTTTCTTTTCATTTCTGGTGATAGAAGGAAAATCAAAACTTCAAAATGAATGTCAAAATGAATTGCACCTTCTTCATCCTCTGTAAATCTGCTCTTTGGGATTCCCAATAGAGTGACAAAATTGTCTGTACCAGCTTCTAAAACTCCTTGCTTTCTTTTAATTCATTGGATCTCAAAGCAAATTCTTTTTGAGAAAATCCCATAAGAGCAAGCTTTTTGATATCAGTGTCTATGTTCTGCTTATTTGTGAAACTAATTTTGTGTTCTTCAAAAATCAAACATTGCTAAGAAACTATGATATGAAGGTTTATTCCACATTCCTCTAGAACACTTCTGATATTATAAAGTAGAGCAAATAATATATACTCAGCAATGTCCTTTTTTACAATAAACAAAAATAAACCCAAGCAAAATCCATCTTGTGAGAAGGTTAACTGGATCCTGATAGTGGATTTTCTATTTTATTTTGAAAATAGCAAGGGGAATTGTCTCAAGTTACAGATATATATTTCTTGAATATCTCAATTAAAACCAGTGTTATCCACAAAAAAATATATGTACAACACACAGGATTTTATTAAGAAACGACCAAAGAGCATTTTCAATGTAAACTTTTTAATAAAAATATTTCTTACCTTCTCCATTAATTCAGCTTGGTGAGCCAATGTCCCTAAATGGTCTGTGAGTGCTCTTTTAACATTTGAGAAACTTGTTAACTTTTAAAATATTCCTGCTAAGACAAAAAAAAAAGAAATGGGTTAATAGTGACCCAGCATTTTACTTAATGTGCACTTTTTTACGGTTTCAAAGTTAGTAGGATAGAGGATCTTAAAAGTATAGTAGCCCCATTGCCATAGATTGCAGCTTTGAAGAAAGAGGCACATGACAGGGAGAGTGTTTTGGTGGAGCAGTCATGAATACATAGGGTGGGTCTAATAAAGTGCATACATGCCAGGGAAGTTTGTTGGCAGGAAGTTTGAAGTCACCTGTGACACTGCCACTCATCAGAACTTTAGATGGGTCATGCACAGACTGTGGCCAAATCCATATATATCCTTTAAAAGTAAATTAACCATGTTAGGAAACTTATCAGGTATCAGGTAAATGTTACTGAGTGTAACATTTGCCATTTTAATAAAAGCTGTTGCCCTCCTACACACTGTCCAACTGGATTTTTGTCAGTGTGTTATTCTGGCTTAGGGGCTTTGTTTTGGGTTATTTTATAGCAATGCTATAACCAAACAGACTATCCTAATGACATGTGGTCTTAGATGTACATCAAACACCATACCTATTAGATGTATTGTATATCCAGTATTAAAATTAGATAACATGTTGTTTGCAATATGAACAATAAAAAAAAAGCACTAAACAGACATGATACTCTTATATTTAATTGGAAAAAATAAATAATAATATAACTTAATATGACAAAGTTAAAAGGTTATTTATAGACATTAAGAAATGCCAACCACAATTACTTATTTGGATAATGCCAATAGAAAACAAATTGAAAAAGAGAATATTAAAATGTATAGGCACTAAAGGAATTCAAATACATATCTGCCATAAAAATATATATAAAACTTAGAAACACATGTGCTAGAATTGATAAATAAAGCATGAGTCGCCTACACTAGTGGAAGTCCAGGCTACACAAATGTAAATACTAAACACATGCTAAAATTGATAAATAAAGAATGAGTCGCCTTTGCTGGTGGAAGTCCTGGCTACACGAATGTAAATACTAAATCTGAAAAAAAAAAAAACAATAAAGCAGCTTTCACACAATCAAACTGTAGATTACACGTGTAAAGGAAAAAGGTATTCTGGAGAGAAAAATCTATATCAACACCATTTTGTATGTCTTCAGCTATGTTTGTCCTCTGTGTTACCCGAACATAGTGTATGGGTTAATGTGTGATATACCATGTGAGATGCTGGTGTCAGTGCCGAAAGGCTGCAGAATTACCTAGCTTGCTTACACAGTCTGTAGTACTTTTGGTAACAAAATGCACAACACGTAGGCAGGAAATAGTACTTTTGTGTTAAAAATATTGTACATTGCCTCAAATGAAGCTTTAAATAGTAGCATGTCCAACATAAATGATTATTACATGTGATGTATTATCTGTAATGCATTTTCTTTTGCTCCATTATTGTGGGTTAAAGCTATAAATGTATGTGGAATTTGTTGTGTGATTGAACATTTTACAGAAACTGCACCCCTGCACATACTTGTAAAGGATTGAAAATTAAAGATGTCTTTGTTTATCTCAACTTGTTATTTGACCATTCACACAAACATATATAAACACAAAAGAATGCTGTTTATTTTGAATAAAAAGAAAGCATTTACATACCCTTCGTGCCGAAATGTTGATTTCCAAGTCCCAGTAAACACGTTTGTCTTTGATTCACCTAACAAGTCATTTCTTTAGTTCTTTATTTTTAAAAAGATGCCAGACCATGTCTTAAAAAAGAAAGGATCCAGTATTTAAACAATTCTGTTGAATGTAATACTTTCATCATCATTTATGTCTTTTTGTAGCTGTAAACATTGCACATTATAGTAGACATAAACAAGGTAAATAATGAAAATTGTGAAATTCCATTTAGCTTTTCAATTATAAGAACATACAATTCTGCGTAAAACTGGATTGTATTGACTACAAACATGTAATTGTTTTTATACATTTTCACCTCAAAACTAGTTTTCTTTGTATGTTGTAGCATTTCAGAAATAACATAAAGAATATATATTTATTACAGATAATAGAATTCCATTGTAGATTGTTATGGTATTTGGATGTATGAACCTGGATATTCTTTACCATCATTGTTTGAATGGCATTTTAGATTGAAATGCTTTACATACCACATGTCTTCCACCAATTGCTACATTCTGCACTTTGTTGAGGATGCAGCTAGGCTTCAAGCTTCTAGGATGAGTCAGAACACAGCCTTGAAGTAGGAAGCCTCAATGCAGCCCCAATGAGGATCATGTAAGCGGTCGCCTGTTGATTACAATATACACTTTGTAAAACCTAAATAACCAGGAGATTGATTTAATACTGAAAACCATGAACAGTTAATGAATGAAAAAATCTTTATTTGTATTAAAGGTGAATTCATTAAAAAAAAAAATCCCAGGTGCTTTAAATTAAATTATTCAATATACAGTAATCAATATCAGAATATACCATACCACAGCACAGTCATTTTTACATTGTTTTATTCTGTAAATTTACAGTATAAGTATTTTTTTAGGTTGACAAAATGGATTTCAGTGGCATTGTCTGCATTCGGGTCACTCCAAAACACCAAAGAATCCCAAGACACAAGAAGAGCTATATAGAAGATCTTGCAGCAGAGCAATAACCAGGATGAGGCCACTGAGGCTTTTGCCCCACGCACACAGATTTGAGGGGGCACAGCAAAGATTACTGTATAATTAGACTGATGTTTTCTCATGCAATGGAGCTTAAGGTTTCTGCCCCTTTAGGCCTGCTCCAGGTGTCAATCATGTTGCACGCAGGATTAATTAGACTAAAGTGCGGTGCATGAAGCCATATAACCATATCCAAGCCCAGCATGAGGATGCATAGACATCAGCACATCACCTCCAGTAAAAGTTAAATACTGACATTTCCCTCAAGACCCCATAGGGACCAAAAGTGAGGAAATGAGCCTCCCAACCAAGAACAAGTTTGTCTTATTTAATTTCCCTTCAAATTAACATTAAAAGTAGGGCACAATTTTCAATTTTTTGCTCAGGCATAGAAAGCATTAGCTAATTCTTAGACTTTCAGAGTATTAAAGAGTAGGAAGTGGCTACAACACTCTCTCTGTGACTAACCTTTTGTGTGTTAATATGTACATTTAAACCTGATTTAGAACAAAACCTAACACAAGAGATTGTTTCATTTCCCCATGCACTATATTTGATATTATTTTTTAACAAATTTTTCATGATAATTATTCTTACAATTTTATCTTCAGATAACATTGACCTTCTGCAAATCCTTTCATGCTTCCAAAAATCCTGTACCACTGACTCTGCTTCTTAAAGAGCTACTAAACTTAAGGATAAACCTGCAATGTACTTTTTAATGTACTGGTATGTTCATTTTCAAAATGGATCTACAGAGCTGATCCGCTTTGAAAACAAATTACTCTTACTCCACTAGCACTAGAGAGACTGCAGGACCCTCAATCAGAAAAACAGGGCAAGACCCTCCTCTGAGTGGCAGTATGAGTGCTGACAGTGTCAGCACACACCAGCCTCCTGATCAGCTTTGCCTCATCTCTGAGAGCTGAGAGTAAAACTGTGAGTGTTTGATTCACTAAGGATCAAGAAAATTAACATTTCAACCCTTTTTTTTAGTTTTGCTATGATCTTATTTTGATAACAATGTTTCCACTTCAGCAATTTTTGCTTGAACACATGCTTTTTGAATGATATCCTATGTTTTTAATCTATCATTAAATTACTCTTGAGACATTTCAGCAAAATACATAGATTTTTATTAAAATGTTAATTTGATTACTTGTAGCTACTCATAACCCTGATAAAGACATTCTTGTGATGAACGTGGTATGATTTGTATGATGAATCTTCCATATCTCCTAAAGTTGTTAATTTGTTTTTTAATACATTGTATATATATATATATATATATATATATATATATATATATATATATATATTACTTTAATATATTACTTTAATTGAATGCATTATTGAGAGGTGTGCAACTAATGTGTGGTTTCTAGTCAGCAGCTTTTTCAGCACTCTTACACTAGATTGTTCTTTGTACTTACTTGATATGTTTGCACCCCTTATTATATTTTTTATATTTACTCCATAGAATAAAACATAAATGTGACATTTTTGCACATGTCTGACAGCCCATACCTAACCACTATTTCTCTTAACAATCTGATTGGATTTTGTATTCTGTTGTATCCGGCTATACAGAATTTTACATATTTTGTTTACATGAATTAATTATGTATGTCATAACACATTCTTCTTTTGGGTGTATATTCTCTTCACATACACCCATTTCAGCATGGATAATGTAAATTGACACACTATTATATGCTGGAACAAAACCATTATTGTTGCCTTCAATTGAAAATACAATTCAAATGTTTTATGAAAAAACTTTTGTTTTTTGCTTATCGTATTTTACATTATTATTGTATTTCAACTATTCTTTTCTCCCAAATAGTACATAGTAGAAGTTCTCTATGTATGCATATTGTATACCCATATGTATTTTTGGTCATGCAGCTACGTTTTTAAATATATATATATATATATTTTTTTTTTTATTAAATAAGAGTTTTTAATATAAGAAATTTCTTTCCCCCAATGTTTTTATTTGTATCTCCATGACATAACAAATCATATATATGAGTGATAAGTAGTCCGTTTTAAATAATAAGATATGACCATGAAAACACTGCCAGGATTTGGTAGCCTAACAATACAGGTTAGCTACACCTGTGCCAAGAAACACACACGAAAACGAACGAATCATATGCTGCCACGGAGAGGAGGTGTGTCTATTCAGAACACTACATAAGAAGAGCGCCAAGAGGAGGGAGACGTGCACTTGAGGAAGCCATGCCTGGCGAAACGCGTCTGACACTCCCCCTCCTCTCCATGATCTTCGCATTCAGTATTGGATATCTTTAGTGTCTGAAGCAAGCAGTCGTCTAAAATGGATACTTCACTGACGATTCGGGCTTCTACCCTTCAGTCCATCTACAGCCAACCGGCTTCCCTTTGTATTGTACAGTGTTTTTGTGTGTTACATAATCTGTACTCACATGATTTTAAGTAAGCCTTTTCTCTTTTATAATTAAAACATTATTGTTATTTTACTTCACTATGAGAGTGTTGTTCTTCTTCTCTACCTATATGAAAATGTTTATGCATTGAGGCGCAACATCCATACTCACACTCATAAGAGGATTCAAAATGCCTGAAGTTCCCTACAAATCCCTGGGGATCTCCCTTCTCATCCATATAGAGAGAAGTAAAATCTACTCCAGAATCCATGAGTACAATTCCTACTATCCACTGAGTTTTTTTTATCCTGCCCAAGCAGAGAGCACTAGTTTTCCCTTTTTTTCTTCTTGTCTTCTATATTGCTGGATATTCGATATTTATTGCGATCTTCAATCAAAAATTCATGAAAACTCATTAATCCTTCATCATAAGTATTTTTCATATTTTTTCACATCACTATATTGTTATTATATACCATATTTTTTTACCACATTTCTTTGCACTATATTTTAAATTATACCTGCGCTCC
Source organism: Pelodytes ibericus (assembly GCA_036172795.1). Lineage (NCBI taxonomy): Eukaryota > Metazoa > Chordata > Amphibia > Anura > Pelodytidae > Pelodytes > Pelodytes ibericus. Next base: position 115,231,669 of record CM069861.1, on the reverse strand, counting down.
TTCCTTTTTTTTTTATTATTGCTTTCTGTTTGTAGAAATAGAGGTAATCTTTCTATTGGATAGTGAGCTGAAAACTTTTAACACAAAAATTTGTTAATTTAAGTACACCTAACACTGTTGTTTTTTTATTAATAGCATCATACTGACAAGAAAGGCAATGTGTAGCTGTGTTAATTTTACCATTTGTTTACCATAACTCCTTGCTTTCTACCACACCCACACACACTATATATATATATATATATATATATATATATATATATATATATATATATATATATATATATATATATATATATATATATAGATATATATATATATATATATAGATATATATATATATATATATATATATATATAGATAGATAGATATATATATATATATATATATATATATATATATAGTGTGTGTGTGGTAGAAAGCAAGGAGTTATGGTAGATGAGAACAATGTATCTGCCCCAATTCTTCACGTTTCCTAATTCATATGCTCTTCATTCACTCTGCAAGACCCTAATTATGTGAGACCATTTAACCATATTGTTCTCCTTTAATTCCCTTATGTGTCTAATTGCTAAAGGCTGGATTTTGTGTTCGAGATTAGAACTCATCTCAAACTCCAAACTCGGTAACAAGTCCCATTCTACCAGCATAGCTGGCAACCCAGCCTTTGGAATGATGCCAGCATAACTAGAAAACTGGCAATGCTAAAGCAGTATTTTTTTGTGGCCCTGGTGAGCAGGGAGGGGAGAGAAGGCCTCAACCTCACCAACCCAGGTGTTATTTTTTTGAAGAAATGGTAGCAACCCGAGTGATTACCACTACTTTGTAATAACTATTTAGTATTATACTCATTTTTCTTTGTAAGTTACTAAATAAAATATCTGTTACAGACGTTAGGTTTTAAAAGTGTTTTAAGCAAAGTACCCAATTATAAATAGTTGTGTGGTACTGAATACAGTGCAATAAAGGATCAACAGTCAAAGTTAATCACTTTGCAGAAATTTTACATGCTGACTCTGTAACACAGGGCTAGCACCATATTTTTTATAAGACAAATATTTTTCTTGTCTTTGTATACAGATCTAAGCATTATTAACTGAAATGGCCACAAGTATTGTTTAATATTCTAAATTTTAAAATAATTTAATAGAATAATGATATTCTAAATTATTATAAAGAAACCACAAGCAGCATTTCACTACTTCATGCTTTTCATTCTATGTTTGGAATACGAAAATAAAAGTATAGAGACATTTTTCATTATTTCTTATCTAGGTAACTTCCTTGCAGCATTAACAGCAGTGTTTGCTTTTCTATCTTTCTGAATAGAGGTCTTTGAAATCTAAGCCCATTGCTAATTACAAAACAGCAGGCAACTTTAAGCTGTTCCTGTAAAATATAAAATACAATTATAATGACCATAATTCAAACAGAGAGCATTTAAAGTAAAATATTTTGATGATTCAAGAAAAATAACCTATAGTCTATTTCGATTTTCTGCACTCCCCTGAAATGGATAATTCATAATAATTGTAGGGTTTTAACCAGTAGGTACTAAATGAACATACATTTTATATTAAGTTGGTATCACAAAAACTTTAATGTCATCTTTAGTTGAAACTGAAAGAAGTTTCAATAATGTGAAAATTAATTTTAGAGGCCATAATCATTATCTATTTACTAGGGCTGGTCAAGTGAATCTGCCCCCCCCCCCCCCCAACTAATTAAAAGGGTCAGGGACTGGCCAAATACCAATGCCCCATCCCAAATCAATAAGCGGCGGCCCTGTAGCAATGGGGCTGGGGCTGTGCTAAAAGAGACTGTAATTAGTATCTTCCTGTCCGTCATATCCTGAAACTGGTTTTGACAGATAAATACAACCTGTTGCTAAATACAACATGTTGCTGTGAGTCTCTGTCACAGTGTCTTGACATGGCTGGTGATCCTCAATCCCCAGACACTCTCCAATGCAGCTGAATGGGAGAATTTTTCCAACTTAGCTACTTTGGCTGTAAATTCCTATCTCAATTGCTTGCAATTCTCTCTTAATTGAGTAGACCAAAGAAAACTGCAACCTATCCTGGCTCCTATCCAATACCAAAATTCAAATATAAAACAGACACTACAATGTAAAGACAATGCATACCTCCTAAGATATGCCCTGTTTGGGAGGCTGAGGGAGGAGCTTAGGAGGTCAGATTTTAAGTGCTACTGAGCTCGCACAGTACGTATCTCAGGTATCTCAGACCAAAAATGATATCAGGAATGCAGGATTGCAGTCCCAAATCCCGCTTTCCTGCTGAGGTTTACCTCCCTCCCAAAAGTGGGACAAAGGTAGTGCTCGGCTGGACATCATGACACAGCATCCTTGTGTTGCACTTATGTATACCAATGAAATTTCATAATCACTTACCGTATTTTCCGGCATATAAGACGACTTTTTAACCCAGGAAAATCTTCCCAAAAGTTGGGGGGGGTCGTCTTATACGCCGGGTATCGTCTTATACACCGTAAATGCTAAGGTTTACTTACCTACTTTCTGCTCTGTCTCCTCTCCTGCTGTTAAGCCGGTCGTTGGCTGTGAGGGAAGCGTTGTGAACTCCCCTCCAGCCCCGCGGTCAATAAAGTTTGTTTTTTTAAACAAACTTTATTGACCGCACGGCTGGAGGGGTGCTCACAACGCTTCCCTCACAGCCACGGACCGGCTTAACAGGGCGAGACAGAGCAGAAAGTAGGTAAGTACTGGGGATTGGGGATTGGGGAAGGGGGAGGAGGGTCCCAAGCTTTATATTTTAACCTCAAAAGTTAAAATATAGATACTATTTTCCGGTGTATAAGACATCTTTAACCCAGGAAAATGTTCTCAAGAGTTGGGGGGTCGTCTTATACGTCCAGTCGTCTTATACGCCGGAAAATACGGTATATTTGATTTGTAATTCATATTTGAACAGTACAATTTGGTATTTCTGCTAATCTAGATGACAAAACACATTTGCTGTATTAATACTCGTAATTTGATCATCATCCAAGCTACAACATAAAATTTCAACTCTTGCTTTTCATTTATAAATCTGCTTACTGAGGCAGATATATTAGCGATATTACAAAGAAATAATCAGAGGTTTATATATCTGTTCCTCCTGTTTCCTGCTACACTTCCAAAATCAGTCATTCATACAGCTGCAAAAGCCTGTAGTTTTGAGAAAATCTTTTAAAAAAGTATACATCACTTTTACACATGCATTTCTGCATTGATAGAATGTACTTGCAAATCTTATCTAGCCAGTGCAATAATAATTAGCAAAGATGTATCAAACTTAGTAGCTGGGTACTATGAACTTTGCATGCAATAAGCTAGATGCAATGTCATCCGTTAGGGGCAAATGTTAAGTTGTGCATTAAAGCTTAAAATGCTGTTATTCCATATATCCCCATTAATTAAATGTAAGGGAACTGGGGGTGTAATATACTTTGAACTACCCATAGTGCTTCATGAATTTATTGCATTAATATTTTTTACAGTGGGTATAATAGCCACTTCCTGCCCCTAGCAACCCCCCCCCCCCCCCCCAAACAAAAATTATGTTTGAGGTCCCCAGTGAAAAAAATGTGGTCTCCTAATGACCATGGGCTAGCACCATATATGCGGTCACACACAAAAAAATAAGAATAAAAAATGATGGTCCCTTTCCGCCCTGGGAAATTGGGGGAATAGTGCTTGCTGGTAATATTAAAAACAAAGCCCCCTAGGGACTAATATCCACACACACCCTTGTGCCAGGGGCTGTCCAAATGCCCATGGCCCAATAAATACAATTTAATTCCTACCTACCTAAATCACTGCCCAACCCGCTGGCACTCAACGAGTGCCCTGTGAAATAAAATATTACCTGCCAGTGATGCCCTGGATCCTCATCTTCTTTTGATGTAATTGGGGTTTGGTGGTATAGTGTTCCCCAATCCCCAGGAGCTATTCATTTTTTTTTCATTGTGGCCATAAGCATATTTTGGCTTGCAGCCCTTGAGGCCTATAGTTAAGTGACTGCTGGCATCTCACTTGTCTGCAGTCACTTGGAGCTATTTATTTTTATTCAGTGGGGCCCATGAGAGGTTGCTGGCCCCAGAGGTGCCAATTATTTAAATATTTCTTAGTGGGGATTTCGACAAATTTGGGGGAGCGTAGACTTCCCATCCAGACTTCCCAATCTGCTACTAGACATATGCACCTCAGGTTTGCCACTCTGCTCTTCAGGCATGCCAGTCTGTCCCTCAGACATGCCAATCTACCTCCAGGCTTGCAAACCATCCCAAAATGATGATTGCACTAACAGAACTTATCTTTCTTTGTCCACTCATGTATTTCTGTACCCCATGTGCCCCCCTGCCCCCATCTTTTTCTCTGTCTCCACTATGCTCCCCATGTCTTTCTCTGTTCCTCATGCCTTTCTCTCTCTCCTGATTCTTCCCATGTCTTTCTCTCACCTCTGATGCTCCCCATGTCTTTCTCTCTCCCCTGATGCTTCCCATATCTCTCTCACCTCTGATGCTCCCCATGTCTTTCTCTCTCCCCTGATGCTTCCCATATCTCTCTCTCACCTCTGATGCTCCCCATGTCTTTCTCTCTCCCCTGATGCTTCCCATATCTCTCTCTCACCTCTGATGCTCCCCATGTCTTTCTCTCTCCCCTGATGCTTCCCATATCTCTCTCCCCTGATGCTCCCCATGTCCATCAGTCACCCTCATATGGGGGCAGAGTCATGTGATTGCATCCTACACATGACCAACCCCCCAACGCACACTGAGGACAGCACGGTGGCGCTAAAGTTCTCAAGTCCTCCAGACATCCTTCATTATTATACTAGGCATGCTCATTTAGAGCATTGCCTCTAGTCCCTCTGTGACTGCAGCCTGTAGAGGTACACTCTAAGCCAGGGGTCCTCAAATTACGGCCCGCGGGCCACATGCGGCCCGCCGAGGACATTTATGTGGCCCGCGGGGGGTGCTGCCGGCACCCACCCCGTTTACTTTTTTTTTCTTTCTGGCAGCCGCAAAGGATGCGGCTGCAGGAAGAAAAAAAAAAAAAATTCACCGCGACCGGATGTGATGTTACGTCACATCCGGATCCGGTAACTGTTTCCCTCCTACACAGGAGGACACCGCGCGAGACGTCCGGGGACACAGCAGCTGGAGGTAAGTGATGGGGAAGCGGGGGAGGAGGGAGGGATAACGAGCACTATTCCTGGGCTCTGACTGGCATAATATTACTGGGCATCTGACTGGCATAATATTCCTTTTACACATGCATTTCTGCATTGATAGAATGTACTTGCAAATCTTATCTAGCCAGTGCAATAATAATTAGCAAAGATGTATCAAACTTAGTAGCTGGGTACTATGAACTTTGCATGCAATAAGCTAGATGCAATGTCATCCGTTAGGGGCAAATGTTAAGTTGTGCATTAAAGCTTAAAATGCTGTTATTCCATATATCCCCATTAATTAAATGTAAGGGAACTGGGGGTGTAATATACTTTGAACTACCCATAGTGCTTCATGAATTTATTGCATTAATATTTTTTACAGTGGGTATAATAGCCACTTCCTGCCCCTAGCAACCCCCCCCCCCCCCAAACAAAAATTATGTTTGAGGTCCCCAGTGAAAAAAATGTGGTCTCCTAATGACCATGGGCTAGCACCATATATGCGGTCACACACAAAAAAATAAGAATAAAAAATGATGGTCCCTTTCCGCCCTGGGAAATTGGGGGAATAGTGCTTGCTGGTAATATTAAAAACAAAGCCCCCTAGGGACTAATATCCACACACACCCTTGTGCCAGGGGCTGTCCAAATGCCCATGGCCCAATAAATACAATTTAATTCCTACCTACCTAAATCACTGCCCAACCCGCTGGCACTCAACGAGTGCCCTGTGAAATAAAATATTACCTGCCAGTGATGCCCTGGATCCTCATCTTCTTTTGATGTAATTGGGGTTTGGTGGTATAGTGTTCCCCAATCCCCAGGAGCTATTCATTTTTTTTTCATTGTGGCCATAAGCATATTTTGGCTTGCAGCCCTTGAGGCCTATAGTTAAGTGACTGCTGGCATCTCACTTGTCTGCAGTCACTTGGAGCTATTTATTTTTATTCAGTGGGGCCCATGAGAGGTTGCTGGCCCCAGAGGTGCCAATTATTTAAATATTTCTTAGTGGGGATTTCGACAAATTTGGGGGAGCGTAGACTTCCCATCCAGACTTCCCAATCTGCTACTAGACATATGCACCTCAGGTTTGCCACTCTGCTCTTCAGGCATGCCAGTCTGTCCTCTGTCCTCTCACCTCTGATGCTCCCCATGTCTTTCTCTCTCCCCTGATGCTTCCCATATCTCTCTCCCCTGATGCTCCCCATGTCCATCAGTCACCCTCATATGGGGGCAGAGTCATGTGATTGCATCCTACACATGACCAACCCCCCAACGCACACTGAGGACAGCACGGTGGCGCTAAAGTTCTCAAGTCCTCCAGACATCCTTCATTATTATACTAGGCATGCTCATTTAGAGCATTGCCTCTAGTCCCTCTGTGACTGCAGCCTGTAGAGGTACACTCTAAGCCAGGGGTCCTCAAACTACGGCCCGCGGGCCACATGCGGCCCGCCGAGGACATTTATGTGGCCCGCGGGGGGTGCTGCCGGCACCCACCCCGTTTACTTTTTTTTTCTTTCTGGCAGCCGCAAAGGATGCGGCTGCAGGAAGAAAAAAAAAAAAAATTCACCGCGACCGGATGTGATGTTACGTCACATCCGGATCCGGTAACTGTTTCCCTCCTACACAGGAGGACACCGCGCGAGACGTCCGGGGACACAGCAGCTGGAGGTAAGTGATGGGGAAGCGGGGGAGGAGGGAGGGATAACGAGCACTATTCCTGGGCTCTGACTGGCATAATATTACTGGGCATCTGACTGGCATAATATTCCTGGGCTATGACTGGCATCATATTTCTGGGCTATGACTGGCATCATATTTCTGGGCTCTGACTGGCAAAATATTCCTGGGCATCTAACTGGCATAATATTCCTGGCCATCTGACTGGCAAAATATTCCTGGCCATCTGACTGGCAAAATATTCCTGGGCTTCTGAATGGCATCATATTCCTGGGCATCTGACTGGCAAAATATTCCTGGGCTTCTGAATGGCATCATATTCCTGGGCATCTGACTGGCATATTATTCCTGGGCATCTGACTGGCATATTATTCCTGGGCATCTGACTGGCATATTATTCCTGGGAATCTGACTGGCATCCTATTCCTGGGCATCTGACTGGCACAATATTCCTGGGCATCTGACTGGCACAATATTCCTAGGCATCTGACTGGCATCATATTCCAGGGCATCTGAATGGCACAATATTCCTGGGCATCTGACTGGCATAATATTCCTGGGCATCTGACTGGCATCATATTCCTGGGCATCTGACTGGCATATTATTCCTGGGCATCTGACTGGCATATTATTCCTGGGAATCTGACTGGCATCATATTCCTGGGCATCTGACTGGCACAATATTCCTGGGCATCTGACTGGCACAATATTCCTGGGCATCTGACTGGCATCATATTCCAGGGCATCTGAATGGCATAATATTCCTGGGCATCTGACTGGCATAATATTCCTGGGCATCTGACTGGCATCATATTCCTGGGCATCTGAATGGCATCATATTCCTGGGCATCTGAATGGCATAATATTACTGGGCATCTGACTGGTACAATATTCCTGGCCATCTGACTGGCATCATATTCCTGGGCATCTGACTGGCATCATATTGCTGGCCATCTGACTGGCATATTATTCCTGGGCATCTGACTGGCATAATATTCCTGGGCATCTGAATGGCATAATATTCCTGGCCATCTGACTGGCATCATATTCCTGGGCATCTGAATGGCATCATATTCCTGGGCATCTGACTGGCATAATATTCCTGGGCATCTGAATGGCATAATATTCCTGGCCATCTGACTGGCATCATATTTCTGGGCATCTGACTGGCATAATATTCCTGGGCTCTGACTGGCACACTATTCCCATTGAAATACTGGTAAGTTTGTTGATTTAACTTTACTTTAAATATTGTATTTGTTCTCGTTTTGTTCAAAATAAGATATATGCAGTGTGCATAGGAATTTCTTCATAGTTTTTATTTTTACTATAGTCCGGCCCTTCAACGGTCTGAGGGACAGTGAACTGGCCCCCTGTTTAAAAAGTTTGAGGACCCCTGCTCTAAGCTATATGTAGCACTGGCCCTGGTCTGTGGTGTCTCCTGCTTATGTCATCACCTGGGGCCTGATATGGGAACATGTGTAATTTGAATATCAGGCCACAAGTGATGTCATAAACTGAAGACTCCACAGACACATTTAAAATGCATTTTCTCATAATTTAGGCATTTGCTTGCAGTTTTGCTAACATAATGATTAGACAAATTTCAATAATTTTTTATCCTTTAAAACAATATTTAGGTGATAAAATCCCTTTAAGGGGACTCTGTGACATATCCATTGTTTGTAGGAGAATTCAAAATGGTAAAAAAGTATCTTTCCTTGCTATCCATGGCAGCATTACACATGGGTAGCTCCTCCCTCTCAGTTAACTGGACAGGAAAAAAACTCACCCATGATACAAATAGGCCCCTAATCACCTCAACCATCAGTCTTTTTCCTATCCTCTCACACTGGCTTTACATTTTCTAGATTACAAGTGCCTCTCTTTGAGCAGCCAAAGTTAGCATCCAGATCCTGCTCTCAGTATAAGCAGTGTTTAGGTACTGAGTCATGGTATCATCTATGTTCAGGTGACCACATTTAGCAATGTTTGGCTTACATGGTAGCAGCATTTAGCAATGTTTGGCTTAGATGGTCGCAGCAGTTAGCAATGTTTGGCTGACATGGATGCAGCAGTTAGCACTGTTTGGCTTACACGGTCGAAGCAGTTAAGAATGTTTGACTTACATGGTGGCAGCAGTTAGCAATGTTTGGCTTAAATGGTCGCAGCAGTTAGCAATGTTTGGCTTACATGGTCACAGCAGTTAGCAATGTTTGGCTTACATGGTCGCAACAGTTAGCAATGTTTGGCTTACATGGTCACAGCAGTTAGCAATGTTTGGCTTACACGGTCGAAGCAGTTAAGAATGTTTGCCTTACATGGTGGCAGCAGTTAGCAATGTTTGGCTTACATGGTCACAGCAGTTAGCAATGTTTGGCTTACATGGATGCAGCAGTTAGCACTGTTTGGCTTACACGGTCGAAGCAGTTAAGAATGTTTGGCTTACATGGTGGCAGCAGTTAGCAATGTTTGGCTTACATGGTGGCAGCAGTTAGCAATGTTTGGCTTACATGGTGGCAGCAGTTAGCAATGTTTGGCTTACATGGTGGCAGCAGTTAGCAATGTTTGGCTTACATGGTCACAGCATTTAGCAATGTTTTTGATTGGGTCTGTGCTATTTTGGCTAGTTATGTTTTGGCTGGTTATATGTCTATGCAGCTTTGTCTCCTTACCATGTTTGTTTTTATTAATTTCCTTTCCCTGCACTCTTTTTCAGAGTTGCATGATTGTGACCTCATTGTGTTGCACTATCCTACTTGGCTAAGGTTTTAACATGCAGTTTTATATGGGCCTTAACCTGTGTTTTCAGACTTCTGCTCTGCCATGGATTTCAGTTTTCATTATTAGTCACAGCTCCTGTTATTGGTGCAGCCCTAGAGGCTGATTCATTGGGATCTATTCAATGTAACTCACAGCATTGAATACCATAGATTGCAATAGAATATTGGAGTTCAAACGAGTGCTAACTGATATTTTATATCATTGTGTATATTATGTATAGGATCCATAAACTGTAGGTTTTAGGCACATGCTTTTTTCTTTTTGATTTTATCTTATATGTGCAGCCAGAGTTTCCTGCCTTTCCTATGATCTGCTGGTATGAAGTGGATACATTGTTATTGTTCTTTATTTATATTAATTTGTAGCAGTATTGATTTGCTCATCCTACATGTTTGTTTTTCACCTATTTTTGGTATGCCTGCTGGTAAGTGTAATCTTTTGTAGTTTTTCTAAGTTATTTTTTTCTGAACTTCCTTATTGTTTCATTTGGGCTAACTCTATGGCTCTTGCAGCCAGGTTGCAGCCAGATGGTCACTTTTGCTGAGATCACGGTGCTGATATGTCCTCCAAGTTTAATCTCTATAGCCTTCCTTTCCAGGGTTACAAACAGTTTGAGTCAGACCTGGTTGACTTGATATCATTTAAAGTGCTGCTGAAGCAAGTAAGATTTTCCTTCTCCAGGAACGAAGAACAAAGAAGGTGTCCATCCACCTGGTCTGATATGTGACTTTCCAGAGATGTGAGTTTATTTCGGGAGTCTAGTCCATACAAACCTGGCAAAGATTATTCCACGGATATGTTGTGGAAAGGCGGACAGTCTTCTGGCCCTGCTAATGTTTAATGGAAAATACCAGGCCTTTAATCCCAGAAAGCCTCAGTTCTGAAGGTGGCTTTGCTTCAAGTGTCAGTGCTTGACCTCTCCTGTTCTTAGACACATGGGTTGCTAATTTTATGGGCCAGCTAACACTGGCATAATAATGGGGAAACGGTGGATTATTTTAATTGAAAAAAACAATATATTACTCCTTATGTCGTGGTAAAAGCAGCACCAAACCAAACTAGTGTTCCACTTCAAGTTAAACATACAAATAATACAAGTGAATCAGTGCGCTATCCCAACACTTCACACACTTAGTTACCCTTTATTTAGAGGCATGGTTTACTCCAGGTGTTATATAGAGGGGAAAACAAAGTAAAAATACAAAATAGTGAAGTATGTCATATACAGAAAAAGTTGTGATGGTAAAAACAAAGTCAGACCACTAACATTTCCCTGAGTGCTATGCTCAGTAAAAAAAAAAGCATCCAGGAGCCCATATAGGGGTATGGCAAATAGCACTTTCCCTCAATAGATCTTCACTCCAATGCAATATGGAAGAAAGGTAAGGGGACCAGGGTTCAGTAAAAGACGTTTTAATAAAGTATAAAATCGAAAAACAGAGATCTTACATTAAAACAGTAGATTTCAAATGCAGGTAAAAGTCTCTTTAAAGTGCTCTGTGTCTTGTAGCAGCCAGGCCTCCTCACTATTCACTTATTTTAATTGGCAAAGTGATGCTGGCATGGCCTGTGGGGCAAAATAATATGTACTATGGGGAAAGTGACACTGGCTTGTTCTGCAGGGGCAGTTCTGTGGGCCAAAGTGAAACTTTGGTTTGTTCTGTGGGACATTGATACCGTGGAATGCAAATCGTGTAGGTGCAATATGAGTGCAAGGCAAGTACTGTGGGTGCAATATAGGTGCATGGCAAATGCTGTGGGTACTGTATGGTGCTGTGTTAAGTCCTTTAAAGCGGAATATAATATAAAAAAGTTCAAATAAGTATAAATGCAGCTAGTTATAAAGAGAGATAGAGAGAGCTGTCTGTGTGTATAGATAGATTTTTATTTTTATAGAATTGTACAATTGTCACCTTGTGGGGTTCCGGTGTTTTGCATAATTAATGGCGGTCCCATGTGTGGCATATTTTTTGGGCCCCCATGTGTGGCATAATCAATGGGGTTCTTATGTGGCATATTTATGGGGCACTTTTGTGTGGCATAATCATGGGGCACTTGTGTGTGGCATAATTAATTGAGCTCCGAGGAGAGGCATAATTAATTGGGCTCCAAGGTAAGGCATACTTATGGAGCTCCATGAACTACCGCACCGAGTAACACCAACCCTAGTGATGCCTCTGATCTACATCCAACTAATACTGAGAACATAAAGCAAGAATAGTATATAAACAAGAACAAATACACTGTATTACCTAAAGCTGTGTTTGAACTAGGATCATAGCAGCTATTATTAATAGATTTCTATCAAATGCTTAGTGTGTAATTAAACTTGCTGGTCACCTGCCACACAGTACATTGCAAATCAACTGGAAGAAAAGACATAGGAAAAAGAGGTTACTGAGGTCTTAATGCCACATTAGATTATTGTGTATTCAGTATAAACTTCTGTTCTGCTTTGCTATGAAATTAGAACTATTGTCGCTAATACCAACCTTAAGCAAGCTTTGAAATGTTCACTTCTGTAACATATACCTATAATGTTTGAAATATTGATTATATAGCATTATGATTTATAGAACTTTTCATACCTATATAACTATGACATTAGTTTTCTGTTTCTTTAGTTTGCTATTTATTATAGATTGCTTTGTATTTGTTCTTCTTGATAAAATAAATGTGTAAGGTCATGGGGAATTACCCATGAGCCCGATCTTAATGTTGTAGCGGACACTTTCATTTATCAACCATAAAAATGGCGTTATGTTGTGCCATCATTTTTTGAAACTGTTGTATTATTTTTAACCTGCCTTTAAAATATATTTCCACTTACTGTATTGAATCATTGTGCAATGTTACATAACTGGTAGAGATTTTTTCCAGAGATGTCCTATAGGTACTAAAAAAAAAAAAAAGTTAAAGCAAGGGTAAACAAAATCCATGCAAGGTAGACAGGTGTTAGTGCTATACAGACAGGTTTAACATTTTCATTCTGTACAGTGTCCCAGCAATGGTAATATTAAATAGTAAACTAAATACTGCTTTGCAATGTCATGGAATAGTAAAGGATTTAAGACAATGTAAGTACACGCCTATGTGTATCATCATGTAGGCCAGTAATGTTCAAAGTTTTTACATGGTAGAACACATATCAATAAATAGGTCAGGCTTGGTTGACTAGAGTTTATAAAAAGAATGTCAATGGACATTTTTGACAGAGCCGAATGCCATTCAAAAATGTCCAGCTTGTGGGATTTATATATAGATGGGCACAATGCTGAAAGTCAGGTTGAGGGTTCAGACACTAAGTTGCATGAGGTAATACTAGACAGGGTATGCCCTTCCATGGGGCAGATGGATGGAAGAGCCCCAGGAGGAACCCTGGTAGGGACGGCACTTTGCTGCTCCATGCAGCGTTTTTTGTTTTCTGTTCTGTGTCGGAACACAGATAGAAGGAGGTCTCAGCCAATCGGTGAGATCTCTCAATTCTCCTGATTGGCTGAGAGTTATTGTTTATTTTTGTATAAACATTATTGTTAATAATAATAATAATATTGGCTGTGCAATTCCCCAAAACATAATATGTGACCACTGAACTATATCATAACTTCAGATATTGTACATTATGTTTAAATGTTCAAACATTTAGGGGACAAATTGTAATCATGGCCAAACAATACTCGGGTCAATACAGTACTTTTTTGCATATAGACAAGGTACACTTGCATTTAATTATCACTTCCCGCTAAGCTTCATTTTAGTTTCAATTATTATCACTGTGGGTTTTTTTTCTTTTTTGTGTCAAGCAAGAATGTAATAGACTCTGATTTATATAGCCATTGGACACAAATATCTTGCTGTTGATTGTTGCTGGCAATTGTAAATGCAATTGCTTTGGTTAATTATAGGCAATTAACACAACTAGAAATTGTTAATTTTTACACAAATTTTACACAGTGTGATAGTAGCTTAATGTCTAGGCCTCCCAGATATATATAATAAACAAAAAAAATCATTGACTCATCAACTTGTTGTATGTTTTCTGTGGAAAAGTATTTTTAATTTCTCTGCACAAAACATTACAAAATGTGTACCATGATATTTGTGATAAACCTCTTGTTTATTCGGTTGAATGCATATGTACAGTGCTTTCAAGCTATACATGTCGAAATAGTATATCAAAGAGTTAACTAAAATTGGAAACGCTAGGGAATATCTCATGTTCTATAATAATAGGCTATTAAAATATGGGAATTCTGAATCTATAAAAGGAATAGGGTAGAACATTTGAATTAGATTTGTAGCACAGCAAACCACAACAAATGCACTAAATAACGCAGCGATAAAACACAAATAAAAGTCACAAACCATTTGTTTATTAAAGAATTGTACTACATACACTGATAGAGATACAAACATATTTCTTTATTGCCCTTTTGCCATTACTGAGGCTATTTACTAAAGGGGGAGCTGCAGGTGAGTTGAAGTGAGATGAACATTTAATCTCAACAATCTAACTATTCTTTGTGCAGGGACAAACATGGTGAGTTTTCTCTGTTAAGCCATTCACCAGATTTAAAAAATGTTCATCTCACCTGCATATTTTTGATACCATTTATTTAACTGAATGGTGTTCATAGGAGGATATTCACTAAAAGGTGAGTTGCAGCTGAGATGAACTTTTGCATTCATAATGCAGATAATAGAATAATGATATGCAGTGATTTGAAAAATCAGATCACTGTAGCATGAGATCTTTCTGTTAAGCTGAATACTGGGATTAAGTCAAATAGCAGCAAACAAATGTGAATGTGCCAGTGAATATATCACTCACATATTCAATAAAGCACATTTGTATCTCTATTCAGTTCAGTGATAATAGTTGACATTCACTTCCTTTTGTATCAAAATCCCCACATGCAATAAAAGGCTGTTATATTCTCACAATACACAAATCACACAGCGTTCAGTAGTTTAAGTTAAATACATCAAGTGCGTGTTCATTTTTCATACTTACTTTGTCCTAAGAGTGGCCAGTGCACATTTATTCATTAGCCCGAACCCATGTGCAGCAATTGAGGGTTAAATGTAATCCTCTTTTTCCACAATCCCATGGCCAATAGGAGGGGGTGTAATATTATAAATTATAGTGTTGTTCTGAGACCCAATGCCCAACTTCATCTCCGCGATAGCAATATCATATTCTTAAGCACAACAGGTGTATAGCACAATGCAGTGGTGTATCTTGGTTTTGTGCTGCCCTAGGCAGACAAAATTCTGGCACCCCCTACCCACGTTGCACACCTACGACATGCAACATCACCCACGTTGCAAATCTACGACATGCCCTATCACCCCATTACATGCCCCATCACCCACACTGCACACACATTAAAATCCCAATCACCCCATTACATGCCCCCATCACCCACATTGCATGCACACTAAATGCCCCATCACCCCCATTACATGCCACCATCACCCTCATTTCATACCCCCACCACGTCCATTACATGCCCCCATCACCTCGGTTAATTGGAAGGAGCTAAAGCTTGCTGAACAGTGGGGGAGGGAGCGAAAATGTTTGAAGTACCAGAAGTGTGCTTTAACACCCTCTGACAAAGTGCCTCCCTCTGGCAAAGTGCCGCCCTAGGTGAGTGCCTTGTTTGCCTTTTGGAAGATACACTACTGTCACAATGGGAACTGTAGTAGGTACTGCAGGAGACACTGGCCATGGCTCATTCCTAATGAGGCAGTAGGGATTGTGGCTCTGAAAACTTATTTTTATATAATTGTTCAGTGATACCCAGCCAGGAATTTTGCTTGAGTTCCCATTATGCTATGTGACTGACCTGCGACCCAGATACTATTACAACCCCCAATTCACTGCACACATGTTAGGGGGCAAGTGGAGGACCCACTTTCCCCTTCTAGTACCCCAATTAATATTCTTAAACAACTTCACTCATGGGGCATTGAACTCCCCTTGGTTTTTAGGGACATTGGTCTCCGCCTTGAATGTTTTCTGGGCCATTTTTTTTCATGTTTGCTTTGCTTTTCCTTTTTTTTTATTACAAAATAATTGGGAGTAGTATGTACACATATACTTGTGTGCTGGACAGTGGAGATTCACTTTAACAATTCACACTGCTATTTGTATCAGTTCTACTGTGTGCAGTCTCTATACTAAAGACAGATTACACCTACAGATACTGCACATCTGTGCTTGTTGGCATTTTTTAAATCACAAAGTATGGTAATCAGTAGACATGTGCATTCGTTTTCGGACGAATGCATTTTCGGACGAAAATAGCATTTTCGTCCATTCGTCCGAAAAACGAATAACGAAAATTTTAACTAACAAAATCCGAATGAACGAATGGTTAATAAACGAAAATCATTCGTTCATTCGTCCATTCGTCCATTCGTGCTATTGGCATTCTAAACCGAAATAGAGTCGGTTTATTCAATACCAATAGCATTGAACTACATTCCATAAACCGACATGAATGACTTTCGGTTTATGGAATGCATGTAATGCTATTAGCTTCCTATAAACTGAAATTGAGTTCCCATTCATACAAATAGGTCAATTGACCTATTCGTATGAATGGGGACTCTTTCGGTTTATAGAAAGCCAATAGCAGCATGTATTCTATAAGCCGAAAGTCTTTAAAACAAACGACGTTCGGTTTATAGAATACATGTAATGCTATTGCTGTTCTATAAGCCGAAAGACTTTCGGCTTATAGAGCAGCAATAGCATTACATGTATTCTATAAACCGAACGTCGTTCGTTTTAAAGACTTGCGGCTTATAGAATACTATTGGCATTCTATAAACCTAACTAGAGTCCCTCCTCATTCATAAGAATTTCTTATGAATGGGGACTCGACTCTAGTTCGGTTTATAGAAAGCCAATAGTATTCTATAAGCCGAAAGTCTTTAAAATGAACGACGTTCGGTTTATAGAATACATGTAATGCTATTGCTATTCTATAAACCGAACGACTTTCGGTTTATAGAATAGCTATAGGATTACATGTAGTACATAAGCCGAAAGTCTATAAACCGAAAGTCGTTCGCATCAATAATACAGCAGGAGGATCACAAATCCCATCAAGATGAGGCAGCCCTCACCAGGATGCTTGCCCCCTTATGTCCCGACGCCCCATGTTACTTACCACCTTAAGAACACAACAACGGACGCGCGCATTCCCAAACGGCTGGATAGGCGTGCGCATGCGCTGTGTATCGCTGTGGTCGATGATCTGGTAAGAAGGGGTGTGCGGGGGGTGTGAGGGGGGCGGGAGGTGGGTTGCGCAGCTGGCGCATGCGCGGTGGTCACAAAGTTACAGCTGAGTTATCAGCTGTAACTTTATGCGCATGCGCAGTGAGCAAATTCTCCTGCGATTGCGCAGGAGAATTTGCTCCAGAAATTTGTCAGAACACCCGATCGTTCGGTTTATAGGCTTTCGGCATTTTACTACACGGAGACAAAGTCTCCATTCATAATTTTATGAATGGAGACTCTGTCTCTGTATAGTTAAATGCCGACAGCCTATAAACCGAACGACTTTCGGTTTAGAGACTTTCGGCTTATGTAATACATGTAATCCTATGGCTATTCTATAAACCGAAAGTCGTTCGGTTTATAGAATAGCAATAGGAATACATGTATTCCATAAGCCGACAGCCTATAAACCGAACGTTCGGTTTATAGGCTGTCGGCATTTTACTACACGGAGACAGAGTCTCCATTCATAAAATTATGAATGGAGACTTTGTCTCCGTGTAGTAAAATGCCCACAGCCTATAAACCGAACGTTCGGTTTATAGGCTGTCGGCATTTTACTACACGGAGACAAAGTCTCCATTCATAATTTTATGAATGGAGACTCTGTCTCTTATTAGTTAAATGCCGACAGCCTATAAACCGAACGACTTTCGGTTTATAGACTTTCAGCTTATGTAATACATGTAAACCTATGGCTATTCTATAAACCGAAAGTCGTTCGGTTTATAGAATAGCAATAGGATTACATGTATTCCATAAGCCGAAAGTCTATAAACCGACAGTCGTTCGGTTTATAGACTTTCGGCTTATAGAATACAAGTAATACTATTGCCTTTCTATGAACCGAACGAGAGCCCCATTCATAAGAATTTCTTATGAATGGGGCTCTCGTTCGGTTTATAGAAAGCCAATAGTATTACATTGTATTCTATAAAACGAACGAATAAAACAAAACGAAACGAAAATAATGAACGAATTTCGTCTGAAACGAATGCACTAATGAACGAAATTCGTTTTAGACGAAATAAATAACATTTTCGTCCGAATGGACGAAAACAAAACGAAAATTTTAGTTTTGCACATGTCTAGTAATTAGTGATTTAGTTGTGCTTGTTATGAAGGAAAAACTGCCAATTACACTATACTTGCAGCATGCAGTTTGGTAGGCCACATTTACACATGTATATCATTTGAGCATGTTATACACCTAGAGCAATCACATTTTTATTTTCCCTGCTTGCACATAGTTGACATTGATGGCTCCTCTTTGTCTGGTTGCAGCTTACTGTTTCGGGGGTTACTTGGGAGGATGCTTAATTGCCCCTACTCCAGCACATTAATACGGTTTTGGTAGTAATATAGACAGCATAATGAGCCCACTATATGGCTCACTAAACTGTCTGCACTACAGCAGTTGACCAATTCATACAACCAAAACCTCAAATTTGTTATGTTTATTTGTCGTTGACAACTTTAATAGGATGAGCAGTGCCGACAGTAAATTTTTTGTAGTCTTAGGAGCAATAAGTTGGTATATTGAAGAGAATATGATGGAACATAGGGTCTTAAGTAGTGTGGGCCTGGATTGCTTAAAACTTTAAAGGTCAGGAAGCTTATTTTATAACCCATTCTCAATTTAATAGGACACCAGTACAGGCAGTGGCGAATAGGTCCATAAGTAAGTCCGACATGCAACATCCCAAAAATAAGCAGTACTCCAAGACTGCCTACTTTTTTAGTAGGTTAGAGCATTTTTTTTTACTGAAAACCAGCTGAGGTAGCATTTGCTATTCTTCATATAGTTACCTAATTTACTTTAAACAAATAATAACAAAGTGTTTAACCGGGATAGGTACATTAAGATATTCTCTGGTTTCCAAGTACGTCCTGGGGATGTTACTTTTGGCCAGTATCCAGGGGGTGTTAAAATTAGCCAATTTAATGGTACTCATTTTATCTACCTTGGAAGGATGAAGGGTTGAGTTAACCCTGCTTGAATTGAACCTGTGATCCTCAAGGTTTGACCAGATTTTACTGATGATGCATTAGCCCACTGAGATATCTCACCAAATGAACTACTTCATCAAGATTTGCTTTCTAACATTCCTCCACTTTGAGCAACAAATCATGTTGCTCATTTTGCTGAGCAAAATATTTTCGTGCTAGTAAATTTGAGAGACACAATAACCTTGTTGACACTCTGTAATTTAAGTGAGGCTCTACTACTGCTGATGAACTGCAAGGCCCATTATCCCCAGGCATATTCACTATAGTCTGTATACTGACAGACATCACAAAGGGCAACATTCAGTTAGTAGAACTAAGTAGGCCTTGTATGGTAGTTATAATTTTGTCGATATCCATATTAGTAAAGGTTGTTCACAAGGTGGAGACAACACATTTGTTGGGTCTCTGATGGTCAACAAGAAGCAGTGTTAAAAAAGAGGTAGACTATATCCTCCTTTTTTTTAGTCTATGAAAAGAGGTTTACAGAACCAGGCATTAGAACAAGCTTAGCTATGGCTGCAATGCAATTTTAGAAATAAGGAAGGATCTAGTGAGAAATACGTGTTTAAAAATGTTCTTATTTTTTTCATAGTTTAATTTATGGAACAGAGTTAGCTATTAGGTTAGTATTAAGCTTTGTAGCATATGTTATAAAATATTCAAAATTAGAGGTTATTTTTCGTAAGTTTTAATATTGGTTTCCACATACACATTTTAGTAAATTAAAACAGTCCTAATTTTATTTTCCTGCTAGGGATAATTTGACACAGATATGTTTCAAAAAAATCTAAGATAGAATAGAATAGTCTCTTAGTTATTTAAAACTGAAAAGTTAGAATGTTCACCATAATTTGATAGATAACAAAGAATTTTATAAGTATTTCCAGCAGCAACCAATTATCATCCTATACTGTGTGCATCATATATTATTAAAACTACAGACCACTTGATTACCTTTGAAAATAAATCTCAATGGTACCAATTACACAGTAAATTGTCTCATTTGATGGCATAACAACACCAGTAAATCAATGTCACTGGAAAATATAGACCTGTTGGAATAAACAATCATGGATAATTTGGTTTATGTCATTTATTTTCTCCTATGTGATACTGATATGTTACAGTATATGACACAGTCAAAACAGTTTAATAGATACATATTTAGTTTAGTGTATACAAACTTCAGATGAACTCACTAGGCAACTTAAAATGTTTATAAATTGAAATGCATTTATGTTTTCCACACATAATGCTGCCAGTCATGGGCTATGGCTAAGAGCTACCTGGCAGCTCGAAACATGTAAGAGATTTCCTCAGTAGTTCATCTGCTTCTCCTATATATTTTTCGATTATACATGCAATATGATTTTGATTTATAACCACACATACACACACACTCCTTCTCGCTCACACAGTCTCACACACTCCACCCCACTCTCTCACACACTCCGCCTCACTCTCTCACACACTCCACCTCGCTCTCAATCACACACTCTGCCTCACTCTCTCACACACTCCACCACACTCCGCCTTGCCCTCTCTCACACCCTCCGCCTTGCTCTCTCACACACACCCTGTCTCGCTCTCTCTCACACACACCCCGTATTGCTCTGTCTCACGCACACCCCGTCTTGCTCTCTCTCTCACACACACCCCTTCTCGTTCTCTCACGCACCCCGTCTCGCTCTCTATCACACACCCCATCTCACTCTCTCTCACACACCCCGTCTCGTGCTCTCTCACACACACCCCATCTCGCTCTCTCACACACACCCCATCTCGCTCTCTCTCACACACCCCATCTCACTCTCTCTCACACACCTCATCTTGCTCTCTCTCACATAACCCATCTCACGCTCTCTCACACACCCCAGTAGCGGGTCCCGGAGCCTGACATCAAAAACGTGTTATGCAAGCATTTTTTTGATAAAACAAATTATCACATTGATAACTGTGGTTTTTGAAATTATGTTCAGATCAATAATATGGTCAATATTTTAATTCTTAAAATTGATATTCTCCTTGTAGTATTTCTTTAATAAATGTTTATCAGTAAAACGTAAGTGTGTAATGTTTTGTATTAAGCATTGCATGGGTCAAGCTCTATATTGTTTCTAACAATCTGTAAATACTTTGGAATAACACATTGCTTCTACAACATATAGGATGTGGAAAATATCTATTTAAAAAAATTACAGATGAATATGGAATGTTACTTATTCCAGGTTATAATTAAAAACATTTGGAGTTCATTAATGCACACATCAAGAAATATATATTTTTTTGTTTTATTTATATTTTATTTTGTTTTGGAGGAAGCATATGTGGTCATGGGTGACATTATTTAGATGTCGTGTAAATATTTTCTGGGAAAACGTACACATTCTTCATGCTTTATCTAGGCAATTCTAGGGGGATCATATGTCAAATAGATATGAGATAGAATCTCTGCTTTACTGTCAGTAAACATATTTCTTCTATGATTTTCTGGTCCTCACTAAAATATAAATATCACAAGAGAATTGAATGCAGTGAATAAGTCTGTTTGGTCTATGCCAACATTCCTCTAGATATTTCTTAATGGATTAATGTTGAGAATGCTATTTGTTAGCGAGCACTAAGAAGGATAGGTAAAGAGGGTCAGCAATATTTTCAAATGATGCCATCACCCTAGAGCTGACACAACCAGTAAGTTAAATGAAAGCTCTGCATTTGGAAGGAAACATAGTGACTGCCAGAAAGTCAGAAAAAACATTAGTTACATATATGTTGGATAAAAATATCTTAGAGTAAAATGTCAGGAATTGATATTAAAGATCTTTGAGTTCTAATTTGTAAAAGAAATGGCACCTTTTCGGAAATCCTGACACTTTGCAGGAGCTGCCATTGCACCTAGACTTTATTAACTGTCCTTACTTCAATATTCTTTTAATTTACTCCCCATTGCACATTCTGGTTATTTTATTTTTAAAACTTTATGCCAGCGGCCCTAGTCACATTAAGCTCATGCTTATATTTATTATAGGGTCTACTCAATAAAGAGAGAATTGCAGGCAATCGAGATGGGAATTTCAAACTAATTTGTTTTTTTATATTCTGGCCTAAGCATGATACACTTTCATAGCATGCCTCAATATGTTAATGTCTACAGTATATACTAATAATCTGTCAATGCTAACTACATTACAGGGTCTTCTCAATAAAGAGAGGATTGCAGGGAATTTCAAACTTTAGCCCAATGTAGAGTTGAAGAAATTCTCCAATGCAGCTGAACGGGGGAATTGTTCCAACTCGGCTACTTTGGCCATTAATTTTGAAATTCCCATCTCAATTCATTCTTTATTGAGTAGACCCTTATGTATCTGGAGCCTGTCTGTGCCATTTTTTATCTCACCTTCTCTTCCATTTTATTTTCCATTCTTTTCACTTATTTCTTCAACCTTTTTTTTTCCTGTCTCCTTTTTATATTTATTCCATTATATTTAATCTCTTATTCTTTTTAAAGATCCTCTCTGAATCCCTCATATTCACCTTTTTGACAGTCTATTATAACTTTGGTTTCTGTTGTTTTATTATATTGTTGCTGGTAGTGAATTTTGATTTAATAGCAAACAATATGTACATTTGTGTGATAGAGATCATTTTTCATTGAAATCAAGGCTTGCCTCAAGGATTTTAGAACATTTTCAAGGAACTGATTTATGACTGGATTTATGCAGTTAAGAAAACATATCTAATAGGGATTTTGCATAATCCTTTGATCTTCAGATCTAAACCACTGATTTCTATGGTTTAATATTTGCACATTTGTTTTGTAGAGATCATTTTTCATTGAAATCAAGGCTTGCCTCAAGGATTTTAGAACATTTTCTGTCAACTGATTTATGACTGGATTGTAAAGTTAAGAAAACATATTTAATAGAGATTTCATATCCAAACCACTGATTTCTGTCAGTAACATTGTGTTGAAGAAAATATATTGTATTAAACAAAGGGTCCTCATTTCTTAGTTCCCCACATTGGTACTGCATGTTTTCATATAAGCTCAAAATCTACCTGCCTGACTGCATCGTGCCAACTGTAATATTTGGTGAAGGAGGGATGGGCCTCTTTTTCAGGGGTGAGGCTAGGCCCCTTACTTCACTTGAGTGAAGGGAAATCTTAAAGCCTCAGCCTACCAAGACATTTTGGACAATGCTATGCTTCCAACTTTGTGGGAACAGTTTGGCAAAGGAACTTTTCTATTTCAGGATAACTATACCCCAATGCACAAATCAAGGTACATAAAGACATGGTGGGATGAACGTGACTGGTCCTCACAGAGCCCTGAGCTCAACCCCTCTGAACATCCTTGGGTTAACCTGGAATGGACAATGCGAGCCAGGCCTTCTCATAAACATCAGTGCCTGATCTCACAAAGGCTCGACTGGATAAATGGGCAAAATTCCCATAGAAACACTCCAAAATCTTGTGAAAAGGTGGGACCAACAACATATTTATATCTATGTATGTGGAATGCAATGTCATAAAATTCCCTGTTGGTGCAATGGTCAGATGTCCCAATTATTTTGTCCAGATAGTGTAGTTTGCAGTTCATACAACATCCTAAATGGGATGATTCATTTCTAACTTAACCCTCAAACTATTGATGATAGAGAATAAATGTTTCTGTGCTACTCACCCATATAAAGTTGTCAGTAAGTGTGTACGCATAATATTTGATTTAACCAAAGTTTTCACTAAGGGCATAGGTATGACAGAACATTTCCCATAATAATATACTACAGGTTTTCCTGAAAGTTTGACCCTCTGTAGATCCTGCCAGCAGATATATAGGTTGATGGATTAGTCTTATTTTACAACCACAAATTTGTTGAACCCAATCCTACATAATTTATCTGCAAGAAACAGACACAAATGTCTGATGTGTTGTTTGATAACTATGCACATGCAAACTCCTATTTAAAAAGTTCATGTGAATGTCACCAGGTGCATTAACCTTTTATCTCGGCAAAATGAAAAAATATAATGAAATACACCTGATTTTTGTTTCAAAGAGAAACAACTGTTCACAAACTAAACAAACATAAATGTCTCAATAAGAGGCATCTCGAGGACACAGAAGATATATAGGGAAGCCAGTTAGAAAAACATTTCTTTTATTTAAACCATACTTGGTTTTCCAATGGTACGGTGTTATATACATACATAGTATATCTTGGTTACATAATGTATTTTTAATAAAAGAAATCTGTATTGTATATCTGGTTGCCATTTAATTGTTACTGAGATAAAAAGTATACCACAAATGAAGGATCATTCTCAGAAAAACAGTCTCTACCTGAGGTGTGCTATTATGGACGGATGCCCAGAGCATAATAAATAATTTGCTTGGCACTCCAAAAGTGTTTTATTCAAATACTTGTTCATACATGCAGCAGAAAAACACGGGAAGTGAAGGACACCTAACGCGTTTCACACTTAATCATTCATCTCTGGTTTTCATGTGAAATGCATTCATTGTCTTTTGTTTCCTTTGTTTTTTTTTGCTGCATGTATGAACAAGTATTTGAATAAAGCATTGTATATTTTTCATTTTTGGAGTGCCGAGCAAATTATTTTCCACAAATTAATCATTGCAAATGTAAAGGTAGTCAGGGAAATGTATCTGATAATTACATAGTTTTGGATGTCAGGAAGTAACGTTGAGCAGAATTATCTACACACACACACACACACACACACAATATAAAACTATGTTGTAACTGTTACAGCAGTTATAATTAAATTGTTGAATTCTTGCTTTTTTTTTTAAAAAAACATGGGTTCTGTAAGGCTTGTGTATATTTGGGGTATTGTTGTAGTTTAATGAGCAGATAATCAGATTAAATCTGTGAGAATAATAGCCATCTGATCAATCAAGTAAATGTTGCTCAGATGTAAAGACCAAGTAATTGCTCTTTTGGCAATATGAATTTATTATTTGCCCAAGCAAGTAGAAGCCTGGAAACACAAGTTTTGATGTAGGCTCAGTCATTTTTAATATACAATGCCCTAAGCTATCAAGTATAAAACCATACAGCACTACAGCATAAATATAACTTTCTATCTTAGAAAACAAACTTGGTTCTTTTGTCAATTTTGAATAAAGTGTTATCAAAAACATTAACTAGATGTTCAATTAAACAAAATACAGTTTAATGCAACTAAATGAATATATTCAAATTAGCAATTTATTTAATTTGAGATCAACAGTGAAATCTGACTTTTATTAAATGTTCCCTACCACAATAATCCTGTAAGGTATGCAAGCTGTCCAATTATCCTTTTCAAACTTGTTTTTAAAATGTTTTTCAGTCAACAGGCAATTTAACTTGGTGTATATTAAAAAAAAAAAATGTTAATATTGTGCAAATTAATATATTTGAATTAATCTTTTTATAGGATTTTCAAGCAAATTAGTAACTGAATCAAAACAGAAAACTCTTATATCAAATGTACTAAACATGGGCTAATTTATTTGATGTAAACCTATTA
The DNA here is from genome assembly GCA_036172795.1 of Pelodytes ibericus. NCBI lineage: Eukaryota > Metazoa > Chordata > Amphibia > Anura > Pelodytidae > Pelodytes > Pelodytes ibericus. The sequence goes on along the minus strand of CM069861.1, from coordinate 115,206,159 downwards.
TATAAATATGCCCTAACTAAACATCTTCCACAGATGTCAGGTGCTGAGCTATAGAAAAATGCATTGTCATGGTTTATATTTAATATGGTCCTTATCTAGAACATACTGCACATTCTTACCATAATGTTCCTGCATTTAATAAACTGTTAGTGATGGATTGTTTGACACTATTCATTCAGCTTGATTACAATAAAAATAGGGCAGGTATGCTTTAGTACCTAATCTCTGCATAAAAAAAAATATTTATCTGATATTTACAAAGTAAAAATTTCAGACGGGTTTTGCAATTTACCTCATTTTTCAGTTTCTATTTTTTTTCTTTTTTATAAAACACAATATTGAATAATTTTCCTGATTGCATAGCTCTGCTTCCTCCCAAGCAAATTATTTACTCTGCAGCCGCTTGTCAGATTGATATAAATAGCTGATATGTTTAAATCTAGTGTTCCAGGCAAGCACAGCCTGTCATTTTTACAGGAGACAAATAAGCACCAGTTACTTTAAAAGTGATTTGGCTCTTCTAAGGAAGTCAATTACATTTATCTTTTTCGATTAAATGGACCATTTGAATCGAATTGCAATTTTAAACATTGAATGATGTGACAATAGAATAAAATAAATAAGGTAGAATAATGTATTGAATACATGCAAAATGTATACACTTTGTGTGTTTAATGAAACATATGAAGTAAAAGTAACAAACTAAAGATGCAAGGTAGTTAATGTTTTTCATGTTTTACTGCAAATGGAAATGACCACACTTTAGAATGACATATCTCATAATCCTGAATGTTGGTTCATTTGACACATACCCCGTTTAATATGTAGCAAAATTATTACACTACATTAAATATGTATTTGATCTATCCTGTACACAACGTTAACAAAAAAAGTGAAATCTAAAACTGTGTACATCTGATTAGAAGATGTGAGTATCTGTCCACATGCAAAATTTACCTCTAAACTGTCAAGCAGAAAGTGGTAACCTTGGACTTGTTGAGAGTCAGTTAAGTATGAATGTATGTATGTGTGCACTGACAGCAACATAATACTGAGATCAATATTGCCATAGCAATAGAGAGACATTCTGTAAGTACTCATAAGGGTTAAAGTGCAGATTCAAATGCTTTTAATGATATTAGAGAGGTACTTGATATATTTAAGTTTCTTAAAAGTTCCAAGAAACATCAGTGGGATAAACTTCAGATTTTTTTTTAAATGTATTATTATTATTATTTATTAATTAAATATTCCATTGCTATCTCAACACGTCACTGTGCCCACTTGACTTTGTATCTTTACATGAGATATATCCAAGTCACTGAGAACTGAAAGAATATTAATTTTGGAGCTACGTTGGGGCTCACAGAAGTGCTGATGGCTTAAGTAGTATATTGGAAAAGATATGAGGAACAATAAAAAAGAAGCAGATACACTTGCTGGTCCCCATTGAAGAGATAAAAAAAGAAAGTACCACAAAAATAATCTCCTAACTTAGTTTAATCACTATTCAATCTCAATAAAACATTTTCAACCAAATTCATCAGATTTCTGCATAAAAAAAACTTTGTACCATAGATATATAAATATTCAAGCCAACAGGTATCAAACAATATTTTGATATTGAAGGTCTCATATCATCATTTCTGAAACGCATCTGAGAGGCCTAATTTGTCTTTTTTCCTAGAATAGATGATCCTTTGATCCATTAAATTGATATATAGACCCTAGCTCGTGCATAATTAAAATCAATTTCCATTCAGAATTACATTCTATTCAAGAAGAAGAGCTTGGCCTCTTTCTAAAAAGCTTCAATAATGATTAGCAGTCTCTAACCCATTACTTATTACATGAGCAAGAAATAATTGATAAGTCATCTTTATGCAAGTCTGAAGCATTCAGTAATCCCTTCACAAATCTGACAGGGGCAAATAGTCTTTGATTCATTGGGGTCTATTCACTGAAAGGGGAGTTACAGGTGAGTTGATGTGAGATGAGGTGAGATAAACATTTAATCCTGTCATTTTAACTATACATTGCACAGGGACAATACTGGTGTGTTTGCTTGATGGGGGAAACTCACCAACTTTGTACATGCACAATGTATAGTTAAAATAGTGAGATTAAATGTTCATCTCACATCAACTCACTTTTTAAATTCATGGGCTTTAGATGAATTTTCAAAAGCTTCTGTGTTAAATCTATCAAAGACTTTTCAGATACTTCAGGAATTATGAAATTATCAATTTTAGCAACTATGAAATGTACACCCCCTCCTAAGATATTGCAATGAATTCCTCAATTTGTTGATATTTATGGAAAATAACCATTGTATGCATGCTTAAAATGTGATGTTATAAATAAATTAGAATAACAATCTCCAAATTTTGTCTATCTTATATAGGTGTTTTTAAGTATCCTTAATGTAACCTACTTAATATGAATCGCTGGTCCTTTCATGTGTTTATTTGTAACAATTTGGTCATTTCAGCAACATCCCTATTATAAATGCTAGTTTGGGTGAGTGCCTATCCTTCTGTGGATTTATTACATGTATTTGAAGCAGGTTGCTATGTATTTGTTCTGAAACTAGTTTATTGTTTGAACACCTTGATTGACTTTTGTTATCAGAGAGCACCAGCTGGAATAGTGATATGGATATTGCATAATTGCAAGGAAATGTAGTACAATGCTTTCGCTTTGATCTACAGCATGGTAACTTATAAATGCCATCTGCTTCTATTACATTATCCATGCAACATACACTAAATACTTATAACTATGGTATACTGTGGTACTGACGAGTGAATTCTGTTGTAACAGATTGGGCTTGGTTGAAGTTTATAGCAGATCCACTTCAAAAGGTCTGCTACTCTCCTGATTTACAGGTCCCTTCATCATAAAATGAATGTTGTACAGTAAGCAGCTTTTTATAAATAAGTGATTTTTTGGTGTCAAAGTAAAGCACAGCAAGGGGTAGGGTGAACCTGTCAATCAATGGATAAGCCATAAAAGCTCAGCTGTGAGTAAGCAGGGATTTCCTTAAATCTATTGGTTTAGCAGTATTTAAATTCGCTATCACTGGTAGTGGATTATACTGATAGTATATACTGTATAGCAATTTATATTCCTTAAATGTAAATGAAATATCAAACTGCTAATTTGTTGGGTTATTTCTTGCCATGTAACTATCTTGAGTCATCCAATTACGCAAAATTGACTGTTTAGTAGCCATAAGAATGTGGATAACCAGATATTCCCTATTATAAGTTAAAAACAAAGAAAAAAGTGAAAAGTGCAATTTCAATTGAAAAGTCTATTGATTCCTCTACAATCCTGGAAATCAAAATTAACTATCAACATGTAATGGAGAAAGACATTGCATTCCGTTTATGCCAAATTACAAAATGTAACCAAAGATGGTCTAGTTGGTTGGAAATAAATCCGCTAGAATTAACTCTTTTCTAGTTTGTGCAGATTATTACCTTATTATACGTACATAGGCTACACTTTAAGCTATAACATTATTTGACATAAGGTCTTTCGAGGACATTAAACTTTAGAGGCACTGGCATATGGACACCCATGTAAAATTATTCTGTAAATTCATGTTCTATGTAAATTTAATAATCCAACACTATACATATACTATGTTGATTCATTTATGCTGAATTTATATATCAATTTTATTTTTTTTCTCCAATATAGTTATCAACAGTATTTTGTTATGTTTAGTATTTGTCAGGATCGCCGCCATGCCATCCAGACTGCCAGACATGGTCAGCCCAGATGCACCCAACAGAGGATTTGAACTGTGGTTCTTCTGGACCGTATCCTGCTATTTAGCCTCTGAGCCATTTCAGAACTTTGAAATACTCCTGTTTATGTTTGTATTACCTGCAGCACTAGGGGGCTGGACTTCACCAAAGGCTCAGACCTGTCAGTAACTCTCCAGCTGAATCACATACCTAATTAACAAGGTATAAGACACTGCCTCTCCCTAAGAGCAGTGTCAGTTCATTGACTCTGGATTCCTTGTTTAGTTCCTGTGATTTTGACTTCCAGTATTCCTGATCATTTTCGGCTTTAGACCTTGGATTTGTTACCTGTTTATTCTGAATTCTGGCATCCTCTGACCTCTGGCTTACCCACGAAGTTTCTTTTGCTCTTGTCCTTGTCTGTAACTTTACCTGGATATCCTGACCAGCCCCCGTGCACAAACTCACAGGCCACGTGGCTTCTTACCTGGTCACCCTGGTCTGTGTTTGTTTGCAAGGGTGAGCATACATCTCTGCCTAAAAGACTCCCAACAAAGGAAAGCCCTGACAAAACATCTCTTCCTAAAGGACTCCCCACAAAGGTTTCACTGACAAATTAACTGACCTAAAAAAGGAAGTCTGCAGAGATGTCTCAATTGCTTACCCAGCAAGTATCCAGCCTGGCCCAGACTGTATTGGAGCTGCAGCGAGAGGTTTGTTTTCTTAAAGGCCCAGCCCTGGAACCTGTTTATCCTGAACCGTTTACAGTTATGCCGGAGAGATTTGATGGTAACCGTGCTTCATTCTTATGCTTTAAAGTGTATTGTGAATTGGTGTTTTCCCTGAAACCTCGGACTTATGCTAATGACTTCATAAGGGTTCGAGCAGCTATTAATCTGTTGTCTGGAAAAATTAAACAATGGGCACACGAAATGTTGCAGTCACAGAGTACTGTCCTTGCTGGATGGGATACTTTCATGCCATGGAAGCACAGTGCAAGACTCCTAGCAAGACCGCTGTGCCTAAAACAACACCACGTCCCAGAGGATCACAGATTCCCAGAAACAAAGGGAACCTGTATCAATACCACAACCCCGTACTGCCTCCTTATGCCCCTCCACCTAGGGAGGTCCCAGAGCAACCCTACCTTCCTCTTGACTCAGATGAACCTATGGAAATAGGATTGGTCCAGCTCAAGGGGACTTGTGAAGAAAGAGACCGGCGAAGAAACCATGGCCTTTGCTTTTACTGTGGTGAAAGAGGGCACTGGATCTCACTCTGCCCAATTCGCCCACATCGGCCAGAAACCGTTCAAGTTGGGATTATGCTTACCCATCCGGCCAAGTCTACACCTCTGCCTGAGAAACGCCAAAGTCTCTGTCAATTTGGTCCGTGACACACGAGAGTACTCAGACCACGGTAATTAATGCAACCTGTGTTCCGCTAGAATCAGCTAACAGCACCCCTGAACAATCTCTACCTCCTGCTCCAGAAACATCTGTACCTCTACCTAAAAAGAATACTGTTCAAGCAGTATTTATAAAAATAAAAGAAATAAAAAGAAAATATTGAACTACATCAAATCTTACAAGGATTAGTTCGATTAAAAACAAAAAAAGGATGCTATGTAGAAGAGGGTAAAGGCCTAGTTGACTGTCATAATTAATATTTTTGTTCAGTTTTTACAAATGAAAATGAGGGTAAGGGATGCATGTAAGTTTACAGAGGAAGATGTTTTACTTCAGCTGTCTAAAGTAAAGACAAATAAGTTGATGGGCCCTGATGGAATACATCCAAAGTTATTAAAAGAACTTAGTGGTGTACTAGAAAAAACGTTAACAGATATATTTAACCAATCATTGTTAACGGGAGTAGTCCCAGAAGATTGGAAATTAGCAAATGCTGTGCCCATTAACATGGAGGAGTCGGGCAGCTATAGACCTGTAAGTCTTACTTAATTAGTGGGAAAAATAAACCGTGTTAAAGAATAGGATTGTTGAACATCTAAAATTGCATGGATTTCAAGATCAGAGACAACATGAGTTTACTTCAGGAAGATCATGCCAAACTAATCTGATTGTTTTTTTTTGATTGGGTGACTAAAATAATAGATTAGGGGTTGTACTTGAACCTATTCTCTTAATATTTTTATTAGTGATATTGCAGAAGGTCTTGTTGGCAACGTATGTCTTTTTGCTGATGATACAAAGATTTGCAGCAGGGTTGATGTTCATGAAGGGATAAGCCGGATGGCAAATGATTTAGCTAAACTAGAAAAATGGTCAGAGGTGTGGCAAATGACTTTTAATGTGGACAAGTGCAAGATTATGCACCTTGGGCTTAAAAACCCAAAAGCAGAATACAGAATATTTGGTCCAGTCCTAACCTCAACATCTGAGGAAAGGGATTTAGGAGTAATAATTTCAGTGGACTTAACGGTAGGTAGGCAATGTGATAGAGCAGCAGGAAATGCTAGCAGAATTCTTGGTTGCATAGGGAGAGGTATCAGCAGTAGAAAGAGGGAAGTGCTCATGCAATTGTACAGAACACTGGTGAGACCTCACTTGGAGTATAGTAGCGTATAACTTCATGGGTTGAAGGATAAAACTTACCAGGAAAGGTTAAAGCATCTAAACATGTATAGCTTGGAGGAAAGACGTAACAGGGGGATATGACAAACATTTAAATACATAAAGTATAAGGAATCAACACAGTAAAGGAAGAGAGTATATTTAAAAGAAGAAACTATCACAACTAGAGGACATAGTCTTAAATTAGAGGGGCAATGATTTAAAAGTAATATCAGGAAGCATTACTTTACTGAGAGGGTAGTGGATGTATGTAATAACCTTCCAGCGGAAGTGGTAGAGGTATACGCAGTCAAGGAGTTTAAGTATGCGTGGGATATGCACAAGGCTGTCCTAGATATAACATAGGGAACTGGGGACTAATAAAAGTATTTAGAAAATTGGGCAGACTAGATGGACCGAATGGTTCTTATCTGCCAATACAATTCATAATAATTTAGATAATTAAGAAATTATTTTATTAGGAGAAATCCAATTTTATATTTACAGGCCAAGTTCCCCCAAACCAAAAACTGACAAATTATTGACCTGAATTTGGCAAAAAATAGGCTTCATAGAATTTCTTGACAGCTAGGTTATCTTCCGTGATCTGGGCCAGGTCTTGATCCCAGAATTGGAGAATGCAAGGACAAAGAGTGGCAGTCAGGTGTTCAAGGACAAGCAAATGAAAATTCTCAAATCTAGAGCTTCTTTTGTTTTGGGTGGTTGAATGACTGCCCATTCGGCTTCAATTCTGGGAATAAACAGTTCAATATAGCACTACTGTTTACTGCATTTGTTTTTTAAAAGGCTGATTCAAGGTCAGTTGTGGAGCTGTGATCTTGTAGTAATTCAGGAATGTAATGACCCTTAACGACTGCTTGAATGGAAGGCTTTCCTTCCATTCATCCATTATACTTGAATATAGCTCATCCAGTTTCACATTCAAATCTTGCTTAACCAAACCTTAGAAATAGTTTTTTTTTTCCCCTCTTTTGAAAATATGATTTCTATGCAGTTTCCTTAGAATTAATTTTTTCCAAATGTTCAAACAAAGATTACTATCTCATCTAGCAGGAAGAAAGTCAATGCTTTAGACCCGAGAGCTAGAAGAAGTATAGTAATCTGCAAAATGTACTCAGTCTACAACTGAAAAGTGCCACAAATAAAATATTTATTCCAGCAACGAATACACAGGAGGGGTAAACAGCACAGACAGGGAAGACAGAAGAACACATTACACCTTTACATATTTCACGCTCACACAGAGCACTTAGTCATGGTATCTCTTAGTTCACCTCAATGCATATCTTAAAAACGACCCTTCAGAAGAAGACATGACTAGACTAAAATGTATTAAAAATGCTGCTTCATCACTTCTCACATAATGGTCATTAAATACTGTGTCAATATGGATTTGATATTTACTACTTATCCGTGTCTATATAGGAGGCTAAACTGTCACAATTTACAATTGAGCACTAGGATCTAAAACATATAAACTGTATAACTGCGGCTCTGTCTTGAAACGGTTCGTTGACTAAACAAAAAATAAATATACTGAATATTATCTTCATTTGTGGCACAACAGTTGCAGATGTTACACACATTAAATAGTTGGGATAATAGCGTTACTGACAAATTTAATTTAGGGAAGTTTACATCCAACTCTGAACCAGTGATTTTCCCTTGAGTTATGCACATGAGTCTACATTGAAGTCAACTCCCCTGAGTAACTTTTATTTTGATGTGTGCATCCATTACACAATTAGATGTTGACAGAAGATATATCCATGTTCCATCCAGAAACAATTTTCATTAATTTCTCATCTACACATTGCCTGTGTACATACCAAGGTGTGGCCTAGTATGAACTATGAGGACTCTGTACACTCATGTGAAGAGAAACAATTCAATTATTTAAGTATAAATACATTAAAGCCAACTGTTTAGTTGCAGTATTTCATCAACACTGGAGGTTTTATTTAATTTCCTCTGTTTGTATGTATTGTGACTGGTTACAAATAGATATACAATCAAAGCATTCCTATGTCTATAGGATTTTGTCATTTGTTTTTTTTGCAAATATCTTTGTCTTTTGTATTCAGAGTTTAAATGCATTAGATGTGTGGCAACGTGTTTAATACACATGTTGTTTATATATCAGCAGTTTGCTTTTCTTTATTACCATAATAATTCCAGATCATTTTAATTACTTATTAGTTATCAACCTTAGGTACATGACGTCAGAATAAATGGTGATGTGTTTATTTGAAGAACTGTTACACAATGTATTTACTAACTCACTTAATCGGACTCTGTCAACCTCGACATTGCTTAAAATATGAATGTACAGAATAACAAATGATGAGAAATAATACAGCTATACCGTTTAATAGCCAAATTACAATTACATGCACAAATTAAGAGAACAAATGTTTTAAATGTGTCTTTGGTATCTCAGGTCTATGATTTCACCTGCGGCTTGATATGCAAACTACGTTTCAATCAGAAATGTTTAATTTGCATATTAAGCCACAAGGTGATGTCATAAAGAAAAGGCACCACAGACAAATTTAAAAAATAACTTCCTCTTAATTTTATACATTTCCTTGTACTTTTTCTAACATAATGCACAGCTAATTTGATGTATTTGTGTTTTCTCTACATTCACATTATAAGAAATATTGAGGTTGACAGAATGTTTCTAAAAGTGTATTTTTCCAGTTAACACTTAAAGGGACTGTATCACCAAAACATTGCTTATACTGTGAATGTAGAGAATAAAATATCAACAAAAATGATCTATATATTGTGTCAGCAGAATTGCAAGAAAATGCCTAAATTCCGTTTTTGTTTTTTTTAATGTGTCTGTGGAATCTCCTGCTGATGACATCAGCTGTGGCTTGATATGCAAATTACACATTTCCCATTGAAAACCATTACATTTGAATTTAAAGCCACAGGTCATGTCATAAGTAGGTGATGCGACAGACACATTTAAAACACATTTTCTCTTAATTAAGACATTTGTTTGCAGTTTTCCTAACACAGTGTATAGATCATTTTCACTATTTTTTTTTATTCTTTATGCGCACAGTAAAAACAATATTTAGGTGATATAGTCCCTTTTTAAGATGTTTGTAATGACATCTCAGAAATAAGAGCACATGGCATCCGGCTGATAGCAGTGCAGATGAGGAACCAATATCTAAAAAAGATATCATCAACATGAAAGACAGACAAGCTAGTGTCCGTATATGGGAATTCAGGAGATAGTTGGACCCTCTGCTCTCCGGGTGTTCCTAACTACCTGGTTTACCCACTGAGATCCAATGCGGACCCTCCTGATTGGATCATTCTAGACTTTTTCATGGTGAGAAGGGTGGTAAAGACACCCAAAACACCCAAGAGGCGCCTAGGGACCTGGTCGTCAAATTGAGGTCTTCAGCAGATAAACTGGCATTGCTCTCTATTTCTTGTAAACATCTAGACTTATCCTTCCAAAATGTCCACTATTTGGTGGAGGTCAATGGCTTGCTGACAAAACGCATGGATGTGAAATGTAAATGGGGGTTGGCACAATCGCTGACTGTAGACCATAATGGAAAGCTCCTCTCAACTGAAGACCCTTGCAAAATCCCTGGTTTCTTACTGGTGCTGGACTTGCCACCATTACTCACACAAAAGCAACCCACTGATAGGAGTGGAGAAGTGGTGGCGGCCCTGCTGGCGACTTGAAATCTTTTTACATTAGCCTGACATATTTCCCTATGCTATTATATACTGAATTCTTCAGGGTAGTATTACAGCTTCATTACGTCACTCAGTGGTCGGGTTATTGATGGAGCTTCTGGTAGCCCACCTTATAGCTACTTCCCTAATTCCCAATATCATCTTTCAGTACTTTGCATACATTTTAAGTCAGGTTTTAACATAAAGTATGGGAACATTACCCTGTCTTTTGGGACTGTATTCTCTTTCTTTCTTTTTAAATTGTCTCCTAGGGTTTCAAAACCGATACAGTATGGCTGTGATGACATCCAGCAATGGCACACAATTAAAGGGGTGGTGATTTTAAAACACGCGTAATATCTTGCTGTTTGTGTTAGAGGTTTATGATCATTCCTCATACTATGTTCTTTCCTTTTGTATGTCAAAATCATAGGAGTGATGTTTCCAAAGCTATACATGGATATATGATGTTCTGGGGATATATGTTGAGAGCCTATAATTATCTACTTTGGTGTTGTTGTCAACTCAATAAAACTTTGAATTTAAAAAAAAAATTCTGTTTGCCTTTGCCAATGCATATTTACATAGCTAATAACTGTAAAATGCAGTGCAATATTTTTAATATAATACTCTTTGTGTTGATCTAGATAAAGGTTTGCCTTTGTCAGTCTCACCTAATAAGTCTTTGTCAAAGAGAATTAATCTGAAGTGTATGATGTCTGAATATTTCGTTCACATTGTCTTTGTCAAAGATTGATACAATTTATTCATATGTATTTTGAAAAATAAGGTTTAAAATAGTGTTTACAAGAATCTATACATTAGATTTGGGGTGAAATGTGGCATGATGAGACAACTCGCCAATATGCCTTGAAACTTTGCCTGCAGAATAGCAGCATTACGCACAATTTATGAGTTGTGTCTACACAGTTTTAAGATTTTGTTAAGCTGATAAACTTGAGTGTGTTTTGTAAATTTGGTTAAATCTAAAATTTTTGGCATTGGTAAGAAGGTACAAAAAAAAGACTCATTAGTCTTTCTGTAAAGAAACTGTATACAAGACAGTATTTTGGAATTAGGAAATGAAGATCAGTTATCTATTGGACTATCTTTTGGGTCACAATTGTGTTGAATTGTTTTTTAGGGATAGCACATCATATTCATAGTCATTGTGCTGTTTTAAACCTTGATTTTACATTCTTTGTTTGATGTACTGTATAATGCTGCTAATAATTTTGTTATACGTTTTTTTTTATATGGAGACTGACACCTGTCTAACTTTCAACAGATTTAAGATGTTCACTATACAATTTTTAGAATAGTTAGTTTATTTATTATTTTAATCTGCCAGCTTGATTGTTTATATTACTGTGTACCAACCCACAGGCTGTGATGTCCTCCATATTAAACCTTGCCTGGTTACTAGGCAAACCTGATGTAATTGTCACTTGTATGCTTGTGAGTAGTTACTGTGATGTGAGTAATTTCAAAATAGACTATGATACAGCTCTGCAGGAAAGGTTCCACACATTAATTAGTGGTTGACTGAATATGATGAAATAAGATATTAAACTGTTCTGATAAAGTACCTCGGTAATGAAGATATATTAAATCTATTTACTAAATCTGGCTTTAACTATTTGTTAAGGTATTCACAAGGTCCACAGTGAATGCCTCCTTGGCACTACCGCTTATATAATATGTAACTAGATTACATGTGCATTTAAAACAAACACATATACAAGCCATATGCCACTGTTTTTTCTCTTTCTGAATAAATTGCACATAAAAGTAAAAATAAAATGAGGTGTCTGTCTCCAGCATCCATTTTGAGAATTTTACTCATGATGCAACATTCTTAAAAATCATCCAGCAAGTCTCACTTTACAACTGTGGCAAGAGCCTGTATGATGATCATAAGATACACCCCTACTCTCTTACTGGCACCTATGTATCTGTAGTGGGCAGGACTAGGTGGTTGTGCACAACTTTTTATTTACCTGTCTTCCAAAACAAGAGATAGCACATTGGTCTGATCAAACAAGATCATAACTCTGCCCACTTGTGATGTAATAGTTATATTACCCTCCCATTCAATGCAAGTCTATTGTCAGAATTCAGACTTCTAGACTGCATTCTGTGTCCTCAGCCCACATATTGAGATACTAGTTCTGTAAAGTCACTGGGGGTGGCATCCAAAAACATTATATGTCACACTTGTTATGTAAGTTTATTTTATTAAATATTTTACTAAACAAAAACCATATCTGAAGTCAACAATGCAAAACCAAAAAATAAAACCTTTTCATTTTTTGGTGGGGGTGTCCCTTTAGGAACTGCTTGTTCTTCAACTAGTTTCCTGCAATATAGGTCTATAGAGCTATGAATATCCTTAGTTTTTACATTTAAAAACAAGTTTGAAAACCTCCTTCAGTTTTAATTATTGAAATTATAATTTGTTTATGTCCTATAACCAAAAGAATGGTCATAGCACCTAAGTAATACTGCTATGCCAGCAATTAATATCTGAATACAGAATACATATTCTAATCATCTCACTAAAATTTATAGGCAACTAAAATTTTAAAACTCATGTTTGGAAAGCAATTATGTATTAATGCTTTGCAGAAACATATTTATTGTTATAATTAGCCAACAGTATTGTGTAACATGAATTTTACATTGGTATTGGTATCCACAAATGGTAACATTTTATTTCACAATATCATTTAAAAATCAGTAACAGCAGTTGTAGAAAATATTGCTTTTAGTACCAGCCTTTTAATGTACTGTTTATTAGCATCATTTAAAACATTACTTCCTTTTGGTAGTTTAATCTTTTGTATTCCATATAATAATCCTTTCAACAGTGAATAATGGAATGACTGTATTTTTGAGGATTTGTCCCTTTAAAAAATCCCGTACATTGATATGAAATGTGTAATGTCTTTATTTTTATATGTTGTTCACATTGTCTGAAATAGGTTGTAGATTTTAAAGAGACCGTAAAGTCTTATGATAAATGAACCTTGTATTTAATATGGTTTATAGGTACTCTAACCAACAGTATTCAAAAATAAGCCTCTCACCCTGGAGATCTGTACACAGCTTGCACCTGGCAAAGACTGAAACTTTATTCAAAGGTAGAATGAAGTGTTGATTCAAGATCTTAAACAAGCTGTTGGGGAACAAACTTACTTAGCTTGTTTTGTTTTGTTTTACATTCAAGCATCTCTGATCTAGCTTTCAAGTTCACCACTGCAGACCATACCTACAAAGAGCACAAAATGGAGAGCACATATCTTGCCCCTGGCAAATTAGGACACTGGAGGGGGGGGGGGGCTTTGGAGGACGAGGGTAAGTGTGTATGATAGGCACTGTAACACGAATAGGCAGCGCTATTGAACATGAGTATGCACCAATAACCAGTGTCCAGTATCTCAGACACAAGAGAATTATAATTTTACTGATTGATCTTATGTCACGCTGAATTTTACCTCTTTACTAAAAAGCGGGACAGATGTAGAGCTCAGTGGGCAGGGGCTGACTAAGGACCCTCAGGGCCCCCGGGCTAAATAAATCAATGGACCAAGACCCCACAGACCATGCCACAGCATCATTTTGCCATTTAAAATAAGCCAGTGTCAGGTTCCAATTAACATGCCACAGTCACTTTGTCATTGACATATGCAACCTATTAAATATGCCACCGTTTTTCCATGAAATATGCCACAGCTTGCCCATTAATATGCCACATCCATTTTGCCATTAAGATGCCAGCATTATTGTACCATTAATATGCCACAGTCAATTTGCTAATTAGTATGCCAGTATTACTTTTCCCATTAATATGCCAGTATTACTTTTGCCATTAATAAGCCATAGCCAATTTGCCCAATAATGTGCCAGTATTATTGTGCCATTAATATGCCACAGCCAATTTGCCCATGAGTATGCCAGTATAACTTTTGCCATTAATATGCCAGTATTACTTTTTCCATTAATATGCCAGTATTACTTTTGCCTTTAATATGCCAGTATTATTTTTGCCATCCATATGCCAGTGTTATTTTGCCATTAATAAGACACAGCCAATAATATGCCAGTGTTATTTTGCCATTTTAATATGACACAGCCAATTTGCCCAATAATATGCCACCATCCTCCCCCTTCCCCAGTACTCACCTCCTGGCTGCTCCGTGTCCCCGGTCGTCTCCTCCATGCAGTCTTCCCTCTTGCATTGAGGAGGGAAATACAGTCTTATATGACTGTACTGTCATATCCGGTGGGAATGATTTTTTGCTTTTAAACTTTTTTTTTTTGCGGCTGCCCCAAATACTTAATTTCAGCCTACACCGGGTGAAAGTAAGTGTGCTGGCTCAGTGGCGGACCCCCTTCCTTGGCTGGGCTCTCGGACCATGTCCAAAATGTCCGACCGCTCAGTCCGCCCCTGTCAGCGGAATTACCTCAAAAAAATGGGACTGACACACTAAAAACAGGATAGTGGGGAGGTATGAAGGGCTGCAAATAGTCTTGTAACTAAGAAGAAAATGTAAAAAAAAAAAAAAAAATAGTTTCTTTTCACATTTAAAGAAAAATGTTTGTCTCTTAGGGAATTGCATAGTCCATTTTACCCGTGTAATGTGTATTCTTAGCATGTTCTAACCAGCTTAGGAACCCTTTATATTTTGTAGTGAATTCAGACTTGAGTTTGAGTGTGTTCTACCTAAAGTCAGTGTGACTAATCAATGTAAGACTAATTCTACATGTAGGATTGACTCATTTTCTACAAAAAAAACACCAGCCATGCTTTTGCATAAAATACCGGTGGAGTTGCAACCCTATCAGCATGTCATCAGCAAAAATGTTAGAGTAGGGGATAGCAGCTCTACCATTTTCTTATTCCATTACCCTTTCCTAACCATGATTAGTATAGACTGAATATTTGGGCTACAAGGGCCATTGTTTTTTATTAATCTTGAAAATGTATGTTGCTTGTTAATTATCCCTATCAGTGATAATTAACGCTATGCTATTAAAGGGGCTTCAAATGAGAAATAGAGAGTGAGTATAGAAGGAATGAGTATCATTAAATCTGTAGCTTAAATTGTGTCCCTCTTACAAAATCCCAGCTTTATAGGAATATACATATATGTACATATATCAACACATACACACACACAAAAAGATAGATTAAATAGTTAGAAATGCAGGAAAGATACTATTTTGAGCATTTGGTATAGCTTTATGAGTAACCTTGTTTAGTAAAAAAAAAAAAACACATATTAAAAGGAAAGAAAGTAGAAAGTAATTGTCAATATCAAAATTTGCTGACCCTTTAAAACAAAATGTTAACACAGTATGTGGACATTGTTTAATTGTTTTATTAGTTAATGTATGTTTTAGGTGACAGGTCCGGTATAAGGGTATCACAATATTATGCCAAATGGTGCGTTTAATAACAATCCACATCATGTAGTAAAAGGCCATATTACAGGTCAATGGTAAAGAAAAGTCCCAGCAAAGAGAAATATTGGGTGTAATACTTTTTGGTTGTTTTTATAATCAATTTTTCTGTATGCCCTTTCGTTTATCATGTTTTTGAAGAAGCAACACATTAAAACGTCAACATCAAATACAATTGTATCACATCAGTGGAACCCCGGACTTCCATCAATATTATGGCTTATTCACTAAACTAGATCCTTTCACAGTGCTCAGTAAAAAATAAAGTTTCCCCTTGAGTGTCAGGGATAGGACATGGAGGATCAGTACACTCTGGTAGATATTCACTAAAACTGAGGTGCAGGTGATTTCCCTATTGACGTAACTGTGCATTATAAGGAGCCAATCCTGGTGAGCTTCTCCTGCTAGAAGATCTCTGACCCTGAATAATGCGCAGTTAATTCTTCAGTGATTTAACAATACCTTTTGCAGGACCGACTATGTTCTTCTTGCAGGAGAAACTCTCTGCCCAATGCATAAATAAGTCTAACATAAACGCACCTGCAATTCACCAGTACCTAACATTTAGTGAATAGCTACCTTGGAGACTAAAGTAACTGCAGCCATAGTTAATAAATATTATACAAAATAAACTCTGATTTGATTTAGAATTCTAGCCATTTATTTTGTGAGTTTTTTAAAATATAAATTCATTTGAATTTAAGGACAGAGTACAACAAAATACATAGTAAGTATTAAAAAAAAAAGAACAAGCAAGAACCCATACATACTCTGTACTTGATGTAGTAGGGGTGTGCATCAGTCATCAATAAATTATAAAAAAAAATTGTGCAAGCTTTTGTTTTTAGCATTTTATCCCTCTGGGTAAACAAGCAATCCATTCATTCTTCTGGTACAGAAAGGTTTATTCTTGCTAGATGGCATTAAACTACAGTTTAAAAGTCGACAGTGATTTCCTGAAGGTGCAGCTATATGAACACTTTGCATGAAAAAGGCAATAAATACTTGTGTGGAGAGCTTAATCTTCAGTTACACAGCCATCTAAAAGATGATACATCAATACACACCATACTTATGTACAGAGAACTTTAATCATTTCTGACTATAGTCCTATTTTACTTGATTTCAAAATACAAATGTCGTTTTTACACAATCCTGCTTGGCACCTTTACCGAAAAAGCTGAGATGAGTGATTCATTTTCACACTTAGGCAGATCATTAAAATATTTCTCTTTAAAAGCATGTAAACCTTTTTTTAACCCGTACATAAACAAAGGGCAAGCATAGACAGAGAAACATCAATCAATTCATATTGTAGACAAGACGTAGCATATGTGCTTTCGTGCACACCCCTACAAAATGCATGATGGAAGGGTTTCTCAAAAACAGACAAACAAAAAAAACTCATGAAATAAAATAAAAAAACTGGGACAAATAAATTGTGATACAAAATGAAAACAATAACGTAAAATAAAATCTAAAAATAAAATCACGTTAGGATGCAGAGAAAAAAAGTTTTTAAAAAGTATAATTTTTTTTTTGTTTAAGTTTAATTTTCCGATCCAGATGTCAATTGTAAGCATGGATTTGAAGTTGCCCTCTTTGCATTTGACATGAGTGAATATTTAAGCAGCATCATTGCAAGAGCCAAGATAGTGAAATGCAGGGCTGAACAGTAGGGTGGCAGTATGTATTGACGTTTTGCTCAGCAGCACTCATGGATGGGGACTTTCAGGCAGTGTTTCTTTACAATATCGACTTGGTTCTGCAGACAAAAGGAAAACATTTATAGAATTATTTATAAAATGTTAATATTGGATGGAAATTATTATGATATATTGGATTTGTACCACTAACTAAAACTACATAGACCATGTATAAGTAGCAGGTATACATACACTGCTGTTTTACTTCTTCATATTAAGCCTTCACAAAAATAGTGTGACTCTCTATGAAAACTCATTGTGTAACTAGTGACAATTTATAAGTGTTAATTTGTAGTTTATGAACCACACTAACATGGCTACACTATAATTAATACCTATGATTGTTGAGAAGATACATTTATAAACTCTTAATTATTATTAGACAGTCGTTGGAACTGTTAGCTTTTAAAAGCATGCCTTAAACATGAATAGTTGTCCTAGCATAGCACATATACTTTGGCGGCCTGGTATGTGGGGTGGGCCAGTCCATGGGGACAAGCTAATATGCCAAACTGAAGGGGGGTTTAAAATGGCAATAAACACTATTTTTTATTGAAGAAGCCTGGAAAGAGTGTTAAATTCATGGTTTATTTAGGGATGGCACCAACAACTATTGGTTTTATATATATGTAACACAAGTCGCAGAAGGGACACTGCTATGGAAATTTTTCTGGGATTATGCTACAATCTGACAGAATGAATGTGTGGTGGGGACAGTCTGACTGGAAAATGAAATGAAAGAGCAAAATAGGATGTGACTATTGATTTCACACTCACTACTTTATTGAATAATGACTGATCACAATGTAACACTACTATTACTCACGCTGAGACAATAATTGAGATAATATGGTTCACTTTTCATTGATTGCCTTAGTAGAGTAATGGCTAACCTTTTGGCATTCCAGCACATATGGTCTACAATTACAATACTTAGTAACCTTATGACTGCCTGGGCATGATAGGGATTGTCATCTACAGCAATATCATACTTTGCAGTGAAATAGTGCACAGCTGTTGTAAGGTTCATCTTTTAAATTACACATATCAATGTCAGTTTGTATACTGAACCTTAGTTATATGCCTCATCAGCAAACAGTTAATTCTAATAACAAATCTGCTGATTTATCCAATAAATGAATAAGGTACAAGCACTGCTTTATTTTGAAGAATTAAAGTTGCAGTATTTTACTGTCTACCTGATTTTAAAAAAAGGACAGATCATCCATAACCTTAGTACACCTCTTACACCCATGCAGTCTTTTACCTCGCAATACATGTGTGGTGAACTGAGCAGACATAATGACTGATCCAACACTTCACTAAGATGAATCTATCTTCAGGAGCCACTCATAGGTCACAAACCATACTGTTGTCACTGCCAGCTCATCTATAGTCAAGCAGACACTAGAAATTACTTTAAAACTGTCACCAAGTGACATCCAGACATTAATTGGAAATGTTATATTCCAACAGGAACATTATGCAGAAATTTGGCTGTGGTTAATTTATTTTAAACAAAATATATGCGTCTAAGAGGTAATGATTTACATCTCCAATACCCACTCTAAAAGATAAACAATGTTAGAGCTCAGTTCAACACATGGTTCATTGATTTACTATTTGTTCTATATCAAACCCCTGGCACTCAAAGGGTTAGGAGTTGAGTGTGGGCAGAGATATGGGTATAAAGTTTCCTTAACTACTTAAACATATTTAAACGATACTCTGCATATTTAGTTAGGGATATTAAAATGAACAAGAACAATACAACAATACTTAGGAGTGCAAGATGAAACATCTGTCTTCAATTTGATCACAGCATTAGCATAGCTCATCATCTCTAATTAGAAAAATCAACGTACCTGTGACGTCAGACCCAAACAAGTGCATTCATGTGGCATTACGAAATGTGAGGAACCTGTATTCAGGATGGACATTTTAAACGATGTATCAGTTTGTGAAAGGCTTGCTTGAAGTCCTCATTTGACATAGTGTAGATTATTGGATTTATTAAAGAGTTGAGATATCCCAGCCAATTAAAAAAGTCAAAAATAGCAGGATGAAACCAGCAAGCGTCTTGGCAAATAGGCATGACCAGTGAGATAATGAAAAAGGGTAACCAACAGACAATGTAGGCACCAAGGATAATTCCCAAAGTCTTGGTAGCCTTTCTCTCTCTAGCAGCCATTATTTTCTTCTTCTCCAGTAGAGCATCCGATACTTTGACCTTGACCTGGTTCAGATACACTGGAGATCCTGTGTCACTTGACAAATCTGGAGCCCTTGAATTTATAGAGGACACAGATGAAGATCCAGGGGAATCGGTGATGAGGTGAGCCCTTGTCAATCTTTTTCCTGTGCTTTTGGGGGATTGTTTCAGAATTCTAGATCTAGCTTCTACATAGATCCTTCCATAAAGAGCAATTAGAAGTAACGTGGGAATATAAAATGCCCCAACAGTGGAATACACAGTATACAAAACATGATCAGTATTCACTGCACATACAGTGAGCTCTTCTGCTTTTGACTGACGCCAAAAAAGAGGGGGCATTGAAATTGATATTGAGAAGACCCACACAAGAGCAATCATAATAACCGCTCTTTTTGGAGTCCTTTTCTTGGTATATTCAACTGCATCGGTGATTGCCCAGTATCTGTCCAATGCTATGACACATAAATGAAGAATGGATGCAGTGCAACAGGTAATATCCGATGATAACCACATATCACATATAATCAGCCCCAAAGTCCATTTACCAGTCACAGTATATAATGTGCTGATTGGCAAAACGAGAATAGACACTAATAGGTCTGTAAAAGCCAATGAAGCTATGAGATAGTTGGCAGGTGTGTGCAATTTTCTGGTCTGATAAACTGTTGCAATAACAAATGCATTGGACAACAAAGTGGCTAGTGTAATAACAGCCAGAATAATGGTTAGAATTATCTTCCAAAAGGACAACCCATAATCCTGATCATAGCTGTCCATGCCCGGGAGGCAACTTCTACCATCATAAGAGTAATTGTTTTGAGAGACATTCAAATTGTCAAAAGCTGGTTGACATTCGATTTGTGGCTCCATCACTGGTATATGAGCACTCAACTAGCTAAAAACAAGAAATAAAATCTCAGGGGCTTAACCATAACTACCTCAAAACTGCAAAGAGATTGTTATGTAGGTGCTCACTCATTTTAACACGAATACAAGATTGAAAGCTGTTGCTAAAATCACACGTCTTCATGCACAAAAACTAGGTTGTGTGGCTACACATAAAAAGTGATGTATTCATATTGATGTGATCTGCAATGGCTCAAAGATCCAAAAGTTTGCTATCGTTAAAAATGATTAGGTTCTGATTGGACGTTTCTGAAATATCACTGAGATGCAGACAATGCATTCTCTCATCAGCAGCAGGACTAGTGTGGATTTAGGTTGACTTCAAGTCAATGTCTACTAATGCTGATCCATCAAGGAGTTGATTTGTTATCTTTACTTTCACCCTATTGTTATGGTAAATTAATTAGTTATGGCTGTAATCTAAACTAGCTAGTTCAGACGTTTCAGTGAAACACACCATTATTCCATTCTTTTTAATTATCTTCATTTATGAAACTATAAATATGTCCTATGATATTGCTTTTTCATTAAAAAATATGTTTGTATATTCACCTGATTTGTTTTGCTGGTTATATCCATTTCCAGGCACGGAGGATATCCATTGTTACATTCATAAAATGTTGTATGTCTACAAAGACTCCTTGCTTCCCCAAATCTTTTTCTGGTACTCCTATGCTTTCTCTTTGAAGTTGTCTGGAGAGAGACTGGGGTGACTGCAGGTTCAGTATTATATTCTGTTACATTTAGAAAGAATAAAGTTGCAAGCGTTGGTGCTGCTAGTGCTGGTAAAACTTGTTAAGTTGTCTCTGTGAAGGTTAGGATCTCTTCCAGGCTTTATATATAGTATGTAGCACATCACAGGGGAAGATCAGTTGGTGTGATACCATAGGCAAGTGGTAGTTAAACCCCAACTTAGGTTTCTTAACATATGTTCCTTGTAAGTTTCCCAGTGTAGACAAGTGACCTTAGCAGCTCAGTGCAGCTGATATGACATTGAAGGTTGCTGTTCATTTCTCCCCTGCCTTGTCTGTGCTTCTTGCAGGCAGCAGCTATAGTACTTCTCCTGGTGCTGCTGCTGACATAGAAGCTGATGTGGGAGTGGAGGAGGGGGTGTGGGGAAATGAACAGAAGCTTTTAACACTGCAACTAAGAAGTGAACAGTGGGGGGAGGCAGCTAACTACAAGCAAGGTAGTTTCTCCAGTCCTGTGCTCTCCTGGTTGTGTATGACTGTCCTGTAAAGAGTCTGTATTAGTTTCCTGAGCAATGATGCAGCTATGGCTAAACTGATACAGGATTCACCTTGTGATGTTTGTGGATACGTACTTGCAGCATTGTTTATTACTTGTATTTTGTAATTTTGAGGTTGAAAGGATTTTTTTTCCAATTTACTTATTTAATAATCTGCCTGGTTCATATCGAGTTTAATAATATTTGTTTATAGAATTATTGCTACAAATTCTAAAATAACAAAGGACTTGAGATCATTATAATTACAGGTATAAACTGCAATGTAGCAATTTATAGGGATGCATTTTTTAAGTACAGCAAATATAGTATATGTGCAATTAAGTAAAATATATCAGATGCAATTACATAAGCCTAATAGGTGTAAATGTATGTTTAAAATCCATGAAATGGACATTATAGAGGATATAACTGGAATAAGGAACAATTACTACTCATGGTGATGTCTTTGCAGTATACCTCTAAGCACATACTGCTACAGTGATCTACTGTACTGATTACATTTTTTTGCTATCAATATTTTTAATACTATAGCAAAATGTACGCAGAGATGAGGTGTGGCGCTGGAGCATCATATAAGATTGAATCCTGTAATTCAGGAAAAAGGTACGTAATATGGTATATTTAAGGTAAAACAATAGCCAATGATCTATCGTACTTGCATTAAATAAACCTGCATAATGAGAAAATGGGTATATGTGACAGGGTCAGCAGATACAGGAAATTTGCTGTAATAATTCCTGTAATAAGCTAGCATACAATCATGCTGTAATGTGTTTAGAGATGTTTTAGTTTTGACAACATGTATTCTATTTGCAGCTATAGACACCCAGAAACCATTCAACAGTCCATTTAAAGGAAGGGCAATTCAGTCTCCAAGTTTGTGCTACAAAGTGGTGTGGGTTCAGAAGCAGTGGAGCAATGCCATCTTTTGTCCTAAGGGGCTAACCCAATTGAGTGTCCCATGGTGCAACTTCCTCAGCGTGCCTTTTATCCTCAGAGAAAAACACAAGTAGACAGTTGATGGATAAGGTATAGGGATTGACAGAGATACAAAACAAGCCAAATATAAATCGATAGATAAGGTTTATTCAATATACCACGATGAGTCCCGAATTTGATCTGGGTTGGGCACTTTAGCCAATTTGATAAATCTATTGAAATGCGGCTACTCAGTATGCCTGAATTGGAGTCTGAATCAGAGGTTCTGGATGTTCGGAAACCAAAGAATTAGAAGCATTTGAATCAGGACAATTTTGGCTAACCAATATGTGCCAACCATGCTCCAAACTTGAGAAAAACAAAATTTGCCCATTTTAATTCTCAAGATTTTAGTTGGACTGTTGAATATAAAAGTGTAGAAGCATTAAAGTAAACATATTTTAAACACACAAAAATATGCATATACAAATATGATAAATTCATATATTACATTATAGTTGTATATTTACATTAATATAAGTACTTTTAAATTTTAATTTAAAATATTTTATTTTATATTCATTTACTTTATTTTTATTTAATTAATGTCTAATATTTTACTGACTTTTATTTTATTTTATGTTGGGGCATTTCGGGAGGACCTTAACTATCACGAATACCCGAAGTTCTCCAAAAGAAGTCAATGGGAGGACTTTGGCTCTATTCATAATAGTCAAAGTCCTCCTGAAGTGGCACCAAAAAAGGCTGAAGTCATCCCTTTTGAAGTCTATGGGGAGGACTATCATTTGGTGCTTTAAGGCTAATTTCGGTGTTGGGAGATATCTGCGTGGAATCTGCTATGATTTGCGAATTGCGAATGTATTCAAAAGGCATTCATTCGGGACTAGGATCAATAAAGTCAAGGAAATATGCTTCCCAGATCAGATTAAACCAGTGTTTGCCCATACAGCCTGTAAGGCACACAAAATTCGTTAAAGGAATAGAAAAAATGTAATAATCACATTTCATGTTAAATACAGATGGAAAGAAATAGCTTTCCAAGAAAAAACCCAAAAGCAGAATATAGACTATTTGGTACAGTCCTAACCTCAACATCTGAGGAAAGGGATTTAGGAGTAATAATTTCAGAGGACTTGAAGGTAGGTAGGCAATGCAATAGAGCAGCAGGAAATGCTAGCAGAATGCTTGGTTGCATAGGGAGAGGTATTAGCAGTAGGAAGAGGGAAGTGCTCATGCCATTGTACAGAGCACTGGTGAGACCTCACTTGGAGTATTGTACGCAGTACTGGAGACCGTATCTCCAGAAGGGTATTGATACTTTGGAGAGAGTTCAGAGAAGGGCTACTAAACTGGTTCATGGGTTGAAGGATAAAACTTACCAGGAAAGGTTAAAGCATCTTAACATGTATAGCTTGGAGGAAAGACGTAACAGGGGGGATATGATAGAAACATTTAAATACATAAAGGGAATCAACACAGTAAAGGAAGAGAGTATATTTAAAAGAAGAAAAACTACCACAACTAGAGGACATAGTCTTAAATTAGAGGGGCAACGATTTAAAAGTAATATCAGGAAGTATTACTTTACTGAGAGGGTAGTGGATGTATGGAATAGCCTGCCAGCAGAAGTGGTAGAGGTAAACACAGTCAAGGATTTTAAGCATGCGTGGGATAGACACAAGGCTATCCTAGCTATAAGACCGGGAACGGGGGACTAATAAAAGTACTCAAAAAAAAAAAAAAAATTGGGCAGACTAGATGGACTGAATGGTTCTTATCTGCTGACACATTCTATGTTTCTATGTTTCTATTCTTTAGGATAATTGTCTCTTTTACAATTAACTAGTTGCGAACCCAGAAAGTTATACATTCCAGAAAAATAAGTAATCCAAATTTTATCTTCAGTGGACTTCGTCATCATTGGAACATTAAAAAAGCAACTATCTATCTAATATAGATATACATACGTGGTAAAGTGCAAGAAGTAAAAGAATAGCCATACATACATTAAGCAGAAATCAGCATGTGAGCAGCCATATTTCTGGGAGGACACATCCAGGGCGGACTAAGGATGTTGGTTTTCCCACACCTATGTGCTGGCAAGGAATGCTACTAGGTTGAGGAAACGGTGATTTGCTCAAGTGCACCCTGCAGAGACCTCACTATGCTTCAACCATTATTGTTGTGTTTCGGGGTGGGTAAGATGTATAGCCTACACAGTTGTACCCTGCTGTATGAGGAAATGAATTGGCAAAGCTAGGTGGCAGCTAGACATGTGCATTAGTTTTCGGACGAATGCATTTTTGTCCGAAAATAGCATTTTCGTCCATTCGTCCGAAAAACGAATAACGAAAATGCTAAACTAACTAAAGACGAATGAACGAATGGTTAATAAACGAAACAACTTTCGGTTTATGGAATGCATGTAATACTATTGGCTTTCACTAAACCGAACTAGAGTCCCCATTCATAAGAATTTCTTATGAATGGGAAATCTAGTTCGGTTTATAGAAAGCCAATAGTATTACATGTATTCTATAAGCCGAAAGTCTATAAACCGAAGGTCGTTCGGTTTATAGATTTTCGGTTTATAGAATACATGTAATTCTATGTATTCTAAAAACCGAAAGTCTATAAACCGAACGACCTTCGGTTTATAGACTTTCGGTTTATAGAATACATGTAATTCTATGTATTCCATAAACTGAAAGTCTATAAACCAAACGACCTTCGGTTTGTAGACTTTCGGCTTATAGAATACGTCTAATACTATTGCCTTTCTATAAACCGAACGAGAGCCCCATTCATAAGAAATTCTTATGAATGGAGTCCCCATTCATAAGAATTTCTTATGAATGGGGCTCTCGTTCGGTTTATAGAAAGCCAAAAGTATTACACGTATTCTATAAGACGAACGAATAAAACGAAACGAATATAATGAACAAATTTCGACTGAAACGAATGCAGTAATTAACTAAATTTGTTTTAGACGAAATAAATAAAATTTTCATCCTAATGGACAAAAACAAAACGAAAATTTTAGTTTTGCACATGTCTAGTGGCAGCATAAGGTACAAAAGCCACTTTGCACAGAATCAACACATTCAGCTCCCCATTAAAAATAATTCCAAATTACGATAATGCATAAATAGTGGGTTGGTCACTTCATGATAGTTGAGAAGCCGGGGAACCCCAATCAGGAAATTAATGTTTAGTCCACAAGTGACGTTATGCACCATGGACTAATACATAATAGCATACCTCCCAAGCTCTGTGCTGCTTTTCGGGACAGAGGTAGAGCTCAGTGGGACAGCGGGTCTCAGGACTGCAATCCCATGGTCCTGATCGCATTCTACGGTGTCCCAGACACCAGAGAATGCTAACTGGGCATGCACAGCATTGTGCACATGTGAAGTAGCGACCCTGTCTTCAGAAGCCAGGATCAGAAATGGGTGACAGTGTTATCGCATATGAGTGGTAACACTGACACCCCCCTTCCCCAGAATCCACCCCACCGGTGTCCCGATACACAGGATAACAAAGCCCACCCCCTACTGAGACCTAACAACTCTTTTTTTCCTAGCCAAAAAAATAGTAAAGGAAGATCAAGCTCATGTAGATGACTTCCAATATGTTCAGCATGTCAAAAAAACAAAAAACAGATTTAAAATCTGTCCCTTTCACACAAGGTTGCCTTGTTGACAGGAGATGAAGTGACATCATTTCACCTGCTAGGAAGAAGTGAAGCCTTTAACCAGTTTGTGGCTAAATCTCTGCAAAAAATTGGGAGGGGTCGTGTTCAAATTGGCATATCACACCACACTTTCCTATTGATGGTAACACTTATGCAAATTGATGTCATCATCTCATTAATATTTTTGCCTAAAAATATCTTACATACAGTATTTGTATCAGTGTTAAAAGCACTGATGCCTCTAGTTCAGTGTTTTCGTCACTGCCTGCACATCTGTTGTGTATTTGATGACATTGTGTCTTTAAGTAAATACATGTAGATCTCCTTTAAGATATACAAAATGTAAAGTTCAAATTTTAGCTTGGAAAAAAAAAAAACATACATTTGTAATAACTATACTGAGCACAACCTTATTACTTTCTGAGCAGGAATCTAGGCTCAGCAGGAAGTGAAGAGTGTGAATGAGAATTGTTTCCCAGTCTGTTGAAAGACAGCTCATCAATTTTCTAGTATCTAAAGTTTATTTAAAGAGCAGTAACTTTTACATTTGTCATAACATTTTCTTTTACATAGATTTAAAACATGTCTAAACTGTACACTGTTGCAAATAAAAGTGCTTTTAATTACATTTTTTGTCCTCTAGTATTATTTTAAGATTTCATACCATGTTATTTTTCAAAGCAGTAATTCCCCACCATTCTCCTGATATAGTTTCAAGATAATAGAACAGTAGTAAACATTAGTAAAAACTGGTATTTTCAGTAAATCATGTACTGTTAGCAAATAGTGATTGGCTTGCATTCACCTCCATTCATTTAATCACGTTCTAAATGTGAACCTAGATGTTCAAAAGTGATGAATGGAGCCAAATGAAACCCAAGGGTTTTAACAATGAACCTTTCTTAAACAGATCACACAACAACTTCTCAGGAGATCCATCTTGGATATGTCCAAAAGAGGCCTCTTTCAGCAGGATAATGTGCCCTGGCAAAATGGTTTAGGAATTGTTTGAAGAACACAACAACAAGTTAAAGGTGTTGACTAGGCATCCAAATTTCCCAGATCTCAATCCAATCAAGTATCTGTGGGATGTGCTGGACATATAAGTCCGATCCATGGTTAAGAGCTGGGTATGATGTGAGGATCACCCGGTGAGGGAAAGATCTATGAGAAGCCTACGCGTTTCGCCCCTAGCCTGGCGCTTCGTCAAGGGCTAGGCGCGAAACGCGTAGGCTTCTCATAGGTCTTACCCTCACCGGGTGATCCTCACATCATACCCAGCTCTTAACCATTTTTTTGAATTATTTTGTACTTAATAAACTTCATTTTAATTGGACACTTACCTGGTTCTGGTGTTCCTTGCCGGCGTCTGGGACTCCTCTGCCGCGATTGGGAGCAGCTCTCCTGTGTTTTGTATCCTATGTTCGGCTGGAGCGCCGAGAGAAGTAACCCACGCCGGCATCCGACTGCATTTTTTCAGCCACTTGCTTCAAACCTTTGGACATAATACTTAGGCTACCTTCGCTAACTGAGAAAGTAATGCGGTTGACGGCGCATCAGAGCACCACATGCGACACACCTTAGAGCACTGGATATCAAATACAAATGGCGACTACCTCACTCCCTCACAGTAGCAAGAGAGGACAAGGTTCTTACCATCAACAACTCTGGATATTCTGCCATTGTTGGTAAACCTCAATATACCACCACTCATTTAATCTATGGATGCTGATCTGAACCAGGGGACAGGGCATGGAAATATCTGACACATTTGTGAAGGCTTGTTCTCAGTTACTCAATTGCTACACTAACATGTACTGGTTTGCCCTACCCATGACCTTTTCACATAAAACCTGGATTCATTGTGGCTTGGATTTGCTGAGACCATGCCATCTATACCTCTCACCAACATAAATGTTTTATCTTTCGACATATACCCTAGGGCTTCTTTCACTTAATTTAAATGATAAATGACAATGTTTAGCAACTAAACTTTCCATTGAAGAAATGCTCTTCTTTTATGTTTTACCCCGACTGAATATATTAGGCTTTGCCCCATGCCTGGGAGCTATAGGATGCCTAGAAGCTATCATCTACTCTTTCTGGCTCTTCATAGTCATGAGGTGACCATAGATCCAGCCGTGTTGTAAAGTCAATGGCTTAAGTGCTATATATCGAGTTGGGCCACAAAGGGTTATGTAAGCATGTAGTACTTAATTGCTACAACTCTATATATATCTACCACTAAATCTTAAATAGTATGTTTTTTCTATTTTTTTATTTTTATTATTTATTTCAGTTTTCAGTATCAAAAGGAAAAACCCAACATTTCAATCACATTTACATATATGAGGTATATGTGTACATAATAATGTTTAATACAAGTTTTTAATCTACATGAAAAAGCAAAAGGAGTAAATTGCTCTCATGATATATTATGTTATGTGTATTGTGATGTTATGTGTATTGTGACTGTGATGGAACCCTCTGAGGGTCCTGGAGAGAACTAAAGGCTAGTCTCCTTCCTACAGACTATGGGCCCTGGTCTTGCAAGGGGTTCTGTTTGTGGAGGTTGGTACAGGGGATCTGTTTGGACTGCTTTCCCCCCTGTACCGTTATGCCATATTACCACAAGTACTAAGGATTCTGGAGACTGTTAAGTTTGGATACAGTTTTGGGGTTCCTGTGTTTCATTGGGGTATAACGTGATCAGCCCAGACTAGCCTTTCCTCCCCCCAAGACTTAGCTGTAGAGGATATCCTTACACAGGAAAAGGAGACTTTGTTTTAGTGTTTGTGTGAAGGATTATGCTTAAGGGATTTTTACAGTATTCATTTGGAAGTGTTAAGAATTGCAATTGTATGTCTTCCTGTTTGTAAAGTCATTATGTTGGTGTGGTGTGTTACTTTTGTGTTGAGGTGTGAGGCAGGATTTCCCTATTGTATGTCCTACTGTTGTGTTGTGCTTATGTTGTGTAAGTGTATTTAAAGGTGTGATTATGTTATTTCCTACTGTATCTGATTACCTGTTTTAAATGAGTCATGTCATATTTGTTTGTGTATAAATATCTGGGCTGTTTTTAAATAAATGTCCATTCCTGTTCCACTCCTATACTGGTGTGTGTCCATTTCTGTGGCAGAGTCTTCAGATCTGTCAGCATTGAGCTTATTACTTGGCAGCCTTTGTAAAGGCTGCACTTGGAGACAGAGGGGTCGATACCTACCTCCCTCTCCAGTGGGTAGAGGACTCAGTGATTGTCCTGGCCACCAGCTACTACCCCTATAGCCTCACTTTGCAAAGTTCCTCTACTGAGACCAGCATCCTGGAAAATATATAGTCATACATCCTGTTCAAAATTATTATGCAAATGATATTTTTCTCATTTACCTAAATAATTGATGTAAATAACAGTCAGCCTAATTCTCATGTTATCAACTATTAAGAGTACAATTCAAATTTGATTGAACAAACCTCCTAATGATAACAGTATTTTTTTAAACATAAACTTACAATGCACTGTTCCAAATTATTACGCACAATAAGTTTCAAGACACTTTATAGGTTGTAAAGAACTAAAAATTGTCATTTGTTGTTTTGCAGCATATTTACTGAAATCAAAAGCTATTTCAATCAAACTTATAACAACATTTTAACTTTCTAAATATTTTAACAGGTCACGTTACATTTTAACATAGGACCCCTTATTTGATAGCAGCTTCACAAGTCTTGCATCCATTGAACTTGTGAGTTTTTGGACAGTTTCTGCTTGAATTTGTTTGCAAGATGTCAGAATAGCCTCCAAGAACTGCTGTTTGGATGTAAACTGCCTCCCACCCTCATAGATCGTTTGCTTGAGGATGCTCCAAAGGTTCTCAATAGGATTGAGGTCAAGGGAGGATGGAGGCCACACCATGACTTTCTCTCCTTTTATCCCCATAGCAGCCATTGATGCAGAGGTATTCTTTGCAGCATGAAAAGGTGAACAGGACTCTAACATTTTGTTGGCTTTATTTACTATATTATGTATATGCTTTTATAATGGTTTTTTTTTTTTTTCAAACTGATGACTAGAGAAGGTACAACTTTATTAAAAAAGGTTATTGTTATTGTTAACTGAATATTTGGACTTTACTCCTAACGGTACTACTGGTGCATAGAGTAAGATACTTTTGTGGATTGTGTCTGTGGTCTGCAGATTGTAATCTGATATGATAAGTGCCAAACATTTCACAAAAATACTTTGGTAAAAAATCCACATTTACTTTAAAGTACTACATTAAGGTTAAGGTGTATTAAGGCAAATGTTTTATGAGTAATTATAACTTTTACTCGTGAAAATGTTGTATGCCATCAGTGGTTATTGTCACTGGGTGTGTACTGAACTGAGGTAGGTAGCATGATCTGCCAAGTACATTTAATAGCAATATCCAAATACTGGATGCTCTAACATAAATCAACAATTTAAGCTATGCGCTAGCAGTACTACCAGATACTTGCTTTAAATGAACTCAGCACACACAAAACAAATGTGCTGAAAAGACAATGAAGAATATACTGAATTTAAGGTATCTGTGCTTTTAACACTAATACAAAAACTGTCAATAATTTTCAGGCAAACATATTGATGAGTATTATCTGCCGACACATTCTATGCTTCTGTATGGCTCAGGAGAGCCCCTTTGATAGAGTTCAGGGCAGGGCAGATGCTCTATCATAGTTAAACTTGGGCAGGTGCCAGTATAACCTAAACATTTTTTATACCATGACTGTAGAGAAAGGCAAATGCATAAATTAGGAGAAATGCGTATCTGGCGTCTTCTTTTTACGACATCACCTGGGTATGCAAAATAACTACTTTCAGTTTTGTAATTTGCATTTCAAGCCACAGTGTGATGTAATAAAGCTATAGCCAGTCAACAACTGTTAGGGTATATGTACCCTCCCACCATCATGTCATGTGTATCACAGTACCGATTCATGTCCACAGTGTGGAAGGCAACATTTATTATCAATGCACCATTGTCTTCTGTGGATATGAAAGGGAATCCTTACATATGTGAGTTTGTTAGGCAGGGTTGTGAATACGTAGAATTGGGCCAAGTTGGTCAAATTGCCATGTGGCCATCTGACCAAGTCACATCACAACATGATACCATCATTGCGAAACACCCCCACTGCCCATTGTACCAGCTTTGTCTCCACATCACTTCTCAGTACAGTTCCAATGGTCACAGGAGTCTCCCAGGCCACGGAGGAAGGCAGGCTGACATGTAGTGGTGACCCTTGCAACTACTGCACCCACTAGTGGAGACAAAAAGTGCCCCAAATTCGCTACGTTGAATAGCTGAGTTGCAGATTTCTCTCCATTTCAGCTATTAGCCCTGATATAAGCAAAATTCGGTCCACATCAAGGCTACCTTAATGGACCCGTATTTGTCTTGTGAAAGTGTTATGAAAAAAAACTGTTATCATAAGTACAACCCCCGTGAGGCACATTG
Organism: Pelodytes ibericus; assembly: GCA_036172795.1. Classification (NCBI taxonomy): domain Eukaryota; kingdom Metazoa; phylum Chordata; class Amphibia; order Anura; family Pelodytidae; genus Pelodytes; species Pelodytes ibericus. The sequence continues at coordinate 115,174,426 of CM069861.1, read as the reverse complement.
TTGATGAAAAGTCATGGAACAAGGCACAAGACGTTTTCTAAGGATGTGTGTGTTGCACAATCAGCAGCAGATAGGGTTGCCACCTTTTCTTCAATATAGTATTGCCTTCATATACTTTACACAGCCAATTTTTTTTACAAGCCTCAGTGGAAACCCTAGCAGCAGAACAATAGAATCTAAACGTGTGTGGTCTTGTAAAATGTGAACATTCAGTTGCCATACATGTTGCATGTTTATTGAGTGGTGAATTTTCCACTCATACTTCAATTCTTTTCAGCATTTTCTACAGTATTCTGAGGCAATTTTTGTTGCTTGACTTCTGTTTTGTTGTTTTATTTTTGAAGCAAGATTCATTTTCTAGGAATTTGCTTAGGGGGTGGGAATAATTGGAAACCTTGTATTTTTTATTGTACTATTATTTGTCAGACACATCAGGCTCAACTTAATAAAGCTTGAATAGCTGGCAGCCAATTTTAGCAATTTAATTTGACTCAATTTGGATTGTAATGTGCTGCTATGAATCTACATTCCATATCCATTAATAGCCAATTGCAAAATACTTCACTGCCAAACTGTGTTGACTTTGGAATTACCTACTGATTTTTACAAAATGTGACACAAATGCATAGAAATCACCAGGTAAATCAAGTTCAGAAGGAAAATTCAAAGCTACATTTATTATGGTGTTTGTGAACATTGGACCCAATTACGTTTCCATGACTTCCAATATTAATCCTTAAAACAGCTTTTTACCACAAATTTGCTATTGCAGTGCCTATGGTAATCCCTAGTAAAACAATACAACCTAAAAAAAGAGACCATAGAAATGAATACAATCAATAGTTGCATAATGTGTGAGTACTGTTTTCACCAGAAAAGTTGGGGTAGCCAGAAGGACCAAGGGTCATGGATGAAATAGCAATAAAAAAGGAGAAAACGCATGTGCACCCCAGTGCCTGCGTGAGCCTTCAAATTCTGCCTCTCGGTCCTCCCCCGATCAGACTGAAGTAAAAAGAAACAAAGTTCCAGTTTGGGATGAGGCAAGATGAAATGGCGTCACAGCGAATAATGAGACAAACTTCTGGATGTCTGTGCATAAAAGTTTTATTAAGTAAACGGCACAGACATCTGCTGCAGTGAAAACCAGGTGGGTATGACAAAAAACTCCTACGCGTTTCGCGCCTGTGTGCTGGCGCTTCGTCAGGGATACAAGTGAGTGAAAAAGGTCCACTTATAAATACAAGAGGTGTGCTACATAGAGTGATTATAAGACAAAACACATGTGAGTGCAATTAATTTAAAGTGGAACTGCATATACAAATTGTTAACAATATAAATGAACAGGATTAGAGGACTGAATTAGATATTGTAATTTTATGTACCCAGATAAAAGAAGCAAGTTAGGTCCAAATGATTAGTAAAGTTTATAGATTGATAGAAAGTACAGAGTCATAGGAGAAAAGAAAAAAAAGAGGGGAACTGCATTTGATTAAAGTGTGCAGTACTGGGTGAGATAATTTCAAATGCAATAATGTAGAGAAGTATATAAATATAAATATATTTTGTCACTGTTTCTTTGTGTGGATTTCCAGTGTAAAATAATTTCCTTGCAAAAAAACTGACAAATCCACTGTTATTGTAAGAATGTTACAAGCATTTAAATGCATTATATTCTATCAAGTACAAAAATCCACAAAAGAACTATTAACAGCATGATTTCATCCATTGACAAAAGTAAAAAAGTAATTTACAATATGTGTCATGATCAAAACATATGGATAGTCTAGCAACAATGACCAAATGTGAAATCAGGTAAAGTATCTAAAAGAAAAATGTGTCATGTGTATGCCTGCATATCTCTGATTATAATGTGTAAACTGTTTGGGGTCATAGAGCGTTTGTGGTTTTTTTTCCATAGGACCCTTTTGAATGGAATATTATTAAATCCGCCCTATCCTAACCACAAGAAAGTATTCACAAGAGAGATCTTAGTAATAGTGTGGGGTTAGTTAGTAAGAGAGGATTATTACTAGACATGTGCATTCGTTTTCGGACGAATGCATTTTCGTCCGAAAATAGCATTTTCGTCCATTCGTCCGAAAAACAAATAACGAAAATGCTAAGCTAACGAAAGCCGAATGAACGAATGATTAATAAACGAAAATCATTCGTTCATTCGTCCATTCGTAGTACTATTTCATTCTATAAGCCGAAATAGAGTCGGTTTATAGAAAACAATAGCATAGTACACTTACATTCCATAAACCGAACGACTTTCGGTTTATGGAATGCATGTAAGTCTATTGGCATTCTATAAACCGAAAGTTCGGTTTATAGAATAGCAATAGGATTACATGTATTACATAAGCCGACAGCCTATAAACCGAACGTTCGGTTTATAGGCTGTCGGCATTTCACTACACGGAGACAAAGTCTCCTTTCATAAATTTATGAATGGAGGCTCTGTCTCCGTGTCTGTCTCCGTGTAGTGAAATGCCGACAGCCTATAAACCGAACGTTCGGTTTATAGGTTGTCGGCATTTCACTACACGGAGACAGAGTCTCCATTCATTATGAATGGAGACTTTGTCTCCGTGTACTTACATTAGCCGACAGCCTATAAACCGAACGTTCGGTTTATAGGTTGTCGGCATTTCACTACACGGAGACAGAGTCATAATATGATTATGTGATAATACTTAATTACAGTCTTTCCTTTCTATTTTCCTATCTAAATCCTTCTCCCATTTACACAAAGCCAGGATACCTATTTGAGTCTTATTCCCTGATAGCTTTTTTGCACATCTGGCCACCAAATATCCTGGATTTTCTCTAATAATCTAGACCCCTCTGTCTAACTTACTTGCAACTGAGCCTGAACAAAATGCATGGATAAAAAGTAGGAGATACCCCCGGAGAAAAACACGGAGGGGTGGCAAGAAACACCGGCGGAGCACAACGTATGAAGGAACTGCAACAACGGATAACACGAAATTACCGGAACAAAAGACATTAATTACCAATTTATCGGATAGAACTCTGAATCTACATGAGACACAAGTGCTGGAAAAGGGCTTTTCGTTTTGCCCCTCTAAGCCGATAAAATCATTCCAGATAAAGGTAGACCTGTTTCGTTTTTTCCGTAATATAAAATTGAGAAAAATGTTTAGAAACCAGTCACCTGTTGATCCTTTGGATCATGATACAATATTTAATTTAAAAGCTTTGGGGTTGAAAAATAGATCAACATTTATACCCAATATTAAAGAAGCCCCAATAGACACATTCATAGAATTGGTTGAAAAAGATATTAATACACTATTTTCAGAGACACATTTTTCTAAAAATAGAAATAACATGTGTAAGGATGAAAGGTCTGCATTGATTGATTTGTCTAAAGATTCTAGCATTGTTTTCAAATCTGCTGATAAAGGGGGATCCCTTGTAATCATGAATCGGAATGAATATATATCAGAGATCGAGTCACAATTGTCAGACGTGGGGACTTACCAGATATTAACAGGTGACCCAGTCTTTGAGATCAAGAGACAGGTTGATGAAATATTGAGTCAGGCATTTGATGAAAAAATAATAGACAAAGCATTACATAAATTTTTAACCTGCTCACACCCGGTGACCCCGGTAATTTACACATTTCCTAAGATACACAAATCATTAGAACATCCCCCCGGCAGACCAATACTCGACTCGATCCTGAACCCCTTGTCTGTCTTTTTAGATAAGGTGTTTAGAGATGGTCTTGTGAGGATTAGATCATATCTGATTGACACCACAGATTTATTAAATAAATTACAAGATGTTGAAATTGATGAACAAACTTTGTTGGTGTCCTTAGATGTGACCAGTCTTTACACCTCCATTCCTCATAAAGAGGGTATTGCGGCAATGCAGGAAATGGCGGTGAAATTAGGCTATAAAGGGAAAACATTGACCTTTATTATGAAATTACTCGAGTTTGTTTTGCAAAAAAATTATTTCCGTTTTTTAGGTGAATACTATCTTCAAACAAGAGGGACTGCCATGGGTTCCAACGTGGCTCCTACATATGCTAGTATCTTTATGTCGAAATTCGAAGATTGTTTTGTTTATCCAAATAACTTTTTCATTTTATATGTTCTAAAATGGTTTCGTTACATAGACGACATATTGATACTATGGAGGGGACCCATGGAACCCTTACATTGTTTTTTGAAGGATTTAAACACTGCTCAGGAGGGGTTGAAATTTAAGATGGAATTCAGTAAGGATGAGATTAATTTTTTGGATACAAAAATTATCAAACAAGGTGGTAAAATAACTACAGACCTATTTACAAAGCCTACTGATAGTAACAATTTGTTGAGATTCGAATCAGCCCACCCAGAGGGTCTCCTAAAGTCCCTCCCCAAAAGTCAATTCTTAAGGGTTAAACGCATTGTGCCAGATGGGGAAAACCAGATAATCAGACTAGGTGAGATGGCCGATAAATTTAAATCCCGGGGTTATCCTACATCATTGATAAATGAAAATTTACAACTGGTCACAAATAAAAACCGAGCTGATACTTTGATTAGAAGCAATAAAAAAGATAAAAAGAAACAAGAAAGAATGATTTTTGTAACTGAGGCAGGAACTCATACTAAAGCCATTTCAAGATCGCTTAGAAAATACTGGCATATCCTTCGTGAAGCATACCCTGATATGAAGGACTTTAAAAATCCCCCTATGATGGCTTTTAGGAGAGGGCAGACTATTGGGAACCAATTAGTGAGAGCAGAATTACCCCCCCTAAGTCAAACACAGAAACTAACTTTCTTAGATACAGGCAGAAAGGGTAATTTCCCTTGTATGGATTGTGTGGCTTGTAGTTTTATAATTAAAGGAGATCAATTTAGACATCCAATTAGAGAACAAACTTATAAGATCAATTCCCACTTCACATGTGACTCTTCGTTTGTGATATACCTATTGACATGTCCTTGCAATATAATATATGTGGGAGAAACAACTCAAAAAATGAGAACAAGGTTCTCAAAACACAAGTCTACTATCCGTACGAATAAAATTGATTTGCCGGTTCCAGCTCATTTTTCTGCAAAGGGTCATAAATTATCAGACCTAAAATTCCAAATGATTGAAGGGATCCCAAAATTGCGAAGGGGTGGTGATAGGGAACATTTTTTAAAACAACGGGAGGCTTGGTGGATAGATGAGTTAGAAAGCCTCCACCCTAAAGGTCTCAATAAAGAATGGGACCTGACGCCTTTCCTTTAATGACAATTCCCTCTTAGAGATTTGATCACCACTAACACTAGGTAACGAACCATCTTCATTATAGGGGGGTAACCTTTAGGATGGTATCACATATTTTATATAACACTATTGAGGTCCCTTTCTAAATATTAACATCTTGAAATAAATAGATCCCTAACATATCGTTTATACACTGTTCTTCACAATACATTTTTTTACCTTTTTTCCACCCTTAAGACACTTACCGGAAGATATCTTCTTGAGCCCAGCGGTCCGTGTAGCCGGAGTTCATATATTTACATGGATTTATAGACATACATACTTTTTTTGAAATGTAACATCGAATTTTCATATTTTTATTGTTTTGTGTCCATATTCCATGCTACTGGACCATCTGAGCTCAGTCGATATTGATATTCATAGATTCTGATTGAAATTATATGTCTTTGGATAAATGATTGGGCTGGGATTTTTCCATATACAGATATAGAGATATATATATATTTTTCTTTGTCTTTTCGGAGCTTCTATTCATGTGACATTGAAACATCTAATTGATTATTATGGAAGCCGATAGAAACAACAGCCTCTTTGCATCTCGTTTGTCGCAATTGCGGTGTTTTTAATCACACATTAAAATAATTTTAAAATAATTTAAATATTATATTATAATTGTCTTTATATTGCTGATAATTTTTTTGAAATAGGGTAATTAAATTGTTCTGATTAAAAATGAGTGATGCATGTTATATAGTTACCTCAAGCATTTATTTCATATATGTACTCCTTTTTATTTAATTCTAACAGTCTTACATATTAGCACTTTTGACACTCTATATTAGCACTTTATATTTGTAAAAAAAACTTTTAGGATATTTATTGCACAGACGACTTGCACATATATTTACAAATTAATAACAAATTGGGTTATATATTATTTAGAGCCTGCATTCATTATTATGTAGTGTTCACAGTGTGTATCAACTTTGTTATAATGTACTGCTGTTTTAAATCACAAAGTTTTGCTTTTGTCTTGTTGCACATTAATAGATAATATGTCATTGTTTTAAATCACAAAGTTTTGCTATTGTCTTGTTGCACATTAATAGATAACATGTCATTGTTTTAAATCACAAAGTTTTGCTATTGTCTTGTTGCACATTAATAGATAACATGTCAGATGTGGTTAAACCCAAATTGCCACAGACTGTAATTGAATGATTGCTTGTGGGTCCTATATATACATGTTAATTAAGCACCTTTGTTAGGCTTTAAAAAAACCCTGAGTGGGTTGAAACGTCGCCTTTGTCTTATTAAAACTCTCTTTGACACCGAGTGCTGGGTCTCATACTATTTTTTTTATGAACAAAATGCATGACTCTTACATATTGTGTTCTTCTCTGAGGGTTGTAAAATATTTAATCTTATCTCCATTTAATAAATACGTATTTGCTTTATTCCTTTTAAGACTCAGCAATTGAAATTAATGACCTTAATATTACCTGCAATGGCTTGTATAGGGGATGAGCTAAATAGTTTATCATTGCACTTGATTGTTTGTGCGTTTAAACTTTGATCAGCTCCCTATAATATTCTTTAATACCAGGGAGGACATATCCATATCCTGATTTTCTTTACCTACCCTATTGATAGACCATAGCAAAACATGTATATCTACAACTCCCGCAATCTCCTTTTCTATAGCATACCACTTCTCACATCCTGAGGACTACTGCTGGGTTGTCAAAGCGTGAGCAAAAATACAGGTTTCATGCTTGTCTCGTATAACTGGGATCCCCAGCCCACCATTCTTATGCTTTAAGGAGGCAATCCTTAACTGAACGCTATTCTTTTTGCCAGCCCATATCAACGTCATAAACGCAGAATGAATCATATTCAGTCAACTTAGTGAAATTCTTAAAGGGATTATCCTAAACATGTATAACCATTTTGGAACAGCATATGCCTTAATCACATTGATCCTCTAACCACCAAGATATTTCTAGTTTGGACCAGGCCCTTAGATCCATGTTGGTTTGTTTTAATAACGGAAGAAACTTTATCCTGAATATTCTAATCGGATCTTTACATATTCTAATTCCCAGTTATTTCAACTCCTAAACCCATATGAAGCCAAACAAACTCTCAGTTTGATGTCTACCTATCTTAGGGACATTCAACATCATCCCCATTGTTATTTCTATATTAAAGCGGTAATTGGAAACCTTACTATATAGACCTATTTCCTTCATGATTTCTTCACTAGATCCAGCTGGATCATGAATCGTTATAAACATATCGTCAGAGTAAAGATTTAGTTTAACCCCATTACCAGGATTAATTTCCTTAATATTTTGACTGATTCTTATTGCCTGGGCCAAGGGTTCTATGGTCAGTACATACAGTAAAGGTGATAACGAGCAACCCCGCCTAGTGCTGTTTGTAATGCCAAATTATTCTGACCAAAACCCATTGCCTTTTATTCTTGCTGGTGGAAGTGAATACAGGGCCATAACACACTTCAGGACGTGTTTTGCTCCAGGAAGCCCCAATCTACTCGGTCAAATTCCATCTCTGTGTCCAAAGAAAGCATGACTGCAGGGGTCCTCCTTTTCTGGGTTAGATCCAGGATATCTATTATCATCCTTTTGTTGTTCATTGAGGATCTTCCTGGGACAAATCCCACCTGGTCCCTGTCAATTAAATGAGGAATAACTTCCTTAACCCTATCTGCCAATACACCTGCAAAGATCTTAAGATCCACATTTAGAGTTAGAGACTGACATGATGTCTTTGTCCAGTTTTGCTATTGGTACAATATTTGCCTTCAATAATTCTGAAATAATGGAGATGATATCAAAAAATCATTAAAGGCATTAGTAAGATCTTTGATATTATTCTTTACCAGTTTATAAAACATATTATTAAACCCATCTGGCCCTGGAGATTTATTATCTCTCAAATGGTCAATGAATGTTGTCAGTTTCTCAATTCCAGTGGGTGAACAAAGTAAGTGCTCCACTGTTAATTTAGTCAATTTCAACGCAGCTAGATAACTTTGAATATCATTAGACTGGAGATGGTTTTTAGGATTATATAAATCTGAATACAAATTAAAAAAGGCTTTACTGATCTTCACAGTGATCATGCCAACACTACCCCCATCAAATAAGTTGTCCAGGATGCTATTAGGGCTTGTTTATTTAAGTTTATCTAAGTGTTTACAAATTCATGCCATAACCTGTTCATTTATTAAATTCTCTATCTGATGGATCTCCTATGACCTTTCCACTGTACTAGACATCTAATTGGATTCAGATAATACTTCTAACTTTAAATATTGTTCTGCCAGCTCTGGGGGAGACTTTTTGCTATATAACCCATTTTGAGAAGTACCCCTCTGATTATGCTTTTATAAGCACACCAGACATTAATCAGATTGGTTTCACCATTATTATTTTCTTTAAAATAGTGGTCTGTTGCTTCCAAGATCTGTAGCCTATTCTCGGGGTTAGTGAGTAATGAATCATTGATTCTCCATTCCGTTCTTGCATGTCTAAATTCGTCTTTTAATTCCAGAATGGAAATATTATGGTCTCACCAACATACATTCTTTTTGAAAGCCTTCTGGACCTTCCTCACAATCGACAGATCCCCCAGAAAAAATCAGTCTTAGAATACATTGTGTGTATTCTGGAGAAGAAATTATAATCTCTCTCCGATGGGTAGAAGACTCTCCCCACATCAAAGAGGGAAGTTTTATCAACCAGATCCCTGAACCTTCTAGAGAGGCTCATCACATTTCTCATGTATCTTCCCTGAGGGGAAGAGTGCCTATCAATCCCTTGCTCCAGGACACAATTAAAGTCTCAGAAAATCAACAAACTTCCCTGCCTAATCCTAGTATGGCTACCATTTGGAAACTCTACATTCACCAAAGTGTACAGCCTATTCTTAATTTTGCAAATTATGATAAGGAATCTACCATCCTCATCGGCTTCTTGATATTTAATATTCTCCATTAACTTAAAAAAATGTCCACCCCTCTTTTTTTTACTCTTTAGTGATGTTTTCACAATTATCAGAAAAGTGGGAGATTGTAACTGGAATTTATCAAAATCCCTCCGATGTGTTTCTTGGAGGCCACATATTTGGATATGTTCCTTTCTCAACAGACCGAACAGCAAGCTTCTTTTCAACACTTGAGTTGACTTGGTAGCAAAACTTATATCTCTATCACTCTCCCCTCCATCAACAACAATAACAAAACAGACAAACAAGACCCAACCATCCTAGTGTCAAGTGAATACCCAAATATTACAAATATTCACACTTTACCCTATATAATCTACAGTGTGAATAGCCAAATTGTATTTACAGCCTAAACTTTCATCAGAACTGTGACGTCTTATGCTCCCAACAAAATTCCACTATGAGAATGCGAACAAATGCACGTGCATTTAGTTTCTCTTCCTGACCAGAAGAGCAGAGGTTTTTCTTCCCCCTCCCCCATGAGAAAAAAAAACACAGCAAACACAACTCTTTACCTCACTTGTCTTAATGTTTTTAGCTAAGCATATCTCTAGTGTCAAATGAGTATGCATATATTTACTAACCTTCACTCTCACATATAAACTAACATATATCTAAAATGAACCCCAAAACCAACCCTTAGTTCTTTAGAGTCCTTTGGTACCCCCCCAACACATTACAGAAATAAGGACTCTTTTAAAGGGTTATGTCCAGATTTGTGCATACCCCTATTTACTCAGCATCGGGAATAACCCAATTACATTTACAAACCAGGTATATATCGATGTCATAACTGCTCAAACTACCTAAGAGAGAAAAATAATATATACAGTGGATATAAAAAGTCTACATCCCCTTGTTAAAATGTCAGGTTTCTGTGCTGTAAAAAAATGAGACAAAGATAAATCATTTCAGAACTTTTTCCACCTTTAATGTGACCTATAAACTGTACAACTCAATTGAAAAACAAACTGAAATCTTTTAGATAGAGGGAAGAAAAATATAAAAATAAAATAATGTGGTTGCATAAGTGTGCACACCCTCTTATAACTGGGGATGTAGTTGTGTTCAGAATTAAGCAATCACATTCCAAATCATGTTAAATAGGAGTCAGCATACACCTGCCATCATTTAAAGTGCCTCTGATTAACCCCAAATAAAGTTCAGCCGCTCTAGTTGGTCTTTCCTGAAATTTTCTTAGTCGCATCCCACAGCCAAAGCCATGGTCCACAGAGAGCTTCCAAAGCATCAGAGGGATCTCATTGTTAAAAGGTATCAGTCAGGAGAAGGGTACAAAAGAATTTCCAAGGCATTAGATATACCATGAAACACAGTGAAGACAGTCATCATCAAGTGGAGAAAATATGGCACAACAGTGACATTACCAAGAACTGGAGCTCCCTCCAAAATTGATGAAAAGACGAGAAGAAAACTGGTCTGGGAGGCTACCAAGAGGCCTACAGCAACATTAAAGGAGCTGCAGGAATATCTGGCAAGTACTGGCTGTGTGGTACATGTGACAACAATCTCCCGTATTCTTCATATGTCTGGGCTATGGGGTAGAGTGGCAAGACGAAAGCCTTTTCTTACGAAGAAAAACATCAAAGCCAGGCTACATTTTGCAAAAACACATCTGAAGTCTCCCAAAAGCATGTGGGAAAGGGTGTTATGGTCTGATGAAACCAAGGTTGAACTTTTTTGGCCATAATTCCAAAAGATATGTTTGGCACAAAAACAACACTGCACATCACCAAAAGAACACCATACCCACTAGACATGTGCATTCGTTTTCGGATGAATGCATTTTTGTCCGAAAATAGCATTTTCGTCCATTCGTCCGAAAAACGAATAACGAAAATGCTAAGCTAACGAAAGCCGAATGAACGAATGGTTAATAAATGAAAATCATTCGTTCATTCGTCCATTCGTAGTACTATTTCATTCTATAAGCCAAAATAGAGTCGGTTTATAGAATAGCAATAGGATTACATGTATTCCATAAGCCGACAGCCTATAAACCGAACGTTCGGTTTATAGGCTGTCGGCATTTAACTATACGGAGACAAAGTCTCCATTCATAATGAATGGAGACTCTGTCTCTGTATAGTTAAATGCTGACAGCCTATAAACCGAACGTTCGGTTTATAGGCTGTCGGCTTATGGAATACATGTAATCCTATTCAGGGGAGGGCTGGCAGCCTTAGGCCTGGGGGGCAAATCCAGTCAAGTGGCCCATTGCATCATCGAATCGCCTCCCCATCCACGGCCATCTTTTCCTTGTTTTATAACGAATATTGCCAGGATTTTCCCCCACAATATGCCAGGATTTGCCATTTAATATGCTAGAATTTTCCCTTACAAAATGCCAGGATTATGCCCCTCAGTATGCCAGGATTATGCCCCTCAATATGCCAGGATTATGCCCCTCAATATGCCAGGATTATGCCCCTCAATATGCCAGGATTTTCTCCTCAATATGCCAAGATGATGCCCCCTCAATATGCCAGGATTTTCCACCTAAATATGCCAGGATTATGCCCCTCAATATGCCAGTATTATGCCCCTCAATATGCCAGGATTATGCCCCTCAATATGCCAGGATTTAGACACCCAATATGCCAGGATTTTCCCCTCAATATGCCAAGATGATGCCCCCTCAATATGCCAGGATTTCCCCCTCAATATGCCAGGATTATTCCCCTCAATATGCCAGGATTTAGACACCCAATATCCCAAAATTTGGGCAACCCCCCTCACCCACGTTGCACACCTACGACATGACCCATAACCCACGTTGCACACCAGGACATGCCCCATCACCACATTTACATGCCTCCATCACCCCATTACATACACATTTCCAATATTATTTGCCATTAATATTCCCCAGCCAATTTGTCCCATAATATGCCAGTGTTATTCTGCAATTTAATATGACTCAGTAAATTTGCCCAATAATATTCCAAGGTTATCTGCAATTTAATATGCCCCTGCTAATTTGCCCAATATGCCAGTGTTAATTGCCATTTAATATTCCCCAGCCATTTTGCCCAATAATATGCCAGTCTTATTCTGCCATTTAATATTCCCCAGACGATTTGTCCAATAATATGCCAGTGTTATTCTGCCATTTAATATTCCCCAGCCAATTTGCCCAATAATATGCCAGTCTTATTTGCCATGTAATATTCCCCAGCCAATTTGCCCAAAAATATGCCAGTGTTATTTGCCATGTAATATGCCCCAGCCAATTTGCCCAATAATATGCCAGTGTTTTTTGCCCCCCCCCCCCTTACCTTTTTCCCTGGTGGCTAGTGGCAGGACTTCCCTGGTGGCTAGTGGCAGGAGGACTTCCCTGACGTCAGAGCGCCGATCACGTGACTGTCGGCACTTCCGTGTCAGACTGCACAGGGAGCCGAACAGGCAGCACGGAGGTTTCTCTGTGCTGCCTGTTCGGCTCCCCGTGCAGCCTGGCAGGCAGAGCGGAGGTGAGAGGGGATCTTCCGATCCCTTCTCAGTCTCTGCCTGTAAGCGCGTTTTTTTTTTTTTTTTTTTAAACACTGGCCCAGCGGCCGTGTTTTACATAGCTTAGGGCGGCCTTGGGGGCAATTGCCACCCTGCCCCCCGGCCCAGCCCGCCCCTGATCCTATTGCTATTCTATAAACCCAACGTTCGGTTTATAGAATAGCAATACAATTACATGTATTCCATAAGCCGAAAGTCTATAAACCGAACGTTCGGTTTATAGACTTTTGGCTTATAGATAACATGTAGTACTATTGCCTTTCTATGAACCGAACGAGAGCCCCATTCATAAGAATTGCTTATGAATGGGGCTCTCGTTCGGTTTATAGAAAGCCAATAGTATTACACATATTCTATAAAACGAACGAATAAAATTAAACAAAACGAAAATAATGAACGAATTTCTTCTGAAACGAATGCAGTAATGAACGAAATTCGTTTTAGACGAAATAAATAAAATTTTCGTCCTAATTGACGAAAACGAAACGAAAATTTTAGTTTTGCGCATGTCTAATACCCACAGTGAAGCATGGTGGTGGCAGCATCATGCTTTGGGGCTGTTTTTCTTCAGCTGGAACTGGGGCCTTAGTTAAGATAGAGGGAATTATGAACAGTTCCAAATACCAGTCAATATTGGCGCAAAACCTTCAGGCTACTGCTAGAAAGCTGAACATGAAGAGGAACTTCATCTTTCAGCATGACAATGACCCAAAGCATACATCCAAATCAACAAAGGAATGGCTTCACCAGAAGAAGATTAAAGTTTTGGAATGGCCCAGCCAGAGCCCAGACCTGAATCCGATTGAAAATCTGTGGGGTGATCTGAATCATATTTGGACTGTTTTTGCAAAGAAATGTGCCATGCTCAAAAGGTGCTTCAACAAAGTATTAGTTTAAGGGTGTGCACACTTATACAACCACATTATTTTATTTTTATATTTTTTCTTCCCTCTATGTAAAAGATTTCAGTTTTGTTTTTCAGTTGTACAGTTTATAGGTCACATTAAAGGTGGAAAAAGTTCTGAAATGATTTATCTTTGTCTCATTTTTTTTAAAGCACAGAAACCTGACATTTTAACAGGGGTGTGTAGACTTTTTATATCCACTGTATATATATATATATATATATATATATATATATATATATATATATATTTATATATATCCGTCTATCAGAGGCATCACTAGGGTTGGTGTCACCCGGTGCGGTAACTCATGGTGTCACCCCCCTTGATTTCCTCCAATACCATGCCAAACAGATTCCTTAGTAATGCCAGTCAGATGGCCCATTAAATATGCCACGTTCAGGAGCCCCACAAATCATGCCACACACAGGAGCGCATTAACTATGACACACACAAGAGCCCCATAAATTATGCCACACTAGAGCCCCATAAATTATGCCACACCAGAGCCCAATTATTTATGCCTCACCTTGGAGCCCAATTAATTATTCCACACACACAGGCGCCCCTTAATTATGTCACACAAAAGAGTCCCTTAATTATGCCACACATGGGGCCCAATAAATATATGCCACACATAGGACCGCCATTAATTAAGAGACACACAGGTGCCCCACAGACATCTCTCTATCTCTCTCTATAACTAGTTGCATTTATACTTATTTTAATTTTTTAATATTATATTCAACTATTTTCAAATGTAATAAAAATGTTATTGAAAAATTGCATTGCTTGTTTTTATTCCCTTCCTCTGCACCCTCATATTGCACCCTAACGATTTGGCATGCCACAGTGTCACTTTGCCCCACAGAACTAGCCAGTGCCACTTTCTTCATAGTACATGTTATTTTGCCCCACAGACCATGCAACAGCATCACTTTTCCAATTAAAATAAACTAGTTTTCCCATTAACACGCCAGTGTTTGCCCATAAATATGGCACAGCCATATTTTGTCATTCATAAACCACAATTTGCCCAATAATATGCCAGTATTATTTTGCAGTTAATAAGCCAGACAATTTGCCCAATAATATGCCAGTATTATTTTGCCGTTAATATGCCAGCCAATTTGCCTAACAATATGCCAGTATTATTTTGCCATTTAATATGCCCCAGCCAATTTGCCCAATAATATGCCAATATTATTTTGCCATTAAAAAGTCACAGCCAATTTTTCCAATAATATGCCAGTAATATTCTGCCATTTAATATATGCCAGTATTTTGCCATTCAAAATGCCAGTATTTTGCCATTCAATATGCCAGTATTTTGTCACTCAATATGTCAGTATTTTGCCATTAAATATGCTATCCTTTTGCCATTAAACATGCCAGTATTTTACCACTCAGTATGCCAGTATTATTTTTCCATTCAATTCATTGGGCATTTCTCAATTTTACTAGTATCAAGAATGTCTATTATTCTACGTATATTGTTTGCTGCCATTCTCCCTGGAATAAATCCTACTTGATCCTGATGGATTAGGGACGATATTATTTTTTTTAGTCTATTGGCTACAATTCCAGAATATAATTTAATGTCTATGTTCAATATGGATATTGGTCTATAGTTAGTGACTAGTAATGAGTCTTTACCTGGTTTCTCAATTGGTGTTATATTAGCCTTAACTAGCTCCTCTGGGGCCTTCCCTTCCTGCATAATCCAATTAAATACCGCAGTCAGGCCGCTGGCCACATGCTCCCCAAGTAATTTATAAAATGTATCATTGTACCCATCTGGCCCTGGAGTCTTCCCGCATTTAAGTTTATTGATTCCTACGATAACTTCTTCAGTTGTAATTTTCCCATTTAGCGTTGACAACTGTTCGTTGGTCAATTTTGGTATTTCTAACTTGTCTAAGTATCTTTTAATTGCCTCTTCTGTAGGCCTACCCTCCAAATTGTATAAACTAGCGTAGTACTCTTTAAAGCTTTCACCAATCTTCGCCAGTTCCAGCACTATTTTCCCATCTCTTTGCAATTTAGTTATGACCCTTTTTCGTTTTTCTTTTTTGAGTCTATTTGTCAGTAGTTTACCCACTTTGTTGCCTTTATAGTAGTATTTAATCTTGAGGCATTCTAAGTTCTTATTTATTTTTATAATCATCAGGTCTCTAATGTCTTTTTTAACCCTCTCAATTTCTAAGGCTCCAGGCTTTGTAGGCATTTTTTTGTTCCGTTTGTTCAAAATATCCAGTTTTAAGTTCATTCTTCTACGTTTTGTATTCTATTCTTTTTTTCTTGGGAGCCTAACTTTATTAAGTGACCCCTAATGACACTCTTTGAAAGGAAAGGCCGGTCTCTGTTCCTTTATCAATTACTTCTAAGGTCGTTGATGTGTGGCAGGTTAGCAGATATCTGGAGAGCTGTGAAGGTGGAAAACAAATACACAAGGCACGTGTTTCTTTATCCTCAGCTCTGAGTGTAGTTTATTACACATTGGTATTTATACACAAATCTAGGCGTTGTCCTGTGTATTGATTGGTTATAGGTTTTGTACAAACATAGCATCAAGTACATGAGAGACGGCGTATACATGTCACAAGGGGGGTGGACAACGGGTACATATATTGTCACTAGGCAGAAAAGCTAAAATAAAACTCTATATAATCAGTCAGCAGAAAAGACAGCTGAAACTTGCTACAACATTAGTTCCTCTTTTTGTAGTCTAAGACATTCTTACATAAACCATTATGTCTCATCTGACTTCCTCAGGGACTGTGACCTTTATCTGAACTTGGTCAAGCAAGGGGGGCTTCTCAACATCAATTTAACCCTTTCAGTTCCACTCTTTTGTTCACTTGCTGAACAATCTTAATATTGCTGTTGAGAAGCTATAGCATAGGTAATGTAATATTACGTGTGGTATTGGAGTTTTGGAGCTGGTTTAACAGCTTTAGCAATGATGCATTTATCACACCTCACAATTATATAAAAAGCACCGATTATTGCTATTATTAAAACAAAACACTTAATTATCTCCTAACCACGAGCATATTTCGAATATCTGATCAAAACCTGTGGCTCACTTGATATTTTATTATCTTATATTATTTAAATACCATTAGATAAAATTGGAGTGGTCTGATCAATTAAAACAACATATTGAATCAAAAATCTTCACATCCATATTTAAGCTTTACTAACCGACTATGGCTTTCCTGTTTTACCGGACTGCCTCAGGACAATACTGACATCTAACATTAACCTTAACTTTAAGCCTTTGAGCTTAAAGTTTAGACCTCTGACAACTGAGCAGACCTTGGTTTCGCTCTGCAGAGATATTGGACCTGTGAAAATTCACAGTATCTCTCTCTTAAATATGGAAGGCCTGCCATAACTATCTAAATATGTTACATAATGTTACATAATGGCATGACCAACAAAAACACATGATGGACACAAAACTAAATAAAAAATCTATTGTTGATTGCTCCTCTTACCCTGCCTAATAAAACCCTTCTCTACAACCAATAGATCTATGTAAAAATCAAACATATTATTCCGGAGTTTGCAATTCCCAAGGACTGAGTCATTTGCAGAATACTTTAAAATAACTTGAAGCAAAACTGACATCATGCATTCAGAACACACAACATGGCATGCATTCAGAACACACAAAGAGGCAGTCAGATGAAATGGCAGCGGACAAAACAATATGGTCTCCCATCCACGACGTGACTCCAGAGGCCCCTACAGTCCATATAATATTCATACTGTTCTCCCCTTTTATTCTTAGAAATTGACATTGTCTGTTTTTAAGGATAACCATCAGGAGTTGCCTGGTCAACATAATCATTGTATCCAAAGTGATAATAATCCATAATGGGGAATATTTGAGCAGTGTCTTCCATTCTTCACGTAGGGGCATGATGTCAGTGGTCAGGATGCACTTGAGGATGAGACCCTTGAAACAAACAACATAAACAATTAGCAACACTGATCTCACACATGCTAAACCACTAACAAGTTTCGCTCCAAGTGATCCCAGCCAATTTCCCAGTCCCAGGGGATCTCACGGATTATTTGTGGACACTTTTTAACCTATTCCTTAAATCCATAATCCTTCTTGATTAGTCTCTCTTACAAAAACTAACTAACTTATTTCATAATATCAGATACATTTCCTGAGATTTTATATACTGTCTACACAAAATTCCACAAACATATTATCAAAATACAATTTCTTATGGGTCGACTCATTGTGTTTGGTAGAGTCAGTCTGCAAAAATTCACTATACTCTAAACATACCTATAATATCACAATTAAACAAATCTCTACTACAAAAATTACAAGCCTTCAATAACAATTGTATACATTTGTACATATGAAAATATACTTCCCAACAATGATGATCTTTTGTAGACTGTTGTATCTGTTGCAGACTCCTGGGTAATTTGTTTGCGAGTTACCCTTAGGATGAAGACTCAGTTTATGTTGGCTAGTGGTCAGGGAGTTATTATGCCCATCAAAACATTAAGTTGCTGCTCCTTTGTTGGCCTGTTTGTCAGTACAGGAATGTGCTCTATGCAAATAACGTGGATCCAGGAGTTGATTTGAACAACTTTCAAAACAATATTCCAATAAACTTTGTGAGAATCCTGTTACATGAGTTGGAAAACTTTTTCTTCTTTTAAAAATAAACTTTTTCTTTTGTTGGCTGTACAGCTTTAATCTATATGGAAATAAAACTCAAAATATTCCAATTAGTAACATGCAATATTTCATTAAACATTTTGGCTTATTTGCTTTACATTAATATATCATTAAAAATATTATGACTCTTAATTCATGTCTCAAAATAACTAGACCACTCTTTTGTTCTTAAAAATATCATTATTCTTTTTATAAATCTCCTGACTGAGCATGAGTGTAATATCCAACTGATATTAATAATCACTTACTTTTATTAATTATTAGGTCTTCATTAGTGATTAAGACCTTTTACTGGAACTGTATCAGTAATAATCTAGATTTGCTGATCCTTATCAGTAAACTCTGAAACAACATCTACATAGGCTGGAGCTACTTCAGGCGTGGCCTGTCAAAATAAATATTTTATAAAAATTCACAATTGCTACATATACTTCATCAAAATTATTGACAACAAAATATATCTCTTGACCATTATCAATATACTATCAACATGACCACAGCACAGAACACAACTTTAGACCATTCCCCCTCCCTTCACAAAAAAAAAATACTTTTGCAGCCACTGCTACAACTCTTATCTGCAATTAGACAAACAGCTAGAAGGGGAAATGAAGGGGGGGTTTCTGGGGGGACTTTTTCTCTCTTTCATATACAACAAAAACTATCTGAATATATATAATTAACTCTTTCACCTCCAAACCACAGCATGTTTAAGAACATGACACTTGCTAATTCTTTCCACTAATCACTGACAGACGTACATTCTTATAAATTAAAATTTAACTTGTATCTAAAATTTTAAACAACAGCTCAATAATCTCTCCCAATGTATCACATGGGGTACTTTGCCTTAATTATAACAAACATTAGAATTCAACAAATGAATATTTTTAGCATTACGTATGTGTGTATGTATATTTACTGTATATAAACATGCTAGCTCTCTATTTAAATTAAATATGCATTGCTCTCCAGCTGGTAATCTGACGTTCCCTATAGTTTGAAAATGATATTCATATATCACCAACAATGTAAGTAGCACTGTAGCACTGTAAAAATAATTCTGGTCACACCACAAAGATAAAACAATTACGGTATATGCAAGTTACCAACAATTATATTAAATGGGCAGGGAGTTTATTTAAAAACACTGATCAATACTTTTCAGTATAATCCAAAAATTCTACCTCTTATTACTACATACCATACACATTATTACTTATGTCTTCCTTTTCAAATTAATATTCACTTTTAAATCCTAACTGTTATATTCTCAGTCCATAACATCTTCTCTTTGTACATATTTGCAACATGACCTCTTACCTTCTACAACATACAAAAACCTTTTATCTTTATCAATTGCTATTTCCATGACCCACAAAGCCTTCAACGGCTTAACACAAAAATCCCCCTCTTCTCAACATTTTACGAATAAACGTTACTCAAGTCTTTCTCTAGTATCAACTCTGAAATCCTACTTAAATCTAAAATATATCAGTACCTACACATGCCTTAAAAATAATCAATACATCTTTCCTTATCTATTTTATTTAAAGTGTTGGAAAATGTGATATCTTATGTTGGGAAAAACCAAAACCCATCTTCAACATACACTAAAAATTCAAATACAAAAATCCTTCCAACCTACATAAAAATATATACTGGTCAAGATACCTAAATACAAAAAAGAAAAAATATATCCTAAACAAATAAACATTTCTAATAGGTAACATGTAAAACCTGTTAAATATTTAGAGTTTTTAAACAAATATTAGATTTCTTTTTACCCTCATAATTTTACATGATGCCACTGAATATATAGATTGAATCGAAATAAACCTTAATTAAAATCAAATAATGGCATTTATGAAATTTTACAGCTGTTATACTATCCACTGGATTGATCACGTATATATAACATGATGTCCAAGAGAGACCTTGAGTATTTTATGACTCTCACTGTTTTACACACACATATTTTTATTTTTATTACTTAAAGATACAGTTACGCAAGCGCAGTAGCAAATTAATTCTAAAACTATTCATACCACTACTAAAATTACTGACTATGTCAAAATAAAACAACTCTGCTTACCCAAAATTACACAACTACAGTAACTATTGTTAATTTTCTGCTAAAACTAATTTATTATAAAACTTCTTATCACACTGATGAATATAACCCAGAAGACCTTCACTCATGAATCATTCAAAATTATTCTATCGGCATAACATGCCTATTTTTATTGAGCGCTCGTTTGACTAATCCATGAGATCCATCCTCTGTACTCCACTAAATATAAAACACTACCTTTTGTTACATCTCTATAAAACACGACTGCTGCTTTGGGGCTGTTGACACAAAACTAGGACACGTCTCTACTCTTGTGGTAAAATATTAGAGACGTTTACTGTAACACAATTGCCCATTTGCGCAGACATCACTTATACAATTATATCTTAAAGAATAGCAGTTGCAAAAATTACTGATGCAAATATTTAAACAATAATGACAATTCTCCTAATGACAACATTAAACATAATTATGCCACAGCTTCTATGGTCTTATCAACTTGCACAGCTAACATATCCAAAACACCAAGATACAGTGTACTTGGGAGTTACAGACATGAGATTCTAATCTTCAATATGTTTTACAGAAGGATCTGTATCCTCTGTTACATAACTTCAGTTCAGAACTATTGTCTTCTTACTTATAAATGTGTCCCAGCCACACTAGAAATACTTAACACTGATAATTCTGTTTAACAATGCAATGTTATAATATTCTTATACTTTATACATAAAATTTCTACTATACCCATAAAACACTGTGTACTGCAGGGAGACAAATCAAACATACCTTATGGCCACAGACAAAGCAGTTCATTCCTTATCTGACAATGTGCATGTCGCTCTACTGTGTGGGCTCTGAGCAAACAGGAAGTGCTGGATACAGCGACTCTGTCTTAGCTTTCTGTGGGACAGGACTCTTAGAATATTTAGATTTACCCTTGTTAATTTTCTCTCCCTTTGGGTTTAATTATTATGACATTATTATACCTGTACTACATACTGTGGTCACATACATTTGAGTGTAATAATGGGGATTCCATACAAAGGGACATCATTCCTTTTGCCTGATATAAAACTTGTAGTGGCTAAATCACTTAACTTTTGTCCCATTATGAACAGATAATTCTATGCAGTTCACACAACTTAATATACAATTCTTATCTTATACTTTAACTTATGTACAAATAACCTTTGACACACCAACAACAGTTTAGAAAGTAACACTTCCTAATTACAAATCGCTTGTATATATTTATCTTCATATATACATATATATCTCTAAATAGGTTTTGTTAAACTGTGCCACGACCCAGTGTCACGCACTTTAGCGATTTCCCAGTGAAATCTTAATATCTATATCTATTATTTGTGTACCAGAAACACAATATTTTCTCATCCCAGTGACAAGTACCATAGATAAATAGATTATTTTAAATTGTGTACCAGAAACACAATATTATCTCGTCCCAGTGACAAGTGTTTAACAACAACCCAAGGCTTACTTAAACCACTAAATTTTTAGGTACGGGATTCGGAGAGACAAGGGAGCATGGCACAGAAGTATAAAAATACAACCATGCATAACTTGTACTCACCCTGTATGTCCGAATCCCACTTCTAAAACCAAATTGAAAGGAAAGGCCGGTCTCTGTTCCTTTATCAATTACTTCTAAGGTCGTTGATGTGTGGCAGGTTAGCAGATATCTGGAGAGCTGTGAAGCCGGAAAACAAATACACAATGCATGTGTTTCTTTATCCTCAGCTCTGAGTGTAGTTTATTACACATTGGTATTTATACACAAATCTAGGCGTTGTCCTGTGTATTGATTGGTTATAGGTTTTGCACAAACATAGCATCAAGTACATGAGAGACGGCGTATACTTGTCACAAGGGGGGGTGGACAATGGGTACATATATTGTCACTAGGCAGAAAAGCTAAAATAAAACTCTATATAATCAGTCAGCAGAAAAGACAGTTGAAACTTGCTACAACATTAGTTCCTCTTTTTGTAGTCTAAGACATTCTTACATAAACCATTATGTCTCATCTGACTTCCTCAGGGACTGTGACCTTTATCTGAACTTGGTCAAGCAAGGGGGGCTTCTCAACATCAATTTAACCCTTTCAGTCTTGTATGCACACCAGGTTGTTGCTGGGTTAACTTCTTTTCCATTATTTTCTTTAAAGAAACACTGTGTGGCCTCAACATTTTGTGCATAATATTGCCTTTTGATTAATAAAGAGTCATTTAAAATCTCCACTCAGTTCTATCTACTTTGATATTCTCCTTAATCTCCATTTTACTGAAGTGTTCTTTACGTTCCTCCCATAAGCCCCAAGTCCTGCTGAAGTTTTATCTACTGATGGGTCTATTACACAGTTATAATCGCCCATTATAATGAGGGAGCCTTGTTTAATCCTATCTATTTTGTTTAACAGTTTTGAAATAAACTTAGTAGGAGACTCATTCGGGGCATATAAATTGACAATTGTATATACCCTGTTGTTAATTTCCACTATGCTTATAATATATCTGGCCTCCTCATCTAGTTCCTGATGTTTAATTTTAACCGCTAGATCCCCTGCAAAGAGTAGAGCCACTCCTCTTTTTTTTTTTTTGTTCTAAAGTTGCGCCTATGACAATTGGAAAGCTTTTGGACACCAGAAATTGTTTATCTATTGATCGACAATGTGTCTCCTGCAATGCGCATATTTTAATTTTTTCTTTCTTTAGGAACCCATATAGCATGTTCCGTTTTTGCGGGGAGTTCAGGCCTTGAGCATTTAAAGTGGCTACCCTAATCCTTTTTTAAAATGCTCTGTGTCCGGGTGTCCCTCACCGACACGCTCACCCACCCACACCCTGCCATCCCACAGGGGGGAAGAAGAGAGAGAAGGAGCAGAAGAGGCGGGAAGAGAGAAAAAAAAATAAAAAAGAACAAGACTCACACACACCATACCATTTAGACATATATTTATATTGCAGAAAAAAAAAAAAAGAATATTGCATCGGAATGACTGGTGGATTTCATTAACAAAATACTTGATCCAGTCCAGTCTCAAAGAAAAAAAGAAAATAATCTCTGAGTATCTCAGTCAGAGACTATGCCAGGTGCTGTGCCTGACGCCTATATTTACCATGGAGTTATCCTTGCGAGAAGATAACGGGAAGGACATGTGTCTGAATATCTGATATCTTTTGCTCTTAATATTGCGGTTTGTTGGGAGAAGGATTTTCTGGCCTTCCTCGTAGTGAACGACAAATCAGGGAAAATTTTTATGGACTCATAAACTGTGTCTTTAACTACTCTTGAGTTAAGATTTTTTAATATTGCAGATTTTATATAGAAGGATCTACAGCATATGATCACATCGCGTGGGAGGTGGCTCGGGATATTTTGAGCTTTTGATACACTGTGGAATCTTTCCATCTCAGAGTCTTTCTTCTCCCATTGTATCTCTAGGAAGTTCAAGAGCCCCTCTAAGAAGTCTCCTAACATATTATTTGTAATATCCTCTGAGATCCCTCTCAATCTAAGATTATTCCTTCGGGATCTATCTTCAAGGTCACTAATTTTTGTTTCCAGGCTTTGCGTTTTTTCCTCTAGGGCTTCCATTTTATCCTGCTGGTTTTTTAGTTGGAATGCTAAGTCCTCTTCTTTCTGTTCCACAATTTTTATCCTCTTTCCCATACTTGTGATCTCATTTTTGATTTCCAGCGTGGTGTGTTGAGTTATTTCCTCTTTAATTTTTTCAAATTGTGCTGCCAAGCACGCTTTCAGGTATTCTGGCAAAATAGTTTGTGGCTCTAGCCAAATCGATTCACTCAGGCCCTCTGCCGTTTCATTTCCTAGATCTTGCATATCTTTTTCATGATCTAGTGTAGCTGCTTGGATCTTTCCAGAATCCACCTTATACGACAGTGGGGAAAAAAAGTTTGAAAATCTTTTGTCCGATTTATTTTCCTGTTTCCCCTCTGTCCTGTCTGTTCTTTTCCTTCTGTCTTTTTCAGTCTTCTCCATCCTTGAATCTAGATTTTTCTTAGAAGCCATGATATTTTGCCTTAACTTTCCCTTTTTTATCCTTTTCTTTCCTTTGTCCTTCCTCCCCCTTTCCTTCTCTTTACTCCAACGTCACTCCTCTCACTTTGGGATTAAACTGGATCCTCCAAGTAGGAAAGATAATACTGTCCTGCACTAACACTTTGCCTGCCTCTCTGGGTTTTTTTTAATTTAAATTTAAAATGCACTCATCCCAGCCCTCTTTCAATTAACTGTTCTATTTCGATTTTTTTTTTGTTTTTGTTAAACCTCCCCAAACAAATAACTTACAGTCTAAACAGTAATGTACACAAGGTAAGATCAAATTGCGAGATTAGGTGATAGTCCCCCAAATGTTTGGCCGTCCCTCTCGTTATTCCCGACCTTAGATTTCTGAGACCACACACTGTTGTGTTCTGCAGCACACAACCCGAGGAGTTACATACGGAATTTGGCTGTACAATGCTCAACAGCCATATAGAAACACGTTATAGCCCAGCTCTCTATACAATTATGTAAAGCATGTATACTCTGTTACTTAGCTTTTGCTGGCATGAGCTCATCTCGATCTGGATGAAAGTCCGATTAGTCTCTCCAGTCTCCAGCTGATCAGGTCGCAGGTATTTTAATTCCGTACACCCCCTCAATGGTTTTTCTTTATCTTTCCTTTAACTTCTTTACTTTTCCCGCTAACTCCTCCGTTTTCAAAAGATGTGGTCCTGGTTGGAATGAGCAGATGCTGTCTCCTTCTCCTCTCATCTGCTGGTCAACCGTTTCTCCGCCATCGCACAGCACCTAGTTCCACACCTCTCTTCCCCGCCTCCTACGTCATCATGCCACGCTGGTTTCCCATTGAACCCGTTCTTTTTACTTTTACATGTGTAAGAGCTGACAGTTCAGCGCTGAACTGTCAGCTCTTACATAGCCGCGTCTGCGATCAAACGGCCGCGATATTCTTCATTGCAGTTCAGCATTCTAACTACCATGCTGAACTGTCAGCGATGAAGCCGTGGAGAAGAAGAGTCCTAGACCCGTATTTAACCCCTCAATATGCCAGAATTTAACCCCTCAATATGCCAGAATTTTGCCATTCAAAATGCAAGCATTTAACCCCTCAATATGCCGGAATTTTGCCATTCAACATGCTTGTATTTAACCCCTCAATATGTCGGTATTTTGTCATTCAATATTAAAGCATTTAATCCCTCAATATGCCAGAATTTTGCCACTCAATATGCCAGGATTTAACCCCTCAATATGCCAGGATTTGTCACTCAATATGCCAGGATTTAACCTAATATGCCAAGATTTGTCACTCAATATGCCAGGATTTAACCCCTCAATATGCCAGGACTTGTCACTCAATATGCCAGAATTTAACCCAATATGCCAGGATTTGTCACTTAATATGCCAGTATTTAACCCAATTTGCCAGGATTTAACCCAATATGCCAGGATTTTTCATTCAATATGCCACCATGTAAACCCTCAATATGCCAGGATTTAACCCAATATGCCAGGATTTAACCCAATATGCCAGGACTTGTCACTCAATATGCCAGGATTTGTCACTCAATATGCCAGGATTTGTCACCCAATATGCCAGAATTTAACTCAATATGCCAGGACTTAACTCATTATGCCAGGATTTAACCCAATATGCCAGGATTTGTCACTCAATATGCCAGGATTTAACCCAATATGCCAGGATTTGTCACTCAATATGCCAGCATGTAACCCCTCAATATGCTAGGATTTAACCCAATTTGCCAGGATTTGTCACTAAATATGCCAGGATTTGTCACTCAATATGCCAGGTTTTAACCCAATATGCCAGGATTTGCCACTCAATATGCCAGGATTTGTCACTCAATATTCCAGGATTTGTCACTCAGTATGCCAGGATTTGTAACTCAGTATGCCAGGATTTAACCCCTCAATATGCCAGCATTTAACCACTCAATTAACTCACTCCCCTTCCCCAGTACTTACCTTATTTGCTGCTCTGTGTCCCTGGACGTCTCCTCCATGCAGTCGGCGGCGCGGCAGCACTGGTGTGGTCTGCACTTCCCGCAACCCCCTCGGGTTGCCACTATATATATATATATATTATTTGCTCTTATATAAGACAAGGTTTTTTTCAGAGCAAATGCTCTGAAAAATACCCCTCGTCTTACAATTGAGGTCGTTTTCCAAATCGAGGTCAGATTATAAGACTGGGATCCAGGTCCCCCGCACAGCTGCAGGGGACCTGGATCCCCCTCTCTAACAGCAGGGGAATGTCTGCGCGATGAGCGCAGACCTCCCCTGCTGCCGCCCGGCCCGACCGCCGGGACAACTGATCCGATAAGCATTAAAAAAGGTTAACGCAGACAGTAAACTATTAACGGATTCACAAATTGAAGTAACCATAACACATTAACCCCTATCAGTGCTGGATGAAAATTAACTACTAAAGTTAAAGGAACAGTATCACCTAAACAATGTTCATAGTGTGAATATAGATAGGAATAACTGATCTATATTTATACTATGAATATTGTTTAGGTGATGTTGCCTCATTGACCATCTCAATCACACATTCTCAAGTGCAAACACATAGAAGGGCACAACAACATTCCAACACATACCACCATGCATGTGCACCATACAAATGCTTTACATCAAACACAAATTCCATTTACTTTTCCAATCACACATAACAGCCAATCTAAATAGTACACTTCTGAATTATTCTAGTTGTCATGGCACTTCAACACACAGGATGCTCATGATGCAATGCATGCACAGGATGCTCACAGTAATCCACTTCATAATGAGATTTGATGAACAACAGTGGAAATAAAAGGTTAAATGAGACAGATGCTACAGTCACTGCAAGTGAGATGCAGAGTAGTGCAGCAGCAACATATTCCTCTGACGTCTATACAATGTGCAGGGAACATTTTGTTCAATTGTAATTGCATTAAGAGCTCAACAGATTGTGCCTTGCACAATGCATTGAAAGTGGAGGAGATGATATGTCCACCTGCAACTTATCTGTACTGAACACAAGAAAACATCACATTAACATCTATCAACCATATGAGACAATAAACACACTTTAAATATACCAAATAGAATTTATTTAAAATAAAAAATACGGCTCGTGGCTTTTTTTCTTGGCTGTTTGGAGGCAGTGTTGCTGGTGACCCTAGTTGGGCATAAATGTAGTGGTGTGGCTGCAGGGGTGGCAGATGTAGATGAAGCAAAATATGCTCTTGTGGCCAGAGCTTTGGACGTTTTGGCCATGTGAGTGGCCATCATGTGAATATTAGTCGACAGTTGCCTAATGATCCTGTTCTGTATGTCCATTATGTGCAGGACACATTGTTGGAATATTTCAGATTTGCATACCTGATGTTGGTACCACGTTGAGGGTACAAAATCGGGAGCAGCAAGGGCATCAGCAAGTCTTGAACAGAAGAAGCTCCTGGGGCAGGTGACCAAGATGAGACTGAATGCCGGTAATGCTGGGAGGTCCTGTGATGGTCGATCTTCCTCCCTTCTGTATTCACCTAACCGGTGACTGCATGCTGCCTGCAGGAATTCCCAGGCCTGCAAAGGTAGGCTTGTGGTGGTGTGTGCTCTGACTGAGATCCCTCAGCATTTGATCTTATTTGGGGGTATGTAAATATGAAAATATGTACACGCATGTAAATATATATTATTCTTCCTACATTAGTCAATGTCAAGCTGCATGGTGAATAACATTACAGTACATCTAAAGCTATAACACCAATTGATACATATTCCTCACTAGAAGTGTCTGTATTGTCTATCTGATGCATGTGAGATTATGTAAATCTATCAGTTAAATCTAATGGTAACTAGGCCTGATAGTAATTTTGCTATAAGTAACCATCATTTAGTAGTCTACTCAATAAAGAGAGAATTGTGGAGGTTGGAAATGGGAATTTCAAACTTTAGTCCAATGTAGTCAAGTTGGAAAAATGTCTCCAGTGCAGCTGAATGGGAGATTCTTTTCCAATATACTTTGGTCTTAATTCTCAAATTCCATTCTCATTTCCCTGCAATTCTCTCTTTATTGAGTAGTCTGTGAGATCTTTATTAATTAACCTGCCTCTGAACTGTTTGTCTGCAAATTACATAACTGCTGGAATTAGTCAGTGAAAATGAGTCATCTATATCATGAGAGATGGACTAATACTCACCAGGTGAATCATGAGTCCTCTAGCACCTCACGTCCACATCACCTGGAATTCCCTCAACTGCTACCGGGGAGATGAAGTGACATATTATTGCCTGCCAGCCAGCCATTGTAGTTAATGTAAAGATGGAGGCCACCCTAGTAACCTGGCGGCACCGACTCTCCTTGGCCATCCCTTCTTACAATCCCCCCAGTGCCTCCTTGATAAATTTTTATGAATGGAGACTCTGTCTCTGTGTAGAGAAAGCCAATAGTACTATTACATTCATTCCAAATGACGAAAGTCTATAAACCGAACGTTCGGTTTATAGACTTTCGGCTTATGGAATACATGTAATCCTATTGCTTTTCTATAAACCGAACATTCTGTTTATAGAATAGCAATAGGATTATATGTATTCCATAAGCCGAAAGTCTATAAACCGAACGTTCGGTTTATAGACTTTCGGCTTATGGAATACATGTAATCCTATTGCTATTCTATAAACGGAACGTTCGGTTTATAGAATAGCAATAGGATTACATGTATCCCATAAGCCGTAAGTCTATAAACTGAACGTTCGGTTTATAGACTTTCGGTTTATGGAATACATGTAATACTATGGGCTTTCTATAAACCGAACTAGAGTTCCCATTCATAAACATTTATGAATGGGGACTCTGTTTCGGTTTATAGAAAGCTAAGAAGTTGAACGAATGAACAAATGTTTTAATATAAACGAAAATCATTCGTCCATTCATGCTATAGTATTGGCATTACTATAAACCGAAATAGAGTCGGTTTATAGAATGCCAATAGACTTACATGCATTCCATAAACCGAAAGTCGTTCATTATGTCGGTTTATGGAATGTAGTGTACTATGCTATTGTATTCTATAAACCAACTCTAGTTCAGCTTAAAGAATGCCAATAGTACTACGAATGGACGAATGAACTAATGATTTTAGTTTATTAACCATTCGTTCATTCGGCTTTCGTTAGCTTAGCATTTTCGTTATTCGTTTTTCAAACGAATGAATGAAAATGCTATTTTCGGACGAAAATGCATTCGTCCGAAAACGAATGCACATGTCTAGTTTACATTAGTTTGGTTTTAGTTTCCATGGCTTCAGATTGGTCTATTACTATTAACGGATCCTTATTTGGCACACTTTTTCACTTCCTTTAGCGGGTTTCCTTTAAACATGGGTACATGGATAACAAACCTGTTAATGTTTAGCGATCACTTATTTAACAATCCTCTTTGTCATTGAATCACATGCTCTTCAAAATGGAATAGCGTGCAGTAGTCTAAAAGTTATGGCTGCGGTGATTAACAGGGGCAGTTATCTGTTATGCATTGATATACATCTAAACAAAGTTCTATGAAAGTATAGTAATGGATGGGAGGAAGTTTTACTGCAGGACTCAGCTGATCTTACTTTGAGGGTCCTCCATTTACTTTTGATAGATGATTTGGCTTTTAAACACTGCGGATAAAAATGAATAGCTTGTTACGCATGAAGGGAATGCTAATAAGCATGAAGAACCTATTCCATGTTGAAACGCCTTGCTGATATTGAGCGCCCTCTGCTTTCATTTCTTTTGGCCAAGAAATATCTTTTTTATTTAAAATGAGTGCATTTACAAACAGTATTTTTTTTAAATTATATATTTTTTCAAACCGCATTTTTTGCAATTGCACATTCTGGGCACAATAAATATTGACCTTTTTTTCTGCAGATATTTAGATGCTATATATCATAAGAGCTGTGTACCTGCTATTTAGCATTTTTTGTTATTATGTATCTTTGTTAATAAATATATTATTTCATTTACATCTATTTGTGTGGTTATTTTCACACATCCGTTGGTTTATACTTTTAATTATGCACAATAAATAGCATTTGTTATTTTGTCTTTAGTCTTTCAGAGATCCATTCCCCATAAAGTTGTTTTTACTGTGTGGCAAGTATACACTTGTGGTTTTCTGATATTCCAACCTAAGCATTGCTGCTGACAACATTTGTTTGTGAATAATTACACTTTGAACACTTAAGTATTTTCAAGATTTCAATTTATTTCACTTGTGGGGGTATAGATTCACAAGCGCTGTACATATTATTTCACGTCGTATAGTTTTGTTAGTTGTGCCAAAGGTCTAAAAGTGTATTGATGAAAGACTGGTATGAGGCATGTCTCTCTTTTTCGTGATGCAGAAATCAATCTAAAAGTTTACAATAAAGTGAAATCAGTGATGGACTCAGATTTGACAACACACAGAGGCAGACAATTTTACTGATGTGAATCCTATGCTGTTGATGGGTGCCCTGTGATATTTGTTTGTACAATAGAAACTGATCCCTTTTCAACAGGCTGTTTCACATGGAGCAAAATTACATATATCCAATAAATAGACAGTACATATTTCACTTCTATCTAAAGTGCAATAAACATTTCACTACATTTATCACTTCTACCTAATAGTGCAATAAACACAAAACAGTACATTTTATTTCCCATAAATTCCTTAATTTGTTCATTCTGAAACATTCAGTCATCACTGGTTGTACCAACTCTTTCCATTTTCTTTAAAACTTAATCTCGTTCTATTTATCCACAGTGACCAGATTCTACTATAAGAATCCATTTTCTTCATTATTAATATAATATCCCTTTTCCATTTTACATTGATAATCCAGTTGATCAAACATTGCCTCAATACTTACGTGTCCTACTGTTTTCCATGACCTTGCTATTACTAATTTAGCTTCCAATAGTGCTTGAATAACAAGCGTTCTACTGTCTTTTTTAACTTTGTTCGATCCAAAAGGAAACAGTACCATCTCGGGGTTGCACGATATTTCACAACCCAAAATACCTGTTAGTAAGGCTAATACCTGATTCCAGAAGTCCCTAACTAGGTTGCATTCCCACCATACATGAATTAAAGTCCCTTTACTTTTCAAACAGCATTGTTCATTATAATGAGGGTATATCTTTTTCAATCTGGAGGGGGTTAGATACCAATGATATATTACTTTATAATACAATTCTATTAGACTTAGGGATTGTGTAGCTTTTTTTGTTATATTTATGGCTTGTATCCAGTCTATTTCCTCAGTGGATATTTTAAGCTCGTTTTCCCATTTTTTTAAATTACGTGTAGTTTGTTGAATTTTTCTACATGATTTATTGCCTTAAATGATTTTTCCCCCCATTTTTTCCCCACAGAGCTTTAAAAAACTCATCCATCTCCAAGTTCTCTTTATGCGGGCATGATTTTATTTCCCTTTCAACAAACGTTTTTAGTCTTAAATACGAATAAAGCGCTCCTCTATGCAGATCATATTTATCTCTAATGTCCGAAAAAAGAGCAACTCAATCCTCCAATATGATCTGATTTATTGAGACAATATCTGCCTCTCCCCATACCTTAAATGTTATATATAGGATGTGACTCTCAACTAACCCCAGAGGAAGATGTCTTTCTATCGTGTAGATAGGCAGACACCTTCTTCTTCTCCTCTTCCACATACACAACAGGTCGTTCACTATTTGGTTATCCATCCTTCCATTGTTTCCCACTTCTTTGAAAAGGTTCTCAATTACATTTTAGCCTTTTTGCTCCATTAATATCCAATTACGATTTTTTGGGTTTAGGTGTGTCCATTTTGCCAAATGGGATAGCATTACTGTATCATTGATCTTAACAACGTCTGGGGCTCTAAGGCCTCCCTGGTACTATGATCTTGATATTACCTTAAATGCCACTCTTGATCTCTTCGCCTGCCAGATAAATTTGTTGAATCTGTTCTGGAACTGTTTTAACATGATCTGATCTACTTTCAGTGGGATTGATCTTAGTAGAAAGTACAAACATGGGAGTATGTAATAGTTAACAGTATTTATTCTACCCAACCAAGATATGAATATTGTTTCCACTCATTTAACTTATTAGTTATGTCCTTCAATAATGGTCGATAGTCTAAATTGATGATTTTTGGTGGTCATATGATATTTTTCTCCCTAAGTAATCCATACATTCTAGACTCCATGTGAACCTATATTTCTTTTTTAGTTCCTCCTGCTTTTTTTCTTCTATCCCGCAACCTAATTCTTGGCATTTCTCAATATTTAGTTTGTAATAGGTGAAATTGAGCGGTTCTCAAGTGTCTCCTATCAGGGCCTCTATAGATAGAAGAGGGCTTCCTAAGGTAAGGATGATGTTGTTCGCAAAGAGTGAGATCTTAAACTCTTTTGATGGGATATTTATGCCTTGAAACTCTTTGTTGTTCCTAATACTCTGTGCCAATGGCTCAAGTGACATCGGATAAAGCAACAATGCCAAGGGGCAACCCTGCCATGTCCCGTTAAGTATGTCAAAGCTTAATGATCCAATACCGGAACCCATCATTCTTGCACTAGGATTTATATATAATGCTCATACTGCATCTAGGAAGATACCTCCCACCCCAAATGCTTTTATTGTTTCCGTGAGGTAGATCCAGCTAACCCTGTCAAAGGCCTTCTCGACATCCAGTGACAGGGTCAGCATGAATCCACCCTGAGCTCTAACTGAGAACAGGACATCCAAGTGTCTCCTAATATTGCCTATTGCGGATCTTGATTGTATAAAGCCTTATTAATCTGGATGTATTAAACGTGATATTATTTTTTCATCCTGCCTGCCAGCACTGCAGAGTAAATTTTAACATCAGTATTGATCAAGGATTTCGGCCCATAGTTTTTAATTTCAGTTTTCTCTTTTCGTTCTTTTAAAAAAGGGCTGATATTAGCTTTAAGCAGCTCTTTAGGCATCTTTTTTTCCCTTTTATTTCCTCAAATAATCTCAATAGGTATGGTGTGATATCATTCTCATAAATCTTATAAAAGAGGTTTGAAAACCCATCAGGTCCGGGCAACTTATTTCTCTTCAAATTTCTTATTATTTCTGTTATTTCTATCAAGGTGAACGTCGCATTCAGCATATCCTGTTGTTTTGCTGTTAGTTTGGGTAAATGGTACAATCCATTTAGGTATTTTTGTGTTTTCATTCTTTCCTCCTCTCTTGATACCTCTTGACTTTTATTAAGATAGTACAACTCGCAATAAACTCCACAAATGTGTCGCCTATTTTCACTGGATCTAGCAGGATCTTTCCCCAGTGTACTATTTTATTTATGGGGTTTTTAATTCTTTGTTTCTTCAATAGGTTTGATAGTAACTTGTCAGCTTTGTTACCCCTCAGATACCACTTCTGTTTTAGGTATAGCAAGTTCTTATTAGTCCTCTCAATCGCTCTCTGTTTTATTTATTTTTATGTCTCCAACTAATAGTTGCTTATATATTTTGTCTAGCCTATCTAGTCCTAATTGCAGTTGTTGGTATGTTAAGCCTTATTTTTCTTTTCCATTGAGCCATTTTTTATGAGATTTCCCCTAATTACTGCTTTTAAGGCACACCATAGTACTGAGCTTGAGTTTTTGTCATTTTCCCTGAAGTTTTATATATCTACCTTAATTTGATTTCTAATATTGTCTTCCATCAATAAGGATTCATTTAATTTCCAATTAAATTGCTTTTTGCCCATATTTTCACAGATTTTCAAGGTTACCAGGGCATGGTCCGACAATCAAGTTATTTTTAATAAAAAATTCTTCAACTTTTTTGCATTTTGCTTTTGCTTAGCATTTATTTTTTTCTCCCTTTCTATTTTCTTAAATAATTCCACATCACATATACAATTAACCCCCCCCCCCCATGGTCAATTTTTCAAGGAATTTGAATTGTTTTTCGTTAAACATTAACCACTATAAAGAGTGCGTTATTAACCCCTTGGTGACACAGGACGGACTAGGTCCGTCCTGTGTGCCGAAGCGTTAGTGACATAGGACGGACCTAGTCTGTCCTTTGTTAAAAGAAGCACTGAAAGCGATTTTTTTTCGCTTTCAGTGCTTCAACTGTATTGCAACGATGTCTCCGTGTGGAGGCATCGTGTAATACAAAAAAGACCTGCCGGGCATTTTTCGATCACTCTCCGGAGCGATTAAAAAAGCCGGTTGTAAAGGCACACTGCCTTTAAAACCCGTGGCGCGCCCGGCAAATTCAAAGAGCAGAGGAAGCAATTTACATTGCCTCGGTGTGTCAGCAACACTTCAAAAAAAAAATTTTTTACGCGATCTGTGGCTAAGATGGCCATGCCCTTCTAAGGGCAGTTGCTTCAGGAAGCATCTAGTAGCTGCTTCCACCCCCTGGAGGTGTTACTTGATTGCCTCATCAGTGAGGCAATCAGTAACATCCAATTACAGGGGAAGGAGGTGGGGTGAGAGCTCAGATGAGCTCTCACCATTCGCCTGGTCAGAGCAATATTTATCAATATTGACTCTGACCAGTATGGATCTGCCTCCCTCTCCTCACTTGCGTTCTGGTGAGAGAGAGAGACAGATCTGTATTGTGAAAGTGAGTTAGTTAGTTAGTTTTAATAAAATGTTATATTTATCAAAGCCATTCCCTGTGTTTTAACCCCTTCCCTGTCTTTGATCACTTGTAAACAGTGATCTTGCACAGCTGCACGTTTTTGCTGTCGGTGCATTTTTTAGGGGTTAATTTTTTTTACCTGTAATTTAGTACAGCGCTATTAACCCCTTCTTTGCCGTTGATCTTTGCGATTGCACTGATCCAGCTGCAGAAGCACATTTTTGCTATCTGCATTTTTTTTTTTTTGGAAACCCATTAAGGGTAATTATACCCGCTAGTGGGTCACTTAAAGTACTTATTTTTTTTGGGTTATGTCTGAGCTCGTGTATAGCGCTGAGGAGGCTTATGCCATCCTCGCCTCAGATTCTGAGGCTGCTGACTCAGGGTCTGATATTGACCCTGATCAGTGTTTTGATACATCTAGTGATGTATCAGTGGCTGCTGAGCCCCCTGCCACAAGGAGTCGTACGATTCCGGCTGGCAATGCTGCTGAGGAGTGGGTAGACCCTAATCACTATAGGCCTGTTATCCCTCCTTTCACTGCAGTTCCGGGCATCAATATTAATGTTGCAGGATTTACCCCCCTGCAGTTTGTTCAGATTTTTATGGGTGGATGATCTTTAGGGGGACATTGTCTCCCAAACAAATCTTTTTGCTCAGCAGCACCGTGCTGCTAACCCTCAGTCCTTTTTGGGAAGGCAGCACTGGACCCCAACTGATTGCCCAGAATGTCTGATATTCTGAGCACTCACTTTATTGATGGTCATCATTAAGAAGCCCTCAGTCCGCTCCTAGTGGAGCACGAGTCCTATTTGTAGTACCCAAATTTTCCCCAGACAATGCATAGGCTGCATTATGAAACGCTCCTGCATTATATGCAATTTAGTGATAACAACCTGTGCCCCCCTAGGGAGCACCCACAATTTGACAGGCTGTTTAAAATCCGCCCCCTGATTACCCACCTCGCTGCCAGTTTGCAGAAGTTTATACACCTGGGAAGAATATATCAGTTTGTGAATCCCTGATGAAATATAAGGGAAGGTTGGGATTCAAACAGTATATACCTTCCAAGCGCTCCAGGTATGGCATCAAGTTGTATAAACTTTGCGATAGCGAGAATGGGTACACCTTGACCCTCCAGGTTGCCCAGAACATCTGGGAACCAGTACCAAAATTGTTTGGGACCTAATACTCCTCCATATGAACAAAGGGTACCACTTGTACGTAGATAAATGAGACTGACCTATTTGCAATTTCAGCTCCAGCTCATTTTGGGGATATGCACCTGGTCCCCGGGCGGTGATGGGGGAAAGTAGGGTTGGGGCTACCCATTTCATTTTTAAAAAACCCCCTACATCAAAAAAGCAGAACCCGCAGAGAAAGTGTACACCAGGGTGCAACTAAAGGAGACCTCCTTCTACTGTCCTGATTGCCCTGGACAACCTGCACTCTGTTTAGGTACATGCTATAAGCTTTTTATTTGTGGTTTCTGCTCCAGTGGGTTTTAAATGTTTTTAATTGTACTGCTATTTTCTACCTGTACTGCTCCAGACTTTTAAATGTTTTTGTTCCAAGGCAGCCTGTCCTATAATTTGTGCTGTACCTTCCCAAAAATCCTGGCACACCTATATATGGGGGGCATAGATATACTCAGGGGGCCTTGCAGAAAACAACCTGGAGTGTTTTCTTGCAGTAGCGTATAACAGGCCTTCCTAAGTTGCAGTCAAAAAGCAACGTGTGTGAAAAAAAACAAGATTAAAAAATTACCACACATGTTCTCAAATTTTTTGGGGCTAAACGCTTGCATCAGAGGCATCAATTCACCCCAAATGCAATACCTTGGGGTGTGAACTTTTCAAATACATACACTTTCATGGCATAAAAAACTAAACTGGGGTATGCAAAGGGCCCCAAACTAAAGATAGACCTATTAGAACGGAAATTATAATTCAATCAAAATGACCAAGTCCATGAATTGTGCCTCAACCTTCCCAAAAATCCTGGCAAACCTATGAATGGGGGGCATAGGTATACTCAGGGGGCCTTGCAGAAAACAACCTGGAGTGTTTTCTTGCAGTAATTTATAACAGGCTCTCCTAAATCACCATCAAAAAGGAATGTGGGTGGAAAATCCAAGATTGAAAAATTACCACCACACATTTTTTTGACTAAATGGTTTCATCAGAGGCATCAATGCACCCATATACAATACCTTGGGGTTTCAACTTATAAAATATATACACTTACAATAATTTGCACAGTGAAGATGGGTAGAAGAATATGACAAATTAGAAAAATGTCTGCATATGTCACAAATTTGGCATTGCATCCCAACAATCCAAGAAACCTATGCATGGGTGGAATCAATGTACCCAGGAGATGTAGTTGAACACATATTGGGGTGTTATTTGACACTGACACATACAAGAATCTGTAAATTCATGTTTGAAGTACAATGTATGTAAAAATACACAAACAATTACTACCCCAAGACTGGTGGTAGAATTAGTGCATGGAAAGTGTTAAAAAAACTACCATTTGAAATACCCAAGGGTGTCTAGTTTTAAAAAATAAATGGTTTGATGGGGGTAAAATACATTGGCCGGCTTCCAAAATGTGCCAAATGGGACATGGGCGCAGGTTGTCTGCACGTCAAAATTCCAAGTCTGAAATTCAGAATGCGCACCTCCCAATTGTGGCCCTTTAGCCGCCAAATAACCTGACAAACCTATGCATGGGTGGTATCCCTGTACTCAGGAGATGTTGCTGAACACATATTGAGGTGTTGTTTGACTGTAACACCTAAAAGAATCTGTGAATGTACTCCTAAATTGAAGTGAATGTGCAAAAACACATACACAAATTGATTGCCCATATCCTGGTGGTAGAATTAGTGCATGGAAAGTGTTAAAAAAAAACTACCATTTGAAATACCCTAGGGTGTCTAGTTTTCAAAAATATATGGTTTTGTAGGGGTCAAATATGTCCCAAATGGGACATGGGCCCAGGTTGAGAGCATGTCAAAATTCCAAGTGTGAAATTCAAAATGTGCACCTCCCATATGTGGCCTTTTATCCCCCAAATAACATAACCTACCTATACATGGGTGGTATCCCTGTACTCAGGAGATGTTGCTGAACACATAATGAGGTGTTTTTTGACAGTGACAACTAACAGGATCTGTGAATGCATGCCTGAAGTACAATGTATGTGAAAAAAAACGACTTCTCAAAGGTTCGACAAAGGCTGGTGGTAGAATTAGTGTATGGAAAGTGTTAAAATACCACCATTTGAAATACCCTAGGGTGTCTAGATTTCAAAAATATATGGTTTTGTGGGGTAAAATACACTGGCCGGCTTCAAATATGTCCCAAATGGGACATGGGCCCAGGTTGAGAGCATGGCAAAATTCCAAGTGTGAAATTCAAAATAAGCACCTCCCACATGTGGCCTTTTAGCCCCCAAATAACATAACCTACCTATACATGGGTGGTATCCCTGTACTAAGGAGATGTTGCTGAACACATAATGAGGTGTTATTTGGCAGTACCCCATCACAATTTCAGGAAATATAAATATTTTTTTTTGCTGCAAAGTTTGGCAATGTTTGGCAAAGGTTGGTGGTAAAATGGCTACGTGAAAAGTGTCAAAATACCCCAATTTAAATGACCTGAGTCATCTAGTTTTGAAAAATATGTACATTTGGGGGCTTTTCTATAACAGTACCAGAGCTCACCTAGAGCAATATTTTGGTTTATTAAACTGTCTTAAGGAGGATAATAATCTGTGTCTTGAGTAGATCTGGCAACTGGCTTTTCTGTATATTACCTACAACTGCTCACAGCCTAAACTACTATGTAACTATAAAACCTTTTTAGGAACACAAGTAAGACACTTATTTTAAGAATATACAGACGTCAGCTGATATTGTACATCTTTATAGTCAAGCATGCATTTGCATTGTTAATCCTCTGCTAAAACATTTTGCCTACGATTCCTTAAAACTTAGAACTGCCCAGGCCTCTATGTTCAGTTATTTGGTCCACATTTCAGCCAGTTATTTTAGTGATAGAGTATACTGAACCCATTCCCTGTCCATATGGAGCCATCTTTGATCAGTTATATAGTGAAAAAGAATATCCCACTAATTTTGGCTGCAATACATAGCGATACACTATTTTGAACCCATTCCCTGTCAATATGGAGCCATCTTTGATCAGGAATAGAGTGAATAAAAATATCCTAATATTTTTTTTTCCATAACTTTCACTGAGAATGTTTTAGCTTTTCAAAATATAAAATTAGTCTCTATAATTGAATGTCACTTTGAATGTTATACTGCACAAGAATTATTTGACAATATATATGTATGCAATATTATATGACTCAATAAAAACAAAAAAGTATTAAAAACTTATAGCTGCACTTAATAGCAGCATATTTTTTATTCTGATTTATTTTATAAACGGAGCCCATGAATGTCATTGCCATAACATTTAAGAAATATTAAATTATTTACACTATGATAGATCAAGATTGCATATCTAAAAATATATATAAAATTATACTTTTTAATTGCAAAGAACACATTTTAATGCATTATAAGTCACAGAGCCGTATTTTAAAAAAAACATAGGGAGCCTTAAAGCTGTTTAGCCCAGTGGACCATAAAATGTCCTCTAGCAGAAGAGAGCTATCTGATTCTGAGCATTGTTCAGAATAAGAATATGTCTGTGATTTTCCATATATGTTTATTACACTTTAAAACAAATGTAAAGTCTTGAAAATATATTTGGCAACTGGCATGCATAAATATCACATATATTAGGTAAAATAAATCAAAACCAAAATTAAATAGAGAAAGTGTTGGGTGTAGCAAAGTAATCAAACCAAATTATTATTTATTTTCAATTTTAGATTGTAAGTGTACGGGCAGGTGTTTTAATCAAATTATACACAATACACAAGGGAAAAACAAGCTATAAATTGTTTTGAAGCTACATAAAATACTCTCAGTATCTAAGCTTTAAATGTAGATATGGCCACATTATATTGCTTTACCAGCCTAAGTCTGCCAATAAATCAAATTTAAATAGTGGTACTAAACATATTTGCTTTACTGGGAGCTTAACCCCTTCATGAGCAGACTGTTTTTGGAATGTTGTGCGTTAGTGACCGAGGCTGTTTTAACACTTCTGAGGTGTTTGTGTTTAGCTTTAAATTTTCTTCTTTGTCAGTTGCTGTACCCACACATATTATATATTGTTTTTTTCAGGACAAGAAGGGCTTTCTTTTCATGACATTATTTTGTTCATATCATTTATTGTATTGTGTAAAAAATAGTAAAATATGTTTAAAATTAAAAAAAAATAAACACTTTTCCTGACTTTTCTTTGTAAATTCTTTTACTAAGCTTCAAAAGCTAATGAAAAAACGTGCTAAATAGATTTGACTATAGGTCCTGAGTTCAGAAATACCCAATGTTTATATGTTTTTTTGCTTTTTTTTTGCATGTTTTAGGTTAATAAATACAAGTAGCATTTAGCTGTTTCAACATTTTTTTTAAAATTAGCGTTAGTGACACTGTCACACCGATATTTGATATGAATCACTGAATAACCCCCCACATGTACACATTTTTATAAAGTAGACATCACAGGGCATTCAACTTGGGGTAATTTGACACTTTTCACTCTGTCATTTTACCACCAATCTTTGACAAGTTTTGGCGTAGTAATTTTGTGTGTGTTTTATTTCCACACACTTTGAAACTTAGGTATGAATTTAAAGGGACTGTTCTATTTTATTGCCAATAATTGCCAGTATAGCGGTACCCCACATGTATAGGTGTGCTAGGTTTATGTGGCAGGTACAAGGCAAAATTTAGGATATGGTTATTGCAGCTTTAAAATGTGTATTTATTATGTAATACTTGTGACTACATTTCCTATCATGCTCAGCCAGCCAAAAGCTACCGTAGCAGAATAGGAAATGTAGTCTATAGTAGGAAGCACCGATTTTTGCTCTCCTGCGGCTGCATGGATCAAATATCCAGCTGCTGCGGGCCCCTATCTACTGCTGGGGGCCAATGCAAAGCACTGGCCCCACTAGCAGTCTTTTTTTTTTAAATAAAATATCCCTAGAGGACCACAGACAGACATAACATGTCATTGGTCCTCTACGGAATAACTTCTTATTTGTATACAATTTATTATTATTATTTTTAATTTTTTTATTTATTTAATTTTTTATTTTTATTACATTTTTTTTATTTTTATTTAACTCTAACCTTAACCCTTTGGTTAGGGTTAGTACAAACCCTAATTCTAACTCTAGGATTAGGGTTTTGATGAACTCTAACCCTAACCCAAGAGTTAGGATTAGCACAATAGGAAAAAAAAAAAATTAATTAAAAAAATTATTTGGGGGGCTGGTTGTTACTGGGGGGAACCAGGGGGAGACTTCACACACTATATTTAGTCTCTCTCTGCACCACGATCACCGTTTATTTATAGCTATTATTTATTATAGCTATTTATCAGCTATTAACATCCGGGCGCTGTGATTGGCTGTCACAGTGCCCGGATGTTTCCGGGGGGGTCCTCAACCGACATGGCTGAAGTGTCTCGGTATCGAGACACTTAGCCATGTCGTTGGTAGCGCGATCCTGGACCGTCATCAGTCACGAAGGGACTTTTTCCCCATGACGGTCCAGGACCGTCATCGGTCGCAAAGGGGTTAATGTCCTACATGGGTCCAAAGGTATTTCTGTTTTGCACATATGGCTTTATCTGGACAATGCTGATAAAATATGTGCTGTAGGTTGGAACGACAATAGGTGCTGTAGAATAAAATAAAAATACATTAGTCAATTAATGCAAATTGATTCAAAGCTATTGGTTTACTTGCAGCCACTACATGTGATGGAAAAAAATACATTTAGATATACTGCTGTGCCCCCATGTCACTTATAATTGCAATGTTCTCCCTTGCCACCTAGAGTGGCGAGTCCACTGCAGTAGTGACTCTTGCCACTACTGCGCTTACAAGTAGTGTGTGAACAAACCTGGTACAGTGGAAAGTGAGGTAGCATTGCACTGGTGGTATCATGTGGTGATTAGTTGACCATGTTGCAGTTTTACCTTTATGTCCCAGTGTTTTCTAGTCATGTCCTTGGATAACGCACTCACATCTGCATAAGTATCATTTCATTTACACAGTGGACAGTGGAGCAGCTACACTGTGGACATGAAATGGTACTGTGATACACTTTATAAGATAAAGGAAGGATATGTATAAACTAACAATGTTGACGATGAACGATAACCAGTGATGTGATGCCACCCTATAGCTGACATGACATCACTGGCTTTGCTTTTCCAGAAGGGCTGTCATGTCAGTGTAAAAAAAAAAATATATGTGTTACTGTTTATACATACATAAACAGAAATGCCCTAACTTTTATTTGGGTTACTAATTGCAAGAGATATGTGTTGACTTTTCATTTACTATCTTTATTATAGGCAATATACTCTTGTATTTAGTATTACATGTGATAAGTATTTATTTAAAATCAGAAATACTGTGTAGACATTGTTAATGTTGTAAATGACTAGTTTAGTTGGAAACAGCATACAGAGGTTCATTATCTTCAGCCATCACTCCTGTGTTCCAGTGGAAAGTTGTGTTAGGTAATACAAGTTTATCATTTTAAAAGGCTAGTTGATCACACAGCTGAAAATTGTTGTACTGATTAAAAAACCAATAAAACTAGCCTTCTTTAGACTAGTTGGGTAACTGAAGCATCAGGGTTTGATTACATGCTCACAATGATCAGAAGCAAATTACGTTCTTCTAAAATGCATCAGCCTATTCTTCTTCTGAGAAATTAAGGCTATTCAATGCGAGAAATGGCAAGAAATTAAAGATCTCATAAAACTCTGTGTACTACTCTCTGCACAGAACAGCGTAAAGAGACTCTTACCAGACTAGAAAGACGATTGGGAGGCACCACTGTGCAACTGAGCAAGAGGATATTGAGGACATTTTTGCAAAGTAAATACTTGTGACAAAGTATTCATGTAACAATATAAATGTGCAATTTATTAGTAGTAAATAATAATAATATTGTGAGAAAAACAAAATAGTATAAAAATAAACACAGTATCAAAATAGTAAGACATCATAATTCAAAGTATGATTTCAATAACAGAAGAATATTAATGCAATATGGCTGACCACATCATTATGCATAGAATACAATTGACCATGCAGTTACAATTTTAACCATAGTATGGCACCATGCATTTAATTGGACCTGGTACAGGATTATCTAGCTGGCAATATGTCAGTACCACACAATCAGATTAACTTGTGATAGTTCCTATGCATGCTCTACTTATATAGATTCATTCTGTTCTGATAATAACAATGGCCATTTCTTTGCATGTGCTGAAACCTAAACATCCAGCCCCAAATAATTTACTTGCAATAAATTATAAAAAAAAAAAATACATTATCTCCATGTTTTTACAAGCTTCTCTCCAATCAGAAACAAGGGTGGAGATTGTTTAAATAAGTTGATATACCATGTGATCTGGTAATTTTATATCACTTTCCTCTTTTAGATGACCAGGTGGAGCTCATGGCTAAAATATTATCTTGATTAATGTCCACACCAGAGATAGTTAATTACAATTTATGATGGTTTTGACATCAGCTATAATCTTTATGACCCCTTAGTTACTGACTTATGTCAAACTTCAAAGAATAAAAGTTTGATTTCTGTAGACTGAATGGCACCAGACTACACATAATT
The DNA here is from genome assembly GCA_036172795.1 of Pelodytes ibericus. Lineage (NCBI taxonomy): Eukaryota > Metazoa > Chordata > Amphibia > Anura > Pelodytidae > Pelodytes > Pelodytes ibericus. Next base: position 115,130,387 of record CM069861.1, on the reverse strand, counting down.
TAAATGTGGGTGATAGCTCTGCATTGTGCATAAATTATAATTAGACATTAAATCACTCTAAATAACCTCTATGAGAAAACATAATTGTTAGTGGTCTCATTCAGAGGCCTAACAATATGAAAATACTATGTATTATATGGATACATGTATAATGGTTATTATCATCAAAGATACATTAAAGTTAAATTAATCAAACATCACATTACATAGATATGTTTCAGATTAAAGACACCAAACCTAAATAACCCCTTAGCAACAAAGGACATGTCAGGCACATCCTACTGACAACTCCACTGTGGTTGAAAGAGATTTTTTTACGATCAACAGTCGCGAAAACCGCTCTGGCTGTGCTGCTCTATTGCCTAGATGGCAAGGCATTAGGCAGCACTGAAATTTGTCTTCTGGGACACCCACGATCGCTCCACAAAAGCAGTATGCTCCTCCAATATGGTTGCAGCCCTCTTGTGGGTAGAGCATCGGAAGTGAAACAAAATTCACTTCCATCACTCTGATGCTGTTTCTTGACTGCCCCTGGAGGCAGTTAGCAACATTGCAATAAAAAAAAGACTTAATTAGCTAAAATTTAGGGTTAGGGTTACAATAATTCGTAGGGTTACAATTAAATTAGAATAAATTAAGGGTTAGCATAAGGGTTAGAGTTAGTGTTAAATTTAGGTTTAGGGTTAGATATAAGGTTCAAGTTGGGGTCAAAGGGTGACTGGTGAAAAAAACACATTTTTTGTTTTTGCCCAATAACTCGAAAAAAACTACAGAAAAACATGGAAACAACTAAGCATATTTCTGAACTCAGGAAAAAATTTATAAACTATTTAGACTGGTTTTTTTTTAATGATTGTATTTGTGTAAATTATTTTCTAGGTCAACGTTAGAAAAAGTGTTTTTTTTTTAATCATATTTTATGATTTTTTTGTAGTAAATTATAAGATATACTTTTATATTAACTTATCAGTATGGTAAAATCCAAAAATAACTGTGTCTATTAATAAATGTTTGATGTTATAATTAGTTCAAACCTCGTGGTCTCTCTGTGCTTGTCAGACCGCGCTTTCTTGTCTTTAGTGAACACTGGAATGTAGCATACAGACTATGCCAAGTTCAAAGGTCACTATTCTATAGAAAATGAGAATGTGATCTGATGAACAAAATCATATTCTACGGACTCTTGCGTTATTCAGTTCTGTAGCAATGGGATGCTTCAAATAACACCACAAGTAGTATGCAATGTTGAAGGTTTTGGAGCATGTGTGTGTGTCATAATTAGAAGTAGACATGTGCATTCATTTTCTAATTAAAGCATTTTCATCCATTTGTCTGAATAATGAATAACAAAAACGAAAAACCAAGTGAACGAATGTTAAATGAACTAAATTCATTGGTCCATTCGGTCATTCCCCCCCAAAAGTGAATCAGTGCACTTAACCCAACACTTAGCACATTGAGGGTTACCCTTCTTGATGAGGTAATCTCTTGCAAGTATTATACAAAGGGACAAAAATAAAAGTAAAATATAATATAGTGTAGTATGTCTTAAATACAAAGTGAATATGCTAAAAAAGTATATGGTAAATCCACTCACATGTACCTGAGCAGTAATCTGCTCAGTAATAAAGACATCTGGGGGGGCCACAGTGGGTGAATAGATGTGCACAAGTTTTCCTTAAAATCAGTAGGCTCCAATGGTGAGACATGGGGTGTGGGGGGGTGGGAAGGCAGGACTGTAAGTAAAGACATTTATTGTGCAACAGCTAAAACATAGTAAAAGCTTTCATATAAAAACAGCAACAATCAACAATGTCCAGTAAACTCTTGAACAGCAAAGTTTTAAATAAAGTACACTGTGCTTCCATGCAAATGACTTGTCCACCCTCCGCACAACAAGTTTCGCCTCTTCAGTGAGGCTTTTTTTAAGTATCCCCTTTTGTGTTTTCAGTCCTCCTTATATATCTCCATGTACGAGGTTCTCCAATGGTGCATCCAATGACGCCTTCCCTTTCTGCATTGGCCGGCTCTACCACATTCCTCGCTGCTCTGCATCCTCCGTTCCCTTGGTAATAGATCTCAGCAGCTCGAAGGTATAGTGTCATTGCATGGATGGGGTAGAATAGCAGAAATAGGGGAGAAATTGAATTATAAAAACTGGAACAAAATTTTTTTTTTTTCTTCTTCTTCTCTTTCTTTCTCATCACCTTTGGTGGCCTGCTTCAGGGCCCATCCGGAGTTTGCCCTATTATGGCGAGCAACATTTTTGTACTGTATTGATACTTCCCCTTTGTTTGTTTTTTTGTCTTTCTCCTTTGTATAAAAAAAAAAATAAAAAAAAAAAAAAAAAACTGGAACAATGAATCAAAAGTAGAAAATATATATGTTGTGCTGTATGTATTATCCCCGGACTTAAAACAAACCGTATCTTCATACAATATATTAGAATAACTTAATACACTTGCACATTATATACACATCTTTGGGGTATGCAATCTCACCAATTTATATCCATCTCATCTAAAAAAAACTTCTATTTACACCATATAAAATACACATATGCAGAATCAATATATATATATATATATATATATATATATATTCTCTCCGAAAGAAGGTGTTTCATTTATGACCATCTGAGCTGCAACATGGAGAGCTTGCTTCAAAGGAAATTTAATGGATCAAAATCTGCATTTAAACTTTTGGGTACCCATTTCATCTTAAGTTTCCCTAATTCCTTCCAAGAGTTTCCCCCTCTCCAATATTTTTTGTATTTTGCAATGGTCATAAAAAGTAATTCTTTTGGATTGCTCTTATGCTTAAGAAAGTGTTTGGGGTCTCTATGAGTTAAAAGTTTTTTTCTGATATTATTACAATGTTCCCCCATCCTTGTTTTAATTTTCCTTGTGGTGCGACCCACATATTGCTGCCCACAAGGACATTCCAATAAATACATAACATTGCTTGGGTCACAATACATAACATCTTTTTTTATTTTTCCCTGTGACTTTAGGGTTTTTTTTATAAAAACCTGTACGCTGACTTAAAAAGGTACTGCCTCTTGTTTTAGTTTCCCTTGTATAATTTGTAGTTATACATCTTCTGATAGATGGAGCCTCTCTGAAAATAATCTTAGGTCTATCTGGAAGAATATCCTTCAACAGATTGTCTTTCTTAAGGATAGGCCAGTGTTTTAGTATAATATCTTTCAAATGTCTGTTTGTATTATTATAATCCAAATAATATAATAAAATTGTTATCCTGTTTATCCTTACAAGGAGGGGTCACTCTCCATTTCACGATTCACTATTTTTTTTTTACAATTGTTTCTTTTTGGGTCTTTTCGGCTTCATCATAAAAGTCCCGGCGGAAGTGGCGGGCAGCAGCGGAGGATGTCTGCGCATATCGTGCGCCACCAGGGAGATATGGGCAGCTGGGGGATGTCTGCACATTACGTGCAGACATCCTCCATGCTGCCCGACACTGCCGTCTATTATGACGGACCAGCTGTCCGTCATAATAGACGGAGGTGTCGGTCAGCATGGAGGATGTCTGCACGTATCATGCAGACATCCCCCAGATTCCCCCACTAGCCACCAGGGAAAGAATCAAGGTGAGGGGGAGGGAGGGGGGAGAGAAAAACCAGGGGAGGGAGGGTGGGGGGAGAGAAAGATCAGGGGAGGGAGGGAGGAAGGGGGGAGAGAAAGACCAGGGGAGGGAGGGAGGGAGGGAGGGGGAGAGAAAGACCAGGGGAGGGGGGCAGAGAAAGACAAGGGGAGGGAGGGGGAGGAGAAAGACATGGGGAGGGGGGGCAGAGAAAGACAAGGGGAGGGAGGGGGGAGAGAAAGACGAGGGGAGGGAGGGAGGGGGGGAGAAAGACTAGGGAGGGGGGGCAGAGAAAGACAAGGGGAGGGGGCACAGAAAGACAAGGGGGGAGAGAGAGAGAGAGAAAAGTTTGGGGGAAGGGAGACAACGCAGGGGGTGGAGAGAGAGGCAGCATTGGCACAATAAATGCATTTGTTTAATATCATTTTTTATTGAATATTAAAAAGTAATTTACATGTGAATATATACAAGTTAAACTTTTTCCTAAAGGGTATTCTTATATTCAGGCTTTTAGTTTTTTCCTAAAGGAATATCCAAAGTTTGGGGGGTCGTCTTATAATCAGGGTCGTCTTATATTCGGCAAATAAGGTATATGAGGGGTAATTGCACAGATAAAGAAACAGAGGTGATTGAATGGTTAATTCAATGGTAATTTGATGCTAAATTTGAACCCTTGTAGTTTCATAGGGATGAACAATATGTTGTCGGTCCTTTTGCAATCACATGGTTATTGCCTAAGACACAAGCTAATATTCCTGAAACATAACATTGCATCTTTAATTAACTCACTACTGCATGTTTTAGTCCTTTTTGAGGTTATGTTCTTGTGGACAATTGTAAAGTCCATTGCTTACTACCTAATTCATATCTGTCAATCACAAGCACATAATACATAATGAACAAAATGTATTTGTTTAAACAATGCATTTTTTTAAACAAACCATAAACAAGAAAAACTTTTTTAACTAGAAGTAAAGTTGTATTGTTCTGGAATGTGTCATGTCAACATGTTTTACACGAGAAACAATCATTTATAAATAAATACCAAACATAGAGAACATTTTGATAAAAAAAGTTTCTTTTATTGACATATTTATTCTTTTATAGATAAGGAAACAGTACATACTGTCAGCATTCAGCACATTACTTTTCAAGGTGAGGTAAAAGTGTCAGAAGGAGTTAAATTATTCAGGAATAATAGTATGTTAGTGGCAGTTACTAATGAATCATGCTGAATAATTATTGGCTCATGAATGATAAAAACAATTCATAATGAAACTCATACTAGGTAAAACATTGAAATGATTTTATTTTGGACATCTCTGGAAATTCACATCTACACTGGCGTTATCTGTACACCTTCAGAACATAAAGATGAATTAGAAAGGGTATGAATAAAATATAGCAATTAAGGTAAGGTTAGCGCTAAGCAAGTGGAAGGAGGTGATGAACCAAGTGATGAGGTTGGCAGTGCAGTCAAGAATGGATATGAACTAGGTATAAAGGATGGTTAATGTTAATAATAACGTGCTAATGACATGCACAGAACTTAGCACTGAAAAGTGCAATATTAACCCCTTCCACCCGTAGGAAGCTCTGTGCCACAAATACTGGGCACAGACTCCATATGTTACATAGTTCTGCAGTTCATCTCACCCCACACACACACACACACACACACACAATGATCTGTTCTGTGGCTACTGCTGCAGGGTCCACAGAACCGAGTGGCCTCATTCTGATGCTGAAGTAAGCTCCGCTTACATTTACCAGAATCTCGCTAGGCTTGTGAAAGGGACCCTCAGGGTCTGCAAAAACTCTAACCGGGTCTTTGCCTCTGAGTCCCTGGATCCCGATCACTCTGTGATCAGGGCTCGGAACACAAGAATGTCATTTAGGTGCAAATTGAATATACAAATACAAGATATTTGATGGTAATAATGACATTCCAATACAGACTTCAATATAAACAGAGCTAGGTTCCAAAATCAGTACCCTTTTTACACACACAAAAAAAAAACCATATGGACTGTAACAATGGGATCTGAGGGCTGCCCAAGCATTTTTTTTGTAGGTGAGATTTCATACCCCCCTTAATGGTAAACTAAAAGGTAGAGGGGTTAGAGAAGGATTATTTTTAAAACTTTCATTACAGGCCACTCTAATCACTCTAGATTGTCTTATCATTACAGTGTTCTGGTGGCTCTGTGTGGCATGGTGAGAGACAGACATCAATGGAAAATTCAGGAAGTGCCTGCAGCCAAATACAGCTGAATGCAATTTGGAATCTTCAGAGCACACCAGGACTTCATCGCTGACTGCTAGCAGGGCTTGTGAGATACCACATCAGTTGCATATTATATGCACATTTTACTTTATTGGTTATAAAAAGGGGGCCAAATAAATGTGTTGCCTTAATAGTATTATGCTACCTTGTGTCTCTCTCTCCTATATCTCTTTTCTACATCTGGTGGCAGTGACAGAAAGCCAGCTGCTGCTCAGTTGTGACTGTCTCCATGTGAGACAGTCACGTGGACAGCGGGCCCGTGTTGTAGCGAGCAGTGGCCCACGGGGCAGCTGCTTTGGGCCCCCAGAAATGAATGGGCCTGGGACAGCTGCCCCGTTTGCCCATGCTTTTTATTTTCAATTTTTTTTTAAAGGGCAGGTGTATCGCCCCTGAACCCCCTGATGGTGGCACTGCCCACTGGACTTGCTCCTGCACACACTGGACCTGTCATTTCACCCACTGACATGCTCCTGCACCCACTGCAGAGAATTCTGATTGCACCTACTGATTTTCTATTGCACCCAATGGACTTGTCACTGCACACACTAACGTACCTATGAACTTCAAAACTTGTTATTGTTCCCCCTACCAGGACTTGCCATTGCTCTCCCACATCAGGATTTATCATTGCTCCACCCAAATCTGATTATCAAATTTTAGAATACAATAATTACTAATTGCTAACATCATTCTTTCATTTTTTCTTCTTCTCCATATTTACATTTACAATGTTATATGCCTGCTTACAGTCATCTGCCACACTATTTATTTAATAAAAACAAATCATGAATATTAATTGCAAGCACATATTGAATTGTAAAAATATGTTTATGTCAGTGTGTTTATTAATTTATGTTTAATGGGAACAAATTGTTGCTACAAATATATTGTAAACCTATGAATATTTAACGTGTATCAAGTAAGTGAACCATGTAATAAAGGGCTTAAGCCAAGTTTAAATCCTTGCAAACAGCAAAAAAATAAATAAAAACTAAAAATGGTCAGTGTGGAGGATAAATATCACTATAATTCAGCTGTAGAAGAAAACATCTGGTAATCAGATAGCAGGTAGAACTAAAAAAAACAAAAGCGCAAAATTGGTACTTGGAGGTACTTACCAAAGGTATGACAAATGCAGGCTTAAAAGGGGGAAATTAATAATAAAGAAATCTGAAAAGGCAGCCAAATCTAGTAACTTACTAAGTTCATAGTTGTAACAAAAATGGAACAGGTTTGAGGCAGATAGCGCTAAAAAGAATATTGCACTAGCAGCAACTCGTCTAGCAGCTATCCCACAATGCCGCAAGAGAATACTTAAACAGAAAATGCAAAAAGTGACAGTGCGCTATAAGTGCTTTAAAGTGACAATGCAACCAATCAGTTATTTGACTGGCAGTGCAACCAATCAGTTATTTGACTAGTTGATATAAGTTCATAGTTGTACCTAGAGCATAGATCCAGAAGGTTTCTCTCTGTTCTATGCCTCCAATGGTTAAGGATTCACAGTTGGAATCCTGCTTTTCCTTGAAATGGAGTGGAACAGAACACTTTTCAGAACTAGCAAGGATCCCCCTTCTATTCTCATTACACCGGTCTCTGAGTTTTCTGGTAGTTTGGCCCAAATACTGTTGGCCGCAGTGACATTCCAGAATACCTACCACAAAGGTGCTATTACAGTCGATTAATTGTTTAATTTAAACTGATGATGTTTCTATGCTACATGGGTGGTTAGCCATGATAGTTTGTATTTTCTATTGATCTGTTGATCTCTAATTACACACACTCTCACTGGTCCCTCCCAAGTTGATTTCAATCTCCTCCCACATTCCTCCATGTGTTTTATTGCTTTTAATTCCTCTTCCTCTCTCTTTCTCTCCCAGACTCTACCTGGAACCACATCCATTCTCACCATCCTCTACTTCAAGACCTGACTGTTTCATACATATCCCTGAGGTATACAGCCAGAAAACATCTATATTTGGACTCAATACTCATGTGTCTACAAGATCTGTATACTATGCTTTCTGATGCAACTTTGTATTTTCTATTGATCTGTTTTCACTCTAATTACACACATAGTCTCTCTGGTCACTCCCAAGTTGATTTCAATCTCCTCCCACATTCCTCCATGTGTTTTATTGCTTTTAATTCCTCTTCCTCTCTCTTTCTCTCCCAGACTCTACTTGGAACCACATCCATTCTCACCATCCTCTACTTCAAGACCTGACTGTTTAATGCCCTCCCTCACTTCCCCACAACCCACCCAACCCCAGCTTGATTTCTTTTATAGGTCTAGTTCACCAGATGATGTGACTTGACCTTTAATCAACCACCTGCCCTTATTCCCTCTTCTGCACATAATTACTATCAATAGTTTAAGGACCTCACACACATTACTCTCCTGCAGTCTCCAAACCAGTGGCTGCAGTTTGCAGACTTACAATGCACCCAACTAGTCACCTTTTAAGTAACATCTGGTGTCACTCAGTTCTCACAAGCTTGCAAGCAGGGCACTCTACCTCCATGTTTTAGTGCAAAAATGTTTTTGTCTATTTGTAACTCCCTCTTTATACTCTGTACCAAGGGCTACGTAAATTCCTTCCAACTTGTTTAATATATGTATGTATGTATTTTTTATCTACTGTTAAATGTGTAACTCTGTGTAACTCTATTCTGGACTGGGTCCCCAGGACATACTTGAAAACGAGAGAAAACCCAATGTCTTCTTCCTGGTAAAACACTTTCTAAATAAATAAGTAAATAGTGCCTCTGCTTTGTTTAGTCATAAAACAGCACTTCATAAATAAATTATGGCCACAGCTATATGTACTGTTCAGTAAAATATGACTTATAGTGGGAAAGTTATTGTTAGTATGTCAAAAACCACCCACCCACCTTAAGCATAGAGGGTGCTACCTGATCTTTAATTGTTCTGTTCTTTTTAAAGATGACTGTAGGGTGTGGGACTAGTTCTGTTTGTAGTAAATTATACATTTTGATACATGCATCCACCATATATTTAGTAATGAAGTTCCCCTCCCTCTCTAAATAATCAACTTTTCTGACATAATCCTTAAGGATAGCTTTCTTATCAATCTGGGTGATTTTAGTTTTAGCATGGTTCAAAAGTTTCTGTTGGAAACATTCTATAAGGATATTACATTTCTCAACAAAATCATCCTTCCTACTGCAGTTTGGTTTAATTCGTCTCATTTGTCCAAAGGGTATTTTGGAGATCCAGGACTGGTGGTGTCCACTCCTGGCATCCAATAGGATATTTTTGTCCATTTGCTTCCTTTGATTTTATAGTGTATGTTATTTTGGGAATCCTGAAAGAGAGTGACATCGAGGAAATCCAAATTTGTTGAACTACTAACTGAAGTGAAGACTAAACCATGACTAATATTATTAGAATATTAAATGGTTTCTATTGATTTGGGGTTTCCCTGCCATATAATTCCAATATCATCTATGTACCTCTTGTACTCAAAGTCGTTGTCTTTGTACAGATTGTAATAGATTATTCCTCCCAAAGGTCCATGACTATGAATGCATACAAAGTTTGCAAATTTGGTCCCTATAACCTTGACTTGATTATTGTAGTGTTTTTCAAAGCCAAAATTGTTGTGTTCTAGCACAAATTTGATGCTATCAACAATAAATTATTTTTTCTCTGAAGCCATATGTTCTCTAAGGAGGTAATACTTTGTTACAGCTATTTCTATATGATGGGGAATTTTTGTGTATAAGCAAACTAAGTCTAAGCTTAGCCTCATCCAATTAGGGTTCCATGTTTTCTGGGAGAGTAGCTGCAGGATTTGAGTATATATAGGAATAGCAGTGGCAAAAAGTTACCTCCTTAGAGAACATATGGCCTCAGAGCAAAGATAATTCATTTTGGATAGCATCAAATTTGTGCTAGGACACAACTATTTTGCCATTGAAAAACACTGCTATTATCAAGTAAAAGGGATGGCTATGGGGACCAGATTTGGCCCTGAAGCTCCTTCCAACTGTGCTTACACGCACTGAGTTTGTGGCATATAGACAGTTTTGTGTTTTGGTATTGTGGTTCCCTAGGCCAGACCAAACTTGTGCAGCCCCAAATATAAATTTGACCCACCCCTGTCAAGGCAACATCTCTCCTGTTTAAGAATCACTGCATCATCTGTAAATTCTACCACTTCCTCCTTAAGTTCCACTTTTTCCCTCTTAGAGCTCCTAATACATTCCCAGTCTTGCTCATCTGAACCCCAGACTTGCCAATTTGCCCTCAACCTGCCAATCAGCCCCATAGTCTTGCCAATGCATCCTAAGTGGCTCGAAGGTGTTTCAAAGAGTCAATTTACAAGAGTACATAGAAATTGTGCTCACTATACGGATTATTGTGATCAGGATAATATCATTAAAAAGAAATTGATAGAAAAACTATTTGATGCCTTTTCACTTGATAAAACTATACCGAAAGTATGTGAATATGGTAGAGATAGATTGTTGTAGGATAGTCACAAAAGGGAGAGGGGATGGGGGATGCAGGGGTGTCCTTCATAACACAATTCAGTTCCCAAGCTTTTAAGATTCTAAATATTCTGACAAGGCACTGGCATATATTGGTAAAAGATGATATTTTAGGCAGTTTACTTCCATCCAGAACCCCAGTAATTTTTCAGAGAACAAGAAACTAGAAAGTATGCTAGCCCCTAGAATAAAATAGAAAGAGCCATGCTCAGCTTGCAGATTTTTACAAATGCTACAATTGTAGAAATTGTATTAATACTAACCCTCCGAGAACTATTACAAATGTTTCTAACCACAACACAGGTATTCTCTATTAAAATGTAACACGTGAATAAAAGGGATGTGTGTAAACAAAACATGCAGGAAAGACAATGACACTTGCTATCAACTTGAATGCAGCCCCTTATTGCACTTTCCCAAGTGCTAAGGTATACAGATAAAATGGGGGGTAGGGGGGATCAGGAAGGTGCAGTAACATGTTGAACCTTAATAAATTCTAAATACAAAACACTAATAGTGAAATACAGTATAGAAACAGTGTGAGCTCAGTAATAGACAGGTATTGCACTCACAAACAAGTGTAAAAATGGAGCATTGGAATGGCTGGGAATAAAATAGGCTTTAATCTGTGGAATAGTTAAAATAAACATGGCAGGACCAGATGGATTGGACACTGGACCCCTGCTAGGATAACACTTACAAAGTGCAGGATATCATGTAAAATGTCCAAAGAAAACAAAGTCCAACTTGATGGATTCGTTTGTGAGTGCAATACATGTCTATTATTGAGATCATACTGTATTACACTATTTATGTTTTGTATTTATATTTATTTAACCCCTTTGCGACCTTATGACGAGTTTTCCTCCTATAAAAGCCATTGTTTAATGTAATATGTTGTGTTGAGATGTGAGATTGATGGATATTATTCAAACACGGCCCTACAGGTTATTTGTAAATGGATGATATACCAGTCATAGATGAAGAACTGGAGTCTATTATTGTGATTATATTCCATTTATTATGTACTTTCTATATTTTTAATTTTATTTTTCTTTAAATTGTATTTATTTTGTGTGTGTGTGTGTGTGTGTATATATATGTGTGTATATATATATATATATATATATATATATATATATATATTATTATTATTATTAGTAGTATTAATAGTATTAGTTAAGTATACAGAATTTATCATTTATCATATTGTTCCTCTATGTAGGATAATTAACAAATACTCTGGGAAGGTGAGCTTTAAATGCCACCTTGTAAATATATACTGTTTGTGATAAGTTGATATTGTGGATAATGTGGCCTCTTTTTGTGTGTGTTCTCTGTTACAGCACCTCATCTGGATGAGACAAATGGTAATGCTTATATCAAACGCTATAGTGAATGCCCTTTTGTAGGACTTGCTGGATATATGGAGAACTCCTTTTGACCTAATATTTCGAGGCTGATTGATCTTTTATCATCCAGGTCTTGATGGCAAGTGAGCTGGTCTCTCTTTTTTTTTTAAATATTGCATTATTGAATACACTGCTCTCTCTGTGAGGGCGGACCAGCACATAGGGTTTTGGTCAAATATAAAAAGAGATTTAGAACAATGGTCAAAAACAGATTAATCAAGGTCAGGTAGGATTGCTACAATAAAAATTTTAATGATCCCAAGATTTTTAGACATATTTACATCATTATCAATTAGAGATAAAATACAAAATTTGGAAAAGATATTACCAACCACAAAACTATAATTTGAATTTTCAGACTATAATATATAAAATGTCTTACTGTAATACATCTGGCCTCATTAACTACAAAGGATACAGCTGCTGTATCCAGTAAATAAAGGCAGGAACTGAAGAAACTCTGCAGATATCCTGGAGCAGGCATGTAAAACCACTATAACAGTATAACAGGATAGCAGGTTCTAGTAGGCCAGGACAGACAAACTATGACTAAGCAGACTAAGCAGAGCAAATAGCAAGGAGGCAAACTGAAGCAGAACAGAAACAAAGTGCAAAGTACAACTAAATACAGAGTGCAGGGCGACAGGACCGACTAAAAGCAAAAGAAGAACTAAAGCAGACAGGAGCAGGACAAAGCATGAAATATAACCACAGAACTAAGGATACATGGTGGGATATGATAGAAACATTTAACTGCATAAAGGGAATCAATACAGTAAAGGAGGAGAATAAAAAAAGAAAAATACCACAACAAGAGGACATAGTGGACAGACTAGATGGGCCAAATGGTTCTTATCTGCCAAAATATTCTTTGTTTCTATACATGGATACAAATATAACCCAATACAAACAGAGGACAAAGCTAAAGGAACAATAGCATACAAACATAAATATAGGAACTAGTCTAACACTAAAGATGATAAATGCTAGGGGTTTACCTAAACCAATTGGCCAAATGATGATTAAGCGTGCCAACCACATCAAGGTACCCAACAATTAGGCAAGTCTCTAACTATGACAGAACCTAATGACTTACATCACACAGACACACAGAGATTACCTTTAGCAGCATAGACTGGACTCTTGGAGAAACAGAACAAATGGGTGTGGTTCATTATGAAACAGAAAGGAATGCAGAAATAAACAGAGAAAACCTGGAATGGAATGGAAAATGAACAGCAGGAAAACTGGACTGGACTAGAACAGAAAAAAAGGAACAAAGAAGCATAGACAGGAGAGATCTATGTCATGGCTTGAACACTAAGACAGGGCTGGGACGGTATGACAGGGAATTCCATTTAAGGGACTTTAAGACAGGGCATTCCCCAAATGGGGCTCTATGACAGGGCAGGGCATTTGCTGGACTAAAGCTAAATTTGGGTAGGTGCTAGACAATAGCTAAACATGGTCAGGTGCCAGTCTGTGGCTAGGTTTCACTGTTCAACCCCATTTCCGTGGCTCCTGTATATTGTTTTCAAGTTGTGTGGCTGTTTCCCCTTCAGCCTCTTGTGGCTGCCATTCTGGCAGCCACAAGAGTATAATCAGACTGAGAAGAGTCTAATCAGACTTAATAATGAGATTTGTCATTATTCCGTTTGCTTAGACAGATCATCAGTGTAACAAAGACAACACTTTTACTTTAAGCAGTCAAAGACCGGATGCTAAGCTCATGTTTGCAACTCTGAAGAAGCCTAGTGCAAGACTTGTCCGGTGTTCTTCCATCAGGAGCCCCGTCAAGTTAGCTTCTTTTTATAAACCGGCTGATTTTATTGACTATATCTGGATTTCTTTTTTTACACACTTTTTTAATGTATTATTAAATGTATTTCAATTAAACGGTAGTAGGTCCTTCACACTTTCTAAGCACTAGCACCAAATCTTTACCATATCACTTTTTCTTCAGGGGTCCTGGGAAGTGCTCGTTAGGTGCTATCTAGCAGCTTTTTTCTCTATTTTTCTTTTCTTACTCCAATTTTCACTGGTGCAAGTCTAAACACATTTTTTAATACACACTATAGGACTATCTGATCTCCCACATTAGATAAAACAATGCTTTCCATTTGTTACAATGTATTAATGACCAAGAACCTTCTGACTAAAACACTACATATGCTACAATGGGAGAAGCAGTTTTAAAAAATCCTATGACGAGGAGCAATGATTACAGTGGTAAAATTATTAATAGGCAGAAGATGCGGAGATACCTCGCCTACACAAATCCCTGGAGTTTTAGAAGACAATCAAAACATCTAAACGTATGAACAGTATCTATAAACAAACAGTATCTATAAACACTGTTAAGGCAATATGTAAAATGGGGGAAGAATGGTCCTTAACTAATAACAAACAAACCTATATAATTTAAATGGCTTATGAATATGGAATTAAATGGGATAAGAAATGGGAGTTAACAAATATATTGTGTACTGCATTTATTTTTAGGTTGGTGTTTAAATAATCATTTTAAATAAACATTGTAAGGCACTTATATTGTCTTCATTAAAGCCGTGTATATGCACATTTTGTAAAGCAATTAGCCACTTTTTTATTCTTCTACAGTTCTTTTAAGCTCTTCTCTAAAAATAAATGTTATTAAATAAAGAACTTGATAGAAGGAATATGTTTAATATTTTTATTGATTCATTTTTGAAACCTGTTGTCTCAAATATTTTTTTACACCAATTATAGCATACGTAGTATGATACTGCACAACCATTTAAAATAACAAATGTTTGACAATGGTTTAAAAAAAAATGATGTATCATTTATTTGTTTATACATATATCCCATATTGCACTGAATGTGATAGAAGGAGTGTGAATGTGTTTTGCCTAACTGGTTGTTTCAAATATATAGAAAAGACAACACAATATTATTATTAGACATGTGCATTCGTTTTCGGACGAATGCATTTTCGGACGAAAATAGCATTTTCGTCCATTCGTCCGAAAAACGAATAACGAAAATTTTAACTAACAAAATCCAAATGAACGAATGGTTAATAAACGAAAATCATTCGTTCATTCGTCCATTCGTCCATTCGTGCTATTGGCATTCTAAACCGAAATAGAGTCGGTTTACAATACCAATAGCATTGTACTACATTCCATAAACCGACATGAATGACTTTCGGTTTATGGAATGCATGTAATGCTATTAGCTTCCTATAAACCGAAATTGAGTTCCCATTCATACGAATAGGTCAATTGACCTATTCGTATGAAAGGGGACTCTTTCGGTTTATAGAAAGCCAATAGCAGCATGTATTCTATAAGCCGAAAGTCTTTAAAACAAACGACGTTCGGTTTATAGAATACATGTAATGCTATTGCTGTTCTATAAGCCGAAAGACTTTCGGCTTATAGAACAGCAATAGCATTACATGTATTCTATAAACTGAACGTCGTTCGTTTTAAAGACTTTCGGCTTATAGAATACTATTGGCATTCTATAAACCTAACTAGAGTCCCTCCTCATTCATAAGAATTTCTTATGAATGGGGACTCGACTCTAGTTCGGTTTATAGAAAGCCAATAGTATTCTATAAGCCGAAAGTCTTTAAAACGAACGACGTTCGGTTTATAGAATACATGTAATGCTATTGCTATTCTATAAACCGAACGACTTTCGGTTTATAGAATAGCCATAGGATTACATGTAGTACATAAGCCGAAAGTCTATAAACCGAAAGTCGTTCGGTTTATAGGCTGTCGGCATTTAACTATACAGAGACAGAGTCTCCATTCATAAAATTATGAATGGAGACTTTGTCTCCGTGTAGTAAAATGCTGAAAGCCTATAAACCGAACGATCGGTTTATAGACTTTCGGCTTATGTAATACATGTAATCCTATGGCTATTCTATAAACCGAAAGTTCGGTTTATAGAATAGCAATAGGAATACATGTATTCCATAAACCGACAGCCTATAAACCGAACGTTCGGTTTATAGGCTGTGGGCATTTTACTACACGGAGACAAAGTCTCCATTCATAATTTTATGAATGGAGACTCTGTCTCCGTATAGTTAAATGCCGGCTTTTAACTATACGGAGACAAAGTCTCCATTTATAATTTTATGAATGGAGACTCTGTCTCCGTATAGTTAAATGCCCACAGCCTATAAACCGAACGTTCGGTTTATAGGCTGTGGGCATTTAACTATACGGAGACAAAGTCTCCATTCATAATTTTATGAATGGAGACTCTGTCTCCGTATAGTTAAATGCTATTGTATTCTATAAACCGACTCTATTTCGGCTTATAGAATGCAATAGTACTACGAATGGACGAATGAACTAATGATTTTCCTTTATTAACCATTCGTTCATTCGGCTTTAGTTAGCTTAGCATTTTCGTTCTTCGGTTTTCGGGCGAATGGACGAAAATGCAATTTTCGGACGAAAATGCATTCGTCCGAAAACGAATGCACATGTCTAGTATATATTCACATGTAAATTGCTTTTTTAATAAAAAATTATGATATAAAACAAATCTTGTTTTTATTTCCTTTTATGTGACAATGCTGCCTCTCTCTTTCCCTTGCCCCCAGATTTGTCGCTCTCCCCCCCTTAGTGTTGTCTCTCTCTCACCCTCCCTTTGGCTCCCCCCTCGCTCCCCTTGTGTCTGTCTCTTCCCCCCTTCCCTCCCCTTGTTTCTCTCTGTCCCCCCCCCCCTTGTTATTCTGTCCCCCCTCACCTGTTTCTTGCTCCCTGGTGGCTAGTGGGGGCAGCCGGGGGATGTATGCACTATACATAATAGACGGAAGTGTCGGGCAGCATGGAGGTTGTCTGCACGATTCGTGCAGACATCCCCCAGCTGCCCTATTCTCCCTGGTGGCTAGCGAGGCAGCGGAGGATGTCTGCGCGATGAGCGAGACCTCTCCTGCTGCCGCCCGGCATGACCGCCGGGACTTCTATGATGAAGCTGGGTACTTCCGGCTTCCTCATAAAAGTCCTGGCTGTCGTTCCGGGCGGCAGCAGGGGAGGTCTCGCTCATCGCGCAGACATCCTCCGCTGCCTCGCTAGCCACCAGGGAGAATCGGGCAGCTGGGGGATGTCTGCACGAATCGTGCAGACAACCTCCATGCTGCCCGACACTTCCGTCTATTATGTATAGTGCATACATCCCCCGGCTGCCCCCACTAGCCACCAGGGAGCAAGAAACAGGTGAGGGGGGGACAGAATAACAGGGGGGGGGGGGGCAGAGAGAAACAAGGGGAGGGAAGGGGGGAAGAGACAGAAACAAGGGGAGGGGGGCAGAGAGAAACAGGGGGAGGGAAGGGGGGAAGAGACAGACACAAGGGGAGCGAGGGGGGAGCCAAAGGGAGGGTGAGAGAGAGACAACACTAAGGGGGGGAGAGCGACAAATCTGGGGGCAAGGGAAAGAGAGAGGCAGCATTGTCACATAAAAGGAAATAAAAACAAGATTTTTTTTATATCATAATTTTTTATTAAAAAAGCAATTTACATGTGAATATATACTAGACATGTGCATTCGTTTTCGGACGAATGCATTTTCGTCCGAAAATTGCATTTTCGTCCATTCGCCCGAAAAACGAAGAACAAAAATGCTAAGCTAACTAAAGCCGAATGAACGAATGGTTAATAAAGGAAAATCATTCGTTCATTCGTCCATTCGTAGTACTATTGCATTCTATAAGCCGAAATAGAGTCGGTTTATAGAATACAATAGCATTTAACTATACGGAGACAGAGTCTCCATTCATAAATTTATGAATGGAGACAAACGTATAGTTAAAAGCCGACAGCCTATAAACCGAACGTTCGGTTTATAGGCTGTGGGCATTTAACTATACGGAGACAGAGTCTCCATTCATAAAATTATAAATGGAGACTTTGTCTCCGTATAGTTAAAACCGGTGTTCTGACAAATTTCTGGAGCAAATTCTCCTGCGCAATCGCAGGAGAATTTGCTCACTGCGCATGCGCATAAAGTTACAGCTGATAACTCAGCTGTAACTTTGTGACCACCGCGCATGAGCCAGCTGCGCAACCCACCTCCCGCCCCCCTCACACCCCCCGCACACCCCTTCGTACCAGATCATCGACCACAGCGATACACACCGCATGCGCACGCCTATCCAGCCGTTTGGGAATGCGCGCGTCCGTTGTTGTGTTCTTAAGGTGGTAAGTAACACGGGGCGTCGGGACATAAGGGGGCAAGCATCCTGGTGAGGGCTGCCTCATCTTGATGGGATTTGTGATCCTTCTGCTGTATTATTGATGCAGCAGGAGGATCACAAATCCCATCAAGATGAGGCAGCCCTCACCAGGATGCTTGCCCCCTTATGTCCCGACGCCCCGTGTTACTTACCACCTTAAGAACACAACAACGGACGCGCGCATTCCCAAACGGCTGGGTAGGCGTGCGCATGCGTTGTGTATCGCTGTGGTCGATGATCTGGTAAGAAGGGGTGTGCGGGGGGTGTGAGGGGGTCGGGAGATGGGTTGCGCAGCTGGCGCATGCTCGGTGGTCACAAAGTTACAGCTGAGTTATCAGCTGTAACTTTATGCGCATGCGCAGTGAGCAAATTCTCCTGCGATTGCGCAGGAGAATTTGCTCCAGAAATTTGTCAGAACACCGGCATTTAACTATACGGAGACAGAGTCTCCATTCATAAAATTATGAATGGAGACTTTGTATCCATATAGTTAAAAGCCGACAGCCTATAAACCGAACATTCGGTTTATAGGCTGTGGGCATTTAACTATACGGAGACAGAGTCTCCATTCATAAAATTATAAATGGAGACTTTGTCTCCGTATAGTTAAAAGCCGGCATTTAACTATACGGAGACAGAGTCTCCATTCATAAAATTATGAATGGAGACTTTGTCTCCGTGTAGTAAAATGCCCACAGCCTATAAACCGAACGTTCGGTTTATAGGCTGTCGGCTTATGGAATACATGTATTCCTATTGCTATTCTATAAACCGAACGTTCGGTTTATAGAATAGCCATAGGATTACATGTATTATATAAGCCGAAAGTCTATAAACCGAAAGTCGTTCGGTTTATAGGCTTTCGGCATTTTACTACACGGAGACAAAGTCTCCATTCATAATTTTATGAATGGAGACTCTGTCTCTGTATAGTTAAATGCCGACAGCCTATAAACCGAACGACTTTCGGTTTATAGACTTTCGGCTTATGTAATACATGTAATCCTATGGCTATTCTATAAACCGAAAGTCGTTCGGTTTATAGAATAGCAATAGGAATACATGTATTCCATAAGCCGACAGCCTATAAACCGAACGTTCGGTTTATAGACTGTCGGCATTTTACTACACGGAGACAGAGTCTCCATTCATAAAATTATGAATGGAGACTTTGTCTCCATGTAGTAAAATGCCCACAGCCTATAAACCGAACGTTCGGTTTATAGGCTGTCGGCATTTTACTACACGGAGACAGAGTCTCCATTCATAAAATTATGAATGGAGACTTTGTCTCCGTGTAGTAAAATGCCCACAGCCTATAAACCGAACGTTCGGTTTATAGGCTGTCGGCATTTTACTACACGGAGACAAAGTCTCCATTCATAATTTTATGAATGGAGACTCTGTCTCTTATTAGTTAAATGCCGACAGCCTATAAACCGAACGACTTTCGGTTTATAGACTTTCGGCTTATGTAATACATGTAAACCTATGGCTATTCTATAAACCGAAAGTCGTTCGGTTTATAGAATAGCAATAGGAATACATGTATTCCATAAGCTGACAGCCTATAAACCGAACGTTCGGTTTATAGCCTGTCGGCATTTTACTACACGGAGACAGAGTCTCCATTCATAAAATTATGAATGGAGACTTTGTCTCCATGTAGTAAAATGCCCACAGCCTGATGTAGAATTATTAAAAATCTTTATTGAAACCTGTATTGAATTATTGTACTAACTCCATTTTGTTCACATTACATGACAGAATTTTCTGACAGTATTTAGTATAATGAATAGAGACTGTATTCTCTCTCTAAGGACATAACTAGCCCCGGAATTACTGAATCTCCTGTAATTTGCAACATAGTATAATATGAAGGCCATGAGGACACCGGCCAAATGAAATGTTCTATTCATAAAAGAACCTTGCACCCGACCACGAGACTGACATCACTAACTACGCAAAATGATGCCCAAGCCCCCCCTTCCACCGAGTAAGTTTCGTGCTGGGAAAGATGGTGCTTGAGCCATCCGTCCACACCCGTGTTCGGAACAATACCACCTCTCGGTGGGAGGACACCTAGCTAACCACTTAGTTTTTGGGCCAATTAATCATATTGATGGGTGGACATTGACACAGCCACTTAACATTTAACCCAATTAATGATGTTTATTTGTTATTATCTGATATTCAATGATGATGTCATTCTGTTTTTATAAGGGCTTGTAAGCCTGAATTTTGCCAGATGCTAATAAATTTCCTCGAAGTTTTTTTAACCTGAACTGCATGTGTCAGTGTGAACTTACTTCTGCGTATACGCAATTTATTCATCTCAGATTTGGACAGGAACAGATAGACTTTTAAACATTTTTGTTTATTTCTAAATTAATCTACATCAATTTGGCGCCCAACGTGGGGCACCGGGCTATGGCCTCTGGCCGGTAAGCCGTCCTAAGGAAGACGCTGTTGGACGGAGGAATCGGGGGGGAAGGAAGGGAGACTGATCACCTCTGATTACACGGTAGAGACTTCTGCAGGAGCCACCGGTATGTTCCAGCCCCTTTGATTGACCCGTCCATGTGTCTGTGACTGCTTCCCGGGAGGGCATCAAAGACAGGTAATATCTTGCCCGGTGTCTTGTTACTCATTTGTTTACCTGCATTTAGTCTATCTGTTGCCTGGGTATGTTAGTGGTTTATGTTTAGTTAGTTTTGTTCTTTCCCTCTTTTTGGAAAAAGGGGGGTGGACCCGTGGGAGGTTGCCTGGGGGTCTTCTGTTGCCTGTTTTACCCCTTTTAGGAGTCACGTGGCCAAGACTGTATGGAAAAAGGGGGGTGGACCTGTGGAAGTTGTCCTGGGGGGTCCTCGTTGCCTGTTTTCTCTCTTTTAGGTGCTGTCTAGCTAACAGTAGTAAGGAAAAAGAGAGGGTGGGGAATCTGTGGAGGGGTGTAGACTCATTGCTTCCTGGGGATTCCCCCGTGGTGTCACTTTGATAGCCTAGCTAGCCGCTTCATTGTGCACCTTGCTCTGCTTGCAGAGGGTGGTACCCTCCAGTTTCGAAGCGCTGAAGCTGGTGGCATTCCCGAATTTTATTTTTGTGGTGGTGGATTCGAGCAGGCATTGCTGTCTTCCTGCACCACGGGTAGTGAGACTTATGGGTGGGTCCATAGGGGCACTACGGGAGTGAGGATAGAGGTGGCCACACTTAGTGGACTGCTGTAATGAGGGAGGCTGGCGGATCTCGGGCCGGTGTTAGTTGTTTTCCGCGGCCGCTGGTAGTGAGATTTACGAAAATCGTTCTCCGAGCGGGGACACTACGAGGTTGAGGGAGGTGGCTTTGGCCACAAGAGTAAAGGAAAGGGATTACTGTTGAATTTATTTGAACTGTGTTGCATGCACTGTATTTCAATTGAAATGTTGTCTTAAATGTTGTCTTAATTGGGAGTCATTCAAACTCCTGGGTCTGTCTCTACTTTCACTTTTTATCTTTATTCTATTTTCTGTATTATTTATTTCTATTTCTCTTTGTGAGAGAAGTGATTGGTCACACACTTCTCACCCCGCTCCAATCCGTGGCTACCACCTAGGGTACACGGATTCAGTGACTGGTCTACGTTTTGGGAAGACGCACTTAGGAGGGACCCACCCTTCCTAGTGGCAGTCGAGCACTGTAGACGTTCTGTTTCATTTTCCTTTACCTATACTTGGGACGCTTTGTATAGGGGGATATGGGACAGGAAGCGAGTAAGCCCAGTAGGGGCTGGCTCGCGTGTGACTTAGTTGAAGATAGAGAGGGTGAAGAGATTGCTAAAGTGTGTAAAATTGCTGTGCCTTCATGTGGTAGATTACAACCGGAAAGCTGGCGTAGATTACTGACAGAGAAGAAAGGCAAGCTTACAGATAATGATTTATTGCGTACTGCTGAAGCATGGTACAGAGTAGCGAAGGCTATTCAGCAGGAAGGTTGGGTTGAAGAAGAGATAAATCATAAAGGTGTAAAACTGTATGTATATTACAAGAATTGTGTTACTGGGGAATCCCCTCAGCCAACGCCCCAAGATGGTGCCCAGGGGATGTCCATTCTCAAGGTTCAGTCAGCAACAAGCGATAGCCAGCTGACCATGTTCCCCACTCCTGACCCTCCCAATACCTATCCCGTCACTTCCCCTGTTTGCCCGGTCCTGAATTCTGATGGATCTTTATTCTCCCCTTCATCATCCCTAACATTCCCATCATCCTCATCCATCCCTGCACTATCTTCTGTGTCTAATCTAAATGTTACATCCACCATTCCTTCTCTACGCTCTCTCTCTCTGTTGATAATTCTACCATCCCATCTGCATCCACCCAGTTTACTAACCCCTCCTCCCTTGCTATTGCCAATCCTACTACACCCGCTCCGGCTACTCCTCCTACACCCATATCTACTAATCCTTCTCTGTCTTCTCCGTTACTCACCCCTCCCACAGTCCAGGTTCCCACCTCCTCCCCTAATCCTTACCCAGCTGTCCTGCCCTCCCCTGTTTCCGCCCTAGCCCCCACCCAGTTGGCCTGGCCATACCCCTTACCATACCCCATGTCCTTGCCCTTTTCAAATTACCCCTACCCCTTTTTCCAAGCCACTCCTCAGACCCCGGCCATGCCCAGTCCGGCCCAGTCTGCCCCGGATGTGCCCACATCCAACATGGCCGCCACTTCCTCCCTTAACCTTAGACAAATTTGCAGATCAGGCTGCTGGCCTTACTGATATTATACAAGAAAAAGGAGAATCAGTGGAAAGGTTTCATGCAAGACTGTTTCAAATGTTTACAGATTTGGGTTTTGACCTTACTGACAAGATTCATTCACAAATGCTGTCAGGTGCATTTGTCCAAGGTGTAAAAGACTCTATACGCAAGGGAATCATTGCTGCACGCCCTGAATATAAGGTAGTCTCTCTAGATACCTTACTCTTAGTTGCTAGAGGTCTGGAATCTGCCCAGACTCCTAGGAGATCTTCCACATGCCCAATTAACCTGTTAGGCGCTGATGTCCTCTCACACCTGCAGGCATCTATCACCTTCACCCCAGATGGACAAGTGGAATTGTCTACTCCTCTATCCGAATCAGACACCTCAGCCTTGTGCTCCCTACCTCTAATGCTGCATTTAGAAGAACCCCGTGGGGAAGCAAAGGAACAGAGGTCCAATTTTCCTGATATACTAAAAACAAAGGTACCTGCCAAATTATGGTCCTCAGGCCCAGAGGACATAGGTCACCTAAGAATTCCCGCCTGTGGTGGTAAAGCTCATTCCAGGAGCAAAATTACCAAGGAAACCACAATATCCTTTAAAACCAACTCAAGCTGCAGCTATTTCAATTCAAATCAAAGCACTCTTGGAGAAGGGTGCTCTTGTAAAATGTGTATCAAAGTGCAACACTCCATTATTTCCTGTGAAGAAGAAAACTCCAAAAGGTGAACCAGAGAAGTGCAGAATGGTTCAGGATCTCCGTGCTGTCAATGAAGCAACTGTCCTGGACACCCCTATTGTGCCAAACCCTCACACTCTGCTCTCTGGCGTCCCACCATCTGCAAAATACTTCACAGTCATTGACCTGGCTAATGCCTTCTTCAGTGTTCCACTGGATCCTATTTGCCAATATCTGTTTGCCTTCACTCATGAAATGCAACAGTATACATGGACTGTCATGCCTCAAGGGGCACAAAACTCTCCAAGTCAATTTGCAAAAGCCATGTGCTCCATCCTTGACCCATGGCAAACAGACCATCCAGAGGTTGTACTCCTCCAGTATGTGGATGATTTATTACTCTGTGGAGATGACATACCTACAACTGAAGACTGTTCAATTAGTCTCCTCTGCTATCTGGCAGAACAAGGATGCAAAGCTTCACGTCTCAAGCTGCAATTCTGTCAATCCACAGTACTCTTCCTTGGTCATTGCCTATCTCAAGGTACCAGACATCTCACGCGGGACCGAGTAAGAGCCGTACTGGATATTCCACCTCCAAAGACCTCAAAATCTCTACATGCCTTCTTAGGCCTCATTTCCTATTGCAGAGCATGGATCCCCGAAGCCTCTCTGCTTATGCAACCACTCTATGATGGACTCAAGTCAGACCCATTTTGCCTGACCAATAAAGCACTGGACAATTTTCATACTCTAAAACGTGCCATTGCATCTGCTCCTGCTCTGGGCCTGCCAGACTATACCAAGCCTTTCAAATTATTTGTCTCTGAAAGACAAGGCCATGCTACAGGAGTACTTACCCAAACAAATGATTTAAGAGGCCGCCAGAGGCCTATTGGATTTTTCTCCTGCCAGCTGGATATCGTGGCCAGAGGGACCCCTTCATGTCTTAGAGCTGTTTTTGCTGCAAGGGAACTTATTGAAAGAACTGCAGACCTGGTCCTTGGCCACCCCTTGGTTGTATTGGCCCCTCATGACATCTCTGCCATCATCAACCAAGTTCAGCTCAAGCATGTGTCTCCCGCTAGACACCTACGTTTACAGTGTCATCTCCTGCTGCCTGACAACATTACCATACACAGATGTCAAGTTCTTAATCCATCCACTCTTCTTCCACTCCCTGAGGGGGGTATCCACTATGGGTTTATCATGGATGAAACCTATGTTTTTCTTCTCACTGGGACCATCAAGAGAATGCATCCTGATTTAACCTTTTATAAAGAACAAACACCTCTCTGTGAGGGTCCAGGATATGCCTTCTGTACCACATGGTACAAGCCAAACATCACTCCTGAACCTTGCTATGAAGATGAACTCTACCACTGGGTGGAGGTGAAACTCACTGCCCAAGACTTCTATTGTGATTCTGAAGGCAATAGCATGGTCCTGATCCAACTACCCCCAGAACTCAATTACTTGTACCGTCATTGGGATACTGCTATTCCACATGTCCCTGTTACCAAGTTGAAAACAAAATCATGGAATGATCTTGGGCCCATGGCAAAATTATGGGCCACCATGGATGAATCAAAGCTACAGGAAAATGGCATTGTCAAGTACCCAACAACTGACCTTCTTGAAGCATGGCCACGCCATTTCCTGGAAAATGAATTCCAAGAACTGGTCATAGTGAATAACTATGACCCAGAGACACTTCATGACAGTTTTGAACAAATGAAAATGGAAACAATACATCTTCCAACTGTACATGAGAATCCATTAACAAATCCTGACTTCACTCTGTTTGTGGATGGTTCAAGGTCTGCTGATGAAGAAGGAAAATACCACACAGGATATGCCGTGACCACAACAGATGAAGTTATCAAATCATCATCTCTACCGCCAGCAATGTCTGCACAAGAAGCTGAATTACAAGCCCTGTCTTCAGCATGCAAAATCTCCGAAGGAAAACGTGCCAACATCTATACAGATTCAAGATATGCCCTGGGTGTGGCACATGACTTCGGCCTCATTTGGAAGACGAGAGGATTTCTTACCACTGCCGGTACACCAGTCAAACACAGCTCTGCAATCAAGGAACTAATGGATGCCCTCCTACTCCCTGAAGAAGTGGCCGTCTTGAAAGTCAAGGCACATGGGAAGTTGGATACAGATGAAGCAAAGGGCAACCATTTGGCTGATCAGGCTGCTAAGCAAGCAGCAAGAAATTTGCAGGAAGTGGATAAAGAAGTGTCCGGTCAAGAAGAAGTTCCTATTTTTACCCTACAGACCCTTCCTACTGATCTAAGAATTTTGCGGGAACAGCAAGCCGCAATTACCCCCGAAGAAATCCAGAAATGGAAGAAGAGAGGGGCTGTCCTAAAGGACGGAATATACTACAACAACTTTAAATTCTGCCTTCCTAAAAATTTATATCCAGCAGTTGTCCAATGGGCACATGGACCTGCACACCTGTCAAAAGACTTGATGGCTGCCCTCATACAGAAGTATTATGAAGCACCCGGAATCACAACATTGATCAGTAACTTCTATCCCGATTTGGATACAGGTACTCACAACCTGCTTCCCGGAGATTGGGTTCTAGTCAAGAAATTTGTGCGGAAATACACCCTGGAACCAAGATTTGACGGACCATTCCAGGTTCTCCTGATCACCGCAACCTCCGTCAAATTGGCCGGCAGGCCACATTGGATCCACGCTTCCCATTGTAAGAAAGTTCCTGCCCCAGAGGAAGCCGGTACCACACAACCATGTACCTCTGGTATATTATCTCCTTAATCAGTTTAATCAAAGCCCAACAAGTAGCCATCACCAAAGATGCCAGTGGGTACACCTTCTGGTATAATTCATCATGTACCCGTGTGGCTACTTATACTTTTGATTACTGTGACATCGTAGAATGTCCATTCCCCACGTCACAGATTCAGAATATCTATAGAGATATCCCTCATTCAAAGGACCCCTATGTTTGTGTAGTTGACAAACAATGGGGGCACAATTGTAACCATTGGGGGGCGGCAGGATGGAATGCCGGGCCTGCCTGGGGTTACAAACCAAAAAGTGTTTTATCTAAAGTAGATGATCATGGTAGATCCCTTCTCCAAAGAATGACCCTAAGAAAACCTGGAGGAGGTATACCAATGAAATTAATCCTGAATATTGAGCATCCCAGCCCAACAGATGCAGACCAGTATGTAATGGGAATGTATTGGAAAAAGGGTTCCTATAACAAATAAGGGCATTTCTACCTTAAAGATATGTGCCACTCTTCTGAGTGGCAAGGGACCACCCACATGGTCTCAAATCCATTGAAACCACACATCCAGTCCTTTAAAGACATGATGGCCATTGCAAACCCCACATTTGAAGATACCATGGCCGCTGAAACAGGTTTTAACGATGTTAATCTATGGTTAGAATGGATGAAATATAATGCCAATAAGCATAACAGAACCGCATGCTATGTGTGTGGTGGTGCCCGGCCTCACCTGGGCACCGTGCCTTTAACCTTGCCAGTAGATGTAGAAGAATGTGTTTTGAGTCTTTTTGCCTATCATTACGAATTCAACAGGTCCATATGTAAAGCATGGACAGTAGAATATCCCCTTCTAGCCAAGGATTGCAAACCCCCAGATGGTGTTACAGTTTATAAAGGTAATTACACCTGTTATGCTAATTATGATGGGATTGGTAAATTTGTGGGTAACTTCTCTAAAGGGTATTGTGCCACCTACAGAACTGTCTCCATGAACCTTCTACAATTCCATACCAGATCTTTAGGGGATATTTACTGGTTGTGTGGGGATTTACAGCTAAGATCCAGAATGGACAAAGAATGGTGGGGGGAGTGTACTCTGGCCAAAGCCATCATGCCTATACACATTATCTCTGACACACACCCCGACACCCATGAGTCCAAACACACACCAACCAAAGTAAAGCGTGAAGCCCCAGTTAAAGGCAGTTTTGACCCTCATGTTTATATCGATGCCATTGGGGTGCCTAGGGGGGTGCCCAATGAGTTTAAAGCAAGAGATGAAGTTGCTGCAGGGTTTGAATCACTTTTTACCATAGTCACTGCAAACAAGAATTTAAATTGGATAAATTACATTTATTACAACCAACAACGTTTTGTTAATTACACCAGGGATGCCCTCCAGGGCTTAGCCGAACAGCTGCAGGCTACGTCCCAAATGTCCTTCCAGAATAGAATGGCTTTAGACATGATTCTAGCCGAAAAAGGAGGGGTATGTAAAATTTTGCCCGACACCATGACATGTTGTACTTACATTCCAGAAAACACAGGCCCTAATGGTAAAGTTACCTTAGCCATAGAGAAGTTGAATGAGCTCTCTGAAGAGTTAAAAAAAGGAATTCTGGGATAAAGGATCCCTGGGAGAGATGGTTTGGTTGGATGACAGGATGGCAAAAGGCTTTAATGCATATTGGTATAGCAATACTAATTTTTCTTTTTATTTTTGCTCTTCTCGTTTGTTGTGTCCTCCCTTGTCTGAGAAAACTCCTCTTGAAGACTGTAGACCAAGCGGCACCCACTTTCACACATCTCACAGTTGATGACCAAGATTTCCAAGATATCAACTCGCCCTGTATACCGCTACAAACTATCCCTTTTATTGATAAAGTGCAAGAATTCTAGGTAGGGACCAGCTTAGGGACAGCATCTGTCTGTTTGGGAAAGACTACCGTGTGGAGATGTGGTGGGCTAGCCACTGCGGGATACCCATGGAGTGAAGCGTTCGAGTGCCCAGCAGACGGATGAGTTAGCCAACTAGGGACAGATGAAGGGACAGGATTGCACTTTGCAATAACACCAAGCTAGCGGCCACGGGGTTTCTGTGCCTTTGGGCTAACACGTCTTCTGATATTAACAAATAAAGATTATTTTTTAGAATCTAACATTTCATAGGGGGGACTGATGTAGAATTATTAAAAATCTTTATTGAAACCTGTATTGAATTATTGTACTAACTCCATTTTGTTCACATTACATGACAGAATTTTCTGACAGTATTTAGTATAATGAATAGAGACTGTATTCTCTCTCTAAGGACATAACTAGCCCCGGAATTACTGAATCTCCTGTAATTTGCAACATAGTATAATATGAAGGCCATGAGGACACCGGCCAAATGAAATGTTCTATTCATAAAAGAACCTTGCACCCGACCACGAGACTGACATCACTAACTACGCAAAATGATGCCCAAGCCCCCCCTTCCACCGAGTAAGTTTCGTGCTGGGAAAGATGGTGCTTGAGCCATCCGTCCACACCCGTGTTCGGAACAATACCACCTCTCGGTGGGAGGACACCTAGCTAACCACTTAGTTTTTGGGCCAATTAATCATATTGATGGGTGGACATTGACACAGCCACTTAACATTTAACCCAATTAATGATGTTTATTTGTTATTATCTGATATTCAATGATGATGTCATTCTGTTTTTATAAGGGCTTGTAAGCCTGAATTTTGCCAGATGCTAATAAATTTCCTCGAAGTTTTTTTAACCTGAACTGCATGTGTCAGTGTGAACTTACTTCTGCGTATACGCAATTTATTCATCTCAGATTTGGACAGGAACAGATAGACTTTTAAACATTTTTGTTTATTTCTAAATTAATCTACATCAAGCCTATAAACCGAACGTTCGGTTTATATGCTGTCGGCATTTTACTACACGGAGACAAAGTCTCCATTCATAATTTTATGAATGGAGACTCTGTCTCTTATTAGTTAAATGCCGACAGCCTATAAACCGAACGACTTTCGGTTTATAGACTTTCGGCTTATGTAATACATGTAAACCTATGGCTATTCTATAAACCGAAAGTCGTTCGGTTTATAGAATAGCAATAGGATTACATGTATTCCATAAGCCGAAAGTCTATAAACCGAAAGTCGTTCGGTTTATAGACTTTCGGCTTATAGAATACAAGTAATACTATTGCCTTTCTATGAACCGAACGAGCGCCCCATTCATAAGAATTTCTTATGAATGGGGCTCTCGTTCGGATTATAGAAAGCCAATAGTATTACATTGTATTCTATAAAACGAACGAATAAAAATTAACGAAACGAAAATAATGAACGAATTTCGTCTGAAACGAATGCACTAATGAACGAAATTCGTTTTAGACGAAATAAATAACATTTTCGTCCGAATGGACGAAAACGAAACGAAAATTTTAGTTTTGCACATGTCTAATTATTATCTAGCAACAAATTAATGAAATTACTCTTCCCTACCATCAACTCAGCTACAATGTTCAATGTACTTTTAGCTGATTCCAATATGTCCAAATTATAGGGTGCCTTATAGAATGTCTCTATGGTAACACAAAATCCCACAATGCTTAAGACATCCTGTGGATGGGAACTACTTTCATCATTTCACTGAATAAAAAAGCATTTGGAAATCCTGCCCGAATAATTAGTGTAATTATGGTAATACTGGTTTGTCCTTTATATTAAATAAATTCTAAGGATTATTCACTATTCATTGTACCTTTAAATGTGGATTATTTTTCTGCAGTTGACTCCCATGTATTTCATTGTGTTGCGGCTGGGACTCCAGGAGCTGTAGTTTTCACAGTGAGCATCATTATTCAAGTAGCCGGTTATGGAGTTATTCCCTCTCTTCTCTGTTCATATGTGTAATTCCCAAGATTCAGTAGGATTTATGAAATTTTTCTAAAAAAAAAATTAAAAAAAGGTAAATTAGAAAAAATGAGGATGTGGTTAATTGGCTCAACTGTACATATATATTCGATCCCTGATTTGCTCAGGAACATCAGGTATACATTATGGCTGAGTTCTAAAAAAAATTAAGGTGGAGGATCGCATACCATGCAGAAGCATGGTTTGGAGGGCAGTGTTAGTAGCATGTGGTGATTCAATAAAACCGCATAAAAACTCTTAAGGGGGCCACACTGGAATGAGAAATCTATTACAGTTATCTGTTAATACCATAGGGCTATACTAAGTTAATTATTGTACTTTATACCAAAATACCATCTACATACATGTTTTATTACACTATAAATATATTTGTAAATATTAGAAAGGATACACCTTTTAGATTTTGTTATAATTAGTTTGTTTTTAAGTTTTGCTTAATTTTTTTTTTTTGGTTGCTGGTGAGTTTACCGATTTGGGAAAAGGGGGGGATCTAGAACATTCACCACTATGTAACTTTATAACTTACTGGAGCATACAAAGTCAAATGAGTCTTGGCTGTACTTATATTGTATCCTTATGCCAGTTCACCGTATACTGACACCTTTTACCGTAATGTTCCTATTATACCAATTTATTATGTAAGTTTTCTCCTAGTTTGCTCAGTTGCAAGACTGATGTCCCACCATATTTTTATATCTCAAATTTATTCTAGTGCATTGGTTACCACTGCCGGGCAAATTATATGCCCTTTGAAAACCATTTGTCTCTTTGCATGCTGTGGACAGATGGCAGATATGGGATTCCAATAACAGTACCTCCTTTGAAGTTAATTAATGAGGGGGGAAAATGTCTGCTCTGGTGTTATTTCTTTGTCCACAATGAAATATGGTTTGCTATTTTCCTAGATAGAACATAACATGTGGAGGAGGGGGTGATCCCAAAGAAGGTCAGCAACTGCATTTATCTTTCAAAGACTCTTTTTAGTTTTTCCAGGAGATTAACACCACTAAATGTTTGCTTAAGCCATCAATACACAAAACAGCTTGATAGGAACATAACCTGCTTTACATTCTGACACATGTTAACCTAACAGAAATGGTCTGACAGCAGTAACATGTTGGAACAAAGTAAGGACAGATGGCAGTATATATTAATTACGTTTTTCATACCTAATACATATGCTCAACTGGATACACTTATAACCTAATGATGTTAAATTAATAAACAGGTTAGGCATTAACATTTAACATGAGTGTATTCAGATGGAGATAATATCTATAACAAATAGTGGGCTAAACATAAGGTAAAAAAAAACACCTCAAAATATCAATGATTAATTGATATGATCAAGAATGTATTTTTGGTGTAAATAATAGCAGATCAACACTGAACATGCTCTGTAAGTAAGTTTTGCTTTTTCTCATTTTTCTCATTTTTTTTAGTCTTTTTCTCATTTGCATTCTTGTGTTGCTTGGGAATGCACTGAGACCTCCAGACTTAGTACTTTTTTTTTTTAAATGTGACAATGCAATAAAATTATTATGCTTGAATAATGCACATTTTTCTTCACTGCATAGGTGGAGTTGCATTAATCAATTCTATCAATTGGACTATTGAAAAGTATACATGGCAATAATGTATGATTTTTTTTTTGCATGCAAAAGCCAAAAGAGATTATTTTCTAAATCACTTTCTTTAAAAAAAAAAAATGTAATATACAGTTGGTATGTGGTATGCATGCAGGGTGAAGTCACAGTTGAACCACTTAAAGTAAATCTCCAAAACCCTCCACAGAAATGAATGGGATTTTTCTGTTACTACTGCTATTACTCTAACATGTTTGTTTCTCTAGGAATATTACTAAACATAAAAATCGGTGCTTTTGTTTTGCAATGTGTGCTTTGATACAGTTATCTGTGCTCTATGGTTTCCTATTTTGGGATTTAGAGGGGAAGGTAAAAATGAATTATATATGAAGAGGTGGCACTAAAGGTGACAAATAGCAACTACCATTCCTGAAGGCTAAGCTCTAGGTTCGGGATACCATTCATGAAGGTTGAGCTCAAGTTTCGGACTACCTTACCCTGAAGGTTGAGCTGCCAAGTCATGTACACATCCTAAATAGAAAAAAAGCATAGATAAAATGTGTCCATGGATATGGATACATACCTTATTCTCTGTCTCATGCTGTGGTTAATAAACTCGTTTATAGAAGTATTTATAATAGCTAATATTCTCAGAATTTGGTATGCACCATATGAAATGAATTAGGATTACTTACCAGTTCCTGGTGCATGAGTTTGCCTCAGAATCAAGGCACTCCTAGGAGAACCAGTTATTTCTTCTTCTAGGCATATGATCATTGTGCTTACTAATCACACAGATCCAATGCCTCACATGACAAATACAATCGGTTTTGTCTGGTTATTTAAATATGTGATTGGTCCAATATTAAGCAATATGAATGGGATAATTAAAATATATCTGAAATATTTAAATTCTTTAGATCATTTTTATTTATTATTTTGATTTCCATGAATAAACAGTGCTAGCATTTCTCTTTCCTCTACACAGTCTCTGTCTGAAAATTGTATTTTCTTTTAAGAATATTCTGCTGAATAACGAATTTGTGTTTCCCATTTGAACTCCTCCCTGTATACACAGGTTAAGTGATTTTGGAATTGCACTCTTTCTACCTTCAAAAAATGGTCAATGTTTTTGAGTTGATCTGGAAAGAATGTGGTCTGCATTATTGAGCAAAGCACAGAACCATCAAACTCTAAAACTCTAAAACATAGAATTAGTGATATAAATAGAAAAAAATAAATTTTTAACAATCTTAGACGTAATTTTCCTCTCTCATTTACAGTACCCCCAGAAATTAAATATTGCTTTTTCAGAAAAAAAGAGTATTTCTTTAAATGCCATTATTTTGATCATAACATATAATTTACTATAAATATATATATATATAATGGAAAATGGAAAAAATAATGACTATTTTAACCTCTTCTTGAATAATCTTATACACATATACAAAAGTTAATTAAATAAAAAGCTTAATAGATTCTAATATTGTCCTGAGTTTACTGTTTTGCACATTATAATGCAATACCTACAAGAAGTGCATTGCTTTTCCTATCCTTTTTTTCCAGGATTACCTAAAGTGACATTGCAGCCTTAACCCTAGCACTAACCCTAACTTAACCCTAGCTCTTGCCCAAGAACAACATTTAAAGTAATTTTATTTTTATGTTTTTAATTGAAATCTGAGGGTTGTGCTTGGGGAATGGGGAAGGTTGCCCATAGTGGCACAGTTACTGTGGGGCAAGAGATAGACTAAAACTGTTAAACCCAGGCACTGGCTTTGACAGATAAGACCATCCAGTCACGGTGATTGTCTGTTAAAGCAATCAGAAGTGATGGAAGGGGCCTTCGACAAACATGGTTGGAGTGCCTAGTTCCTGAGGCACTCAGCCATGTCAGTTTGAGTCTGCAGGCATACCCTGAGCAGAAAATAAAACTGTCTGCGCTTCTCACCCTAATAAAGTTGGCAACAAATATATAAATATAATATAAATGAGAGGTTTTGGTTATATGAATTGGCCAAAGCATTATTAAGCTCATCTGTCACTTCAAGGCACACTCTCAGTAGGGTGAGAAACTACTCTCACCTCCTATCTAATGGGCACACATACTGTGTTTTGGATACATTGTACAGCCAATCACACTGTATTTGCGTCATGCTCACACTTGTTTGGTAAGCATCATTTTATACATTTATATTATTTGAGCCTGTGACTAGCTTAGTGCACCGACATTTTTCTTATACCGTGATCAGAACTGCAGAATGTGACAGACATATCCTCTGCTTTTAACAGAGTTTCCCCCCAGGACATTCCTGGCATTTCCTATGCTGCAAAGGGTTTATTGTTTATTTATAGAGAACCTACACTTTAACACTTTAACTTTATGATGACATCACCAGAGAGACAGGAACTTCCATTCATTTGAATGAAATTATTATTATTGGTTCATGCAGCAAAAAATAAGGAAATTGACTTTTACTCAGCTAGTGTGAGCAGTCCTGGCTTCTTTCAAACTGCTGTAATTGCACAATGTCATCGTTAGCTGTAAGTATGTTATATTTTAAGTAATGCAAAATGTAAAAAATGCATTATAAAGTACTTTGAAAGCACATTCATATGCATTAATATTTGGAAGATACATGTTTGGCACCAAACAGTCCCTTTAAGGTGTCTGTATGTCCGTAGAATACATAAATTGGTCAATGTTTCACATAATTACTAGTTACAGTGTTTGTTCACACTTCCTCCACTTGGAACGTTATGTCACTGATACATTTTTGAGGACAGTATCACACAGTCTTTTTTTTTTGGTCATTATATAACTGATTTACATTATTTATGTCAATATACACACTGCAGTGGGATTATCTTTGTGTTTACATATAGGGCTATAACAGTTAAAATTAGCTTTGGTAATGTAGATCAAGGGAGAATTTTTGCGGTCTATGAAGTCAAGAAGGACTTTTTTCCCCCCTTGGAGATGAAATTAGAAGTGTCTAATTGGATCATTTTATCTACATCTGGAGAAACACATTTAGATGTGTGGAAAGGTTGAACTTGATAGACTGCATGTCATTAACTAATTATATAACTATGTAAGGGTACCAAAAACTATTTCATCTCTTGCAGAAGTTTATATAACGTCTCATAGCCTATTTCAACCTGCTATTTGGCATCAGACCCTATTGTTTATTTTTTTGACCACAATAGCATCCATTACGATGGGGAGTGATATTCATATTGTTCTATTTTATAACTGAAATCTGCCCTCACTGCTGGAATGGTTTCAATTGCACTTGAGAGAAAACAAAATGTTTTATTCCAAATGAGAAAGACATACATCTAATATAACAGAAACTAAAAACACAGCTCTGGAGCGCAGCCAAATATATAAAAAAATATTCTATAGACAAAAAGTTAAATAAAAGAAGAAATATAAATAATCAGTGCAAATTTATACTTGTTGTAGCTAGCTCCTGATGTAATAGTGTATACCCAGATGTAGGCTGGTCTCAATCACGTAGCATATATAAGGGGAATGAAATGCAACATAGTGTTTCTCTGTAGCAAAAATCATACACTTATAAGCATTCAGTGCAACATAGAAAAATAGAAACATAGAATGTGTCGGCAGATAAGAACCATTCGGTCCATCTAGTCTGCCCAATTTTTTGAATACTTTTATTAGTCCCCCATTCCCGGTCTTATAGCTAGGATAGCCTTGTGTCTATCCCACGCATGCTTAAAATCCTTGACTGTGTTTACCTCTACCACTTCCATACATCCACTACCCTCCCAGTAAAGTAACGCTTCCTGATATTACTTTTAAATCATTGCCCCTCTAATTTAAGACTATGTCCTCTAGTTGTGGTAGTTTTTCTTCTTTCAAATATACTCTCTTCCTTTACTGTGTTGATTCCCTTTATGTATTTAAATGTTTCTATCATATCCCCCCTGTTACGTCTTTCCTCCAATCTGTACATGTTAAGATGCTTTAACTTTTCCTGGTAAGTTTTATCCTTCAACCCATTAACCAGTTTAGTAGCCCTTCTCTGAACTCTCTCCAAAGTATCAATATCCTTCTGGAGATACGGTCTCCAGTACTGTGTACAATACTCCAAGTGAGGTCTCACCAGTGCACTGTACAATGGCATGAGCACTTCCTTCTTCCTACTGCTAATACCTCTCCCTATGCAACCAAGCATTCTGCTAGCATTTCCTGCTGCTATATTGCATTGCCTACCTACCTTTAAGTCCTCTGAAATTATTACTCCTAAATCCCTTTCCTCAGATGTTGAGGTTAGGACTGTACCAAATAGTCTATATTGTGCTTTTGGGTTTTAACGCCCAAGGTGCATAATCTTGCACTTGTCCACATTAAATGTCAGTTGCCACTGCTCTGACCATTTTTCTAGTTTAGCTAAATCATTTGCCATTTGGCTTATCCATTAATGTATCCATTAAGTTATACTTGGTCATAGGTATATGCCTTTTAAAAGCAGAATTGTAAGATTCCCTGAATCTTACAATGAAGTTTGCAATCAACGAATATAAGGTATGTATAACTGATACTTGCAGCGTGATGATATACAGCAAAGTCAGATTGGAGGGAGAAGTTAGAGTAATCCGTGTAACAATCCGTGGTCGAGGGTTGGAGAAGTAAGCGAGGTAAGTAATTGGATATGCGGAGGTCAGGTTTGGAGAAATCAACATGGTACAAGCAGGAAGCAAAGTTCGTTAACAGGTAAGTCACAATTGGTTTGGAAGCTAAGCCGGCACAGAGACTGTTTACAATAACTCAGCATCAGTCTCGTGGCGCGGTCTTCCTATAAGGCAAGGGATGACCGCATCATAACAAAAGGGGTGGAGCCAAGTACCGCAAACTATCCACCAACACCAGCAGCACCACGACCAGGGCCACGTCCCTTATTTGACACTCTCCTCATTCTTTGCAGTCACCCACCAAAGTAACAGATGGTTTATGTCAGGTGACAATGTAACCGCCAATAGTCAACAATTTTTATTTGTATTTTTTGGGGTTTTTTTGTTTATTGGACTGCAAGAAATGCACCGGGCAGGGTACAAATATGTAGTATAGCACCCACTAAAATAATCACTGTAATTTGAATAATTGCTGTAGTTTTAATAATCGCTATAGTTTGCAGATTCAACACCAGAATTTGTTTAAATCTGTCCCTCACAGCTGCAGCATCCTCTCCCTACACTAAGAAGAGCTCATGTGATGTGCGTGTATGTGACTCCAGCTTATATATAGAGGCTGGTCACATGCTGCACTGGCCAATCACAGCCATGCCATTAGTAGGCATGGCTGTGATGGCTTCTAAGGGCAAACTAGTCAAACGCTTGTTGATTGGCTGCCCTGCAGCCTTTCAAAATGCGCTATTAAATCGCCGAACCCCGAACTCCAACACGAACATACAGTGGAATGTCCAGGTTCGGGGTCAAAAAAACTTAATGTTCGGTACGAACCCGAACAGTGCGTTTCGGGTTCGCTCAACACTATTTCTGACTAATTTTTGAGTCAGGCATCACAAATATGAGTCGAGTGTCAAATAGCATTTTAAAATGGGAATTGACTGATTTATGATCATGATATTAGACTGAGTCATGTCAGGAATCACAGTCAGTTTTCCTTTTTATAATAGGTTGTGATTGAGCCCTCTATGCTCTGTAAAGCTCTATCACGGAGCAGACATCTTAGGTCAGATGGGTTGGATCTTCTTTCGTCATTTGACCCAAGATTTTTCTGCCCCAGATAGAGCTATGCCGAGCAAGAGGGTTCAATAAGGTACATTATCTGTATTCTTTCATTAAAGCATTCATATTGATGCAGCCTTTCAATTAAACATAACTTGTTTTTGCTAACTTTAACTGGTATTTGTTGCTGACTGGACCAACAAGAAGATGGACCAACAAGCAGACAGATACACAAGCAAAGCAAAAAAAAAGACCACTGTAACATAGAAATATGTACAGATTTAACAACAATGTAACACATGTATTCATTCCATACTTCCATAGTATTGTTAGGTCTATAGGTTAAGAACTTTGCAAAATGTAAATGTTTACAAATGAAAAATTACGTGGTTCTATTTTTTTTAAAGCTACAATTTGTTTGTTAGCTTTCTGGATTGCAGAAATATATTCAGCAACTGAATAGATAATGTAGGCGTTTATGTCTTTTGCTTGTTCTTAATGACCAGTTCTTTTGTACTTCACATACATCACGGAAGCATCATCTTTTGTTAAGTTCCTTTCTTCTTTAAAGAGTAAATAGCACTGGATATTATAGTAATGTATAAAAATCTCAAGCATTCATGGAAGTATCTAGCATTATCCAGAGTTATTTTGAACCAATAATTAACTAATAGCACAAGTAGTAGTTTTTTCTGATACTGAACCACAGTAATAATTTTGACTTTTAAAAAGAAAATAACCATTTAACGTAATGTGCTAGAACAGTGATGCTTGTGTTTGGTCAATGGGTCTCCTCCCCCACAATGTTTGTTTCTGGCTGCCAGCTGCAAGAGGGAGATGTATAAAAGTACGCTTGTCAAGATAATTTAAAAAATAAATAAAAATGTATGAAACAATTGTTTTTAAAAAATATTGTTTTCCTATATCTTTCAATTCCCCATCAGTTCTCTTTGTATGGGCATAGAACTGTCTTCATCTGCATCTGATTGGGCAGTGAATGTCTGAATGGAGATGTTGGCTATTGGCCTGTGACTGTTCCAGTTCTACTATCACATGCAGAATGAAAACATTTATAGCACAGCAGCTGAGAATCATATTGTTAAATTGTCAGCTACACAGGCTTTAACATGCATTTTTGGGATCATTTATGTTTTTATATTTTTGCATATACTTACATTGTTGTGGGAACATTATTGACACAAAATAGTATATTGTAAGGCTACAAACCTAATAAAGTTATAGAGTGTAAAAAAAAACTCTTTAAAATGCATGTGTGTGTATGGTATGGTTTTTAGATTGATACATGTATATTTACATATGGTACCTGTTTTAGCTGTGTGTGGCAGCTGCTTTGGTTGTGTTTGTGTGTGACATGTGAATATGTGTGTGTCGTATCTTTTTATAACTTTTCTTACAAAAATTACTTCCTAAGTAATTTCCACGTATAGACTTAAGATTGGCCCTTAAGTCGTTTTGTTAATGGCTTGCTGCTTTAATACTGGATGGGGGCCAACTTTATATCTGAGTGAGATTATGCATGTGTATTTATGACTATGGTATCTGTGTGAGGAATGTATGTCTGTTATATCTGTGGGAAATGTCCATTTATATGGGTGTGTGTAATCTGTGTAAGATGTACATTATCCATGTATTTATCTCCAGTACTATCATCCTCATACTTAAGTTGTAAGAAAAACCTCCTTGATCCAAGAAGTCTTGATAACATTGCTCATAGCACTTAACTGAGACACATGTTAATTACTTGTCTACAGTTGTCATTTAAATATATATAAGGGAGAAATAAAGGAAGGATGAAAGGATGAAAGGGAGAGAGAGAGAAACAGAGGAAGGAAAGCAAGATATACAATGGAAAACTGAATTTCTAAAGAATGTTATAAAATAAGAAAAAGCAAAAAGGAAAAAATGGAAGAGGAAAGAAAGCTATCATTAAAAAAATGTATGTAGTTAATTACATATTTAACTTTGCAGAAGTTCCTGAATCGGGACCTTCCTGGTAAAATACCTTAGAAATAAATAATTCATTAGCACAATTTTATACATGGCAAATATAAATGCAGCAGCTAATTTGATTACATGATTATTGTAAAATTCAGATGCAAGCAAACCAATAACAAATTATTACATTAGAGAATACATTGATGAATTAACTAATATTGTCATAAACAGTATGCTAAATGTAAAGTCACATCTTTAAATCAAATAATGAACAATGGATCAAAACATCATACATTTAAAAAAAAAGGCATTTAGAAGATGAAGAGAAAAAAATATAAACAATAATATGTCATGACAACATTAAAAAGACTTGCAGATAATAATTTCAATATTCTAATTCCAAATAACCGAGTAGAAAATACATTAAAGAAAAGCGGACTAAGTATTAATAGTCCAATTATCTATTTAAAGTTTAGAGTTTAGAAGGGTTGCAAATAATGAGATCTCATCTGATTACCAGATAAAGAAATATGTTAAGAAAAGGATTTCGGTATTTAGGTGGCCATTAAGTCATTATGTTTGAGTTTGGAGGGGTTGTGATAATGAGATCACTGGGTTCCAGATCTTATAATAGTCAATAGGAGTTATATTTTCCATATAAAACAGTTTTTCCATATTACATTGATAGTAAATTTGACTTCTTATTTCTGTCTCTGAGGGCGTTTCGGTTTTCCTCCAATATCTGGAGATACACCTCTTAGTCGCCATCAGGATATGCAATGTTAGTTTTTTTGAGTAT
Source organism: Pelodytes ibericus (assembly GCA_036172795.1). Taxonomy (NCBI): domain Eukaryota; kingdom Metazoa; phylum Chordata; class Amphibia; order Anura; family Pelodytidae; genus Pelodytes; species Pelodytes ibericus. The sequence goes on along the minus strand of CM069861.1, from coordinate 115,090,127 downwards.
ATATTCTTACCACGCAGTTCAAGATGGAATAGAAAATTTTCTGGGGTTAGATTTCCCAAATTAATATGCAGGTCTGAAAATTTTTTAACCAGGATCACGCGAACTGGATTAAGATTTTGGCAATCCCACCAAATATGTTTTATATTACCAATTTCTTTGAGGCATCTCCAGCACAATGGCGGGGTATTTGATTGAAATTTCGCAAGATTTTATGGAACCCAATACCACCTATGAAGTAGTTTCATATATAGTTCTTGAAGAGTAATACAGTGGATTGTTTTTCTCATTAGATTCACTGCTTTATACCAGGTTTGTAGAGGGTACGTTTTCATAAGATCAGTTTCCCACTTAATTATCGTGACATGTTTTTTATCACTCTCTTCTAGTTGTTGTAGGGCTCCCCAAATTTGGGAGGAAATCTTTCGGTTAGTGCCATACAAAATTTTATCTAAGGGAGAGTCATGATTAATTTGGAAATTCTTAAGGAGAGATTTAATTCGGACATATGAGAAAGCTTCATTCAGTGGAAGACTGAACTTCTGTTGAAGGTCCTCAAAAGTTAATATATTGGTTTCACCAAGTAGGTCACCGATCTTCTCTAGGCCAGCTTTATACCAATGTTCAAGGCTCAAATCATTCAAAAAAAGTTTCAAAAGACCAATAGAGGCCCTAGGTGTTAATTGGTTGTCCTTAAAAAATTTGGACTTAATTGTACCAATTGACAAAAATATGTTATTTATGACTGGATTGACTATTTTTAATGCTCCATATTTTTGTTTATCCAGCCAAAAGAGGAGAAAAGGGTCAATGTTACCACACATCTCTCTTTCGTATCGATACCAGTTTTTATTCCTTGATATCATGCTGCCCCAGAGCAAGAAGTGGGAGAACATCAATGAGTCATGAATATGGTATATGTTTGGGAATGAAAGACCCCCATGGGACAAAGGATGTGACATGATTTGAAATTGAATTCTGGGTTTCTTCCCTTCCCAAACAAACGAGACAAACAAAGCATGGAACATAGATAGAATCCTTCTTGGAACTCTTAGTGGAATAGTTCTAAACAGATATTCCAATTTTGGTACTAAATAAGCTTTAACTAGGTTAATCCTACCCATCCAAGAAGTCAAAATTTTCCTCCAGGATTTGACCTTAGACTCGAGTTCTTTATACAATCCTAGGTAGTTGGATTTAACTATGCTACTTGTATCAAATTCGATGTCGATGCCCAAATATTTAATTTTTTTATTTGAGCAATTTAAATGGTAGATCTGTTTTAGAGAAAGGACCTGGGATTGGGATAAGTTTTTAGTTATAACCTGAGTCTTAGAGAGATTAATTTTATCATTTGAAAAATAACTGAATTCATCCACACATTGCAGTACCTCTGGGATGGAACGATCCGGGTTTGTGAGGGTTAATATGACATCATCAGCATAAAGCAGAATTTTTTTTTGTGTTTTTCCATATTCTTCCCCGAAATTGTGTTGGTCTGTCTGATATATGAAGCTAGAGGCTCCATAGCTAGGTTGTAAAGGAGGGGGGCCAAGGGACATCCCTGCCTAGTGCCGTTCCTAATTTGGAACCATCTAGAGTTAAGCCCATTTCCACGAATCTGTGCAGTAGGGTTTGTATACATGGACATAATCAGTAATTTAAAAGTTCCCCCGATACCGAAAGCGGACAAAACTTCAGACATATAACTCCAATTAACTCTATCAAATGCTTTTTCGGCATCAACAGAGACAAAGGTACATGGTATGTTGGTGTTATTCACTATTGTAACCAAATTCAGTAATTCCCTAACATTGTCTTGCCCAGATCTATCAGATATAAAACCTGACTGATCTGGGTGAATCAGATCTATTACCACTGTTTTCATGCGGTCAGCCAGAATTTTTGAAAGAATTTTGATGTCAATATTTATTAGAGAAATTGGTCGATAGTTAGACACAAAATTCGGGTCTTTGTCCGGTTTCGGTATCGGGGAAATCGTTGCTTTCAACATTTCGGGGGGAATACTCCCAGTGTTACCAACTGCTTTATACAGTGAGCATAAAAGAGGAGATATTTCTGTTTCAAAAACCTTATAAAAAAGAGCAGTGTACCCGTCTGGGCCAGGGGCTTTGCCGTTCTCTAAGTTTAGAATCGCCTTGCTTATTTCTTCTCTATTAATCGGTTTATTTAAGTCCGCTATTTTTTCTTTAGAAACTTGTGGTAACTTAATTTTTTTTAAGAAGGAGCTCAAATTAGAGGTTGCAAATCCAGTCTCTTTGAGATTATAAAGTGACTCATAGTACTTGGCAAAGGATTCACCAATTTCCTGAGGAGAAAGGTGGATTTTATCTGCCTCCACAATTTTCTTTATTTTCTGGTTCGCGCGATCCTGTTTTATTTTCCTAGTAAGCATCTTCCCTGTTTTATCATTACAATTGTACCATCTCTGGTTTGAGGTCCTTATCATATTGCTAACTTCTTCTTCTAAGTTTTTTGTAATCTTACCCCTTACTGATTTAATTTGTTCCATAAGTCCAGAATGGGGATTACGTTTGTTATTATATTCCAGTTTGGCAAAATCAATATATAAATCAGCTAGGGGAGTACCCTTTTCTCTCTTTTTCCGTGCCTCGAGTTGTATAAAATATGCTCCCACATTTCAGAGAAACCCACAATATTTGGTTAGAAACTTGACCATTGTCATTATTTTTAATAAAATCAAGGATTAAGGCCCTTAGGTGTTCTTTGTCATCTTCTTTTAGTAATAGCGATTCATTTAATTTCCATTGCGGTTTGATGTTGTATTTGGGGTTGTCTTTAATTGTGATACTTATAGGCGCGTGATCGGACCAAGTTATCGGGCCGATTTCAGTATTAATTATATTTTTTAAGTTATATGAGTTCGTTAAGAAGAAGTCAATTTGAGAGTATACTCCGTGAGCATGTGAATAATAGGTGTAGTTTTTATCTCTAGGATGGTATATGCGCCAGATGTCATAAAAATCATATTTTATTAAAATGTCTCGGAATATTTTCCCCTTGGACTTAATATAATTTGGAATTTCAGTTCTTTGAGTATTATTTTTGTCTAATTTTTCGTCAATTATGGTGTTCATATCACCTCCTATGATTAGTATACCCTTTTTAATTTGCTCAATTCTCCCGAAAAGATTTTCGTAGAAAGATTGCGTAAAAATGTTTGGTGCATAGATGTTTACTAAAGTGTAAACCTGGTCATTTAGTTTACAAATGACTATTGAGTATCTACCCATTTTGTCTTTCTGCTCCAGTATCAGGTCGAATTTAATTCGATTAGAAATCACTATCGCAACCCCTCTTTTTTTTTATCCTGTAAGTTGGCAGCGGAGATCACAGGAAATTTAGCGAATCTCCATAGGGCCTTATCTAATCCTTTCCAGTGTGTTTCTTGGACATAACAGATGTCTATCTTACCCTTCAGCAACATTTTATATAAAAGTCCCCTTTTCATCGGTGTATTTAGTCCCCGGGCATTAATTGACCAGAATCTCAGAGACATAATAAGCTCCGAGATCTAGTAAACCTCTCCACCCATCCCTGCTTCGGGCCCACTCTCAAAGTCCCGAAATCCGAATACCTTTACAAATGACACAACACACACAAAAATACAATACATAATACAAAACATTAAACAATACATTTCCATTCTCCTGATCATACGTCACCTATACGGAAGAAAATATTCCCAGGTGAATCCCTGTCTAGCAGGCTACAGTCGTTGGTGGCCTCCATAGAAATATTGCTAATTGGGTTATCGTGGCTAAATTCTATGCATGGGCACGAATCACTAAGGTTAAATCCAGTGCATCTCAATGGGAAGTAGTATTAAGTAGGTATTTCTGCCTCCGTCCAACTCTGCTTATATCTACATCCTTATTTTATCTTAATAGTTGTCAAACCAATCCCACAAGTATTAGTGGGTCCCATTCTAATTGTTTGATGGAAGATCTATTCTTTATGATTATGGGGCATCCCCTATTCCTTTATCCCTCTTTTTCCACATTCCCTACTCTCCTTCCCCTTGTTATCTTTTCCTCTTTTCTTTCCTTTATTTACCCCTTTTCCTCCTCACATCCTGTTCCACTGTCCACTCCCTCCTTCTTACTCTCTCCTTTCTCTCCTCGCCTCCCCCTCTCTCTCAATCTCTTCCCTTGTCCCTTGCCCGTCTCCCTCCTCATCCTCCTCTCTCCTTTCCCGCTAACCCTTGTTTCTAATTAATTTCTATAAGATTATTCAGTGAGGTGTTTTATATATATTTTTTTTTTTTTTAAAAGGGAAGTCCTATATGATAATTGTTACTTTTTTATTCTTAAAATGTGAGGATCGTACATAAATTAGTGTTGGTGTCTATCTTTCACGGTCTAAAGAGATGAGGAAGTTTAACGTGAATTACTGTTAGTATCTATCTTTCAAGGTCTATATAGAAAAAATTATTCTAAAATTAATCTAAAGTTATTTAGTGTGATTCTTCTCTTCCTCAGTGTAGAAAGTGGATCTGTGTAGGTGTATCACCATATGTGCAACTTAGGTTACTTTTCTTAATAATTTCCCCTTCCTCCCCTTACTACTACCCCCCCCCCCCTCCTCTTTCTCACCCTTCTCTTTTTCCTCGTCTAGTGGAGTTACTAAGTCCATCAACCCGATTAGGGGATTGATCAGGTACCTTAAACCCCCTCGTGAAAGTGAGTTAAACCTTATTAATAACTTGGCTAATTGAGTCAGTGATAATAGGTGTCTACCACTAGGTGGAGGGAATTAAACATTCTACATCTATATTAAGTGTGTGTCTTATCAGTGAGTGTGAAAACTTATAACATTGAATAATTGTTTCAACAATGGTTAATCTAGTATTCCCAGGGCGCGGAGTTTTGAATGACCTTCTTTTGCGTTATTAACCACAATAGTTTCCCCTTTACTGGCAATCAATAGTTTAGTAGGAAATCCCCATCTATAAGGAATATCTTTAGATCTTAGTAGTTGCGTTAAATCTTTGAAAGAATTACGATTCATACGGGTGGCAAAGCATAAATCAGGAAATAGCATTAATGATTCATATTTCCCTTTTTTTTTGCCTGGGTTTTCACGCAGTTGACGTAAGAATTCTTCCTTTACGGAGCAGTTTAAAAATCTCGCAATTACCTCCCGTGGGGCAGGGTTGCTCGAGTTTCCTGAGCGGAACACTCTGTGGATACGTTCAAAAGGAGAGTTCCCCAGTGTTGAGGCATCCACAAACTGTGACACAAATTCGTACACATATTCATTGAGATTAGAGCTTTTGACTTCTTCAGGTATTCCCTTGATTCTAAGATTGTTCCTTCTTGATCTATCTTCAAATTCAGCTATCTTGTTATTGCAATTTTTAACCCCTTAAGGACAGAGCCTTTGAAACATTTTTGTCCTTTCTGGACAATGGCTATTTTAACATTTCTGTGCTGTTTGTGTTTAGCAGTAATTTTCTTCTTTGTCATTTGCTGTACCCACACATATTATATATTGTTTTTATCGGGACAAAAAGGGCTTTCTATGGATGCCATATTTTTGATCATATCTTATCATATTATTAAAAAAAAATAATAAAATATGGTAAAAAAAAAAAAAATACACAAATGTCTTTGTTTTTATTTGAAACAACTTCTCCTCATCGACAATAGCGAACGAAAAAACATGCTAAATAGATTCTACTATTTCTCCTGAGTACAGGGATACCACCCATGCATAGGTTTGTTGGGTTGTTTGGGGGCTAAAATGCCAAATTTGTGAGGTGCAGTTTTTTGTTTTCCAACTTGAAATTTTTACATGCAGACAGCCTGCACCCATGTCCCATTTGGGACATATTTGAAACCAGCCAGTGTATTTTACCCCATCAACCCATATATTTTTTAAAAGTAGACACCCTAGGCTATCTCAAATGGTGGTATTTTAACACTTTCCATGCACTAATTCTACCACCAGCCTTTGTCAAAGTTTGTGGTAGTAATTTTTTTGTGTTTTTTTTTCACAAACCTTGTACTTCAGACATGAATTTACAGATGTTGGTATGTGTCACTGCCAAATAACACCCCAATAAGTGTTCAGCAACATCTCTTGAGTACAGGGATACCCCCCATGCATAGGTTTGTTGGATTGTTTGGGGGGTAAAAGGCCAAATTTGGGAGATGAAGTTTTTGGTTTTCCAATTTGAAATTTTGACATGCAGACAGCCTGCACCCATGTCCCATTTGGGACATATTTGAAACCAGCCAGTGTATTTTACCACATCAACCCATATATTTTTTTAAAGTAGACACCCTAGGCTATCTCAAATGGTGGTATTTTTACACTTTCCATGCACTAATTCTACCACCAGCCTTTGTCAAAGTTTGTGGTAGTCATTTTTTTGTGTTTTTTTTTCACAAACCTTGTACTTCAGACATGAATTTACAGATTTTGGTATGTGTCACTGCCAAATAACACCCCAATAAGTGTTCAGCAACATCTCTTGAGTACAGGGATACCACCCATGCATAGGTTTGTTGGGTTGTTTGGGGGCTAAAAGGGCCACATTGTGAAGGTGCGCATTTTCAACTTGGAATATTGACGTGTAGCCAGCCTGAGCCCATCTTTCATTTGGGACTTTTTTTTAAAGTAGGACAGTGTATTTTACCCCAAAAAGTATATATTTTGTAAAAGTAGACACCCTAGGCTATTTTAAATGGTGTTATTTTAACACTTTCCATGCACCAATTCTACCACCAGCCTTTGTCAAAGTTTGTGGTAGTCATTTTATTGTGTATTTTTTCCCAAATACATTGTACTTTAGACACAAATTCACATATTTCGGTATGTGTCACTGACAAACAATACCACAATATATGTTCAGCAACATCTCCCGAGCACAGGGATACCACCCATGCATAGCTTTGTCAGCTTTGTTGGGTGTTGAAAGGCTACATTTGAGAGGTGCGCTTTTTGATTTTCAAACTTGGAATTTGAACATGTAGAGCAAGGAAGGGGTTAATAGCTCTTATAAGAGCCTTTGTAGTACTGTACAAAAAAATTAACCCCTAAAAATGCACAGACAAGAAAAAAATTTCTGCTGTGCAGTGATCAGTGGCAGGGAAGGGGTTAATACACTACACTATACAAAGGGTATGGCTTTTATAAAAGCCCTTGGGACTCACAATTTTTTTAACATTTTATTTAATTTATTACATTTAAAAAATTATGTTATACAGATCTGTCTCTTTCCCTCACTAAAACTCAAGTGAGGAGAGGGAGGCAGATCCATATGGGTCAGAACAATATTTACCAATATTGATCGAACCAGACGAATGGTGATGCTCATCTGAGAAATCACCAAACCACCTTTGCCACTGATCGGCTGTTACTGATCGCTATACACGTGTTCAGACAGCTTCAAAAGGAATACACGTAATCCCCTAGTGGGTATAATTAACCCCTAGCGAGTCTGACAAAAAAAATGCTGATAGCAAAAAAAAAATCCTTCTGCGACTAGATTGCTCCATATGCGCTGCTTAGGCAGTGACCATATGCACTGCTTAGGCAGTGACCATATGTGCTGCTTAGGAAGTGATATACGGCAAGGAAGGGGTTAATAGCTCTTATTTAAAAAAAAAATTACGTTAAACGTAGTCCCCTAGCGGGTATAATTAACACGTGACGGGTGTAATAAAAAAGTTTTAAAAAAATTAAAAATGCTTCTGCAGCAAGATTGCTGCATTTGCGTCAGATCTCTGCTTAGGCAGTGATCTACAGCAAGAAAGGGGTTAATCTCTCTTAAAAGAGCTTTTTTTTATACTGTAATGAATTACAGTAAAAAAAATTAACCCCTAAAAAATGCACAGACAGCAAAAAATGTGCTGCTGTGTATGATCACTGCGTACACAGCGATCAATGGCAGGGAAGGGGTTAAATGGCTTTTATAAAAGCCCTTGGTGTTTAAAATTTTATTAAATATTTGTTTTATTATTTTTTTTTTTTTTTTTACTTTATCTGATCTGTCTCTCTCCCTTACTATAACTAGTAAGGTGAGGGAGGCAGATCAATACTTGTCAAAGGCAATATTTGCTAATATTGCCTTTGACAGTATGATAAGTGCTCATCAGAGCACTTACCATACATGCCTGCACACAGATCACATAGATCTGTTGTGCCGGCATCGATTGGCTCCCCCTAGAGCATCGGAAGTGAAATACTTTCACTTCCGATGCTCTTGCCATTAGAAGGGAAGCGCTGCCTGTATAGGCAGCGTTCCCTTCTACTGAGCCGATGGGGTCGCTCAGGAGAGCGACCACCATCGGCTCTGGGGAGCAGAACGGTGTTGTTAAGTGCCTCGCTGGCGAGGCACTTTAACAACACCGGAGATGCTTAGAAAGCGAACGATCGTTCGCTTTCTAAGCACATGTGTGCAGCCGGCGCAGCCATTTTTAAATGGCTGCTACGATCACTCCGTGGAGTGATCGTAGCGCGCCCCTGCACATTTGGGGGGTGTTGCACAATGCCTCTACCTAGAGGCATTGTAGCAACACCGTTAGAGTAAAGAAAGCGACCGCTGGTCGCTTTCTTTACTCAGTTTAGTGCATGACGTGCCAGGCACGTCAGCTGTCGGCAAGTCCTCGATTTGCCGTGACGTGCCTGGCACGTCATCTGTCGTTAAGGGGTTAATTTGATCTTTTAAAATACAATTTTGAGTCTGTATCTTAGCCATCTCGTCAGACAAGGTTTTAATTGTTTCGTCTTGGTTAGAGACTTTTTCTGTTAATGTTGTGATTTCTCTAGTTAGGTCCGATAAATTCTGTTTAAAGTCATTTTTTAGTTTTTCATATAGCTTGTTCATTGCAATTGCTAAGCTGGTGTATGTTACTGTGTCAGATATTTGGAGTTCGACTTTGTCTGTAGAAGGGGTTATTCCCGCCCCAGAGGGAGATAGGGATCGTCTGTGATGTAAGGGTTTAGTTGTACCGGACCTTGGGGAGTAAAAGATTGATTTATTTTTGCCTGCAGAGGGTATTTTTTTAGGCGCCATTATTATTGTTTTTCTTTACTTAACTCCCTTTTCCGTCTTCTTTCCTAGCCCACTATTCCCTACTTCCCAGCTTACCCGACAAGTCGGCCAGCGGGAAAGTAACTCAGCTTGATAGTAGGCTATTAATATACTAGTGCAGTTCTAGCGCTAAAGCCTCCAAAGTGAACTAAACAGTATAACATTTGTCTCAGTTCTGTAAACACTTCCATCCAAACAGTGCACTTTCATTTCAACACAACATAACTTGGAATGATTTGGAAAGCAGGTTAGTAGCTAGTTCATGAAATTTAGTCACAAACCTCAATCCTAACCTTCTAATATAGGACAACTATGAAAGGACAACAGGTCACCAAGATAGATACACTGTCTGTCCCATTCAACCAATCGGGTTCTAAGAGTCTTCAAAATCAGTATATAAGGGTCGGTTAGACTGTTTTGTAGGACTGTAAAGTGATAAAATTTTTGGGGTTAAACTCTTAAGAAACGTTCAAAGGAAATATTGACTTGATAAATTTAGGCGTTAGACTTTTGAAGAAGTTTAGCGATGAATCTTACACGCTTTTCTATAGGTGGGGACTGCAAAGGCAGGGTTTAGTATAACAATAATTGGCTTATCCACACCGTTACCCTAACCAGGTGACTTATGAGTTTTAGCTATAAGCAAGGGTATTACCCTCATTCTTATTCAAATAACTAAATAGAGGATTTTAGTCTTCAATACGATATGTTTTCAGAGATAGGTTATCTAACTTATATGTTTGTTCAGGGTTGGACACTAGAAGTGGGGCCAACTCTGATGGTTTAGACCCGTATCTGGGAGCACAAGCCTCTAGCACAAGAATTCTCTTGATAAGGAGTGCTTATGCGCTCTTTCTCCCTGTTTGGGCCAGAATGGTACAAGCATCCAGTGCAACCTCAGTGCAACATCAAGTACAATAGTACATTAAAGTCCAATATGAGTCCAGTATGAGACCAATAGAGATAGATGGAAAATAATCCAAAGGAATATGGCGTTTCCAATATAACGCAGCTGTCTAAACAAACGATTTAGACAAAGTTTTGGATTAGTAGACAGTTTAGAAAGAAACAGTCAATCTTAGATTTCTGGCTTGATGGTACAGGTATTAAAGATGGTACAGGAGAGGAGGTGAGAGCAACAGGAACAGTCTTACCAGTTCTTGTCGGAGACCGATTGGAGCAGTCTTTCTGGAGAGGGATCTGGCGGGGGATATCAAATGAGAGCAATAAACGTTTAAATTCCTGGGGGATTTCTTCTGAGTCGAGAATCAGTGACGTTAAAGCTGGAGTCCCTCAGCTACAAATCCGTCCTGATACTTCTCTGTTTTTTTTTGTTTTTTTTAGCCTGGGCAAAAACTTTACACGAAGGGGAGGATGTAAGAGTACTTGCGCTGGAATCCTTTACTGAGCAGTTTGTAGATTGCAGATCGGTCGTTCACCCGATTATTTCACACTGAGGTGGATAGGAAGAGTGTCGCATGTGTCTCGAGTCACCGCCCTCCGGCGGAGAGCCGAAACGACAGCGCGGTTTAATCTCCAGAATTTTCCTCCAAATGTGATGCCTCAGGAGACTCGACCTCTCATATCTCCTCATACAGCGGGTTGAGTGTTTTGCTGATGGTGTTTTGCGGAGACGGGAGCCGGGGTACACGCGGTCAAGGCTGGAGCTCAGATAGGAGCCGGGGTATACGCGTTCAGGGCTGCGATCCAGGAGCGAGAATCCGTGCTATACCGATTTTCAGAATGCCGCTCTCAGCGTCTCAACGTTTCCATCTGCAACATTCTAGGAGGTCACTCCCCACGACAGACGCACGTCCAGCGTCTCACGTCATACACGCCATCCTGGCGTTTACTACCACAAAGTATTCTAGTATTTAGATACTAGATTGTAATATATTCCTTTTAATTATAAGGCATTTCGTCTTTATAGTCTGTGGGTCCCTCTCTTGTTGACGCTTTCACTATAGAGGCCCAACTTTCCGGGTAAATCAAATTACATTCCAGCAGTACTCTATCTTACCTTAGTGTAGAAATATACTATGTCTGCTCTCTCGTATTACTGTTTTGTGTTTTAGTACTATTTAACCCATGGATTGAGGATTATTCCTATGAAGAGTCGCACAGAGGGGACAGCAGAATCTATGGATTTTGTTTTTATTTGTTGACCTTTGCAGGTCTTTTTTCTATTGACTTTCTCATGTATTGATTTTTTTGTGTAGGGATGAAATATCAGTAGTGCCTGTTTTGTTTACTTTGGTCTATGTTATCTAATTCATGCTCCTGTGTAATAGTTACTTGAAGAGTGGAATGTCCACCATCTGCTTTGTAGAATAACCCACCTTATCTAAGAGCACTTACAATGCTTGGGCCTAACTTATGCATGCACTGTACATCAAGTGCCATCTCCTAGCAATGCCAGTCATCAAAAGTTAAAGTTTAAATACTGCATGTTATTCTTAAAGGAATAACGTGTGATTCAAATGAAATGTGGGCCACAGAAATACTGTGTGCTAAAGCAATGGTACTGTGGTATGGGAATAACAGCATTTAGCAGAAAATGCAGCTATGTCCTATTTCCCAGTTAACAAAATGCTATGGGTCTAGCAATGTGTAATAATCATCCCCAGTCACAAATCCATAAGTCTTGCACGTCCATAGATAATCAGATGTAAATAGTTATACTGTAAATAATTATCTAAAGTATGGAATGGGGTGCAAGAACAGTAATCTGGTTTTAATAGTCATAAATGTAAACCCCGGTAACAGAGAGGGGTCCAATCAGGGCATTTAAGTATCATTAAAAACCAATAAATGAAAGGGTTCAATTGTCTACTCACCGTTTAGTAGCCGTGTGCATTCACATATTATATAGTTTAACATATTGGTAGTGAAATATTCATAATATATAGGCAATGTCCATAAAATAATCATTATAGCAGGAAAAAAATACCATGCAACTGTTAAGGCAAGTTAATCTGATTAGTAATAATATAACTGTGTGGCAAAAAAAGGGGAGAGAAAAAAAAGGAATTGTTACTTTTAAATTCTGCAGCTGTCAATTAATAATGTGTAAAGATAAAATCCTAACTCTCTATTGCCAACATTTAATACATTTAAACAGTTAGCCAAAACAGTTGTAACCAGGTAATTCCGCTATTTGTATATGAACAAATATCAGCTGCATAAATTTCAATATGAAAATGTTTGATGTAATATTAGTTGTGCAGCTAGGTCTGCCCACTAATTAGATGGGAGTTAAAGTTTTTAAACTATAGAATTTAACAGGGGGCTGGCACCACATAAGCCAAAAGCAAAAAACCAAACTGCAATTATAAATGTGCACAGGTAGGAGTGGGGACAAAAGACCCTGGACCGACGCGCGTTTCACCACAACCGTGGTTTCGTCAGGGGATATTTCCCCATTTAGAACAGGGGATATATATCTGGTTTTAACAAGGGAGGGGGTGTGGGAAGAGCCAGCTCTAATTGGTCAAAGATCTCAAGATAATGCTGACCTGTGCCCAGATGTGCGTGTGAATGCTCTGATCATACTGGGGATTTGAAAATCATGCTCTTGCGCTTATGGTCATAATAGACTTGGCAATATTAAATAGACACCTTAGGGGATATAATTAAGGAGTGAGCATCAGCTTATGTAGAATGTATATAATAATGGAGATATAGACAGACTTAAGAGTGATAACTGGGGGGGTGGGGTGGAAGGGCAGTAACACAGATAATATTAAAAGTGTATGAATGTAAAAGTCATGTGCTGGGGAAGGGAGATTAAGTGGATATAATGATGAGTGTAAAGAAAAAGTAAAATGAGTGACAAAACACAACACTATGGGAACAGAACTGACTAGTGGAAGTGGCAAAAGAAAATAATGATTAAATAAATATGTGAGGTGTATAAACGGAAAAAGGTCCAGATGGCTATAAAGGTATATTAACCCCTTAAGGACAGAGCCTTTGAAACATTTTTGTCCATTCTGGAAAATGGCTATTTTAACATTTCTGTGCTGTTTGTGTTTAGCTGTAATTTTCTTCTTTGTCATCTGCTGTACCCACACATATTATATATTGTTTTTATCGGGACAAGAAGGGCTTTCTTTGGATGCCATCATTTTGATCATATCTTATAATATTATATAAAAAAAAAAATATGGTTAAAAAAAACAAACACAAATTTCCTGACTTTTATTTGAAACATCTTCTCCTCATCGACAAAAGCGAAAGAAAAAAACTGCTAAATAGATTCTACTATTTCTCCTGAGTACAGGTATACCACCCATGCATAGGTTTGTTGGGTTGTTTGGGGGCTAAAATGCCAAATTTGGGAGGTGCAGTTTTTGGTTTTCCAACTTGAAATTTTTACATGCAGACAGCCTGCACCCATGTCCTATTTGGGACATATTTGAAGCAAGCCAGTGTATTTTACCCCATCAACTCATATATTTTTTTAAAGTAAACACCCAAGGCTATCTCAAATGGTGGTATTTTAACCCTTTCGATGCACTAATTCTACCACCAGCCTTTATCAAAGTTTGTGGTAGATATTGGTTTGTGGGGTTTTTTCACAAACATTGTACTTCATACATGAATTCACAGATTATGGTATGTGTCACTGCCAAATAACACCCCAATAAATGTTCAGCAACATTTCTTGAGTACAGGGATACCCCACATGCATAGGTTTGTTGAGTTGTTTGGGGGGGGGGGGAGGCCACATTTGGGAGATGCAGTTTTTGGTTTTCCAACATGAAATTTTGACATGCAGACAGCCTGCACCCAAGTCCCAATTGGGACATATTTGAAACCAGCCAGTGTATTTTACCCCATCAACCCATATATTTTTTAAAAGTAGACACCCTAGGCTATTTCAAATGGTGGTATTTTAACACTTTCCATGCACTAATTCTACCACCAGCCTTTGTCCAATTTTGTGGTAGTAATTTTTGTGTGTTTTTTCCCCCACAAATATTGTATTTCAGACATAAATTCACAGATTTTGGTATTTGTCACTGCCAAATAATAACCCAATATGTGTTTAACAACATCTCCTGAGTACAGGTATACCACCCATGCATAGGTTTGTTGGGTTGTTTGGGGGCTAAAGGGCCACATTTTGAAGGTGCGCTTTTCCAACTTGGAATTTTGACGTGTAGTCAGCCTGAGCCCATCTTTCATTTGGGACTTTTTTTTAAGCCGGACAGTGTATTTTACCCAAAAAAGTATATATTTTGTCAAGGTAGACACCCTAAAAATGGTGGTATTTTAACACTTTCCATGCATCAATTCTACCACCAGCCTTTGTCAAAGTTTGTGGTAGTAATTTTATTGTGTATTTTTTCCCACATACATTGTACTTTAGACACAAATTCACATATTTCAGTAAGTGTCACTGACAAACAATACCACAATATGTGTTCAGCAACATCTCCCGAGCACAGGGATACCACCCATGCATACGTTTGTCAGCTTTGTTGGGGGTTGAAAGGCTACATTTGAGAGGTGCGCTTTTTGATTTTCAAACTTGGAATTTTGACATGTAGAGCAAGAAAGGGGTTAATAGCTCTTATAAGAGCCTTTGTAGTACTGTACAAAAAAATTAACCCCTAAAAAGGCACAGACAAGAAAAAATGTTCTGCTGTGCAGTCATCAGCTGCAGAGAAGGGGTTACTATACAGGGTACACTATACAAAGGGTATGGCTTTTATAAAAGCCCTTGGGTCTCACAATTTTTTAACAGTTTATTTCATTTATTACAATTAAAAACTTATATTATACAGATCTGTCTCTTTCCCTCACTAAGTGAGGAGAGGGAGGCAGATCCATATGGGTCAGAACAATATTTACCAATATTGATCTAACCAGACGAATGGTGATGCTCATCAGAGAAATCACCAAACCACCTTTGACACTGATCGTCTGTTACTGATCGCTCTACATGCGTTCAGACAGCTTCAAAAGGAATACATGTAATCCCCTACCAGATCGCTCCAGATGCGCTGCTTAGGCAGTGACCATATGCACTGCTTAGGCAGTGACCATATGTGCTGCTTAGGAAGCTATTTATGGCAAGGAAGGGGTGAATAGCTCTTAAAAGAGGCTTTGCTATACCGTAAAAAGAAAAAACTGTAAAAAAAAATGAACCCCTAAAAAAATGCACAGACAGCAAAAAATGTGCTGCTGTGTAAGATCACTGCGTACACAGCGATCAATTGCAGGGAAGGGGTTAAACACTGGAAACGGCTTTTATAAAAGCCTTTGGGTCTCAATTTTATTAAATATATTATAATTAAAAACTCACATTATACAGCTCTGTCTGTCTCCCTCACTAAAACTCAAGTGAGAGGGAGGCAGATCTACACCGGTCAGATCAAATATTAACAAATAGTGATCTAACCAGGCGAATGATGATGCTCATCTGAGCACCAAACCGCCATTGCCTCTGAACAGCTGTTATTGATCGCTATACATGCGCTCAGACAGCTAAAAAAATTTATTGACGTAATTTTTTTTTTACGTTAAACGTAATCCCCTAGCGGATATAATTACGGGTGTAATAAAAAAGTTTTTAAAAAAAGTAAAAGATTGCTGCATTTGCGTCAGATCGCTGCTTAGGCAGTGATCTACAGCAAGCAAGGGGTTAATAGCTCTTAAAAGAGCCTTTTTTTATACTGTAATGAATTACAGTAAAAAAAATGAACCCCTAAAAAATGCACAGACAGCAAAAAATGTGCTGCTGTGTATGATCACTGCGTACACAGCGATCAATGGCAGGGAAGGGGTTAAACACTTGAAATGGCTTTTATAAAAGCGCTTGGTGTGTAAAATTGTATTAAA